>CM077086.1:50738964-52203693 GCA_039513925.1 Platanthera zijinensis
CACTTAGGGAGAGAAAATAGGCGCATAGCTCAAGAAGTAAATGAAATAGGCACAAAGACAACTAAAATATAATCCTTCATCACTACATTACGAAATTTCATCAAGCATTGACACCATACCACAATGCAAAGGGATGCTTGCAACCTTCTTTTGGTCTTGAGGATGAAGGAAGATGGGTCTACGGGGGTTAGTTGTCGCCTTCTCGTACCCTGGGTAGAGAAGGCTGTCACTACCCTCCAGTAGACCCATCTTCTTCATGTCACGATCCAAAAGAAGGTTGCAAGCTTCCCTTTGCTTGATGGCTATGGCATCAAAGCTTGATGCAAATCTAGTAGATGAAGGAGAAGGATGAGAGCAAGCGCCGGCAAGATGTAGGCTTCGTGAGCATGGCCGTAGCTTCTCTCCTAAGTGGAAGACGAAGGACGGAGGTGAAATGGCGGAGTTTCGCCCTAAATCAGTGGAGAAATCAGCTGGAAGAAGTCTGTACGATAATGGCTAAAAATTTGCGTTTAAATAGAAAAAGATCAGAAAAAAGGTCACGCACGGTCCCGCGCATGACCGTGTGCTAATCGTGCGTTATTAACTTTTAGATCTGGATCGCGGATGAAGATGCGTTGACCCATGCATTTTAATCGTGCACGGGCGCTTCCGCACGTGCATGAAGGAAATTGCACGGGTAAACACAAAGTGCAGAAAACAGTGTAAAACCGGGGAACCGTGCATTTTGCTCGTGCACTGGCGCATTTGCCCGCGAGTGAAGGAAACACATGATTTACCACAGAATGCAGGATTAAAGAGAAAATGTGCAGACCGTGCGATTCATTCTCGCACGGTTTTGCCTAAACCATGCGGGAACAAAACACACGGGCAGAAACAGAAGGCCCCAGAATAGATGTGTGAAACGCACGATTGCACTGAAACCATGCTCGAAGAAATGCGCACGACTATGCATTTTACACAGAAACTGGAAAATGAATCTGGGACATCCCGACTACCTGCACAGTAATAAAACCAGGCCGGAGCATAATCTCCTAACAACACACAACATAAAATAAATAAAAAGAACCATGGGGAGAACCATGTGCTTCCCCCAACAAAATAATGCGCAATTGCACACCCTTGGGCAAAATAGCACACTTAGCTTGATAAGCAGAATAAATAAAATATCAACGATAACATACTAAAAGAGAAGTGCAAGAGTGAGAAAACAAGCCCAGATGAGTCCTAAGAAACCATATATAATCAGAATCATCAGGGTGTCGTTGATTATTATGGTAAATGGCATACCTTCGAACCTAAGAAACCATGAGGGGGGAAGGCCATGATAGTGTCATGACCTACCATGGGGCAGAAGGGCAAACCTTGAATATGGGGAAGTGTGAGGTCATAGGGGCAAGGCCCCCGGATATACGACGAGGGATAGACCCTACGAGCCACTGGCGATGCGAGGGGGAGGGGGCAAGCACTAGAGACATCGTGACCTGCTGCGGGGAAGAAGGGAAAAACCTACGATCTAGGGCAGTTCGAGGTCACAGGGGTATGGAATCAGAGAGATGCCAAGGGGTATACCCTTTGAGCCACTGGTAAATGCGAGGGGCAAGCCCTGGGGATGTCATGACCTATTGTTGTGGAGAAGGGAGAACCTTCGATCCGGGATATTGTGAGGTCATAGGGGCAAGGCCACTATGTTGTGCCCTATTACGGGGGGCAAATGGAGAACCTTGAGCCAGGGTAATGAGGGCTACCATATAGTGGTCTGTGTATGGTCGAGTGGATAGGCTTTAAGAATTCCTTCTATAACAGAGTTAGAAGCAAATTAAGTAAATTACAATAAAAGTAAATTTTAATATGTGTGTATGCTTGCAACTTTATTGAGTAAACATTTGTTTTTAACATAAAAAAGTAAAATAAATAAGGATATATGTTAATATGAAGGAATATAGTGCGCACTCCTTCTCATTTCCTGGATTTTCTTTGGATGGTGTCTTCTAGGGTTCTCTTGACCCACTTGCTTTATATGTTCCTGTGGCATTCCAGATTCTGGTCGTGGTAGCATGCGAGGCAACTCCTTGTTCAAGTTGAATCTGCGGCAAATAGTACGTGCATGCAGCTTCCTGGTTCCCTCGAACTACTCAACCCCTATTGGAGTGATGTACTTTGTTATAAGGTACGGGATAGAGGAGATAACTCCAAAAAATTACCTGGAGCGGTCAGCCAAAGATCGCATTATAGGGTGATTCTGACTCGGCTGACACAAACTAGATATTTTGAGTGACCTGCTTTGGTAATTCCTTGAGGGTGACTGGGAGAGTGATAATTCCTTCGACTAGGTTATGTTCGCTATTGAATCTGTAGATGGGCCTGGATGGTGACTGGAGTCTCTCCTTTGATATTTTCATACTTCAAAGTGTGGGCATGAACACAAAATTTTCTGATCTTCTATTCTCTACTAATATATGCTTGATGCGGAAGCTATTTATATGCTGATGACAAACATGCCCTGGTGTGGTGTGAGAAGTCCCTTCAGGTCTTCATCTCCAAACTTATTATCTCTGATGATGATTCTTTCTAACTCTCCCCTGGATCTGAGCTATAGAATTGACGGTAGCAAAGGTGGAGCCAGAGATGTTCCCTACTATTTTAACTACCAGCATGTCCTCCTGTATGTCCTCTTGTGCAAGTGACTGCTCTCTCTTTAGATGTGCAAGATGGTTGTGAGTCTGGTCCTACAGAAACCTCCCGATGACGCCTTGATAGATGGGGCATTTGATATCATATTTCAGCTTGACACACTCCTCGGTGTGTGCCTAATCCTCTGTAGAACTCACTATACTCTATTCGATCCCCTATTCCAGCTAAGATCTCTCACGGTCTCTTACAATGCTGGATTGTCTTGGATCACATAAAGTATGTTTGTGTAGGAGGTGTTGAGTGGCATATGCTCTTTGTAAGCTCTATAGGGGGGCTCCTCGAGGCAATCTTGTAGTCTCAAGTTGCCCGATGCACTTATTGTCGCCACGAGGCTTGCACTTCACGTTTCCTCTTTGTTTCTTCAAACTGTTGGCGATGAGCTTCAAAGTCCTTATCGACCGCAATTTGGGCCTCAATTCTATGTACAAGGTCAGGATAACTAGGGACCATTTCCCTCATTAGAGTAGAGTAGAATCCATTTGGATGAAGTCCTCCAAGGAAGACTCCCAATAAAAGTTTAGGGTCTAGTCCAGGAATATTTCTTACCTCGGTCGTAAATCGGAGGAAGAATTTTTTAAGAGTCCCCCTTCACTTTGACGAATCCCTGAGAGGTGTGAGGGTTCCTTTACTATCCTACGATTGGCGATGAGTTGATTAATAAACTGTAAGGTCAGCTCTACAAAACATCGGATTGCTCCTTATAAAAGGGAATGGAACAAAGTCCGGGTTTGACCCTTCAAAGTTGTCGGGAATACTTGGCAGAGCAACTGGTCCGGAGCATTGTAGATCTGGAGGATGGTAGAGAAGTGGTTTATGTGCTCCAAGTGGTCTTCAATTTTACCATAGGACTCAATGCATGGAAGCTTGAATCCGGTCGGAATGGGGTATACCAAGAATTCTGATGCTAAAAGGGAGCCGATCCTGATAGTGCGGTGTGGATACGTGGCTTGTCGACCGACCGAGCTACACTCTTCAACAAGCAGTTCTCTGATCTCTTCTTTGGTTGTTCTTTCTGCAGGATTTTTGAGGGTACATGTTGTAAGACCCCCCTCCCCCTTACTAAGGAGGTTACTCGGTCTTATGCCTAGAACTGCCGCCTTACAGTGACACTAGCACACCGGCTAGTCGACACCGCACAACGCCTATCCTGTCGGCTAGTATGATCATACAACCTGTAGGACAAGTGAGAAAAGAAGTATAACAAGTAGTAAATGAAAACCAGCAAGTCCACAAGTCACAGCCATAACATCTTATATATAATAAAAAGTACAACAGTCTGCAATGAGTACAAAAGGTGATAGAAGGGCTTATGCTCAGTACATGCCAAAAGGAATCAAATCTCTCTCCCACAACAAACACTACGCGGAAGCGGTAACTGAAACAATCTTCATCACCTTATGCCGAACTATGGTAGTAGCAGTGTGTGGTAACTGCTCCTCAAGTCATGCCACCTCGTCCTATTGGTCGCGCTGGTGCTCCACCTCCTCCAGCTTCTAAAATGATACAGTCACAACCGACCATTAGTCATAAAGACTAAGCCATTTTATCCTTGCCTCACCCCGTGACTCCAAGGCACCGTGTGGGAGGACGAAAGCTGAGGAACCCAAAGCAGAAACAAATAAGGCAGGTGACGGTGGATCTATTCTATCATGGATATATTTTTAATAGTTATATTAATGAACTAGCAGTATCTATAACATGTATAACAAGTAAGCAGTACTAAAGACGTGTGCAGTAAGTAAAGTAAATAAAGAGTAGAAAGTAAACTATCTACTGCTACACTAATATTACAGGAGTACCTTAACTTATATGAATTCTTATACAAACTTATAAGTTAAGGTTTCATAAATATTACTTATCAAATAAAAGAGCCCATACTAATTTATATGATAAGAATCCAAAGTGTGTATGCCCTAAGTATGTATGTATGTTATGATGAGTTATGCGGGTTATGATTCATACAAGGTCAACTCACACACATGACTTTGTGATCACAGACCTTTAGTTCCCACTTTTTTGAGTTAGCTGAACTATCTAGTTCCACTGATGTGGTTATGGCAGCAGCGGAGCAGGCATCTTCACTTCTTAGGAGGGTAAACACACTACCAGGCATAGTCCCTTTGTACGCCTCTGTACACGTCCAAGGTGCACTCTAGAGTCCCTGCATACTATTTGCTAGCCATCTCCACCAGTCTTTTTGGTCGGGTGTGTGTTTTCGGGTATTGTCCCCAGACCGCAGTATAAAACAAACTACTAGCCCCTCAAACCCTCAAACCCCGCCATAACAACTATACTACCGTCAGTGTGATGACTGGTCCAATACATCATGACTCGCTACTAATATGTTTTATGCATATGCAAGTTATTTCGAATCCGAGCTTCCAGCTCGCAGGACCAAACCTGCCCTGAAGTAACCACCCGAGCCTCCAGCTCGCAAGACTAAACTCGTCCTATATCCAAACATCTGTGCCTCCAGCTCGCAGGACTAAACCCATCCTGTATCCAAACACCGAGCCTCCAGCTCGTAGGACTAAACCCGTCCTGTATCCAAACACCCGAGCCTCCAGCTTGCAGGATTAAACTCGTCCTGTATCCAAACACCCGAGCCTCCAGCTCGCAGGACTAAAGCCATCCTGAATCCCTCCAACCCTATACAGGTGATTTTATCACATTATTCCCTCAACCTATTAGACTACTCTTGTCTAATTCTTGTTATACATAGCAGTTTAGGGTTAATCCTTGGACTGCCTAGGGCATGCCCAGTGAAGGGATCTCGGGGGAACTAGGAACTACGATGGGCTGAAGCCCATAACTCCTTTCTCAAGTACACTTAATTTTATTTGTGTCTACCCATTATTAATACCCCAATCTCATGATTGCTCTTGAGTATACCTAATGGTTTAAAGTACTTATTGGGAAGGACGTTGATCTTTCGCCGGCCCCCGTTATAATTATTCTCCTGTGGATTGCACTCTAACACCATTACTATATAGCGACCTACTTGTGATCCCGACCATGGTTTAAAATTCCCATTATAGTTCTCGATCCAACCACCTATCATATCCCCTATGGGTACTAATGTTAAACGTTACTTTGCTAAACGTAGCCCATGACATAATACTAACCCGTATGAGATGACTTTCCATTCTTGGGACAAATGCCCCTAAATATTTATCATGGGTTTGTCATGTATATGAAGTTGGCAATTCAGAATTTCATCATTTTTATAAGTATTTAAGACCATAAATTAAATCATTTAATTGGTTATCTAGGTCTCTTTGTACATGAGCTACTATATCCAATTGTCCATTATGCCTAGATAATTTATCTGGAGTTCATCTAGGTTAAAGATAAATGTTCACCAAAGATACTAATTTTTCCACTTGATTTACCATTCATTTTCTATTTATGATTATAATAGCAATTATTCCATTTTACAAATGAAGTACCTAAAATATTAAACTAAAACTTGATAAAAAATTACTGGTGATTAACATTGTGATTATAATACTCAAACAAAATTTCATACTCCTAGCCAGTGATTTGACCTAAAATAATTACGTGGGAACATTATTACAAAAATGCCACTACTGAGGTTTTCTGCATAATTAATCATCAAAAATTGTGAAATAAATTCACAAGGGTTTATATCACAGAAATAAATGTCTACACATTTTTCCATAATTTTCCAAGCATTATTACCCTTACTTTTAATTTAAATCCCAAAGGGGAAGAATTGTAAATATGCCAATTACATAAGAAATAAATCTCAAACTTCAAAAATTTTCCATAGATGTGAAATGACCTATTAAAGCTTGTATCACAATTTTGGAATTTCCTAAGGTCAGTCGCCCTACTTCTCTTTTTTTATTTCTAAATGAGCCTATTGTCAATTAATTCAAAATAATGTGATTTTTTATCTCAAAAATTTCAATCTTTCTCTGGGAGGTGTATTCCATCCCTATGAGCCTCTTTCAAAAATATCATGGACATGTATTGGTCCAAATGGACTAAATTCCCATTTTACCATTTACACACTAATTATAAATCTACCTTCACCATACATGTTGGATCCTTTAACATAAAAAGATCCAAATGGATCCAAATTTTTACCAATGCCATATAATGACCTTAGAGCCATGCCACCCAAATTTGGGGGCATTTAGAATTGGGAATCTCCTAAAATTCCATTTATTTAATAATTCATATTTCAATTAAAACTATAGAAAATTGTTTTCCAAAAATTATGATTTTTGGACATAGTCTAAGTATGGTATACACACATGTATGACCTAAATTTCACAGCATGTGGGCTTATGGTTTAGCCTAGGCATCTATATGAAGTTCTGCCCTAGTATAGGAACAATCCTAGGATAATGAACCTACAATGAGCTACAATGCTCCAAATTGCATGTTTATGGTGTAAAATTAAAGGGAAGACATAGATCTACAATTTTAATGTTAGTGACTAGTTCTGCATTTGCCTTTAAAGAGCTTTAAATTAACATGCAATGTCTCTGTATAAATGTGATAAAAATATTCATAATAATAATATGCTACACTTTATAAGGTTTAAATTAACGGCATCCATGCATCTTCCTCCTCCAACCACTAGGCCACTGCCACCGCTGACGATTATTGCCACCACCTCCGTTGAGGTGCTGGATAGAGTTTCCTGACGACATGGCCACCGGTGGCGGCTCCTCAGGCGAACCCGAGCAAGAAGAAAAGGTCGGTTTGTCTCCCTCTTCCTCTCATGGAATCGGGCTCATTTGAGCCTGATATCTATCCTAGTGGATCTAGAGGACTAGCACCGAGGGAGGGGAGGCGAAACGGACTTGGATGCGAGCTTGGGGGCAGGTATGGTAGTGGTGAGCCCTGTCCGACCCTTGCTTCGGCGAGTTAGCTCGATTTCTGGTTTCTCCAACAAAAGCTTAGCTCCAGCAGTCATTTTCTACTCCTCTGGGCTCAATGAAGATGACGACGGATTTGGCAAGGTAAGGGAGTGACAATTAGGGTTTCTTATCTCTTCCTTTTATAAGACGAATTAGGGCTTATGTTGTTTGCCACGTGTTAGCCTAATGTTGGACCGCCAATTAGTTTGGGTTTCTTTGCCACATTTACCTTAGTATTGTACCTCCAATCATTGTTTTAAATAAGTCTTCTTGAGAAGATCAATGTATTAAATAGGTTGTTGAAGAGATCGGGTTCAAATGTGCCGTCAACACTTATCCCAAAAATCCAGTTCAGCCATACAGGTGAACCAGATTGAAAATACTCTAAGTCCAAAAGCGTCAAATATCAATCGATGCTTTTAGAATGGCATCGAGTTAACTCGATGTAAATTTATTCAGAACGATGGCGTTGAGTCCACTCAACGCACTCGATGCTTTATTGAATGGCGTCGTGTTCACTCAATGCCTGTTGATTCAGAACAATGGCGTTGAGTCCACTCAATGCACTCGACGCTTTTGTTGAGTCCATTAATCCCAATGTTATAGATTTGTAAGAAGTCAAACAAGTCAATGGTATATACATAGTTGTATTTGATGTATGTTTAAGTTCATGGATGCAGGTTAGTCTATATGATATTTATTGGACAGGTGTTCCAAGTGGCATTGACAGGTGGACTCAAAAAAGCTGACTAGAAAGACAGGAAATTGCCTAAGTCCATAGGCGTTGAGTGAAACAAGCTCACTCAATGCCAGAAGAACCAGAAGCCAGTGACCGTGAAGAAAAATGTCTAAGTCCACAGGCGTTGAGTGAAGGCAGTTCACTCAACGCCATACAGCTAAAAGTGCTGAGAGAAGTAAAGACAATCAAAGCCCAGCAAATTATAGCACAGAAAAATGACTAAGTCCACAGGCATTGATTGAAGCAAGTTTACTCAACGCCATACAACTAACATCGTTGAGAAAGGGCTGGAAGTCAAAGTTTTAAGTGTTGGCAAGGCAGAAAAGTAGCTAAGTCCACAGGCATTGAGTGAAGTCAACTCACTCAACGCCATATAACCAAAAACATTGAGTCATGTTGTTTCTATCAAAGCCATAGAAGAAAGAGACAAAAAATTGGTTAATTCCAGAAGCGTTCAGTGAAGCTTGATCACTCAATACCTTTCTAGTTCTGTCAAAGCCAAAGCAAATCCATCACAGAAAATTGGTTAAGTCCAAAAGCGTTAAGTGAAGCTTGATCACTCAACGCCATGCTAGTTCTATCAAAGCCAAAGAAAATCTATCACAGAAAATCGGTTAAGTCCAGAAGCGTTGAGTGAAGTTTGATCAGTCAACACCATGTTGATTCAGTCAAAGCTATGGAAGAAAGATAGGAAAATCTATCGAAGTACAAAATCATTGAGAGAATCCAGTTCACTCAACGCCAGATGACAGATAGCGTTGAGTCATGCTGCTGCTGTCAACGCCTAAGGAGAAACCAGAATTTGATTAAGTCTAGAATCATTGAGTGAAGCCAGTTCACTCAATGCCTAGTCAAATGTTAAGACAAAAGGACACAACGTTGAGTGAAGTCAACACACTCAATGCCATCAGGCAGAGCAGAATTATTCTAAGTCCAGAATTGTTGAGTGAAGCTAGTTCACTCAATGCTCTCAACACCATGGTTACAGAAAGGGCTGAAGATCAAGCCAAGACAAAAAACGTTGAGTGAAGCTTATACACTCAACACTCTCAACGCCAAGAGTTGTAGAAGGATGTAGAATGTTGACTAAGTTAAAAAGCATTAAGTGGAGCTTACTCACTCAATGCCTAGCAGAGAAGGAACTTTTCTAAGTCCAGAATCATTGAGTAAAGTCAGTTTACTCAACGCACTCAATGCCTGGAGTAATTTTGTGAAATTGGCTAAGTCCATAACTAATGACGTCAACAAAGTCAACAAAATTCAACAAAACTCAAAATGATCATGGAAGAGCTGCAACTCATCACTAATGTCGCCGTCAGTCTCATTCTATAAAACTAAGGATATAATCAGTCGTTAAAGCAATGACACATGTCAATCATCTCGCTGGATGACGAGATTATAAATATAAGATGAGATCTTGATCGAAACAAGTTTCTGAGTGATAAATTCATTTAAAAAAAGAGGAGCGGGACTTCGTCTTCTTCCCCCTCCATTGTTGCAGAAACAAGAAGGTCATTTCGACGATTATGAAGGTTTTCTGAGTTAGCTGCGACGATCAACATCTACTGCAGCAAGATCAGAGGATTTCTCTAAGGAAGAATAATCAGCCAAGACCAGCTCTAGATAAAGTTGCTTTATGATCCAAGCCGAACAAAAATTGAAGATCAATCTCTGGTCTTATTAAGAAGAGGTAGAACATTATGTGATCTACAAAATAGGTTAGCTGATATAATATCTTTCTTCTCTCTCCTTCATCAGCAAAATCAAAATATAGGTTATGAGATTACTTCCAGCACAAGAAGCAGATTCTTGAAGAACATCAACCTTGTTGCTATGAAGAAGATAGGGCTGAGATTCACTCAGCCAAGGATACAATTGATTCATAGATTAATTTATATTGAGTCAAATCAATATTTCTATTCAAATTCTGTAGGATCTATTCAAGATCTGTGTTGTAAGCCTAATTTATAAAGGCTGATTGTTAGATCTGGTGAGATCTGTATTGTAAGCCTAAGTTATAAAGGCTGAGTGTAGGATCTAGTACAGATCTGAGTGGTAGGATCCAGTCTTAGATCTGTGTGTGGCCGGGCTATTTTCTTAGCCTGTATTATTGGGCATTTGTGCTTGTGGTAGGTGATCAGGTGATTACTGAGTGGGTGGGCTGTGTGCTAATGTTGTAAGTCTTAGTGGAGATTGAGTGATCCCATGGGATCGTGTTGTAATCTCTGAGGAGACAAGTTATTGGAGAAGTGCCTTGTCTAACATTTGTTAGAAAGGCGGGATGGACATTGGATGTACCCATATACTGGGGAATAACTATAAATATATGGTGTGTTGTGTGTGAATTTCTTGAATGCTAAACTAATCATTCACAATAAGGCCTAACTCAGTTAAAGGCTTAAATAATCCAAAGAGAATCAAATAGACCTTAATAACCTATTCACCCCCCCTCTAGGTGAGTAGCTACCCTTGAATTCAAAGACTTTCAAGTGGTATTAGAGGGAGGTTACTCAAGAAAGGCTTATCAGTCTGAGTAGATCTCCAAGGGTAGCTGAGAAAAGAAAAGTATGGGTTCAGGAGAGAACCTTAAGGAACTAGGTTCTATGAAAATTCCTCTATGCAGGAAATAAAATTTTGGAATCTGGAAAGAAAGGGTCAGATTATTTATGGAAGCATCAGACCCTAGGATTTATGTTATAGTCCTAGAAGGACCATTCATTCCCCTGAAGGTGTCACTTCTTGATGCAAATATCAAGACTCCTAAGAGTTATGCTGAAATGACTAAAGATGAAATCATCTTGGCTGAAATGGATAAAAGGGCACAAAACATTATAGTTAGTGTCATAGATGACTCTACTTTTCAAAACCTAGTGCACTACAAAACCTCAACAGAAATGTGGGACACTCTGGTGATATACATGGAGGGTATTGATGAAGTTAGAGATGATAGGAAGTCTATGTTCAATCAAGAGTATGAGGCTTTCAGGCAGATCAAGGAGGAGTCCATAGCTAGTTGCTGTGAAAGGTTTTTCAGAACTGTAAATGAAGTAACGACCTATGGTCGGGTCTTTAGTAACTTTGAGCTAAATGATAAGTTTCTAAGGTCTCTTACTAGAGACTAGGAAACTAAGGTATGTGCCATTAGAGAAGTGGCAAAGCTGACAGATGATCCACCATCCACTTTGTTTGGGAAGCTGTTGTCTTATGAAATGCTACTGACTGCAAGGAAGGAGGAAGAGAAACAAGCAAATCTTAGGCCAGAAAAACATTATGGCCTTCAAGGCTGATAGCTCCAAGAGGAGCAAAGATAAGAATCCTCCCCCCCCCCAAGAAGGCCAACTGAGTCAGATAGTTTAGAACGAGGTATATCAGACTGCAATTTATCTGATGAGGAATTTGTTGCCTTTTAAGGCAGTTTCTGAAGCTGATGAAGAAGTAGGGGTGGAGGAGCAGACCTTATTCTTCCTTTCAAAACCAGGAGAACTACTACAAAACCAAGAAGAAACCTTCCAAGGAAGGCAGGTATGACTCAAAACACAGTAAAAAGATTTCTAATAAGATTATCTGTTTTTGCTGCAGCAAGCCAAAGCATGTTATGGTTGAATGTCCTGTGAAGAAGAAGGAGGCTGATGAGAAAAATCATCACCATAAGAAGGGAAAGAAGGAGAAAATCTTCATTGCTAAAAAGGATAAAAGCTAGACTGACTCATCCTCCTCAGATTCAGATGATGAACAAGAAGCCAACATTGGGCTGATGGCAAGATCCGATGAAGAAGTCTGCTAGGATCAGCCTGGACCATCTAAGGTACACTATTAATCCATCTCTTCATCTAAGTCAAGTTATAAGACTGGTCCTAGTTTAGAAGCATCTTCATCCATAAATAATGGTGATTCTGAGTTTGAGGAAGACATCAATCAAGTGATTGATAAGTATGGTGAACTTCTGGAAGTATTCAAAAGAAGTAAGAAACTGACTAAACAGTAGACTCTGGAGATTGCATCTCTAAAGCTTGCTGAATCCCAACACTCTAAGACAGCAAGCATGCTGGAATAGAAAATTGGGGAAGTCAGTCCGTTGAAAAATATTACTTTTATACAGATAGGCGCCATAAAATACAAGAATGCCCTTATAAGGGATCTAAAAGAAAAACTCCAAAGGGAGAAGAGGATTATGGGTAGTTTTTCTAAGCCCAATTATGTGTTGCCTATTATTGATTCCTTCTCCTATCAAAGAAATAAGAAATGAGTAGGATTCAAGGGAAACATTAGAGCTGCCCCTTTCAAAGGAAAGGGAAATGCTTCAGCTCAGCCACCCATTGCTTTTAAAAAGGTAATACTCCCTACTAACAAGTATGAGCAGGACTCCATGAATGGTCACTGAAAGAATGGGAATTCTTCCTGGAAGGATACTAATGTATCTTCCAATGTAAGGAGAAGAGGAATGGGGATGAGTGACTTCAAGAATGCTCATGAAGAAATACAAATGGCTCATTTGTCTTTGGTGTTTCAGCTCCAACTCTTAAGAATGGGGCAGTGACCAAACTTCAGACTCAATCAGCAAAGACTCAGACTAATGATCTGTCTTATAATAAGCCTGATTTTGGTGTTTTTGAGGCCATCAGGAGCATTAATTCTGTAAAGAAAATAGTTGTTGATGGCACTCAAAAAAGCTAAAAAAGTTGCTGAATGGCTTTCCTTCAGCCAAATAGTTGCTGAAAGAAATCTAAAGAAGACTACTGTTGTTCCTTCTGGAAAGGTTACTGTTGTTAACACAGTCACTAGACTAGCTCAGAAAAGAAGGTATAACCTTCATGAGTGCTGGTGTTGTGGCAAGATAGGGCATTTTGCCATTGACTGTTGGCATAATTCTAGTGTGCCCAGAGCTAAAGTAAGTCTACCAGTCAGAAAAACTGCTGGTAGACAAGTTTATTTTGAGACTAACATGCACCTAGGACCCAATAAATATTATGGTCCTAAGGTTAAATAAATATGTTTTGCAGGTTAGTCCAAGTTTCCATACTCCTATATAGTACTTGGACAGTGGTTATTCCAGGCACATGACTGGAACAAAGAGAAATTTGAGGGAGTTCATTCTAGTGAAGGATGGACCAAAGGTGATCGTTGGTGGATCGGAAAAAGGGATTACTAGAGGTTATGGTAAGATCTCAAATAGCTTAGTCACTTTCACAAAAGTGGCTTATGTGGAAGGGTTGCAACACAACCTTATAAGTATAAGCCAACTCTTTGATCTTGGCTATGACATTTCTTTCCACAAGGATGAGTGCCACATAAAGAAGTCAAGTGATCAAGAGGTCATCTTGAAAAGCATTAGGAGTGAGAATGTGTATTGTTTAAATTTTCTTTGTCTAAATTCAGACTCTCCCATATGCCTAGTTGCAAATGAGAAAGCCTCACACTATGTCAAATGACATAAAAGGCTAGCTCATTTAAACTATAAGGCCCTAGGCAAGCTCTTTAGTAAAGAGCTAGTTAGGAATGGTCCTGACATAAAATGCACTAAGTAGAGCATTTGCTCTGCATGCCAAAAAGGCAAGCAGACCAAAGCTTCTTTCAAAAGCATTGAAACCAAAGACTATGTGAGGTGTTTATACCTCCTGCATATGGACTTGTTTAGTCCTATGCCAGTTAATAGTCTAGGTAGGAAAGTCTACACCTTTATGGTTGTTGATGACTTTTCCAGATTTACTTGGGTTTTCATTTTAAGGAAAAAGTCTGAAACCCCTTATGTCTTCAAGTCATTTGTCAAACAAATATAGAATGAATTGAATAGTTCTATGGTCAGAATCAGAAGTGATCATGAAACTGAGTTTCAATCTGAATGCATGACCAAGTTTTGTGAAGAACTTTGGATTCATCAAGAGTTTTCCTCTCCAAGAACACCCTAGAAAAATGGGATTGCTGAGAGGAAGAATAGGACTCTTATAAAAGTTGGTAGGACTTTACTGAATGACACATCTATCCCAGAATATTTCTGGGTTGAGGCAGTAAACACTGCTTGTCATGTCCTTAACAGGGTTTCTATCACCAAGAGCCATAAAAAGACTCCTTATAAGATATTGAAGGGCAGAAAACCAAACCTTGCATATTTTAGAATTTTTGGGAGCAAATTCTATATGCATAACAATGGGAAATCCTATATAAATAAGTTTTCTACCAAATCCTATGAAGGGATCTTTGTTGGGTACATCAATCATATTAAGGCTTATAGGATCTATAACTTGACAAGTCAAGTTGTAGAGGAGTCAGTTAATGTAGTGTTTGATGAGTCAAATATGATTAATAGTGAGCTGTCACAAAAGTGATAATGGATAAGCTGACATTTTAGGAAGCTAAACCTATAGTCCAAGACAAAGATGAAAGTGTGTGGATTCTAGAGGAAGCACAAGACACACAGGACGTTGATGATGTTCAACAAGATGGAGACTTTTAAGCACCGAATGCTGAAGGAAGATTGCCTCCAGTAGTCAGACATTTGAAGGATCAACAAGGCCACCAGATAATTAGTGATCCAAGTCATGGTGTAGTGATAAGGATAAGATGTCTTAACACAGCAATATACTCAAGTTTCTTGTCACAAGTAGAGCCCAAAAAGTTTGAAGAGGCAAACATGGATCAGTTTTGGATTGTAGCTATGCAAGAAGAATTGAACCAGTTTAAGAGATGTAAGGTCTGGAAGCTAGTTCCCAGACCATAAGGATATAATGTCCTTGGAACCAAGTGGATTTATAGGAATAAATTTGATGAAAATGAGATTATAACCAAGAACAAAGCTAGATTGGTATCTCAGGTGTATAGACAGGAAGAAGGTATTGACTTTGATGAAATCTTTGCACCTATAACAAGACTAGAATTCATCAGACTGTTTCTTGCATATGTTGCATACCCAGGATTCAGAGTCTACCAGATGGATGTAAAGTCAGCTTTCCTGAATAGAGACTTGAAGGAAGAAGTCTATGTTGAACAACCTATAGGTTTTGTTGTTCCTAACCATCCTAATTTTGTTTATAGACTTATGAAAGCTCTATATGGGTTGAAGAAAGTCCCTAGAGCATGGTATGAGACCATGTCTAGCTTCCTCATTGAGAACAAATTCTGAAGGGGGAAGATAGACAAGATCCTATTTCTAAGGGAATCCAAGGGTAAGATCATCCTAGTCTAGATATATGTTGATGACATTATCTTTAGATCTACTGATGACAAACTTTGTAGAAGGTTTGCCAAACTTATGCAAGGGAAGTTTGAGATGATCAGTATGGGTGAAATTAAGTTCTTCTTGGGTATCCAAGTAAAACAGACTGACAATGGATTATCCATATCCAAGTCTAAGTTTACCAGGGAGTTGATTATAAAATTTGGGATGGAGAATGCCTCCACCATGAAAACTCCCATGGGGTCAATTATGTCTTTAGACAAAGATGAGGCAGGGAAACCTGTTGATCAAACTTTATATAGAGTGATAATTGGCTCCCTTCTATACCTAACTTCTAGTAGGCCAGACATTATGTATGATACATGTGTCTGTGCTAGATATCAGGCATGCCTTAAAGAATTTCATTACTCTGCTGCTAAGAGGATTTTGAGATATTTGAAGGGCACACCAGATCTTGACTTTTGGTACCCTAAGAATAGGAATTTTGAAATAATAGGCTTTTCAGATGCAAAATTTGCAGGGTGCAGAGAAGATAGGAAAAGCACATCAGGCTCCTATCAGTTTATGGGAAAAAGACTAGTGTCATGGAGCAGCAAGAAGCAAACAAATGTTTCTATTTCTACTATAGAATCAGAATATATAGTTGTAGGGAGCTGCTGTGCACAATTACTGTGGATACAACATCAACTTCAGGATTATAAAATTCAGTTAAGTAGTTCTTTTTTTGTGACTCTACTAGTGCAATCTCTATAGCCAGTAATCCTGTCTTATATAGCAGGAATAAGAACATAGAGATTAGATATCACTTTATAAGAGAGCACGTGGAATATGAGGATATTAGACTTGAGTTTGTCCCAACAGGCAAGCAAGTGGCTGATATCTTCACCAAGCCACTAGATGAAGCAAAGTTTAACACCTTCAAGTTTGAGTTGGGTATGTTGAACTTGGTGTAGCTTCAGTTGCTCTTCATGTTGTTTTGTTGTAGGAACTACACCATCTTGCAGGTTGTGAAGACCAGAAAATGGTATCAAGGCTGGAATGTCCAAAGTCTTGGTAGAAGATGCTCTTGTTGAGGGGGAACAAGTTTAGCACCAGTTGATTACCTGTAATCAAAAAAAGGGGAAGATAATCACAGATGGCCAGCTTATCCCTCTGTCTGAAAAAGTCAAAAAGGGGGAGAAGATAACTAAGGTGGCAAGGTATCATTACATCAAAATAAGGGGAGCAGGTGGTGTTCTTAAATAAGGGTAAAGGGGAATCTTACAACAACACAGGGGGAGTATGTGATGATCACCATACTAGCTGAAAAATGGGAAATATGGTAACCCTTAACTCTTTTTTGTTAATATGCTGTTGTATATTGTTGTTGTATATATTGGTGTATTTCATTGACAAAGAATTTTCAAGTGGTGTTTTGACTTCTTCAAATAGGGGGAGATTGTTGGGTTCATTGATCCCAATGTCCCAGATTTGTAATAAGTCAAAGAATTTAATGGTATACACATAGTTGTATTTGATGTATGTTTAAGTTCATGCATGCAGTTTAGTCTATGTCATATTGTTGGGTATTGTATCCACAATGTACCTGATTTGAAGAAGCCCCTGGACCAGCTAAGGTGAATTGACATTGTATTTGATCATTTGTCTTCAAGTTGTGCTTGTATTTATTTCACGCTAAGTACACACCAATGTCAGGGTGTAGTGGGTCAATATACACGGATCTGCGCAACCTAATCCTTCGTTGAGCAGATCAATGTGTTGGCCTACGTGTGCTCTCTCTATTGGAGTGTACTTACTTTCAAGCACAGGGTCGAGATAGAGCTAGAGCTGAAGAGGAGCAAGGATGGGTCAAAGACCAGCTCACGAGAAGATAGACGAAAATTCGTCTAAGTATGATTCGACGAGAATCATTAGTGATTCTCGTCGAATCGTCGAGAATGACTAGCTGATTCTCGCCGAATAGATCCGGATGACTCAACGCCTTCAATGCCTTCAAGGATTCTGCCAAGTCAGAAAAAGCGAGAATCACCAGGCTGAGTCAACGCCTTCAAGGAATCTGCCAAGTCAGAATCGTCAAGAATGACTCTGCATTCTCGACGATTCGTCGAGAATGGATGATGACTCTCAACGATTCTTTCCGGCTGGCAAGCAATTCAGCTAAGAATTCTTCTAAGTAGAATTCGACGGGAATCATTAGTGATTCTCGTCGATTCATCGAGAATCACCAATGATTCCCACCGAATTTGCCTTAGGCGAATTTCTGCTGCTCGCTGGACCGGACCAAGTATACATGCGCTGTTTTGAACCGGAGTTAGGGTTTCTACTGGTAGGGCCCACAACGGTCATAATATATGACCTACTGTATAAATACTGTTGTATTTCGAACATCACCAGGAATCGATACATACGAAAAGAAAGAGCCACCGGATTTGACCTAGCGGATCACGTCTTCTCTTCCGCCTCCGTCTCCACGCCTCAAGTTGTCGCCGCCGCCGATCGTGGGTTCTTCCTGATCTCCCGGCGACAGAAGCTTAGCCAAGCAACGCGTCTCATGTATCTATCTTGAGATCATTTGTCTCTTGATTTGTTGAATGGGAATACCTTCCCCTTCCGAATCGATTGAGACGATCGATCCAAGTAAGATCGTTGGTAGACCTTGCTAGCTTTGCTACGAAGGTTGGATCTACAAAGCTCTCCGCCGCAAACCTTGCCACCGCCGATCCCGAAAGCTCCGCCGCCACACTTCTTGCCGCCGCTGATTTCAGGGAGATCCTCTCTAAGTGAGAGCTATGTTCGTGGACTCTTCGTATTCTTCAAGAACGCGTCATCGAACGAAGAGGGACACCTAGCGCTCCAAAAGTAATTTGTATTTTATACATTCTAATTTTTCTTTTTTTGTAAAGGAACGTTGGTTCCTCATTGTAAGGGTTGAGTGCAACCCGTGGTTGAGGAGTGGTGACTCCTTCGGTTGGAAGGGTTCCTTCCATTAGTGTGAGGATTGGATTTCAATCCGGTTGGTGAAGTGACCGAGTCGTCCCTTGTTGGGAGATAGGTCGAAGGGGGAAAGTGGACGTACCCAAATCGGGGAACCACTATAACTGCCTGCGTATTTTTGTGATGTGTTGTTTTGTTTAATTATGTAGGTATAATATTAATTCCGCTAAAAGACTGTGCAAGACACCTATTCCCCCCCCCCATAGATGAATGTAGTTAACACTAGTGTGACTTTCAAGTGGTATCAGAGGGAGGTTACTCATCAAAAAGGTTAACACCTTGAGTAAGTTCCTGCCACTAGTGTCAAGAAGAAGGCAGATATCTACTATGGACGGACTCAAGTACTCAGGCAAGATCCTAGTGTGCACCAGGCTAAACTTTCCTATCTGGAAGGAAAGGATTAGATTTTACAAGGAAGCTGTCGACCCTCGACTCTTCATGATCGTGGAGGAGGGACCTTATATTCCCACTAAGGCCTCTACCATTGATCCTACCAAAATTGTGCCAAAGAAGCTTTCTGAAATGGACAAGGACGAGATGGTGCTGGTCGGACTTGACAAGAAGGCACAAAATATACTAATCAGCGCAGTCGATGACTCCATGATGCAGAACTTTTACAACTATAGGACAGTCAAGGATATCTGGCACAGCCTGATTATTCTGATGGAGGGCACAGATGAAGTGAGGGATGATCGGAGATCACTCCTGAACTAGAAATATGAGGCCTTCAGGCAGGGGCCCAAGGAAGAGATCGGAGTAACCTTCGAGAATTTCCTCAAGATCGCCAATGCTCTCAAGGGATATGGAAGAGTGTTCACTGATGGTGAACTTAATGATAAATTCCTTAGGTCCTTTACTAAGGAATGGGACACGAAGATCTGCGCCATCCAAGAGTTTGGCAGATTAGTAGAAACTGGTCCTCAGATACTCTTTGGGAAGCTCATGTCCTATGAGCTCCAGTTGAACACGAGGAAAGCAGAAGAAGAAGCAGAGAAAGTCGCTGCCAAGGAAAAGACTGTGGCCCTAAAAGCCATTCACTCCAGCAAGGGCAAGGGTGCAGATTCATCCCGTGCGGGGAAAAAGGATGAGGAAGAAGACTCCGAGCCATGCTCCTCCGGCTCAGAGTTGTCTGAAGAAGACTTCTCCCTCATCACTCGAGAATTCAAGAAGTTCCTCAAGATGAGGAATCAAAGAAAGAGAGACGGCTCCTCCTCTAGAAACCAGAAGAAGAATTATTCTTCTGACAGGTATGAATCAAAACCGAACAAACATCGTCATACTGACATCATTTGTTTTAGGTGCAATAAGCCAGGACACATCGTGGCTGACTGCCATCAAGGCAAGAGAGAGAAGGGGAAGGGAGAAGAGCACAGAACCTCTAGAGATAAAAAGAAGGAGAGGAGCTACATCGCAAAAAATTCAAAGACACTGAGTGATTCTGATTCCTCAGACTCAAGTAATGATAAGGAAGCCTACTTCAGGCTGGTGGGTCGCTCTGACTAAGAAGGAGAATGCCCGCCATTCACTGGGAAGGTAAAGGCTCATAACCCCCTCTCTGACTCTGACTATGAGTCTCCTGATAATGATCTCGAGGACAGCCCATTTTCCCGAGAACCTGAGCTCCTCGAAAAGTATGAGTTCTTGCTCAACACCTTCGAGGAATGCCGCAAGAGATTGAGGGCTCAGAAAAAGGAAGTCAAATTCCTTAAGGTCGAGGGTGTCTCCCTAAGGGAAGAGATCACTAGCTTGATTTCTCTCCGACAGGAGCACCTGGACCTGATCTCTAAGCACTCAGAGTCTCTAAGTCTTCTTGACCTTAAACAGGAAGAAATCAATAAGTTGGAAGAACAACTTGCAGCAGAAAGGAAGATTGTCCAAAGCTTCTCTATGCCAAAGACTGTTCTTCCACTGGTTGATACCTTCTCTGCTCAGGCTAAGGGGGCTGGCTTGGGGCATGTGGGTGTGCCTGGTAAATCCTCCAGGAGAAACAAAATGCAGAGAAAAAATAAGGCTGCTAAGAATGCCTCTGCTGCAGAAAAGGGAAAGGCCCCACTCAACCATGTTGTATTCAGGAAGCCTGGCTTTCCCTACAATGAAAAGGACTTTGAGTCAACCTATGGCCACTTCTTCCGGCCCTCGGTTGAAAAGCCCAAGAGCCGATATGATGGTTGGGCCTTCCCCCGCAACTTTGGCGAGACTGTCTTCAAGGCACCTTATGAGGAAATCCAAGTGGAGGATTATGGCCACTTCTCTAGAGGCCATAATAGGAAGCAGGCACCAAAAGCCAAGCCTGTTATATTGAAGGAATAGGAGGTGAAGAATTCATGTGACTGCTGCCATCATGATGGCTCCACCTCCAGATCCAAGGCCCCGATTGGATCCACTGTTCCCAGGGTGAAGCAGGAGCCTAGGAAATGGTACAACAGATTTGACTGTTGGTGTTGTGGCAAAGTTGGTCACTTTACCGTGGATTGCTGGTTTAATCCGAGATATAACGAGACTCCTCATGTTAGTAATGCGAGACTGACCACTCATAGGGTTAACCATCCGAGGGGGAGTATGCTAACAAGGAATCTAGGACCCAAGTTCGATTGGGTTCCTAAGGGAAACTGATTCTATTTTGCAGGTATATCCAAAGGCCACCAAAACTCCTATATGGTACTTGGACAGTGGATGCTCCCGGCATATGACTGGGACAAGAAGCCTGCTGCGCGATTACTCTCCAGTCGAAAATGGACCCAAAGTCATCTTTGGAGGATCAGATCGAGGAGTCACCATAGGTTACGGTATGATTTCCAACGATATAGTCTCTATCACCGATGTGGCATATGTTGAAGGGTTAAATCATAACCTGATTAGTGTAAGTCAGTTGTGTGATAAAGGTTATGACGTTAAGTTCTACAAGGATAAATGCCTAATAATATCGTGTGCCTCTTAGGAGATGGTATTAATAGGCATTAGGAGCAGAAACATCTTCTGTTTAGATTTTCTTAGTTTAGATTCATCTACCCCCGTGTGCCTAGTAGCAACAGGCAGTGCATCTCTTTGTGAACAATGACACAAGAGATTAGCACATATTAATTTCAAGACAATTAGTATGCTGTTTTCTAAAAACTTAGTAAGGGATGCTCCCATCATTAAGTGCATCAAAGATAGCCCCTGTCCTGCATGCCAGAAGGGCAAACAGACTCGGGCTACCTTTAAGGGCATTGCAGACAAAGACTCCTCCAGATGTCTTTATCTTCTACATAGGGACTTGTTTGGTCCAATGCAGGTTCATAGCTTGGGAGACAAGTCTTATACGCTAGTGATTGTTGATGATCACTCTCGGTTTACTTGTGTGTTCTTCTTAAAATGCAAGTCTGATACGTTTGACATCTTCACTAGTTTTTTCAAGCAAATTCAGAATGAACTTAACTGCTCGGTGGTCAAAATCAGAAGTGACCATGGAATAGAGTTCGAGTCTGGTGCTATGACAGAGTTCTGTGAAGAACTTGGTATCTTTCATGAGTTTTCCTCCCCGCGCACTCCTCAGCAGAATGGAGTTACGGAGAGGATAAATAGAACACTCATTGAAGCTTGCACGACAATATTGAATGACGCTTCTCTCCCAGAATACTTCTGGGCAGATACTGTCAACACAGCTTGTCATGTACAAAACTGGGCCTTGATAAATAAGAGCCATCGTAAGACGCCTTATGAGCTACTGAAAGGCAGGAAACCTACCATGTCCTATTTTAGGATCTTTGGCTGCAGATGCTATGTACTAAATAACGGGAAGTACCCGCGTACTAAGTTTGGTGAAAAATGCTTTGAAGGCATATTTATGGGCTATAGTAGCCATAGCCGGGCTTATAGGGTTTTCAATAAGAAAACCCTAGTGGTAGAGGAATCCATAAATGTTGTATTTGATGAAGGAAGCTTGCTTAACAACAATTCTTCCAGTGGTCTTCTTGAAGATGCAGGTACAAGAATTGAACAGCTTAGTCTCAATGAGACCGCTAAAGATGCAACTCCTAAGTATGTCAAAGTCTCCACCACAACGCCTATCAGAGATGATGACGGTCAGAATGGAATTATCCTCCCTAAAGAAGGAGAAGCCCGAGAAGACGTCAGAGCTCTAGATTCCAGACTCCTAGAGCTCAGACACGTGAGGGATCATCCTAGAGATCGGATCATTGGAGATCCCCGTGACGGTGTCAGAACTCGCCGAGGTACAATTAACGAGATTCTGCATTTTAGCTTTCTATCACAGGTTGAGCCAAAGAAGTTCGACGAAGCGAACAAGGATGCATCTTGGATCTTGGCCATGCAAGATGAACTGCATCAATTTGAACAATGCAACGTCTGGATGCTGGTTCCCAGACCAAAGGGGAAGAACATGATTGGCACAAAGTGGATCTTCAGAAACAAACTGGATGAACACGGTGTCATCATAAAGAACAAGGCCAGGCTGGTGGCTCAAGGTTACAAACAGGAGGAGGGGATTGACTTCGACAAGACTTTTGCACCAGTGGCAAGGCTCGAGGCAATCAGATTGATCCTGGCATATGCTTCTCACAAAGGATTCATAGTCTATCAGATGGACATGAAATTGGCCTTCTTAAATTGCAACCTGAAAGAGGAAGTATATGTCGCACAACCCCAAGGTTTTGTTAATCCGACTTATCCCAATCATGTATATTTTCTTAATAAAGCTTTGTATGGCTTAAAACAAACTCCTCGAGCTTGTTATGAGACTCTATCTAGCTTTCTTCTTGAGAACAAGTTCTCTAGAGGAAAAATAGATAAGACATTGTTTCTTAGGGAAGTCAAAGGCAAGATTTTGCTGGTGCAAATCTATGTCGATGACATAATATGCGGGTCAACGGATAACAACCTTTGCAAGAAGTTTTCCAAACTTATGCAAGGGAAGTTTTAAATGAGTAGTATAGGAGAGCTGAAGTATTTCTTGAGACTTCAAGTGAAACAGTCTGAGGATGGGATTTTCATCTCTCAGACAAAGTTCACAAATGAACTCCTCAAGAAATTCGGAATGGAGAGTGCAACCTCTATGAGGACTCCAATGGGATCCACTGTGTCTCTGGACAAGGATGAGAAAGGGAAACCTTTTGATGAAACCAAGTACAGAAGCATAATTGGATCCCTGCTCTACCTTACTGCAAGTAGACCGGATATTATGTTCTCCACATGTATTTGTGCCAGATATTAGGTGGACACTAAGGAATCTCACTATGTCGCTGCAAAGCGAATTCTTAGATACCTTAAGGGTACACCTAATCTTGGCTTGTGGTACCCGAGAAATAATGATGTCGAGCTAATAGGCTTTTCAGATGCTGATTTTGCAGGAAGAAGGGATGATAGGAAAAGCACTTCTGGGACGTGTCAATTCCTCGGACGAAGGCTTATATCATGGAATAGTAAGAAGCAGAATTGTGTTGCAACCTATGTAACATCCCTCAAACAACTAGACCCCTTGAGATAGTTTTGTCATGACTAGGTCATGACAAAACCCTAGGGAGCCTATAAAGGCCAAGTGAACCTAGGAATGTGGATGAGACCACTATGGTCTACACATAGCAGATTTCTGAACCTTGGTTTAAGGTGATCATGGGGCTTCACCAAGACTCCAAGACCCCACTCATACCTTCATAACCCTAGTGAGGGGTCAATGGGTCACTAAGGACCCATGGAAGGCAGTCAAAGGGGCTAAGTTGACCAAAGTAGACTATAACCCTAATTAGGTCAAACTGACCTGCACAAGGGTCAATTGCAGTCCCTTAGCCAAGTGGACCCCACACATACCCTCATAACCCTAGCGAGAGGCCAAAGGGTCACCAAGGACCCATTGGGACCAATCAAAAAGGCTAGGTTGACCAAAGTCAACTTTGGACCTAAAATGGTCAAAGTGCCCTAGTTAAGGGTCAAGTGATCTCCAAGGGATAATCCAACCCCACCTTGACCCTAGGGGAGGCCAATGGGTCACCAAGGACCCATTAAGGAAACCTCAAGGACCAAATTGACCTAAGTGGGCCCTAGTCCAAGTTTGGGTCAAGCTAGCCCAAATGGGCTAACTCAAGCTCAAGCCCATTTTGATTGGGCTAACCTTGTCTTAGTGGATTAAATGAACATATGGGCTGCCATTGGGTTAGGTAGGAGCCAAATTTGAGCATGTTAAGTAAGAAAGAGAGAAAAAAATGTCATATTGGAGGAGAGAGAAAGTGAAATAAAATATGAGAGGAGACTTTGGGCTCCTCCTCCCCCTTCCAAAACCTCCCCATTCAATTAAGCAAGGAAAGGGGAGTGCAGCAGCAATCTTTGACTGGTTAGAGCAAGCTCCACCCCCCTACCTACCATAGCCGCCATTATTGACTTCTCACCAATAATGACAATGAAGCACAAAGCCACCTAACACCCCAACTGACCTTATAAACTCCTTCAGTAGGAGGAGGAGATCATTTTCAAACTACTAACTTGAAGGAAGAAGGATGCCCACCGTGAAGTTTCAGAAATCCGACCACAACCGCCATGGTTTCCCGCCGCTCCACCCGCATCCAAGCTCGTGTGTAGGTCCTCCTCTACTCCTTCTTCTATGGGTAGATCTTAGAAATTATTTAGGAGAGATATCGAGCTCAAAGGAGCAAGATTGAGTGAGCTTTTCCATGGTTTTTTTTTAAAAAATGGTGGTCGGGTTTGCCGGAAACCGCAACTCCGGCGGCCGTACCGCCGCCCGACGGTAGCCCTCACCTCAACAGAGGCGGTGGTGGCGGTGGCTGGCCGGGGAAGTGGCCGGATGGCCGGCAGTGGCTCACAGAAAAGCTATAGGAATGGTGTTTTCAGGCTCTGTTCGGGCTTGGAAGAAGATGAACAGTAACATGAATTGATTGATTATTATATTTATATGTATAATATAACCCTTTAACTGACACATTTTGATGACGTTAAATGAGGCACTTAGAGGCTAGATCAGGAAAAACTGTTAACATGAAAATTTTAGATCTATGAGTTTACTTTATTTTAAAATTGATTTGAGTCAATTTGGAGTCCTGGTTAGATCACAGCACTCATTTTGGTGAGATCTATACATAGGGATGACCAGAGAATGAATTGGATTCCCACTCCAAACCAGATCTCCAAATGACTTGAAATTTGGGGTATGGGCTATTCTTATCTATAACTAGGACATATCCAAAAATTAGAATTTTTGGAGAACATTTTTCTATAGGTTTTAGAAAAATTTAATAATCCATGAATAAATTATTTAGGTGTGCCAAACATCTCAAAACTCCCCCAAATTTTGGTGAGTGGTCTTATAGGGTATGTTATGGCTCTGGTAATAATTTCACCTCATTGGAAGGTGTTTTGATTAGGGAATTATCTATCCCTAGTTCTACCTTAAAGAAGGATTTTTAAGTAAAAGTGTACTTGAGGTTTTGAGTGGTCAACTCACCTCGGCAGAGGCTGATATTTTGACCACTGGCTTGGTATGATCATTATCACCCCCTTAGGGAAAATGGGGTGGTTTAGGGTTGATTTACCCTAGAATCCAAACTCAAACCCTAAGGAAGGGCTTTTGAGGGTTGTGAAGGACATAGGGGCAAATGCCCTTGTATGGCCTTGTAAATTAGAAGAGAGGCAGCTAACTTAAATTTAATCCTCTAGTTAGAATATTAGAGAAGTTAGAGGTAGGTAGATACCTTAAAACCCAAACTCTAGTTTTACGGTAGAAACACTATTAGGTCAAAACAGTCACTAATCATTATCTGAAAGTTGTGAAATTTGGGTAGAGTGAATTTTAGAGTATATATAACACTTGGATGTTTTTATGGGAATTTTATGGAATACATTTTTAGTACTTCTTTTGGTAGATAGCAATTTGCCCAAAATAGTATTTGAATTAATTTGATCATTTTGTTGATTGGAATCTAATAAAACTTGGTCAACAGAGGTTTTAGACCTAAATGAATGTCTCTGAATTTTATTATTAATTTTAGTGGACTTTATTTAATACTGCCTTCACAAATTTCATAAAGGTCAATTTAGGTGAATAAATCAGTTAGAGATAAATATACCTTGTAAAAATTTGAAACTTGGCCACTGATATTCCTAGGGTGATGTTTACTTATAGGAAATTATTCAGAATATTTAGAAGTATATTCACAGTACTTGATTCACGGGCATGTCAATTTAAGATTTTAGTATTTGATTTACCCAGAATTTAATGTATAGTGAACAATTATGAAACCTGGCCAGAGATATTTGTAAGATGGTTGTAGTGTAGAGTAATTAATTCATAATTTTTGGATGACAATTTTCTGTAGTTGATTCACAAATCATGGAAGATAGAAAATATTTCTAAAATAGTTTTAAGGCCCCCAGATATTAGCAAAAATTATCAAACTTTGGATTTGTAGTTTTCTGATACCCTAATATTTATCATGAATTTATGAAGCTGTAAACATGTTTGGAAAGTATACCTCATGTTCAAAGTGATAGTCTTTGGATCCTTTTAAGAAATTATTTAATTATCAGATTAATTAAGAAAATTATAATTCTCTGTATTTAGGCTATTTATGTCATGATAGGTCCCCGGTAAATAGTTTAGGACTTTTGGATGAAAACTAGAAGGACCTCCTATCATGAACACCATAAGGCATCTGTTGGTCTACATTTAGTAAATTGTTGAAATATCATTAGGAAATGATTTGGCATAGTTGGAGTTAGCCATCTTGCTAGATTTTGTAGATGTGGATGAGTCATCCTAGAAGGATAAGAAGAGTAGTGAGAAATGGTTTGGCTAGAGTTTAGAGGTGTTCGGGTTCGACGAAAGATCGTCTTTCCCGAGGAGAGGAAGTCAAAATCACCCTAGGATTGGCCTACTGTAATATGAGAAGGGAATGGGGTAAGGGAATCAACCAATAATAATAAGTACCTTGCGAAAGGGAACGATGAGCTTCAGCTACCATCATAGTTCCTAGTGCCCTTTGAGAGCCCTTCACAGGGAATACCGGGGGCAGTCCTGGGTTACCGTAAACTATATTAACAAACTGAAAAGAGTAACTTAGTAATTAGGGTTGCACATTTCACAAACACAGATAACACTGGAAGATAGTGGGGGAGCTTCAGCTCGATTTGTTAAGAGACGGACGGAATGGTCCGGGGAGCTTCAGCTCGATTTGTTAAGAGACGGACGGAAAGGTCCGGGGAGCTTTGGCTCGGTTGTTGATTATGACGGACGGGATAGTCCGGGGAGCTTTGGCTTGGTTGTTGACGGACGGGATAGTCCGGGGAGCTTTGGCTCGATTGTTGGTTGGACTCATAACTATTGCATGTGCATAAAAGGTATAAGGTGGTGGGTCTTCGGTATTGGAGGGTCGATGCACTGACGCCAATACATCGACTCGGTAAGTGTGGTTTGCACTTCGCCAACAGAAGTTCGGTGCGTCAGCCGGCAAGAGTACGCAGGAGTCCGCTTTATGAACCAAGCGTTGAGGCGTACGATAGGTCTGACCGGTAGTGCTTTACTTGTTTAGAGGTGGGCGAGGCCCAACCCACCGCTTCCGTCTTCCACTACGGAGGTATCCTGGGAGGTAACGACTCTGAAAGGGGGAACTAAAGGTCTGTGTACACAGAGTCGAGTGGGTGAGTTGCACTTGCATGTTCACGTCATGGCATAATTGTATTTCATAGCATAACCATTGCATATAACTTGACACCTAATGTATAAGTGGTATGGGACGCTCTATACATTAGGCCCCGCAAAACAACCCCTTGGCTTATAAGTTCGCACGAGCATGCTTATAAGTCAAGGTTATTTTTCGGTACTATATATTTAAGCCTGCTAGTAAAACCGACACCCTATCGTATAAATCGGTATGAGACTTTTTATACGATAGGAGCCCTGCAAGAGATCCCTTAGCTTATGTGTATTCACATATGTTAAGGTTACTTTCTTATTCAAATTATATATCATTATTACCATATTTTTGAACTGTTAGTTTAGTTCCGCTGTCATCTGCTATTTGATATTCTCCACCTTCATGTCCTTCCCTTTCCTTCTCCCCGCTCGGTGCTTAGGAGCCACGGGGGAATGGGCGGGGAACGATAGGACTTAGTCTTTTAGACTAATGGTTTTCGAACCACATCATTTTCGGGTACCACGGATCCCAGCATGGAGGAGCAACCCCGGAGGTCGGCACGCTTGGAGATCGGACAGTCTAGTACCGGAGTCCAGACAGCAGGGACTGTGAGTCCCGACCACTAGTAGTTATATTAGTTTGCTTCCGCGATGAGCGATTTGTAGTGAGGACATGATGTACCGGGCATAAGCCCGAGATTTCTGTTATATGTACTATCTGTGGACACTCCCTTCGTGGAGCTTATTTTCTATACATGTGATTCCTGTGGACTTGTTTTTAATTTATTACTACAATTGTGATCGATTTGGCCGGCAGGATCGGCGTTTTGTAGTGACGACCTTCCCGGGTGCGAAGGTATCACCGCAAGGCGACGGTTCTGGGCCTAAGACCCCGGTGTCTAAAAAGAACAAAAAATGGGGGTCTTACAAGTGGAGGCAAAACATATCGATCCAAAGGTAGCAGTCCACAACCCCGGGCCACCCCGTACGAGTTTAGTTTGGGGACAAACTAAGCAGCGGAAGCAGTGGTGGGCCCATAAGGGGGATCACATGATATTGTCCACTTTTAGATATGTGCGATTACTTATAATTGACTTCTATTACGCAGCCCCCAGCGCAGCCAACACCACAAGGCGGAGTCCAGCAGACTTCGAATGTTGCACCACCTCCCTCGGTCCCCACTCCATTCCTACACTCAGAGATGGGACAAACCCTGATAACTATTCTGGAAGCTTTCAGGGCCCAATTGGTTCCGGCCCCGCAGCCAAACCCGGGGGCCAATTGGCTGAGCATCTTCCGAGGACTCTCTCCTCCATCTTACTTAGGGACAGAATCGGCTGTTCGGACAGAGGAATGGCTAAACATTATGTAAGAAATGTTGACCGGGATACGGTGCCCCTGGGAGGAGAGGGTTCCATTGATGGTCTCTTGTTTAGAGTCCCATGCCAAGAGGTGGTGGAAGACGTGCTGGACACGACGTTTGCCGCTAGGGAGGTTGTGGAAGTTACCTGGGTAGAGTTTAGGGCCGCACTGCTGGAGCATTTTGTTCCGCAGTTGGCAAGGGATGAGTTGGAGGAGCGGTTCTTACAGCTGAAAAAGGGCACCCGGACGGTGGTGGAGTACCATCGGGAGTTCAACCATTTGGCTCGTTATGCAGATTCTTACCAGCTGGACGAAGCAGGGTAAATCAAGAGGTTCTATAAGGGCCTGCGGTAGGACTTGAGGGAGGCCTTGTTGTTTGTATCTGACGGGCCTATCTCCCGGATTTTTGAGATGGTAAAGAGGATTGAGGCTGATTGGCACACGACTCGGGGTCGAAAGAGGCCGACGGAGGACCAGGGCCGGGGAGCACGGAATGATCAGCGGCGGGGCCGCATCATAGATGGGAGAGAGGGAAGAAGGACAGAGGACCAACCTCGTCAGGAGGTGAGACGAGAGCCGAGGGAGTCGGTGGTAATGGCTCCTCAGCCTCTTTAGATGAGGGAGGCACCAAGACCCGGGGGTATGGCATTTCCCCCACCGGAGTGCTAAACTTGCCATCAGATAGGACACATTCGGAGAAACTTCCCCGTGAGGGGAGAACCTCTACCAGCACCACAGGCTGCCCCGCATGCCCAACAGTTTGGAGGACGAGGACGTGGTCGAGGACGTGGTTTCCAGGGTGCAGATCGCAGGCAGGAGAGGCAGCAAATTTATGTACTGGATCTGGCTCAACCCCAGAACCCGGAGCAAGTAATCACTGGTACGTCAGAAAATTTTAAGTTATTTTCTCATGAAATTTAAATTTATATAGAAGTGATAATATAGGAAAGAAAACCACAGCTAGATTCTAAGACATTTATCTTTCCCCGCCGCCACCTAGAATAGTTTTCATCAGCGGCAAACCCGCTTATACGCTGTTTGATACGGGTGATTCACACTCATTTGTATCGGAAGCCTTCGTATAAGGGTTGGAAGGCGTGGAACGATTCACGGGTTTGATGATGAGGATACGATTACCCGACGGATCGGAGCTGCTCACCTCGGCCCACTACAACATGGAGGCGGAAATCGGCGGAAAGATATTTGAAGCTCCAGCGACAATCATGAAGATGCCAGTCTTTAATTTGATCCTAGGAATGACATGGTTGAACTGGAATCATGCTCAGATTGACTGCATGTCCAAGAGAGTTACCGTGAGATATGGGGATTCCTACCTCGTCATCGAAGGTACTAGATCTATTCCCCCTCTCATGTTGTCATTTGTACAGGCTGTCAAGGCCCACTTACAGGGGGAAGAAGTATATGAGGTAGTATTTGAAATGACTGAGGCCAAGGTATCCACCTCGAATATTCCGGTGGTGCGAGATTTTGCTGACGTATTCCTAGAGAAACTACCTGGGCTACCCCCGTACCGGGAGCAGGATTTCCGAATATAGCTAGTGCCGGGGGCTAAGCCGGCAGCTAGAGCCCCTTACCGGATCGCCCCAAAAGAACTGACAGAATTTCGAAGCCAACTCCAAGAACTGGTGGAGGCCGGATTTGTCCGACCGAGCTCTTCGCCATAGGGAGCCCCGGTCTTGTTCGTTAAAAAGAAGGACGGGACTCTGAGATTGTGCATCGACTACCGAGCACTAAACCGATTGACAGTCCGAAATACATATCCACTGCCAAGGATAGATGAGCTATTTGACCAGCTAGTAGGCGCGCATTTCTTTTCCAAATTGGATTTAAGGTCGGGTTACTACCAACTACGGATCCAGGAGGAGGACATTCCAAAGACTTCCTTCAGTAGCAGATATGGGCTATATGAGTTTATCGTGATGCCCTTCGGGCTCACAAATGCTCCGTCAGCATTCATGAGCCTTATGAATCAGGTGTTCGAGGCATATTTGGACGTGTTCGTCATCGTGTTTATCGATGACATCCTCATTTACTCAAGGATAGAGGAGGAGCACACACGACATCTGACGTTGACCCTAGAGAGACTACGGGAGCACAAGCTTTATGCAAAGATAAGAAAATGCCAGTTTTGGTTGAAGGAGGTGGCTTTCCTAGGCCATATCATCAGTGGTGTTGGGTTGGCAGTGGACCCGACCAAGATCCAAGCAGTTCGGGATTGGCCACAGTTGAAGACAGCCACAGATGTGCGGAGTTTCATAGGACTCGGCGGTTACTACCGGAAGTTCATAGAGGGATTCTCTCGTATTACCCTTCCACTCACATCTCTGACAAGGAAGGTGGTACCCTTTATCTGGACCCCACACTGTGAGGTGGCTTTTCAAGAGCTAAAGGGACGACTCACTTCGGCTCCTATACTTGCCCTCCCTTCAGGGAAAGAATGATTCCAGGTCTACACCGACGCTTCCTACCAGGGCATGGGTGCAGTGCTTATGCAGAATAGCCATGTGATAGCTTACGCTTCTCGGCAGCTGAAGAAGCATGAGCAGAACTACCCAGTCCATGACCTAGAAATGGGAGCTGTCATTTTTGCACTGAAAGTATGGCGGCACTATCTGTACGATGTCCACTGCGACATATACTTTGACCATAAAAATTTGAGGTATGTGGACACGCAGAAAGAGTTGAACATCAGACAGAGAAGATGGGTGGAGTTTTTAGTAGACTACCAGTACGAGATGCACTACCACCCGGGAAAGGCGAATGTGGTAGCCGATGCACTGATCCGAGAGACCGCAAACCCCGGAGTAGGAACACAGTTGATGGCCTTTGAGTTGGTTCAGATGTTAGACAAGATGCAAATATCCCTTGTGTCCGAGGATCACCCTGAGTTGTACCGGGAGTATCTATCATCATTAATTGCCATGGATGACATTCGAGAACGGGTCAAGGATGGACAGAGGTAGGATACCCAGCTAGAGCCGATATTCCAGGCCTTAGAAGCAGGCACTGTGGGAGATTACTCGCTGAAGGATGACTTAGTATGCTTCAGAGGACGGGTTTACATACCAGAGGGAGGCCAGGTTTGGGAGGACATCATGATGGAGGCTCATTGCAGTCGATATTCGGTACACCCGGGGATTACAAAGATGACTGCAAATCTAAGGAAGACTATGTACTGGCCAGGCATGAAAAAGGATATCACCTACTTCATGACCCATTGCGAGGCATGCCAGTTAGTGAAAGCGGAGTGCAGAAACCCCGCAGGATTATTGCAGCCACTCCCAGTACCAGAGTGGAAGTTCGATGATATCGCCATGGACTTTATACATGGACTTCCCCGATCACGGATAGGGAATGATTCGATCTGGGTGATCGTCGGCCGGCTGATGAAGGTAGCCAGGTTTATTTCAATCAGGAATGATGACTCAGTGGGTGTGTTAGTCCGAAAGTTTGTGGAGCAGTTCGTCCGTTATCATGGCATTCCCAAGTCGATTGTGTCGGACCGGGATGGATGATTTACGTCTAGGGAGTGGAGATCAGTGCAGACTTACTTGGGCACGTGACTAACATTCAGTACGGCTTTTCATCCCCAGACGGATGGACAGACAGAACGCACTAACAGGACTCTGGAGGATTTGCTACGACTCTGCATATTGGATCGCGGTGAACCTTGGGAGAAATTGTTGCCACTGATCGAGTTCTCGTATAATAACAGCTACCAGTCCAGTATAAGGATGGCTCCTTATGAGGCGTTGTACGGACGGAGGTGCAGGACTCCGTTGTCATGGATACAGGACGAGGACCCTAAGGCATTGGATTCGGAGTTTGTCGAGGACACCGAGGCTCAGGTGAGATTGATACGGGACAGGATGCTAGAAGCACAGAGCCGACAGGCTAAGTATTACGATGCTCGACACCGTCAGGTGGAATTCCAAGTGGGAGACCAGGTGTTCTTGAAGATCCGACCAATGCATGGAGTTACTCGGGTACACGGACAAAGGAAGAAGCTCAGCCCAAGATATATGGGGCCTTATAGGATCCAGGAGTGGATCGGTCCCTTGGCATACAGGATGGAGCTGCCACCGGAGCTGGCAAGTTTGCACGATGTATTCCATATATCCTCTCTTAGGAGAGCTCTACTACGCCCGGAGCAGCAAGTTACAGCCACAGATGGGCCAATAGCATCTGATCGGTCAGTTCACCTAGAACCGGTCCAGATTGACGACAAGGGAGTACGAGTCTTGTGCCGCAAGAAGGTTCCGTTAGTCAAAGTCTTGTGTAGGAACCACGGTCAGGAGGAGCATACCTGGGAACCGCAGGACCTGATGCGACAAAAGTATCTGGAGCTGTTCAGTCAGGTATACCTCACAACCTCTCAGGATGTTCAATTTACTTTCCTATTTTAAACTAGTAGGACTAAAATTTCAAGAATATGAGCTAAACTTTTGTTTATTGGGGTTTAGACTTTGCCAATTGGGCGAATTGGTCCTAAATTTGACTATCACATTTAAACCTCACATAGCAAACATGACATCGTGATGAAAATCTTTCAATTCTCATGGGATGTTACAAGTCTCTTTAGGAGTCCCTATGGGCTTAACCTTGATTTCGGGGACGAAATCTTTGTTTTGTTTATTGGGATTTGTAACATCCCTCAAACACTAGACCCCTAGAGATAGTTTTGTCATGACTAGGTCATGACAAAACCCTAGGGAGCCCATAAAGGCAAAGTGAACCTAGGAATGTGGATGAGACCACTATGGTCTGCACATAGCAGATTTCTGAACCTTGGTTTAAGGTTATCATGGGGCTTCACCAAGACTCCAAGACCCCACTCATACCTTCATAACCCTAGTGAGGGGTCAATGGGTCACTAAGGACCCATGGAAGGCAGTCAAAGGGGCTAAGTTGACCAAAGTCAACTATAACCCTAATTGGGTCAAACTGACCTGCACAAGGGTCAATTGCAGTCCCTTAGCCAAGTGGACCCCACACATACCCTCATAACCCTAGTGAGAGGCCAAAGGGTCACCAAGGACCCATTGGGACCAATCAAAAAGGCTAGGTTGACCAAAGTCAACTCTGGACCTAAAATGGTCAAAGTGCCCTAGTTAAGGGTCAAGTGATCTCTAAGGGACAATCCAACCCCACCTTGACCCTAGGGGATGCCAATGGGTCACCAAGGACCCATTAAACAAACCTCAAGGACAAAATTGACCTAAGTGGGCCCTAGTCCAAGTTTGGGTCAAGCTAGCCCAAATGGGCTAACTCAAGCTCAAGCCCATTTTGATTGGGCTAACCTTGTCTTAGTGGATGAAATGAACATATGGGCTGCCATTGGGTTAGGTAGGAGCCAAATTTCAGCATGTTGAGTAGGAGAGAGAAAAAAAGTCATATTGGAGGAGAGAGAAAGTGAAATAAAATATGAGAGGAGACTTTGGGCTCCTCCTCCCCCTTCCCCAACCTCCCCATTCAATTCAGCAAGGCAAGGGGAGTGCAGCAACAATCTTTGACTGGTTAGAGCAAGCTCCACCCCCCTACCTACCATAGCCGTCATTTTTGACTTCTCACCAATAATGACAATGAAGCACAAAGCCACCTAACACCCCAACTGACCTTATAAACTCCTTCAGTAGGAGGAGGAGATCATTTTCGAACTGCTAACTTGAAGGAAGAAGGCTGCCCACCGTGAAGTTTCAGAAATCCGACCACCACCACCGCCATGGTTTCCCTCCGCTCCACCCGCATCCAAGCTCGTGTGCAGGTCCTCCTCTACTCCTTCTTCTATGGGTAGATCTTAGAAATTATTTAGGAGAGATATCGAGCTCAATGGAGCAAGATTGAGTGAGCTTTTCCATGGTTTTTCAAAAAATATTGGTGGTCGTGTTCACCGGAAACTGCCACTCCGGTGACCGTGCCGTCGCCCGACGGCAGCCCTCACCTCAACAGAGGCGGTGGTGGCGGTGGCTGGCCGGGGAAGTGGCCGGATGGCCGGCAGTGGCTCACAAAAAAGCTACAGGAATGGTGTTTTCAGGCTCTGTCCGGGCTTGGAAGAAGATGAACAGTAACATGAATTGATTAATTATTATATTTATATGTATAATATAACCCTTTAACCTACACATTTTGATGACGTTAAAAGAGGCACTTAGAGGCTAGGTAAAAAAAACTATTAACATGAAAATTGTAGATCTATGAGTCTACTTTATTTTAAAATTGATTTGAGTCAATTTGGAGTCCTGGTTAGATAACAACACTCATTTTGGTGAGATCTATACATAGGGCTGACCAGAGAATGAATTGGATGCCCACTCCAAACCAGACTTCCAAATGACTTTAAATTTAGGGTATGGGCTATTATTATCTATATCTAGGACATATCCAAAAATTAGAATTTTTGGAGAACATTTTTCTATAGTTTTTAGAAAAATTTAATAATCCATGAATAAATTATTTAGGTGTCCCAAACATCTCAAAACTCCCCCAAATTTTGGTGAGTGGTCTTATAGGGCATGTTATGGCTCTGGTAATAATTTCACCTCATTTGAAGGTGTTTTGATTAGGGAATTATCAATCCCTAGTTCTACCTTAAAGAAAGATTTTTAAGTAAAAGTGTACTTGAGGTTTTGAGTGGTCAACTCACCTCGGCAGAGGCTGATATTTTGACCACTGGCTTGGTATGATCATTATCACCCCCTTAGGGAAAATGGGGTGGTTTAGGGTTGATTTACCCTAGAATCCAAACTCAAACCCTAAGGAAGGGCTTTTGAGGGTTGTGAAGAACATAGGGGAAAATGCCCTTGTATGGCCTTGTAAATTAGAAGAGAGGCAGGTAACTTATATTTAATCCTCTAGTTAGAATATTAGAGAAGTTAGAGGTAGGTAGATACCTCAAAACCAAAACCTTAGTTTTACGGTAGAAACACTATTAGGTCAAAACAGACACTAATAATTATCTAAAAGTTGTGAAATTTGGGTAGAGTGAATTTTAGAGTATATATAACACTTGGATATTTTTATGGGAATTTTATGGAATATATTTTTAGTACTTCTTTTGGTAGATAGCAATTTGCCCAAAATAGTATTTGAATTAATTTGATCATTTTGTTCATTGGAATCTAATAAAACTTGGTCAGTAAAAGTTTTAGACCTAAATGAATGTCTCTCAATTTTATTATTAATTTTAGTGGACTTTATTTAATACTGCCTTCACAAATTTCATAAAGGTCAATTTAGGTGAATAAATCAGTTAGAGATAAATATACCTTGTAAAAATTTGAAACTTGGCCACTGATATTCTTAGGGTGATGTTTACTTATAGGAAATTATTCAAAATTTTTAAGAAGTATATTTACAGTACTTCATTCACGAGCATGTCAATTTAAGATTTTAGTATTTGATTTACCCAGAATTTAATGTATAGTGAACAATTATGAAACCTGGCCAGAGATATTAGTAAGATGCTATTAGTGTAATGTAATTAATACATAATTTTTGGATGATAATTTTCTGTAGTTGATTCACAAATCATGGAAGATAGAAAATATTGCTACAATAGTTTTAAGGCCCCCAGATATTAGCAAAAATTATCAAACTTTGGATTTGTAGTTTTCTAATACCCTAATATTTATCATGAATTTATGAAGCTGCAAACATGTTTGGAAAGTATACCTAATGTTCAAAGTGATAGTCTTCGGAACCTTTTAAGAAATTATTTAATTATCAGATTAATTAAGAAAATTATAATTCTCTGCATTTAGGCTATTTATGTCATGATAGGTTCCCGGTAAATAGTTTATGACTTTTGGATGAAAACTCGAAGGACCTCCTATCATGAACACCATAAGGCATCTGTTGGTCTGCATTTAGTAAATTGTTGAAATATTATTAGGAAATGATTTGGAATAGTTGGAGTTAGCCATCTTGCTGGATTTTGTAGATGTGGATGAGTCATCCTAGAAGGATAGGAAGAGTAGTGAGAAATGGTTTGGCTAGAGTTTAGAGGTGTTCGGGTTCGACGAAAGATCGTCTTTCCCGAGGAGAGGAAGAGTCAAAATCACCCTAAGATTGGTCTACTGTAATATAAGAAGGGAATGGGGTAAGGGAATTAACCAATAATAATAAGTACCTTGCAAAAGGGAACGATGGGCTTCAACTACCATCATAGTTCCTAATGCCCTTTGAGAGCCCTTCACAGGGAATATCGGGGGCAGTCCTGGGTTAACGTAAACTATATTAACAAACTGAAAAGAGTAACTTAGTAATTAGGGTTGCACATTTCACAAACACAGATAGCACGGGAAGATAGTTGGGGAGATTCGGCTCGATTTGTTAAGAGACGGGCGGAATGGTCCGGAGAGCTTCGGCTCAATTTGTTAAGAGACGGACGGAAAGGTCCGGGGAGCTTTCGCTTGGTTGTTGATTATGACGGACGGGATAGTCCGGGGAGCTTTGGCTCGGTTGTTGACGGACGGGATAGTCCGGGGAGCTTTGGCTCGGTTGTTGGTTGGACTCATAACTATTGCATGTGCATAAAAGGTATAAGGTGGTGGGTCTTCGGTATTGGAGGGTCGATGCACCGACGCCAATACGTCGACTCGGCAAGTGTGGTTAGCACTTCGCTAATAGAAGTCCGGTGCGCCAGCCAGCAAGAGTACTCAGGAGTCCGCTTTGTGCACCAAGCGTTGAGGCGTACGATAGGTCTGACCGGAAGTGCTTTACTTGTTTAGAGATGGGCGAGGCCCAACCCACCGCTTCCGTCTGCCACTACGGAGGTATCCTGGGAGGTAACGGCTCTGAAAGGGGGAACTAAAGGTCTGTGTACACAAAGTCGAGTGGGTGAGTTGCACTTGCATATTCACGTCATGGCATAATTGTATTTCATAGCATAACCATTGTATATAACTTGACACATAATGTATAAGTGGTATGGGACACTCTATACATTAGGCCCTGCAAAACGACCCCTTGGCTTATAAGTTCGCGCAAGCATGCTTATAAGTCAAGGTTATTTTTCGGTACTATATATTTAAGCCTGCTAGTAAAACCGACACCCTATCATATAAATCAGTATGGGACTTTTTATACGATAGGAGCCCTGCAAGAGATCTCTTAGCTTATGTGTATTCACATATGTTAAGGTTACTTTCTTATTCAAATTATATATCATTATTACCATCTTTTTGAACTATTAGTTTAGTTTCGCTGCCATCTGCTATTTGATATTGTCCACCTTCATGTCCTTCACTTTCCTTCTCCCCGCTCGATGCTTAGGAGCCATGGGGGAAGGGGTGGGGGACGATAGTACTTAGTCTTTTAGACTAATGGTTTTCGAACCACATCATTTTAGGGGACAACAGAGCCCAGCATGGAGGAGCAGCCCCGGAGGTCGGCATGCTTGGAGATCAGACAGTCTAGTACTAGAGTCAAGATAGCAGGGATTGTGAGTCCCGACCACTAGTAGTTATATTAGTTTGCTTCCGCGATGAGCGATTTGTAGTGAGGACATGATGTACCGGGCATAAGCCCGAGATTTCTGTTATATGTACTATCTGTGGACACTCCCTTCGTGGAGCTTATTTTCTATACATATGATTTCTGTGGACTTGCTTTTAATTTATTGCTACAATTGTGATCGATTTGGCCGGCAGGATCGGCGTTTTGTAGTGACGACCTTCCCGGGTGCGAAGGTATCACCGCAAGGCGACGGTTCTGGGCCTAAGACCCCGGTGTCTAAAAAGAAAAAAATGGGGGTCTTACAACCTCCACAGCTGAATCTGAGTATATCTCAGTAGGCAGCTGTTGCGCACAACTTCTATGGATCAGAAATCAGCTAGCAGACTATGACCTTGAGTTCAAAGAAATACCAATGTACTGCGACTCCTCAAGTGCTATAGCCATTGAAAACAATCCCGTGTCGCACAGCAGGATGAAGCATATTGAAGTGCGCTACCACTTCATTCGGGAGCATATGGAAAACAAGGACATCTCTCTCTGCTATGTCCCCACGGATAAGCAGATTGCAGATACTTTTACAAAGCCCCTAGACGAAGCCAAGTTCAGTCTCTTCAAAACTTAACTAGGTATGTTAAACCTTGAGGAATGAAGAATACAGAGGCTCCCGACTCTTGGATCAAGGGGGAGCATCCGCAAGAAACTCTAGAGTAAGCTCAGATGCGAGAACTGAGGGGGAGCATTGTGGCAAGTGCTAAAGTCCCAGATTTGTAGAAGCCGAAAAGGGGGAGATTACCCTCTCGGCTAAGGTGTTAAGGTGCTCACACAAAGTATGCTCCAAATGTTCTAAAGGTAAAGGTATGGAAATTCATTCTCAACTGATTATTCAGTTTATGTTTTTCTTCCATCCGTTATATTCACCTTAGCATGTAGAGTTTAGGCTTCTTCAAATAGGGGGAGATTGTTGGGTATTGTATCCATAATATACCTGATTTGAAGAAGCCCCTGGACCAGCTAAGGTGAATTGACATTGTATTTGATCATTTGTCTTCAAGTTGTGCTTGCAGTTATTTCACGCTAAGTACACACCAATGTTAGGGTGCAGTGGGTCAATATACACGGGTCTGTGCAACGTAATCCTTCGTTGAGCAGATCAGTGTGTTGGCCTAAGTGTGCTCTCTCTATTGGAGTGTACTTACTTTTAAGCACAGGGTCGAGATAGAGCTAGAGCTGAAGAGGAGCAAGGATGGGTCAAAGACCAGCTCACGGGAAGATAGACGAAAATTCGTCTAAGTATGATTCGACGAGAATCACTAAGTGATTCTCGCCGATTTGACGAGAATCACTAGTGATTCTCGCCGAATCGTCGAGAATCACTAGCTGATTCTTGCCGAATGCATCCGGCTGACTCAACGCCTTCAACGCCTTCAAGGATTCTGCCAAGTCAGAATCGGCGAGAATCACCAGGCTGAGTCAACGCCTTCAAGGAATCTTCCAAGTCAGAATCGTCGAGAATGACTCTGCATTCTCGACAGTCATTCTCGACAATTCGTCGAGAATGGATGATGACTCTCAACGATTCTTTCCGGCTGACATGCAATTCAGCTAAGAATTCTTCTAAGTAGAATTCGATGGGAATCATTAGTGATTCTCGTCGATTCATCGAGAATCACCAATGATTCCCACCGAATTTTCTTTAGGCGAATTTCTACTGCTCGTTGGACCGGACCAAGTATACACGCGCTGTTTTGAACTGGAGTAAGGGTTTCTACTGGTAGTGCCCACAACGGTCATAATATATGACCTACTGTATAAATACTGTTGTATTTCGAACATCACCAGGAATCGATACATACGAAAAGAAAGAGCCGCCAGATTTGACCTAGCAGATCACGTCTTCTCTTCCGCCTCCATCTCCGCTCCTCAAGTTGTCGCCACCGCCGATCGTGGGTTCTTCCTGATCTCCCGACGACAGAAGCTTAGCCAAGCAACACGTCTCACGTGTCTATCTTGAGATCCTTTGTCTCTTGATTTGTTGAACAGGAATACCTTCCCCTTCCGAATCGATTGAGACGATCGATCCAAGTAAGATCGTTGGTAGACCTTGCTAGCTTTGCTACGAAGGTTGGATCTACAAAGCTCGTTGCCGCAAACCTTGCCGCCACCGATCCCAAAAGCTCCGCCGCCGCACTTCTTGCCGCCGCCGATTTCGAGGAGATCCTCTCTAAGTGAGAGCTAAGGTCGTGGACTCTTTGTCTTCTTCAAGAACGCATAATCGAACGAAGAGGGACACCTAACGCTCCAAAAGTAGTTTGTATTTTATACATTCTAATTTTTCTTTTTTTGTAAAGGAACGTTGGTTCCTCATTGTAAGGGTTGGGTGCAACCCGTTGTGGAGGAGTGGTGACTCCTTCGATTGGAAGGGTTCCTTCCATTAGTGTGAGGATTGGATTTCAATCTGGTTGGTGAAGTGACCGAGTCGTCCCTTGTTGGGAGATAGGTTGAAGGGGGAAGTGGACGTACCCAAATCGGGGAACCACTATAACTGCCTGCGTATTTTTGTGTTGTGTTGTTTTGTTTAATTGTGCAGGTATAATATTAATTCCGCTAAAAGACTGTGCAAGACACCTATCCCCCCCCCCCCATAGGTGAAGGTAGTTGACACTAGTGTGACTTTCACATATTGATTGGATAGGTGGTCCAAGTGACATTGACAGGTGGACTCAAAGAAGCTGACTGGTTTGGAAGGAAATTGCCTAAGTCCACAAGCATTGAGTGAAGAAAGCTCACTCAATGCCAATGCCAGAGGAACTAGAAGCCAGTGACAGTGAAGAAAAATGTCTAAGTCCACAGGCATTGAGTGAAGCATGTTCACTCAACGCCATACAACTAATAGCACTGAGAGAAGTCAAGGGAGTCAAAGCCCTGCAAGTTGTAGCATAGAAAAATGTTAAAGTCCACAGGCATTGAGTTAAGCTAGTTCACACAATGCCATATTGCTAACAACACTGAGAAAGGGAAGACAGTCAAAGATTTAAGTGTTGGTAAGGCAGAAAAGTGGATATGTCCATAGGAGTTGAGTGAAGTCAACTCACTCAACGCCATATAGCCAAAAGCATTCAGTCATGCTGTTTCTGTCAAAGCCATAGAATAAAGAGACAGAAAATTTGTTAAGTCCATAAGCGTTGAGTGAAGCTTGATCACTCAACGCCTTGCTAGGTCTGTCAAAGCCAAAACAAATCTATCACAGAAAATTGGTTAAGTCCAGAAGCATTGAGTGAAGCTTGATCACTCAACGGCATGCTAGTTCTGTCAAAGCCAAAGCAAATCTATCACAAAAAATCGGTTAAGTCCACAAGCGTTGAGTAAAGTTTGATCACTCAACACCATGCTGATTCAGTCAAAGCTGTGGAAGAAAGACAGGAAAATATGTCTAAGTACAAAAGCGTTGAGTGAAGCCAGTTCACTTAACGCTAGATGATAGATAGTGTTGAGTCAAGCTGCTGTTATCAACGCCTAAGGAGAAAATAGACTTTTACTAAGTCCAGAATCATTGAGTGAAGCCAGTTCACTCAACGGCTAGTCAAATGTAGAGGCAGAAGGACACAGCATTTAGTGAAGTCAACACAATAAACGCCATCAGGCAGAGCAGAATTATTCTAAGTCCATAATTATTGAGTGAAGCAAGTTCAAATTACGCTCTCAATGCTAAGGTTGCAGGAAGGGCTGAAGATCAAGCCAAGTCAAAATGCATTGAGTGAATCATATACAATCAATGCTCTCAACGCCAAGAGTTGCAGAAGGATGCAAAATGTTGACTAAGTTTAAAAGCGTTGAGTGGAGCTTATTCACTCAACGGCTAGCAGAGCAGGAAGTTTTCTAAGTCCAGAATCGTTGAGTAAAGTCAGTTTAGTCAACACACTCAATGCCTGGAGTAATTTTGTGAAATTGGCTAAGGCTATAACTGATGCCGTCAGCAAAGTCAACAAAAGTCAACAAAACTCAAAATGATCATGGAAGAGCTGCAACTCATCTCTAACATCACTGTCAGTCTCATTCTGTAAAACTAAGGATATAATCACCCGTTAAAGCACTGGCACGTGTCAATCATCTCGCTGGATGACGGGATTATAAATAGAAGATGAGATCTGGATCGAAACAAGTTTCTGAGTGATAAATTCATTTGAAAAAAGAGGAGCGAGACTTTGTCTTCCTACCCCGCCATTGTTGCAGAAACAAGAAGGTCGTTTCGATGATTCTGAACGTTTTCTGAGTTAGCTGCGACGATCAACATCTGCTGCAGCAAGATCAGAAGAGTTCTCTGAGGAAGAATAATCAGCCAAGGACAGCCCTAGCTGAAGTTGCTTCAAGATCCAAGCCGAGCCAAAATTGAAGATCAATCTCTGGATCTGTGAAGAAGAGGTAAAGCATTTTGTGATCTACAAAACAGGTTAGCTAATAGAAGATATTTCTTCTCTCTCCTTCATTAACATAATCAGAATCAAGGTTCTGAGATTACTTCCAGCACAAGCATCTAATTTTTGAAGAACATCAACCTTATTATTGTGAAGAAGATAAGGTTGAGATTCACTTAGCTCAAGAAGCAATTGACTCACAGATTAATTTCTGTTGTGTCAAATTAATATTTCTATTCAAATTCTGTAGGATTTATTCAAGATTTGTGTTGTAATCCTAGTTTATAAAGGCTGAGAATTAGATCTGGTGAGCTCTGTATTGTAAGCCTAAGTTATAAAGGCTGAGTGTAGGATCTGGTACAGATATGAGTGGTAGGATCCAGTCTTGGATCTGTGTGTGGCAGGGTTGTTTTCTCAGCCTGTGTTGTTGGGCAATTATGCCTATAGTAGGTGATCGGGTGATTATTAAGTGGGTGGGATGTGTGCCTGTGTTGTAAGTCTCAGTGGAGACAGAGTGATCCTATGAGATCGTGTTGTAATCTCTGAGGAGCCAAGTTATTGGAGAAGTGCCTTGTCTAACATTCTATTAAAAAGGTGGGAGGGACAGTAGATGTACCAATACACTGTGGAACCACTATAAATATCTGGTGTGCTGCGTGTGAATTTATTGAAAGCTAAACTAATCATTCACAACAAGGCCCAACTCAGTTAAAGGATTAAAGAATCTAAAGAGAATCAAATATACCTTAATAACCTATTCACCACCTCCAGGTGAGTAGCTACCCTTGAATTCAAAGACTTTCAGCTTTCTCAAATGGCGTCGTGTTCACTCGATGCCTGTTGATTTAGAATGATGGCATTGAGTCCACTCAACGCACTCGATGCTTTTTCGAATGGCGTCATGTTAACTTGACACATGTTGATTTAGAATGATGTCGTTGAGTCCACTCAACGCACTCGACTCTTTGTCGAATTATGTCGTGTTCACTCGATGCCTGCTGATTCATAATGATATCGTTGAGTCCACTCAACACACTCAACGCTTTATCAAATGCATCATGTTCACTCGATGACTATTGATTCAAAACGATGGCATTGAGTCCACTCAACGCACTCAACGCTTTGTCGAATGGTGTCGAGTTCACTCGACGCCTATTGATCCTGAACAATTTTTCTCTAAGTTTGACTTGAACCCTTTAGTGGGCACTAAGTGAATCCACACTAACTCCTTGGGTCAAACCTAGCCTAATTCTTTTTCACTCACTGCATATTCTACCTTAATCTAAGGTTAAGGGGTCTAGAAGGAAATGGGATGTTTAAATCCTAATAAACAAATAATAATAATTTTGTCCCCGAAATTCATGTTCGGGTCTACGGGGTTCCTACACATAAGAATTTAAGAACTTTTCAAAAATACTTATGATATACCTGAGGCGAAGAGTTCCAGATATCGTTCCCGCATCAGATCCAGCAGTTCCCAGGTGTGCTCCTCCAGTCCATGTTTGGACCACAACACCTTGACCAAGGGAACCTTCTTCTTCCGTAGCACTCTGATCGCCATGTCATCAATCCTAACCTGCTCCAAACCAATTGATCTATCAGGTGCCACTAGGCCTGCTGTAGTGGTAATGTGCTGCTCTTGCCGAAGTAATGCTCTTCAAAGCGAGGAGATGTGGAAGATGTCGTGCAGGTTCCCTAACTCTAGCGACAGCTCTAGTCGGTAAGCTAAAGGACTAATCCGCTCCAGGATCAAGTATGGTCCCATAAATCGAGGGATGAGCTTCTTGTGACTCCGCACCCACGAAACACCATGCACACGACGTATCTTTAATAATACCCTATCTCCCACTTGAAACTCCCCCTTCTGATGTATTGCATCGTAATACTTGGCCTATCTGTTCTGCGCTTCCAGTATCTGATCCCTGATCAGCCATATGTGAGCGTTCGTATCCTTAATATAATCCAATCCAAGAGCTCGTGAATCCTCATCCTGGACCCAAGATAGCGGTGTCCAGCACTTCCTACCATATAGGGCCTCATATGGCGCCATCCCAATGCTCGCTGGTAACTATTATTGTAGGAAAACTCTATCTATGGTAACAGTCTCTCCCAGGGCTTTTCGGTATCCAGTATACATAAGTGTAGCAGATCCTCCATAGTCCGGTTGGTCCGCTCTGTCTGACCGTCCGTCTATGGATGGAAAGCGGTGCTGAAAGCAAGCTAAGAACCAAGGTATGATTGCACCACTCTCCACTCCCTAGAAGTGAACCGACTGTCACGGTCCAAGACAATCATCCTTGGAACGTCGTGGTGTAACGACCCCATCCGTTACATGACGTATAGTAGAAGGTCCGGCCGGGGCCCCACACTATATGCCGCAAACAGACGGTGAGGTCACAGGATAATACCAAACCATACACGTATCCTAACTCAGAGCATGCTAGCGGAAGCTTTAAGTTGTAATTTGAACTCTAACCAGGAATGTCCAAATATATAAACCACGGTTATATATACAACCACGGAATGTACAACAAAGTGAAGGGTTGGCCTTAAGGCCTTACAGTTCCACTTTCCACACATGGATTACAAACATCGGCGCGCAGGCCGGCCATACATGAGTGAAAGCAAAACAAACAAAACCATTCGCGCAGCCTTCAAGGGCTTAGCCGCAGCAGCAGCAACAACAACATCAGCAAGGGCTTCAGCCCTTCATTTACCACTCGGCTCTCCAGTACCTGCAGGGACAATCCACCGAAACGGTGGCAAACACGGCAACGGTCAGCATTCAGCTGACCCAATTATAACAATCCTACCCCTTTCTCGGGGCAGTAGCACTCCTTCCCTGCACAGCATGGTATCAACAATAGCAAATCTGTGCTCGCAAGCACACTCAAGCCATCACAACCGTCGGCCACACGGCCCGACAGTCCGTGCACTCAGGGCACATTCTTGGTGCACCGGAAAACCAGGGTCAACACCACCGTTTACACAGTATTGAGCATTCTAGTCTTTTTGGCGCGCGGGCCTAAGACTCTCATTATGCGCTCCAACGAAACCTATAACCAGGCTTACCAGTCGGACGGACATAACGCAGGTACGGATCAGCCACCCCCCGTTGCTCAAGTCGTTGTGCCACCTCGAATATGGAAGTATCCATGGCAATTTATAGGCGCGGTTCAGTTTCACCTTTCCTGTTCGGCAATCTGCCTTTTCATCGAGTTGCAGCCCAACGGCTCAACCGCACACAAAGTGGCAATGCACGGCCACAAGAGTTGCATCCAACCCTCTTCATTTCCTGGACTTCATCCAGTACTTCCTGCTGCACCAAGCAAAGGTAGGCACAAGGCAAACTAGCCATAACCACGGAGTCTTCTACGATATGCAAACAAGCATCACCAATCCAGATCAGCATGTCCAGATAGGCGTCACATAGCATGCCTAGATCCGTACTCCAATTCCGGACTCTAACAAGGGGACTTCACATATCTACCCCAAGGGATGCCACAACCCACCGTACACTCGCGGGGAAGGGTTTTCCCTATGCAATGCAGAAAAGAAGGACTTCACATGTCCAAGAAGGGAGATCGTTACCCTTGACGATCTCTTGGGAGCCATCGAAATCTAGCCGGTGAGAAAGCACCGCAGCAGCTTTGCCTTCACAGCGCTGGCCTCGGATCTCGAATCGGACCACGGGAGCTCCGCCGGTGGCTTGATCTCCTCCTCCTTCTTCTTCCTCCTCTCTCTTTCTCTCTTCACTTAACCAAATGAAGAATGAACTCTTCATCAGCCTCTGGTGACTTAAGCCAGCAAGGAATCACCTGAGCCTTTGGATTCAAAGAGAGAAAATGAACGGCCACGATTTTCCCAAAATCCCACTTTTTTTGGCTGACACGGCCTGTGACACGTCCGTGTCACAGGCCGTGTACCCTTAAGCGGCACACGCGGTACTCGTACCGACTGAACCTTACCAGAACACGGGCATCGACACGCCCGTGTCGAACCGGACACGCCTGTGTCAGTCATGTGACACGCCCGTGTCACCCCTGCCTCATCGAGCTCCAACGTGGTACCTGATGAACTGCTCCACAAAAAACCTCACCAAAACTGCAACTGGGATGTCCTTCCTGATTGGTATAAATCGGGCCACCTTAGTCAATCTATCGACGATGACCCATATAGAATCTTGCCCAAAGTGAGAGCGAGGAAATCAGTGCGCGATGTCCATGGCTATATCCTCGAACTTCCACTCTAGCACCGACAACGGCTGTAGTATCCCTCCTGGGCTTTTGTATTCTGCCTTCACTTACTGACAAGTCTCATAATGTGTCACATAATCTATGATCTCCCTCTTCATCCCCGGCTAGTACATATCCCTCTACAGGTCTGCTATCATCTTGGTGATCCCGGGGTGCACTGAGTACTGAGTGCAATGTGCTTCCCTGAGTATTTCCTCCCAGATACCATCTCCTGCAAGTATATAAATGCAACCACAGAAATGAACGAGGTCGTCACGCAGTGAATATTCCTATGACTTACCCCTTTCCAGGGACGAGATCCAAAGTGTATCTTGTCTCTGCTTTGCCTGGATTCGGTCTCGTATATCGCAAACAATGCTCAGGGAGGCCAAACACTCTCAAAAAAATTCTGGCTCAGCCCTGGAAACCATGGTAATGTGCATATCCTCCATCATCTGTACTAGCTCCATAGAAATCACCCGGGCTCTAGTCCAGTAGTGTCGGCTCTCCTGCTCAAGGCATCCGCTACAATGTTTGCCTTCCCTGGGTGATAATGCATTGTGTAGTCGTAATTGCACAGGAACTCAAGCCATCTCCTCTGTTGCAGATTTAGATCCTTCTGCGTATTAATATACTTGAGGTTCTTGTGATCTAAGAAGATCTCACAATGAACTCCATACAAGTAATGCCTCCAAATCTTCAACGTGAATATCACTGCTCTGAGCTCCAAATCATGAATGGGGTAGTTTTGTTCATACTTCTTCAGCTGTCTCGAAGCATATGCGATGATGTGCCCATGATGCATCAGGATTGCACACATCCCCTAATATGATGCGTCAGTATAAATATGAAATCCTTCCTTCCCAAATGGAAGTGCAAGGATGGGGGAATAGGTGAGCCTGTCCTTCAACTCCTGAAACGATGCCTCACACTTCTAGGTCTATGTAAAAATTGTATCCTTCTTCGTCAAGGACGTGAGGGGGAGTGCTATCCTCGAGAACCTCCATGAACTTGCGATAGTATCCCGCTAGTCCCAAGAAACAACAAATGTCTGAAGCTGACTTGGGCCGCAGCCAATCTCTAACTGCCTGCACCTTGGCTAGGTCCACAGCCAACCCAGTTCCACTGATGGTATGCCCTAGAAATGCTACCTCTTGTAACCAGAACTAGCACTTGGAGAACTTCACGTACATCTGATGCTCTCTCAATTTGCCCATAACTAGAGCCAAATGTTGGGTGTGCTCCTCCTTTGTCTGAGAATAGATCAATATATCATCAATGAAGACTATGACGAATATATCCAAGTATGGTTCGAACACACGGTTCATCAAACTCATGAATGTAGAAGGTACAGTTGTGATCCTGAAGGGCATTGCCGTGAAATCGTATGGTCTGTACCAAGAACTAAAGGCCGTCTTTGGTATATCCTCCTCCTGAATGCGCAGCTGGTAGTATCCTGACCTCAAGTTGAGCTTGAAAAACTAGAAGTATCCATGTAGTTGGTCAAACAACTCGTCAATTCAGGTAGCGAATACGTATTCCACATTATTAATTAGTTCCGCTCTCGGTAGTCAATACAGAGCCATAAAGATCCATCCTTCTTCACAAACAGCACCGGTGCTCCCCATGGCAATGAACTTGGCCGGACAAAACCCGATTCCACCAGCTCCTGTAATTGAGTCAGGAATAGTGCTAGCTCCTTAGGTGCCATCTGGTATGGTGCTCGAGACACGGGCCTCGCTCCTGGCACTAACTGGATCTAGAAACCATGTCCCTAGTCAGAGATAATCCGAGCAATTTCTCTGGGAATTCGTCAGAGAAATCCCGAACTACTGGAATATCAACAACAGAGACATCTGTCTCCACTATCTCGAAACATATCATGTACACCTAATCTCCCTGCTCATGGTCTTTGACAGCCTGCACCGATGATAATAAAATACGAGAAATAGGTCTAATACCTTTGATGATGATGTCAGTATCCCCATACCGTAATATGATCCTCCTTGACGGGCAATTGATTCGGGCGTGGTTCCAATACAACCAAGTCATGCCCATGATCCACTCGAAGTCCGACATTTTCAAAATCGTCGCCGGCACTTTGAATACCTTTCCTCCAATCTCTGCCTCCATGTTGCACTTGGCAGATGATAGAATCTCTGATCTATCTGGTAGACGCACCCTCCGGGTCACGCCAGTGAATTGGTCTTCACCTGCTAGTCCCTTTAAGAATGCTTCAGATACAAACGAGTGCGAAACAACCGTATAGAATAAGGTATTGGCGGTCTTGCCGCTAATAAAGACTATACCTGAGGTTTTTGTTTGAGTTATGTCATATTTGTTGTTCTACTATGGTTTGTAAGGTACTGCAAATGAAAATCAAATTGCAATTAAAATTTAAGTACCTGTAATAACCTCCTTGGGGTTTCTTGGCTCGACGAGGTCCAAAGAATACATCTACTCCTATACTTGACCTCTACTATAATGTACTCAACCTTAGCCTCGACCTCGTCCTTGGCCTCGGCCCTACTGTTCTGGAGGGGCTGCTAGAGGTGAAGGGGGAGGAGGAGGATGAAAGTGCTAAGGGCAGTCAGCCCTAACATGCCCCGACTATTGGCACCTATATAAAATCACTGGTCGGTGGCCACGATCATCCTGTCTCATAGGGTCATGCGTTTATAGTGGTGGAGGAGATAGTACTGTGGGAGGCCTCCTCTCCTGCCTTAAATTAGGACTTCACTCTAACTCTCTGCGAGCTCCGACTACTCTCCCCAAAGTATGACCCATCCAGTGGTCTCTTTCCCCTGCTCTGTACCATTAGCTGGTCTTCCTCCATCTTGTTTGCCATCTCGATGATCTTAGCCAAAGTGCCATGCGAGATGTATAGTAGAGACTACCTCGTAGAGTCTCTAAGTCCCCGGTAGAATCTCTTTGCGTACCTCCTGTCATCCAAATCATGAATCCCCACAAACCTGTCCAGATGGGAGAACTCCCTCTAGTACTCTGTCACTGATTCGATCCTCTTCCTGAGGTTCAAGAACCACTCCTCTAACTCATCTCTGTCCGTAATAGACACAAAGTGCTCTAAGAAGACCTCACTGAACTCCTCCCAAGTGATGTCTGACAGCTCCCGATCAACATATGTGGAGTCCAGCAGGGATTTCCACCATCTCTTTGCATGAATATCTAGTGTGTATGTTTCTAAGGAAACCGCCTTGCGGACCGAGAAGCTGATGCCTACCAGTATCTCCTAAATGGACTCTAACCACTCTTCTGTCTTTACTGCATTCCCTGTCCCGTGGTACATCGGCATAGACAAACTCTTCAATGCATTTAGCCAACTCGATCCTGGATTTGGCTGCTTGACTAGGGCTTGCTGGTCCCTGAAGGCATCGAGGATGGTCGTCAGAGTCTGTCCCATCTCCGTCTGCTGGAAGGGTGTGGCAGTCGGAGGGGGAGGAATGACATCCTGAGGTATGATGACCTGTGGGGGCTACACACAAGTAAGGTTTATATTAGGATTGACCTAACTCATTGTTTTAAATGGACTGTTTCTGTGACTTTTTACACATGGGCACACCATTGCTTCTGCTGCACAGTTTGTCCGCAAACTAATACTCGAGTGGGTTATTCCAGTGTTGTGGACTTCTTTCTCATATGATAGGTTGTTAAGTGATACCAGTTTGTAAGACCTCCATTCCCCTTACTAAGGAGGTTACCCGGTCTTATGCCCAGAACCGCCTCCTTATGGTGACACTAGCACACTGGCTAGTCGACATCGCACGACACCGATCCTGCCGGCTAGTATGATCATACAACCTATAGGCCAAGTGAGAAAAAAAGTATAACAAGTAGTAAATAAAAACTAATAAGTCCACAAGTCAGAACCATAACATCATATATATAATGAAAAGTACAACAGTTCGTAATGAGTACAAAAGGTGAGAGATGGGCTTTTGCCCGATACATGCCAAAAGGAATCAAATCTCTCTCACACAACAAATATTAAGCGGAAGAGGAAACTGAAACACTCGTCATCACCTGATGCTGAACTGCGGTAGTAGTAGTGCGTGGTAACTGCTCCTCAGGTCCTGCCACCTCGTCCTGCTAGTCGTGCTGATTTTTCACCTCCTCGAGCTCCTAAAATGATACTGTCACAACCGACCGTTAGTCATAAATACTAAGACATTTTGTCCTCGCCTCACCCCCGCAACTCCTAGGCACCGTGCGGGAGGACAAAAGCGGAGGAAAACAAAGCAGAAATAAAGAAGGCAGGTGACGGTGGATCTATTCTATCATGGATATATTTCTCATAGTTATATCATTGAACTTGCAATTCTATATAATACATGTATAAGAAGTAAGCAGTACTAAAGAGGTGTGTAGTAAGTAAAGTAAAGAAAGAGTAGAAAGTAAACTATCTACTATTACACTAACATCACAAGAGTACCTTAACTTATATGAATGCCCATACAAACTTATAAGTTAAGGTTTCATAAATATAACTTATCATATAAAAGTGCCCATACTAATTTATATGATAAGGATCATGAGTGTGTATGCCCTAAGTATGTATGTATGTTATGATGAGGGTTATGATTCATACAAGTGCAACTCACATACACGACTCTGTGATCACAGACATTTAGTTCCCACTTTTTGGAGTTAGTTGAACTCTCTGGTACTACCGATGTGGCTATGGCAGCAGTGGAGTGGGCGTCTCCACTTCCTAGGCAGGTAAACACACTACCAGGCCTAGACCCTTCGTATTTTTCTATACACATCCTAGGTGCACTCTAGAGTCCTTGCGTACTATTTGTTGGCCATCTCCACCAGTTTTTTTGGTTGGGTGTGCATTTTCAGGGATTGTCCTCCAGACCGCAGTATAAAATAACCTATTTGCCCCTAAACCCTCACACCTCGCCAGAGCCACCATACTATCATCGGTGTGACGACTGGTATAGTACTACATAACTCGCCACTAATATGTTTTATGCACATGCAAGTTATTTTGAATTCGAGCTTCCAGCTCGCAGGACCAAACTCGTCCTGAAGTAATCACCCAAGCCTCTAACTCACAGGACTAAACCCGTCCTATATCCAAACATCTGGGCCTCCAGCTCGCAGGACTAAACCCATCCTATATCTAAACACCCGAGCCTCCAGCTCGTAGGACTAAACCTGTCCTGTATCCAAACACTCGAGCCTCTAGCTCGTATGACTAAACTAGTTCTGAATCCATCCAACCCTATACGAGTGAGTTTGTCACATCGTTCCCTCAACCTATTAGACTACTCTTGTCTAATTCTTATTATATATAGCATTTTAGGGTTAATCCTTGGACTGCCCAGGGCATGCCTGGTGAAGGGCTCTCAGGGGCACTAGGAACTACGATGGGCTAAAGCCCAAAAATCCCTTTCTCAAGGACTCTTACTTTTATTGGTGTCTACCCCTTATTAATACCCCAATCTCATTATTTCTCTTGATAAGACCTAATGGTTTAAAGTACTTATTGGAAAGGACGTCAATCTTTCGCCAACCCCCGTTATAATTGTTCTCATGTGGCTTACACTCTAACACCGTTACTATGTAGCGACCTACTTGTCATCCCGACCAGTGTTTTGAATTCCCATTATAGTTCTCGATCTAGCCACCTAACATTTCCCTTTTGGGTCCTAATGTTATACATTACTTTGCTAAACACAGCCCATGACCTAATACTAACTCGTATGAGACGACTTCTAATTCCTTGGGCCAAATGCCCCTAAATATTTATCATGGGTTTTTCATGTGTATGAAGTTGACCATTCATAATTTCATCATTTTTTATAAGCATTTAGGACTATAAATTAAATCATTTAATTAGGTGATCTAGGTCGCTTTGTACATGAGCTACTATATCTAATAGTCCATTATGTCTAGATAATTTACTTAGAGTTCATCTAGGTTAAAGATAAATGTTCACCTAAGATAGTAATTTTTCCACTTGATTTACCATTCATTTTCTATTTATTATTATAATCACAATTATTCCATTTCTAAATGAAGTACCTAAAATATTCAACTAAAAATACATAGAAATGTTGGGTACACTGAAAAATATGTACCAGATTTGGAGAAGCCACATCTTACTCGGTGATATACATCAATTTGTATTTGATGGATGTTTGAGTTTCATTGTGTAGGTGTAAGGTTTGCAAGAAATTTCTCTAAGTACAAGTGTCGACACTTGTGAAGAATTGTGTCGATACCCAGAAGTTGTGTTGACAGTAGAAGCAAGGACTCTGTCGACACCCAGGCATTGTGTTGACACCTAAAGAAGAAGATGTGTCGACACCCAGAATTGTGTCGACACCTAAGGCAGGAATGGTGTCGACACCTAAAGCAAAAGTTGTGTCGATACCCAGGATTTATGTCGACACCAGAAGAAAGGCATGTGTCGACACTCATGAATTGTGTCGACACCTGAAGATAGTTTGTGTCGACACACAATACTTGTGTCGAAAAACACTCAATGCCATCTTATAACAATAGTTATACTGGGTCTGAAGACTTGTGTCGACATACAGGACTTGTGTCGATACACACTCAATGACAGCTGGACATACACTCAACGCCATTTTTCTACATCAGCTATGTCAAGACCAGAAGCAGTTGTGTCGACACACAGGACTTGTGTCGACACACACTCAACGACAGCTAGACATACACTCAACGCCATCTGTCAGCATGAGTTATGTCAAGACCAGGAGTAGTTGTGTCGACACATAACACTTATGTCGACAAATACAAACAAAAGCTATGTCGAGTAGCAGAAGAATGGCTATGTCAACACATGGAGTGTTATCTCGACATCATCAAGACTTGTGTCGACACTTAGTTTATTTGTGTCAACACATGTGAAGTAGTTTGATGAGTGGTTCATGCTGAGTTGTAAAGTCTTTGAGGAATCAACTGTCATGACTGGTGACTCGACTGCTGTCATAACTAACAGGTCTGACACCTTTATCAGAACTGTCAGAAGGTTGTTACAAACCGGATCAGCCAGTAATCATGAGGAAACTCAATATAAGGGACTGATCCTTAACAACCAGAACAACAACAGAACTAAGGAAGTAATCAAGCTATTACGGGAAAGAGAATCTGACAATAAGAAAAGGGGAAACCCTTAAGAAGGAAGATCAAGATCGGTCTGTAAGAGAAGATTCAGATTTTATTCTGAATTCAAGGAAGGAGCTGACAGGAGATCAATTTCTACATAAAGTAAAGTTCTACCTTATTTTGTTCTATCAAGAAGCTTTGAAACAGCTAAGTCAGGTTGAATCTGAAGATTCAGTTTATTCAAGAACTGATCAAGAAGCTCACACCTATAGAGAGTTCTATCTGGTGATATCTTCATATCTCTTAAACAATTAATTTCTTGTAGGATCTTTGTAAGATCTGAGTTGTAAGCCTGTAATTATAAAGGCTGAGGTAGGGCTGAGTGCCTGAGGTGTAGGACTGGTAAAAGTCTGAGTTATAAGCCTAGTGATAAAGGCTGAGGTAGGGCTGAGGCCTGAGGTAGGTGATAACTCTAATTATTTCCTATTTTTATTATGCTATTTTCTAATTAATAGTTAGATATTATATATTACTTTTATAATATTAAGTTATTGTTGGTACCCTAGTTTGATTTGAGTTTAGTCTTCTCCTTTGTGCTCCTTGACCCAAGAAATATCTATGGTCAATGGTTAGGAGTCTAGCTGTAGAGTCCTCGCTTTTCCAAATTGAGAATTTGGTTAAGTAGTTTTTTCGTTCGACCATAGTCGAACGCCGTTCGACTATCGTCTATCGACTGATCGACGATCGTCTATCATTTGGTCGACGCCTTGGACTGCGCTGATAGTTCGACTATCTGTTGATAGTTCGACTATCTGTTCTGCGCTGGTAGTTCGACTATCTGTTGATAGTTCGACTATCTGTTCTGCGCTGGTAGTTCGACTATCTGTTGATAGTTCGACTATCTGTTCTGCGCTGGTAGTTCGACTATCTGTTGATAGTTCGACTATCTGTTCTGCGCTGGTAGTTCGACTATCTGTTGATAGTTCGACTATCTGTTCTGCGCTGGTAGTTCGACTATCTGTTGATAGTTCGACTATCTGTTCTGCGCTGGTAGTTCGACTATCTCTTGATAGCTCGACTATCTCTGTGCGCTTGATAGCTCGACTATCTGTCCTAGATAGTTCGACTATCTGGTAGTTCGACTATCTGTCCTGATAGTTCGACTATCTGCTGCGGTAGCTCGACTATCTGTTTGATAGCTCGACTATCTGGATCGTTCGACTATCTGCCAGGTAGTTCGACGATCTCCTGGCATCGTTCGACGATCTTCGAAGGTCGTTCGACGTTTTCTGTCTGCCTTTGGATTTTGTATTTATTTATTATATTTAATTATTTAATACATTTTCTGGCACGATATTTTAAGCTGTTGATAAAGTTTCCAGGCATTATTTGCTCTATTCTTATTGCCTGAGTTAAAATCTTTTAAGATAAAGTTGTTTGTCTTATTAGCTGTCTATTTAAATTACTTTATCTGCTGTCAGCCCCTTTTATAGCCGTTAGACTGAAAAGTCTTCTTTTGCTATAAAGAGATAGTTTGTGATGTGACTTTATTTAGTCTATCTGTTTATTTGATTTAAGCCTGCAGCTTCTTAGAAAGAGATTTATTCCTTTTTATGGAATGCTTTGCTGCAGAAATATTTCTGTCTTCTTGATATTTACAGCCCAGATCTCAAGGCTTAGAAGAAGACAAACAATTCAAATGGAAGAGAGCCGTTGCTTGATGATGATATAAAAAGAACCCTTTGCAGAAGAATTGAAGCTAGTGTTACATACATATTCAAAAGCACTCAAGCCTTCATCAAGCTCAAGTTTCCTGCTCTCAGCAAACTCCATCTAACTGAGAAGTGTTAAGATCTTCATCTCTTCTTCACCTGAGTTCTCCTGCTTTCAGGAAGTTCAACTCAGAGTTTCTTTGAAGAAGAAGAAGAAGAAGAATAGCTGCTTGAAGAGATTTCTTTTTGTTATTTATTTTCTTCCTGTAGCTCCTTCCTTCAGAATTTTCTGAAGAGTTTCTGCACTGAAGCAAGACTTCACCTGGACATCTTTGAGCCAGGGGGAGCCTTGATTCTTTAGAGCATTCTAGCTCAGTGCAAGCTTTTTGTGCTTCTCTAATCTATTGTAAAATAGAGAAGACATCTTAACCTTCTTCCCCCTCCTGTACAGGGTTATTACTCCCTTCAAAAGTATCCCTTGGTGGCAGGGCACCTGATCAAAAACCTGTGCTTGGTTTTTAGACACCTGATCAAAAGTCTAAAGGGTCTCTGGATCTACCTGAAGAAGATCCTGTTGGTGGCAGGGCACCTGATCAAAAACCTGTAGTGGATTCCTACCGTTTGGGTAGAAGAGTGGACGTACCCAAGTTGTTTGGGGAACCACTATAAAATTCCTTGTGTCGTCTGGCTTGTTTATTATTTTTCTTGTACTGTGGCTGTGAATAGATATAACTAGGTTGCTAGTTGCTGCTTAGGTTTTCCAGGCTTTAACTGTAATTACAGTTAGCTTGTGTTTGCACACAACACTTGTGTTAGGCTTTAAGGTTAATCAAAATCTATAATCTCTTCATTCCGCACTTCACTCCAAGGGAGTTGGGTAGACAGTTAAGTTTTGTATTGTGCAAAATTTGATTACTCTATTCACCCCCCCTCTAGAGTAGTATCTATCCCTTCACTTTCAATTGGTATCAGAGGGAGGTTGACTGACTGTATAGGCTAACACCTAAGTCACAAGATCCTGATAGATACCAAGAGTTTATAGACATTCACTATCATGGCCCAGTCTAAGGATTATTCTAGCACCAGACCTCCAGCATGCAACTTAGCAAAGTTTGGCATCTGGAAGGCAAGGATCAAACTTTATATGAACTCCATTGATGAGAGTATTTTTGCTTCTATTTTGTCAGGTCCCCCAAGAGCACCTGCTGCAGCCACTGCCTCATCATCTGATATGAGTGCAGTGCCTCCTCCAGACTATAATGATGAGTACAAGAAGGCAAAAATTGCTGATGCCAAAGCAATGAACATACTGGCTCAGACTATGTCTGATGAAGTGTTCCAGAAGGTTGCTGATTGCTCTTCAGCAAAGGCCATGTGGGACACACTGAACAAGATTGTAGCTGGTTCAGCTGATGAAAGGAAGGACAGGAGGTCCAACCTTATCTCACAGTATGAGAACTTCAAAAAGACTGATGCTGAATCAGTTGAAGCGATGTACACCAGGCTCAGCTCAATCATCAATGAGTTGAGGACCCTTGACAAGGATATCTCATTGACAGAGGTCAATGATAAGATCCTTATGTGCTTCCCTAGCACATGGGATTTGAGGATCTGGCCAATCAAGGAAGCCAGAAGCACCAATGAGATATCAACTGAAGCCCTTCTCGGCAAGCTCAAATCTTTTGAGCAAGTGCTGAAGACAAGGGAAGCTGAAGCAGAAGCCAAGACCCCCACTCCAACAAGAAAAGAGCAAACTCTAGCTCTTAAAGCTGCTGAAGCCTCAGAAGGCAGCCAATCAAATGAGGAGCTCATGGCATTGTTTGCCAAGAGATTTCTCAAAATGGGGAGAAAAGAGTTCAGAAGAAAATCTTCAAAGTATGAAGAAAAGCCAAGGTATGATCGTACTCCAACTAAAGAAATTATTTGTTATGGGTGCAGGAAGCCTGGACACATCTTGCCAGAGTGTCCAGAGGAGAAAAACAAAGACAAGAGGAAAGAAAAGGAGCAGCACAGGAAGCACTCCAAGCCATCCTCCTACAAGAACAAGAAAAAGGAGAGAGGTTTCATTGCTGAAACCTGGAGTGATTCTGATGAAGAATCCTCATCCTCAAGCTCTAGTGAGGATGAAGAAGAAAAGAAGGCAAAAGAAGTTTGCCTCATGGCAATAGATGCCTGCAGCAACCACTCTGCTGCAGAGAGTTCTGACTCAGATGAAGAAATGCCTACTGAAGATGAGGTACTTTCATCTTATGATTTTACTTCAGAAGAGTTTAAGTTAGATTTTAAATCTCTATGTTTAGATTTAATTAGTTCAGAAAAAGAGATAAAAGAACTTAGAAATAGGCTAGCTGACTCTGAATCAATAGCCTCTGAAAATGTTAGGTTAAAGGAAGAACTCACTACTTGTAGTGAAGAAATCAAATTTCTTAAAATAGAATTAGCTAAGTCTAAGAGACTAGAAGAGTCACTTAATGGTAGAAGCCTTAAGCTGTTAGAAATTACCAGCATGACCAACACTAGGTCAGGTAATGATAAATTAGGCTTAGGAGCTTCTCCCAGTGAACCCCCAGTCTTGCTTAAAAATAACCTTTCAACTCCAGTGAACTTCATTTCAGCTAGTGGAAAGAACAACACTGAGCAAGTAAACCTTGTAAATAAAACATTAAATAAGGCTAAGAGAGAAAAGAGAAAGAAGTTTTTCAAAGAAATGCAAAGAGCGTCGAACGCCGCTCGACGATCGGATGCTCCATGGTCGAACGAAGCTCGACGATCTGAGCGCCCATCGTCGAACGTCGATCGACGATTTCAACATGATTTTCAAAATCATAATCCATTCCATAGAAACTTAAATGAAAATAGAAACCCTAGGTTTGTTGACCCATCATCTGCATGGAGAATCCCACCTAGGAGATCTCACCCTCTAGGCTATCACCCTCAGCCTGCATTTTCTTATATCTCCAGTTTTTCTTATGTGAAAAACAAGGGACCCAAGGTTACCTGGGTCCACTCTGTCTAAATAGTTGTTTTGCAGGTGAAGGCCTATCCAATCACTCAAAATAAGTGGTATTTGGATAGTGGATGCTCTAAGCATATGACAGGAAACAAAGAGCTACTGTCAAAGTACAAAGTAAAGCTCGGCCCAAAGGTTATCTTTGGAGACTCCAGCTGTGGTCAGACAGAAGGATATGGCAAGATCACAATTGGAGCTGTTACATTCAAGAGAGTTGCTTATGTCAGTGGACTGAAGCACAACCTGATTTCAGTTAGCCAGCTATGTGATGCTGGCTACCAGGTTTCTTTTTCTAACTCCTCTTGCAATATTACTTTAAATAATAATGTTGCTTTAATAGGTAATAGAATAGGCAATATATATTTAGTAGATTTTAATTCATCTCACTCTGAAATCTGCCTGTTTAATGAATTAACCCTTAATAATAATTCTTTATGGCATAAAAGGCTTAGTCATGTAAACCTGAAAAATATATCTAGGTTATCTAAGCACAACCTTGTTAGAGGTTTACCTTCTTGCCCCTACAAGAAGGAGAGCCTATGCAAGGCTTGTCAGCTAGGCAAGCAAACCAAGAATTCATTTAAATCTGTTAATAAAAGTGATTCTCCTAGAATCTTGTATTTATTACATTTGGACCTCTTTGGCCCAATAAATGTACAGAGTTTAGGAGGGAAGTATTACACTTTAGTAATTGTAGATGACTTCTCTAGGTTCAGTTGGGTTTTCTTTTTGAGAACTAAGTCTGATAACTTCAAAGCCCTTACAGACTTTCTACTATGTGTGCAGACTGAGTACTCTACTCATGTGGCCTTGATCAGAAGTGATCATGGTACTGAGTTTGACTCTCTTCTCATGCAAGAATTCTGTGAGAGAGAAGGTATCAAACATAGTTTCTCAGCTCCTAGAACTCCCCAACAAAATGGGGTAGTTGAAAGGAAGAATAGAACACTCATTGAAGCTGCTAGTACATTGTTGGCAGATGCTAACATGCCTCTCTCCTATTGGGCAGAAGCTGTTAGTACAGCCAATTATGTCTTGAATAGAAGTTTGATACACAAGCTTAAGTGTAAAACTCCTTATGAGTTGCTTAAGGGAAAGAAACCTAAAATTAATTATTTTAGAGTTTTTGGTTGTATTGTTTATATTCATAATAATAATAAAGAATATATTAGAAAATTTGAAGCAAAAGCTTCAATGGGAATCATGCTTGGATATTCCCAAGTAAGCAAAGCTTATAGGGTTTATAACAAATCTACATGTAAAATTGAAGAATCTGTGCATGTGTCTTTTGATGAGTCTCAGATGTTTTACAAGGAGAAGGAAAATTCTCCTTCCTCCAGTTCATTGCAGGTACCTGATGCCCCTCAAGAAATTCTTCAACTATCAACTCTTCAGATCACTGAATCAGACAGTGATGAAGATATTGCTGAAGCTGTTGTTGTACCACCAACAGTAGATCAAATTCCTCCCGAGGAATTAATCCCAACTGTTGCTGAAGATCACATCCCACCTGCTGATATTGTCACACTTAGAGATCACCCGACATCTCAAGTGATTGGAGACATATCAGCTGGTGTGCAAACAAGACATCAATTAAGACAGGATGTGATGCACGCTTGTTTCCTCTCACAGGTTGAGCCCCTCACCTTTAAAGATGCAGAGCTAGATCCCCACTGGATCATTGCAATGCAAGAGGAACTCAATCAGTTTGAGAGATGTAAAGTTTGGACTTTGGTTCCAAGACCTAAAGGCCAACTGATCATAGGCACCAAGTGGGTGTATAGAAATAAGTTGGATGCAAATGGAATTATAGTAAGGAATAAAGCTAGGCTTGTAGCTCAGGGCTACAGACAGGAGGAAGGTATAGACTATGACCAAACCTTTGCTCCTGTTGCAAGGCTAGAAGCAATAAGGATCTTCTTGGCCTATGCAGCCTTCATGAAGTTTAAGGTGTTCCAAATGGATGTCAAAAGTGCATTCCTAAATGGTGAGCTTAAGGAAGAAGTGTTTGTTGAACAACCACCAGGGTTTGTTTCATCAACACAGCCCTCTCATGTTTTCAAGTTGCAAAAAGCTCTTTATGGACTAAAGCAAGCCCCTAGGGCCTGGTATGAGACTCTAGCTAGTTTCCTGTTAGAGCACAACTTCACTAGGGGAGTAGTTGATAGAACCCTTTTCGTTAAGCATCACAAGGACACAATCCTGTTAGTTCAGGTGTATGTAGATGATATTATCTTTGGCTCCACTGATCCCAAACTTTGCAAAAAGTTTTCCAACTTGATGCACTCTAAGTTTGAGATGAGTAGCATGGGTGTGCTGTCTTACTTTCTTGGTCTCCAAGTTAAGCAAGATGCTGATGGTATCTTCATCTCCCAATCCAAATATGCCAAGGAATTGGTGAAGAAATTTGGGATGGCTGATGCTTCAGCAATGCCTACACCCATGGCTACTAATGTAGTTATTGATTCTGATGATCACGGCAAGCCAGTTGATCAAAAGAATTATAGGGCCATTGTTGGTTCCCTATTATATCTAACTGCAAGTAGGCCAGATATAATGTTTGCTACATGCCTTTGTGCTAGATTCCAGGTCAACCCTAAGGAATCTCATCTGATTCTTCTAAAAAGGATCCTGAGATACCTGAAAGGATGTCCAAATCTAGGACTTTGGTACCCAGCTGAGTCAGAGTTTGAATTAATTGGATATTCTGATTCTGACTATGCTGGTTGCAGAGTTGACAGGAAGAGCACATCAGGAACTTGCCAGTTCCTGGGAGAGAGATTGGTCTCTTGGTTCTGTAAGAAGCAGGCTTCTGTCTCAACTTCAACTGCAGAGGCTGAATATATAGCTGCTGCTAGTTGTTGTTCACAGATCCTGTGGATTCAAAACCAGCTTGTGGATTATGGTTACTCACACAAGAACACCAAGATCATGTGTGATAGTACCAGTGCTATCTCAATTGCACAAAATCCAGTGCACCACTCTAGAACGAAGCACATTGAGATTAGGCACCATTTCCTGAGAGATTGTGTGGAAAAGAACAAGATCTGTCTTGAGTTCATATCCACTGAGTTTCAGAGAGGTGATATATTCACCAAGCCTTTAGATGAACAGAAGCATCTGTTCTTTTTAGTCCAACTAGGCATGATCAATGGACGAGACTAAGTGTGACGATATCTGCCTATGTTGAGGTCTGCTTGAAGATCGTCGAACGATGATCGAAGATCGTCGAACGGATTGAGCCTATCGTCGACCTCTGGTTAATGATAGCTTATCTGTTTGAAGATCGTCGATCGACGTTCGACCATCGTCGAACAGGCTGAGCTCATCGTCGATCTCCGGACGACGACAGCCTTTTGTTTGAGAAGCCAGAATTAGTCGAACGATTGTCCGACTACTCTGCTTCTGAGCCGATCGTCGAACGGCCGTTCGACTATCGGTTCAAGATCTTTTTAATAGACCGACTATATCCGGTTCAATATAAAGCCGATAGTCGACCTAGGTTAAAAGATCTGTTGCTTTATCGTCGACGGAACGTGCCCTTTCGCATTCTGCTTTCCCGCTTGCGATTTTCTGCCGCTCCGTCCCCTTCGTCTTCCTCCTCCTTCTCGCGTTTCTCCAGCGATTCAATGGCGATTTCTCCAGCTGTTCTAGCCGTCGTCAAGTTCGATGCAGGTTTCAGTGTAGATTTCGAAGCTTTCAGCAGTTGCGATGCCGGCATAGTGGAAGTTCTCCAGCTCTGCAGAGATCAAGGTCTAGAGAAACTGATGTCTGAAAGGATCAAGATTAATATTCCAGAAATAAAAGAATGGGCTTTCACGTCGTCTTCCACAGACGAGTCGATGATCGGTACCATCGGCGGAGTAGAAGCTATCCTAACTCCGGCCATTCTTTCTGATGTTTTTGGTCTAGTTATCGGTGACGAAGATTATGAGCAAGATGCTCAGGAGTTTGGAAGGATGCTCGTCGAGCTGGGACATGCTGAAGGCATTCCCTCCAAGTTGCTCAAGGTAAATTTCCCTTTCAAGATCAAGTTCCTCGCTGAGGTTGTCGGAAAAGTGCTCCTTGGGAAGCATTCTGCCCATGATAACATAACTAGGCAGCAATTCGCACTGATGTGTGCAATTGTTAATAAGAAAAGGATCGATTGGGCTGCTGTTCTGTTTGATTTGATCAGGAAGAAGACAGGAAAGAAGGAAGTCACCCTGGGAAGGGTTATAGGTATTTTCCTGAAGGAGAAATTCCCCCAGCTGCTGAGTTCTGCCGCAACAACCATCAATGCCAGCAAGAAGATGGATCCCCATCTGTTTTCAAAGTGGAAGAGGACGTTCGTGAAATCTGCTCCAGCGCAATCTGAGGACACAAGGACTGCTTCAGTCGCTCCTCAACCTAGTGAAGCTGGCTCAGCTATCCCTTCCTCCTCCTCTGTTTTGCCGTCTACCTCAGTTGAAGTACCATCAACTTCTGCTGAGGTACGACCCTCCTCTTCTGCTGCACCTGAAACAACCATGGTTGTTCCTCTGTCTCCTCCAGCCTCTCCTCTACCTGCATATCTGGCTAGGATATCTGCTCCTAGCTTCGATTTGTTAGGTTCAGAGAGAATTCTTACTCCTCATGCATCTCCTGTTAATTCCCCAGTTCACTCACCATCCCCTGCTCCCTCTCCTGCTGTATCTCCAGTTCGATCCCCTGTTCACACCATCCTCCATCCCAGCACATCTACCATCTCTGCTGCTGATCCATCCACCTCTCAACCATCATCTTTTGAAATCTCTCCTGAGATTATCATTCGCATCGTGGAGCTGATTACCCCGTCAATCAAAACCATGATTGACGAGGCAATCGCTCCCCTTGCTGCCTCCATTGACCGCTTAACTGCCTCCATCCAATCCATTTCTAAATCAGCTGAGCCATCTTCCTCTAGGGGCCTGGTTTCAGTAGCTACTGAAATCAGGCAGGGGGAGATGTCCAATGAAGATGTCTCAGACCCTCCTGCTTCCCCTCCAGCTGATATAGAGATAGCTCCAGATGTTGTCGTATCTGTCCAGCCAGAATCTGCTCAAGCTGAGCCAGAAGTAGTTCCAGATGTTGTTATGTCTGCTGAGGAAGAGACAGCTCCTGCTGAGAAAGAGATTGTTCCAGCTGAGGAAGTGGTTGTTCCAGCTGAGGAAGAGAGTGCTCCTGCTAAGAAAGTTTTAGCTCCAGTCTTGACTGAGAAGGAAATATCAGATGGAATTCTGCTATCAGAAATTGCTGTGAAAGTATGCTTAGAAGATATAACCTCTCCTACGATTGCCAGATTCCTGGAAGGAATCATAACTAAATATCTGAATGACTGCTGGGAGATGGTTAAATATGAAGGTAATTCCCTAATCCGGTTTATTGATGAGTCAATTTATTTGCTTGCTGGTGAATACCTTGAAGGGATGATTCAAGCTTATTTAGCAGATCTGTGTTCTTGATTCTACAGATTTTATTAAAGAAGATTTAACTGCCCAGAAAATAGCAGTTGTTTCTGAGGTTGCTCCAAGTGATTCTAATACTCAAGTAGATCCAGAATTGGATGTGTTTTTAAATGATAAAGAGGATGAAAATCAAGAGGAAATCAAAGTTGATTCTCCTGCTTTAAATTTGGAAGAAATTCAAGCAAGGGCTGCTTGGGAATTAAGAGTTCAATCTCTAAAAGAGAAAGAGAAAGAGTTGCAATGTGAAAAGTCATCTATCTGGGATGACTCTCCTGGTCTAGATTTAGACTCCCTTCTGGCTATGGATGCCCTGGAAGAAGAAAGGGAGAAATCTGTTTCAAAGCTTAAAGAAAAGGCTGTCTCAGAAGCCTATGATCCCTATGAGAACCCTCCATCATCCCATTCTGATGATGATGATGATTCAAATGTTTCTGAAAATTCAAAGAAAAAGAAAACTGCTGCTAAGAAAAGAAAAGCTCCTCCTCCTCCTCCTCCAAACAAGGATAATGACATTCCATATTATATTCTGAAGGGCATTGACCCCAAATCAAAAGATTTTCAGCATTGGATGAGGTTTTCGAAAAATCAGCAAAAAGAAAGGAAGAGAACAAAGAGGTATGACAGTCCAGTCTCCAGATGGACTCCCAAAGGTCCTCCTCCACCTCCTGGTGCAGGAGCCTCTGGGAATCTACCTGCTAGTCGATCTGCTGCATATGAAAAATCTGCATCTGCTCAGCCCCAATCAAGACAAGGTCATCAAAGTTCTCAAAGCAGATCATCTTATGGATCTCAAAGACCAATGAAGGAGGTTGTGGCCCAAAGACCAACTTTTTCCCCACCTCCTTCTCCAGTTCAATCTGAGAAGAGTGTTTCAAAAGGTAAATAGTTTACAGTGTTTTAAAACCTTCTAGCAAGTCTCTTTTGCTAAGTTTATTCTAATGTCTTTTCTAGATATAATAGCTGCTGCTTCTCCAGAGCCCGTATATGAAAATCCTGAGCTCGATCCTAATTTTAGGATGGCTCGCTTTCAAGAGCTTGTAGGAGCAGCCCAAATAAGAAAAGCAAGAGCCGAAGGTAAAGATACAACTGGCTTTACTACGATGTCAGCATATAAAAAGAAAGAATTTGAAAAATTTCAAGTCAATCCTGAGATATTTGATCCAGCAAAATACATGGAAAAACATCCTGAAGCTGTTGTTCCCAGAGCTACAGAACTAAAGATCATTGGGGCTCAGGATCTGAAGATATCAAAGAAGGAATCAGATGACCCGCTTAGAAAAATTTCTTTTGTCTCTAGTTCATCTGATCCATTACCTGATCCTAAAGATTCTTGATAATTTGATTAAACTGCTGTGTTATATTTATTTATCTGATTGATAATCTGCCAGTTTATTGCTATCTATCTGTTGAAATTATTTTGTTTATTTTATTGCTAGCTGTTTTAGTTTTTGAGAGACTTAACTCAAATAGGGGGAGATTGTTGGTACCCTAGTTTGATTTGAGTTTAGTCTTCTCCTTTGTGCTCCTTGACCCAAGAAATATCTATGGTCAATGGTTAGGAGTCTAGCTGTAGAGTCCTCGCTTTTCCAAATTGAGAATTTGGTTAAGTAGTTTTTTCGTTCGACCATAGTCGAACGCCGTTCGACTATCGTCTATCGACTGATCGACGATCGTCTATCATTTGGTCGACGCCTTGGTCTGCGCTGATAGTTCGACTATCTGTTGATAGTTCGACTATCTGTTCTGCGCTGGTAGTTCGACTATCTGTTGATAGTTCGACTATCTGTTCTGCGCTGGTAGTTCGACTATCTGTTGATAGTTCGACTATCTGTTCTGCGCTGGTAGTTCGACTATCTGTTGATAGTTCGACTATCTGTTCTGCGCTGGTAGTTCGACTATCTGTTGATAGTTCGACTATCTGTTCTGCGCTGGTAGTTCGACTATCTGTTGATAGTTCGACTATCTGTTCTGCGCTGGTAGTTCGACTATCTCTTGATAGCTCGACTATCTCTGTGCGCTTGATAGCTCGACTATCTGTCCTAGATAGTTCGACTATCTGGTAGTTCGACTATCTGTCCTGATAGTTCGACTATCTGCTGCGGTAGCTCGACTATCTGTTTGATAGCTCGACTATCTGGATCGTTCGACTATCTGCCAGGTAGTTCGACGATCTCCTGGCGTCGTTCGACGATCTTCGAAGGTCGTTCGACGTTTTCTGTCTGCCTTTGGATTTTGTATTTATTTATTATATTTAATTATTTAATACATTTTCTGGCACGATATTTTAAGCTGTTGATAAAGTTTCCAGGCATTATTTGCTCTATTCTTATTGCCTGAGTTAAAATCTTTTAAGATAAAGTTGTTTGTCTTATTAGCTGTCTATTTAAATTACTTTATCTGCTGTCAGCCCCTTTTATAGCCGTTAGACTGAAAAGTCTTCTTTTGCTATAAAGAGATAGTTTGTGATGTGACTTTATTTAGTCTATCTGTTTATTTGATTTAAGCCTGCAGCTTCTTAGAAAGAGATTTATTCCTTTTTATGGAATGCTTTGCTGCAGAAATATTTCTGTCTTCTTGATATTTACAGCCCAGATCTCAAGGCTTAGAAGAAGACAAACAATTCAAATGGAAGAGAGCCGTTGCTTGATGATGATATAAAAAGAACCCTTTGCAGAAGAATTGAAGCTAGTGTTACATACATATTCAAAAGCACTCAAGCCTTCATCAAGCTCAAGTTTCCTGCTCTCAGCAAACTCCATCTAACTGAGAAGTGTTAAGATCTTCATCTCTTCTTCACCTGAGTTCTCCTGCTTTCAGGAAGTTCAACTCAGAGTTTCTTTGAAGAAGAAGAAGAAGAAGAATAGCTGCTTGAAGAGATTTCTTTTTGTTATTTATTTTCTTCCTGTAGCTCCTTCCTTCAGAATTTTCTGAAGAGTTTCTGCACTGAAGCAAGACTTCACCTGGACATCTTTGAGCCAGGGGGAGCCTTGATTCTTTAGAGCATTCTAGCTCAGTGCAAGCTTTTTGTGCTTCTCTAATCTATTGTAAAATAGAGAAGACATCTTAACCTTCTTCCCCCTCCTGTACAGGGTTATTACTCCCTTCAAAAGTATCCCTTGGTGGCAGGGCACCTGATCAAAAACCTGTGCTTGGTTTTTAGACACCTGATCAAAAGTCTAAAGGGTCTCTGGATCTACCTGAAGAAGATCCTGTTGGTGGCAGGGCACCTGATCAAAAACCTGTAGTGGATTCCTACCGTTTGGGTAGAAGGGTGGACGTACCCAAGTTGTTTGGGGAACCACTATAAAATTCCTTGTGTCGTCTGGCTTGTTTATTATTTTTCTTGTACTGTGGCTGTGAATAGATATAACTAGGTTGCTAGTTGCTGCTTAGGTTTTCCAGGCTTTAACTGTAATTACAGTTAGCTTGTGTTTGCACACAACACTTGTGTTAGGCTTTAAGGTTAATCAAAATCTATAATCTCTTCATTCCGCACTTCACTCCAAGGGAGTTGGGTAGACAGTTAAGTTTTGTATTGTGCAAAATTTGATTACTCTATTCACCCCCCCTCTAGAGTAGTATCTATCCCTTCACTTTCAGTTATAATTAACTAGTTTTTATATTTTATATTTATTTGTTCTAATAAAATAATTTTTAATCTTGCAGGGTAATTCTACAGATTATCTGGAGCAAAACTTGGGATTTCTCATTATTGGCCTAAATACGCCCGGTGACACGCCCTACCTGGGCGTGACACTGGGGCGTGAAACACAAGAGTTAAGTCTGCAGATGTAGCCCGACGAACCGCGCCTAAAGATCGTCGACTTGCCCAGACACGCCCGTATCGATTTATGGCACGCCCGTGTCACCCTTACACATGGTGTGCAATACAGTGGAATGACCGGTTAACTTGACACGTCAGATTAAATTCAAATGCTTGGGTCACAGGCATGACCTAGGGCGTGTCGGAGGCATTTCTAGCCAATTATTCCTCTGTTCTAGCCGTTGCCTCCAGAAGCCGTTGCAGCTAGAGACACCCCTAGTCACGGGCGTGACAGGGGGGCGTGACACTTCTATTAAGACAGTTTACTCCCACCATTTTCAGATTCCTGCGGTTATCCAGAAACATACTTGACACGCCCTAGGTCACGGGCGTGACCTAGGGGCATGACCCGTCAGTTAACAAATTTTGGCGGTTTCTCCTGCAACGTTCCCGGGGTTTCAAGACGACGGTTCCGAGCCTAACACGCCCTAGGTCACGGGCGTGACCAAACAGAATTTTTTCCTATAAATTCCAGACAGCTTCAGATGCATAAGAGTCAAATTTTGGGAGTTAGAGACTTGTAGGTTGCTATTTATTGTTGATGTATTTTACGTTTCCTAGTATAGATTACTATTTTTGTTACTCTTAATTCTAGTTTTTTTATTTCAAGCATGTCTCTCTCTACCCTCTTTTGTAATTCCCGAATCATGATGAGTAGCTAACTTCCTTTTAGCACTTGATCATGATGAACCTTGGAATAAAATAAAATCTTCTCCTTCTTTTATCAATATTCTTGTTCTTAATTTTACTCACTACGATTTATCTTTGATTTTTATTTCATCAAATTCATATTACGCGGATATGGGTTTCGATCTAAGATCCGTATCCTAAATGACCGAGAGGTTGCGGATACGATGAGATCACTCAAAGATAAAAGGAGTTGAATGCACTCCTCGAGAGAGGATGACGTAAATCTTCTGGATTGGAGTCAAATCCAATAGAGGGGTTCACCGCCTAAAGCAAGCTTAGGGGTTTCGACTGGCCGAAAGGTCTTAATCGATCAACCTAAGGTTAGTCAGAAGCATGAGCTCGAAAGAGACGCTTTTGTACTCTAGGAACCTCCACGGTCGAGTGAGTAGATAAGAACTCGCATTACTTTATTTTTCAAGAAGATTTATTTTAGTCCAATGGGATTCTAGATCAAGTGCTAGCTTCCTCATAATTGAATTTCTCTTTCGTAGTATAGCGCTTATTTTTCCGTCCAACAAAAACCAAATTTTCTTCCGATAAGATAATAGTTTTCCTTGTGAGTACAAGTATTCGACAGCCCCGAGTCGATATATGACACTTGATTCTATATTTTGAACGATAGGTATACTTGCCTCATCAATTGGAAACACGCGCTAGCATGGAGAAAATATCCCTCAAGTTTTTTGGGGCCGTTGCCGGGGACTTTTCTTTGTTGATATTTTGAAAGCAAGGATCTATTAGTTTTATCATTTTTCTTCTTTTTTCAAAAAAAAAATTCTGTTTTATTAAAAAGTTTTATGTTTAAATTTTTATAATTAAAATTTCTTGCGAAAGGGCCGTGCCAGGTTTTCATCCCGCAATACCGCCTAGTACCTTGCGAACCCGTCACTGGGTAGCCCTTGGGAAGTCCGGGAAATTTTATTTTATAAATTTTTAAATCTTAAAACTTTTATCTTTCGTTTTGTTTTTGTGTATGACCCGAGGGAATCCATCAAATCTACTTGATTTGGATCCGGAGATCGAGCAAAGCTTACGGCGATGCCTAAGACTCCGTGACCTCAATTCTCCAGATTTAGTTGAGGAATCCGTCGGTAACACTTTTCCTTCTTCACCATCTTCTTCTTCTTCCACTCAATTTTCTTTTAATTTGGGTAATCAAAATCCAAATATGGCCGAAGAACGGACTATGTCCTACTATGCCCGGCCAAATTTGGACGAGGCGCAATCAAGTATTGTTCGACCCGCTATTGCGAACAATAATTTTGAATTGAAGTCGAGCATCATTCAAATGGTACAACAATCAGTACTATTTGATGGGCTTCAATATGAAGACCCAAATGCGCATATTTCTATCTTTTTAGAAATATGCGATACTTTTAAAATCAATAGGGTTTCCGATGATGCCATTTGGCTAAGACTTTTTCCTTTCTCTTTGCGCACCAAGGCTAAGCAGTGGTTGAGTTCTCTTCCAAGAGGCTCCATCACTACTTGGGCTGAGATGACGGAAAAATTTCTCACAAAATATTTTCCGCCCGCTAAAACGGCTAAATTGAGCAAATGATATTACTTATTTCTCTCAAGTTGATACGGAAACGTTATATGATACTTGGGAGCGATTTAAGGAATTGCTTCGTCATTGCCCGCATCATGCAATCCCCGATTGGTTACAAGTGCAAACCTTCTATAATGGCCTCAATCAACAAACGAGGTAACATATTGATGCCGTCGTCGGTGGAACGTTAAATAGCAAGACACCGGCGGCCGACCAAGAACTTATAGAAGGTATGGCCATGAATACGTATCAGTGGAGTACACCTCAGTCTCGTCCACCAAAACTGGCCGGGATGTACGAAATAGATACGGTCTCTAGTTTATCTCTCCTGGTTGAGAAACTACAAAAACAAATAAACGAGATGACTACTTCCTCGTCTACACCTACCTGTGAGCCCCAATATTGGGAGCCTTCTACTATTGTCGAGCATGTGGATTACATGGGTAATCTGAATCTGCCACCTTATAATCCGGGTAATAATTATGGTAATACCTATCACCCGAGTATAAGGAACCACCCCAACTTCTCTTGGAGTAATCCGGGGAACGTGGCTCGCCCACCTAACACCATCCCTCCCTTTTATTTTCCACCATAAGCTCCAAAAGCTCCCAATCTCGAGGATTTGTTCACTAAATATACGACTACAAATGATGCCAACATCCGGAATCTCACCGGATCTCTTCATAATTTGGAGACCCAAATTGGGCAAATCGCTAAATTGCTCTCCGATCACCAACAAGGAGCGCTACCGGGCAATACAGAGCCCAACCCAAAGGAGCAAGCTAAAGCCATCACTTTACGGAGCGGGAAGGAGGTAACCACTTCTACAATTCCGGTTGCAACTTCTCCAATTCCGATTGATACGGAGGTAACAATTTCTTCATCTTCTCCTCCGATTAAGCCTTCTAGTTATAATAAACCAAAACCTTATCAACCACCTCTTCCCTATCCGTCTAGAATGCAAAAAGACCGGGTGGATGGGCATCATGGTAAATTTTTAGACATGTTTAAACAAATTCAAATTAATTTACCATTTTGCGAAATCATTGCACAAATGCCTAAGTATGCCAAGTACCTCAAGGATCTTTTATCCAATAAAAAGAAACTTGAGGATATCTCAATGGTTCAATTGAACGTAGAGTGTTCGGCGGTTTTACTCAATAAATTACCTAAGACATTACCGGATCCGGGTAGTTTCTCTATTCCATGTCTATTTGGTGATTTATTGGTAAAACGTGCGTTAGCCGATCTAGGCACCTCCATCAATTTAATGCCTTATTCTTTAGTGAAAAAGTTAGGATTAGGAGAACCTTAACCAACAAGAATGAACATTCAATTGGTGGATCGGTATGTCAAGCTCCCTATGGGGATCATAGAGGATGTGCTTGTCAAAGTTGACAAATTTATCTTTCTGGTAGATTTTGTCATTTTTGACATCGAAGAGGACATCGAGGTACCACTCATTTTCGGTCACCCCTTTCTTGCCACCTCGCACGCTATCATAGACGTTAGTAATGGTAAACTTCTCCTTAGAGTCGGAGATGAAGAAGTTACCTTTACTATTGACTCGTCTATTAAAAATTCGCTTGCTAATGACGACTCATGTATTACTTGGAGGCTTCTCCCGAAGAAGACTCCTTTCCTTTTTCTGAACTTACTTTATCATCTATTGATCAAGAATCTGATTTTGAAAATTTAGATTTAATTGCTCATGAAAATAGTGATAATATTTCGATCACTCGCGCACCTATATTTGAAATTTTAGAAGTCGGTAGTGATCGTTTTCAAACTTCATATGAAAAACCTCCTACTCTTGAACTAAAACAATTGCCTGATCATTTAGAATATTTATTTTTAGTGGAGGATTCTAAACTTCCCGTAATTGTGTCGGCCTACTTGGCCGATGATGAAAAAATTAAATTATCTAATATTTTAAAACGTCATCACCGCACAATTGCGTGGAAGATCACGGATTTGAGAGGGATTAACCCCTCTTTTTGCACCCATAAAATTTTATTGCAAGAACACGCTCACAAAACTATTCAACCTCAACGCCGGCTAAATCCTAACATGAAGGAGGTAGTCAAGGCCGAGGTAATTAAATTATTAGATGCGGGCATCATCTATCTGATTTCGGATAGCTCTTGGGTGAGTCCGGTCCAAGTGGTGCCAAAGAAAAGAGGATTAACGGTAGTTCCTAATGATAAAAATGAATTAATTCCTACACGAACCGTTACCGGATGGCGGGTGTGCATCGATTATCGCAAATTAAATGATGCCACCCATAAGGATCATTTTCCTTTATCGTTCATTGACATAATCCTTGAACGGTTATCCGGGCACTCTTTTTATTGTTTTCTTGATGGTCTTTCGGGATATTTTAAAATCCCAATTGCGCCCGAAGACCAAGAGAAAACAACCTTCACTTGTCCATTTGGCACCTTCACCTATCGAAGGATGCCCTTTTGTTTATGCAATACGCCGACAACCTTCCAAAGGTGTATGCTAGCGATCTTTGATGAACTAGTTGAGGATATCATGGAAGTCTTCATGGACGATTTCTCCGTCTTTGGAGATTCTTTTGATTTATGTTTGGCAAATCTTTCACGTATACTCCAAAGATGTGAGGACACGAACCTAGTCTTGAACTGGGAGAAGTGCCATTTTATGGTGCGGGAAGGGTTGGTCTTAGGCCACAAAATTTCTAGCAAGGGCATAGAGGTTGATAAAGCCAAAATTGAAACTATAGAAAAGCTACCTCCCCCCTCAAATGTTAAGGCCGTTCGTAGTTTCTTGGGGCACGCCGGCTTCTATCGCCAGTTTATTAAAGATTTTTCTAAAATAACTAAGCCTCTTACACACTTATTAAAAAAAGATGCGCCATTTATTTTTGATGAAAATTTTTTGCGCGCTTTTTCTCTTATTAAAGAAAAATTAATCAACGCTCCTATAATGATCGCTCCCAATTGGGAACTTCCATTTGAGATAATGTGCGATGCAAGTAATTTTGCCTTAGGTGCGGTTTTAGGACAATGCATAAATAAGAATTTTCATCCTATTTATTATGCGAGCAAAACACTAACCGCCGCATAAGAAAATTATACTACCACCGAAAAAGAATTATTAGCTGTTGTATTCGCATTTGATAAATTTTGCTCCTACCTAACCTTGTCTAAAATTATTATTTTTACCGATCATTCTGCTTTGCGATATTTACTAACAAAAACAGATGCAAAGCCACGATTGATTAGGTGGATCTTACTACTCCAAGAATTTAACTTGGAGATTCGTGACAAGAGAGGAGCGGAGAACCTGGCGGCTGATCATCTTTCGCGATTGGAGAACCCCAATTTGGGGGAGCTCATAGAAGAGGGCATTCATGACACTTTCCCCGAGGAGCGCCTTCTCGCCATTCATAAGGTAATTACTCTCCCCACTCCTTGGTTCACCAATTTCGCAAACTACCTTGTTGCGAGATTTCTCCCGAATGGTTTTTCTTATCAAGAAAAGAAGAAATTCTTTTCTGATTTGAAAAATTATTTTTGGGAGGATCCCTTTCTCTTTCATGTTTGTGCGGACCAAGTAGTGCGGAGATGTGTTTCACATGAGGAAGGTGCCAAAATTTTAAAGCATTGTCATGAGGGACCCGCCGGTGGGCATTATAGAGCTAATCAGACGGCTCAGAAAGTACTTGAAGCAGGCTTCTATTGGCCAAGCATCTTCAAGGATGCTCACGCCCATGTAAGTCATTGTGAACAATACCAACGCTCAGGTAATATTTCCCGCCGTGATGAAATGCCTTTAAATTCATTTTTAGAAGTAGAAGTTTTTGACTTATGGGGGATTGACTTTGTTGGACTTCTACCAATATCCTATGGAAATAAATATATTTCAGTAGCGGTCAACTACATGTTACGGTGGGCGGAAGCGCAAGCCCTTCCCACTAATGACGCCCGAGTCATGACTCGATTTCTCAAAAAACTATTTTCACGATTTGGAGCACTGCGGGCAATAGTTAGTGATAGTGGCACACACTTTTATAACGCATAATTTGCTAAGGTTTTATCTAAATACGGCATTACATATAGGTTATCCACCCCCTATCACCCTCAAACTAGTGGCCAGGTAGAAGTAGTTAACTGTGAAATCAAACGTATACTAGAAAAAATGGTTTCTACTAATAGAAAGGATTGGTCGGTCAAGCTTGATGATGCTCTACGGGCTTATCGGACCGCGTACAAGACCGCTATCGGTTGTACACCGTATCGATTGGTCTATGGGAAAGCATGTCATCTACCGGTTGAGCTTGAACATCGTGCCTTTTGGGCACTTAAATTTTTAAATCTTGATGAAAATTTGTCCTCCGAGCTTCGTAAATTCCAACTTAATGAGCTCGATGAGTGGCGCTCCCTTGCTTATGAGAATAATAAACTCTATAAGGAGCGCACAAAATTTTATCACGATAAGAAAATTAAGCACCCAAAGGACTTCCAACCGGGAGACCAAGTCCTCCTTTATAACTCGCGCTTGTGCTTATTTCCGGGTAAACTTAAGTCTCGTTGGTTCGGCCCTTTCATCGTAAAGAAGGTTTGTCCCTATGAGACGGTGCTTATTTCGCACCTGGAAGGAGGCGACTTTAAAGTGAATGGGCGCCGGCTGAAACCATTTGTTTCCGGTGATAATATTAACGCACAATTGGACAACATAATGTTGTCAAATCCCTAGTTCGCGCACACCACTATGGTCGAGCTCACCGACCATAAACAAAGCGCTCGTGGGAGGCATCCCAGGGTTATCTTTTCGTTTTATTCTAATTTTTTTTAAGTTTTTACAGGTATGAAGGATATCGATGCATGGTGATCGGTTCGGAATGAGCGTCAAGCATACGTGTTTCTTCATGTTAGTAAATTGTATTTTATTTTATTTTTATATGGATTTAAAAAAAACAAAAAAAAATATAATATAATAAAAAAAACAAAAAACAAAATTAACTAATAATAATATATTTTTAGAGAAAAAGAAAAAAATTTCTGTTTTTTTCTCGTACACACCCCTGTCACGGGCGTGACCATTAGGTCACGGGCGTGGCAAGGGCGTGTTTAGCCTAGCCAGCGGGAGGTCCCTCCTCCCTTGGGTTTCTCGTCCGTCTTTCAGAGATGACACGGGCGTGGCCTGCCCGGGTCACAGGTATCCGAGGCATTGACCAGTTGAAAGTCCACTTAGTGTCAACTACTTACACCTATGGGGGGGGGGAATAGGTGTCTTTGCAGCGTATTTGCGGAATTAAGGTTTTACCTACACAAGAAAACAAAACAACACAGCACAGAAAGTACACAAGCAATTTATAGTGGTTCCCCGATTTGGGTACGTCCACTTTCCCCCTTCGACCTATCTCCCAACCAGGGACGACTCGGTCACTTCACCAACAGGATTGAAATCCAATCCTTGCACTAACGGAAGGAACCCTTCCACACGTAGGAGTCAACACTCCCACAACACGGGTTGCACCCAACCCTACAACTAGAGACCAATCGGTCCTTTACAATGAAAGAGAAAATGAAAATAGCTTGTAAGAAATACAAATAACGTGAAGATTCAGGTGTCCCTATTCGTTAGACTACTTGTTCTTGTAGGCAACGAAAAGTCCACAACCCAAGATCTTTCTTGGAGAGAATCTTCTCTAGATCGACGACTTCAACAAGAGAGGCGGTGATGCTATGTAGATCCAATCTTCTTAGCAAAGTCGGCAAGGTCTTCCAACGGTCACAGTAGGATCGATCGTCTCGATCGATTCGGATGGGGAAGATTTCCCGATCACAAATCAAGAGACAAAAGATCTCTGGATAGACGCGTGAGACGCTGTGCCCGACTAGGCTTCTGTCGCCGGGAAAGGTAACGAAAACCCCGATCATCGGTGGCGAGCAACTAGCGAGAGGCAGAGAAGGTCGGCCGAGCTCGCTTCCGATCTAGGGATTGACTGCGGCTTGTTTTTCTTCGATCTGTAATCCGTGTGTTTACTGTTCACAAATACAGCATATTTATACCTTAGGTCATGAAGATGACCGTTGTGGTCCCCACCAGCAATAAGACCTAAGTCCGGTTCAAATTCCCGCAGATAACGTGGACCGGTCCAGACAGAGTCGGAAAAATACCCAAGTCAAATTCGGCGAGAATCGTGGGTGATTCTCGATGAATCGGCGAGAATCACTTACGATTCTCGCCGAATTCTACTTGGAGAATTCTGGCTACACAGGTTATAGAGGTCGGGGAGAATCGGTGGGAATCACCTTGGATTCTCGCCGACTCGTCGAGAATGCAAAGTCATTCTCGACGAATCGGCGAGAATCACTTGGTGATTCTCGACGATTCTGCCTTAGATGAGTTTTCTGACTGCGTCGAGACAGCCGGCCAAACCCGGCGAGAATCAACTAGTGATTCTCGACGACTCGTCGAGAATCACTAGTGATTCTCGACGAATCGGTGAGAATCACTTAGTGATTCTCGACAATTTACACTTAGACGATTCTCGACTCTCAATCTGCAAGCTGTTCTTTGGCCCATCCTTGCTCCTTGTCTGCTCTTGCTTTATCATAGCCCTGTACTTGAAATTAAGTACACCCCAATAGAGAGAGTACACGTAGGCCAACACACTGATCTACTCAACGAGGGATTACGTTGCGCAGACCCGTGTATAATGACCTACTGCACCCTGATATTGGTGTGTACTTAGCAATGAATAGCTGCAAGCACAACTAGAAGAAATTCATCAAATACATACTGAATTCATCTTAGCTTTGATAGGAGGCTTCCTCAAATCCAGGTAATTGTGGATACAATACCCAACAATCTCCCCCTATTTGACGAAGCCAAAATCCTACTAAGCTAAGATGAATTTCAACATTCCAGATAAAATATGCATAAACCAGAAGAGTGAACAACAAACGTAATCATACCAATGTGAGAGTCAATTAAAAAAACCACACACATGAATATATAAATATGAATATCCACACATAAATGTTCACAGGTTACTTAATAAAAAAGTTTAAATGAGATAATCACAAGAGCTAACATCCTACAGATCTTTGTCCTTAGCTATGTCTTCTTTGAGTTACTGAGCTAAGAATTTTTTGCTTTGTCGCTCAAAATACTCCGTGGGCTTAGGATGGTATCTCGGAGGGGGAGCTTTGTTTGCCACAGTATTGCTTCTGAAGAACAAGTTTCTTTTGGCTTCAAACATTTTGTGTTGCTCCCACTCGAATTGGCTATATACATCACTTCGATTTATTTGCCCCCTCTGCTGTAACAAAAATGTGTCCAAGATGATACTCTTTGATACAGGACTCCATTTTTCGTTTCTCACATCCTCCTCCGTCAATCTGATCTTCTTTTCAGCTGGTGTTTCCTTTGAAGTTCCTTCTTTGATTTGCCTTTTGCCTTTGGCTTTTGCTAAGGCATCTTGATCAAACCAGTTTCTTCGTTCAGCCCTTTCAGCAGCTTTCTTTGACTCGGCTTCACTTAGTTGTACTTCTTCAGTCCTTATTTCACCCTCAGTAGTACCAGCACGGCCCTCACCCTCAGGTGGAGCAACAGGGACATGTATTCCCGATGCCTCTGTTACCAGCCAGTGGGCCGTTTCAAACATGTACCTATTCGAATTATTGAATTTGTATTTGTCAATTATTATTTATTGAGTTGATTAAAGGTGCAGTTATGATGTGGTAGTTTTGAGAGGCATACCTATTGGTCTGATCGAAGTTTAGAAGTACTAGCTCTTGAAGCCCCGCCATCTTAGCGTCATACGCTTCCTCCCCCTTTTTGGCTTCGGCGGCTATAGAGTTTGTATAGGAATACAGAGATGCATCAATGTGCTTCACAGTTTTACTGAATTCGTCTAGCAGAGATTTCTGATTTGCGTTCAGCATTACCATGTTGGCATCAAATTTTTGTATGGTCTGTACCACAATATGGACATTTTTATTGACTACTGTCAGGTCGTCAGTATTCTTCTTCAGTCCTTTCATGAGAAGAGATACGGCTGTGCCTGCCTCTGTATATTTTTCATCAAATTTCTTCTCCATCATATCTAGTTTGTGGTTGATCTGAACCACATTCTTAAGCATGAGATCCTCAGAGTCCCGCAGTCTCTTTAGCACTTTGTTATGGGATTTCTCAAATGTATCCTTGAGCTCATCTAGCATTCCTTGGACAAAATTAACAGTGTGATTTGCTAGGTTTGCTTGAAGTGGAGGACCAGCAGGCAGACCCTGGTCAGGTGTCCCAGCAGAAGTACTGGGAGAGCTGGATACTAGAATGGAGTCCACAGGGGGAACAAAGGATTGCTCCCCCTCCATCCTTGCATCTGACCGCTCAGGAGCTTGTTCCTCAGATGGAACCACAACATCCTCCTGAGAATCTACTGCTTTCTCATTCTCTGGTACTTCTTCCTGTATCTCAGTTTCCAAGTGATCAAACTTATCGGCAGAGTTGTGCATATCTTCTTCTACTTCTTCCTCCTCCTCCTCATCATCCACCTCATCTCCCAGATCATCGTCGATAAGAGCTGCCTCATCGTTCTCAACATCCTCATCATCTGCTACTTCATCTGCCACCATCTCCACAGCATCTTTAGCTATCTGAGAAATATCAGATAAGATGTTTGCAGAACCGGTTACAGGCTCCCCCTCAGTTCCTGCAATCAGGGCGTCAGGAACTTCACTGGGTGCTGCCATAGAATGAGCAGGAGCACTGGTGTCCACGGCCGGAGATGCTGCCTCTTGGTCTATTTCCCTAGCAGCCTGCCCTATTCGACGTTACCACCGGTCGAATATGCTAGCATCCATCCTTTTCAAGTAGTGCAGAGGCACTCCCTTGCTCATGTCGAATGTGTCTCCGTCCAGTTGATTCAGATATAGGCTAATGATTCTGCCAAAGCTGGGGGTTCGGAGTGTGTCTTTAATCCTATCAAAAAGCATGGCTCCCCAGTTGAACCGCTTTCGGCATACGATTGCCACCAGAGTCTTGAACATTTCCCTAGAAATATGGTCGTGGGATCCAGGTTTGCAGATTAGAGCCTTCCCAACGATGTCAGACAACAACTTTCCTTCCTCGTTCATATCTTTCCTTTTGATTGACCTGGTCCACCTGGCTAATCCACAGAATGATAAGGTCCTTGCTCTATCCTCTTCCTCCAGGTAATCTTCCTCTTCACAACTAGATAGCCGTAGGCATAGGGTCAGTTTCCTGGCGGATAACTTGATTTTCTTCCCGGAAACTTTGCTTTTGATGGAGGTGTCTTCATGACGGAGATTCGCCGTTGCAAAGAACTCCAATACTTTCTTGTCCAAGATCTTGCACGGGTGCTCCGGCACGAACGTCAGGCCCGCTTCTTCAAGCATGATGATTATGTTCCGGAACTCATCCGAGGCCTGGGAGAACCCGGTTCTCACTAGCTCACATCCAGTGACCAGGCCTGTAGTAGTCCGTGGGGCCATAGTAAACCTAGGAAGAAGGAGAATACCAATTTCAAGTCTAAGGATCTCCGAAACCACGAGAGTGAGAGCAAAATCTAACCAAGCTCAAGTCACGGAAAGGGATAATATGGAGATTACCTAGTGGGGAGAGGCAGTGAAAATTCCGGCTTCTTTACGACGGAACACTCGAGGACGCCTGAGACGCGGAGATGCGGCGAGAGTGGTCGGCAGAAGGCGTCGGTCGTTAGAGACTGAAGAAGAGTCGGAGGGTACCAATTTCACGTCGGGTTCACCACGGAATCACGCAGGAGAAGGTCGCCGGGAGGTGAGAGAGACAGGGATTCCAGCGATGCTTGGACGGGGTCTCGGCGGAACGGCAAAAGGCGGAAGATGAAGAGTCGGAGGGTATCGTCGGAAAGAGTCGGTTTGAAATGATTCCGGGTTTAAGTAATATCCGAATACTTGACGACTATCCTATTCCCGCCGAATGGCTCCCCCGGTTTAACTATCTCAGCGAGATTTGACAATTCGGCGAGACTTGTAATTTGGTGAGTATGTGATTTGATATGACGAGTATCGCCTATATTCCAACATAATGTTATTGTCAAGGGTTAGAATGGCTCAGGAGGCATACTTGCTTCTTCATCCACTAAAGGAATTGCCAAACTACATGGCTTAGGAGGCACATCAACTAGGATTTACTTGACATCATGACAGTGGCTTTGCCAATTTCACCGGTCATTTCTAGATGGATAAGTGCAATAATCTTGATGTCAGAGGTCATGTTCAGTGACTCTTCATGACGTATCTTTTCAATTTTCGGAGGCGGACTTATCCCCCAAAAAAATGTCAAACTAATCTCTACTAGGGAAGTAGAGGTTATCTCACACATATACTTCTTACCAAGGTGAATGAGCATACGCGAATACTTTTTCTATAAGACCATCTAATTTCAGACGAGGTGAATTCATTATTAAGTGTGGATATGTCAACATACATATATACATATATGGAATTATTTATGCGATATGGCTCAAACATTTGGGCTAATTACAATTACCTGTGATAACAAGACGTAACATTCAAATCATCAGCACAGGTTACATCAGGAGGTCAGTATGCATGTGCCTGTAATGATGGCACTGCTCCCATTCTCGACACTTTATCCACGTCAATCTTGTAGCATCTCCTGTCCAGTTCCCGTCAGGATTGTGGGAACCTAGACCACCCTGCAGGAAAGAGTTATCTTGCCTTAGGAACCCAATAAGTATTGAGTCCTAGGTTCCTGTCAGCATGATAATTGGAATGCCTCCCCTCAGGGATCCTGGAGGGAGGAATAACATTGCCTCGAGGATGTGGAAGTCCCCTTGCCTTTGACACAGAAGGGTTGTGCCAACAATTTATGGCAAAATGACCCACTTTGCCACAACACCAACATTCATGAATGTTGTACCGCCATTTGTGACCTGAACTGGTGACTTAGGTAGTCATAGTCCTAGGTCTAAATGGGATAGTGCCGAATCTGCTAACCGAATTGTCTCTTCCACTGTGACTCATGGATGGGTGGAAGGAATGCATATGGTAGGCGTCATGAGGCCTGGGAGGTGGTGCCTTCCTTTCAGTCAGCCCCCTTCCAAGGTCCCCATGTGTGCCAACAACATAATTTCTAACCCCCCTTTCCTGAGTCCTAGGGAGGTGAGATGCGCATTGTGAGCTGATGCTGGCAGACTCATGACGAGTAGGGGCAGTGGCCGAGAATACAAAAGGCTTGGTGGAAGCCTGAGGTATCCTCTTCTGGGTGGCCATGATAGCCCTTGCATTCTGGGTGCTTCCACAAGAGGGCTGATCATTCTTGCAGTGACCATGGTTGTTCCTATGGTCATACCTGAATGCATGATGTGTGCCCTTCCTGCTCGGGGTGGGGGGTCTGAACACAGTTTCCCCATTTCTCCATGAATTGACGATTTGGGAGATCCACCCATTTTCTGCTTTTCTTTTGATAGCATCTATCTTGGAAAAGTTAGAAACAATCCTCTTCTCGATCTCTAGACGACTCTCTATATCCGAGATCTTTGAGTCATTTACCTTGATGGATTCCAATTGGAGATTCATCAAGGTCTTTAGCTGAGCAATCTCTTTAGCTTGCTCCTCCACAAGTAAGTTGCTCTTCTGAAGGGCACACTCAAGAGAATCAGGATTTTCAATCCTTTGATTGAAGCTATCCATATCCCTTGCATCTCTGGAAGGACTACCCTCTGAATCGTTCCTGTCTTCAGGAACTTCAAGAGGAGAGGGGCATGAGGAAGAAGTTACCTGCTCGTGGCTTTGCTGTTCAGGGTTACTGTAAATATCGGCAGATACTGTTGAGTCAGCTTCATCAGAACTGCTTTCCTCAACTTCTTCTTCAGTCTCTGACAAGGACACAGGAGCCCTGATACTGACAGATTGATCATGCCCTTCATCTTCAGAAATGAGGACCCCTACATAGGCTTCATCCTCTTGTTGACGACAGGTCCCTGTTTTCTCTGATCCCTCCATGAGGTCTGAGATGGTTTGCCACATGGACTTGGCAGTCCTACACTTGTCCACTCTAGAGCGAGATGGTCCAGACCAGACATCAGTGATGATCTGACGAATCACCTGGTCCAGGTTGAACAGTGAGAGCTCTGTCTCCGACATCTCTTTGGGACACTTGGGGATTTGAAGATCTTTCCCCGAGCTGGAAGCCTTCATGGGAATGAAGGGACCCTCTTCCAGAATGAGTGATGCTCGAGGGTCGATGGCCTCCAGATGAAATAGTACTCTCAACTTCCATACAGGATAGTACTCTTTTGTACATGAGGGGAGTCTTAGAGGAGGGACATCACAATCCAACTCCATGCTTGAGTCTGAGCTTCTTGTTGACACTGGTGGCAGGATTCTACTCAAGGTATTAACCTTTTTGATGAGTAACCTCCCTCTGATACCACTTGAAAGTCCACTTAGTGTCAACTACTTACACCTATGGGGGGGAATAGATGTCTTTGTAGCGTATTTGCGGAATTTAGGTTTTACCTGCACAAGAAAACAAAACAACACAGCACAGAAAGTACACAAGCAATTTATAGTGGTTCCCCGATTTGGGTACGTCCACTTTCCCCCTTCGACCTATCTCCCAACCAGGGACGACTCGGTCACTTCACCAACAGGATTGAAATCCAATCCTTGCACTAAAGGAAGGAACCCTTCCACACGTAGGAGTCAACACTCCCACAACACGGGTTGCACCCAACCCTACAACTAGAGACCAATCGGTCCTTTACAATGAAAGAGAAAATGAAAATAGCTTGTAAGAAATACAAACAATGTGAAGATCCAGGTGTCCCTTTTCGTTAGACTACTTGTTCTTGTAGGCAACGAAAAGTCCACAACCCAAGATCTTTCTTGGAGAGAATCTTCTCTAGATCGACGGCTTCAACAAGAGAGGCGGTGATGTTATGTAGATCCAATCTTCTTAGCAAAGTCGGCAAGATCTTCCAACGGTCACACTAGGATCGATCGTCTCGATCGATTCGGATGGGGAAGGTTTCCCGATCACAAATCAAGAGACAAAAGATCTCTGGATAGACGCGTGAGACGCTGTGCCCGACTAGGCTTCTGTCGCCGGGAAAGGTAACGAAAACCCCGATCAACGGTGGCGAGCAACTAGCGAGAGGCAGAGAAGGTCGGCCGAGCTCGCTTCCGATCTAGGGATTGACGGAGGCTTGTTTTTCTTTGATATGTAATCCGTGTGTTTACTGTTCACAAATATAGCATATTTATACCTTAGGTCATGAAGATGACCGTTGTGGGCCCCACCAGCAGTAAGACCTAAGTCCAGTTCAAATTCCCACAGATAACGTGGACCGGTCCAGACAGAGTCGGAAAAATACCCAAGTCAAATTCGGCGAGAATCGTGGGTGATTCTCGACGAATCGGCGAGAATCACTTACGATTCTCGCCGAATTCTACTTAGAGAAATCTGGCTGCACATGTTATAGAGGCCGGGGAGAATCGGTGGGAATCACCTTGGATTCTCGCCGACTCGTCGAGAATGCAAAGTCATTCTCGACGAATCGGCGAGAATCACTTGGTGATTCTCGACGATTCTGCCTTAGATGAGTTTTCTGACTGCGTCGAGACAGCCGGCCAAACCCGACGAGAATCAACTAGTGATTCTCGATGACTCGTCCAGAATCACTAGTGATTCTCGACGAATCGGTGAGAATCACTTAGTGATTCTCGACAATTTACACTTAGATGATTCTCGACTCTCAATCTGCAAGCTGTTCTTTGGCCCATCCTTGCTCCTTGTCTGCTCTTGCTTTATCATAGCCCTGTACTTGAAATTAAGTACACCCCAATAGAGAGAGTACACATAGGCCAACACACTGATCTACTCAACGAGGGATTACGTTGCGCAGACCCGTGTATATTGACCTACTGCACCCTGACATTGGTGTGTACTTAGCAATGAATAGCTGCAAGCACAACTAGAAGAAATTCATCAAATACATAGTGAATTCATCTTATCTTTGATAGGAGGCTTCCTCAAATCCAGGTAATTGTGGATACAATACCCAACACCAGTCACGCCTCAGATTCCTTCTTCACGTGTCGGATTTGACTGAAACGCCCCAGAGTCACGGGCGTGACACTGGGGCGTCATAGCAGAATCTGAGGCCAGTGCCTCGGACCCTCGCTCCCCTGCATTGGAGACCTCTTACATGTTCTTAGTCACGGTCGTGAATCTGGGAGTCACGAGAGTGACTCTGGGGCGTAACCCCCGAATCCGAGGCAGTCTGCCTCGGATTCCTTCCGTGTTTGACCTGTGCTTGTCACGCCCCCTGTCACGGGCATGACTAGGGGCGTGATTGGCCCGGGAACCTCTATTTATATGAATTTTTCTCTTCTCTTCTCTCCACACTTTCCAGTCTTCAAACCTTCTCTTCCCCTCTCCTTATGGCCGAATTTCTTCCCTCTTCCTCACCATGCCTCTCCACCACCCTCGTTCCTTCACTTCTTCCTCCGAGCACCCCGCGGATCCTGCCTCGGCAGAGGCCATGCTCCTTTTTGCAAACGCCACCCAACAAGACTGGAGCGAGCGACTGCGCACCAAACCGTTTGGCATTTTTCGTATTTTGGAACTGGCCATCCTTGCCACATTCGGAGCGGTAGAGATAGTACAGGGATTTCTATCCACCCCGGGATGGGCTCCCCTCTTCTCTATTTCTGAGCCTGCTTTCCTCGAGCTCACCATCGAGTTCTTGGCCTCTTTTGAGTTCCATTGGGCAGCACAAGATGATTTCATCATCTTTCGCAAGAGCGGGATGATGCACCAACTCACCATCCGCCAACTCAATATCGCCATGGGCTTTTGCTCGGAGGCCTTTTCCACTTCCCCTACATACCTTGACCTAAAAACTAATTTCCCTCCCGACTTCAACCTTCTCACTTTTTGGTAGGAAATCAGTAATGACGCCACCCCCTACACCCCAAAGAAATCCAAGGGTAGCAACCTCATTTCCCCCGCTTTGCGCATTCTACACAACCTTCTCACTGTCAATCTTTCCGTACGCGGCGATAGCCACAGCGTGGTGACTTGGGCGGACTTACTATACTTGTATAGTATGTTTTATCGGGTGCCACTCAACCTTGGTTACATGCTCGCCATTTTCTTTCGGCACCAGGCCGAAAATATGAGATTGGGGGCGGTGAATGACGGGAATTTCATCACTTTTCTCGCCAAGCAGACCGGCGTTTGGGACGCTCTTTCGCGGCTCACTTGCATGCAAACACCACAGGCTCTTCAGTTCCTGAACCTTCAGGCTCTCGGCCTAGCAAGACGACGTGAAGGTGAGTTTGAGGCTATTCCCCCGTTAGTTGGTGGCGGAGATCTTGATCTTGATAATGGTGCCGGTCCCAACGGTACTCATCATTCCCCCTAAATTCCTCCACCACCGCTGCACTCTGCTCCAGCGCCCGAGCCTTCAACTTATTGGGACCGGCAATTTGGATTGCTACATACTCGCAAAGACCAGATGCAAACCCATTTTGATGGTCGCTTCGCTTCTTTTGATGCGCGTTTTGCCGTGCTCGAGCAAAACCATACTTCTTCCATGGCGCATATTACACGCGAGTTCGCGAACATGCAGACTTTCTTTCAGGAGCACGGGGATGCTCCTGACCTGGAGTAGCTGCCTATTCATTTTTTTGGACTTGTAGAGGGTCACCTCTCTGTATCTGTATCTTTGAGTTCTCTTCATGTACTTATTTTTATTCTGAAAAAAAAATCTATAAAATATTATGTTTCTCTTTGCTAATCTCTTACAGGCATCTTTTGATGCTGGTTCGATTTTCTCACGGAAGTCTCTTTTCCATTTTTTTTCTTTATTTTTACATTGAGGACAATGTATTATTTAAGTATGGGGGAGGGATATTTCTCAAACAAAATAAAAAAAAATCTTTTTCAAAACTTAAAAAAATTATATTTCCAAAAAAAATTTTAAAAACAAAAACCACAAAAAAATTTTCAAAAAAATTTAAAACTCAAAAAATTTTATATATCAAAAATTTCAAAAAGTTTATTTTATCTTTAATTTTGTTTTTTTTTTTAAAAACCAAACAAAAAAATTAAGAAAATCCAAAATTAAATTTCTTAGAAAGGGACATTTGGGGATATCACCCCATCTTACCTCCTAGTACAGGTGAGAGCCTTTCACAGGGTATACCTCGGGAACTCTAAGAAGTAATAAAAAAAATTAGGTTTAATTTTTAATTAGAGAAGTCATTATTTCTATATTTGTTCACATGCAAAATTTCTAGTAATTCAATTTCTTTATAGTGTTTAGAGAATTTTAATGTTTTAATTGAATTTTGAATTTTGGAGTAAAATTGTTTGTCATGCTGTGTTTCTAGTCAAATGCACGTGTTAGTAGAATTTTATGTAGATTTAAATATTCAGCATATAATTAGATTTTCATTTTTCTAAGTGCGTGAAAATGTTTTATTTTACTTTCACTTTGAAAACCGATAAAACTTTAAAATAATTTAAGTGAGTAAGTAGAAGTTTACTAGAGAGATATTTCGCGGACCAAGAGACAGGTATTCTTTTTCGATGTCTAGAACTTGCCCTCTAACTATTCTCAAGACTTTACATAAGTTAGACTAATTAACATAAATATGATTTAGGCACTTCTTTTGGCAAGTTTGAGCTTTTGTACCCGTAACTAAAATTTTTATCTTTGTTAAGCCATTTTGAGCCTATTTCCCTATTCTTTTGTTTTAGCTCCACCAAGTATTTTACCAAAGCCTAAAAAGCAACCTAATTGCACACCTAAAACCAAGCTTGAACATAAATATACAAACAAGGTCTGTGAGTAATTAGGAGCTTTTTTCATTTTCTGTGGCTCGTTTCTTATAAAAAAAAGAATTGATTTATTCTTCTCTCCTCTTCAAAATAAAGAAAAAATTATAAAAAAATGAAGAGGTAGGAAAAAATTTCAACATGATGAAAGAGTTGAAAAAAAACAAGAAAAAAAACAACAGAATTAGGAATTTGGCTGCGTTCTTAAAGCCATAGCAAATTTTTTTGTGTAAAAGCTTTCCCTAGGTTTTGGTGTGACTAGCCATCGTTTTTATCTTTGAACACCCTCACAAAAAACCTAAGCCTACATTTCAACCTAATTAAGTCCTATTGATTTATGTTTACAAGTTAGACTAGTGTCGTGGCGAGAGTGTGAAAGGGCAGGCCTATGGCCATCGACATTGATGGATTTCTTTGGAGGGTATCTTAATCTTCGTTTGTGCAATGTTATCTTAGAACACACGCTACACTCTCCCTAAAGATAATTTTGAAATTTACCGGATTTTTCAGTTTAAAAGTAAAAATAATAGTGAAAATGCATTTTAAGAAAAATAAAAACCTTATTTGTATGCTGAGTAAGTCTTTCAACAAAAATAGCTACAAGCATAGGCATAAGACTTCGCATTTTACTCCTTATGTTCAATTTTCTTTTCTAGCATTTAAAATTTTTCTACTCCCTATAGTAAGTTGTTTGCTCGGGACTAGCAAACGGATAAGTATGAGAGTATTTGATAACTCTAATTATTTCCTATTTTTATTATGCTATTTTCTAATTAATAGTTAGATATTATATATTACTTTTATAATATTAAGTTATAATTAACAAGTTTTTATATTTTATATTTATTTGTTCTAATAAAATAATTTTTAATCTTGCAGGGCAATTCTACAGATTATCTGGAGCAAAACTTGTGATTTTGCATTATTGGCCTAGACATGCCCTGTGACACGCCCTACCTGGGCATGACACAGGGGCGTGACATACAAGAGTTAAGTCTGCAGATATAGCCCGACGAACTGCGCCTAAAGATCGTCGACCGGCCAAGACACGCCTATGTCGATTTATGGCACGCCCGTGTCACCCTTACACGGGGCGTGCCAGACAGTGGAATGACCGTTGAACTTGCCACATCAGATTAAATTCACACGCCTGGGTCACGGGCGTGACCCAGGGCGTGTCGGAGGCGTATCCAGCCAATTATTCCTCCGTTCCATTTACTCCTTATGTTCAATTTTCTTTTCTAGCATTTAAAATTTTTCTACTCCCTATAGTAAGTTGTTTGCTCGGGACTAGCAAACGGATAAGTATGAGAGTATTTGATAACTCTAATTATTTCCTATTTTTATTATGCTATTTTCTAATTAATAGTTAGATATTATATATTACTTTTATAATATTAAGTTATAATTAACAAGTTTTTATATTTTATATTTATTTGTTCTAATAAAATAATTTTTAATCTTGCAGGGTAATTCTACAGATTATCTGGAGCAAAACTTGTGATTTTGCATTATTGGCCTAGACATGCCCTGTGACACACCCTACCTGGGCGTGACACAGGGGCGTGACATACAAGAGTTAAGTCTACAGATGTAGCCCGACGAACTGCGCCTAAAGATCGTCGACCGGCCAAGACACGCCCATGTCGATTTATGGCACGCCCGTGTCACCCTTACATGGGGCGTGCCAGACAGTGGAATGACTGTTGAACTTGCCACATCAGATTAAATTCACACGCCTGGGTCACGGGAGTGACCCAGGGCATGTCGGAGGCGTTTCCAGCCAATTATTCCTCCGTTCCAGCCATTGCCGCCAGAAGCCATTGCAGCTAGACACGCCCCTAGTCACGGGCGTGATAGGGGGGCATGACACCTCTATAAATACAGTTTACTCCCGTCATTTTCAGCTTCCCGCAGTTTTCCAGAAACATACTTAACATGCCCTAGGTCACGGGCGTGACCTAGGGGCGTTACCCGCCAGTTAACAGATTTTTGCGGTTTCTCCTCCAACGTTCCCGGGGTTTCAAGACGATGGTTCCGAGCCTAACACGCCCTAGGTCACGGGCGTGACCTAGGGCATGACAAACAGAAATTTTTCCTATAAATTCCAGACAGCTTCAGATGCTCAAGAGTCGAATTTTGGGAGTTAGAGTCTTGTAGGTTGCTATTTTCTGTTGCTGTATTTTACATTTCCTAGTATAGATTACTATTGTTGTTACTCTTAATTCTAGTTGTTTTTATTTCAAGCATGTCTCTCTCTACCCTCTTTTGTAATTCCCTAATCATGATGAGTAGCTAACTTCCTTTTAGCACTAGATCATGATGAACCTTGGAATAAAATAAAATCTTATCCTTCTTTTATCAATTGTCTTGTTCTTAATTTTACTTGCTATGATTTATCTTTAATTTTATTTCATCGAATTCATATTATGCGGATATGGGTTTCGATCTAAGATCCGTATCCTAAATGACCGAGAGGTTGCGAATACGAGGAGATCACTTAAAGAAAAAAGAAGTTGAATGCACTCCTCGAGAGAGGACGACGTAATCTTCTGGATTGGAGTCAAATCCAATAGAGGGGTTCACCACCTAAAGCAAGCTTAGGGGTTTCGACTTGCCGAAAGTTCTTAATTGATCAACCTAAGGTTAGTCAAAAGCATGAGCTCGAAAGAGACGCTTTTGTACTCTAAGAACCTCCACGGTCGAGTGAGTAGATAAGAACTCGCATTACTTTATTTTTCAAGAAGATTTATTTTAGTCCAAGGGGATTCTAGATCAAGTGCTCGCTTCCTCATAATTTAATTTCTCTTCCGTAGTATAACGCTTATTTTTCCGTCCAACAAAAACAAAATTTTCTTCTGATAAGATAATAGTTTTCCTTGTGAGTACAAGTATTCGACAGCCCCGAGTCGATATACGACACTTAATTCTATACTCTGAATGATAGGTATACTTGCCTCATCAATTGGAAACACGCGCTAGCGTGGAGAAAATATCCATCAGTAGGATTCTTGGGAAGAATCTGAGGTAAGACTTGTATAAGTCTGAGCTGTAGGAACCAATCTGGTTCTGAGCTGTAAGATCTGTGGATCTGAGCAAGTGAAAGTAAGTTGGGATGAATTCAGTTCTCTACTGGATAGGCGAAGGGGGAAAGTGGATGTACCCATACCTTGGGGAACCACTATAAATCTGGTGTATATTGTGCTGTGTTTTCTGTATTGTGATTTGCATTTTCTGTGCTAAGTAAGAACAAGTTAATTGCCTAAATTATTAAAGAAAATTAGAACCTATTCACCCCCCCTCTAGGTGTCTAGGCTCTTGAAATAAGTCTTTCTAGTGGTTTCAGAGGGAGGTTGCTCAAATATTGACCTAACAGTCTGAGTGAATCTCCAAGGCAATTAACAGATTTCAAGAATGGGTTCAAATAAGAATCAAAAGGAGTTTGGATATGTGAAACTGCCTATCTGTAGGAAAGAATGTTTTGGCATATGGAAGGAAAAGGTTAGATTTTTTATGGATGCTTCTGATCCAAGAATCTACATCACTGTACAAGAAGGACCCTTCATTCCAATGAAGGTATCAACTCTGGATGCAAATATTAAAACCCATAAGAACTATTCTGAAATGACAAAGGATGAGATCATCCTGGCAACATTAGACAAAAGAGCACAGAACATTATTGTAAGTGCTATAGATGATGCCACATTTCAGAATCTGGTACATTGTTAAACCTCCAAGAAAATGTGGGACACCCTGATTGTCTACATGGAGGGAACAGAAAAAGTTAGAGATGACAAGAAATCTATGCTGAATCAAGAATATGAGAGCTTTAGACAAGCCAAGACTGACAATATAGCTGAATGTTACAAAAAGTTCTTCAGGATAGTTATTGAGCTAATGACATATGGAAGAATCTTCAGCACATATGAACTGAATGGCAAGTTTCTCAGGTCTCTGACAAAGGACTGGGACACAAAGATTTTTGGCCATCAGAGAGGTGGCCAAGCTTGCTGATACACCTCCTTGAATACTATTTGGAAAGTTGTTATCCTATGAAATGTAGCTCACTGCTAGAAAAGAGGAGGAGAAAAACAGTAGGTCTGAGTACAAAGAGAAGTCAGTGGCCTTCAAGGCTGAAGGCATAAGAAAGGGTAGGAGAAAGTCTCCTTCTCCATCCAGAAGGAGTGCTGAGGCAGAAGAAGAAGATCCTGACAATAGCACATCAGATAGCCACACCTCTGATGAGGACTTTGCTGCCTTTACAAGGCAGTTTCAAAGGTTCATGAAAAAGAAGAAGTGGAGAACCATGCCATCTACATCCTTATCCAAAGATGAGTATTACAAGAAAAAGAAGACTCTCAAGAAGGACAGGTATCCCTCAAAACCTAGTAAACAAACTAATTCTAAGATTGTTTCCTATTGTTGCAACAGGCCAGGACAGCTCATAGCTGACTGTCCAGACAAGAGGACTGAATCTAAGGACAAGAAGAAGCATCAACTGAAGGGCAAGGTGGAGAAATCTTTTGTTGCTCAGAAATAGAAGAGTTTGACAGACTCTTCATCTTCAGGATCAGGAGAAGAAGATGATACAGAAGAATATATTGGGCTGTTCTCAAAAGAAGAGGATTCTAGGGAACTAGAATTCCTACAAATGCTGGACTCCATAAATGGAGTGGAAGACCATTGTTATAGAGGGCTGATAGCTTTGTCAGAAATTGATCAGTGCTAGGATCAGCCTGGTCAAAGCAAGGTATACAATTATCCCTTAGAGTCTAATTATTTTACTGGATCAGAATCAGAAGCTTCTGCATTAAGAGATGTGGATGGTTTTGAGTCTGAAGGGGATATACACCAACTCATTGATGAGTATGGGTGGTTGTTGCAAGCTCTAAAGAGAAGCAAGCTTCTTGTCAAGGAGCAGGACAAGGAGATTGAATCTCTTAAGTAGACAGCATCAGAATCAGCCAAGATGATTGATTTGAAACTAAAAGAGGTTGTCAAACTAAAGAACATAACTGTCATTCAGATGTGCACAATCTCTTTCAAGGAAAATCAAATTAAGAATCTGGAGGCAAAACTTCAGAAAGAAAAAGAGTTAGTGGCTAAATTCTCTAAGCCAAAATCAGTCTTGCCTTTAATCAACAACTTCATTTCTCATAAAGGAAAGACTAGTCTAGTCTTTAAGGGAAGAATAAGGGCCACCAATTCATATGGAAAAGGTAAGGCCCCAGTTCAGCCACTAGCCTCTAAGCCCCCTATTTTCTTTAGGAAGGTGATGCAACCTACAAACAGTTATGATCATGAAATTACTCATGGTCACTGTGAGTATGGAGATCATATTGGCAAGTGTGCAAATGCTAGTAGGACACTTTATAGGCAAGCCCATCAGGTTCAAAAGGAATTCTTGGGGTTTGCTGCTCCAGCACTTACACTTAAAAGGACTGCTGGCAACAAGATTGTGAAGTCTGTACCTAAGAGAAGGTAAAACAGATTTGAGTGTTGGTGTTGTGGCAAGGTAGGCCACTTTGCTATGGATTGCTGGTTTAACACAAGTGTTAAAACTAAGAAGAGTTTACCTATCGGAAAAGCTGTAGGTAAACATGATAATTTTAAAACTAACAAGAACCTAGGATCCAAAACTAATTTGGGTTCTAAGGATGAGTGATTCTTTATTTGATGTAGGTGAATCCAAGTGGCCATACCCATATATGGTACTTGGATAGTGGATGTTCCAAATACATAACTGGAACAAGATGAATGTTGAGGGACTATGTACCTATAGAGAATGGACCCAAAGTAATCTTTGGTGGATCAGAAAAAGGAATCATCAAAGGATTTGGTAACATTTCTAGAGATTTAATTACTATCACTAAAGTGGCTTATGTGAAGGGTCAAAAATATAACCTGATTAGCATAAGTCAACTTAGTGATCTAGGTTATGATATCTCTTTCCTCAAAGGGGAGTGCAAAATAAGGAGGTCAAGTGATCAAGAGATCATTTTGACTGGCACTAGGAAAGGGAATGTATATTGTCTTAACCTTGATTGTGTGTTTAACATCTCACCCATTTGTCTAGTTGCAGGAGAGAAAGCTTCACTATGTGTCAAATGGCACAACAGGCTAGCTCATCTGAACTATAATTCTATAGGACAGCTATTCAGCATGGGGTTAGTGAGGAATGGTCCTCAAGTCAAGTTCATTAAAGAGGGTGTGTGTTCAGCTTGCCAAAAGGGCAAACAGACTAAGTCCTCTTTCCATGAACTAGATACCAAAGATTCAATGAGATGTTTATATCTCTTACATATGGATTTGTTTGGTCCTTTGCCAGTTCATAGTCTTGGTAGGAATGTTTACACATTAGTTATTGTGGATGACTATTCTAGATTCACATGGGTTTTCTTCTTGAGGCAGAAATCTGAAACTCCTACTATTTTTCAAACCTTTGTTAGACAAATTCAGAATGAATTTAACAATTCAGTGGTCAAAATCAAAAGTGACCATGGAATTGAATTTCAGTCTGAATGTATGACAAAGTTCTGTGAAGAACTTGTGATTCATTAGGAGTTCTCCTCACCTAGAACACCCTAACAAAATGGTGTTGTTGAAAGAAAGAATAGGACTCAAATTGAGTCAAGTAGAACACTACTTAGTGACACTACTCTCCCTGAGTACTTCTGGGTAGAGGCAGTAAATACTGCATGTCATGTACTCAATAGATCCTCTATCAATAAGAAACATAAGATGACTCCCTATCAGATTTTGAAAGGTAAAAAACCAAATATTTCCTACATCAGAATCTTTGGTAGCAAGTGTTATGTCCTAGTTAATGGTAAGCACTACCAAACTAAGTTTTCTGCCAAATCCCTAGAAGGGATATTTATTGGGTACATTAATAATAGTAGGGCATACAGGATCTACAACTTGACTACACAAGTTGTAGAAGAATCTATCCATGTTGTATTTGATGAGTCTAAATTGATTAACAGTGAATTGTCTAGTTCTTCAGTTAGTTCTACAGGTTGAACAGACAGTCTGTACAAGCTGACTATTAATGAAGAAGCACCTGCTAGGCTGGATTAAGAAAAGGATGCATGTTGTCTAGGGGGAGAACATGACTCACTGGATGAAGAAGACAATGAGGAGCATTAGGTTGAGGAAAATGAAGAAGGCCAAGAGGTTGGCAGATTCACTCAAGCAAGAGGACACTTAAAGGATCATCCAGCTCATCAAATCATTGGTGATGCAAGTCAAGGTGTACTAACTAGGAGCAAGAACATGAACACAGTTTTATGTTCAAGTTTCTTGTCACAGATAGAACCCAGGAAGTTTGAAGAAGCCTTACTAGACACAAACTGGATTGATGTTATGCAAGAAGAGTTGAATAAATTCAGAAGGTGTAAAGTCTGGGAACTGGTTCCTAAACCAAAGGATCACAACATTATAGGAACCAAGTGGATCTACAGAAATAAACTTGATGAGAATGGCACTATAATCAAGAATAAGGCCAGACTAGTAGCAAAATGCTACAGGAAAGAGGAAAAGATTGACTTTGATCAAACCTTTGCCCCAGTGGCAAGGATGGAGGCTTGGAATTCTTGGTCTCAGAACTTACTAAGATCTGTAAGAAGGAATTCATGGAATTTTTTCATCAGCCACTGTGGACATATATGGGAAGAAGATCCAAGCCACAATACAAGATTCCCGAGTGAAACTTACACTAAAGACGATTAGGAAATCACTCCAACTTCCTAAGGTTAAGGATGACGATGACATCATTCCATCAATGAAAAAATGCATTAAAATGGTGCGGGCAAAACCCTAATACCAAGGTTGGATCATCCATCACCAGGAAAGGGATTAATACACAAGGGAAGTTCTTGTCTGAAATAGTAGGCAAAGGTGATGTTATGTAAAACAGGTGGACATGACAGAATTTCAGCCTCTATGTTCCATCTAATTACAAGAATAATTTTCAGGCTAAAAATAGACTGGGCATCAAATGTCTTTGACAAAATACAAGAAGGTATAAAGAAACCAAATCTGGGAAGGAGTCTGAGTTTATGTTTATCTTCAGCAATACTAGATGTAATGAGCCAACTTCCAAGAACAAAAATCAACCATATGAGGAGAATGGACACCAGAATTCTGTCTAGGTGGGATAGAGTATTAACTAAGGAGGTTTCTACTCCACAAAAATAGACCAAGAAAGAAAAGAAGAAGAAGGAAGTTGTTCGGCAAGAAGAATCCTCTAGTGATTCTGAAGAGGAAGTGGTCTTCAGTTTAGATGAAGACAGGCCACAAAAAGATGCTCAAGATCAATTAGAGAGCAGTGTGCTCCTAGAGCAATAGGTAGTCACTACTCTAGGGGGAGAAAATCCTGTACCAGCAGCACAAGATACTGTACTTTCTGAGCTACCTGCTTAAGGGGGAGGAATTGATGCAGCTACTCTACAGAGTGAGTATACAGCTGATACAGTAATGGATATTGTATCAGATATAAATAAAGAAGCACAAAATGTGTAGATAACAAATACAGCTCAAGATGAGCAAGTAAGTATCTCTTTTATAGATAAGGGCCTGGACAACAATCTAGATGTCTAGGGAGAACCTTTTGTTTTCCAAACTAACCTTGTTCCTCCTGTACGGATGCAGCATGGGGTAACTATGGAAGAGCTATTTCCTGATTTACTAGCTGCAAGGACTGAGGGGGAGCAATCACAAGTAGAAAAGGAACTTCCAAGAACTGAGGGGGAGGAGCTACTGAATGACCCATCTAATAAAGAAACAGTTGACATAGAAAGCTCATCACAACCCTCTGATGATGAGGAGGCCTCTATGGCTAAGAAGAGGAAGATGGTTGTAATCAAGAAAAGAGCAAAAGCTACAAAAATGCCTTACAAACAGTCACTCAACCACATGCTCCAAGCATGGACTTCAGTTCATTACTGGTCCAACTGCAAGTAAAATTGGATGAATAAAGGCAGTCTTTAGAAAAGTATGTGGATGAATCAAATAAAGAACTACAGTTTTAGCTAGCTCAGGACATTAAATCAATCAGATTTGAAGTCAATCTGCATAAGAAAGAGATGACAGATTGCTTCCATAAGGGAGGCAATGTTGTAGTATATTTGGCTGAGCAACAACAGCTGCTGAAGACTGAGGTTGAGGACATTGCCACAAAGCAAGGGTATGTTTTAGAAAATCAATTCAGGTCTAATGAAAATCTCAAAGACTCCCATGAAGAAATCATAGAAAAACTGAGAAGTATTTCCACTGATTTGAAAACTGAAATATCAAAGCAAATACAAGAAGATCTAGCTGCTATCCAAACAGCTATTGGAGCCTCTCAAAAGACCATTTCTGATTACCTAACTAAGTTTAAAGCCTACTATCAAGAAGGTACAAAATATCTGGCTGATCAAATAAGGTTTCAAAAGACTGATCTGAGAGATCATATAACTAGAGAAGTCATAAAGGGGGAGAGATTATTAGTCAAAGATAGCTCTGATCATGCAAAATGGGTCTCTAATACCATCAGAGCTACACTAAGCTTTCCTCCTTTGTGTGATGATGACAATGTTGCTGAGTCTGGAGTGCAACCTGCTAATATTGAAGGAGATAAGCCTGAAGCTGCATAGGTTATTTACTCCCCCGTTGACTTTGACATGGTTCAACAAGGAGTGCAAACAATGTACAGCCCTCAATAGGAGGCACCAAATGTGATTATTGAAAAAGTAGACATGTCAGAGGCTGCCATGAAAGCTCAGAAGGAAGCACAGCTATCCAAGAAATGGTTCAGAGAACATGCTGAGTTCAAGCCAGATTTTGATCAATAGAGCCCTACTTCCAGGAATATTATTTTGACTGCCTGGAAGGATGTAAAGGATAAGACCTATGATAGGGGTAAATGGTATTCTGAGCAAGAGTGGAACAAGTATCAAGCCAGGCAAGAAGCCATTCTTCAGTACAGAAGGAGTGCAAAAGTTGGGAAGTTAACTGCTAATGATCTGGAGCCTAGCAGGTACTTCCCCAAGCCTTTTCACTATTTTAAAAGGCAAAGGATAAGGGCTGAAGAACTAAAGAAGAAGGATTTAAAAGGAAAGAAACCTGCTGATGATACAGAACCTACTGTGCAGGCAAAGATTAAATCTGGAAAAGACATTGTAATCAAGGAGCCTAGTCAATCATAGGATAGATAGGCTTATGTGTAGAACAATGTAACTTTTTGCTTTTGTTCTAAGGAAAAAACATGTAAACCCAGAATTTTGTAATTAATAAATAAAATCAGCTTCACTATTGATTGTAGTTGTTTACATTGTCTATATGTTATCTTTCACTGAAATGTATGTACATCTATTTTTATGTACTTTATTATGAGTGATGTATATCTTTGACTAAAGGTTATGACTTCTCCAAATAGAGAATATTGTTGGGTACACTAAAAAATTTGTACCAGATTTGGAGAAGCCTCATCTTACTCAATGATATACATCAATTTGTATTTGATGGATGTTTGAGTTTCATTGTGCAGGTGTAAGGTTTACAAGAAATTTCTCTAGTACAAGTGTCGACACTTGTGAAGAATTGTGTCGACACACAGAAGTTGTGTCGACACTAGAAGCAAGGCCTGTGTCGACACCCAGGCATTGTGTCGACACCTGAAGAAGAAGCTGTGTCGACACCCAGAATTGTGTCGATACCTAAGGCAGGAATTGTGTCGACACCTAAAGCAGAAGTTGTGTCGATACCCAGGAGTTATGTCGACACTCGAAGAAAGGCATGTGTCGATACTCAGGAATTGTGTCGACACCTGAAGAAAGCTTGTGTCGATATACAGGACTTGTGTCGACACACACTCAATGCCATCTTACAGCAACAGCTATACTGGGTCTGAAGACTTGTGTCGACACACAGGACTTGTGTCTACACACACTCAACAACAGCTGGACATACACACAATGCCATTTGTTTGCATCAGCTATGTCAAGACTAGAAGATGTTTTGTCGACACACAGGACTTGTATCGACACACACTCAATGACAGCTAGACATACACTCAACGCCATCTGTCAGCATTAGTTATGTCAAGACCAGGAGCAGTTGTGTCGACACACAAGACTTGTGTCGACACATACAAACAAAAGCTGTGTCGAGTAGCAAAAGAATGAATATGTCAACACATGGAGTGTTATGTCGACATCATCAAGACTTGTGTCGACACTTAGTCTATTTGTATCGACACATGTGAAGCAGTTTGCTGAGTGGTTCATGCTGAGTTGTAAAGTCTTTGAGGAATCAACTGTCATGACTGGTGACTCGATAACTATCATAACCCATAGGTCTGATACCTTTGTTAGAACTGTCAAAAGGTTGTTACAAACCGGATCAGCCGGTAATCATGAGAAAACTCTATATAAGGGACTGATCCTTGACAACCAGAACAACAATAGAACTAAGGAAGTAATCAAGCTATTACGGGAAAGAGAATCTGATAACAAGAAAAGGGGAAACCCTTAAGAAGGCAGATCCAGATCGGTCTGTAAGAGAAGATTCAGATTTTATTCTTAATTCAAGGAAGGAGCTGACAGGAGATCAAATTCTACATCAAGTAAAGTTCAACCTTATTTTGTTCTATCAAGAAACTTTGAAACAGCTAAGTCTGGTTGAATATGAAGATTCAGTTTATTCAAGAACTGATCAAGAAGCTCACACCTATAGAGAGTTTTATCTTGTGATATCTTCATATCTCTTAAATAATTAATTTCTTGTAGGATCTTTGTAAGATCTTAGTTGTAAGCCTGTAATTATAAAGGCTGAGGTAGCGCTGAGTGCCTGAAGTGTAGGACTTGTAAAAGTCTGAGTTGTAAGCCTAGTGATAAAGGCTGAGGTAGGGCTGAGGCCTGAGGTTGGATTCTTGGGAAGAATCTGATGTAAGACTTGTATAAGTCTGAGCTATAGGAACCAATCTGGTTCTGAGTTGTAAGACTTGTGGATCTGAGCAAGTGGAAGGAAGTTGGGCTAAATCCAGTTCTCTACTGGATAGGCGAAGGGGGAAAGTGGATATACCCATACCTTGGGGAACCACTATAAATCTTGTGTATACTGTGTTGTGTTTTCTGTACTGTGATTTGCATTTTCTGTGCTAAGTAAGAACAAGTTAATTGCCTAAATTATTAAAAAAAATTAGAACCTATTCAACCCCCCTCTAGGTGTCTAGGCTCTTGAAATAAGTCTTACAAGAAAATTACTGGTGATTAACATTGTCATTATAATACTAAAAATGGAATTTCATACTCCTAGCCAATGATTTGACCTAAAATAATTACATGGGAACATTATTATAAAAGTGCCTCTACTATGGTTTTTAGCATAATTAGTCATCAAATTTTTTTAAATAAATTCACAGGGGTTTATATCACATAAATAAGAGTCTACATATTTTTCCATAATTTTTCAAGCATTATTACCCCTACTTTGAATTTAAATCCCAAAGGGGTAGAATTGTAAATATGGCAATTACACAAGAAATAGATCTTAAACTTACTTCAAAAATTTTCCATAGATGTGAAATGACCTATTAGAGCTTGTATAACAATTTTGGAATTTCCTAAGGTCAGTAGCCCTATTTTTCATTTTTATTTCTAAATGAGCCTATTTTCTAATAATTCAAAATAATGAGATTTTTGATCCCAAAAATCCCAATCTTTCTGTGGGCGGTGTATTTCATCCCTATGAGCCTCTGTCCAAAATCTCATGGACATGTTTTAGGCCAAATGGGCTAAATTCTCATTTTACCATTTATACACTAATTACAAATCTACCTTCACCATACATGTTGGATCCTTTAATGTACAGAGATCCAAATGGCTCCAAATTTTTACCAAGTCCATATGATGACCTTATAGCAATGCCACCCAACTTTGGGGGCATTAGGATTGGGAATATCCCAAAATTCCATTTATTTAATAATTCATATTTAATTTAAAACTATAGAAAATTGTTCTCCAAAAATTCTGATTTTTGTACACAGGCTTAGTATGGTATACACACATATATGACCTAAATTTCACAACATGTGGGCTTATGGTTTAGCCTAGGAATCCATTTGAAGTTCTGCCCTAGTATAGGAGCAGTCCTAGGAGAATGACCCTACAATTAGCTATAGTTCTTTCAATTGCAAGTTTAGGGTGTCAAATTAAAGGTATGCCATAGATCTATAATTTTAATGTTGGTGACCAGTTCTGTATTTCACTCTATGGGGCTTCAAATTAACATGCAATGTCTTTGTATAAATGTGACAGAAATATTCATAATAATAATAAAATGTTATAGTTTATAAGGTTTAAATCGACGGAATCCATGCATCTTCCTCCTCCAGCCGATGATCCAGATTAACCCCGCCTGTACCAAACTCAAACCTTATTTCCCAGCCACTGGGCCACTGCCATTGCCAGCAATTATCGTCACCACCTCCGTTGAGGTGGTGGCTAGCGTTTCCTGGCGATATGACCGCCGGAGGCGGCTCCTCCGGCGAACCCAAGCAAGAAGAAAGCTCGGTTTTTCTACCTCTTCCTCTAATGGAATTGGGCTCATTTGAGCCCAATATATCTTCTAGTGGATCTAGAGGACTAGCACCAAGGGAGGGGAGGAGAAACGGACCTGGATGCGAGCTTGGTCGCGAGTATGGAAGTGGTGAGCCATGACCGACCCTTGCTCCAGTGAGTTAGCTCGATTTCTTGTTTCTCCAGCAAAATATTAGCTCCAGCAGTAATTTTCCACTCCTCTGGGCTCAATGAAGATGGCGACAGGTTTGGCAAGGTAAGGGAGTGATAGTTAGGGTTTCTTGTCTCTTCCTTTTTATAAGATGAATTATGGCTTAAGTTGTTTGCCACATGTCAGTCTAATGTTGGACAGTCAATTAGTTTGGTTTCTTTGCTATGTGTCACCTTAGTAATTGTAATGCCCCCGAATTTTCGATGATTTTATTTAAATGGGAAACATCATATATATGACGTCGTGGCATTACCTTTAACGTCAAGTTGACGGCGCAATGCCGTAAAGGCATTTTCGCGTCCATGCGGTCAAGTCGGCCGAATTCTTGTTGTAATGAGAAAATTTTGCATTTGGAATTTAAGTTGAGTAATTTTTGAATTACTCGTCAAGTTTCGTCGCGATCCGAGCGATATTTGGGCCTCGGCGTTTTTCCAAAGTTTTGTGGAATTTATGTTCGTCGTAAACTTTGAAAACTTATATCTCGAGAATGGCTTGTCTGATTTTGGTTTTGACTTCGTCGTTGGGTTCATAGCGTCTGTGTTCGCCTACGGCGTGAGTTTCGTTCAATTCGGCACGCGTTTGGGCCTCCGTTTTGATCTCGCGTTTTCTTATTCAAAATATATAAATATGATTATTTTAATATTATAGTACTATTCAAAAATATCTTTTACTATTCATTCATATAGTTCGATCAAAGGGTTATGTTTGCAAGGAATTTGTTCATCATGCAAAGTTACTCGAGTCCCTGTCTATTTTCACTCGAGTGATATCGCTGTTCATGTAAGAGAATTCTGTCGAGTTACTCGAGTGGTTTTTGTTGTCACGAGTACTTCTTCTTCAGTTACTCGAGTCCTGTATTAATCTACTCGAGTGGTCGTTTTCTACCTCTCGAGTATCCGTAAGCTTGTTCTCGTGTAGGTATACTGTTCGTGTAAAACTTTACTCGAGTGGCCTTTCTTATACTCGAGTCTTTTTCTCCAACTCGAGTGATTACTCGGGATCTACTCGAGTGATTATTCTGCTACTCGAGTGATATTTTTAATACTCGAGTGAATTTTCTTATCTCTCAGGTACTGCTTTTCTATCTCTCGAGTAGCCTATTTTTCCTACCTCTCGAGTACCTGTATCTTGTTCTCGAGTAGTCCGTTACTATTTGTGTTCGGGAGCCTTTTTGAGGGTCAAAACAATGTCGTATGAAACAATGGTTAATATGAAATTTATTCGTCTCGACGAGATCTACAACTTTTATGTTGGACACTTTTCAATTTAAAGTCATCCTAAATCCCTATTTTTATTTTCCGCGCACCTGCTCGTAAAAGGTTCGTTTTTAGACAAAATTTTTTATAATTACATATATATATATATATATATATATATATATATATATATATATATATATATATATATACTCTTATTAGATAAACACTTTATCTTCTCCGATTCTTTCTCCCGAACCAGAGCGGCGTGAGCGAGAGAGAGATTACTTCGTGAACCTTCTGGTGGACGCCGACGGAGCTCCGGTGCTCGAAATCTTCAACCGAGCGTAGATCTTGAAAGCTCTCATCAAGAGCTACACTATCGTGGTAAATTTTTCCCCTTTCCTTCAGTTTTCTCGTTAGTGTTTTTATGCCCTAACCCCCTTTTCGACCATTTTTGTTTAGATTTCAACTCCTCCCATGTTCTTTTGCCCCGATCTGCGATGCGGAGCGATTCGGAGAACTTTTCCGGTAAAACCAAGGCAAGTGGTGGTTTCTCCTCATTTTCTCCTTGTTCGATTTGATGGTAACAGTTAAGTTTTTATGTTCTTTAAAATTTTCTGCACTTTTTCTTCCAAGTTATTGCTACGATTAACTTTTTTGAATGATCACTCGATGTTGTAAGATTTTGTCATGGTGAACTTAATCTTATAATGATATATTTATTTGTTCTTGAAGTGTCTTATTTATTGCTTTAAATGTCTTACATATCGTTTTTGAACATATTAGAGTTTGTCTAGGATTGTAAATCGTTCATAGGGGTTGATCAACCATGTCTTGAAACTAGAAGTGTCACGTAGAATCTGACGAGCCAAATCTCGAGATATATATTTGTGTTGTGGTTTCTTTGGGTTTCTAAAATTTGCGGGAGTTAGTGGATAAAACCACCTCCGCATTGTCTGGCTCCTTTATGGTACCTTGTGGAAGCCTACTGGGTTTTGGGCATCTGCGGTGTATGGTGGAGAGTATGAGACTCCCTCGCAGTTAAGCGGATAAATTATTCGTGAGAGGTGTGTCCAGTTGAGTGACCACCTCGCCCGTGTTTTTGGGGTAGGGCCGACCACAGGTGCTTAGTAGAGCTAGTTGAATTTCTTCTTTATGTTTTTACTTTTGTTGTTCCCTTTTTGCCTTGGGAAATCTGGTGTATTTGTTGGAATACGTGACGATTCACGTAACTAGTTCTTTCCTTTCATGTTCGATACCTTACTTCAGTACTGTTGGTCTTGGGTTGGTACCCCGTTTGACCTTTGTTTTATTTTGTTTACTTCTCTGCCGTCATTTGTCCCTCTTGCTGAGGTGTTCTGTCTTTGGAATGCCTCAGGTTCGGAGCATTAGCAGGTAGCAGAGCCGGTTTTGGAGCCCTTGCAGCAGGTTGGCTGTGGTTTTTTCCCCTCGCCGTAGCGAGGTAGTTTATTGTTTTAGTTTTCTTTGCTTAGTTTCAGACATATTTGTGCTGTGGGTTCGTGTCAGGTTGTTGACGCCCACATGATTGTTGATTTCTTTTGACACTTGCTAGCTGAAGTGGTTTTATTTTATTCGGTGTATGTTACTTGCTCTCTGGGATGATTTATTGCTATGATTGCATGTTATATATTTTTAACCTATAAAACCCTACTATTAGTAAAGCATACTTGTCATCTCTTTCAAAATTAAGCCACTACTTTCTATTTAGCGTAAAGAATTTTTTATACTTATTATAAATCTAGGGTTTGCATAGTATGAGTTGTTCCTCGGGGACATTTATACTCATGTAGAATATTAGAGTCAATTTAAACAAGTATCTTCCGCAAGCGTAGAACTTACATTTTAAATCGTGGACTAGATGATTCACTAAGCCGAGGGATACGGCTACCGTCATAATTTAAACTTGATTTCATTCATAACAATTTATGTTTCCTTTAAAAATCGTAGAGTTTGGAGTCTTGCCTGAACGTCTGCAGTTATCCCCTGCACGGCGTGGCATCACGACGCGTATTTTCCCCCTTCCTCTGATATAATTTAATTGTTGGGGAAAAATGCGGGTTGTGACAGTTGGTATCAGAGGGAGGTTGCTTGACAATTGGTCAGGCAACCTTCCCTTGTTAGTGTTAGTTGCTTAGTGTCATATCATACACACACTGATATGTCATCAATATGTCTTGGCTGAAGCATGAACACTACACTCATAAGCATGATTAGAAGTATACGGGGCATATTATGTAGTATGGGATGCATAATATGTGTTTATATATGGATCCACCATAGGTGGCAACATGTGAGGGTTATGTAGTATGAGATGCATAACCTCACCACATGAATGCCCATTAGCACGTTTTCTTTTCGTTGTATGCAATATTATGTAGTATGGGATGCATAACATTGCATGTGTACGCCACTCATAACATGCATTCAGGTCTTTTATAGAATTCATAGCACCACATGCATAGCATAACATAACATAAGCACAACATGCCAAGCTAAAGATTTACCTGATGACATATGTACACACATGATTTTAAATAAGAGTAAAGAATTCATGCATTCATATCATAGGCACATGAGTCAATAGGATGATAGGATATCATCCTGAGTAGGACATATCATCATCATATAATCCCAGAGCAAGTGACAACTTAAGCAAGTGTCTTTCAAGTTTGGTCTGAACTAGTTTTGTTTGCCCTAGTCGTAATCTAGGATTTTAATTGGGACGTTCGTTTGCCTTTTTTTAGAAATGTCTCCAAAGCGTATTGCGACGAGATCGACTCCCTAGTAGGAGGGTGAGTCGTCAGGTGCGCAGAGTGATGCGTTGATCGAGAGTTTGAGCCAGAGCAACGAAGCTCTGTTAAGGCAAGTAGTTGCGATGCAAACGCAAATTCAGTCATTTTTGTCTACCGCTCCAGCGCGGCAGCCTTCAGTGCAAGAGCCTACCTTGGGTCAAGTCGTGCCCGATACCCCTGCTCCTCTGGTTGCCTCGGTGGCAATACCACCAGAAATGAATTTCATATCGCATTTCCAGCGATTGGGACCTCCCACCTACGACGGGAGTGCCGACTTTATGATTTTGGATGATTGGATCATCTCAATCGAGGAGATGTTTTCGTATTCTGGGATTCTAAAAGCCCAGAAGGTTATGATTGCAGCCTATCAGTTAAAAGGCCTAGCAAAGAGTTGGTGGATTCGTGAAAAGGAGAGTCTGAAGGAAGGTTGTACCTGAGACTCTTTCAAGAAGATGTTGCTGAAAAAGTTTCTTCCCTCGGTCGAGCAGGACCGTCTCATGAATAACTTCCTGTATTTGAAGCAGAGACAGCTCACGGTGAGCAAATATGAGATTGAGTTTTGCAAGTTGAGTAGATTTTCTCCCGATTTGGTAGCTTCAGAGGAGGGAAGAGTGAAACGTTTCCTGGGAGGACTAAGAAGTGATATCCAGCAGTGGGCATGCGCTTATGGAGCTGACAGTTATGCGGTGGAAGTGGAAGTCGCACTAAAGGTTGAAGCGATTGAAAATGCCAAGAACCGCAGTGCTACGGCGAGGAAAGAGAAAAGGAAGGGTGTTAAGGATGGTGGCTCCAGGGCATCTGGCCCTTCTTCGAAGAAGAAAGGTAAGGAAGTGTGTAGTTTCTGTGGTCGTCCTGGCCACCCTTATGAAAGGTGTTTCAAGAGAACCGCCACCCTGAAGCAGCAGCAAGTGCACACCATCCAAGGTGCACCCAAGGGAGAGCTTGTGTGCTCGTTCTGTGCAAGGAAGGGTCATGATGTGAGTCGGTGCTGGATGAAAGAAAGGACCTGCTTCTAGTGCGGGCAGAAGGGACACAAGAAATCTTCGTGCACCCTGGCTCAATACCCACTGTAGCCTGCCCCGCTTCGAGCCCTGCCGCCACCACCAACCCTAGATATAGGAAAAGGAAAGCTGAACGTGATTACCAGCGAGGAAGCTCAAAACTCTACGCAAGTTATTTCAGGTTAGCCCCAGTCTATTTTATCCCTATTATTTATCGTTGTTGCCCTAGCTATCGTTCGTTTAGTTATGTATGTTACGGTTTTAGGGGAGTTTAAGGTGCGGAATAGGTGGGCGCGCGCTCTGTTCGATTCGGGTGCCACCCATTCTTTTGTGGCAAGGAAGTTTGTTGATAAACATCGCCTGGATGTTGATCAATTGAGAGACTCCTTCAACGTCAAGCTCCCCTCTAATGATTCGGTGATATCCAATCAAGGAGTTCTGAGATGCCCAATTCATCTTGGCAATTTTCTGGCCCTTGCGGATCTGATAATTCTAGACCTGGCTGATTTTGATGTGATTTTGGGCATGGACTGCCTATCCAAGTATGATGCAGTCATCCAGCGCAAGGCAAAAAGACTGGACTTCAGGATGGACAATGGCCAACCTATGAGCGTCTTTCGATTTCAGGACAGAGTTTCCCCTGTCATTTCTGCGGTACGTGCTATAAAGTCTGGTTGCGAGGCGTTTTTAGTTTCTATTTCTGCTCTGGAAACAGCTTCTGTTACACCACGTCTCGAGGTTGTCTCGGTGGAGCGAGAGTTTCCAGATGTCTTTCCTGATAGTCTTCCAGGACTTCCTCCTGAGAGGGAGATTGAGTTCGTGATTGACCTCGAGCCAGGCACTCATCCCATCGCCAAAGCACCGTACCGTATGGCTCCGCGTTAGTTGGATGAGTTGCGTACTCAGCTCGATGAGTTGCTGAGGTGTGGTTTTATTAGACCAAGTTCTTCTCCGTGGGGTGCTCCGGTTTTGTTCGTAAGGAATAAGGATGGATCGATGAGGCTTTGCATCGATTATAGGGAATTAAATAAGGTGACCGTTAAGAATAGATACCCCCTGCCTAGGATCGATGATCTGTTCTATCAGTTGCGTGGTAGCTCGATATTTTCAAAGATCGATCTTCGTTCAGGCTACCACCAGTTGAGGATTCATGAGGAAGACATTCCCCGAACAGCATTCTGTTCGCGGCATGAACATTATGAGTTTTTGGTGATGTCATTCGGTTTAACCAATGCACCCTCTGCTTTCATGGATTTGATGAATAGGGTGTTTAAGGATTTCTTGGACCGATTCGTTATTGTGTTCATAGATGATGTCCTAGTGTATTCCCGTAATGTTGAGGAGCATACTCAGCATTTGTGTTTGGTTTTGTCGACCTTGAGGGAGCATAAGCTATATGCGAAGTTTAGCAAATCTGAGTTCTGGCAACCTCAGGTGTCCTTTCTGGGTCATGTTGTAAGCAACGACGGTATTTCTGTAGACCCTACCAAGATTTCTGCCGTGATGGAATGGGAAAGACCTTCTATACCTAAGGAGATTAGGAGCTTCTTAGGCCTCGCTGGCTATTATAGAAGATTCGTGGAAGGATTTTCGGTGTTATCTTCCCCTTTAACTAGACTTACTCAGAAGAATACTGCATTCATTTGGAGTGATAAGTGTGAAGAGGCTTTCCAAGAATTGAAGAAGAGACTGTGTACTGCCCCAATTTTAACCTTACCTACTGAAGGAGTCGAGTATGCTATGTACGTCAATGCGTCACACATCGTACTTGGTTGTGTTTTAATGCAAGATGGTAAGGTGATCGCGTATGGATCGAGGCAACTAAAGATTCACGAGAGAAACTATCCTACGCACGATTTGGAGTTTGTTGCCGTAATTTATGCGCTGAAGCTGTGGCGACACTTATTGTATGGCGCGCTGTGCAAGATCTATACGGACCATAAGAGTTTGAAGTACGTATTCACTTAGAAGGAACTAAATCTGCGCCAGCGTCGGTGGTTAGAATATGTGGCGGATTATGAAGTAGAAATTCTTTATCATCCAGGAAAGGCTAATGTAGTAGCCGTTGTTTGAGTAGGAAGACTGCTAAAATTTTTAATTTATCGGTACAGTCCTTAGTAGAAGAATTCTTGTTGATGAACATCGAGATTGGGAGTAGTTCTACGCCTGCTAGTTTGGAAGCAGAAGCGCCCTTTTGGATTTCCCTTACTAGGGTACACCAAAAGGATGATCCGGAATTATTGCACCTCTGGAATAGAATTGAGAAAGGAGAGTTACCTGATTTTTCTTTGGACGAGCTAGGTACTTTGAAATATCGGGGTAGATTTTGTATTCCTGACATGGGTGACATCCGGGCTAAAATTTGTGAAGAAGCTCATGGTTCCAGTGTTTCCTATCATCCTGGTTCCACCAAAATGTATAAAGATCTAAAGCAAATTGTTTGGTGGTCAGGGATGAAGAGCGATATCGCAAAGTTTGTATCAGAATGTTATACGTGTCAGCGTGTCAAGGATGATCATAGAAGGCCTGGTGGTAAATTGAAACCGCTTGATATTCCAAGTTGGAAATGAGAGAGTATTTCAATGGATTTTATCACCGGTCTACCAAAATCTCCCTGTGGGCATGACTCAGTTTGGGTGATAGTCGACAGATTGACAAAGTGTGCCCACTTTGTTCCGTTTAAGATTGGATATTCGATGAAGAAGATAGCTGAGCTATATCTTGAAGAGGTCATCAGGTTACATGGAGTGCCTGTTAGCATTGTGTCAGATCGGGACTCCAGATTTACGTCTCGCTTTTGGAAGAGCTTACAAGAGGGGTTGGGTACCGACTTGAGGTATTCCACCGCCTATCATCCGCAGAAGAATGGGCAAACAGAAAGAGTAAATCAGATCGTGGAGGACATGATTAGAGGTTATATTTTGGATCATGGTGGTGCTTGGGATGAGCGTCTCAGACTCATGGAGTTTGCTTACAATAATAGTTATCAAGAGAGCTTGCAGATGGCCCCGTTTGAGGCCTTGTATGGGAGGCGTTGTAAGACTCCCTTATTTTGGGCTGAGGTTGGTGAGAGACCATTGCTAGGTCTGGAAGCCCTTGAGTAGATGAATTGTGCGGTGACTCATATTCGAGAGAAGCTTCGTATAACACAAGAGCGTTATGAGAAATATGCTAATCGACGAAGGGTCGATTTGGAGTTTGTCGTTGGGGACTGGGTTTTTCTGAAAGTTTCTCCGATGCCAGGTGTGAAAAAATTTGGAAGGAACCACAAGTTAGACCCCCGGTATCTGGGACCTTTTCAGATTCTGGAGCGCATCGGAGTGTCAGCTTATCGACTGGATTTACCTGCTACCTTCCATGATGTCCACGATGTGTTCCATGTGAGCCAGTTGCGGAAGTGTGTTCGTAGTGATCGTCAAATTCTTGACTCGGTGCCCCAGATTCAGCCCAATCTGTCGTATGTGGAAGAGCCTGTCCGCATTTTGGAATCTCAAGAGCGTGTCTTGCGAAGAAATACCATCCCCATGGTTAAGATTCTTTGGAGAAATCAAGACATCGAGAGCGCAACGTGGGAATTGGAATCAGCAATGAGAGAATCTCATCCGCACCTCTTCTCCTAGTTTCGGGTACGTCGATATGTTTTCAGTTACGTATGATTTATCATTTTGATTTGGTTTTGGAGTTGTGTAAAATTTCGGGACGAAACTTCTTTTTAGGGGGAGTGACTGTAACGCCCCCGAATTTTCGATGATTTTATTTAAATGGGAAACATCATATATATGACGTCGTGGCGTTACCTTTAACGTCAAGTTGACGGCGCAATGCCGTAAAGGCATTTTCGCGTCCATGCGGTCAAGTCGGCCGAATTCTTGTTGTAATGGGAAAATTTTGCATTTGGAATTTAAGTTGAGTAATTTTGACTTAGGACCTGTTTGGGAGGACTTTCTAGCAACTTTTCGTTTTCTAGAAAACGTCACAGCACATAATAAATCATTTGGAATGTCTACTGGTGGGAAAAGCTACCACCAAAAACTCCTTTTTCTCCTCTATTTGAAAAGTCACTAGCCTCCTACTTTTCAACTTTTCGAAAGTAATTTCTCATCCCGATACACAGTTGATGATATGAAAACATTTCTCCTCTGGATCCAGTTCGATAACACTGCGAAAACACTAGCCTTTCTCTAGATGAATATTTCGCTCGGGCGCGATTTTTTCGCACGGGGCGATTTTTTCGCCCTGACACGAATTTTTCGCCCGGGCGCGAAATTTTTCGCCCGGGCAGGGAATTTTTCGCCCGTACGCGAATTTTTCTCCCGGGCGCGAATTTTCTGTCGGGGCGCGAATTTTTGGCCCGTTCACGAATTTTTTGCCCGGACGCGAATTTTTCGCCCGGGCGCGAATTTTTCGCTCGGGCGACATTATTTCGCCCAAGCGCGAATTTTCCACCCAGGCGCAAATTTTTTCATCCGGGCGCGAATTTTTTCTCCCGGCGCGAATTTTTCGCCCGGGTGCGAATTTTTTGTCGGGGCGCACATTTTTGGCCTTGTCGCGAATTTTTCACCCGGACGTGAAATTTTCGCCCGGGCGCGAATTTTTCGCCCGGGCGTGGAATTTTTCGCCCGGGCGACATTCTTTCACCCGGACGCAAATTTTTTTTCCCGGCGCGAATTTTTCGCCCGGCCGCGAATTTTATGACCAGGTGCAAATTATTTTCACCGGGGCGCAAATTTTTCGCCCGGGCGCTGTTTTTTCCCGATTGTGCATTTTTCGCCTGAGAGCTGTTTTTTCCCCGGACGCGGTTTTTTCGCCCGGGAGCGGTTTTTTTCCTCCGGACGCAGTTTTTTCGCCTGAGCGCAGTTATTTCGCTCGTGCACGATGTTTTCTCCCCGGCACGAAATTTTTGCCCGGGCGCTAAATTTTCTCCCGGGCGCGAATATTTCGCCCGGGCGCGAATATTTCGCCCGGGCGCGAATATTTCTCCCGGGCGCGAATAATCGCCCAGACGCCAATATTATGCCCGGGCGCGCAGTTTTGTAGCGATGTTTTCGCCCCGGCGCAAAATTTTCGTCCGTCCGGAAAATTCACGCTCGGGCGAAAAATGTGCGTAATTTTAATAAAAAAGTCACTGCAACGGAGATTTGCCAAACAGTTTATAAAATGCTCCTTTCTGAAATCTCTGCAAAAGAATTCACCCAAACGGATCTCCTTTTTCAATATACATTTTCCAAAAGCTCATTTTCCTACATTCCTTTTGCTGCCACTCATTTTCCTTTCCGGAAAGCCCTCCCAAACAGAGCCTTACTCGTCAAGTTTCGTCGCGATCCGAGCGATATTTGGGCCTCGGCGTTTTCCAAAGTTTTGTGGAATTTATGTTCGTCGTAAACTTTGAAAACTTATATCTCGAGAATGGCTCGTCTGTTTTTGGTTTTGACTTCGCCGTTGGGTTCGTAGCGTCTTTGTTCGCCTACGGCGTGAGTTTCATTCAATTCGGCGCGTGTTTGGGCCTCCGTTTTGATCTCGCGTTTTCTTATTCAAAATATATAAATATGATTATTTTAATATTATAGTACTATTCAAAAATGTCTTTTACTATTCATTCATATAGTTCGATCAAAGGGTTATGTTTGCAAGGAATTTGTTCATCATGCAAAGTTACTCGAGTCCCCGTCTATTTTCACTCGAGTGATATCGCTGTTCATGTAAGAGAATTCTGTCGAGTTATTCGAGTGGTTTTTGTTGTCACGAGTACTTCTTCTTCAGTTACTCGAGTCCTGTATTGATCTACTCGAGTGGTCGTTTTCTACCTCTCGAGTACCCGTAAGCTTGTTCTCGTGTAGGTATACTGTTCGTGTAAAACTTTACTCGAGTGGCCTTTCTTATACTCGAGTCTTTTTCTCCTACTCGAGTGATTACTCGAGATCTACTCGAGTGATTATTCTGCTACTCGAGTGATATTTTTAATACTAGAGTGAATTTTCTTATCTCTCAGGTACTGATTTTCTATCTCTCGAGTAGCCTGTTTTTCCTAACTCTCGAGAACCTGTATCTTGTTCTCGAGTAGTCCGTTTTTTTGCGTTCGGGAGCCTTTTTGAGGGTCAAAACGATGTCGTACAGAAAATTGGTTAATATGAAATTTATTCGTCTCGACGAGATCTACAACTTTTATGTTAGACACTTTTAAATTTAAAGCCATCCTAAACCCCTATTTTCATTTTCCGCGCACCTGCTCGTAAAAGGTCCGTTTTTAGACAAAAATTTTTATAATTACATATATATATATATATATATATATATATATATATATATATATATATACTCTTATTAGATAAACACTTCATCTTCTCCGATTCTTTCTCCCGACCCAGAGCGGCGTGAGCGAGAGAGAGATTACTTCGTGAACCTTCCGGTGGCCGCCGACGGAGCTCCGGTGCTCGAAATCTTTAACCGAGCGTATATCTGGAAAGCTCTCATCGAGAGCTACGCTATCGTGGTAAATTTTTCCCCTTTTCTTGAGTTTTCTCGTTAGGGTTTTTCGGCCCTAACCCCCTTTTCGACCATTCTTGTTTAGATTTCAACTCCTCCCGTGTTCTTTTGCCCCGATCTGCGATGCGGAGCGATTTGGAGAACTTTTCCGGTAAAACCAAGGCAAGTGGTGATTTCTCCTCATTTTCTCCTTGTCTGATTTGATGGTAACAGTTCAATTTTTATGTTCTTTAAAATTTTCTGCACTTTGTCTTCCAAGTTATTGCTACGATTAACCTTTTTGGATGATCACTCGATGTTGTAAGATTTTGTCATGGTGAACTTGATCTTTTCATGATATATTTATTTGTTCTTGAAGTGTCTTATTTATGGCTTTAAATGTCTTACCTATCGTTTTTGAACGTATTAGAGTTTGTCTAGGATTGTAAATCGTTCATAGGGGTTGATCAACCACGTCTTGAAACTAGAAGTGCCAAGTAGAATCTGACGAGCCAAATCTCGAGATATATATTTGTGTTGCGGTTTCTTTGGGTTTCTAAATTTTGCAGGAGTTAGTGGATAAAACCACCTCAGCATTGTCTGGCTCCTTTATGGTACCTTGTGGAAGCCTACCGGGTTTTTGGGCATCTGCGGTGTATGGTGGAGAGTATGAGACTCCCTCACAGTTAAGCGGATAAATTATTCGTGAGAGGTGTGTCCAGTTGAGTGACCACCTAGCCCGTGTTTTTGGGGGAGGGCCGACCACAGGTGCTTAGTAGAGCTAGTTAAATTTCTTCCTTATGTTTTTACTTTTGTTGTTCCCTTTTTGCCTTGGGAAATCTGGTGTATTTGTTGGAATACGTGACGATTCACGTAAGTAATTCTTTCCTTTCCTTTTCGATACCTTACTTAAGTACTGTTAGTCTTGGGTTGGTACCCCGTTTGACCTTTGTTTTATTTTGTTTACTTCTCTGCCTCCATTTGTCCCTCTTGCTTAGGTGTTCTGTCTTTGGAATGCCTCGGGTTCGGAGCATTAGCAGGTAGCAGAGCCAGTTTTGGAGCCCTTGCAGCAGGTTGGATGTGGTTTTTTCCCCTCGCCGTAGCGAGGTAGTTTGTTGTTTTAGTTTTCTTTGCTTAGTTTCAGACATATTTGTACTGTGGGTTCGTGTCAGGTTGTTGACGCCCACAGGATTGTTGATTTCTTTTGACACTTGCTAGCTGATGTGGTTTTCTTTTATTTGGTGTATGTTACTTGCTCCCTGGGATGATTTATTGCTAGGATTGCATGTTATATATTTTTAACCTATAAAACCCTACTATTAGTAAAGCATACTTGTCATCTCTTTCAAAATTAAGCCACTACTTTCTATTTAGCGTAAAGACTTTTCTATACTTATTATAAATCTAGGGTTTGCATAGTATGAGTTGTTCCTCAGGGACATTTATACTCATGTAGAATATTTGAGTCAATTTAAACAAGTATCGTCCGCAAGCGTATAACTTACATTTTAAATCGTGTACTAGATGATTCACTAAGCCGAGGGATACGGCTACCGTCATAACTTAAACTTGATTTCATTCATAACAATTTATGTTTCCTTTAAAAATCGTAGAGTTTGGAGTCTTGCCTGAACGTCTGCAGTTATCCCCTGCACGGCGTGGAATCACGACACGTATTTTCCCCCTTGCTCTGATATAATTTAATTGTTGGGGAAAATGCGGGTTGTGGCAGTAATGGACTGCCATTCATTATTTTAAATAAGTCTTCTTGAGAAGATCAATGTATTAAATAGATTGTTGAAGAGATCGGGTTCAAAAGTGCCATCAACACTTATCCCGAAAATACGGTTCAGCCATACAAGTGAACTAGACTAAAAATATTCTAAGTACAAAAGTGTGGAGTATCACTCGATGCTTTTCGAATGGCATCAAGTTCACTCGATGTATACTTATTCAGAACGATTGCGTTGATTCACTTCAACACACTCGACGCTTTGTCGAATGGCATCGTGTTCACTCAATGCCTGTTGATTCAGAACAATGGAATTGAGTCCACTCAACGCACTCGATGCTTTGTCGAATGGCATCGTGTTGACTTGATGCCTGTTGATTCAGAATGATGGCATTGAGTCCACTGAACGCACTCGACGCTTTGTCGAATGGCGTCAGGTTTACTCGACGCCTGTTGATTCAGAATGATGGCATTGAGTCCACTCAACGCAGTCAAAGCTTTGTCGAATGGCGTCGTGTTCACTCGGCGCCTATTGATTCAGAATGATGGCATTGAGTCCACTAAATGCACTTGACTCTTTGTCGAATAGAGTCGTGTTCACTAGAACCCTATTAATTCAGAACGATGTCTTTGATTCCACTCAACACACTCAACTCTTTGTCAAAAGGTGTTGAGTTCACTCGAAGCCTATTGATCCTGAACAATTTTTCTCTTAGTTTGACTTGAACCCTTTAGTGGGCCCTATATGTATCCACCCTAACTTTTTGGGTCAAACCTAGCCAAATTATTTTTCACTCACTGCATATTCTACCCTAATCTAAGGTTAAGGGGTCTAGATGGAAATGGGATATTACACATGCCCGCTAGCGTTAATGTTGTTGGCCAACTTTGGTGGCCATAGCAAGGCAGGCGGGGTGGGAGCTGCTAGCTGCTTCTAAAAATTCCTCAGAGTCATCTTCTAAATGATTCTCTATGATGCGATCTAGAGGTTGACCGGGGCACGTGGTGCCTCTAGAGTTATAGAAGGTTTTTTGGAGAAGGCGAGGTCGATAGACCGCTCCTTGTTACAATCTGGACAAAGAGAGGGAAAGGTGCCCGGAGGGTGACAGACCACCGCTCACGAAGCTCTTTCCATTGTCTTTATTGGTGTTGAAATCACGTAAAATGTTGATTTGTATGACTCCTTGTGCTTGGAGGCGGGATTAGGATATGCCTGCGGGCATTGGGCAATTAATAATTGTTGGGTACTGAATGTTGCACGAGAAGAGTGTTAATAGCAGAGATCATGGAGCACTTTGTGCATAGGTGAATGTAGGTGAACTTATCCATCGAAGGTTATTCAATATACTCAAAGATCTTCTAGGGAATCGACGAAGATCTCTAAAGAGCTCTGATGCGTTGGGGGAGAAAACTGCGAGGAAAAAAGTGAGAATGAAGGAGGGACTGAAGTCCTATTTATAGGCTTCATGGATGGTTGTTGTTATTTGCAGACTGTAACCACCATTTTTGATACTTACAAACAATTTTAGTATTGTTTTAGGCGCACATTATTTTTATAATTTAACTACGTGCTGACTATCATTATTTTGAATATTTGCACCGACCCATATTTGGTGATTATGTCAGTGGTTATGCGAGTGGTTACCCATATAACGGACAGTGGAGATCATGTGGGGAGGATTATACGGTGGGTAGAAAGCTGATATATAGTGGAGGATGATTGGAGGAAGGCCCGATGACGAGGGCTGACCATACAGTCGGCCAAGGAATACGGTCGGGTGGAGGCTACGACAAAAGCCTGCCCTTAGCCTTCGCGACTAAAGGGGTGTCGCCACAAGGTGTTGAAGTGGCCGACCCTACAGTTGGTCTTCCGTAGTTACAGGGGTATGACCACGAGACCCGGAGGCAACTGACTGTATACCTCTATGGTCGCGGGGGCACGCTCACTAGAGACGATGGAGGCTGGCCACGTGGCCGACCGCAAGCCTCTATGGTCATGGGGGCTAGGTCGCGCGATAAGGCAGTAGGCGGTTGCATGGCTCTAAGGCTACTGGGCATGGATACGAGAGGGCTGCCATGAACGACCATACGACCAGATATGGGCTTACTGTCGTGAGGTATATCAATATTTATGGTGGATGGATCACACACGTTGATCTCACCGAGATCGAGCTCAAGGTTATTTTTTCCATACCCCCACTATATTAGTGGGGGATATTGGAATTATGGCTATCTGCAGGCTAAAATTCTTATAAATTGAGGGAGACCCGTCAAAACCAAAGCAAGAAAAATAAGTCCAAGGAAAAATTTCAAGAAGCATTACTGAATAATAAGTTAAGCTTTATGTAAAATTCAAAAAATATCAGGGAGCATTGCTAAAGTAATTATACAAACCAAAAATTATATTGTCCAAAATGATAACTTTTTAGTTGAGAGTTAGGTCTTAAGATTAGCCCTAAATTTTTCCTAAATCTTCTTCCTTTTCACAACCTTTAGCCACCCTGCATTAATGCATTTTTCTTTTCCTGTAAGTTATGGGATGTCAATCTGCAACTAGAGGGGGTGGGGGTGGGGGGGTGAATAGGTGATATATACTTTCAGTCTATTTGCAGAATTATAAAATTATAACAGATACAATCACACCAATCAACACAAACAAAAAAAAGCTATAGTGGTCCCCCCGAGATGGTTACGTCAATTTTCCCCTCTCCGTCTATCCAAAAATATGATATCCCAGCCAAACTTCAACTAAAATCTTAGAACCATAGATCTTATAACTCGAAGTCAACATGTAATGACCCGGGTTTAGGCCTGTAGCCGCCCCACAACATTGTTCAAGGGTTGTAGCCCTTGCCACCCAAACCCCTCTCTAGCTTGTTTCTTAGCACACCGGGTTTTTGAGAATGCCAGGTTTTGAACCCAACACATCCTTAAAAAGGTACCTTGAATGGCCCTCATCACCAATTGAGCTGCATCTCAGTTGGTGATGAGGGTCGTTGAAGGTACCTTTTTAAGGAGGTGTTGGGTTCAAAATTTGGCATTCTCAAAAACCCGCTGTGCTGAGAAAAAAGCTAGAGTGGTTTTTTGGTGGCACGGGCTACAGCCCTTGAACGATGCCGTGGGGTGGCTACAGGGATAAACCCAGGTCGTTATAAAAAAGTGCTCTTTTTATTATAATATCCCCTTACACATTTCATGAATAAATTTCTAGGCCTTAGGCGGACCATTATCGGGCTGAAGCCCAAGCACCCTAACCCCTTTCCAGCACTCTGTTGGGTTGTTGGTGGCCACAACCTCCCTTTGATGAAGCAAACTAGATAGTCAAGCGTACACCATAGGGACTTCCTAGGAGGTCACCCATCCCAGTACTACTCTAGCCCGAGCACACTTAACTATGGAGTTTTCTAACTTCTCATCACCAATTGAGCTGCAGCATAATTGGTGATGAGAAGTTTGAAAACTCCATAGTTAAGCGTGCTCGGGCTGGAGTAGTACATGGATGGGTGACCTCTTGGTAAGTCCATGTGATGCGCGCTTGACTATCGAGTTTCGCTCATCAAAGGGAGGTTGTGTCCACCAATAACCCGCCCGTGGGCTAGAGAGGGGTTGGGGTGCTTGGGCTGCAGCCCGGTTACGGTGCCTACAACGAAGCTGTGAAATTGTCACGTTGTATTGGTTAGGGTCGTTACAATAAAAGTGCACTTTTTTGTGACATCCCTGGCCTTGCTCGCTCATGTACTCTCATTTCCACCAAGGATACGCACCATGCATTCGTTCGGGCTACAGCCCAAGCACCCCAACCCCTCTCCATCCAAGCGGGTTGTTGGTGGCCACAACCTCCCTTTGATGAGTCAAACTTGATAGTCAAGTGCACACCACAGGGACCCAACCCAGTACTACTCCATCCCGAGCACGCTTAACTATGGATTTTTCCAACTCCTGATCAATTGGTGATGAGGAGTTGGAAAAATTAATAGTTAAGCGTGCTCGGGCTAGAGTAGTACTGGGTTGGGTGACCTCCTAGGAAGTCCCTGTGGTGCGCTGATCGAGTTTGACTCATCAAAGGGAGGCTGTGGCAACCAACAACCCGCTTGGATGGAGAGTGGTTGGGGTGCTTGGGCTGCAGCCCGGACAGCCGCCCGGTGCGTATTCTCCGTGTAAATGAGAGTACACGAGTGAGCAGGGCCAGGGACGTCACACAACACTCCTACCTCTGGGATGTTAACATATCTTCTACCTCGAATCCCTTAGCTTAGGATCCTACTTTAAGACACAAAGACCCTACCTCAGGTTCAAGCTAGAATCTTACCTCATGTTACGAACACCTTACACTCAAATTCCACTACAAGAATCCTACCTCAGCTCACAAGGACCTACACTTAGATCTTAGAGAGATCCTATAGAAAAAGAATTTAAGTTTTATTATAAAATTCTTTTAGACTCAAAATGATAGATCTTGATAAGTCTTGAGTCTTCTTGAAGCTTAGTGAGAATCAACTACTACTTTGTCTTTTATCTAAGTTCTTAGATATTTATTTCAGTGAAATCATTTCTTTAATCTTTAAAATACAATTTTTCTTGTTGTTCTAGATTAATCTTTTGAAAAATGTCAGCAGCCTTGAATCAATCAAGCTTTAGAAGATTTAAGAAGGTGTTCTTTAGAGATTATCTTATATTTCTTTTGCTTTCAGTCGGAAGAGCATAATAGACTTGAGACAGCACAAGCTTTGCTTAATTTTATTGATTAGGGTTAACTATCACCACAACTCCCTTTTTATAATAAGGACACCTTTTTAATGGTAATAAGTGATCTTTTCATAGAGGTAGACACGTGTTAAATATAGTTATAGCTGTCAGTCCAAGACATGGTGTTGATTTTATTAAATAGCTAATTCAAATTCAAATCGAGAATCTAGCTTATATGGATGTTATCTTCACGGCATGGAAGCTATTTGCATAATATAGCTCTTCTCTATGTGATTCAACTGTTGTCTACACGATACAACCGTGGCATGTGCGATATGGCCTTTATCTGCACTATATAACCACCGTCTACATTACATAGCCTTTATATACACGATATAACTGGTATCTCTATGATTCAGGCATTCTCGAGCATTTCTTCACAATGTTGCTAATATATGTATGATATAACTGATATCTGCACAAATCAACCTTTCTTAAGCATTTCTACACTATAAAATATTAAGGCAATTCTTATCCATAGAAGCTTTAACGTTGCTCTCCTTTATCAACTCTTATAGTAGACTCGGTCTAGCCGATCATCCAGATATTCTTTATCCATCATGAATTAGATAAAATTTTCTCTTTTGAGGTAGCTTCTAGTCAACTGATGCTTCAAGCAATATCTGGGCGAATCATTTTTAAAATTCTCCACAATCAGCCAAATGTTTAGGCCATTCTTTACTTAGGGTTTATATTCAGGAGATATCTAGTCAAATCATCTTGATACTTATCCACGATTGGCCAGATGTTCAGGAGATTCTTTACTAAGAGTTGATATTCAGAAAAAATCAAGCCAAATCGTCTTGATACATCCACACGAAAACCTAGTTGTCTAGACAATTATCTACTTAGATAGATTTTTATGCTTTAGTGAATAGCTAGCCAATTCGTCTTAATAATTCTGCACAATCACCTTGCTATATAGTCAATTGTCTAGATATAAATATGATATTGTACTTAAAATTATTCCGACTTTCCTGTTCCATTCCTTTTCTTTAACTAACCTTTTAGACTTTATTTATGGAGGTTTATAAGTGAATAATAAGTCCAACGTAGTCTAGATCTTAGGTCAACATGGTGTTTTACATAATGAGGGATTACATTACCAAGACTATGTCTGGTGAAGTACTATGATAGGCTTGCACTATGTAATGTCTACAATTAACACAACAAAAACACATTCATCAAATACATTGTGTATTCATCTATATTGTGTGGACTTTTTCAAATCAGGAACATTATGAGCAATTTTCCCAACAATCTCCCCCTATTTTAATAAGTCAGAACCTTAAATGTAGATGAGCTACACATATACAATATGATTAAAATGATAACAACATGTAGTAAACATTCCAAAATTTTATATATTAATAGATAAAAACATCTAGACAGGTTAGGATACATTAATCCCTTTCCCTTATGACAACACACCTATCTCCTTGGATCTCTTGGCTGCTCTTGCATCAGCTTCTTCTTCCTCCCCTGCCTTTTGCTTTTGTCTCTCAAAATAACTGTAAGGATTTGGGAAATATCTGAAAAAAGGTGGAGGAGCATTTGTTGGAATCTGTCAATCATGTTTTTTCTTGAATGTCTTGAAGTGAAGTATTCATTTAGTTTCCACATGGTGCTTGTTCCATTCTTCTGAACCATGGTACTTTCTTGTATCTTTGTCTACTTTGCCAAAAGCTTCCTTGGCAGATAAAATAATATTCTTGGGCTGAGGGCTCCAAATTTCAAACTTAGGACCTTTCTCCATCTCTTCTCCTCTTTTCCTTGCCAGAACTTCCTCAGTTTTAGAGACTGGTGCTTTACATTTGCTAGAGTAGACAATGGCAGCATAATCAACATCATATTATTCAAGAGACGCATAAGAATCTTCTTCTTGATAATACTCCTCTCTATGTTGTGTTGGACTGAATTGTGGTTCCATTTGGTAAAGATTTTGCACTTCTGGATTTAGAAAGGGTTTAATGCCAAGGAGTTTGTGAAGTTTATTCAGTAGCCAGTATACTTGGTATGCTCTCATCTTTCATCCTAATTCTTCTGCATGATCGCCTTAATATATAGCTGATCGGCTAGACGTACTACTGACATTTTACTTAGAGTTAGCTTGACTTTCCTGCATTTCTTTCCTTCGCTTTAACCAACCTTCTAGGCTATCCTTATAAAGGTTTGTAAGTGAGTGACAAGTCCAACATAGTTTAGATCTTAGGTAGACATGGTGTTTTGCAAAATGAGAGATTACATTGGCAAGACTGTGTCTAGTGAATAAGTCTAGTCCTATGTTAGGTTTGCACTATCTAATATGTACAATGAACACAACAAAATACATTCATCAAATACATTACGTGTTTATTTATATTATGAGGATTTCTTCAAATTAGGAATATTGTGGGCAATTTTCCCAACAATATCCCCTATTTGAAGTAGGCAGAACCTCAAATGCAAATTTACTACATATAAACAATATGATCAAAATGATAACAAGATAATATCAACATTCCAAAATTTATATTTTAATAAAATAAAACAACAAAACAAGTTAGGCTATATTAATCCCTTTCCCTTATGACAACAACCCCTCTCCCCTTGGCTCTCTTGGCCGCGCTTGCATCAACTTCTTCTCCCTACTCTGCCTTTTGCTTTTGTCTGTGAAAATAACCTTAAGACTTTGGGAAATATTTGTAAGGAGGTGGAGGAGAATCTGCTAGAATCTTTCCACCATGCTTTTCCTTGAGTTTCTTGAAGTGAAGTATTTTTTTAGTTTCTATAGTATTGTCCTTATTCCACTCTTCTAAACTATAGTGCGTTCCTCTATCATTGACTAATTTGCCAAAAGCTTCCCATATGGATAAAATAATATTCTAGGACTAAGGGGTCCGCCTTTTAAAGTTAGAATCTTTCCCCCATCTCTTCTCCATGCTTCATTTTCCTGGCAAGAACTTCCTTGGTTTCAGAGGCTGGTGCTTTACCTTTGCTAGAGTAGACAATGGTAGCATAATTAGTATCATACTATTCAAGAGGCATATAAAGATTTTCATCTTGATAATATTCCTCTCAATGTTATGCTGGATTGAATTATGGTTGTATATGGTTAGGATTTTGCTATTCTAGGTTTAGAAAGGGTTCAATGCCAAAGAGATTACGAAGTTCATTAAGTAGCCAATATACTTGGTATGCTCCCATCTTCTCCTCCTTTGTGACTTCTTCAAGTATACTCTCTAATATTTATTCCTTGTAACCAACCAACAGGACAGTCTGATCTTGACTTAAGGTCTCTTTATTTTTTGTACACTTCTAGAGAATCTCAGTCTGGTTGTCTGAAATTTTCCTTTGTAGAAAGTTGGTTGAACTCTCTAGAGTATCTTCCATGATTCCCAAGTGTAGCTATGTTTGATTAATATCATGAGCAAAACCTCCCATCTTTTCATCAATAGATTTCTATACATTAATGTTTTGCTCCACAACTCCTCCAACCCTTACCAACAAACTATTGGTTTATGTATTTATTTGATTTATCTCATCTTGGAGTGCATTTATCTTACCAAATATCTCCAATTTCATCACCTTTACTTCCCCGATTACAAAACTTTCAAAATATTTCTTTATTGTCTCATTAACAACCTTATTTGGTCTATAATAGAACAAGATGATTCTTCATGAATTATTTGAGCAGATGAGCTTGGCATTACAACAAACTTTTCCTTTTGAGCTCTATGCAGAGCAACATTCATAATTGAGTCATTATAGTCTTCATTAAGAGAATCAGGTACCAGAATAGGACTCTTGATTCTTTCTTCTTCCTGCACTCCAAAAAATATGGCTAATTACTTGCATGCATTCTCTTCTATTGTCACCACTTCTTTGATATGCTCTCCCTGAGCTAGTGTGGAGCTGGTCATATTCTCAGCAATGGATAGGTCCTTTTGGCCAGAGAGCTCAGTTTAAGCCTCCCCCTTAGCTAAGTCTGTCAGTACTTCAGTGATCATTTATTGGGTAGATGGCTCAAAGTGAAGTCTCCTCCTCAGTTTTAGATGGCACTTGGACAGAGGAATAAAATTGAGTCTCCCCTCACTAGAACTCACTTCTTCCCCACTTTGACTTTCACTGCTTTATTTTGTTTAAACAACCTGCATTGTTTGCTCAGATATATCTTCTACAACCAGTAACCTTGTTGACTCCCATGCAGGCTCCCCCTCAATTTGACTAGAGGTTTGTAGCTTGATCTTTCAATACAGTGGACAATACTTCATTCTCAATCTCCTTACTGAATCTAGAGCCACCCCCTTTCAACTTCTCTCATGCCTTAGGAAAGGCTTGCCCCCCCCTCTTCCTATAACCATGAGATTTATTCTTTTTTGGTAGTGTATTATTGCACCCAGTTTTGGTTTAACTCTAGATATTCAAATAAGTTTTATAAGTACAAGGTTAAAATTCTCCTAAAGTTTGTGGCTTGAACTGAATCCTATATTTTTCCAAATAAAAGCTTAACCCAATCTATTCTTTTCTTTAAAAATTACTTTAGTCATGAGCTCAAACTTCTCTTTTGAGATTCTATCATAGGAGCCGGGTTTTTAGATTAGTACTTTCCTAATTACATCATCCATCAGCTTCCCTTGGGTGTTCAACTTGTTTCTTTGCAGACACCCATATGGTGGTTCTAGATATTCGCACCAAAGGAGAGATTCAACAGTGTCATCTGAGCTTAATTCTTCTTCCTCCTCCTCTTTTGGATTAGAATTGAGCTTCAATATATTGATTATGGATCAAGCAAAGACTCTTACCCTTTGTCCAACCACTTTGGACTAATGGCTTTTCCTATTGAAGCCACTTCAACATTTAGATAAAATTCAGTAATCTTTATCTAAAATATTCTCGCTGGCTCAGATGGAACAAACTCCAATCCCACATTTACGCACATGGCTATCACTACTCTGAGACTGGCATCACCTTTTGTAAACCTTCCATGAACTTGCTCACATATGACATTAAAATTTTCACCCTCCTTCTTGGGTGTCATTTATGATTATCTTATTAGAATCGCGGATATTACCTTTGCAAAATTGAAGAGGATGGAGTGGTGCTTGCTGAATGGTTTAAAGAAAAGGTTTGTATAGCCAAATCTAGAATTTTAACCTATTTATATATTTATTTTGGACTGCAAAAATACGAGTACATGATTGCCCAAATCTGAACCATTTAATTTGCTTAAACAAGAATAAACATCTAGGATAAGATATTTATTTAGCGAGGGCATGTTCAGCTGGGGCTTCTTTATATCGCCTGCTGATGCGTTGAATGGCAAGTGTACCGGTCTCACAAGTAATATAAAATGGGCGAATTTTCCAAGTATCGATCTTGAGGGAACACATCAAGGTGGAGTTAATTTTGAGGAGGGCTTGAGATCTAAGTCCAAAGGTCTAACCTACGAAGGGGGGTGGTTTGGTGGTTTGCAGAAAAATAAAGTAAAACACTATCAACTACTCCTATGCAATGCTTCGCCGGGCGGGATGGAAGACTACACGGGCCGCTATGCACCGAATCTTTGGGCGGATGGACGAGTAGGCTTGCAGATGAGATGGTGAGAACGGCGGAATGAGGGTCGTGAGCACCTCTTCGCTATGCACACCTATAGAAATCACTAGAGCAGCAGAACTAGATGTGGTGGCAGATGGAAATGCGGGCGCTACTCAAGCAACTAAAGCGATAAAACAAAACAGGTTCATATAGACATGAAACAAATAATGTTTACAGCTAAAGTGCACATCTTCTACATAAACAGATTTAAACACACATATTCAACAAGAAAGCAAGAAAAAGTCAAGAGATCGACCAAATCTGAACGCCCGTTGAGGAGTCGCAGAAGGAATCGTCGGGTTGTCAATCCGCATCCAAGCTCGGTCCTCAACTACGTCCGGGGTAGAGAAGGGTTGTCACTTACTTCCAATGGACCTGTCTTCTTTGTGTCACGATGCAAAATAAAGTTGCAAGATTCCCTTTGCTTGATGGATACATCGTCTAAACTCAAAATGGAGCTTAAAATATGATGGAAAAGGCCAAGAGCAAGCATCGATAAGGTATAAGATTCGAGAGCATGGCCAGGGCTTCTCTCCTTGGTGGAAGATGAAGGGAGGAGGTGGAAAGATGGAGATTTGCCATAAAAAGGCGGCTGGAATGGCTGGAGAAAAGTCTCTCCTGAAATGGAGGAAAATCTGCGCTTTAAATAGAAACAGGTCAGAAAAATAGGCACGCACGGTTTGGCATACGACCATACGTTAACCGTGCGGCACGCATGGTTTGGTGCACGACCATGCGTTATTAACTTCCAGGCCAAGCTTGGGGAATAAGATGCGTTGACCCGTGCATTTTACTCGCGCATGAGCACTTCTGCCCGTGCGTGAAGGAAATCACACGGGTAAACACAGAGCACAAAAAACAAGATAATTCAGGGGAACCATGCGTTTTACTCGCGCATGGGCACGTATGCCCATGCGTGAAAGAAACACACTATTAACCACAGAAAGATGAAATGCAGAGAAAAAAATACGCAGACCGTGTGTTTCCTTCTCGCACGGTTTGGCCGAAACTGTGCGAGAACAAAACGCACGGGTAGCCACAGAAGTCCCCATAATTGTTGTGTATAACGCACGATTTCCATGAGACTGTGTGAGAAGAAATTCGCACGACCGTGCGTTTTACACAGGAATTGGAATTAGAATTCGGGATGTCCCGACTACCTGCATAGCAATGAAACCAAGCAGGAGCATAAGCTACCAGCACTAAAATGCAGACAAAACCAAACAGAAAGAGCCATGGGGAGCACCATGTGCATACCCCCAACAATAGAATGCGCAATTGCACACCTATGGGCCAAAATAGTGCACAAAGTGGTCATAGACTGAACGCGGCAAATATAACCGATTACCGGCTGAAATGCGGGGCACGAGTGAGAAAACAAGCTAGATGAGTCCGAAAAACCCTAAATAAATAGGACTCATCACACCCCCAGACTTACCTATTTGCGCGTCCCGAGCAAACAAAATCTATGTAGATAGGAAAAATAAACTAGCTAACAAAGGAATTGAGATACGGAGTACCATGCGAAGTCGCATACTCGCGTGCGTAAAAATATTATAGAGGAAATTTCTAAGTATTCAAAATAGTTTATACTTTTCACAATGCGTATCAAAATTTTTTTACTGCTCAAAAATAGAATCACGGTGAATCTTCCGGTCACCCGCAGGGAGAAAGTAGGCAGGCCACTAAGGTGAGCTTTGCCAAACACCGGGTCTTAGGATCACCTCCAAAGGAATCCACCAATGTCAGGGACCATACGCTTGCCCGTTCACACTCTCTCAACGGTACTAGTTCGACTCAAGCGTGAATCCGTAGGACTTTAGGATAAGAGATGGGGCTTGGGTTTCGGTGAGGTAAACAAAGATAAATAAGAAGGCTACGCACCTAACCCAAATGAGCTAGCATAAAAAAGAAACTATCCGCTAACCAAAATACATGTGGGTAAACCACACCCCTAGACATAATTTTTAAAATATAGGTATGTGCACCCCCTACTCCAAATACAAACTCATCTCAAATAGAATTTTCAATTATACTTTTCTTTTCACTTTTTTTTTCACAATTTAATTTTCATATATTTTTTCATATCATCCTTTCTTTTAACAATGTCAGCAAATAAAAACTTAGAAGCACATCCAAATATACACAATGAATATCACCACTGTAACATCTCATTTCCAACTAGACCCCTAGGAGTGGTTTTGTCATGACTAGGTCATGAAAAACTCTTAGAGAACCAAAAAGTGACCAAGTCAACTTGGGTGACTAGGAGAGAGAAAGAGAGAGAAGCTCAAAATGAAGAATAATTTAGGAGAGGGAAAGGATATATTTAAGAGTGCTAGTGGATTGAGCCCACTTGGGCCCATGCCATCAGCCCCCCTTGGGCTGGCCGACCCTTGGTGTCATTTAGGAGGAGGTGGATGGAGTGGGGCCCACCCATGCATGTATGGTGATAAGAACAAGGCAAACCCTCCCCCTCACCTAGAGTGTATCGCCCCCTATACTTCATCTCCTCATCCCCCCCCCCCCCACTCACTCCCATCGGCTCATCACCATCATGACAAGGAGAGCAGCAAAGAGAGAGAGAACCGAGCCTTGGAGCTGAACCAGAGCTAGAAGCCATGAACCCGAGGGATAAGCGCCGCCGCCGTCTCCATGGTTCTTCGCCGCTCCTCACATCGCAAGGCCGCCGGGAAGGTCCTCCCTCACCTCTCTCTTCATGCTTAGATCTTAGGAATATTTAGGGTAGGGTTCAGGCTCGAATGAGCCCGAACCTAGTTTTTGTTTTTCTCCATTAATGGTGTTTTGGAAGCTCTCGGATGAGGTGGTGCCGCCACTTCTCGCCTCCCTAGCTGCTGACAAAAGCTTGCCCCCACCACCGTGAGGGTGGAGGTGAAGATCACTGGTGGAGGCGCCACCTGTAGTCACCGGGAAACCTCCCGTGAAAGCCCCTAATATCGGGCTGGATTTCCATTACATTTGGAGAAGAAACACAGCAGCCACACATCTGCTTTAAGATTAGTGCCATGCAAAAATTATTAATCCTATATTTATTTTAATTACATGAATAGTTCTATTTTCTATCTTATTTAACAAGCTTTTGCTTGCCAAAAATTAGGGCACTTATAGCCTTTTTCATAACATATACTCAACAAGAAAATTGTAGGTCTTGGCATTACCTTTAATTTGATATATTACACATTAATATTGGTTAAGTATACTGCCCTATAGAGCTATTTCCTTAGGGCTGGTCCTAGGGTAGGTCAGAAAATAAAATGAGTGCCCTGACCAAACCCTAAGTCCAAATGGACTGAAAATTTGGGCATGTGGCTTAATTAGGCATACCTAGACCCTCCCCAAAAATGGGAATTTTTGGGGAAAATAATTCTATAGTTTTAGTCATAATTTGATAAATCAAATAATGTTGATTTTTAGAGCATATCAACTCTAATAGGTCCCAAATTTTGGTGGCCTACCCTTAGGAGTATATTATACCTATGGTAGAAAAATTAATCAAATTAGCCCTCTGCATGTTGAGATATCTCACTTGCAAGATTTGAAAAAGTGAACTGTCTTGGGCTGCAAATAACAAAAATGCAGAAATTGGAAGAGATGCCCAAGCCCATCCAGAGGCCCAAATGACCTAGGATTTTGGACAGTAACTGTTTTATGGCATATTTAAGCCCTCCACAAAAATGGGATTAATTGGAATTAAAATTAGGGGGAAATTACTAAAATACCCCTAGGCTTGTTTAGGTGATTCTTGGAGTAGTTTAACTCCAAAAGGCCCCAATTTTTGGTGGCATGTCCATGGGGATATTATTAAATCATGGTTAAAATTTCAGCCCATATGGACCACAGAAAGTTTGGTAAATTTCCTTGCATGTGTTGGCTTGTAAAGGGCTTGGTGTGCTTATAGCCAAAAATGAAATATTGAATGCACAACCCTTTTGAACCACTGGCTTAGTATTACCCTAAGTACCCCCCCCCCCCATTTTGTAAGATGGATTAATTAGGGTTGATTTACCCTTGGACCCAAGTTCAAACCCTAAGGAAGGACCTTTAGGGGTTATGAAGGACATAGGGGCAAATGCCCTTGTATGGCCTTGTAATTTAGTAGAGAGATAGCTTATATATATTTAAGCCTTTGGTTGAAATGTTAGGGAATTTAGAAGTAGTTAAGTACCTCAAAAGTCAAACCCTAGCTTTAGGGTAGAAGCACTATTAGGTCAAAACAGAAACTTAACATCATCTAAAAATTGTGAAGATGTGGTAGAATGAATCTTAGGGTGAGTTGAACCCCTAGATATTTTTAGTTGAATTTTATAGATTATATTCATGGTAGTTCCTTTGTTAAATATCAAAGTGTCCAATTTAGTATTTGATTTAATTTGATCATTTGGTTTAAATGGAATCTAGTAAAATTTGGTCAGTAGAGGTTTTTGACCTAAATAGAGGTCTCTGAATTTTATTATAATTTTTAAAGGATTTTATATATTGCTTCCTTCACAAATTTTGTAAAAGCCATACTTGGTAAATAATTTTTGTAAAGAATAATTTAACTTGTAGAAATGCGAATTTTGTCCACTGATAATTTTAGGATGATATCTACTGTTAGGAATTTAATTATGAATTTTTGAAGTATATTCATAGTACTTGATTCAAAATTATGCCCTTTTTAGATTTTTGTATTGAATTTATTTAGAATTAAATATTCTGTGAAAAATCATAAAAGTTGGCCAGTAATAAATTTAGGACTATAGTAGTGTAATATATTTAATTCAAATTATTTGGATGATGATTTCAAGTAGTTGATTTACAAATCTTGGAATATAGGAATTACAGCTAAAATAATTTTAGGACCCTTAAATGTTTGTAGAAAATGCCAAATTTGGAAATTATCACTTTTAGACATATGGAATATTATCATGAATTTATGAAACATTAATCATGTCAAAAATGTATACTTCATGATCAACTTGACAATAATTGGCTCTTTTAAGAAATTATTTAAATAGAAGATTAATTGAGGAAAATACAATATTCTGGAATTAAATCATTTATGTCATGATAGGACTCCAGTAATAACCTAGGTCATTCGGATGAAAACTTGAAGGACATCGTATCATGAACATCACTTAGTATAGGTTGGCCTGCAAATAGTAATTTGGGGAAAAGTTGTATTAGGATAAGAGTTGGAATAGTGTAGAGTTTCTCGTGTTGAATTGTTTGAATGAAAGTAGATGAGTCACCATAGAAAGTTCTAAGGAGTGGTGAGAATTGAGTTGATGTGTGTTAGGAGGTACACGAGTTCGACGAAAGATTGTCGTTCCCGCGAGAGTGAAAGGTCTAAACTACCCAAGGTACAGGTTTAATGTGATGTTAAAGGGGGAGAGGTAAGGGAATCAACCAATAATAATAAGTGCCTTGCGAAAGGGAACTTTAGTCTGCCATACCATTGCAGTTCCTAGTGCCTATTGAGAACCCTTCACGGGGTAAATTCGGAAGTAGTCCTGGGCTAACGTAAACCTTAAAGAACAAATCGAAAGAGTAATTTAGTAGATAGGGTTTCACACTGCACACACTAGTTGGATAAGACTTAGAAATGGTTAAGTCGTCCCGAGGTGTTCAAAGGGGCGCCATCCCGCGGTGTTCAAAGGGATGAGGTTTATAAATTTGAGCCGGACAGTTTAGTTCGGGGAGCTTCGTCTCGGTTTGAGGTTAACACGGACGGTTCCGCCCGGGAACTCGACTCGTTGTATACTATTTTGAGAATATTGCATGTGCATAAGAAATACCTAAGGTGGTGGGTCTTCGGTATGGGTTAGTCGTTGCACCGGCGCCAATACGATGACTCGACAAGTGTGGTTTAACACTTCGCCAAACTTAAGTCCGGCGGTCCAGTCAGCAAGAGTACGCGGTAGTCCGCTTAGTGCACCAAGCATTGAGGTGTACGATAGGTCAGACCGGTAGTGCTATTAATGGTTTTGAGGTGGGCGAGGCCCAACCCATCGCTTCCGTCTGCCACTACGGAGGTATCCTGGGAGGTAACGGCTCCGAAAGGGGGAACTAAAGGTTTGTGTACACAAAGTCGGGTGGGTGAGTTACACTGCTTGAACATAACATGAACCCACCATATAGATGCATATCATAATCATTCATAATAACCTATGACACCTAATGTATAAGTTTAATGGGACGCTTATACATTAGGACTTATCAAACGACCCCTTGGTCTATAAATTTGAGTGGGAAAGTTTATAAATTAAGGTCATTTCAATATATATATACTAGTTGTGATAACCGACACCCCAACGTATAAAGTGGTATGGGACATTTTATACGATGGGAGCCTTGTAGAAGATCCCTTGGCTTATTTGTACTTACATAAGTGAAGGTTAAATTCTTTTCTTACTTTACTTATTACAACATGATTATAAATTGCTAGCTAGGTCCCCCTGTCACCTGTTTGTTTTACTCTCCACTTTCACGTCCCTTCCTTTCTTCCTCCCCGCTCAGTGCCTAGGAGCATGGGGGAAGGGGTGGGGGATGATAGGGCTTAGTCTTATATACTAACAGTTTTCAAACCACATCTTATAAGGGGATCGTGGAGCCTAGCATGGAGGAGCAGCCCAGGAGACCTGTGCGATTGGAGACAGGGCCGTCTAGCTCAGAAGTACAACAAGCTGGGACCGTGAGTCCCGACTTCTAGTAGTTGTTTTATTTTACTTCCGCATGAGAGATCTGTAGTGAGGATATTGATGTACCGGGCGTAATCCCTTCATTTCTGTACTCTTTTACTATTCTGTGGACACTCCCTTCCTGGAGATTTTATTTTATGTGATTTTTCTTTGGTGGACTGCCTACTTCTACTTTAGTCGCTACAGATTGATGATCGAAAGAAAAAGGTCGGCAAAAGTGGCGCCTAGTGGTGACGACCTTCCCGGGTGCGATGGTGTCACCGCAAAGAGGTGGTTCTGGGCATAAGACCCCGGTTTTTACGAGTTGTTAAAAAGGGGGTCTTACAAAGTGGTATCAGAGGGTAACCTCGATCGATCAAGTAGCTATCCGCTAAAACCCTGGGCCACCCTCGCACGAGTTTAGTTTGCGGAAAAACTAAGCAGCGGAAGCTGTGATGTGCCCATGTGGGGATCACATATATAATTGTCCATTTTAGTTAAGGTTGAAAAATTTCTGACGATAAATTTTTTGGCGCAGCCTCCAGCACTGCCTACACCATCGAGTGGAACCCCGTAGATTTTGGAAGTTGCACCACCGCCTCCGGTTCCTACTCAGTTCCTACAGTCTGACATGGGACAAACTCTGACGGTTATCTTGGAAGCCTTCAGGAACAAACAGGCCCTGGCTCTGCAGCCTATCCCAGGAGCCAACTGGCTCAACATATTTCGAGGGATCTCTCCCCCATCCTACTTGGGGACAGAAGTGGTAGTTCAGACAGAGGAGTGGCTAGACATCATGGAGTAGATGATGAAAGGGATACAGAGCCCTTGGGAGGAAAGGGTGCCACTGGTTGTTTCCTGCTTGGAGTCCCATGCCAAGCGGTGGTGGAAGACAGTTCTGGAGACTACCTTTGTTGATAGGGAGGCTGCCGAGGTGACGTGGGAGGAGTTCAGGCCCATGTTGTTGGAGCACTTTGTTCCGCAATCTGCCCGAGACGAGCTGGAGGACCGCTTCTTATAGTTTAAGCAAGGTGCCAGGACGGTGGTGGAGTACCATCGAGAGTTCAACCATCTGGCCCATTTTGCAGACTCTTACCAACTAGATGAGGCAGCGTACACCAAGAGGTTCTACAAAGGTTTACGGGAAGACATGAGGGATTCCCTTCTTTTCATTTCGGAAGGGCCTATCACTCATATTCTGGAGATGGCAAAAAGGTTAGAGGCAGATTTGCTCACCACCAGAGGTCGGAAGCGGCCAACAGAGGATCAGAGCCGGGGAGCCCGGAACAATCAGCGGCGAGGTCGTGCGCTAGAGGTACGAAAGGTGGAGGATCAGCCTCGACAGGAGGTGAGGCGGGAGCCGAGGGAGCAGGTGACACTGGCCCCTTAGACTATTTAGATGCGAGATGTGCAGAGACCAAGAGGTGGGGCTTACACTCCGCCGGAATTTTACCACTGTAATCAGGTCGGGCACATCAAGAGAAACTGTCCCATGAGAGGGATGCCTCCACCAGCACCGTAGATTGCCCCACCGACTCAGCATTATGGAGGTCGAGGATGGGGCTAAGGATGCGGATATCAAGGTAGAGACCGCAGGCCGAAAGAACAGCAGATTTATGCACTGGACCTGGCTCAACCCAGGAACCCGGAGCAAGTGATCACAGGTACGACCGAAAAGTTTTATTTTTACTTAAGTTTTTTCCTTTCCTAGAAAGTAGTTTCATGAACTTGAATTATTAATACTAGGCAGGAAAACCAGAAATAGAACTTTAAGTAAATTTACAATCTCAGGCATCGTCTTCATTTGCAGCAAGCCCGCACACACTCTCTTCGATACGGGTGCTTCACACTTGTTTATGTCGGAGACCTTTATCCAGGGGTTAGGAGGCGTGGAGAGGATCACAGGTAAGACGTTACGGATACGGCTACCCGATGGGTCGGAGCTGTTCGCATCATCCCATTGCGATCTGGAGGCATGGATAGACGGAAAACCCTTCGAAGCCCCAGTGACAATTTTGTTGCTGCCTGATTATGATCTGATTCTGGGTATGACATGGCTCCATTGGAAACATGGCCAGATTGACTGCTTGGCCAAGAGGATTACCCTGAGATATGGGGACTCGTTCGTCGTGATGGAAGGTATTAGACCCGCCTCCCATATATTCTTATCGTCTATTCAGGCCGTCAAGGCCCACATGCAGGGCGACGAGATTTATTAGATTCTCTTCGAGATGGCGGAGGTCAAGGGATCTATATCTGATGTTCTCGTGGTGCGAGATTTTGCTGATGTTTTCCCGGAGAAACTACAAGGGCTACCCGCGTATAGAGAGCAGGACTTCCAGATATTGCTTATGCTAGGGGCTAAGCCGGCATCCAGAGCTCCCTACCGCATGGCCCCAAGGGAGCTGACAGAGTTCCGGAGTCAGCTGCAGGAGTTGGTGGAAGCCTGGTTTGTCAGGCCGAGCTCTTCGCCATGGGGAGCCCCTGTGTTGTTCGTCAAGAAGAAAGACGGAACACTCAGGTTGTGTATCAATTACCGGGCATTGAACCGGCTAACAGTCAGGAATACCTATCATATGCCAAGGATAGACAAGCTGTTCGACCAGAAGGAGGGAGCCCACTTCTTCTCGAAGTTTGACTTGAGATCGGTCTATTATCAGTTGCGGATCCAAGAGGAGGATATACAGAAGACTACTTTTAGTAGCAGATATGGACTCTACGAGTTTACCGTGATGCCCTTCGGGCTCACAAATGCGCCGTCAACATTCATGACTCTCATAAACTGGGTCTTCGAAACATATCTAGATGTGTTTGTCATCGTTTTCATCGATAACATCCTCATTTACTCGAGGACCGAGGAGGAGCACACGAGGCATCTGACGCTAACCTTGGAGAAGCTACGGGAACATCATTTATATGCCAAATTCAGCAAATGCCAGTTCTGGCTGAAGGAGGTGGCCTTCCTCGGACACGTTATTAGTGGAGCAGGGTTGGCCGTAGATCCGGCCAAGATTCAGGCAGTCCGAGATTGGCCACAGTTGAAGACAGCTACGGACGTATGGAGCTTCCTAGGACTTGTCGGCTACTACCGGAAGTTTGTAGAGGGGTTTTCTAGACTTTCCCTCCCACTTACCTCTCTTACGAGGAAGGAGATACCGTTTGTCTGGACACCACAGTGCGAGATGACGTTCTAGGAACTGAAAGGTCGACTCACTTTAGCCCCGATACTTGCCCTCCCCTTGGGGAGAGAAGGATTTCAGGTTTATGCGGATGCCTCCTACCAGGGCATGGGAGAAGTTTTGATGCAAAAGGGACATGTGATCGCTTATGCCTCCCGCCAGCTGAAGAAACATAAGCAGAACTACCTAGTTCACGATTTGGAGATGGGAGCGGTAATATTTGCATTGAAGGTCTGGCGGCACTACCTCTATGGTGTCCACTGCGACATATTTTAAGATCATAAAAATCTGAAATATGTGGATATGTAGAAGGAACTGAATATCCGACAATGCAGATGGGTGGAGTTTCTAGCATATTATCAGTACGAGATGCACTATCATCCGGGTAAGGCAAACATGATGGCCGATGCATTGAGCCAGAGAGCTGCCTCTTCTAGAGCAGGGCCCCAGCTTATGTCCATGGAACTACTATGGAGTTTTGAAGAGATGCATATCACTCTGGTATCATCTGATGACCCTGAGCTGTACGTGGATTACCTGGCCGCTACGAGCACCACCTATGATATACATGACAGAGTCAGAGATTGGCAGAGGAGGGATGCCAAGCTAGAGCCAATTTTCTGGGCCTTGGAGGTAGGCTCAGCTTGGGACTACATGATACGAGATGATCTAATATGTTTCAAAGGTCGGACTTACATACCGGATGGAGGCCAGATTCTGGAGGACATCATGGCTGAGGCTCATCATAGCAGATATTCTATACATCCCGGGATCACTAAGATGACGGCGGATTTGAAGAAGACTCTATACTGGCCGGGCATGAAGAAGGACATCACCTACTTCGTGACCCACTGTGAGGCGTGCCAGTTAGTGAAGGCAGAGTGCAGACATCCCGCTGGTTTATATCAGCCACTCCTGTTACCGGAGTGGAAATTTGAGGATATCGCGATGGACTTCATCCATGGCCTCCCTTAATCACGGGCAGGAAATGATTCTATATGGGTAATCGTTGACCGACTGATGAAGGTGGCTAGGTTCATCCCGATTAGGAAGGAGGATGCTGTCGAAGTTCTGGCACGGAGGTTCATAGAGCATTTTGTGCGATATCATGGGGTGCCCAAGACGATCGTGTCGGATCGAGATTGACGATTCACGTCCAGGGAGTGGAGGTCAGTATAGACATACTTGGGTACTCGACTGGCTTTCAGTACGACCTTCCACCACCAGACAGATGGGCAGACAGAGCGCACCAACTGGACACTGGAGGACCTGTTGAGACTGTGTATTGTGGACCGTGGAGAGACCTGGGAGAGGATGTTTCCCCTAGTGGAGTTTTCATACAATAACAGTCATCAGTCCAGCATATGGATGGCTCTATATGAGGCATTATATGGGCGGAAGTATAGGACTCTGTTGTCTTGGATACAAGATGAGGATCCAAAGACTGTAGGCACGAACTTTATTGAGGATACTGAGGCACAGGTACGGCTGATACGAGATAGAATGCTGGAGGCGCAGAGTAGGCAGGCGAAATATTATGATGCTCGACATCATCTAGTGGAGTTTCAGGTAGAGGATCGGGTGTTCTTGAAGATCTGGCCGATGCATGGGGTTTCATGAGTACGTGGTCGGCAGAAGAAGCTTAGCCCGAGGTACATGGGGCCGTTCAGGATCCTGGATCGGATCGGTCCCCTAGCTTACTGGCTGGAGCTGTCACCGGAGCTGGTCGGCATGCACGACGTCTTTCACGTGTCTTCACTCAGGAGGGCTCTACTACGCCCGGAGTTGCAGATTACGGCCACTCATGGGCCGGTAGCTTCGGATCAATCTATACATTTGGAGCCGATACAGATCGACGACCAGGGGATACGAGTCTTGCACCGCAAGAAGATCCCGCTAGTCAAGGTCCTGTGGAGGAACCACGGACGAGAGGAGCATACTTGGGAGCCACAGGACCTGATGCAGGAAAGATATCCGGAGCTATTTAGTCAGGTATACCTCTCAACTCCTCAAGTAGTTTAAGCGTTCTTCCTAATTGCTTTTACTAGTAGAATCATCTAAAAGGATAGAGACTAATCCTTTTTGTTTATTGGGGCTAGCCCTTGTTTTATTAAGCAAGTAGGCATATCAACTCATTTATGGGATGTTACACTTTCGTTTTGCCGGTAAAAAACCCCGTAGGCTTAACTTTAATTTTGGGGAGGAAATTTTTATTTTGTTTATTGGGTTTTGTAACATCCCATTTCCAACTAGACCCCTAGGAGTGGTTTTGTCATGATAAGGTCATGACAAACTCTTAGAGAACCAAAAAGTGACCAAGTCAACTTGGGTGACTAGGAGAGAGAGAGAGAGAGAAGCTCAAGATGAAGAATAATTTAGGAGAGGGAAAGGAAATATTTAAGAGTGCTAGTGGATTGAGCCCACTTGGGCCCATGCCATCAGCCCCCCTTGGGCTGGCCGACCCTTGGTGTCATTTAGGAGGAGGTGGATGGAGTGGGTCCTACCCATGCATGCATGGTGATAAGAACAAGGCAAACCCGCCCCCTCACCTAGAGTGTATCACCCCCTATACTTCTTCTACTTATCCCCCCCCCCCCCCTCACTCAGTCCCATCGGCTCATCACCATCAGGACAAGGAGAGCAGCTGAGAGAGAGAACCGAGCCTTGAAGCTGAACCCGAGCCAGAAGCCGTGAACCCGAGGGATAAGCGTCGCCGCCGTCGCCCTTGTTCTTCGCCGCTCCTCACGTCGCAAGGCCGTCGGGAAGGTCCTCCCTCACCTCTCTCTTCATGCAAAGATCTTAGGAATGTTTAGGGTAGGGTTCGGGCTCGAATGAGCCCAAACCCAGTTTTTGTTTTTCTCCATTAATGGTGTTTTGGAAGCTCTCGGGTGAGGTGGCGCCGCCACTTCCCGCCGCCCTAGCCGCTGGCAAAAGCTTGCCCCCACCACCGTGAGGGTGGAGGTGAAGATCGCTGGTGAAGGCGCCGCCTGTAGCCACCGGGAAACCTCCCGTAAAAGCCCCTGATATCGGGCTGGATTTCCATTGCATTTGGAGAAGAAACACAGCAGCCACACATCTGCTTTAAGATTAGTGCCATGCAAAAATTATTAATCCTATATTTATTTTAATTACATGAATAGTTCTATTTTCTATCTTATTTAACAAGCTTTTGCTTGCCAAAAATTAGGGCACTTATAGCCTTTTTCATAACATATACTCAACAAGAAAATTGTAGGTCTTGGCATTACCTTTAATTTGATATATTACACATTAATATTGGTTAAGTATACTGCCCTATAGAGCTATTTCCTTAGGGCTGGTCCTAGGGTAGGTCGGAAAATAAAATGAGTGCCCTGACCAAACCCTAAGTCCAAATGGACTGAAAAATTTGGGCATGTGTCTTAATTAGGCATACCTAGACCCTCCCCAAAAATGGGAATTTTTGGAGAAAATAATTCTATAGTTTTAGTCATAATTTGATAAATCAAATAATGTTTATTTTTGGAGCATACCAACTCTAATAGGTCCCAAATTTTGGTGGTCTGCCCTTAGGGGTATATTATACCTATGGTAGAAAAATTAGTCAAATTAGCTCTCTGCATGTTGAGATATCTCACTTGCAAGATCTGAAAAGGTGAATTGTCTTGGGCTGCAAATAACAAAAATGCAGAAATTGGAAGAGATGCCCAAGCCCATCCAGAGGCACAAATGACCTGGGATTTTGTACAGTAACTGGTTTAGGGCATAATTAATCCCTGCCCAAAAATGGGATTAATTGGGATTAAAATTAGGGGGAAATTACTAAAATACCCTTAGGATTGTTTAGGTGATTCTTGGAGTAGTTCAACTCCAAAAGGCCCCAATTTTTGGTGGCATGTCCATGGGGATATTATTAAGGCATGGTTAAATTTTAAGCCCATATGGACCACATCAAGTTGGGTAAATTTCCTTGCATGTGTTGGCTTGTAAAGGGCATGGTGTGCTTATAGCCAAAAATGAAATATTGAATGCACAACCCTTTTGGACCACTGGCTTAGTATTACCCTAAGTACCCCACCCCCACCCCCCCCCCCCCCCCTTGGGGAAGATGAATGAATTAGGGTTGATTTACCCTTGGACCCAAGTTCAAACCCTAAGGAAGGACCTTTGGGGGTTGTGAAGGACATATGGGCAAATCCCCTTGTATGGCCTTGTAATTTAGTAGAGAGATAGCTTATATATATTTATGCCGCTGGTTGAAATGTTAAGGAATTTAGAAGTAGTTAAGTACCTCAAAAGTCAAACCCTAGCTTTAGGGTAGAAGCACTATTAGGTCAAAACAGTAACTTAACATCATCTAAAAATTGTGAAGATGGGGTAGAATAAATCTTAGGGTGAGTTGAACCCCTAGATATTTTTAGTTGAATTTTATAGATTATATTCATGGTAGTTCCTTTGTTAAATATCAAAGTGTCCAATTTAGTATTTGATTTAATTTGATCATTTGGTTTAAATGGAATCTGGTAAAATTTAGTCAGTAGAGGTTTTTGACCTAAATAGAGGTCTCTGAATTTTATTATAATTTTTAAAGGATTTTATTTATTGCTTCCTTCACAAATTTTGTAAAGGCCATACTTGGTAAATAAATCATTTAAAGAATAATTTAACTTGTAGAAATGTGAATTTTTTCCACTGATAATTTTAGGATGATATCTACTGTTAGGAATTTAATTATGAATTTTTGAAGTATATTCATAGTACTTGGTTCACAATTATTCCATTTTTAGATTTTTGTATTGAATTTATTTAGAATTAATTATTCTGTGAAAAATCATGAACGTTGGCCAGTAATAATTTTAGGACTGTAGTAGTGTAATATATTTAATTCAAATTATTTGGATGATGATTTCAAGTAGTTAATTTACAAATCTTGGAATATGGGAATTACTGCTAAAATAATTTTAGGACCCTTAAATGTTTGTAGAAAATGCCAAATTTGGAAATTGTCACTTTTAGAGATATGGAATATTATCATGAATTTATGAAACATTAATCATGTCAAAAATGTATACTTCATGATCAACTTGACAATAATTGGCTCTTTTATGAAATTATTTAAATAGAAGATTAATTGAGGAAAATACAATATTCTGGAATTAAATCATTTATGTCATGTAGGACTCCAGTAATAACCCAGGTTATTCGGATGAAAATTTGAAGGACAACCTATCATGAACATCACTTAGTATAGGTTTGTCTGCAAATAGTAATTTTGGGAAAAGTTGTATTAGGATAAGAGTTGGAATATTGTACAGTTAGTCGTGTTGAATTGTTTGAATGAAAGTAGATGAGTCACCATAGAAAGTTCTAAGGAGTTGTGAGAATCGAGTTGATGTGTGTTAGAAGGTACGCGAGTTCGACGAAAGATCGTCGTTCCCACGAGAGTGAAATTTTTAAACTACCCTAGGTACAGGTTTAATGTGATGTTAAAGGGGGAGAGGTTAGGGAATCAACCAATAATAATAAGTGCCTTGCGAAAGGGAACTTTGGTCTGTCGTACCATCGCAGTTCCTAATGTCTATTGAGAACCCTTCACGGGGTAAATCTGGAGATAGTCCTGGGCTAATGTAAACTTTAAAGAACAAATCGAAAGAGTAATTTAGTAGATAGGGTTTCATACTCACACACAAGTTGGACAAGACTTGGAAATGGTTAAGTCGTCCCGAGGTGTTCAAAGGGGCGCCATCCCGCAGTGTTCAAAGGGATGAGGTTTGGAAATTTGAGCCGGACAGTTTAGTTCAGGGAGCTTCGTCTCAGTTTGAGGTTTACACTGACGGTTCAGTCCGAGAACTCGACTCATTGTATACTATTTTGAGAATATTGCATGTGCATAAGAAATACCTAAGGTGGTGGGTCTTCAGTATGGGTTAGTCATTGAACCGATGCCAATACGATGACTCGACAAGTGTGGTTTAACACTTCGCCAAACTTAAGTCTGGCGGTCCAGTCGGCAAGAGTATGCGGTAGTCCGCTTAGTGTACCAAGAGTCGAGGCGTACGATAGGTCAGACCAGTAGTACTATTACTGGTTTTTAGGTTGGCGAGGCCCAACCCACCGCTTCTGTCTGCCACTACAGAGGTTTCCTGGGAGGTAACGACTCCGAAAGGGGGAACTAAAGGTTTGTGTACACAAAGTCGGGTGGGTGAGTTGCACTGCTTGAACATAACAAGAACCCACCATGTAGATGCATATCATAATCATTCATAATAACCTATGACACCTAATGTATAAGTTTAATGGGACGCTTATACATTAGGACTTGCCAAACGACCCCTTGGTCTATAAGCTTGTGTGGGCAAGTTTATAAATTAAGGTCATTTCAATATATATATAATGCTTGTGATAACCAACACCCCAACGTATAAAGTCGTATGGGACATTTTATACGATGGGAGCCTTGTAGAAGATCCCTTGGCTTATTTGTACTCACATAAGTGAAGGTTAAATTCTTTTCTTTCTTTACATATTACAACATGATTATAAATTGCTAGCTAGGTCCCCCTGTCACCTGTTTGTTTTACTCTCCACTTTCACGTCCCTTCCTTTCTTCCTCCCTGCTCGGTGCCTAGGAGCATGGGGAAGGGATGGAGGATGATAGGGCTTAGTCTTATAGACTAACGGTTTTCGAACCACATCATATTAGGGGATCGTGGAGCCCAGCTTGGAGGAGCAGCCCAGGAGACCTGTGCGATTGGAGACAGGGCAGTCTAGCTCATGAGTACAGCCAGCTGGGACCGTGAGTCCCGACTTCTAGTAGTTGTTTTATTTTGCTTCCGCATGAGAGATCTGTAGTGAGGATATTGATGTATCGGGCTTAAGCCCTTCATTTCTGTACTATTTTACTATTCTGTGGACACTCCCTTCCTAGAGATTTAATTTTATGTGATTTTTCTTTGGTGGACTGCCTACTTCTACTTTACTCGCTACAGATTGATGATCAAAAGAAAAAGGCCGGCAAAATTGGCGCCTAGTGGTGACGACCTTCCCGGGTGCGAAGGTTTCACCGCAAAGCGGCAGTTCTGGGCATAAGACCCCGGTTTTTACGAGTTGTTAAAAAGGGGGTCTTACAACCACATCTACACTGCAAAATGTAAAACACTAAAGCTCGACTTGGTTGTGTGACTAGGATCGACTATGATGCTTCGGTGAAATAATGGTGGAGCTGAATCAAAAGAAGGGGTAGGCACAACGGGGCTAGCGAGGATAAGACGTTAGGAACGGTACAAAGCTCAACTGGGCCAAAATGATAGCCTACATAACGTTCACACTTGAGTAACCATGCACCTATGCTTTGAGAGTAGCTTGGGGAAAGTTCTTAGTCATCGAGAAAGATGATCCTTCCTCCCTACTCGAGCAAAAAAAGTCTAGTGATGGCTACACACATCCCTACACTACCATTTGATTCACACCGGATTCACCAATTTTTGAGTAGAATAAAAAATCTTTACGCGAATAGAAAAATATAAAACTATAAGCATACAGGAAAATTAAATCTACTCTTATTTCTACACGAGACAAGAGCACTCGACTAGGAGCACTGCAGGAGTCAACATTTTACTCAGTCTCACAATCCTATGCCAGCACAATAATTTTCCCAAATCATAAAAAAGAAACGAGTTTAAATCGCAGCACGCTAACAGCTAAACATGCGCTCATTTGGGTGCAGTGGTGTGCGATGCAATGAACTAATCAAAATATAATAATAAGAACATCAAGTATGCACATGAAATGTGCGCGTGCAAAAGGTAACAAATACAGGCTCTCCCCCAAACTTAAACTAATCTACACAATATATGATATTGAAATTAAAATAAGATACAGACGAGGGAAGAGGTTACCCAATGCTCAGCCAGTAAGCATACCAGAAGGCGCTTGAAAAATAGAGGCAGGTCCGCCAAATGAAGAATCACAACCCCGCCAATACAAATTTGCCATGAATACCTGCAGGGGTGAGCTCCACAAAAACAAAATAAAAATAAACAAAATATAAATAAATACTAAAACTAAGATAGACACAAAAAAGAAAAATGCAGGAAATGAAAGATAACTACTGGGTTATTGTCATCTCAACACGACTTATTTGAAATACGAAGAGTCCTAGCTAATGGGCCTATGAAATAACAAATGCACAAGTAACTACCCTAATATCCGTTGCGGTAGCAAGTACTGATACGGCGATAAAGCAGTTACCCCTCTACCTAAATAATAATACCTGACTAATTCAGGTAGAGGAAATAGGAAATAAAAAGAGGAGGAGCACTGGTCCTCGCTCATCTTATCACAAAATAAATCCTTACCTAGCAAGGCATCATCCACTATAGGTTGGAAGGAAGCGATGGCGACGGCATGAGCACCAGGCAGATCGACATCCCAATGTGCTCATGGAGACTCAACCTACACAGGCTCAGATAAAGAAGGGGGATAAAGAAATAAAGAAGATGAAGAACTAAAATAATCAAAAATTGGGGGAGTGGTCCCGGTCTCACTCCCAGCAGGATCCAAGCATAGATTATCGTCAGTATCATCAACCGACTCACTAAAAATTTGGATAGATAAGTCTTGCAAAGAAAGCGGAGGAACAACAACATCAGATAAAATATGTGGGGGTTCCTCTGGGGGGTGAATCCAAAAGAGGGGAAGAATCCATGGGGAGAGACGGTACAATAATGTCGTCACACCGATCAGCAGAAAGTCTGATGGGTATATCTACAGCAGCCCCCCATAGACAAGGTGGTACTGCGAATATATCATCAGAATCAACAGGGGAAACCAATTGAGAGGTGGATGGAACGAATTGGATATCCGGTTCATCATCCTCCTCCAACTAGCGCTGAAATTCTACGCAATCTTTCAACACTTGCTCAGTGCTACTACAACACAAACACCATTTTCCATTACTCCTCAGTCCTGGTGGGACTGAAGAGGAATAAGAAATAGGTGAAGGCATAAAATAGAAGTGACCATAAAACTTGGGTATGGTGTATGAAGTACCATTAGAGGATGGTGCTCCATACACTGAACCACGAGAATTATGCTCACTATCTTCAGTGGGGCACTCATCACTACCATGCATATAATACCTACACCATCTACAACGGATATTCATATAAGAAAACATGGTGCAACAAGAAAGAATTCACCAACAGAAATATTCTAAGAAAAAATTAACTACACACTAACAAATAAAAGAAAAGGAATGACTGCAGCTGAAAAATTAAACTAGAAAAGAAACAAAGAAAAATGAATTGAACAAATGGAAAAGGACTTCTATCTCCTATCTCCCTCTCCAAAAACTCACACGACTATGTTCCCCGGCAACGACGTCAAAAACTTGATGCGTTGAACAACAAGTGTACCGGTCGCACAAGTAATATAAAATGGGCGAATTTTCCCTAGTATCGATCTTGAGGGAACACATCAAGGTGGAGTTAATTTTGAGGAGGACTTGAGATTGAATTCCAAAGGTCTAACCTACGAAGGGGGGGGGGGTTGGTAGTTTGCGGAAAAATAAAGTACAACACTATCAACTACTCATATGCAATGTCGCTATGCAATGCTTAGCCAGGCGGGATGGAAGACTACACGGGCTGCTATGCACCGAATCGCTGGGCGGATGGATGAGTAGGCTTACAGATGAGGTGGTGAGAACGGCAAAATGGGTTGTGAGCACCTCTTCACTACACACACCTCTACCAATCGCTAGAGTGGCAGAACTGGATATGGTGGCAGATGGAAATGCGGTCGCTACTCAAGCAACTAAAGCCATAAATCAAAATAGGCTCACATAGACATGAAACAAATATTTTTTACAGCTAAAGTGCACATCAACTACATAAACAGATTTAAACACACATATTCAACCAGAAATCAAGAACAAGTCAAGAGATCGACCGAATCTGAAGGATCGTCGAGGAGTCAAGGAAGGAATCGTCGGGTTGTCAATCTGCGTCCAAGCTCGGTCCTCAATTATGTTCGGGGTAGAGAACGGTTGTCACTTCCTTCCAATGGACCTATCTTCTTCATGTCACGATGCGAAAGAATGTTGTAAGCTTCCCTTTTCTTGATGGATACAACGTCTAAACTCAAAATGGAGCTTAAAAGATGATGGAGAAGGCCGAGAGCAAGCACTGAAAAGGTATAAGCTTCGCGAGCATGGCCGGGGCTTCTCTCCTTGGTGGAAGATTAAGGGAAGAGGTGGAAAGACAGAGCTTTTCCCTAAAAAGGATGCTGGAATGGCTGGAGAATATTCTTTCCCGAAATGGAGGAAATCTGCACTTTAAATAGAAGCAGGTCATAAAAATTGGCACGCACAGTTTGGCGCACGACCGTGCATTAATCGTGCATTATTAACTTCCAGGCCAAGCTTGCAGAAGAAGATGCGTTGACCCGTGTATTTTACTCGCGCATGGGCGCTTTTGCCCGTGCGTGAAGGAAATTGCACGGGTAAAGATAGAGCGTAGGAAAAAAAGATAATACAGTGGAACCGTGCATTTTACTCATGCACGAGCGTGTTTGCCCGTGCATGAAGGAAACACGCATTAACCACAGAAAGATGAAATGTAGAGAAAAATTTGTAGATCGTGTGTTTCCTTCTCGCACGGTTTGGCCGATACCGTGCGAGAATAAAATCCACGGGTAGCCACAGAAGTCCCTAGAATTACTGTGTATAACACACGATTGCCATGAGACTGTACGAGAAGAAATTTGCATGATTGCCATGAGACTGTGCGAGAAGAAATTCGCACGACCGTGCGTTTTACACAGGAACTGGAATTGGAATTCGAGACGTCCCGACTACCTACACAACAATGAAACCATGCTGGAGCACAAGCTCTCAGCACTAAAATGTAGACAAAACAAAACAAAAAGAGCCACGGGGAGCACCAAGTGCATACCCCCAACAATAAAATGCCCAATTGCACAACCATGGGCCAAAATAGTGCACAAAGTGGTCATAGACCGAATGAAGCAAATATAACCGATTATCGGCTCAAATGCGGTGCACGTGCGAGAAAAGAAGCCCAGATGAGTCCGAAAAACCCTATATAAATAGGACTCATCACTTGCACTTCCATAAGATCAGTTTGACTTCATCCTGATTCCCGTTTGACTTAAGACAAATTTCTAGATTTCTTTATGTTATAGACATAGAGCATAAAATTCTTCTCATTAATTATAAGATAATTTTCTTAATGAAGGTAATCAGGTTAATTTGCTAAATAATATGATAATGTTAATTAACCTCTAATGTTCTTTGTTTATCTTTCAGAGACCAATTTAGCATAAGAAAAAAGTGTGACACCATTCAATATTGAGCATACCAAGCTTAATTTTGAATGGGTTAAGCTTACTTCCATCCTAGAGCTTAGTGAGCATGTCTGTTGACACTTACTCCAAGTATATGTTCTCCTTTTTCCATTATCTATGAAACTTGGTTCCTCTAATTCTTGAGGGCGACAACTTCATTTTTTTTTTAGGAAGCTTCATGGTTGTATTCTTCTTCTCCATATGGTTTTGTACCCCATAGAGAGCTATCATTACTTTTTTGATGTCTTCATTAGGGACTCAGAAAGATTTGATATCTATTCTTTCCCAGAATTTGTCTATTAAACTTCTCTAGTTCTATGATAAGATATACTATTATCTTTAAGTATATGATGTGCTAAGCAATTCTCTCGACCCATCTTCCAATGTCTTATTCCATACAAGTTCTTAGAACATCCACTATCCTAAAACCTAATTTACTTTCTTATGGTATTTAGGCAGTCCTCCAAAACAAAATTACTTCATCTTAGGAACACAAGTGGCTTTGGGACCTAAGTTCTAGTTAGTTATTCCTACACAATGTCTTTTTTACAATATTATTTGTTAGCTTAATATTATTTACTCTAGGTACTATTGGATTGAATGAATAAACAATCCTTGGCCAAATGGCCAATTTGCTACATCACCAACAACTAAATTTGTTATATTTTTTATTCTCACTCACTTGATGAAGGGAGTATGAATGTTGGTGATCAAAATAGAATGCACCAAAAGTCATTGCTATATTATAGTTAATTCTATGGATATGTTCTTAAGACAGCACAATCACAAACTTATCTTTGGCAGCTGTCTTCTGAATCATTTCTTTTGACTTTGCTTTTAGTGCTAGTGCAGAAGTGCCAAACACAAAAGGTCTATGATGCTTCATGATGACCTCTTTATAAGGTGCTTTAATGTAATCTTACCAAGGTCTTTCTTGTTTCTCCAATTTTATGACATATTAATTGCACTAGTGGAGCATTCATTTGTTAGATACCCATATTAGATATCCTGATCATATTTATTGCTTAGTAATATAACCTTTTAAAAGACAATTTTATCCATTGGGGATTTCCTCTTATAATTTTCTTTATTATAACATACACCTCCTATATAAGGTGCAAATAAATTGTCAATAATTAGAAGGATGGTTTGCGACCTAGAAAACTTGGCCACAAGCTTCTTTTCAACAAGGTTTTTATCTTCCAGATTCTTGATAGCCTTTTCATTTAAACTAAAGGTTTTCGCTCGTGCCAATCATATCATAGTTTATCTTTGTTATTTCTTTGGTCTTCTCATCCATTTGGGATTTAAATAGCTCAAGAATTTTTATTTCTTCATCCTGATCCTTGACCAAAGACTTATTTCTTTTTAGTGCTTCCAATAGTGCACCAAATTGATCTACGGGGTCAGAATCACTCTCATCATCAGATGATGAGCTTGTTTATGACTCATATCTTGATACAAATTATTTATCCTCAATGCATACTTGACAAGATATGAACCATCCTGACTTTCTTCATTTTTTAAGGCCATAAGCCTATAACAGTATTCATCCTCAGACACACTATCTGAGAGGGTTAAGGGTGCCCTAATGCTCACCTTGGCAACATGATATTCATCTCGATCCTCATCTTTAGACAGAGCAATAAGCCCAAGATAGGCTTCTTCATCTAATTTAGAAGAGTTGTTGCTTTTGTCACTTAATGTTTTGGTATTCTTAGCAATAAAACTCTTCTCATGCTTCTTTCTCCTATATAATCTCTTCTCTTCAGCTTTTCAATTATTCAAACATTTAAAAGGAAAATCAGCAATGATGTGACCTGTCTTTTTACTGACATATCAAACAATGTTTGTTAAAACATGTTTGTTCTATTTAAATTCATACATGTTCTCATTAGACTTGTGTTTTGGCCTATCATTGTAGTAGTGATTTGACTTTCTTGAGCTGGAAGAGGAGGAAGCACTATTCTTCCCTTACCTCCTTTTTGACAGTAGTCTCTTGAACTAAAAGGTGAATAGGGATAGTTCTCCATCAGTAAACTTAGACCCTGATTAGCTGGGTTCAGAGTCTTCAGGATTAACATATCTTCCATTTGGAATGAGAGATTCCTCCCAGCTTCCTCTTAAGATCTCAACCTTGAGAGATACTGACTTCTCCTTGTTAAGGGATCTACTACTATCCTCTTCAGCCTTTCTTGTATTTAGCTATAGCTTATAGGAAAACAACTTTACACATAGGTTCTGGGGTTTCATCCTGGTAAGGTTCCCTATTTTTCTAATGGCACAAATTTTGATATCTCATTCCTTATTCTATGATCTGAGAAATTTGTCATTCAAGCCATAACTGGTGAACTCTCTCCCATATGTTCTCAGACTATCCATAATTTTGAAGAACTTTTCATAACACTCTAAGACTGAGTCCTTCTTATCTTTCATGAAGACCTTATACTTTTGATTCAGCAAAGACTTCCTATTATATCAAACTTTCTTAGTTCCTTCAATGAAAATTATGAGAGAGTCATGTTGGGAACATTGCCAACAATGTTCCTGATTTAAAGAAGTCCTCAAGTCAAATATAAATACATTTTGTATTTGATGATCATCTGATTTTATATTTGTAGGATTATAACAACATTTAACTCATCCTTAGTGAAAGTTAGGGTTAGTTCTGATATACTCTAGAGGGGTGTTGGGGGTGAATAGAGTATGTGGGTATATTTAAAACTTTTTCTGAACTATAAGAAGTACTCCTAAACTTAGGTACTATATCACAGAATACCAAATGAAATCACAGGAAGAACTAAATAACACAGCCACAGTAAGAACAAAAGGAGGGCAACAAGACAACACAAGAGTTTATAGTGGTTCCCAAATCTGGGTACATCCACTCTTCTACCACCCTGGTAGGAATCCACTCAGGTTTTTGATCAGGTGACTGCCACCAATGAGCTTTTAATCAGGTGCTCAAAAACCAAACCTCAAGTCTTTTAGTTAGGAGACTTGCAATCAGGAATCACTTTTGAAGGGAGTAGAGAACCCTTTTTATAGAGGGGGTGAGAGAGTGATGGTGTCTTTTCTTTCTCAATTAAAACTGAGAAGACTAGTGGAATTGATGTTAACAAAAAGCTCCCCCTAAAATTTTGAGTTTATTCAGGGAGGGATGGAACTTTTTCTTCAGGGTGATAGGGCGCTTTCAATTTTGACAAGAAGAACTTAAGGAACTATTTTAACAGATGCAGTATTGTTGTCCTTCAGAGAGTTCCTGAGAGTATGATAGAAGAAGACACTTAATTTGAATGGATGTTCTTCTCCTTCAGAATTGTTCTTCTTCTTGTCTAGCCGCTGTTGATTCTTGACTGATCGATTTTCCATCTCAAGAATTCTGTATGTCTCTCAGAATTGTTATTTGTATCTCATACACTTGAAAAGAATAATAATCTCTATTTTTATATTTCCAACGTGAATGGCCATTTGAATTTTGAAATTCCTTCTGCAATTAATGCTGACGGCCTTGGAATATTTTTTGGCATTGATTTTTTTCCCCCAACTATCCCTTATAAAAATGACAGACAGTAATCCTGATGAAGACAATAATTAATGCTCTTGTGTAACGGTAACATTCAGAGAAAATTAGAGCATTAATTACTCAGGAATCATTGCTACATAATAAGGACAAAAGAGGAAAATAGCCAAGACTGGATTCAACGACCTGAGTCCACATTTTGTCAAGCTGAGAATAGTTGTTTGTCGATCTGAGATCGAAGATCGTCGACCTCTGAATGTTGCTTGATAACTTTCTTCTTCTGTGCATCAAGTTCTTCGAGCTAAATCTAAGATCGTCGAGCTGAGCCCTTACCCATAATTAGTCGACTAGAGAACAGAGTTCTTCTAGCTGATGTTCTTAGTTCATCGACTGAGGTTTGACTTAGAGGAGCTATTACTTTGTCCAGAGTTCGTCGAGCTGAGAACTAAGTTCGTCGAGGTGAGCTCAGAGAATTGTCCCTGAGTTCGTCTAGCTGAGCTCGACTTTCGTCGACCGGAGATCGACGAATGTAGAACTCCTTTTTCTAAGTCTTGAATTCTCTAAGTCTTGAGTCTCTAGCAGTGTTGGAGGCTGGTCCTTTGTACTGTTGACTCAAATGACTTGACCTAGACTCTAGTACACAACCATGACCCTGATCTATACATGTTGGGTCATATCCTAACTTAGTGAACCTAGCCCAAATCCAACTAGAGATCCAACACTTAGTAAGTCAGGAGAATAATATATATTAAAGGGACACTTAACTAATTCTTAAAATATGCTAAGTATAATATCGTTGTGTAAATATACACAATCTTGGTTAAACCGTCTAGATAAGGAGAGTAGAAATATCATCGTAATAATGGTATATTCATGATAATATCAGTTTAAGAAAAATCAGTCTTACAAATATAGTTGAGATAGATTTGAAGCATACACACATTGTTGTGATAAAGAGAAATCGTAAAGAAGAAATGAAATTTCATCGTTAAGTTTTAGAGATATTTCAGAATCAAGTTGAGATTTGAATGATCAAGGCCATATCATTTTGATACGACTCCCCTATCATCAAGACAAACTAAGGATTTAAAGGCTCAGACTTATCGTCATGATAAAATGAATAATAATCACGACAAGATGAAATATTGTTGTAAAGACATCAAGTATTTCTAAGAAGAAGCTTTGTCATCAAAATAAGCTAACACTTTGATAGAAGAGTTCTCAATGGATAAGAAGAATAAGTATCATCATGAAGAGTTGAGTTTTATAAGGAAAAGATAAAATATTGTCTTGACGAGAAGAAACATCATCGCGACAGTTTAGAATCATAGAATTTCAAATCATCGATAGCGCCGAAAGTTCAAATCAGTCTTCTTAGGAAAGATATCTGACATGACTTTTCTCGTTCTCAATCGTTATTTGGTCTTAGTAATATATTTTGAAAAAGGTGTGCATGAAATCACTAATCTTTGACTTAGAGAAGAAAAATAAATCAAACAGTAAAAATTCTCCGAGAATAGTGTCAACAACAAACCAAGAGAAGAAAAATACTTCTAGGAGTCAATCTTTTACCAGAAAATTATCTAATGCTCTAAGTATTGCTCAAGATTATTTAGACTCAATTATTTCGAAAGCAAGGGGTACTCTAGTCTCAAGATTTAGTACTATTCTTGTTTGTTGAAGAAGAACTAGTAAAGGATTGTTCCTGATCCAGTAAATGCTTCTTCATACTAAAGCCTAAGAAGACTCAATCTTTCAAGCACTAATATTATTGGGTCTATATCTACTATTATTAGATATTTAGGTGCCCTTAGATAGGCGGAGGGGAGGGTAGATAAGGTTTTTTTTTTGAAATTTATTTCTTATTTAAAAATTTCATAGTTACTTAAATAAGTTTAAGAATGTTTTATAGCGGAATAATATATTTTATGGAAGAATATATTTTAATATCTCAGAGAATTCAATTACTTTTAAGGGAGGTTAGGTTTCAATATTCTTTCACTACCACCGGCATTAGAACTAACGTCTGGTGCTTGTAATAGAAAGTGAAATCCATGTATGTATTTTAACAAGTAATTTTCAATATGTTTTGCTTTAATGCTTTGAGGGAGAAATAAATTTTTAAAAATTTTAGAGCACAAAATAAAATCAATTTAATAAAATAATGAAATACATGATGTTATTTTATAAGAAACAGATTACAAAATGTTTGATTTCTATAATACTAGAAATTGAGGTAAAATATGAAAAACCCTTTTTCCTTTTCTATACCAACCCTTCTCCCAAGTATTAGTTCGTTCTAGCCTCTCTCTCTCTAAGATAAGGACTTAAACCACCCCTAGATCTACCCTAGACCTAATCGTCATAACTTGCAATGAATTATGGAAACTTCCCTAGAATCTGACGTCCACTCTAGATGATTTCCCCCTAAGTCTCGCAGGACTTTATCGTCAACAACCACGATGAATTTCCTACGGAATCCTTCTTGGAAATTGACAGTCACTCCAAATGATTTCTCCAACAAAACAAAACAATAAAAGAGAAAATATAAGAGAAATAAAAATCAAGAAAAATTCCCCAAATATTTCTAAAGGTGAAGATGAAAGTAATGTAGACGTTGGCATTCTTGAAGCGTTCACCCAACATATTGGACAAGTGTTGTTGCCCTTCTCCTTAAAAAATCACCTTTATATATTCATGTTTGCCCAAGGGAGTCTTCTTCAATGTCTGGAGACAAGACTCTCTTAGATGGTTCAGAGTTGTGGCTTCGGAGGAAAATAAATCAATGCCAAAGAAGGGGAGGAGCCATTCTTTAAATAGGTCTCGGGAGATAATGTTGGTGTTAGCACCAACGACGATCATTAGCTATATTTAGTATGCAGCTCACGGATCCTGCAAGATATAAAAATCATTCTTTTGGCAACTTTGGTCTTTCCTTATACTATTATCAGGCGTTAGTGCTAATGCCTGATAGTAGAAGTATTCTGCTTTTTTAGCTCGACCAAACCTTCCTTTCTTGCAATATTTCCTTCCACGATGATATTGCCATTTTTATTAATGTTAATTCCAAAATTAGTTACTACCGCAGGGTATTAGCAAAAAATTTCCAACTTGTAGATGATGTCATTCTCTTTCCGAAATGGGGTGGCACATTCCGTAAATCTTCTTGGATTGAAAGTTATCACCGTTTTAATATTCAACAATCAACACTCTTTTTTTCTATTTTTAAAGTATACACGCCCTTAGGACATGCCCATGATGGAGGGCATGTCTCCTCATTCATTCTATTCTATAACTATAGGACTTGTACACTATAACTCACAAAAGAATGTATCAAATACATCACGATATTTATTATTCTCAAACTAAGAAATACGGAACGCATGCTCCAACACTCTTTCCCAATTAATAATAACAAATGCATGTATTAGTGACTAGTGAATTTAAGCATGTTTATTTCTATTGATAAGTGTATTTAAAGATAGGTCTGAATAACAGGTTTGTAGTGTGGTATTATAATGCATACTCTTTCTATATGAAGGCTCCCCCCTAAATATATGTTCCCTATTTATTTTACCCCTTCTAAATATAATATCTAGTTCACTATATTTCTCAATTTATTTCTCCCCCTTTTGTTTTTAGCAAAAGTGGGTAGGGAAGAGAGTATAGATGTGAGATTTACTTGGGTCCACTTAGTGAAGAATTTTCATGATTGAGCAAATAATAAAGTATGCACCTCCTATGAATACTCCCCTTATATAGATGCTTCCTATAAATTTTTTTAATATACTTCCCCTAAATTATGAATTTATGCAAGGTGTTCTCCCCCTTTTGGTAGTATCAAAGAGGGTAGAGGAAAGGTATGCAATATGAATGAATAAGATCTATATAGAGAAGAAAATAGGATGTAATATGCAAATTCATAGATACCACTCTACCACTTGTTGATAAAATGTGTGCATGATTGAATATAGTAGTAGATAGTAAGTAAATATCACTTGTTTAAGCATATTATACAACTTATAAAGAGAATAAATAATCATGATTATGCACTGGTGGTAAACATAAAAATATGATAAGTACTCTTAAAATAAACAGTTTTTTTAAAATATGATCGTGTAAAGGATAAAGAGTTTTAAGGCTAATTAGAAGATGTTTTTAATTAAAGTTTAAGGGATGTTATTTCATTGAAATTTAGTAAGCATGATTTCAAAATATCAAAAAGAGATAAGAACAATAATGTAAACTAATTTGCATTTCAAATAAACATAAACATTGAACTGGACATGATTTGCTATCTACTGCATTTACTAAAGTTTAAAGAGAATAGTGTAGATATGCATTAGGATCCAATTCTTATGAGTAGAAGTTTTAGAAAAGTTAATGTTGTGTACAAAATAGTGTTTTGACAAAATATACAAGTAAATTAATCAAAACATATGACATATATAATGAAATAACACAACATTAAACTACACAAATAATTTTTCATAATATTTTAATGCATATAAATAAAAAGTACAACTACCAAGATGGTCTACACATACAATACTTATTAAGACTTATCAGGGTGCAAAGTAGTGCTGGGGGATCACATTTATTCCTTTTTAACTTTATTTTTATTTTTGTGATCCCGTGTACTAAGAGAAGTGGTATATAATTTGTTTGAATATTACACTTTACAATTCTTTTTCCAAGTTATTCAACCTCACATTGCTGATTAATTCTTATTAGGAGGGTGAGTAGTGCTTCGTGGAGTTTTCCTTGTCAACTTTTATTTGATTTTTTATTTTTGTGACCAAGGACTCTGAATTCACTTATTTCGCAAAGAAATTTTTTTAAAAAAATTCAACCACATTCTCTTTAGAAAAAGTGCATGAAAAAAGAATTGAAAGAATAAATTCAATATAGTGTAGAAAATCTATTTATATATTTTAATTATTATATTATTGTACTACACAATCATACAAGCATAAGATAAAAAACACATATAGGTTATCAAAAATGTGTGAGTGCAATAATCATTATATAACTTAAAAAATAATCATATATACTTAGAGACATGCTAAATAATTCTACACATGTTTTCTACAATCAATTTCATTGCATATTATAAGATAGTTTTCAAGGCATGAAATAAACAAAATAATATTTTTACAAACTTGAAAATTAAATTAAACAGAGTAATTGAACTTTAATTGATATATTTAAGCATGCATGACATAGGTAATGAATAATAATCAGTTTTATAATTTTTTATTTTTATAAAAATATAAACACTCAAAAGAAATATTAAGAAAACATATTTTTGTTCTTTGAAATTGTTTTGTAATTTTGTATTAAATTTTTTAATATTTTAAAATAAATTGTTTTCTGAAAAATATAGAGCACATCAGTATATTAAGAACACATCAGAAAAATGATCTTCTATGACAGGAAAAAGATGCAAAAGAAAACAAAAACAAAAAATTTAATGCTACTGTTAGCACTAGTATTAATGCTCGGTGTTAGCAATAAAAGCTTGGAATTTTACTCTGAAAAAATGGTTTTTAATAATATTTTGTTCTATTTTTCTTGATTCATGTTTTCCAAAATAAGAGACAGCAAGCACAATAAAGAGTTTTGAATTAATGAAAAAGTTGTGGATTTAATATTTTTAACCTAAGGTGCCCAAAAAAGATTGTTGTTCAAAATTACATGTGTTTTTTATAATCAAGAAAACCCCAAAAAATGAAATAAGTAAAACACAAGAATAGCATGTCTGAACAAAATAGGCATGACATGAATATAAAGAGTAAAAGGATGTTCATGCAATGTATATGATATGAGTTTGCCCTATATTAATATACCCTAGCTATATGTCTATACCCTAGTTATATGTCTACACCCTAGCCACGTAGTGTAAGACCCCCATTTTTTTTTCTTTTTCGACACCGGGGTCTTAGGCCCAGAACCGCCGCCTTGCGGTGATACCTTCGCACTCGGGAAGGTTGTCACTACAAGACGCCGACTCTGCCAGCCAATTTCGATCGTAACTGTAGCATAAGAAAAGATGCAAGTCCACAGAAATCACATATATAGAAATAAACTCCACGAAGGGAGTGTCCACAGATAGTACATATAATGAAAATCTCGGGCTTATGCCCGGTACATCAAGTCCTCACTACAATTCACTCATCGCGGAAGCAAACTAATACGACTACTATAGATTGGGACTCATTGTCCCTGCTGTCTGGACTCCAGTGCTAGACTGTCCGATCTCCAAGCGTGCCGACCTACGGGGCTGCTCCTCCATGCTGGGCTCCGTGGTCCCCTAAATGATATGGTTCGAAAACCGTTAGTCTAAAAGACTAAGTCCTATCGTCCCCCACCCCTTCCCCCATGGCTCCTAAGCACTGAGCGGGGAGAAGGAAAGGGAAGGACATGAAGGTGGAGAATAGTCAAATTCCAGATGGCAGCGGAACTAAACTAACTGTGTATGCATGATAATAATTATATAAAATTAAATAAGTAACCTTAACTTATGTGGGTACACATAAGCTAGGGGATCTTTTGCAGGGCTCCTATCGTATAAAAAGTCCCATACCGATTTATATGATAGGGTGTCGTTTTTTTTTCTAGCAGGCACAACATATAAATAATACTGAAAGAGAACCTTGACTTATAAGCACGCTCGCACGAACTTATAGGCCAAGGGGTCATTTTGCAAGGCCTAATGTATAGAGCGTCCCATACCGCTTATACATTAGGTGTCAGGTTATATGCAATGGTTATGCTATGAAATGCAAATATGCTATGATGTGAACATGCAAGTGCAACTCACCCACTCGACTCTGTGTACACAGACCTTTAGTTCCACCTTTCAGAGCCGTTACCTCCCAGGATACCTCCGTAGTGGCAGATAGAAGCGGTGGGTTGGGCCTCGCCCACCTCAAAACTAGTATTTGCACTACCGGTCTGACATATCGTACGCCTCAATGCTTGGTGCACTAAGCGGACACCTACGTACTCTTGCCGGCTGGCGCACCGGACTTCTGTTGGCGAAGTGTAAAACCACACTTGCCGAGTCAACGATATTGGTGTCGGTGCAACGAACTCCCCAATATCGAAGACCCACCACCTTATACCTTTTATGCACATGCAATAATTATGAGTCCAACAAATAACCGAGCCGAATCTTCCCGGACTATCCCGTCCGTCACAATCTACAACCGAGCCGAAACTCCCCGGACTAACCCGTCCGTCATAATCTACAACCGAGCCAAAGCTCACCGGACAAACCCGTCCGTCATAACCAACAACCGAGCCAAGGCTCACTGGACTAACCCGTCCATCATAACCAACAACCGAGCCAAAGCTCACCGGGCTACCATGCCCATTACCTTAACCACTAGCCTTATTGCCCGAGTAACCCAAACTATCTCTCGGGACACAGGGGTGTGAGAGTGTGAAATGCTAAGTTTACTACCTACTCCTCAATTCACTTTATGCCAACAACTTAGGTTTTACTCATTTCATTTTCATATTATAGTAAACTAAACCTAAGGTGATTTTGACCTTCCACTCCACGGGGAAGACGATCTTTCGTCGATCCCAACACTACTCAACACTACCGACTCATATCCCACTACTTAACCTAAACTTCTAGGATGACCCATCCACATCTACAACATCTAGCAAGATGGCTAACTCCAACTATGCCAAATCGTTTCCTTTCGAAAATTTACTAAATGCAGACCACAAGGTTAAATGCCATGTATAATGGGGAGTACATAAAATAATCTTCCAATACTCCTATAATAATTAATGGAGGTCCATTATGACCTTTAATCCCTAAATCCAAAGACCCAAAATTTTCCTTATTTATTTAATAATTTATATAATTATTCTAATGACTAAATTTTCCAATACTGAACATGAAGTACCATTTTCATTCAAGATATCATTATACATATTTTATATGTTATTCAAAATAAGGATATAACTCATCTTCCAAAATATCTAAATTTTTCAGCAAGGTTTTATCCCCAATTCATTATTTCATTTTAATCCTTGAAAATTCATTTAAAGAAATATAAAATACTATATTACTTCCAAAAATTCAGAGAAAATTCAAGTATGAATCTATTGGCATGTAAATGGTTTGGGCCAAATTTCATAATTTATTTATCAGTAAATGGACTTAATTAAATTATTGAATAATTCCATCATTTATCAAGCTTGTGAAGTAAGTACCTTAAATAAGTATCCAACAGTTTTCATAAAATTTATATAAGCTTATAATGATTTAAAACATCCTCTGCCAAACTTTCATGACCTCCCAAGGGTCAGAGGGGCCATAATAATTAGTTTATTAAAATTGAGGCATCCCTTGTGTTTCAAATGAAGTACCATAAATATTATTCCAAAATTCCCAAATAAATTACCAGAGACTAATAATATCCTTATTACCATTATACCAAAATTTCATATCATTTTGATGGGTTTAGCTAACCCATTCCTATCCCACCACATTTGTGCCCTAAACTAGGGTTAGGCTTTTGAGGGTCCTAAACCTTCCTAAATACCCTAATATTTTTACCAGAGGGTTATAGTTACCAAAATACCATCCCTACAAAATTTCATAGCCATACAAGATGTTTTGGCCATATGCCCTTCACAAGGTACAAAAGCCCTTCCTTAGGGTTTGACCTAGGATCTTGGGCCAAACCAACTCCAATGCCCCCAAGTTTTCTTTGGAAGGTGTATAAAGTCATGCCAAGTCAGTGTCCCAAATTTGGACCTCTGTTGAGGTGAATTGGACACAATAAGCCAAAATTACATTTTGGACCAAAATGCCCTTCTTAGGGCAAGGCTAGGGTTTGCTTGATTCCCATTCAAATCAACTCCAAACTTCATGAAATATTAACCAGAGGTCTATATTAACCTCATATACATCCCACCAAAATTTGGATAAATGTGGACTTCATTTGACCCATAATTTAATTTACCCTAGCATAATTAATTTATTTACAAAACTATAGGAAAACTATTCCCAAAAATTCCCATTTTTGGGCAGGGTCTGGATATATGGTAGGGTGACTCCCTGCCAAAATTTCAAACCATTTGGACTAAGGATGAAGTGTGGGCAACTAGTTTAAGGACTGCCTAGTCATTTGTATAGACCCCACCAAAATGAGTGCCCTAGTCAAACCAGTCACCCAAATTGGTCCAAACCAATTTTGTTTGAAAGTAGACCCATAGGGATACTTTTTATGTGCTGACCATTTTTTCTGAATTGAAGCCTAAGTATTTTTATTAATTAAAAACATTATATACAAAACATGTGACAGAAAATGAAATAAATCAAACTCATATATTCTATAGTATTTTATCATCATCAGCACGAATCTTGGCGCAAGATGGACGGAATCCCGTCATCTTCTTCCTCTGGCAGACGGCCAGGATTAATCCCGCCTGGGCCGATTTCCAGCGGCTGCCGCCGGCGCTCCGGCCACCTCCCCGGCCTGCCACCGCCGCCGACACCTTCGTGGTGGTCGGGGCTATCTCCAGACGGCGGCTAGGCCGCCGGAATGCACTATTCCGGCGAACCCAGCAAGCGAAAAAAACGTGGAAATCCATGGTTTTCAAAATCCGATTGGGCTCAATTGAGCTCCAACCTTGGCCTTATGGATTCTAAGGATCTACCCATGCAAGAAGGAGTGGAGGAGGACCTGTGGTGGCGGCTGTAGCCGTGCTGATCATCGGATTGGCATGATGGTGGCCGGTGGTGGTTGGATTGTTCAAAAATGCAGGATAGGGCTCGGCTTCTTCAGGAAACTGGTGGAAAATGCTCCTTGGAGTCCAATGGAGCTTTTAAAGAGGGAGAGGAGAGTGTTAGGTGGCTGAATTGCCATGTGCCATTTTTGGCCATGGTCAATCTTGGCGGCTAGGTTGGTAGGGGGGTGGAGCTTGCTCCAATTAGTCCACAATGGCTGCTGCACTCCCCCTTGTCCTTCTGAAATGAATGGGGAGGTTGGGGAGGGGGAAGGAGGAGCACAAAGTCCTCCTTCCTTCTTCTTCCTTCTCTTTCTCTCTCCTCCATGGGTGACTTTCTCTCTCCTAGTCACCATGCCTGAATTTTTGGCTCCTACATGTCCCATGTCAGCCCACAAATCCATTTGGCCACTTAAGTCAAGGTTAGCCCCAATGTAATGGGCTTGAGCTTGAGTTAACCCATTTGGGCTAACTTGACCCAAAGTTGGACTAGGGCCCATCTAGGTTAATTTGATCCTTGAGATTTCCTTAATAGGTCCTTGGTGACCCATTAGCCTCCCCTAGGGTCAAGGTGGGGTTGGATTGGCCCTTGGAGGTCACTTGGCCCTTAACTAGGGCATTTTGACCATTTTAGGTCAAGGGTTGACTTTGGTCAAAACTAGCCCTTTTGATTGGTCCCAATGGGTCCTTGGTGACCTATTGGCCTCTTACTAGGCTTATGAGGGTAGGGGTGGGGTCCATTTGACTAAGGGACTGCAATTGACCCTTGTGTAGGCCAATTTGACCTAATTAGGGTTATAGTTGACTTTGGTCAACTTAGCCCTATTGACTACTCTCCATGGGTCCTTATTGACCCATTGACCTCTCACTAGGTCTAAGAAGGTATGGGTGGGGTCTACTGGGCTAAGGGACTGCAATTGACCCTTGTGTAGGTCAATTTGACCCAATTAGGGCTATAGTTGACTTTGGTCAACTTAGGTCTTTTGATTGCTCTTCATGGGTCCTTAGTGACCCATTGATCTCTTTCTAGGGTTATAAGGGTATGGGTGGGGTCTTGGAGTCTTGGTGAAGCCCCATGATCACTTTTAACCAAGGTTTAGAGATCTGCTAAGTGCAGACCATAGTGGCCCTATCCACACTACCAGGTCCACTTGACTCTTTCTTGGGCTTCCTAGGGTTTTGTCATGACAAAACCACTCTTAGGGGTCTAGTTGGAAATGGGATGTTACAAATCCCAATAAACAAAACAAAGATTTCGTCCCCGAAATCCAGGTTAAGCCGACGGGAACTCCTATCAGGGAGCGGCAACTTGTAACATCCCATGAGGTTCAAAGATGTTTGTTAATATTAAGATCAAATTGCCCATTTGGCAAAGCCTAGACCCCAATAAACAAAAGTTTAGCCCATAACCCTGAAATTTCAGTTCTACTAGTTTAAATTAGGAAGGAAATTGAACATCTTGAGTGGTTGCGAGGAATACCTGACTGAAGAGTTCCAGATATCTTTGTCGCATCAAGTCCTGGGGCTCCCATATGTGCTCCTCTCTTCCGTGATTTCTCCATAGGACCTTGACTAACGGAACCCTCTTGTGGCGTAAAACTCATACCCCCTTGTCGTCAATCCGGACCGGTTCTAGGTGAACTGACCGATCAGATGCTATCGGTCCATCTGTGGTTGTAACTTGCTGCTCTGGACGTAGTAGAGCTCTCCTAAGAGAGGATATATGGAACACGTCGTGTAGACTCGCCAGCTCCGGTGGCAGTTCCATCCTGTATGCCAAGGGACCGATCCGCTCCTGGATCCTATAAGGCCCCATGTACCTTGGGCTGAGCTTCTTCCTCTGTCCGCGTACCCGAGTAACTCCATGCATGGGTCGGATCTTCAAGAACACCTGATCTCCTATCTGGAATTCTACCTGACGGTGTCGAGCGTCGTAATACTTAGCCTGCCGGCTCTGTGCTTCCAGCATTCTGTCCCGTATCAATCTTACTTGAGCCTCGGTGTCCTCGACAAACTCCGAACCCAATGCCTTAGGATCCTCGTCCTGTATCCATGACAGAGGAGTCCTGCACTTTCGTCCATACAACGCCTCATAAGGAGCCATTTTAATACTGGACTGGTAGCTGTTATTATACGAGAACTCGATCAGTGGTAATAACTTCTCCCATGGTTCACCGCGATCTAATACGCAGAGTCGTAGTAAATCCTCCAAAGTCCGGTTGGTCCGTTCTGTCTGTCCATCTGTCTGGGGACGAAAAGCTGTACGGAAGGTTAGTCGAGTGCCTAAGTAAGTTTGCACTGACCTCCACTCCCTGGATGTAAATCGTCCGTCCCGGTCTGACACAATCGACTTGGGTACACCATGGTAGCGGACGAACTGCTCCACAAATTTCCGGACTAACACCCCCACCGAGTCATCCTTCCTGATTAGAATAAACCTCGCCACCTTCGTTAGTCGGTCGATGATCACCCATATCGAATCGTTCCCTATCCTGGATCGAGGAAGTCCATGTATAAAGTCCATGGCGATATCATCAAACTTCCACTCTGTTACTGGGAGTGGCTGCAACAATCCTGCGGGGTTTCTGCACTCCGCTTTTACTAATTGGCACGCCTTGCAACGGGTCACGAAGTAGGTGATATCCTTCTTCATGCCGGGCCAGAACATAGACTTCTTCAGATCTGCAGTCATCTTCGTAATTCCCGGGTGTACTGAATATTGACTGCAATGAGCCTCCATCATGATGTCCTCCCGGATCTGGCCTCCCTCTGGTATGTAGACCCGTCCTCTGAAGCATACTAAATCATCCCTCAGTGTGTAATCTCCCGCAGTGCCTGCTTCTAAGGACCGAAAAATCGGCTCTAGCTGAGTATCCTGCCTCTGTCCATCCTTGACCCGTTTTCGTATGTTATCCATGGCGATTAATGAGGACAGATATTCTCGATATAACTCAGGGTGATCCTCGGATACCAGGGATACTTGCATCTTATCAAACATCTGTATTAACTCCAAGGCCATCAACGGCGTTCCTACTCCAGCGTTTGCGGTCTTTCGGCTTAATGCATCTGTTACCACATTCGCCTTTCCAGGGTGGTAGTGCATCTCATACTGGTAGTCTGCTAAAAATTCCACTCATCGTCTCTGTCTAATGTTTAGCTCCTTCTGTGTGTCCACATACCTCAGATTTTTATGGTCGGAGTATATGTCGTAGTGGACACCGTACAGATAGTGACGCCAGACTTTTAGTGCAAAAATGACCGCTCCCATCTCTAAGTCATGAACTGGGTAGTTTTGCTCGTGCTTCTTCAGCTGCCGAGAAGCATAAGCTATCACATGGCCATTCTGCATAAGTACTGCACCCATGCCCTGATAGGAGGCATCGGTGTAGACCTGGAATCCTTCTTTCCCTGAAGGGAGGGCGAGTATAGGAGCCGAAGTTAGTCGCCCCTTTAGCTCTTGAAAAGCCTCTTCACATCGTGGGGTCCAGATAAAGGGTACCTCCTTCCTTGTCAGAGATGTGAGTGGGAGGGCGATACGAGAGAATCCCTCTATAAATTTCCGGTAGTAACCGGCAAGTCCTAGGAAACTTCATACATCTGTGGCCGTCTTCAATTGTGGCCAGTCCCGAACCGCTTGGATCTTGGCCGGGTCCACTGCCAACCCAGCACCACTGATGATATGGCCTAGGAAGGCCACCTCCTTCAACCAAAACTGGCATTTGCTGATCTTTGCATAAAGCTTGTGCTCCTGTAGTCTCTCCAGGGTCAGCGTCAGATGCCGTGTGTGCTCCTCCTCTGTCCTTGAGTAAATGAGGATGTCATCGATAAACACGATGACAAACACATCTAAATATTCTTCGAACACCTGATTCATAAGGCTCATAAATGCCGTCGGCACATTTGTGAGCCCAAAGGGCATCACTATGAATTCATATAGCCCATATCTGCTACTGAAAGCAGTCTTCGGAATGTCCTCCTCCTGAATCCTTAGCTGGTAGTAACCAGACCTTAAATCCAATTTGGAAAAGAAATGCGCACCTTCTAGCTGGTCAAACAGCTCATCTATCCTTGGCAACGGATATGTGTTTCGGACTGTCAATCGGTTTAGTGCTCGGTAGTCGATGCACAGTCTCAGAGTTCCGTCCTTCTTTTTAACGAACAAGACAGGGGCTCCCCAAGGAGAAGAGCTCGGTCGGACAAATCCAGCCTCCACCAGTTCTTGGAGTTGGCTTCGAAACTCTGTCAATTCCTTCGGGGCCATCCGGTAAGGGGCCCTAGCTGCCGGCTTAGCCCCCGGCACCAGCTGTATCCGGAAATCCTGCTCCCGGTGTGGGGGTAGCCCAGGTAGTTTCTCCGGGAATACGTCGGCAAAATCTCGCACCACCGGAATATCCGAGGTGGAGACCTTGGTCTCAGTCATCTCGAATATTACTTCAAACACTTCTTCCCCCTGTAAGTGAGCCTTGACGGCTTGTACAGACGACAGTATGAGAGGGGGAATGGATTTAATACCTTCAATGACGAGGTAGGAATCCCCATGTCTTACGGTAACTCTTTTGGACGTGCAGTCAATCTGAGCATGATTCCAGTTCAACCACGTCATCCCTAGGATCAAATCAAAGATTGGCATCTTTATGATCGTCGCTGGAGCTTCAAATATCCTTCCGCCGATCTCCGCCTCCATGTTGCAGTGGGCAGAGGTTAACAACTCTGATCCGTCGGGTAGTCGTATCCTCATCATCAGACCCGTGAATCATTCCACGCCTTCCAATCCTTCTATGAAGGCCTTCGATACAAATGAGTGCGAAGCACCCATATCAAATAGCGTATAAGCGGGTTTGCCGCTGATGAAAACTATTCCTGGGGTTTTGGAAAAATTAAATGTCTCAGAATTCTAGCTATGGTTTTCTTTCCTAGATTGTCACTTTTATATCAAATTTAACTTCATGAGGGAATAACTTTAACAAAAATTTTCAGACGTACCAGTGATTACTTGCTCCGGGTTTCGGGGCTGAGCCAGATCCAGTGCATAAATTTGCTCCCTCTACTGCCTACGATCTGCACCCTGGAAACCTCGTCCTCGACCACGTCCTCGTCCTCCAAACTGCTGGGCATGCGGGGCAACCTGTGGTGCTGGTAGAGGTGCTTCCCTCATGGGGCAGTTTCTCCGAATATGCCCTATTTGATGGCAGTTGTAGCACTCTGGTGGGGGAAATGCCATGCCCCCGGGTCTTGGTGCCTCCCTCATCTGAAGAGGCTGAGGAGCCATTACCACCGGCTCCCTCAGCTCTCGTCTTATTTCCTGATGAGGTTGGTCTTCTGTTCTTCTTCCTTCTCTTCCATCTGTGATGCGGCCCCGCCGCTGATCATTCCGGGCTCCCCGGCCCTGGTCCTCTGTTGGCCTCTTTCGACCCCGAGTGGTGTGCCAATCGGCCTCGATCCTCTTTGCCATTTCCAAAATCCGGGAGATAGGCCCGTCGGATACAAACAACAAAGCCTCCCTCAAGTCCTCCCGCAGGCCCTTATAGAATCTCTTGATGTATCCCGCTTCGTCCAGCTGGTAAGAATCTGCATATCGAGCCAAATGGTCGAACTCCCGATGGTACTCTACCACTGTCCGGGTGCCCTACTTCAGCTGTAGGAACCGCTCCTCCAACTCAACCCTGGCCGACTGTGGAACAAAATGCTCTAGCAGCGCGGTCCTGAACTCTTCCCAGGTAACTTCCGCAACCTCCCTATCAGCAAACCTTGTGTCCAGCAGCGTCTTCCACCACCTCTTGGCATGGGACTCCAGGCTGGAGACGACCAAGGCCACCCTCTCCTCCCAGGGACACCGTATCCCAATTAGCATTTCGTACATAATATCTAGCCATTCTTCTGTCCGTACGGCGGATTCTGTCCCCAAGTAAGATGGAGGGGAGAGTCCTCAAAAGATGCTCAGCCAATTGGCCCCCGGGTTTGGCTGCGGAGCCGGAACCTGCTGAGCCCTGAAAGCATCTAGAATGGCCGTCAGCGTTTGACCCATCTCCGATTGTAGGAATGGAGTGGGGACCAGGGGTGGTGATGCAACAGTCGGAGTCTGCTGAACTCCGCCTTGTTGTGTTGGCTGCGCTGGGGGCTGCGTAATAGAAGTCAAATATAAGAATCTCACAGATTTAACTAAAAGTGGACAATTTTTATGTGATTTCCCATATGGGCCCACCACTGCTTCCGCTGCTTAGTTTGTCCTCAAACTAAACTCGAGCGGGGGTGTCCCAGGGTTAGTGGACTGCTACCTTTCGATCGATATATTTCGCTCTGATACCACTTGTAAGACCCCCATTTTTTTTTCTTTTTCGACACCGGGGTCTTAGGCCCAGAACTGCCGCCTTGCGGTGATACCTTCGCACTCGGGAAGGTTGTCACTACAAGATGCCGACTCTGCCGGCCAATTTCGATCGTAACTGTAGCATAAGAAAAGATGCAAGTCCACAGAAATCACATATATAGAAATAATCTCCATGAAGGGAGTGTCCACAGATAGTACATATAATGAAAATCTCGAGCTTATACCCGGTACATCAAGTCCTCACTACAATTCACTCATCGCGGAAGCAAACTAATATGACTACTATAGATCGGGACTCACTGTCCCTGCTATCTGGACTCCAGTGCTAGACTGTCCGATCTCCAAGCGTGCCGACCTCCGGGGCTGCTCCTCCATGCTGGGCTCCGTGGTCCCCTAAATGATATGGTTCGAAAACTGTTAGTCTAAAAGACTAAGTCCTATCGTCCCCCACCCCTTCCCCCATGGCTCCTAAGCACGAAGCGGGGAGAAGGAAAGGGAAGGACATGAAGGTGGAGAATAGTCAAATTCCAGATGGCAGCGGAACTAAACTAACAGTGTACGCATGATAATAATTATACAAAATTAAATAAGTAACCTTAACTTATGTGGGTACACATAAGCTAGGGGATCTTTTGCAGGGCTCCTATCGTATAAAAAGTCCCATACCGATTTATACGATAGGGTGTTGTTTTTTTTTCTAGCAGGCACAACATATAAATAATACTGAAAGAGAACCTTGACTTATAAGCACGCTCGCACGAACTTATAGGCCAAGGGGTCGTTTTGCAAGGCCTAATGTATAGAGCGTCCCATACCGCTTATACATTAGGTGTCAGGTTATATGCAATGGTTATGCTATGAAATGCAAATATACTATGATGTGAACATGCAAGTGCAACTCACCCACTCGACTCTGTGTACACAGACCTTTAGTTCCCCCTTTCAGAGCCGTTACCTCCCAGGATACCTCCGTAGTGGCAGACGGAAGCGGTGGGTTGGGCCTTGCCCACCTCAAAACCAGTATTTGCACTACCGGTCTGACCTATCGTACGCCTCAACGCTTGGTGCACTAAGCGGACGCCTGCGTACTCTTGCCGGCTGGCGCACCGGACTTCTGTTGGCGATGTGTAAAACCACACTTGCCGAGTCAACGATATTGGTGTCGGTGCAACGAACTCCCCAATATCGAAGACCCACCACCTTATACCTTTTATGCACATGCAATAATTATGAGTCCAACAAATAACCGAGCCGAATCTTCCCGGACTATCCCGTCCGTCACAATCTACAACCGAGCCGAAGCTCCCCGGACTAACCCGTCCGCCAGAATCTATAACTGAGCCAAAGCTCACCGGAAAAACCCGTCCGTCATAACCAACAACCGAGCCAAGGCTCACCGGACTAACCCGTCCGTCATAACCAACAACCGAGCCAAAGCTCACCGGGCTACCATGCCCATTACCTTAACCACTGGCCTTATTGCCCGAGTAACCCAAACTATCTCTCGGGACACAGGGGTGTGAGAGTGTGAAATGCTAAGTTTACTACCTACTCCTCAATTCACTTTATGCCAACAACTTAGGTTTTACTCATTTCATTTTCATATTACAGTAAACTAAACCTAAGGTGATTTTGACCTTCCACTCCACGGGGAAGACGATCTTTCGTCGATCCCAACACTACTCAACACTACCGACTCATATCCCACTACTTAACCTAAACTTCTAGGATGACCCATCCACATCTACAACATCCAGTAAGATGGCTAACTCCAACTATGCCAAATCGTTTCCTTTCGACAATTTACTAAATGCAGACCACAAGGTTAAATGCCATGTATAATGGGAAGTACATAAAATAATCTTCCAATACTCCTATAATAATTAATGGAGGTCCATTATGACCTTTAATAACTAAATCCAAAGACCCAAAATTTTCCTTATTTATTTAATAATTTATATAATTATTCTAATGACTAAATTTTCCAATACTGAACATGAAGTACCATTTTCATTCAAGATATCATTCTACATATTTTATATGTTATTCAAAATAAGGATATAACTCATCTTCCAAAATATCTAAATTTTTCAGCAAGGTTTTATCCCCAAATCATTATTTCATTTTAATCCTTGAAAATTCATTTAAAGAAATATAAAATAATATATTACTTCCAAAAATTCAGATAAAATTCAAGTATGAATCTATTGGCATGTAAATGGTTTGGGCCAAATTTCATAATTTATTTATCAGTAAATGGACTTAATTAAATTATTGAATAATTCCATCATTTATCAAGCTTGTGAAGTAAGTACCTTAAATAAGTATCTAACAGTTTTCATAAAATTTATATAAGCTTATAATGATTTAAAACATCCTCTGCAAAACTTTCATGACCTCCCAAGGGTTAGAGGGACCATAATAATTAGTTTATTAAAATTGAGGCATCCCTTGTATTTCAAATGAAGTACCATAAATATTATTCCAAAATTCCCAAATAAATTATCAGAGACTAATAATATCCTTATTACCATCATACCAAAATTTCATATCATTTTTATGGGTTTAGCTAACCCATTCCTATCCCACCACATTTGTGCCCTAAACTAGGGTTAGGCTTTTGAGGGTCCTAAACCTTCCAAAATACCCTAATATTTTTACCAGAGGGTTATAGTTACCAAAATACCATCCCTACAAAATTTAATAGCCATACAAGATGTTTTGGCCATATGCCCTTCACAAGATACAAAAGCCCTTCCTTAGGGTTTGACCTAGGATCTTGGGCCAAACCAACTCCAATGCCCCCAAGTTTTCATTGGAAGGTGTATAAAGTCATTCCAAGTCAGTGTCCCAAATTTGAACCTCTGTTGAGGTGAATTGGACACTATAAGCCAAAATTACATTTTGGACCAAAAGGCCCTTCTTAGGGCAAGGCTAGGGTTTGCTTGATTCCCATTCAAATCAACTCTAAACTTCATGAACTTTTAACTAGAGTTTTATATTAACCTCATATACATCCCACCAAAATTTGGATAAATGTGGACTTCATTTGACCCATAATTTAATTTACCCTAGCATAATTAAATTATTTACAAAACTATAGGAAAAGTATTCCCAAAAATTCCCATTTTTGGGCAGGGTCTGGATATATGGTAGGGTGACTCCCTGCCAAAATTTCAAACCATTTGGACCAAGGATGAAGTGTGGGCAACTAGTTTAATGACTGCCTAGTCATTTGTATAGACCCCACCAAAATGAGTGTCCTGGTCAAACCAGTCACCCAAATTGGTCCAAACCAATTTTGTTTGAAAGTAGACCCATATGGCTACTTTTTATGTGCTGACCATTTTTTCTGAATTGAAGCCTAAGTATTTTTAATAATTAAAAACATTATATACATAACATGTGATAGAAAATGAAATAAATCAAACTCATATATTCTATAGTATTTTATCATCTTCAGCACGAACCTTGGCGCAAGATGGACGGAATCCCGTCATCTTCTTCCTCTGGCAGACGGCCAGGATTAATCCCGCCTGGGCCGATTTCCAGTGGCTGCCGCCGGCGCTCCGGCCACCTCCCCGGCCTGCCACCGCCGCCGACACCTTCGTGGTGGTCGGGGCTATCTCCAGACGGCGGCTAGGCCGCCGGAATGCACTATTCTGGCGAACCTAGCAAGCGGAAAAAACGTGGAAAATCCATGGTTTTCAAAATTCGATTGGGCTCAATTGAGCTCCAACCTTGGCCCTATGGATTCTAAGGATCTACCCATGCAAGAAGGAGTGGAGGAGGACCTGTGGTGGCGGTTGTAGCCGTGCTGATCGTCGGATTGGCATGGTGGTGGCCGGTGGTGGTCGGATTGTTCAAAAATGCAGGATAGGGCTCGGCTTCTTCAGGAAACTGGTGGGAAATGCTCCTTGGAGTCCAATGGAGATTTTAAAGAGGGAGAGGAGAGTGTTAGGTGGCTGAATTGCCATGTGCCATTTTTGGCCATGGTCAATCTTGGCAGTTAGGTTGGTAGGGGGGTGGAGCTTGCTCCAATCAGTCCACAATGGCTACTGCACTCCCCCTTGTCCTTCTGAAATGAATGGGGAGGTTGGGGAGGGGGAAGGAGGAGCACAAAGTCCTCCTTCCTTCTTCTTCCTTCTCTTTCTCTCTCCTCCATGGGTGACTTTCTCTCTCCTAGTCACCATGCCTGAATTTTTGGCTCCTACATGTCCCATGTCAGCCCACAAATCCATTTGGCCACTTAAGTCAAGGTTAGCCCCAATGTAATGGGCTTGAGCTTGAGTTAGCCCATTTGGGCTAACTTGACCCAAAGTTGGACTAGGGCCCATCTAGGTTAATTTGATCCTTGAGATTTCCTTAATAGGTCCTTGGTGACCCATTAGCCTCCCCTAGGGTCAAGGTGGGGTTGGATTGGCCCTTGGAGGTCACTTGGCCCTTAACTAGGGCATTTTGACCATTTTAGGTCAAGGGTTGACTTTGGTCAAAACTAGCCCTTTTGATTGGTCCCAATGGGTCCTTGGTGACCTATTGGCCTCATACTAGGCTTATGAGGGTAGGGGTGGGGTCCATTTGACTAAGGGACTGCAATTGACCCTTGTGTAGGCCAATTTGACCTAATTAGGGTTATAGTTGACTTTGGTCAACTTAGCCCTATTGACTACTCTCCATGGGTCCTTAGTGACCCATTGACCTCTCATTAGGTCTAAGAAGGTATGGGTGGGGTCTACTGGGCTAAGGGACTGCAATTGACCCTTGTGTAGGTCAATTTGACCCACTTAGGGCTATAGTTGACTTTGGTGAACTTAGGTCCTTTGATTGCTCTTCATGGGTCCTTAGTGACCCATTGATCTCTTTCTAGGGTTATAAGGGTATGGGGGGGTCTTGGAGTCTTGGTGAAGCCCCATGATCACTTTTAACCAAGGTTTAGAGATCTACTAAGTGCAGACCATAGTGGCCCTATCCACACTACCAGGTCCACTTGACTCTTTCGTGGGCTTCCTAGGATTTTGTCATGACAAAACCACTCTTAGGGGTCTAGTTGGAAATAAGATGTTACACATAGTAAGTGTTGGATGGGCATGAGGAGTTACATACATGTTGTAGGTTGGGGTGTTAATTATATATGCATACAAAAGATGACACTCAACCTAGCTGTTGGTACCCTAGTTTGATTTGAGTTTAGTCTTGCCTTTTTAGTCCCTTGACCCAAGAAATATCTATGGTCATTGGTTAGTGGTCTAGCTGTAGAGTCCTCACTTTTCCAGATGAAGAATTTGGTTAAGTAGGTTTTTCGTTCGACGATAGTCGAACGCCGCTCGACTATCGTCTATCGGCTGATCGACGATCGTCTATCAGTTGGTCGACGCTCTATCTGCGTTGATAGTTCGACTATCTGTTGATAGGTCGACTATCTATTCTGCTTTGATAGGTCGACTATCTGTTGATAGGTCGACTATCTGTCGTCTTTGATAGTTCGACTATCTGTCCTGATAGTTCAACTATTTGATAGTTCGACTATCTGTTGATAGATCGACTATCTGGTCTGTTTTGATAGGTCGACTATCTGTTGATAGGTCGACTATCTGTTTTCTGAGGTAGGTCGACTATCTGCTTGATAGGTCGACTATCTGTTAGTGCTTGATAGTTCGACTATCTGTCCAGATAGATCGACTATCTGATAGTTCGACTATCTGCTCTGATAGGTCGACTATCTGCCGGGGTAGTTCGACTATCTTCTTCGATAGGTCGACTATCTGGATCGTTCGACTATCTGCCCGATAGTTCGACGATCTCCGTGCGTCGTTCGACGATCTCCGTGGGTCGTTCGACGCTTTCTGTCTGCCTTTATATTTTGTATTTATTTATTATATTTAATTAATTAATACATTTTCTGGCACGTTGTTTTTAGTTGTTTTATGATAAAATTTCCAGGCAATATTTGCTCCATCCCTTTTGCCTGAGTCAAATCTTTTTAGATAAAGTTGTTTGTCTTATTAGCTGACATTATATTTTACTTTATCTGCTGTCAGCCCTTTATAGCCGTTAGACTGAAAAGTCTTCTTTTTGCTATAAAGAGTTTGTTTCTGATATGACTTTATTTAGTACTTTATTATCAGATTGCTTCCTGCAGCTTCCTAGAAAAAGGTTTATTCCTTTTATAGAATGTTTCTGCTGCAGAGATTGTTTTGTCTTCTTTATATTTACAGCTCAGGTCTCAAGTTTCAGAAGAAGACAAGGAATTCAAATTGAAGAGAGTCGTTGCTTGTTGCTGCTATAAAAAGGATCCTTTGAAGAAGGATTCAAGCTAGCTAACTAGTCACCCAGTTATTCATTTAAGCATTCAAGCCTTCATCAAGATCAAGTTTTCTGCTCTCAGCAATTTCCATCCAACTGAGAAGTGTTAAGCTCTTCTACTCTTCTTCAACCTGAGTTCTCCTGCTTCCAGGAAGTTCCAACTCAGAGTTCTTTTGAAGAAGAAGAAGAAGAAGACAGCTGCTTGAAGATTGCTAATTTTATTATTTATTATCTTCTTGTAGTTTTTCCTTCAGATCTTTCTGAAGAGTTTTCTGCACTGAAGCAAGACTTCACCTGGACATCTTTGAGCCAGGGGGAGCCTTGATTCTTTAAGAGCCCTCTAGCTCAGTGCAAGTCTTTGTGCTTCTCTAATCTTTGTAAAATAGAGAAGACATCTTAACCTTCTTCCCCCTCCTGTACAGGGTTATTACTCCCTTCAAAAGTATCCCTTGGTGGCAAGGCACCTGATCAAAAACCTATGCTTGGTTTTTAGACACCTGATCAAAAGTCTAAAGGGTTTCTGGATCTACCTGAAGCAGATCCTGTTGGTGGCAGGGCACCTGATCAAAAACCTGAGTGGATTCCTACCGTGTGGGTAGAAGAGTGGACGTACCCAAGTTGTTTGGGGAACCACTATAAATTTCCTTGTGTCGTCTGGATTCCCTTGTTTAATTCCTGCATTGTGGCTGTGAATAGATATAACTAGGATTGCTAGTTGCTGATTAGGTTTTCCAAGCCTTAACAGTAATTACAGTTAGCTTGAATTTGTGCACATCACTCGTGTTAGGCTATAGGGTTAATTCTATATCTATAATCTTTTCATTCCGCACTTCACTCCAAGGGAGTTGGGTAGACCATTAAGTTTTGTCTAGTGCAAAATTTGATAACTCTATTCACCCCCCCTCTAGAGTAGTATCTATCCCTTCACTTTCAATTGGTATCAGAGGGAGGTTAACTGACTGAATAGGCTAACACCTAAGTCACAAGATCCTGATAGATACCAAAGCTTATAGATATTCACTATCATGGCCCAGTCCAAGGATTATTCTAGCACCAGACCTCCAGCATGCAACTTAGCTAAGTTTGGCATCTGGAAGGCAAGGATAAAATTATACATGAATTCTATTGATGAAAGCATCTTTGCTTCTATTTTGTCAGGACCCCCAAGAGCACCTGCTGCTGCTACTGCCTCATCATCTGATATGAGTGCAGTGCCTCCTCCAGATTACAATGATGAGTACAAGAAGGCCAAAATAGCAGATGCCAAGGCGATGAACATACTGGCTCAGACAATGTCTGATGAGGTATTCTAGAAGGTTGCTGACTGCTCCTCAGCAAAAGCCATGTGGGATACACTGAACCAGATTGTAGCTGGTTCAGCTGATGAAAGGAAGGACAGAAGGTCCAACCTGATCTCACAGTATGAGAACTTCAAGAAAACTGATGCTGAATCAGTTGAAGCCATGTACACCAGGCTCAGCTCAATCATCAATGAGCTGAGGACCCTGGACAAGGACATATCATTGATAGAGGTCAATGATAAGATTCTTATGTGCTTCCCTAGCACATGGGATCTAAGGATCTGGCCCATCAAGGAAGCCAGAAGTACAAATGAGATTTCAACAGAGGCCCTTCTCGGCAAGCTCAAGTCTTTTGAGCAAGTGCTGAAGACAAGGGAGGCAGAAGCTGAAGCAAAGACCCCCACTCCAACAAGAAAAGAGCAATCTCTAGCTCTTAAGGCTGCTGATGCTTCTGAAGGCAGCCAATCAAATGAGGAACTAATGGCATTGTTTGCCAAGAGGTTTCTCAAGATGGGGAGAAAGGAGTTCAGAAAGAAGTCTTCACGCTATGAAGACAAACCAAGGTATGATCGTTCTCCTGCTAAAGAAATTATTTATTATGGTTGTAGGAAGCCTGGACATATCTTGCCAGAGTGTCCAGAGGAGAAAAACAAAGACAAGAGGAAAGAAAAAGAACAACACAGGAAGCACTCCAAGCCATCCTCCTACAAGAACAAGAAAAAGGAGAGAGGTTTCATTGCTGAAACCTGGAGTGATTCTGATGAAGAATCATCCTCCTCAAGCTCCAGTGAGGATGAGGAAGAGAAGAAGGCAAAAGAAGTTTGCCTCATGGCAATAGATGCCTGCAGCAACCACTCAGCTGCAGAGAGTTCAGATTCAGATGAAGAGATGCCAACAGAAGATGAGGTACTCTCTTCGTATGACTTCACTTCAGAAGAATTTAAATTAGATTTTAAATCTTTATGCTTAGATTTGATTAGCTCAGAAAAGGAGATAAAAGAACTTAGAAATAAGTTAGCTGACTCAGAAGTAATTGCTACAGAAAATATTAGGTTAAAGGAAGATCTCACTACTTGTAGTGAAGAAATTAAATTTCTTAAAATGGAGTTAGCTAAGTCTAAGAGGTTAGAAGAATCACTTAATGGTAGAAGCCTTAAGTTGTTAGAAATTACCAGCATGACTAACACTAGGTCAGCTAATAACAAACTAGGCTTAGAAGCTTCTCCCAGTGAACCCCCAGTTCTTCTTAAAAACAATCTTTCAACTCCAGTGAACTTCATTTCAGCTAGTGGAATGAAGAACACTGAGCAAGTAAATCTAGTTAATAAAACCTTAAATAAAGCTAAGAGAGAAAAGAGAAAGAAATTTTTTAAAGAAATGCAAAGAGCGTCGAACGCCGCTCGACGATCGGAAGCTCAATGGTCGAACGAAGCTCGACGATCTGAGCACCCATCGTCGAACGTCGATCGACGTTTTCAATATGATTTTCAAAATCATAATCAGTACCATAGAAACCTAAACGAAAATAGAAACCCTAGGTTTGTTGACCCATCATCTGCATGGAGAATCCCACCTAGGAGATCTCACCCACTAGGTTATCACCCTCAGCCTGCATTTTCATATATTTCCAGTTTTTCTTATGTGAAAAACAAGGGACCCAAGGTTACCTGGGTCCACACTGTCTAAATAAATGTCTTGCAGGTGAAGGCCTATCCAATCACTCAAAATAAGTGGTATTTGGATAGTGGATGCTCCAAGCATATGACAGGAAATAAAAATCATTTGTCAAAATTCAAAGCTAAGCTCGGCCCAAAGGTTATCTTTGGAGATTCCAGCTGTGGTCAGACAGAAGGCTATGACAGGATCACAATTGGAGATGTCACTTTCAAGAGAGTTGCATATGTGACAGGACTGAAGCACAATTTGATCTCAGTCAGCCAGCTATGTGATGCTGGCTACCAGGTTTCATTTTCTAACTCCTCTTGCAATATCACTTTAAATAATAATATTGTTTTAGTAGGCATTAGAATAGGTAATATTTATTTAGTAGATTTCAATTCATCTCATTCTGAAATCTGCCTGTTTAATGAAGTAACACTTAATAATAATTCTTTGTGGCATAAGAGGCTTAGTCATGTTAATCTTAAAAATATATCTAGGTTATCTAAACACAACCTTGTTAGAGGTTTACCTTCTTGCCCCTACAAGAAGGAGAGCCTATGTAAGGCTTGTCAGCTAGGCAAGCAAACCAAAAATTCTTTTAAATCTGTAAATAAAAGTGATTCTCCTAGAATCCTGTATTTATTACATTTGGACCTTTTCGGCCCAATAAATGTACAGAGTTTAGGAGGGAAGTATTACACCTTAGTAATTGTAGATGACTTCTCTAGGTTCAGTTGGGTTTTCTTTTTGAGAACTAAGTCTGATAACTTCAAATCCCTTACAGACTTTCTACTATGTGTGCAGACTGAGTACTCTACTCATGTGGCCTTGATCAGAAGTGATCATGGTACTGAGTTTGACTCTCTTCTCATGCAAGAATTCTGTGAGAGAGAAGGTATCAAACATAGTTTCTCAGCTCCTAGAACTCCCCAACAAAATGGGGTAGTTGAAAGGAAGAATAGAACACTCATTGAAGCTGCTAGTACATTGTTGGCAGATGCTAACATGCCTCTCTCCTATTGGGCAGAAGCTGTTAGTACAGCCAATTATGTCTTGAATAGAAGTTTGATACACAAGCTTAAGTGTAAAACTCCTTATGAGTTGCTTAAGGGAAAGAAACCTAAAATTAATTATTTTAGAGTTTTTGGTTGTATTGTTTATATTCATAATAATAATAAAGAATATATTAGAAAATTTGAAGCAAAAGCTTCAATGGGAATCATGCTTGGATATTCCCAAGTAAGCAAAGCTTATAGGGTTTATAACAAATCTACATGTAAAATTGAAGAATCTGTGCATGTGTCTTTTGATGAGTCTCAGATGTTTTACAAGGAGAAGGAAAATTCTCCTTCCTCCAGTTCATTGCAGGTACCTGATGCCCCTCAAGAAATTCTTCAACTATCAACTCTTCAGATCACTGAATCAGACAGTGATGAAGATATTGCTGAAGCTGTTGTTGTACCACCAACAGTAGATCAAATTCCTCCCGAGGAATTAATCCCAACTGTTGCTGAAGATCACATACCACCTGCTGATATTGTCACACTTAGAGATCACCCGACATCTCAAGTGATTGGAGACATATCAGCTGGTGTGCAAACAAGACATCAATTAAGACAGGATGTGATGCACGCTTGTTTCCTCTCACAGGTTGAGCCCCTCACCTTTAAAGATGCAGAGCTAGATCCCCACTGGATCATTGCAATGCAAGAGGAACTCAATCAGTTTGAGAGATGTAAAGTTTGGACTTTGGTTCCAAGACCTAAAGGCCAACTGATCATAGGCACCAAGTGGGTGTATAGAAATAAGTTGGATGCAAATGGAATTATAGTAAGGAATAAAGCTAGGCTTGTAGCTCAGGGCTACAGACAGGAGGAAGGTATAGACTATGACCAAACCTTTGCTCCTGTTGCAAGGCTAGAAGCAATAAGGATCTTCTTGGCCTATGCAGCCTTCATGAAGTTTAAGGTGTTCCAAATGGATGTCAAAAGTGCATTCCTAAATGGTGAGCTTAAGGAAGAGGTGTTTGTTGAACAACCACCAGGGTTTGTTTCTTCAACTCAGCCTTCACATGTGTTTAAGTTGCAGAAAGCTCTTTATGGACTAAAGCAAGCTCGTAGAGCCTGGTATGAGACCTTAGCTAGTTTCCTGTTAGAGCACAACTTTACTAGGGGAGTAGTTGATAGAACCCTTTTCGTCAAGCATCACAAGGACACAATCCTATTAGTTCAGGTGTATGTAGATGATATTATTTTTGGCTCCACTGATCCCAAACTGTGCAAAAAGTTTTCCAACTTGATGCATTCCAAGTTTGAGATGAGTAGTATAGGTGTGCTGTCTTACTTTCTTGGTCTCCAAGTTAAGCAAGATGCTGATGGTATCTTCATCTCCCAATCCAAATATGCCAAGGAATTGGTAAAGAAATTTGGGATGGCTGATGCTTCAGCAATGCCTACACCCATGGCTACTAATGTAGTTATTGATTCTGATGATCACGGCAAGCCAGTTGATCAAAAGAATTATAGGGCCATTGTTGGTTCCCTATTGTATCTAACTGCAAGTAGGCCAGATATAATGTTTGCTACATGCCTTTGTGCTAGATTCCAGGTCAACCCCAAGGAATCTCATCTGATTCTTCTAAAGAGAATCCTGAGATACCTGAAGGGATGCCCAAATCTAGGACTTTGGTACCCAACTGAGTCAGAATTTGAATTAATTGGATATTCTGATTCTGATTATGCTGGTTGCAGAGTTGACAGGAAGAGCACCTCAGTAACTTGCCAGTTCCTGGGAGAGAGATTGGTCTCTTGGTTCTGTAAGAAGCAGGCTTCTGTCTCAACTTCAACTGCAGAGGCTGAATATATAGCAGCTGCCAGTTGTTGTTCACATATCCTGTGGATTCAAAACCAGCTTGTGGATTATGGTTACTCACACAAGAACACCAAAATCATGTGTGATAGTACCAGTGCTATCTCAATTGCACAAAATCCAGTGCACCACTCTAGAACGAAGCACATTGAGATTCGGCACTATTTCCTGAGAGATTGTGTGGAAAAGAACAGGATTTGTCTTGAGTTCATATCCACTGAGTTTCAGAGAGGTGATATATTCACCAAGCCCTTAGATGAACAGAAGCATCTGTTCTTTTTAGTTCAACTAGGCATGATCAATGGACGAGACTAAGTGTGACTACATCTGCCAATGTTGAAACTTGTTTGAAGATAGTCGAACGATGTTCGAAGATAGTCGATCGGGTCAAGCCCATCGTCGACCTATGGTTGATGAAAGTTTGTCTGATTGAAGATCGTCGACCGGCGTTCGACCATAGTCGAACAAGTCTAGCTCATCGTCGATCTCTGGATGACGACAGCTTGTTGTTTGAGAAGCCAGAAATAGTCGAACGATTGTCCGACTACTCTGCTTCTGGACCGACCGTCGAACGACCGTTCGACCATCGGGTCTAGTATCTTTTTAATAGATCGACTATCTCCGGTCTAATATAAAGCCGATAGTCGACCTAGGTTAAAAGATCTTTTGTTTTATCGTCGACGGAGCGTGACTTTTCGCATTCTGTCTTCCCGCTTGTGATTTTCTGCCGCTTCGTCTCCTTCGTCTTCTCCGTCTTTCTCGCGCATCCTCCAGCAATTCCATGGCGGTTTCTCCCGCAGTGTTAGCAGTTGTAAAGTTCGATGCAGGCTTCAGCGTTGATTTTGACGCGTTCAGTTGCTGCGAAGCAGGGATCGTGGAAGTTCTTCAGTTGTGCCGGGATCAAGGACTAGAGAGATTAATGTCATCAAGGATTAAGTTAAATATACCCAAGATCAAGGAATGGGCTTTCACTTCGTCATCCACCGACGATTCGATGACTGGCACCATCGGCGGAGAAGAGGTAATTTTAACTCCGGCCGTTCTGACTGATATTTTTGGATTAGTTAATGGTGAAGAGGATTATGAGCAAGATGCTCAAGAGTTTGGAAGGATGCTGACTGAGCTAGGACATGCGGAGGGCATTCCCACGAAGCTGCTCAAGGTCAATTTTCCCTTTAAAATTAAATTTCTCGCTGAGTTAGTCAGAAAAGTGCTCCTTGGAAAGCACTCTGCTCATGACAATATCACAAGGCAACAATTTGCACTGATGTGTGCAATTGTTAATCGGAAAAAGATTGATTGGGCAGGAGTATTGTTTGATTTGATAAGGAAAAAGAATAGTAAGAAGGAAGTTACCCTCGGAAGGGTCATTGGAATTTTCCTGAAGGAAAAGTATCCTCAGCTGCTGGTCTCCGTTGCAACAACCATAAATGCGAGCAAGAAGATGGACCCAAATCTGTTCTCCAAGTGGAAGAGAACTTTTGTGAAACCCGCTCTCACAGGGGTTGCTCCAGCGACATCAGAGAGCACCAGGACTGATTCGGTCGCTCCTCACCCTCAAGAAGCTGGCTCAGCTCTTTCCCTTCCCTCATCTTCTTCTGCTATGCAGTCTGCTTCAGTTGAAGTTCCATCAACTTCAGCTGAAGTATGACTTTCTCTTTCTCCTGTTAGAGAAACAACCACGGTTGTTCTTCCTTCCCCTCCAGCATCTCCTCTTCCTTCTCATCTGGCTAGGATATCTGCTCCTAGTTTTGATCTGTTAGGATCTGAGAGGATTCCAACACCTCCTCAGTCCCCTATTCATTCTCCAGTTAACACTCCTGTTAACTCTCCAGCTCCATCTCCTATTCGATCTCCAGTTAACACTACAACCATCTCTACTGCAGCTCCATCCACTACACTTCCATCATCTTTTGAGATCACCCCAGCATTCATCTCCGGCATTCTGGAGTTGATTATCCCTTCAATCAAAATCATGATTGAAGAGGCAATTGCTCCACTTGCCTCCTCCATTTCCTCCTTGACTGCTTCCATCCAATCTCTTTCTAAATCTGCTGAGCCCTCTTCTTCAAGGGGCCTGGTTTCAGTTTCCACTGAAATTAGGCAGGGGGAGATGTTCTGTGAAGATGCCTCAGAGCCTCCAGCCTCCCTTCCAGCAGTTCAAGAAAAGTCTAATGCAGTACAAGCTCAAGATGAATCAGGTTCAGTGTTGTCTGACAAAGATATATCTGATGCTATTATGCTATCTAAATTTGCTGTGAAAGTTTGCTTAGAAGATCTCACCACTCCCGTGATTGCTCATTTCCTAGAAGGGATTATTACTTCCTACCTAGATGAATCTTGGGAGTTGGTCAAGTATGAAGGTAATTCACTCATCCGCTTTATTGACGAGTCAATTAATTTGATAGCTTGTGAATACCTAGAAGGAATGATTTTTGCTTATTTAGCAGATCTGTGTTCATAATTCTACAGATTATATTAAAGAAGATTTAGCTGCTCAAGTTATAGTCATTGTTTCAGAAGCTGCTCCTGCTATTCCTAATATTCAAGTAGATCCAGAATTGGATTCTTTTTTAGATGACATAGAAGATGTGTCTGAAATTCAAGAAAAGAAAGCAAGAGATGCTTGGAATCAAAGAGTTCAATCTTTGTTAGAGGAAAAAGAAAAAGATTTGCAAGTTGAAAAGTCAACTATTTGGGATGATTCCCCAGGTCTTGATTTAGATTTCCTTCTGGCTCAGGATGTCATAGAAGAAGAAAAAGAGAAAGGTGCTTTGAAGGAAAAGGCTATTTCTGAAGCCTATGATCCTTATGACAATCCTCCATCATCTAACTCTGATGATGAAGATGATTCTGATTTGTCTGAAAATTCAAAGAGAAAGAAAGCTGCTCAAAAGAAAAGAAAAGTCGTTGCTCCTCCTCCTCCCAATCGAGAAAATGATACTCCATATTACATTCTTAAAGGAATTGACCCCAAATCAAAAGAATTTCAGCATTGGATGTGGTTCTCCAAGAACCAGCAGAAAGAGAGAAAGAGAACTAAGAGATATGACTCTCCTGCTTCCAGATGGACACCCAGAGGTCCTCCTCCACCTCCTAGTGCAGGAGCCTCTGGTAACCTCTCTGCTAATCCATCTGCCTCTTCTGGAAAATCTGCACCTTCTCAGCCTCAGCCAAGGAAAAGATCTCAAAGTTCCCAAGGCAGATCTTATTCTGGTTCTCAAAGACAAGTGAAGGAGGTTGTGTTTCAAAGACCAACTTTTTCCCCTCCTCCTTCTCCAAAGAAAAGAGTTCCATCTCCAATGCCAGTACAGTCTGAAAAAGTTGTTTCAAAAGTTAATCAAGATAAAGAATCAGATGCTACTCCTCCTGAGTCTATTTATGAAAGTCCTGAGCTTGATCCTAACTTTAGGATGGCTCGTTTTCACGAATTGGTTGGAGCAGCTCAAATCAGAAAAGCAAAAGCTGAAGGAAAAGATACTACTGGTTTAACCACCATGTCTTCATTCAGAAAGAAAGAGTTCGAAAAGTTCCAGGTTAATCCTGATGTATTTGACCCCTCAAAGTATATGGAAAAGCACCCTGAAGCAGTTGTTCCAAGGGCTGCAGAATTGAAAATCATTGGTGTGCAGGACTTGAAGATGTCAAAGAAAGAGGCTGATGATCCTCTGAGGAAAATTTCTTTTGTTCCTAGTTCCTCTGACCCTTTGCCAGATTCTGTAGACTCTTAATAGTTTGATTGACTGCTGTGTTATATTTGTCTATTATCTATCTGTTTGATAACTGCTAGTTAATTGTTAACTATTTCCTATATTAATTTTATTGCTCTTTAGCTAGCTTTATGTTTTAGTTTTTGAGAGACTTAACTCAAATAGGGGGAGATTGTTGGTACCCTAGTTTGATTTGAGTTTAGTCTTGCCTTTTTAGTCCCTTGACCCAAGAAATATCTATGGTCATTGGTTAGTGGTCTAGCTGTAGAGTCCTCACTTTTCCAGATGAAGAATTTGGTTAAGTAGGTTTTTCGTTCGACGATAGTCGAACGCCGCTCGACTATCGTCTATCGGCTGATCGACGATCGTCTATCAGTTGGTCGACGCTCTGTCTGCGTTGATAGTTCGACTATCTATTGATAGGTCAACTATCTGTTCCGCTTTGATAGGTCGACTATCTGTTGATAGGTCGACTATCTGTCGTCTTTGATAGTTCGACTATCTGTCCTAATAGTTCAACTATCTGATAGTTCGACTATCTGTTGATAGATCGACTATCTGGTCTGTTTTGATAGGTCGACTATCTGTTGATAGGTCGACTATCTGTTTTCTGAGGTAGGTCGACTATCTGCTTGATAGGTCGACTATCTGTTAGTGCTTGATAGTTCGACTATCTGTCCAGATAGATCGACTATCTGATAGTTCGACTATCTGCTCTGATAGGTCGACTATCTGCCGGGGTAGTTCGACTATCTTCTTCGATAGGTTGACTATCTGGATCGTTCGACTATCTGCCCGATAGTTCGACGATCTCCGTGCGTCGTTCGACGATCTCCGTGGGTCGTTCGATGCTTTCTGTCTGCCTTTATATTTTGTATTTATTTATTATATTTAATTAATTAATACATTTTCTGGCACGTTGTTTTTAGTTGTTTTATGATAAAATTTCCAGGCAATATTTGCTCCATCCCTTTTGCCTGAGTCAAATCTTTTTAGATAAAGTTGTTTGTCTTATTAGCTGACATTATATTTTACTTTATCTGCTGTCAGCCCTTTATAGCCGTTAGACTGAAAAGTCTTCTTTTTGCTATAAAGAGTTTGTTTCTGATATGACTTTATTTAGTACTTTATTATCAGATTGCTTCCTGCAGCTTCCTAGAAAAAGGTTTATTCCTTTTATAGAATGTTTCTGCTGCAGAGATTGTTTTGTCTTCTTGATATTTACAGCCCAGGTCTCAAGTTTCAGAAGAAGACAAGGAATTCAAATTGAAGAGAGTCGTTGCTTGTTGCTGCTATAAAAAGGATCCTTTGAAGAAGGATTCAAGCTAGCTAACTAGTCACCCAGTTATTCATTTAAGCATTCAAGCCTTCATCAAGATCAAGTTTTCTGCTCTCAGCAATTTCCATCCAACTGAGAAGTGTTAAGCTCTTCTACTCTTCTTCAACCTGAGTTCTCCTGCTTCCAGGAAGTTCCAACTCAGAGTTCTTTTGAAGAAGAAGAAGAAGAAGACAGCTGCTTGAAGATTGCTAATTTTATTATTTATTATCTTCTTGTAGTTTTTCCTTCAGATCTTTCTGAAGAGTTTTCTGCACTGAAGCAATACTTCACCTGGACATCTTTGAGCCAGGGGGAGCCTTGATTCTTTAAGAGCTCTCTAGCTCAGTGCAAGTCTTTGTGCTTCTCTAATCTTTGTAAAATAGAGAAGTCATCTTAACCTTCTTCCCCCTCCTGTACAGGGTTATTACTCCCTTCAAAAGTATCCCTTGGTGGCAGGGCACCTGATCAAAAACCTGTGCTTGGTTTTTAGACACCTGATCAAAAGTCTAAAGGGTTTCTGGATCTACCTGAAGCAGATCCTGTTAGTGGCAGGGCACCTGATCAAAAACCTGAGTGGATTCCTACCGTGTGGGTAGAAGAGTGGACGTACCCAAGTTGTTTGGGGAACCACTATAAATTTCCTTGTGTCGTCTGGATTCCCTTGTTTAATTCCTGCATTGTGGCTGTGAATAGATATAACTAGGATTGCTAGTTGCTGATTAGGTTTTCCAAGCCTTAACTGTAATTACAGTTAGCTTGAGTTTGTGCACATCACTCGTGTTAGGCTATAGGGTTAATTCTATATCTATAATCTTTTCATTCCGCACTTCACTCCAAGGGAGTTGGGTAGACCATTAAGTTTTGTCTAGTGCAAAATTTGATAACTCTATTCACCCCCCTCTAGAGTAGTATCTATCCCTTCACTTTCACTAGCACTCTTTCCCTCAGTGCCTCGCAAGGTCCCACTGGAACTTTCCCTAATTATGAACAAAACATGACTTAGAGGTTATATTTCTAATGCACACAATCATATGCCCCCACTATGGTGAGACACATGATATGGGTAAATGATCATTGACATACTAAGCATTTAAGTTTAAGGGTTGATTCATAAATTATGGATTTATTTGATTATTAAATTTATAGTTTATTTAAAAGTCACATGGTTATCATGTATTTTAATTTACACTTTTTTTAACTTAACATGACATTATAAATGTTGGTACCTAATATGGACACTAGATTGATCATATACTAAGATTTGATGCTAGGATAATGAGTTTTGAATGCAATATTATGCTAAATATGAGAGTTAATATTGCATATTTTCAAAGGTAGAGTTTCAATATAAAGACCTAAAATGAAGTGATAATTCCATTTGATTTGTTCTTATTTGTACCAAGTTGATTCTAAGGTCTAAATATAATGAAATACATGTAAATAGTAGTGAAGCATATCAATGCACCAAGTAAAGAAACATGATATCAATAATTATCATATGATTCATAATTCCTAATAGTAATTTTAGGACCATTCTTGATTGATCATGAATTTTGAAATATGATTAGTTAGAAATTATTGGGAATATTGCTCCTCAATGTTCCATGGATTTGAAGAGGCATCACCATTAATACTAAGAGCATAATTGTATTTGATGTATATTCAAGTTCAATGTGTGCAGGATGTTCTTTGGAACAATGAGTAGACAGGTTGTCTAGGTGATAGTGACAGGTGGACACAAGGAAGAATGCTGGAAAGACAGAAATTTATCTAAGTCCATAGGCGTTGAGTGAAGCCAGTTCACTCAATGCCAGAAGTCAAGAAGCGCTGAGTAAAGCATGGGCAGTCAAAGCCTGACTGTTAACAAAGCAGGATTTTGGTTAAGTCCACATGCGTTGAGTGATGGCAGTTCACTCAACACCATATAGCAAGAGGCATCGAGTAAAGCACAGACAGTCAAAGCTTCAACATTGGCTAAGAAGAATTCTGGCTAAGTCCAGAAGCGTCGAGTGAGCATAGCTCACTCGATGCTTGAAGAAAGAAGCGTCGAGTAAAGCTCAGACAATCAAAGCTTCAGTATTGGCAAAGAATAAATTTGGCTAAGTCCAGAAGCATTGAGTGAAGCCAGTTCACTAAACGCCAAGCTCTGAAAGTTTCGACAGAACAAGCTTTATTCAAAGACTCAGAAGATGTAGACAGAAAATCTGTCTAAGTCTAGATGCATTGAGTGAGGACAGTTCACTCAACGCTAACTCAACAAAGAAATAAGCCAAGTCCAGAAGCATTTAGTGAAGGCAGTTCACTCAATTCCCGAAGAAGAAAGCGTCGACAGAACTGGGTAATGTCAAAGCTTAAGAAGAAGAATACATAATTTCTGTCTAAGTCTAAAAGCGTTGATTGAAGGCAGTTCACTCAATGCCAGCTCAACAAGAAATTTTGCTAAGTATAGAAACATTGAGTGAAGGTTGTTCACTCGACGCCTCATCAAGATGACAGGAAAGTCAAGTATGGGTTCACTCAACACACTCAATGCCTATCAGCAAAAAGTTTGTCTAAGGAGAAAAACATTGAGTGAAGGTCATTGACTCAACGCATTCAACTCCTATCAGTAGAAAGTTTGTCTAAGGACAAAAGAGTTGAGTGAAGGATGTTCACTCAACGCACTCAACGCTTCCTCAATAGAGATATTGGCTATGTCCAAATTCATCGAGTGATGACTAATCACTTGACGCCTAATGGTATAGAAATAGCGTCTAAGTCCAAATTGCGTTGAGTGATAAAGGTTCACTCAACGCCTGGCAGTGCAGATATTTGGCAAAGTGTTTTTGCATTGAGTGAAGGCTGTTCACTCAACGCCTATGATGAATTGTCTAAAATCGGCTAAGTCCACAGATGCTGACGTCAGCAAAATTCAAAATGTTGCGAGAGGTCTACAGTACATGACAAATGGCGTCGCAGGCCTACTATTCGACATTTTTTGTAAAAGCAAAGTTGCAGCCAACAACTACAGGTGGTCCCACGGGTCAAAGAGCCATTGGATGGAAGAAGATAAAAATAATCTAATCAGCATAAAGAAGATAACTTTTAGAGATTTAATTTTTCATAAAGAGGCGGAACTTCATCATCTTCCTCTTGACATTATTGCAGAGCCTGGAAAACAAGTTCAATCTACTGATCTAAAAGTTCAAGCAAGTTAATTGTTGCAATTCTCACCTACACCATCAAGTTCAGAGAAATCTCTGAGATAGAAGAAGGAGCAGCCAAGGGCTAACCCTAGCTACATCAGATCAGTTAAATGGTAGTTATTGCCATTCTCACCTACAACATCAAGTTTAAAGACACTTTTCTGAGAAAGAAGAAGCAGCCAAGGCAAGCCCTAGCTGCAATAACTTCACAGCCCAAGCAGATTATTCTTAAAGAACTTTTTCTTTAGCTGTGAAGAAGATAGGGCTGAGTTTTTCTCACCTCTGAAAGCAAAAGGCTCAAAGAACATTTCTCTGGAGTCAAATCATCACCCACTTTACTCTCTCTATAGGATCCTTTAGATCTGCGTGTAGGCCAAATTGTAAAGGATGAGTGTAAGATCTTGTATAAATCTGAGGTAGGATCCCTATGTGGATCTGAGGTAGGGCAGTTTGCTTGAGGTAGGAGAGTCATTCTATCTGAGTTGTAGGGACTTTGTGCCTGAGTTGTAGGATCCTTTGGTGGATCTGAGGTAGGGCCTTTATGCCTAAGCTGTAGGAGAGTCATTCTCTCTAAGTGGTAAGGCTATCATCCTAGCCTGAGTGTAGGACTTGTGCTCAAGTCTGAGGTAGGTGATCTTTAGATCACTGAGCTATAAGTGCAAGCTTGCTTTGAGTTATAGGGCTTTATGCCTGAGCTGGAGATCTTGGAGGATACTGAGAGATATTGAGGGATATGTGTTGTAAGCTCTTTAGAGCTGAGTTTTGGAGAAGTGTCATGTCTAACACACTGTTAGAAAGGTGGGAGGGATAGTCGATGTACCCATAATCTAGAGAACCACTATAAAATTCCTGTGTGTAGTGTGTTTGTATTGAAAGCTAACTTAATCTAACTAACAACACACCTAAAGCAAGAAAGAAATTAAAAAGCCGCAAAAACCTATTCACCCCCTCTAGGTGTAAACTATCATTGAAACTAAATACTTTCAAGTGATATCATAGCGAGGTTACTTAAAAATGGCTTAACAGTCTGAGTTGACCTCCAAGGGTAGCTAAAGGAATTCTACTTATGGGTTCAGGAGATAAACATAAGGAGCTGGGTTCCATGAAGCTTCCAATCTGCAGGAAGGAAAGCATTGGGATCTAGAAGGAGAATGTCAGGCTTTTCATAGAAGCATCTGCCTAAGAATCTTCATAATAATTATGGAGGGACCTTTTATCCCCATGAAAGTCTCAGCTCTAAAATAAACTATCTAGACACCCAAGAAGTATTCAGAGATGACCAAGGATGAGGTCATTCTAGATACCTTGGACAAGAGAGCTCAGAACATCATAGTTAATGTTATTGATGATTCTATTTTCCAGAATCTTGTTCACTGCAAGACCTCCAAGGAGATGTGGGACACCTTAATTGTCTGTATGGAAGGCACTGAGGAGGTCAGGGATGATAGGAAGTCCCTACTCAACCAAGAGTATGAGGCTTTTAGGCAGAGTAAGAAGGATATCATATATGAATGCAATGAAAGATTCTTCAGAATTGTGAATGAGGTGAGGACCTATGGGAGGGTATTTAGCCATTATGAGCTCAATGACAAGTTCCTAAGGTCTCTAACTAGAGACTAGGACACAAAGATCTATTCCATTAGAGAGGTGGCAAAGTTAGCTGATACTCCACCTCACATACTATTTGGGAAGTTGCTCTCCTATGAGATGTAGCTATTTGCTAGGAAGGAGGAGGAGACAATTAGAAAATTCCAGGCCAAGGAAAATACTTAGGCCTTCAAAGCTGAGAGCACCAAGAAGACTAAGGAGAGGATTTCCTCTCCTCCAAGGAGGCCTGCTGATTCATATGGCATAGGGACAAGCTCATCATACTATAACATGCCAGATGAAGATTTTGCCCCCTTCTCTAGGTAATTTCAGAAGATGATGAAGAGGAAGCAGTGGAGTAGCAAACCTTCCTCCTCTTTTCATCACAGGAAGGACCACTACATGGCTTAGAAGAAATAGTCCAATGGAGACTGGTATAAATCTAAACATGGTAAACATGTTTCTTTTAAAGTTGTTTGTTATTATTGTAGTAAACATGTACATGTAATTGCTGACTGCCCAGTCAAGAGAAGAGAATTTAGTGAGAAGAAACATCACCATATCAAGGGAAAGAATGAAAAGACCTTCATTGCAAAGAATGAGAAGAGCTGGAGTCAGTCTGACTCAGCATGTTCTGTGTCTAAAGAAGAAGCCTACATTGGGCTAGTTGCTGCTGAAGAAACTGAAGACTATCTTGCTGACAGGATAGGTATCAGGGCCCTTCTGTCATAATAAAACAGTGAATAAGAGGAGGATCTTGATGAAGAAGATGCCAACAACTGCTATGGGCTGATGGCCATGTCTGATGAATAATCTAGCCAGGATTAACCTGGTCCAGATAAGGTGTTGGGTATTGCATCCACAATAACCCAGATTTGCATGAATTCACCCTTGAATTAAGTTGTATTTAATATCTTTCTTTAGTTGTGTGTTTGTAGACTATCATTGCTAAGTGTAGACCAATGTCAGTCTATAGTGGGTCATGAACACAGGACCATACAGTGTAATCCCTTACTGTGTGATCCAAGGTGTTGACTCATGTGTAGCCTCTCTATTGGGATACACTTCATATTCAAGCACTTGGACCATGGTATGAAGATTAGATTCTTGAAGAGAAAAAGTTTCTCAGTTCTAAAATTTCTCTAAGTCCACTTCTCAAGAAGTCCATTATAGTTCTCGAGAAGTTGAGTTAATAGTATTCGAGAAGTTCCCTTAGTTCTCGAAAAGCCTAGACTAGTTCTCGAGAAACATCAGTATAGTTATCAAGAATCTTAGTCTAAGTTCTCGAGAAGTCACAGCCTATACTTCTCGAGTAGCCAGAGACAACTGTGAAAAATATTCTAAGTCCATCTCTCGAGAAGCTGGTTATAGTTCTCGAGAACTTAGCTTTTAGTTCTCGAGAAGTCAGCTTAGTTTTCGAGTACAGGTTTTAGCTCTCGAGTAATATTCTTTTAGTTCTCGAGAAGCTCAGTTTAGTTCTTGAGTAGACTCAACGCTTATCTCTCGAGTACAAACTTAAGTCCAGAAAGCATAGTTCTCGAGAAATTAGCCTTATTCTCGAGAACTGTAGTTCATTTTTCAGAAAATTTACTTAAGTCCAGATCGACGGGATTTTCAAATGACTTGACGTGATTGGTCCACGTGTCATCATTAATGTAAATTCTAACAATCAGGGGAAATCCTATATAATGTCTTTTCATCAAGACTAACCCTAAGCAGTGAACCATATACTTTCTAAATTTTTGATCGGCCGTCTCTCTCCAAGAACAAACTTACAGAAGACGCCGCCGCCGCTCAGTTTGAAGATCTATACGACTGTTTTAGATTAAGTTAGACTTGTTGTTCAAGGAATCTTAATCTTCTCCTTGATCGAGTAGGTCCTAAGTTTCTCAGGTCAGATCTACAGAGATTCTTCTTCAATATTTCTAAAAAAGCTGCAAAGTTCAAAAGAAGACCTAGAGTTAAACTTTTCCCGATCTGAGACAAATATTTGTTTGTATTTCATATCTCTTTGTAATTTTGTAGGAGATTATTATCCGAGTGTAGGAGAGTTGTTCTCCGAGTTGTAGGAAGTTTTCATCTTTCGAGTGTAGATTCCTTTGGATGAAGATTGTAGGAACTTGGTTCCGAGACGTAGGATTGGTTTTCAATCCGAGATAATGGAGTAGCCGAGTCTAGTGATTTACTAGATCGGTGAGGGAAAGTGGACGTACCTAAGGTTGGGGAACCACTATAAATCTTCTTGTCATCTGTGATTGCTTGATTGTTTTTCAACAAGTTCGTTAAATTTTTTATTCCACAAATAGACGCACATTTCACCTATTCACCCCCCTCTAGGTGATTTAGGTAGACAACTTAACACTTTCAATTAGTATCAGAGGGAGGTTGGTCGTTAAAAGGTTAACACCTTGATCAATTTACTCTCTAAGTTTTCTCTTGAGAATTTTCAATCAATGGACAAGGCTAAAGATTTTGCCAAGCTTCCCCTGTGCACAAAGAACAATTTACCCATATGGAAAGAGAGAATTAAATTTTTCATGGAAGCCGTAGATCCCCGGATCTTTATGATTGTTGAAGATGGTCTCCACATTCCTATGACTATCTCAACTATAGATCCAACAAAGAAAGTCCCAAAGAAGCTGATGGATCTAGATAAAGACGAGATTGCACTTGTCTCCTTGGACAAGAAAGCCAAAAATATAATTACAAGTGCAGTCGATGACTCTATGCTGCAATACCTGATCCACTGCCAGTCTGCTAAGGAGATGTGGCAGTCCCTCATCACCTTGATGGAAGGTACAAAAGAAGTAAGGGATGACAGAAGATCCCTGTGGCAGTCCCTCGTCACCTTGATGAAAGGTACAAAAGAAGTAAGGGATGACAGAAGATCCCTGTTGAATTAGAAATATGAAGCCTTCCGACAAGGGCACAAAGATACCATTGCAGATACTTTTGAGAACTTTTTCAAGATAGTTAACGGCCTCAGAGTATAAGGCTGAGTCTTCACCAATGGGGAACTGAATGACAAGTTCCTAAGATCCTTAACCAAGGAATGGGACAATAAGGTATGTGCCATCAGGAAATTTGGAAAGCTAGCTGAGACAGATCCTCAGAATCTCTTCAGGAAGCTGATGTCATATGAGCTTCAACTAAACACGAGGAAAGCTAAAGAAGAGAAGAGTAGGTCTACATCCAAAGGGAAGTCTATTGCTTTAAAGGCAGACACCTCCAGGAAGTCAAAGGCTACCTCTCCAACCCCAGCACAAAGAAGTTAGTGAAGAAGAGAACTCTGAGCCAAGTACCTCGGGATCTGAGCTATCTGTAGGATAGTTCTCCTTACTCTCATGGCAGTTCAAGAAATTCTTGAACCAGAAAAAGCAATGGAAAGATAAGGATGCCTCTCACAGAAGATCACGACATGACAGTGATCGACACAGAAAAGGCTCAAGTAGCCACGACATGTATGGTTCTAAACAAAACAAACATATTTCGACTGACATAGTTTGCTACTGTTGTAACAAGCCAGGTCACGTCATAGATGATTGCCCCACAAGAAGAAAGAGGGTGGCAGTAGAGAAGAAAAGAAGTCCTCGTACAATAAGAAGAGGACAGAGAAGAGCCTGATAGCCAAGAAGGGCAAGACTCTTAGTGACTCTGACTCATCTGAGTCAAGTGAAGAAGAGGAAGCCTACTTTGGACTTATGGCTCAATCAGATGATGAACAAGAGCCCCAGTTCACTGGGGAGGTAAAATCTCACACCCCTCTTTCAGAATCTGAAGTTTTTGTGCATGATCATGAGGACAGCTCCTCTGACGATGACTCTGAACTCATGGCCTAGTATAAGGAGTTGATCATGGCTTACGACAAATGTCGAAAGGCCGTGAAAACTCAGGCAAAAGAAATTAACTCTCTAAAGGCCATAGAAAGCTCTCTGAGAGAGGAAGTCGTTAAAATAGACTCACTCAGAGAAGACTTAGATACTGATGTTGACGAGTTCAACAAGGATATCAAGCACCTTGATCTGAAGGATGAAATCATCAAGGAGTTGGAAGACTTACTAGAAGCCGAAAAGAAACTTGTTGAAGGTTTCTCTAAGCCAAAAGTAGTTCTTCCTCTTATTGCTGAGTTCTCTGCTCAGGCCAAGGGTGCTGGGCTAGGACATGTAGGAGCTCCTAGTAAATCTTCTAGGAGAAATAAGGCTAAGAGAAAGAATAAGGCCGTCAAGAATGCCTCAGCTGAAGAAAAGGGGAAAGCTCCTCTAGATCAGACTATTTTTAAGAAAGTCATCTTTCCAACGAATAAGTTTGATCTTGACTCGTCCTACGGTCACTTGACTAGGCCTACATATGTAGAGCCAAAGTCTCGTTACCAAGGATAGACTCGCCCCAGAAACTTCGGTGAGAGTGTCTTTAAGGCACCTTATGAAGAAGTCATTCTTCAGGACTATGGCCCTTATGAACATGGTCATAACTTCAAGAAAGTACCAAAAGTAAAATCCATTATAGAAAATCCTGTGATGGAGAAGAAATCATGTGATTGCCATAATCATAAAGCTTCTTCCTCCAAGAATGCTACCCATATTGGACCAGTATCCCAGAAGGTCAAGCAGGGGTACCCAAGGCAAAGATACAACAAGTTCGATTGTTGGTGCTGTGGCAGAATTTGTCATTTTGCCATCGATTGTTAGTTTAATCCAAGAAATTTTGTAACTCCTCAAGTTGGCAACATGAGAATGACTACTCATGATACTAATCCTCGTAGTGGGAGTAATCTAACAAGAGACCAAGGACCTAAACATGTTTGGGTTCCTAAGGCAAACTGATTATGATTGCAGGGATGTCCAAAGGCCACCAAAACGCCAATCTAGTATTTGGATAGTGGATGCTCTCGGCACATGACCGGGACAAGAAGCCTACTTCAAAATTACTCTCCAGTGTTGAACGGACCAAAGGTCATCTTTGGAGGTTCAGACCGAGGGATAACCAAAGGCTATGGTATGATCACTAACGGTAGTGTATCCTTTTTGGATGTAGCTTATGTTGAGGGATTGGAACACAATCTTATAAGCATAAGCCAACTATGCGACAAAGGATACATAATTGAATTCCATGCTGACAAGTGCCTTATAATGTCTGTTGACAACATGGAAATGATTCTATCTAGCACTCGAAGCAGGAATATATTTTGTTTAAATTTCATTTGTATAGATTCTTCTACACCAGTGTGCTTTTTAGCAAAAGATAGTGTGTCTCTTGGTGACCAATGGCACAAGAGGTTAGCACATATTAATTTTAAAACTATTAATAAATTATTCTCTCAGAACTTAGTATGTGATGCCTCGAATGTCAAGTACGTCAAAGATAGACCTTATCATGCATGCGTAAAAGGCAAGCAAATAAGGGCTACCTTTAAAAGCATTATTGACAAAAAATCAAGTAGATGTCTCCATCTACTTCATATGGACTTGTTCGGTCCACTACAAATTTGAAGCTTGGGAGGTAATGAATATACATTAGTTATTGTTGATGACTACTCGCGCTTTGTGTGGGTGTTCTTTCTGAAACACAAGTCAGATACCTTTGACATCTTTATAATTTTTTCAGGCAGATCCAGAATGAATACAACTGTTCTGTTGTCAAAATCTGAAGTGACAATGGAACAGAGTTCAAGTCTGGGGCCATGATAGAATTTTATGAAAGCCTAGGTATCTTTCATGAGTTTTTCCTCTCCTCGCACTCCACAGCAAAATGGAGTAGCTGAGAGAAGGAACAAAACACTCATAGAGTCCTGCAGAACTATATTGAGTGATGCTTCACTACCGGAGTATTTCTGGGCTGAAGCCGTCAATACTGCATGCCACGTGCAAAATCGAGCACTCATCAATAAGAATCATGATAAGACACCTTATGAACTTCTACAAGGAAGGAAACAACCTATTTCATATTTTAGAATTTTTAGCTGTAAATGTTTCGTGCTTAACAATGGTAAGTATCATGCTACCAAGTTTAGTGAGAAAAGTTTTGAAGGTATTTTTGTAGGTTATAGTAGCCATAGCAAGGCATACAGGATTTTCAATAGTAAAACTCTGGTTGTAGAGGAATCCATACATATTGTTTTTGATGAGACGAGCTTACTGCAAAGCAAATCATCTAGTGTGCTTGTTGACGATGCAGGTACAAGGCTGAAAGAAATCAGCTTGGATGAACCAACTGAAGGTGAAAAAGAAATGTTCATCAAGATCACTACTCCAACCCCTATTTGAGAGATAGACGATCAAGATGAAGGAACCATCCAAGTTGATGAAGTCACTCCAGTGGCTGAAGAAGTTCCAGATGCTAGGAACCTAGAGCTCAAACATCTGAAGGATCATCCGTTAGACAAAATCATAGGAGATCCCCGGGATGGTGTCAGAACTCGTCGAGGTACAACTAACGAGAATTTATATTTAAGTTTTCTCTCACAGGTTTAACCAAAGAAGTTTGAGGAAGCAAACTCAGACGCTTCATTGATCTTAGGCCTGGAAGAAGAACTGAACTAGTTCAAGCACTGCAAAGTTTGGAAGCTAGTTCCAAGACTCAAAGGTGAAAGTGAGAGTAAGATCTATCTCAACTCTAGAGGGGGGTGAATAGAGTTTATTTAAAGTAATTCACAATTTTAAACTTAGCAAAACTTTTAAGATTTAATTTATATATATAGGTGTAAGGTGCCTTGCTATAGAATTAAAAGAACAGTAAAAAGAAGAGCACAGCACACAGCAAAGAAAACACACAAGCAAACCAGAAAACACAAGGAGCTATAGTGGTTCCCCAAAAACCTGGGTACATCCACTCTTCTACCACCCTTGGTAGGAATCCAATGCAGGAAGGGTTGATCAGGTGTCCTGGCACCAATGAGCTTTTGATAAGGTGCTCAAAAACCAAACTAGATTTTTTGATCAGGTGTCTTGCCACCACTGAGTTTTGACAAGGTTCTCAGAACCAGAATCAAAGCTTTTGAAGGGAGTTTTGAAAACCCTTTTATAGAGGGAAAGGAAAAAGAAAAGGGGTGAAGTTGTCTTCTCTGTCTCAATCAAAGAGATAAGCACAAGTGGATTTGTATTGTCAAAGCTCCCCCTAAGATGTTGACTAGTTCAGGAGAGGAAGCTTTGCTTCAGGGTGATAGGTCTTCAGAAGCTTTAGATCTCCAGCATAAGATAGTTTCAACAGAGGCTGAAAGATGAGTTGTCTGGAGTCCTTGGGATGAAGCTGTGATCACTTTTTGAGTACACAAAATTATTCAGCTGATTCTTCAGGATTGATCACTTGAGCTTTCTTGTGTTGATCAGAGAATCCTTGTGAATCACTTCTTCTTTTTCTTTCTTATCTGTATTAGTCTGTGTATCTGTCTCTTGTTACTTGGGAAAAAGAAGAGAAGAAGATTTTTTTAATTCTTTGGAGATTCTATGTCCAAGATAGCCGTTAACCAGACATTAAATGCCTTCCATAAAAGATTTTGTCTTCAAGAGGAAAGTCCGGTAAAACATTCTCTGAATAATTCCTTGAAACTTGCTCCAGAATAAATGAAAACGGCTGGCAGATCTCTTGCCATAAATGCTGAGATAATTTGAAACACATTCCAAAGTCTGACTGAATTTGAATCCTTAAAGATCGTCGATCTCTCAAGAAAAACGTCGATCTGAGCTCTACGATCGTCGACCTGAGCTCAGAGACTGGAAAAGATCATCAGCCAGAAAATGTCGAACTGAGCTCGAAGATCGTCGAACTGAGCTCAGTGACCTGGAGAATAAGTGAAGAAGGATCATCGACCTGAGCTAGAAGATCGTCGACCGGAGCTAGAAGATCGTCGACCGGAGCTAGAAGATCGTCGACCGGAGGTCGACGATTTAAGCAAACTGACTGAAGGCAGGTCGTCGATCTGAGCTCGAAGACTTAATTTAGTTGAGCTCATAGAGCGTCGAACGGAGTTCGACGTTTCTTTGAACTGAGCTCGACGAAAAACGGTCTTAGACTTGGCTCTATTTCTGAAATCTTGGAATGGTCCTGGGGGCAGCTTCAAACCTAAGTTCTAAGCCCTAGACACATTCTAATGTTGACCTTTTCAACTATACATCTAGGTCAACCTGGTTTCCTAAGAAAAACATAGTGATCCTTACCCAAATTAGTAATAGGGTGTTCCAACAATCTCCCCCTATTTGGGTTAGGATTACTATTTACATATTTCAGAAATAAAAACTACAAACAACATAGAAGAGCAACAGACGAAATAACAGAGCAAGAAATCATAGCAGTAATCAAGAGGAATTTCAGCAAATGTTTAGAGAGTTTATACTGTCTGCTTACACATGTTACTTCTTTTCATTTCCTTTCTTAAATATGATTTCTCTGTTAGGATTAAGGGCTTCCTTCTTTGACCTTCTATCATCATCTGCACCTAAGGAGGTTTGAGCTCTTGGCCTTGGAACCACAGCCTCAGGATGCAGCTTCAGGTAGTCCACTGGGTCAAAGAATTTACTTGAAGAATACCTTTCCAATTCAGCTTTTCTTTGTTCTGACAGAGTAGTAATATTGGAGGTATCTTTTCCTTGCTCTCTTGCTTTCTTCAATTGATCTAGTGCAGCTAATTCTTTCATCCTTGCAGTCCATGATAATGGATTATTCTCTGGGTCTTCAAATGGCACTGCAGGCTCATATCTGTTAACAGTTTCTGATGCACTAGGAGTTCTGGTCTCAACTTTTTCTCTGAGCTTGTAAGGGAAAGGACCTTGAGTAGAGTCTGTGAGCCTTTGTCCTTCCCTAGCTTGAAATCTATGCTCTCTTTGACTTCCTCTATACTGACCCCTTCTGGACTGATAGCCCCTTTGGTATTGCCCCCTAGGAAGGTATCTCTGAGAATACTGGGAGGAGCTTTGCTTGGAAGATGGGGCTTGAGAAGCTGAGCCTGACCCAGAATCTGGAGGAGGAGGAGGCTGAAACTGAGAAGATCCCTTTTCATATCTATCTAACTTCCTTCTCTTCTTCATAGCTTTTATTTGATTCTTGGAGTACTGCATCCAGGGCTCAGAGATAGGACAGTTATGCAGAATATAGTATGGAATGTCATTTGAATTCTTAGCTTGAGCTGGGGGAACCTTCATTATGGCCTTGCTTCTGGACTTCCTTTTCTTGGCAATAGTATTAGAGGAATCATCAGATTCAGTTTGAAACTGATCACTATCTGAACTTTGAGGTCTATCATATAAGTCATCAATGCTTTTTATATACTTTTCTTATTGCTTGACTTGATCAGGGGTAAGAGCAGGAGCAGTAGCAGCAGAAATAACAGAAGCAGAGACAGCAGGAGTAGAAACAATTGGAGCAGAGACAGATTCAGATTCTTCTAGGTAGGTAGTAAGTTCTTTAGTAGCAGCAGTATCCTCAATCACAGAGACCATTTCAGTATCTTTTGAAAGCAGACTTGTTGTAACAACAGCAGCAGCACTTAAAATATTAGCATCCACAGCTTTGAAGGAATTAATATATAGGGCAATCAGGCTGGGATCACAGTAGTTGATAGGCGCAATGGCCTTAGTGAGGTCTTCAGATTGTTGAACTGGCAGAGAGCTGAAATATACAGTATCAAAAATAGAGAGCAGACTTTGAAGGTCCACTACAAAAATAGGAGCAGAACTGGAACCTTCAGCAGTCTCAGGCACATCCACTGCTTCATAAGGCATCTCCCCCTGCCTTGGTTCAGAGACAATTGAATCAAGGCACCCAGATGAAGGGATTGCCTAGGGAGAGAGGAAGGAAGACACCTTGGTAGACAACTCCTGAACATGTTGCAGGAGTGGAGCCAAGGAGGTTTCCAGCAGTGAGGTTAGCCTGGGGGCAAGCAACACATAAAGCTTGTCTGCCATGTTTGAAATATCTACTTGCTCAAGATGGGCTTGAATAGAGGTAGGAGGTGAAGGTACTGGAATGAGGGTGACTGGAACTAATGGGATGGAGGATGTGGTGGAGGGAAGAGTAGGGATGGATGGCTCTGAAGAAGGAATAGTGGAGATAGAAGCTATTGAGGTGGAGATGGATGAGATGGAAGAGTCAAAGGATGGGGTGAAGGATGTTTGAGAAAGGATTTATTGAAGGAGTTGTTGATAGGAGGATGTTGAGGGAAGCTCAGGAGGAGAGGGAGGAGAATCATCCATAAGGGAGTCATCTATAAGAGAAAATGATGGAGTGGTGAAAGTTTGATAAGAGAATAGAGGATGGAGTTCTTCTGAGGTAGTGACTGGAGGAGGTGACATTGGTGAAGAAATGGTAATGGGGGAAGAAGCTGAGATTTGAGGAGAGGTTGAAGTTGAGGTGGCTGGGATAGAAACAGCTGGAGGAGGAGAAGAGGCAGCAGGCAATCCTTCTGCTGGGGCAGATACCTGAGGAGGAGTGACTTGTGTAGTCCTGGTGCCTGAAGCAAGTGGTGCTGCAGCAGCCCTGATGGGGTTGATGATTTGCCTGTCCCATTTGCTGAATAGGGCACAGGTAAGACTCTTGGATGCATTGATGAACATCCCACTAGAGGTCAGCAGCTCAGGACACCTGGAGTGCAGGTAAACCCCTAAAATTCTCCCAAAGCTTACACAGTTTTTGTTCAGTTTCTTCTTGATTAAGCTGAAAAAGATTGATCCCCAGTCTAAATGCTTCTTATCAACCAGTGCTCCCATTAAGCAGAATTGATATCTTGAAATAGTGTCATGGGCTGAATGCTTTGCCAGAAGCACTTTGCCAACCACATCAGCCAGAAATTAGTATTCGATAGACAGATTCTTTTTGAACAGTTTGTTAGGGTTCACAGCAGTGTGACCCATTCTATCAAGCATAGATGCATACTCATCTCCAGATAAATTAATGGAGTCATCTCCAGAACTAAGGAGGAAAACTTCAGTCAGAAGGGCCGGGGATAATGGTACCTGAGTCCCTTTTATTGAGCCGATGACAGAATTCTCATTCTCATCTGTCGCGGTAAAACACCATTCTTTTATCTCTTCTGAAGCAATCTTCATTCGGGTGGTCATGATCTGAGATAGCTGCTGTTCTCGGAAGAGGTTGAGAATGTCCTTGAATTGCTGATCACTGCCATCGAACGAATTCATATCAATATCAAAACCTGTATCGAATTTCATCTTTGAAATAGCAGCACTTGATCCAGCCATCTGTACCTGCAACAATGAAACAAACACGACCAAGTGTAGAAGATTTGGAGGGAAAGAGAGAAAGTTGCAGAGGGTATGAAAGCGTAAACGACGAGCGGCGGCCGAAAAAAGATTTTATATTAGGGTTTGACGCGAAAACAGAAAATCGTTGAGCTCAGTTTGACAAAACTTCGAACTCAGCTCGACGATTTGGGCTACTAAGGGAATCTGAAGAGTCTCCAATAACGTCGAACTCCGTTCGACGATATTGTCGAGCGGTGAGCTCCGCTCGACGACCGATGAACAGAATGGATGGAAGCCTGGAACTAACGGCGGCACTGAACTCAGATCGACGATTCAGGAAGCGTCGATCTGCGATCGACGATTTCTGGAAAATCGTCGATCTCCGTTCGACGATTTCTGGGGAAACATCGAGCGCAGTTCAGAGACAAAACCTATTCTACAGACACAAAAAGAGATAAGTTTTTAGCCTAGTCTTGGTCTATTTTTAGATTTACAAAATCTTAGAGTTTATTTTAAACTGCCTCCATCTAGCATTCCTAACTGATTGAGGAAGAAGTTATGCTTCTTTTCATCCAAAGGCTTGGTAAAAATATCTCCCCTTTGCAAATCAGTTGGGATGTATTCAAGTTCAATTTTGTTTTTCTCAACATTATCCCTTAGAAAATGATGTCTAATTTCTATGTGTTTTGTCCTACTATGGAGGACTGGATTTTGTGCAATGGAAATAGCACTGGTGTTGTCACAAAATATTTTTGACTTCTCTAAGTTGTAACCATAGTCTAGGAGTTGGTTTTGTATCCACAAGATTTGTGAACAACAACTGCCTATAGCCATATATTCAGCTTCAGTAGTTGAAGTTGACACAGATGTTTGTTTCTTACAAAACCAAGAGACAGGTCTGTCACCAAGGAACTGACAAGTTCCACTGGTGCTTTTCCTGTCTATTCTGCATCCATCATAATCAGCATATGAGAATCCAGTTAAGTCAAATGCTGAATCTTTTGGATACCAGAGTCCTAGATTTGGACAGCTTTTAACATACCTAAGAATCCTCTTTACTAAAGTTAAGTGAGACTCTCTAGGGCTAACTTGGAATCTAGCACAAATGCATGTAGCAAACATTATATCAGGCCTGCTAGCTGTAAGATACAGTAAAGAGCCAATCATTGCTCTATATGTTGTCTGATCAACTGGTTTCCCATGTTCATCAGCATCCAATACAGCATTGGTAGGCATGGGTGTTTTCATATATGATGCATCAGACATACCAAATTTCTTAACCAGCTCTTTTGCATACTTGGTTTGAGAAATAAATATGTCTTCAGCATGTTGTTTGACTTGCAATACTAAGAAGAAGGATAGCTCACCCATGCTACTCATTTCAAATTTAGAGTGCATAAGCTTGGAAAACTTTTTGCACAAATTTGAATCAGTAGACCCAAATATAATATCATCTACATAAATTTGTACTAGTAGGGTGTGGGACTTATGGGTTCTAATAAAAAGATTTTGGTCTACTCTCCCCCTAACAAAATCATTTTTCAGCAAAAAACATGCTAGGGTCTCATACCATGCTCTAGGAGCTTGCTTGAGACCATATAATGCTTTGTGTAGTTTAAAAACATAATCAGGATGGGTTAGAGAGATAAAACCTGGAGGTTGTCTGACATAGACTTCTTCTTTGATCTCCCCATTGAGAAAAGCACTCTTGACATCCATTTGATAGACTTTGAATCCCTTGTGAGCAGCATAAGCCAGAAAGATTCTTATGGCTTCTAATCTTGCAACTGGTGCAAAAGTCTGGTCATAGTCTATCCCTTCTTCCTGAGAGTACCCTTGAGCAACTAGCCTTGCCTTATTCCTTACAATGATTCCTTGATCATCTAGCTTATTTCTGAACACCTATTTGGTTCTAACAATGGGATGATCCTTTGGCTTAGGCACTAGTTCCCAAACTTTATTTCTTTCAAATTGATGCAACTCCTCTTGCATTGCAATGATCCAGTGTGGATCTTGTTCTGCATCTTGAATGGTTTGAGGTTCAATTTGAGAGAGGAAGCAAGTGTGCATCAGGTTCTGGTTGACCTGATTTCTAGTTTGCACACCAGCTGAGATGTCTCCAATTACTTGAGAAATTGAATGATCTCTTGGTGTTACTAGATCAACAGGGGGTGTTGATGGTTCACCAACCTGTGTTGTTGTTTCCTCTTATGGAACAACAACCGGTTCTTCAAGAAGATCTCCTTCCTGATGGTGAGCAGCTTCTTCATCTTCATTACTGTCATCCTTTTGTGTAACTTGTAATCTGTCCAAGTCTTTAACTAGAGAGTGCACCTGCAAATGTTCTATGGTAGAAGTATTCTTCTCCTTGAAAGACATGTTAGCTTCATCAAAAGTAATGTGGACAGATTCTTCTATTTTTAGAGTAGTTTTATTATAAACCCTATAGGCTTTACTGATCATGGAGTATCCCAGAAACACTCCTTCATCAGCTTTAGCTTGGAATTTTGCTAGATATTTCTTGTCATTATTATGAATGTAACAAGTGCAATCAAAAGCCTTAAAATAGTCTACTTTAGGTTTCTTCCCTTTGAGCAATACATAGGGAGTCTTTCCCTTCAGTTTATGTATCAAACTTCTATTCAACACATAGTTGGAGGTGTTCACTGCCTCAGCCCAAAAGGATAGAGGTAGGTGAGCATCTGCCAATAATGTGGTTGCAGATTCAATGAGGGTTTTATTTTTCCTTTCAGCTACCCCATTTTGTTGAGGAGTTCTAGGAGCTGAGAAAGTATGCCTGATCCCTTCACTTTGACAGAACTCTTGCATGAGAAGAGAATCAAACTCTGTCCCATGATCACTTCTGATCAGGGCAATATGAGTGTTGAACTCAGTCTGAATGCATTTGAGAAAATCTGTCAAACATTTAAAGTTATCAGACTTCTTCCTCAGAAAGAATACCCATGTGAATCTTGAGAAGTCATCTACAACCACTAAAGTATAGGATTTTCCTCCTAAGCTTTGTACTGCAATGGGTCCAAAAAGATCCATGTGTAACAGATACAAAATCCTAGGTGAATCACTCTTGTTAATTGATTTAAAGCTACTTTTAGTTTGCTTGCCTAATTGACAAGCCTTGCAGAGTCCTTCCTTCTTGTAGGGGCCAGAAGGCAGTCCTCTGACAAGGTTGTCCTTGGATAGCCTAGCAATGGTTCTAAGGTTAATATGTCCTAGTCTTTTATGTCATAGAATAATGGGTCTAGATATGGAATTGAACAGACAAATATCTACCTTAGATGAATGAAAGTCTACTAAGTAAATGTTACCTTTCCTATTACCTCTCAACACAGTTGTGTTGTCTTCTGACTTGATCTTGCATATTTCTTTGTTGAAAGTCACTTGATATCCTTCATCACACAGCTGACTAATGCTTATCAGGTTGTGCTGAAGTCCTTCAACATAGGCTACCTTCTTGAAGGTGACTGTTCCAATTTGAACTGCACCATACCCTTTTGTAGTTCCAAAATTTGAATCACCAAAAATTACTTTGGGTCCAAGCTTGGCTTTAAAGGATGTGAAGTTGTCCTTATTCCCTGTCATGTGCTTTGAGCACCCACTATCCAGATACCATAGCTGGTTTGATGTTGGATAGGTCTTCACCTGCACATAAACAGCTTATATGTTTTTCACCTAATTAACCTTGGGCCTAGGTTGATATCCCTTAAATTCAGAAATAGAAGATATCCCAGGTTGATTCTTATAACCTTCAGGATGATATCTCGTAGGAGGTATTATCCATTCAGTATAAGGATTAAAGCATTGGGATGAAGCACTTCTAGGATTGAATTGAGATTTGCCTCTGAAGGAAGGTTCAAAGCTCTAAACTCCGTTCGACGATCGTCGATCTGAGTTCGACGATCTTGGGTAAAATCGTCGAGCTCCGTTCGAAGATCGACTATGAGGGAGTTCAGAGTTCAGGAAACGTTGAGTTGAGTTCGACGTTTCAGTCTGAGATCGTTGATCTCTATTCGACCATCGTCGACCTCTGCTCGACGTTTTCTATTGAACTTTCTTTTTCTTAGGTAAATCTGAATTTTTCCTAGCTACCTCTACAACACCCTTCCCTTTATCAGAAATAAACTTGATTGGGGTGGTTAATACTATGAGTTGGCTAGATGAAGCACCCAAGCCCAGTGTACTATTTAATCTTGAGTTCACTGTGCTTGTGATGTCCATTAATTTGATACTTCTCCGATTAAGGGATTCTTCAAATTGCTTGGCCTTGGATAGTTCACTTTTTAGTGAAGCTATCTCCTCTCTATAGCATTCTAACTCTTCAGAGAGTTTGAGGTTCTCTGATTTTAAAGTGCTATACTCAGATAGTTGTTTTCTGAGGGAAGTGATTTCCTTCTCAGACTCCAACAGATCTAGGCATAGTACTTTAAACTCATGTTTAAAATCCTCAGAACTGAAATCAAAAGAATTGATTACCTGATCTTCTTCTAGTTGAGCTTCTGAATCTGATTCTGACTCTTCTGCTTCTGAATCTGTTTGAGAGGCATTGATAGCCATCATGTAGAATTCCTTTTCATCAGCATCATCCTCATCATCACTGGAGCTAGATGAGGCTTCAGAGTCCTCTTTAGTTTCACTCCATGTCTCAGCAATAAATCCCTTCCTTGTATGTTTGTTCTTGCTGGAGGAGGGTTTGTCTGAGCTGTTCTTTCTAAAATCTTTCTCCTTTCTTCTTTCTCTTCTATCTTTCTTGTCCTTATTCTTATTTTCTGGACAGTCAGGCACAATATGGCCTGGTTTTCTGCAACCAAAACATATAATTTCTTTATTGTTATTTGATTTATCATACCTTGGTTTATCATGACCCTTGTATGATCTCTTTCTGAAGTCTTTTCTGGCCATCTTGTAGAATCTTTTGGCCAGTAGACTTAGGAGCTCATCATTTCCTGTAGCTTTATCTTCAGGCTCCTCTTCTGCAGCTTTGAAGGCTATGGTCTTTTCTTTCCTTGTGACTGGAGAAGTAGCCTTTTGTTCTTCTTCTCTATTTTTAATGAGTAGCTCATAAGATTTGAGCTTGCCCAGGAGAGCTTCAGTGGTGATCTCATTTAGACTTCTGGCATCTTTGATTGGCCAGATTCTTGAATCCCAAGTGCTGGGGAAGAACATTAAGATTTTGTCATTCAGCTCAGTCAGTGAGATTTCTTTATCCAGAGTCTTCAACTCATTGACAATCAGACTTAGTCTATTGTACATGTCAGCCACCTATTCAGCTTCTCCCTTGTTGAAATTCTCTTATTGGCTTATCAGATGGGATCTCCTGTCTTTCCTTTCATCAGCAGATCCTGAGACAATTTCAGAGAGCTTGTCCCAAATTCCTTTGGCTGAGTTGCAGTCAGCTACCTTCTGAAATATCTCATCAGACATTGTCTGAGCTAAGATGTTCATGGCCTTGGCATCTACAGTCTTCCACTTCTTTATTTCAGCATCTGTTCCTGAAAGAGGTGGAACAACATTTGTACTTGAGCTTGCTGGTGGACTTGGGCACACTGTCAAAATAGAATTAAATATTTCTTCATCAATAGAGTTCATGTAAAGTCTAATCCTTGCTTTCCAAAGTGCAAACTTGGATAGATTGCACACTGGAGGCCTGGTGCTTGCATAATCTTTGTTCTATGCCATGTCTTTATATAAAATTAAATATAATGAAAATAACCCTCTTAAAAGATTGATCTTATCAAGGATCTTTTGGTTCAGGTGTTAGCCTGTATGAACAACCAACCTGGCTCTGATACCAATTGAAAGTGAGAGTAAGATCTATCTCAACTCTAGAGGGGGGGGGTGAATAGAGTTTATTTAAAGTAAATTCACAATTTTAAACTTAGCAAAACTTTTAAGATTTAATTTATATATATGTGTGTAAGGTTCCTTGCTATAGAATTAAAAGAACAGTAAAAAGAAGAGCACAGCACACAGCAAGGAAAACACACAAGCAAACCAGAAAACACAAGGAGCTACAGTGGTTCCCCAAAAACCTGGGTATATCCACTCTTCTACCACCCTTGGTACGAATCCACTGCAGGAAGGGTTGATCAGGTGTCCTGGCACCAATGAGCTTTTGATAAGGTGCTCAAAAAACAAACTAGATTTTTTGATCAGGTGTCTTGCCACCACTGAGTTTTGACAAGATTCTTAGAACCAGAATCAAAGCTTTTGAAGGGAGTTTTGAAAACCCTTTTACAGAGGGAAAGGAATAAAAGAAAAGGGGTGAAGTTGTCTTCTCTGTCTCAATCAAAGAGAGAAGCACAAGTGGATTTGTATTGTCAAAGCTCCCCCTGAGATGTTGACTATTTCAGGAGAGGAAGCTTTGCTTCTGGGTGATAGGTCTTCAGAAGCTTCAGATCTCCAGCATAAGATAGTTTCAGCAGAGGCTGAAAGTTGAGTTGTCTGGAGTCCTTGGGATGAAGCTGTGATCACTTTTTGAGTACACAAAATTATTCAGCTGATTCTTCAGGATTGATTACTTGAGCTTTCTTGTGTTGATCAGAGAATCCTTGTGAATCACTTCTTCTTTTTCTTTCTTATCTGTATCAGTCTGTGTATCTGTCTCTTGTTACTTGGGAAAAAGAAGAGAAGAAGATTTTTTTAATTCTCTGGATATTCTATGTCCAAGATAGCCGTTAACCAGACATTAAATGCCTTCCATAAAAGATTTTGTCTTCAAGAGGAAAGTCCAGTAAAACATTCTCTGAATAATTCCTTGAAACTTGCTCCAGAATAAATGAAAATGGCTGGCAGATCTCTTGACATAAATGCTGAGATAATTTGAAACACATTCCAAAGTCTGACTGAATTTGAATCCTTAAAGATCGTCGATCTCTCAAGAAAAACGTCGATCTGAGCTCTATGATCGTCGACCTGAGCTCAGAGACTGGAAAAGATCATCAACCAGAAAACGTCGAACTGAGCTCGAAGATCGTCGAACTGAGCTCAGCGACTTGGAGAATAAGTGAAGAAGGATCGTCGACCTGAGCTGGAAGATCGTCGACCAGAGCTAGAAGATCGTCGACTGGAGCTAGAAGATCGTCAACCGGAGCTCGATGATTTAAGCAAACTGACTGAAGGCAGATCGTCGATCTGAGCTCGAAGACTTAATTTAGTTGAGCTCATAGAGCGTCGAACGGAGTTCGACGTTTCTTTGAACTGAGCTCGACGAAAAACGGTCTTAGACTTGGCTCTATTTCTGAAATCTTGGAATGGTCCTGGGGGCAGCTTCAAACCTAAGTTCTAAGCCCTAAACACATTCTAATGTTGACCTTTTCAACTATACATCTAGGTCAACCTGGTTTCCTAAGAAAAACATAGTGATCCTTACCCAAATTAGTAATAGGGTGTTCCAACAAAAGGTAAGAATGTCATCGGGACGAAGTGGGTCTACAGGAACAAATTGGACGAGGATGGGACAATCATAAAAAACAAGTCCAGACTCGTCGCCAAGGGATATCGTTAAGAAGAAGGAATTGACTTCGACCAAACATACGCTCCAGTGGCAATGCTGGAGGCCATCAGACTGTTCCTGGCTTATGCTGCACTGAAGGGCTTCACTGTCTATCAAATGGACGTGAAATCTCCCTTCCTTAATGGTGACATAAAGGAAGAAGTGTATGTGGAATAACCCCCAGGTTTTGTTGATCCTAACTTTCCTGACTATGTTTATTTATTATCGAAAGCGCTGTGTGTTTTGAAACAAGCTCCTCGAGCTTGGTACGAAATGCTACATACCTTTCTCCTCGAGAATAAGTTCACAAGGGGAAAGATAGATAAGGCATTATTTCTTAGGGAAATTAAAGGCAAGATTTTGCTAGTGCAAATCTATGTCGACGACATTATTTTTGGTTCTACAGATGACAACCTCTACAAAAAGTTTTCTAAACTTATGCAAGGGAAGTTTGAAATGAGTAGTATGGGAGAGCTGAAGTATTTCTTAAGACTTCAGGTGAAACAATCTGAAGATGAAATTTTCATCTCACAGACGAAGTTCACCAAGGAGTTGATTAAGAAATTCGGAATGGAGAGTGCAACCTCTATGAGGACTCCAATGGCCTTAGCTATTTCTCTGGACAAGGATGAGAAAAGGAAACCTTTTGATGAAACAGAGTACAGAAGCATAGTTGGATCCTTGCTCTACCTTACTGCTAATAGACCAGACATAATATTCTCTACATGTGTCTGTGCTAGATTCTAAGTGAACTGTAAGGAATCTCACTATGCTGCTGCAAAGCAAATCTTGAGATATCTTAAAGGTACACGAATCTTGGCTTATGGTACCCAAGAAGTAATGACAGCGAGCTAATTGGTTTTTCAGATGCAGACTTTGCAGGTAGCAAAGATGATAGAAAAAGTACTTCCGGGACATGTCAGTTCCTTGGAAGAAGGCTTATCTCATAGAGCAGCAAAAAGCAAAATTATGTCGCAATCTAAACGGCCGAGTCAGAATATATTTATGCTGGCAATTGTTGTGCACAATCTGTTTTGCTAAAGAACCAGCTAGAAGATTACAACATAAAGGTTAAAGACCTTCCATTATTTTGCGACTCCTCTAGCGCAATAGCAATTGCCAACAACCTAGTCTCGCACAGCCGGACAAAGCACATCGAGCTCAGATATCACTTCATACGGGAGCATGTGGAGTAAAGGGAGGTGGATCTGAAGTACGTGCCAACAGATCGGCAAGTTGCAGATATTTTCAAAAACCGCTGGATGAGACCAAGTTCAATTTCTTCAAAACTGAACTTAGGATGCTGAACAGAGAAGGATAGACGAAAAGGGATCATTTCAAAGCTCAGGAATCGAGGATACTACAAAAAGGTCAGAAATTTCTCAAGTGGAAGGCAGTTCTCGAGAAATACAGTTACTTCTCGAAAAGTTCATAACTAGTTCTTGAAAACATAAGTCCACTTCTCGAGAACTAAATCTCTATCTCTCGAGAAGTACAAAAGTTCTCGAAAACAAGAAATATACTTCTCGAGAACTATAACCCTGTCTCTCGAGAACTAACCCTACCTCTCGAGAAATGCCCCGTCTATTTTCGATTTCTGTTCATTTCTTCAATTTCGATAACCGATCGATTCTGCTTTAATCCATGGGTCATTCTAGATTAATTAGACACCTAATCAACATTACTAGGGTTATATATATATATATAACTTTATAAATCTTAAATCAACCGACATTTCAAAATCCATTCTCTCGAAAACTCTTCGCCTTCCGCCGACCAGAGCTTCGACACTGCTGCTTTCTCGCGCTCCGTCCATCGCCGTCGTCAGTCTCAATGGCTCAGTAGTCCAGAATCGGAGTCGGCAGTGAACTTGTGGTCACAGGGATTGTAGATATTTCAAACGATTTCAAGAATTTGCTTCTTCTACTAGAAACCGCAAGTTTGAACTTTGTTCTTTCAGAACCTTGTAAGATTCTATTGTCAGAAGTAGAAGAGTTCTATAGAAATGTCAAGATAAGGAGGAATAACACTGTACTGAAATCTAAGGTCAAGGGAGTTAAGATTAAGTTAAGCCCGACCATAGTTTCCAGACTTCTAAGATTGCCTATTATAGATGATGATGAGGATGAACTAACAGAAGATGACAATGTCAAAGCCTGCTATTTTTATGGAGTTCTAGTGGACAATACCTCTCTAAGGAGAACTGCTCTGAATGATGTTAGCAAACTTCTAGTGGATATAGTTGGAAAAATTCTTTGGTGCAGGACAGGGTCTATAGGTTTCATAACCAATGACCTATTCAATGTCATGGCATCCATAATCTGCAGGAAGAAATTTTCATATGGTTTGATGATTTTTGATATGATCAGGGATAGCATTAAAGAGCCAAAGTTTTCCAAGATAATCTCCTTGATGTTGCATGAGATTGATCCAGTGGTCTTCAAGAATTCAAAAGCTACACCAATTCATCACTTAAAGAAGATCTCCTTAGCTTCCAGTCAAAGGTTGGAGTTAAAACTGAAGAATCCAAAGCAGATAGCTAAAGAGCTTGCAGCCCACGCTTCAGAGGTCAGGACCCCATCTCCCTCCTCTCATGAAGTTGCTGAACCATATGGTGCAACAACTAAGGGGGAGCCTGCTTCCTCTGTTCCAGTTGAGAGAATTCCATCTCCTCCTCCAGCCAGATCTCCAGTCAGAAGTACAATCAGTTCACAAGCCAGGACACCAGCTAGATCACTAGTGAGAAGTCCAGTCAGGAGTCCTATCAGATCTTCAGTTAGATCCCCAGTGACAGACTTACCAGATGAGACATTCTCAGATGAGAAAGTACAGAAAACCATCAACTCTACTATAGCAGATATAGAAAGTATGAGAAAAGATCTCACCTCTGATGAATCTCTTCTTCCCCTCCACACAGAAACTTCTAAAGAACTTTCAAAGGATCCATCTCCATCTATTTCTCCATCTCTAGTACCTTCACCCCAAGCAACTCCTTCTCCTTCTCCAAGAAAAGTCTCACCTCAACCAGATACCATTCTTCTATAAGAAGAGGATGAGCCAAAACCTGAGGCAGTTGAAGCTCCTCTAAGGAGACTTGACTTCTCCATTCTTACCTTCCTTGATGAAGAAGGAGATATAGTCACTTATACTATCAGAGCTAAAAGCTCTGTAGTTATTGAAGAGATATCTTAATGGGTAGTTCCTCCTCCACCTCATACTATTGTTGCCCCTATAAGTTTTGATATACTAAGTAAGATTGAAGTTATGCTGGCTGACCAAAGGAAATATTTTGATGAATCCCTCAAAGTAGTCCAAGACAAAGTCACTACTCTAGAGAAAGAGATGAGTAGAGGATTTGCTGAAATTCAGCACAATACTGACTCTCTCAAAGAGCTATTTCTGATTGGTGGTAAAACTATAGACCACACTATCACTAGTGTTGGTCAGGTCATGGATCAAAAAATAACTCTTGCTAACAATCAAATATTTTTGGAAACGAAAGCCCAGGAAAACCTCATGAAAATCTTTGAAGAGGTTGGTACCTTCAAAGAGGATGCTATAGAAACACTATTTGTAGAATTCAGAAAGGGGGAGATCTTGGTGAAAGAACATGTGGAAAAGCTTGTAGACAAGTTTACTATTACTGCAAACACAGTTTCGTCTGACAAGATATCTAAAATTAATAAGAATGTTTTAGAACAAATCCAGTCTGTTAAATTTCATACCTATGACACCTCAGTCTGGATGCATAACCAGATATTCCCTAAATTTCAGGTTGATCCTAATGTCATTCCTCATAACCTGAACCCTCTTGCTGAAGGTCAGTCAAGTTAGATGCCTGCTCAGATGCAACCTCAAATGCCATGCTTCTCTCCAAGGCCAGAAGATCAAAATCCTCCTCCTGCTTCTTATGACCAAGTATGGGATGATGTTATTCCTCAAGATTTACCTGAAATCTACACTTCTAAGAAGAGGAAGTATGGGGAAGGCCCCTCTGCTATCAAAAGTATTCCTAAGCCAGACACATAGAAAAGAAAAGCACAGGAATTTGCTGAAGTTTGGAGTCCTACCTCTAAAGCCTTAATTCTTGATACTCTCAAATTAGTTATGGACTACAATGAAAACAAAAATCTCCACTACAGTTCCTCTGAGTGGGAACTCTATGAGAAGTCCATGACTAAAAGAAGAATCTATGACAGAGAGTATGGCAAGAACAATCCTAAGGCTCCTCCAAAACCTCCAAGTAACTACCCAAAGCCTTTCAGCTACCAGAGAAGACAACAAAAGAAACATGACAGATAACATCAGAGCTAGGACTGAATTTCTGTTGGTAACTGTTTTGAGATTATGGATGAAATGGATGTTGATTAGAAATCTAAAACATTATATATATAATTTCTTGTTTTGCTAATTCTGTGTTTAATTTTTTCATTCTTGCATTTGAATCTATTCTTCATATACAGTTCTTTCTTTATTGGTATAATTCACCTTAATGTAGAGGGTTCTGACTTCTACAAATAGGGGGAGATTGTTGGGTATTGCATCCACAATAACCCAGATTTGTATGAAGTCACCCTTAAACTAAGATGAATTAAGTTATATTTAATATCTTTGTTTAGTTGTGTATTTGCAGACCATCATTGCTAAGTGTAGACCAATGTCAGTCTATAGTGGGTCATGAACACAGGACCATACAATGTAATCCCTCACTGTGTGATCCAAGGAGTTGACTCATGTGTAGCCTCTCTATTGGGATACACTTCATATTCAAGCACTTGGACCATGGTATGAAGATTGGATTCTTGAAGAGAAAAAGTTTCTCAGTTCTAAAATTTCTCTAAGTCCACTTCTCAAGAAGTCCATTATAGTTCTCGAGAAGTAGAGTTAGCAGCATTCGATAAGTTCACTTAGTTCTCGAAAAGCCTACACTAGTTCTCGAGAAACATCAGTATAGTTCTCGAGAAGCTTAGTCTAAGTTCTCGAGAATTCACAGCCTATACTTCTCGAGTAGCCAGAGACAGCCGTGAAAAATCTTCTAAGTCCATCTCTCGAGAAGCTGGTTATAGTTCTCGAGAACTTAGCTTTTAGTTCTCGAGAAGTCAACTTAGATTTCGAGTACAAGTTTTAGCTCTCGAGTAATATTCTTTTAGTTCTCGAGAAGCTCAGTTTAGTTCTTGAGTAGACTCAATGCTTATCTCGCGAGTACTAACTTAAGTCCAAAAAGCATAGCTCTCGAGAAATCAGCCTTGTTCTCGAGAACTCATTCATACTTCTCGAGAACTGCAGTTCATTTTTCAAAAAATTTACTTAAGTCCAGATCGACGGGATTTTCAAATGACTTGACGTGATTTGTCCGCGTGTCGTCATTAATGTCAATTCTAACCGTTAGGGGAAATCCTATATAATGTCTTTTCATCAAGACTAACCTTAAGCGATGAACCATATACTTTCTAAATTTCTGATCGGCCGTCTCTCTCCAAGAACAAACTTACAGAAGCCACCGCCGCCGCTCAGTTTGAAGATCTACACAACTATTTTCGATCAAGTTAGACTTGCTGTTCAAGAAATCTTCATCTTCTCCTTAATCGAGTAGGTCCTAAGTTTCTCAGGTTAGATCTACAGAGAGTCTTCTTCAACATTTTCGAAAAAGCCGCAAAGTTTAGAAGAAGACCTAGAGTTAAATTTTTCCAGATCTGAGACAAATCTTTGTTTGTATTTCATATCTCTTTGTAATTTTGTAGGAGATTATTCTCCGAGTGTAGGAGCGTTGTTCTCCAAGTTGTAGGAAGTTTTCATCTTCCGAGTGTAGATCCCTTTGGATCAAGATTGTAGGAACTTGGTTCCGAGACGTAGGATTGGTTTTCAATCTGAGATAGTGGAGTAACTGAGTCTAGTGATTTACTAGATCGGTTAGGGAAAGTGGACGTACCCAAGGTCGGGGAACCACTATAAATCTTCTTGTCGTCTGTGATTGCTTGATTGTTTTTTTGCAAGTTCGTTAAATTTTTTATTCTGCAAATAGACGCACATTTCACATATTCACCCCCCTCTAGGTGATTTAGGTAGACAACTTAACACTTTCATAAGGTATACTCTCTATCTAGGTCCTCTTCCAACTCAGATTATGAGACTAGTCCAGATTCTGATACTTCCTCATCCAGTGATGAAGATGACTCACAATCTTAGGAAGATGTCAATCAATTGATTGACAAGTATGTTGCCCTTCTAAATGCTTTGAAAAGAAGCAAGAAGTTGGCCAAGAAGCAGGCTGAGGAGATTATCTCCCTACAGCTAGCTGCTTCCCAGTAGTCTGAGTCAGCATCTTTGTAGGATTTGAAAATGAGGTAAGTAAGCCGACTGAATAACATTATAATAATTCAGATTGGTACCATCAGATAAAAGAACAGTCTCTTTAGAGATCTTGAAGAAAAGCTCCAAAGGGATAAAAGGATTGTGGCTAGTTTCTCTAAGACCAAGTCAGTATTGCCCTTGATAGACTCTTTATCCTCTCAAAGGGTAAGAAGGGGTTGGGATTCAAGGGGAACACTAGAGTTGCCCATCCTAAAGGGAAATGCAAATCTCCAGTTCAGCCCTTGGCATCATTACCTCCCATCTCTTTTAAGAAAGTGATGTTACCTTCAAATAAGTATGACTAAGAAAGCATCTTTGGTCACTAGATGAATGGCAGAACCACAAGTGTGAACAAAAATGCTCACAGTTATGGTGGAAGATATATCAAGGGGATGAGTGCCTTTATGGCTCCCCATGAGGAAATTCAAATGGCCCATCATAAACCATTCGTATTTGGTGCACCAGCCCCCGCACTCAAGAATGTGGTAGTGGGTAGCTCTCAAGGCTAATCAACAAAGACTCAGATAAGGAGTAAGTCTATCAGAAAGCCTGAGTTGGCTATCTCTAATGCTATCAATAGCCTATCCTTTAAAAAGAAGATGGTTGTTAATGGTATCCATAGCAAGCCAAGTAAGTATATTGGAAGACTATCTTTCAGTCAGATCCTTGCTGAAAGGAACTTGAAGAAGGCTGCTGCTCTTCCTTCTATACAATCAGTAGCTAACCAAACTACCAGACCTACTCAGAATAGAAGATATAATATTCATGAGTGTTTGTGTTGTGGCAAAGTGGGCCATTTTTCCTTAGATTGTTTGCACAATCCTAATGTTCCCAGAGCAAGTGGTAGTCTTCGTGTCAGAAAATTAGCAGGAAGACAAGTTCATTTTCAGGCTAATGAGAACTAAGGACCCAACAAAAATGGGGGTCCTAAGGTAAATTAAATTATGTTTTACAGGATAGTACAAGTGCTCATACCCCTATATGGTACTTAGACAGTGGTTATTCTAGGCAAATGATTGGAACAAGGAGAAACCTAAAGGAGTTCACTCCAGTGAAGGATGGACCCAAAGTAATATTTGATGGTTCAGATAGAGGATTCACCAGAGGCTATGGTAAGATTGTCAATGGCATAGTCACCATCTCAAAAGTGGATTATGTTGAAGGGTTGCAACAAAACCTGATAAGCATAAGCCAACTATATGATCTTGCCTATTTCATTGCATTCTATAAGGATGAGTGCCAAATTAAGAGGTCAAGTGACCAAGAGGTCATCTTGACAGGCACTAGGAGTGGAAATGTCTATTGCTTAAATTTTCTATGTGTTGGAACACCCTATTACTAATTTGGGTCAGGATCACTATGTCAATAGGATTATTGCTTTGATCTTATTGTATAGAGAAAAGGTCAACTAGTTAGGTCTAAGGCTTAGGACTTAGGATTGAAGTTTTCCCCAAGACCTCCTAGTTCAGATGCAGAAGCCAAGAAGAAGAATTTAAGTTGTCGTCGAGCTCAGATCGAGGAAGCGTCGAACTCAGTTCAACTATCTGTGAGTTCAGGTTGACAAAGTGTCGACCTCAGTTCGACGTTCTCTGAGCTCAAGTCGACGAGGTGTCGAACCCAGTTCAACGATCTCTGAGCTCAGATCGATGATTTCTGTCCAAGTAAAATTCCAATCTCTCTGAGCTCAGTTCGACGATAGTTGAGCTCAGATCGACGATTTCTTTTTGAGATCGACGATTTCTGGGATTTTGTCAGCTTATTGAGGATTTCAAATCAGAGCATTTATTGCAGAAGATTTCTAGCCGTTATAATAAATCTAGAGCAAGTTTCAAAGAAACAAAGAAGGAATGTACTTAGGTTATTTCCTCCAGAGATAGTTGACATTTAAGGAAAGCATTTATGACTTTGCTAACGGCTATTTTCAAGATTTGACGACTGGAGTTCTTATCTTCATCAGAGAGAACAAAAGAACATACAGCAGGATACAAAAAGAATATACAGAGACACACAGAGAAAGAAAAAAAGAAGATCAATAACTCAGAAAAACTGAACAAGTTTTCTTTCTGATTCCTACTAATCAAAAGTTTTCTCAAGTCTTCATCATTCACACTCTAGACAACAAACATTTCAGTTTTGCTAAAATCATCTAGTGTTGGAGCCATCATTTCATTGAAGACCTTTCACCCTTATAAAGCTTCCAGTTCCTGAACTTCTGCTACATTTCAGGGGGAGCTTTGACAACATCTCATCCACTAGTGCTTCTCTTTGATAGTTGACAGAGAAGACAACTTCACCCTTTTTCTTTTCCTTTCCTGTAAAAGTGTTTTTAAACTCCCTTCAAAAGTTTTGCTTTGGTTCCTGAGACCTGATCAAAACTCAGTGGTGGCAAGACACCAGATCAAAAATCTGGTTTGGTTTTTGAGCACCTAATCAAAAGCTCATTGGTGCCCAGGACACCTGATCAACTCATCCTGCAGTGGATTCTCACCAAGTGTGGTAGAAGAGTGGATGTACCCAGGTTTTGGGGAACCACTATAGCTCCTTGTGTCTTCTAGATTGCTTGCTCTTTCTTTTGTTGTGTGTTGTGAATTAATTCTTTTGTAGTTGTTTTATTTCAGTTTCTGCTTAGCGCTCTACACTGATTAAATCAAGTCTTCCACTGCTAAAATAATTTTTAATTTACAAAAATTATTTTAAATCACTCTATTCACCCCCCTCTAGAGTGAAGGATTGATCTTACCCTCACTTTCAATTGGTATCAGAGGCAGGTTGGTTGCTCAGCCAAATTGCTTGTTAATACAGACTAACATCTGAACAAAAAGATCTATCTTAAGATCAATCCTTATAGAGGGTTATTTTTATTATATCTATTTTTGTTTAAATTCATGGCACAAAACAAGGATTATGCTAGCACCAGACCTCTAGTGTGCAATCTCTCCAAGTTTGCACTTTAGAAGGCAAGGATTAGATTATACATGCATTCTATTAATGAAGATATATTTAATTATGGTTTGACAGATTTCCCAAAGCCTCCTGCAAGCACAAGTACAAATGTTGTTCCACCTCCTTCAGGAACAGATGCAGATATAAAGAAATGGAAGGTTGTTGATGCTAAAGCTATGAACATCCTGGCACAGACAATGTCTGATGATATCTTTCAAAAGGTAGCTGAATGCAACTCAGCTAAGGAAATTTGGGACAAGCTATCTGAAATTGTATCAGGATCAGCTGATGAAAGGAAAGATAGAAGATCTCATCTCATCACCCAATATAAAAATTTCAAGAAGGCAGAAAATGAGTCAGTAGCTGACATGTACAGCAGACTAAGCTTAATTTTCAGTGAACTCAAAAATTTGGACAAGGAGATCTCTCTAACAGAGATCAATGACAAAATTCTAATGTGCTTCCCCAGCACTTGGGATTCAAGAATCTGGCCAATCAAGGATGCCAGAAGTCTGAATGAGATTACCACAGAAGCTCTATTTGGCAAGCTCTAAACTTATGAGCAGCTCATCAAAAATATAGAAGAAGAATAAAAGACAATTTCTCCAGTAGTCAGAAAGAAGAAATCAATTGCTTTAAAAGCCACAGAAAAACATCCTGAAGACAAAGTCATAGGCAATGAAGAACTGATGAGCCTCCTAGCCAAGAGGTTCTACAAAATGGCCAGGAAGGACTTCAGAAAAAGGTCATCTAGAGGCCAAGAAAAGCCAAGGTATAATAAATCAAATAATAAAGAGATTATTTGTTATGGTTGCAGGAAACCAGGCCACATACTGCCTGACTGTCCAGAAAATCAAAATAAGGACAAAAAGGACAAGAGGGAAAAGAGAAAAGACAAAGACTCTAGAAGAAATCATCATGACAGATCCTCTTCCAGCAAGAATAAGCACACTAGGAAGGGATTTGTTGCTGAAACATGGAGTGCAATAGAAGAAGAATCTGATGCATCATCAAGCTCAAGTGATGATGAAGATGGTGCACAGGAAAAAGAATTCTACATGATGGCAATCAATGCATCTAAGAACAACACTGATTCAGAACATGAATCTGAATCTGAATCTGAACCAGAGCTAGAAGAAGATCAGGTACACTTTCTGTCAGAGGGAAGGGATTAGGCACACTTTCTCAGCTCCTAGAACTCCTCAACAGAATGGGGTAGCTGAAAGGAAGAATAGAACCCTTATTGAATCTGCCACAACATTGTTGACAGATGCTCACCTTCCTCTATCCTTTTGGGCAGAGGCTGTGAACACTTCAAACTATGTTTTGAATAGGAGTTTGATACATAAGCTAAAGGGAAAGACTCCCCATGAATTACTAAAAGGGAAAAAACCTAAAGTTGATTTTCTTAGGATTTTTGGTTGTATCTGCTACATTCATAATAATAACAAGAAACACTTAGCAAAATTTTAAGCCAAAGCTGATGAAAGAGTGTTTCTAGGATACTCCATGATCAATAAGGCCTATAGGGTTTTTAATAAATCATCTCATAAAATTGAAGAGACTGTGCATGTTTCTTTTGATGAAACTAACATGTCTTACAAGGAGAAGAGCACTTCTACCATAGACCCTTTGCAAGTACATTATATATCAGAAAATTTGGACAGGCTACATATCATTGAACAAGATCCATCACCTTCATCCATTCAACAAGAAGCTGAAAGCAGTGAAAATGAAGATGACAGTTAGATCTTAGCAAGCCATGGTGACAATCTAAATGATGAGTTAGTTGTTGTTCCACTAGAGGAAACAATAATACAGGTTGATGAACAATCAAAACCCATTATTGATTTAGTAACATCAAGAGATCATCCAATCTCCCAAGTGATTGGAGACATCTCAGCTGGTGTGCAAACCAGAAACCAATTCAATCAAAATCTGATGCACACTTGCTTTCTCTCTCAAATTGAACCTCAATCCATACAAGATGCAAAACAAGATCCAAACTGGATCATTGCAATGCAAGAGGAATTAAATCAATTTGAAATAAACAAAGTTTGGGAGCTAGTGTCAAAGCCAAAGAATCATCCCATTATTAGAACAAAATGGGTATTCAGGAACAAGCTAGATGATCAAGGAGTTATAGTAAGAAATAAAGCAAGGCTGGTAGCTCAAGGATACTCTCAAGAAGAAGGCATAGACTATGACCAAACCTTTGCACCAGTTGCAAGGTTGGAGGCCATAAGAATCTTCCTAGCATATGCAGCTCACAAGAAGTTCAAGGTTTATCAAATGGATGTCAAAAGTGCATTCCTCAATGGTAACATCAAGGAACAGGTTTATGTAAAACAACCCCCAGGTTTTATCTCTCTAACTCACCCTGATTTTGTTTATAAATTGCATAAAGCATTATAAGGTCTCAAACAAGCTCCAAGAGCATGGTATGAGACCCTAGCTTGCTTTCTCTTGAAAAATGATTTTAAGAGGGGTAGAGTAGACCAAACTCTTTTTATTAGAACCCATAAGTCCAATATCCTACTAGTACAAATCTATGTAGATGACATTATCTTTGATTCTACTGATTCAAATTTATGCAAAAGGTTCTCAACCCTAATGCATTCCAAATTTGAAATGAGTAGCATGGGTGAGCTATCCTTCTTTCTAGGATTGCAAGTCAAACAACATGTTGATGGCATCTTTATTTCTCAAACCAAGTATGCAAAAGAATTGGTTAAGAAATCTGGTATGTCTGAAGCATCCTCTATAAAAACACCTATGCCTACTAATGTTGTATTAGATGTTGATGAACATGGGAAACCAGTTGATCAGACAACATATATAGCAATGATTGGCTCCTTATTGTATCTTACAGCTAGTAGACCTGATATAATGTTTGCTACATATATATGTGCTAGATTCCAAGTCAGCTCTAGAGAGTCACACCTTATATTAGTTAAGAGGATTCTTAGGTATGTTAAAAGTTGTCCAAATCTAGGTCTCTGGTATCCAACTGATTCAGGATTTGATCTAACTTGATTTTTAGATGCTGATTATGCTGGATGTAGAGTAGACAGGAAAAGCACTAGTGGAACTTGTCAATTTCTTGGTGATAGACTTCTCTCCTTATTTTGCAAGAAACAAATATCTGTGTCTACTTCAACTGTTGAAGCTGAATATATGGCAGCAGGTAGCTGTTGCTCACAGATATTATTGATGGTTAAAACGCCGGCTCTTATTTATTTTATTTTAAGAAGAGTGGGATTTTATTTTGTAAAGAAAAAGAAGAGCGTTTTATTTTGTTAGAAACCGAGTTTTAACGAGAGGAGGCAAGTGCACCTATCGCGTGTAGTACAGGATATTCCGGTATGGAATATCGGGGTCGTATTGTTCTCGGGGCCGGCTTAGCTATATCTACTCTTTCCCTGAAATACCTATTATTCTACCGATAATATCTTAGTTTGGTTTTAAAAATATAAAAATGAATAATAATAATAAGCATAAAAAGAAAGCAGGAAAAAATGCAGTAAATAAGTGCGGAAGTCCGATGACCAACTTAGCGCGACGCTATCGAAAAGAGAATTTGAACTAAAATAACTTTTAATAAAAAGAGATCCTAATTTTCAAATTAATTAAGGCGGAGACTCGGCCGTGGAGGTTTCATAAGAATGAGCTCACTTATCTCTAGGACTATCGCTCACCTGAACGCTAAGACTATTCGACCGATCGTTAGACCGACGAAGGATTCCTCTTAACGCCCGCATTACGCTGAGAACCCCGCTATTGGGTGGGGAACCTAATCCGGTAGAGTCGCGCGCCTCCTCTCTCGAGGGTTAGCGCGAAGCTCTCTTTACCCAAGGGTGATCGGTCCATACGTGCGGCCTCTCGGCGTTGCGTATGGATAACGGAAATAGGGCCCGCACATCGATTATGCGGTCCTACGCGTCGTTAACCCGGGGCAAACCTTAAGAAATTTAATTAAATAGAAAACAGGACCTTTAATTATTTAAAGCGATTTTATCTGTCCCAATGCTCTTCGATATTGAGGGCTAAGGGCGGTTAGCCACTCATCGGAATGGGGACACTTATGCTAGAAAGCGATAAAGAAAGCTGTAAAGAAAGCAGGAAATAAAGCAGAAAATTGCAAGTCCTACTCAAACGAGTAGGACTGAAGAAAGCAGTAAATGCGAATCCCGGCTCGAGCGAGTGGGCGGGGGTAAATTTATACTCATACACACACACACTCTACAGGAAAGTAAAATCACACACACGCACTCTACAAAAAAGTAAAATCACACACACGCACTCTACAGAAAAGTAAACACACGCACGCACTCTACAATAAATGAAACACACGCACGCACTCTACAATAAATGAAACACACGCACGCACACAAGGTTTCCTACTCAAGTGAGTAGGAGAAAATGAAAGCAAGAAAAGACAAGTCCTACTCAAACGAGTAGGCGGGAAATGAAAGCAGAGCGCCATTTAACTCTTAACGAGTAGGCGGAAATAAATGCATACGCACACACTCTACAGAAATTGAAATGAAGCAATAAAATCTAACTCATACACGCACGCACTCTTGCAGAAATAAGAAAAAGCAAAGTGACTGAAAAATTAAAACGACTGCATTTCTACCGCTAGAATGCGGTAGAAATGCATAAAAAGAGAAAATAAAAATTAAACGGAGCGAAAAGTTTTGCAAATAAACGCAAAATGGAAGTTGGCGAAAAATTAAAACAAGTGCATTTCTACCGCTAGAATGCGGTAGAAATGCATAAAAAGTTAAAATAAAAATAAACTAAAGCTAAACGGGTGCAGAAAACGAAAATAAAATGGACATTACAACGGCTAGAAAGTGCGATAAAATCCTAAACTAAACGAGTTATAAAAGCTATAAAAGGATGAAAACATAAAAAGCACGAAAAAGGGAACGAAAAATTACTTAAGTTAGGGCGCAACCAAATGAGATTCATGCTAAGAAGGAGAGAAAATGAACTATTTTTATAAAATAAAATGCTATTACAAACTAAGGGAGGGGGGAGAAAATTCTCTTACATAGCATGAAATCAAAATGGGCAGCACCTCCCCTAAGGAACTTGGACCAAAAAGTGGACAAGAATTGCATACAGCAGCTGCCTTTTTATAGGCAAAAATTCGGGTCGGTCACGCCCTAGGTCACGGGCGTGACATGGGGGCGTGACAGTACTATTCATGAGCTTGATTGGTGATTTGACTGGAGGCTTGACTTCGGCTGAAAACGTGGCGGTCACGCCCAGGTCACGGGCGTGACAGGGGGGCGTGACAGGGAGCTGGATCTGGCGATTTGACGCGGCATTTGACTTCGGGGCGATCCACGTGGCGGTCACGGGCGTGACAAGCTTGTCACGGGCGTGACGGGGGGGGGGGGGGGCGTGACCGGGACAGCTGGCATTTCGATGTCGGCAGCGTTGACGGTTGACGGAGAGTTGCGTGCCGACATCGACACGGGCGTGACGAGGCTTGGACACGGGCGTGACGGGGGCGTGTCGGGCTCGGGACAGTGAATTTGTTGGTTTTGACTGCTGGTTGCGTTTAAGAGCCTGACACGCCCGTGTCGGGGGGTGACACGGGCGTGACAGGGCCGAAAAAATTATTTTCCTGAAAAAATTCAGAAAATAAAAAAGCTAAGTTAGAAAAATAAAATTACAAAAAAGAAACATTTTATTAAAGAAAATAAACTAAAAAAAGACAAAAATAAAGTAAAACAACAAAATAAATACACTATAAAATGGGTATATTTACAACTCATCAAATACCCCCATACTTAAGCTTTTGCTATTCCAGAGCAAAAGTTAGAGATGAACCTATAAGGAATTAAAAAGAATCCTAAATTTAACTACCGCTTGGTTTAATTGTACGAAAGATCGAAATGAATTTCCGGGGTTTCGGAATTAAATCCTAAATTATGAAAATGTTATAAATAGAGGAACTATTTCAAAAAAATACTTCTAAATGGAAAAATAGAAAGCGAAAATTATTTTGTTAGTTTAACAAAAAATGGATTGGAATTATCGAAAAAACTTTCGCTAAAAAGAAATTGATAGGAAATAATTCAAGTTAAAAATTATGCTCCCAAAAAGTTTTAAATTAATTCTAGAATCATGAAAAATAGGCTAAGTGGTTTGGCGGATATGAAGAAGGCTTGGATTTTTGAGGCGAGGTAATTTTTTCTCGAACCTCCATAATATTATTTTTTGAATAATTAGGAAAATGAAATCTTATTTTCCTAACTTATAATTTTTCTTTCTTTCTTCATAAAAGATAATAAACCCAATGTATATGTATAGGAGTAATGGATTTTATCCTCTTACTCCGTAACATATAATCTTTTTAAACTATTGGGTGCCTATGTTTGCGGGACGAAATCTTATCCCCATTGACATAAGATCTTTTAAGGGTGAGTGGAGAATCATACCAAGTAAGGCATGAAAAAAAGGTGGAAGGGATGAATTTCTAAAAGAAAACTAGAGTTTAATAAAAAATTTCAAGAGCAACCTTTTTAATTTGAACGTTCCTACGTTTCTAAAAGCATAAGTAGAAATAATATGAAATCCATGAATGTTATTTTCTAACATAAAAATGTGCTTTATTTCAAAAAATAAGAAGTCAAAATGAGAAAAACAAGTTCCCTATAATAAGAAAATGCCATAAAAAATTCTTTAAAATCTTAACCCCAGAAATTTAAGTCTATCGAGCTACAATTAATAAACGAATAGTAAATAAAGAATTAATTAAAATTCGCTTATAAATAAACTCGAAACGATTATTTTGGAGAGCAAAGAGGTTAAGAATTAAGGTATTCAAATTATTTATTACAAAATAATTTTTTTTTTTTTTGATTTTTATGAGTTTTTTCTAATTTTTTTTTCATATTTTGGTGTTTTTATCATTTTTTTGGAAATTTTTAAAGGTTATGCAAATTTTTTGAGTTTTTTTTTTAGTTATATAAATTTTTTGAATTTTTTACTTTTCGGAAATATTTACAAGAGGAGAGAAATTTTTATAAGAAAGGAAAGAAAAGGGGAAAGAGACGAGAATATTTACAGAATATTTACAAAGTAAAAAGGATCGCCCGCGAACAGACTCTTATTTGTGGTTGGTTCGATGAGTCGAATGTCGCGGAGCGATGTTTCATTTTTTTTTTGAAATTTTATTATTAATATTTAAAGCATGAAAATATATTTTTTTGAAATTTTTAATTTTTGCAAATTTTTTTGGAATTTTTATTAAGTTCTTGAAATAAAAAGACAGAAAATAGGAAACACCCCCATACTTAAGTCCAACATTGTCCCCAATATTGCACTAAGTATGAGGAACAGGATATATATAAAAATCTAAGTAGTATGTACAAAATTTAAAATTAAAAATAGGGGTTTAGAAATCTTCCCTAAAGCGCGTTCGGGTAAGCCCGTTAAGATAACCCTGCAAAAGTTAAAAGAAATAGCAAAAATATAATAGAAAAAAAAACGAAAAAAGAAAAATTCGGCGAAAAAGGTGCGGGTGATAGGGGGCGACAAGTGGGTGTGACTCGGAAGCTAACGTCTTAGCTAGGAGCGCGACCGATATGGGATCCCCTAGCGCTCACAATTGTGAAGCGCGCCGAAACGACAAAATAGATACTTAATTTATTTTTATTTTTTTTTGTTTTATAAAAAATTTTTCGTAGTTTTTTTATTTTTTTTTTGAATTTTTAGATTTTTAAGTTTATGTTTTTAGTTTTTGATTTTTTTTGTTAAGTTTAAGTGTTTTTTTTTTTGAAAAATAAAATGAAAAAAGAGAAAATAAGATAAAGACAAAATAAAATAAAGAAGAAAAATATAGTTTTTGAAATTTTTAATTTTTTTTTGATGAAAAGAAAAAAAAATCCTCATCATTTTTTTTTATTTTTAAGTTTTCAAATTTTTAATTTTTAAAGTTTTTGATTTTTTAAGTTTTAAAATTTTTCTTATTTTTTTTTTGTTTTAAAGTTTTTAAATTTTTATTTTGATTTTTTTTTGTTTAAGTATTTATTATTAATATTAATAATGCTATTATTATTATTATTAATATAAATTTTTTGTTTAATCAAAATATATATATATATATATATAATTTTTTTATATATATATATTAGTAGAAATAAAGGGTAAAATTAATAGGATTCAGGAATTCAAAATAGTAAGTCGAAATATTCCCCGGCAACGGCGCCAAAAACTTGATGTGCTAAAACGCGGCTCTTTTTATTTTAAGATGAGTGGGGTTTTATTTTGTAAAGAAAAAGAAGAGCGTTTTGTTTTAGTTAGAAACCGAGTTTTAACGAGAGGGAGGCAAGTGCACCTATCGCGTGTAGTACAGGATATTCCGGTGTGGAATATCGGGGTCGTATTATTCTCGGGGACGCGTTGATTATATCTACTCTTCCAGGAACACTATTATCTTACTAACAGTAAGGTGGGATTTTTTAGTTTAATTAAAGCGGAAAGAAAGAAAGCGGAATTTGCTAAATTAGTTCGATGACGGGTTAACGCTCGGCATCGAATCGGATTAAGACCAAAATAATTCTTAACAATTATTAAACTTTGTTTTTAATTTAATAAAAGGCACTTGGCCGTGGAGGTTCCGAAAGTATGAGCGCACTTATCTCTAGGAATATTGCTCACCTAAACATTAAGACTATTCGACCGATCGTTAGACCGACGAAGGATTCCTCTTAATGCCCGCTTTATGCTAAGAACCCCGCTATTGGGTGGGGAACCCAATCCGGCAGAATTACGCTTCTCCTCTTTCGAGGGGGTGTACGCAGTTCTCTTTACCCAAGGGGGATCGGTCCATACGTGCAGCCTCTCGGCGTCGCGTATGGATAACGGAAATAGAGCCCACACATCGATTATGTGGTCCTATGCGTCGTTAACCCGGGGTAAACCTTAAGTCCTTAAATTAAATTAAAAATAAAGTTTTTTAATTATTTCAAATCATTTTTTATGTCCCAATGCTCTTCGATGCCGAAGGCTAAAAGAGATTAGCCACTCATCGGAATGGGGACACTTATGCTAGAAAGCGATAAAGAAAGCTGTAAAGAAAGCAGGAAATAAAGCAGAAAATTGCAAGTCCTACTCAAACGAGTAGGACTGAAGAAAGCAGTAAATGCGAATCCCGGCTCGAGCGAGTGGGCGGGGGTAAATTTATACTCATACACACACACACTCTACAGGAAAGTAAAATCACACACACGCACTCTACAGAAAAGTAAAATCACACACACGCACTCTACAGAAAAGTAAACACACGCACGCACTCTACAATAAATGAAACACACGCACGCACTCTACAATAAATGAAACACACGCACGCACACAAGGTTTCCTACTCAAGTGAGTAGGAGAAAATGAAAGCAAGAAAAGACAAGTCCTACTCAAACGAGTAGGCGGGAAATGAAAGCAGAGCGCCATTTAACTCTTAACGAGTAGGCGGAAATAAATGCATACGCACACACTCTACAGAAATTGAAATGAAGCAATAAAATCTAACTCATACACGCACGCACTCTTGTAGAAATAAGAAAAAGCAAAGTGACTGAAAAATTAAAACGACTGCATTTCTACCGCTAGAATGCGGTAGAAATGCATAAAAAGAGAAAATAAAAATTAAACGGAGCGAAAAGTTTTGCAAATAAACGCAAAATGGAAGTTGGCGAAAAATTAAAACAAGTGCATTTCTACCGCTAGAATGCGGTAGAAATGCATAAAAAGTTAAAATAAAAATAAACTAAAGCTAAACGGGTGCAGAAAACGAAAATAAAATGGACATTACAACGGCTAGAAAGTGCGATAAAATCCTAAACTAAACGAGTTATAAAAGCTATAAAAGGATGAAAACATAAAAAGCACGAAAAAGGGAACGAAAAATTACTTAAGTTAGGGCGCAACCAAATGAGATTCATGCTAAGAAGGAGAGAAAATGAACTATTTTTATAAAATAAAATGCTATTACAAACTAAGGGAGGGGGGAGAAAATTCTCTTACATAGCATGAAATCAAAATGGGCAGCACCTCCCCTAAGGAACTTGGACCAAAAAGTGGACAAGAATTGCATACAGCAGCTGCCTTTTTATAGGCAAAAATTCGGGTCGGTCACGCCCTAGGTCACGGGCGTGACATGGGGGCGTGACAGTACTATTCATGAGCTTGATTGGTGATTTGACTGGAGGCTTGACTTCGGCTGAAAACGTGGCGGTCACGCCCAGGTCACGGGCGTGACAGGGAGCTGGATCTGGCGATTTGACGCGGCATTTGACTTCGGGGCGATCCACGTGGCGGTCACGGGCGTGACAAGCTTGTCACGGGCGTGACGGGGGGGGCGTGACCGGGACAGCTGGCATTTCGATGTCGGCAGCGTTGACGGTTGACGGAGAGTTGCGTGCCGACATCGACACGGGCGTGACGAGGCTTGGACACGGGCGTGACGGGGGCGTGTCGGGCTCGGGACAGTGAATTTGTTGGTTTTGACTGCTGGTTGCGTTTAAGAGCCTGACACGCCCGTGTTGGGGGGTGACACGGGCGTGACAGGGCCGAAAAAATTATTTTCCTGAAAAAATTCAGAAAATAAAAAAGCTAAGTTAGAAAAATAAAATTATAAAAAAGAAACATTTTATTAAAGAAAATAAACTAAAAAAAGACAAAAATAAAGTAAAACAACAAAATAAATACACTATAAAATGGGTATATTTACAACTCATCAATTATGGATACAAAATCAGCTCCTAGACTATGGCTACAACTTAGAAAAGTCCAAAATATTTTGTGATAACACTAGTGCTATTTCAATAGCTCAAAATCCAGTCCTCCATAGTAGGACTAAACACATAGAGATTAGGCATCATTTCTTAAGAGATACTGTAGAAAAGAATTAAATTGAATTGGAATATATCCCAACTTATTTACAAAGGGGAGATATTTTCACCAAGCCCTTGGATGAAAAGAAACACACCTTCTTCCTTAATCAGTTAGGAATGTTAGATGGAGGAAGTCTTAATTAAGTTCCAAGACCTTTAATCCTAAAAAGAGACAAGACTAGGTTAAAAAAATTTTGGGATTTCCTAGTGTCTATAAGTTTTCTATATCTCTAAACTGCGCTCGACGATTTCCTTGAAGATCGTCGAACGGAGCTCGTCGTTTCCAGATAGTATTTAACTATCTTTGTTTTCCATCGAACGGAGATCGACGATGTTACGAATTGTCGAACGGAGCTCGACATTTTCCAGATAGTGCTGGACTATCCTTTTCGGTCAGCGATCTCGATCATCATCAAACGACGATCGACGATGTTAAATATCGTCGAACGAAGATCGACGATGTTACGACCCTTCAGTTTCCCCTAGAGCCGTCGATCGTCGAACTGAGTTCAACGATCTTTCCTTTTCAGCGTCGAACCCTAATATAAAATCATTTTTCTGGCGTCGTTCTCCTTTGCACTTTCATACCTTCTGCAAGAACTTTCTTTCCCTTTAAACTCCTCCACACTTGATCGTATTTGTTTTTGCAGGAAACATGTCAGTTTCAGTCGCCATTTTAGCAGCAATGAAGTTTGATACTTGGTTTGACATTGATATGGATTCGTTTGAAGGGACTGATCAAATGTTCAAGGATATTCTGGAATTATTTAAGGAGCAACACCTTGTGAACATCATGGCAACCAGAAACAAACTAGGAGTAGATGAAATCAAAGAGTAGGTCTATACTGCACACAATCTGGATCAACATACAGTCATTGGCACCATCTCAGGAACTCAGGTATCCCTAACCCCGGCCATTCTTACAGAAATTTTTGGGTTAAGTACTGGACATGATAGCATAGACCTATCAGGGGTAGAATTTACTGAGATGTTAGACAGAATGGGTCACAATTCTGAAAACCCTAATAAGTTAATGAAGAAAAAATTTTCTATGTGTTGGGTCCGGCGTTCCTTCACTTGACAAGTGGCGCTTTGCTACTTATTTAAGAAATTAAGTAGCGCCCTCTCCAACAATCCGGGCTTTTGGTGCAGTTGGGTATGCGCTTGATCCTTCAATTGGTATCAAAGGAGGTCACGGGTTCAAGACCGGGGGGGCGCTATTAAATCCTGATTTTTCCCTTCTACCTGTGTGGGTCCGGCGGGTCAGGGAAACCGTGGACATCTGGTAACCCCACCTTTGAGCCATGTGGGCCATGTGGTAACCCCACCTTTGAGCCGACGGGTTGTGCTGCATGCCGGGGGGGATTGTTGGGTCCGGCGTTCCTTCACTTGACCTGTGGCGCTTTGCTACTTATTTAAGAAATTAAGTAGCGCCCTCTCCAACAGTCCGGGATTTTGGTGCAGTTGGGTATGCGCTTGATCTTTCAATTGGTATCAGAGGGAGGTTGGTTATTCAATAGCTTAACCATTCCTAGGTTGATTGGTTGAACAGGCTAACACCTGAACCATAAGATCTTTTGATAAGATACTTTGATACCATAAACACTCACATTAGATTCATGGCCCAGTACAAAGATTATTCTAGCACCAGACCTCCAGTATGCAACTTAGCCAAGTTTGGCATCTGGAAGGCAAGAATCAGACTTTACATGAACTCTATTGATGAAGATATTTTTTTCCTCTATTTTAACAGGGCCACCAACACCACCTGTTGCAGCTACTGCTACAACATCTTCAAATCTCAGTGCAGTGCCACCTCCTGACTATAATGAAACTTACAAGAAGGCCAAGATAGTTTATTCCAAAGCTATGAATATTCTGGCTCAGACTATGTCTGATGAGACATTCCAGAAAGTGGTTGATTGCACCTCAGCAAAAGCCATGTGGGACTCACTAAATCAGATTGTAGCTGGTTTAGCTGATGAGAGGAAGGACAGAAGGTCCAATCTCATATCCCAATATGAGAACTTCAAGAAAGAAGAGGCTGAGACTGTAGAAGCCATGTACACAAGGCTCAACTCCATCATCAATAAGCTGAGGACACTTGCAGTTAGCTCAAGGACACTCCTATGGCTACTAAGGTAGTTATTGATTCTGATGATAAGGGAAAGCCTGTTGATAAGAAAAATTATAGGGCCATTGTTGGTTCCCTATTATATCTAACTGCAAGTAGACCTGATATAATGTTTGCCACATGCCTATGTGCTAGATTTCAGGTCAACCCCAAGGAATCTCATTTAACTCTTCTCAAGAGAATCCTAAGATACTTGAAGGGATGTCTTAATTTAGGACTTTAGTACCCAGCTGAATCAGAATTTAAGTTGATGTGATACTCAGATGCTGACTATGCTGGCTGTAGAGTTGATAGGAAGAGCACCTCAGGGACTAATCAGTTCCTAGGTGAGAGATTAGTCTCTTGGTTTTGCAAGAAGCAGGCTTCTATTTCAACTTCAACTGCATGGGCCTTCTTATAGGGGCAAGAGAGCAAACCTCTGACAAGGTTGTATTTAGATAACCTAGATATATTCATGAGGTTAACATGACCTAGCCTTCTATGCCACAAAGTATTATTGCTACTCACTTCATTAAATAAGCAAATTTCAGAAGAAGTGGATTTAAAATCTACAAGATAAATATTTCCTTGCCTAATGCCTACTAATACAATGTTATTATTCAAAGTACTATTGCACAGAGTATTAGAAAACCAAACCTGGTAGCCAGCATCACAAAGCTGACTTACAAAAATGAGATTGTGCTTCAGTCCTATGACATAAGCTACCTTCTTGAAAGTCACTGACCCTAAGGTGAATTTTCCATATCCTTCAGTCTGACCACAGGTGGAATCACCAAAGACCACTTTGGTCCCAACTTTGCTTTGAAGCTTGATAGAATATCTTTGTTTCCAGTCATATGCTTGGAGCATCCACTATCCAAATACCACTTGTCCTGAGTGATAGGATAGGTCTTCACCTGCAATAAGATAGATTAAACATTGTAGACCCAGGTAACCTTGGGTCCATTATTCTTCACATAGGAAAAACTAGAAATAAAAGAATATGTATGTTGAGGGTGATATCCTAAGGGATGAGATCTCCTAGGTGGGATAATCTAATTAGCAGACCTTGGGTTGCTATTTTACTTATTGTTTCTATTAGCATTGTTGTAATTCTGAAAATTTAGTTCTGATCGTCGATCGATGGTCGACGATCGGTACCCAGATCGTCGATCTTGGTTCATAGAATAGAATTCTGGGTTCCACGATCGTCGATCTCTGTTCGACGACTCAGGCTGAGATCGTCGATCCCTCATTGCTGAGTAATTGTACCTAGCAGGTGAGTTCAGAGATCGTCGATTGTTGTTCGACGATGGGTGAAGCGATCGTCGATGGGCGTTCGACAATTTTTGTATTTCTATGAATTTTTGTTTCCTTTTGCTTCTCTTAACCTTATTTAAAATTTTCTTAGCCTTTTGAACAACCTCAGTGTTTTGTATTCCCTTTTCAGAAACAAACTTTACTAGAGTGGATAGATTGTATTAAAGGAGCAATGGGGGTTCACTAGGGGAGTCACTTAAGCCTAACTAATTATTATCTGTCCTAGTGTTGGTATTGCTTGTGATCTCTAGCAACTTAAGGCTTCTGCCATTAAGTGAATCTTCTAACCTCTTAGCTTTAGCTAGCTCTAATTTAAGAAATTTAATTTCTTCAGATGCTCTAGTGAGTTAAGATTCTAACCTAATGTTTTCACTAGATAGAGATTCAGATCCAGCTAGTTTATCTCTAAGTAATTTAATCTCCTTTTCTGAGCTAAGTAAATCTAGGCAAAGAGTTTTAAAATCATGCTTAAATTCAGCAGATGTGAAATCATAAGATGCAATTACCTGGTCTTCATCAAATAATTCATCCTCCTCATCTTCAGTCATCTCTGCAGCTGAGTTACTGCTGCAGGCATTAATTTCTATAAGGCAAATCTCTTTAGCTTTCTTCTCTTCTTCATCATCTTCACTGGAGCTGGAGGAAAATGAGTCTTCCTCAGTATCACTCCAGGTCTTTGCAACAAGACCTTTCTCTTTCTTCTAATATTTGTGAGAGGATGTCTTGGAGTAGTGCTTCTCATGTTCCTTTTCTTTTCTTCTTTCCTTATGATTTGTCTCTGGACACTCAGGGATAATGTGTCCAAGCTTCCTGCATCCATAACAAACAATTTCTTTAGATGGGGTTTTATCATACCTTGGCTTGTCATCATATTTTGATGACTTTCTTCTGTTGTCCTTTCTTACCATCTTGTAAAACCTCTAGGCAAAGAGTGCCAACAGTTCTTTATTTGATTGAGTCACTTTGGACTCATCATCAGCCTTAAGAGCAAGGTTTTGCTCTTTCCTTGTTGGAGTAGGAGCTTCAGCTTCAGCTTCAGCTTCCCTGGTCTTCAGTACTTTCTCAAATGATTTGAGCTTGCCAAGGAGAGCTTCAGTTGAGATCTCTGTTATACTTCTATACTCCTTGATTGGCCAGATTCTGAGATCCCAGGTGCTGGGAAAGCACATTAGTATTTTATCATTGACTTCTATTAATGTAATCTCCTTATCAAGTGCCCTCAGCTCATTGATGATGGAGCTGAGTCTTGTGTACATGGCTTCTACTGTCTCAGCCTCTTCCTTCTTGAAGTTCTCATATTGGGATATGAGGTTGGACCTTCTGTCCTTCCTCTCATCAGCTGAACCAACTACAATTTGATTCAGTGAGTCCCACATGGCTTTTGCTGAGTTGCAATCAGCCACTTTCTGGAATGTCTCATCAGACATAGTCTGATCCAAAATATTCATAGTTTTGGCATCGGCTATCTTGGCCTTCTTGTAAGTTTCATTATAGTCAGGAGGTGGCACTACACTGAGATTTGCAGATATTGTAGCAGTAGCTGCAGCAGGTGGTGTTGGTGGCCCTGTTAAAATAGAGGAAAAAATATCTTCATCAATAGAGTTCATATAAAGTCTGATTCTTGCCTTCCAGATGCCAAACTTGGCTAAGTTGCATACTGGAGGTCTTGTGCTAGAATAATCTTTATACTAGGCCATGAATATAATGTGAGTGTATATGGTATCAAAGTATCTTATCACAAGATCTTATGGTTCAGGTGTTAGCCTGTTCAACCAATCAACCTAGGAATGGTTAAGTTGTTTAATAACCAACCTCCCTTTGATACCAATTGAAAGATAAAGCGCATACCCAACTGCACCAAAAGCCCGGACTGTTGGAGAGGGCGTTACTTAATTTCTTAAATAAGTAGCAAAGCGCCACGGGTCAAGTGAAGGAACGCCGGACCCAACAATCCCCCCCGGGTGTCCAGCACAACCCGTCGGCTCAGAGGTGGGGTTACCACATGGCCCACATAGCTCAGAGGTGGGGTTACCACATGTCCACGGTTTGCCTGACCCGCCGGACCCACACAGGTAGAAGGGAAAAATCAGGATTTAATAGCGCCCCCAAGCCTTGAACCCGTGACCTCCTCTGATACCAATTGAAGGATCAAGCGCATACCCAACTGCACCAAAATCCTGGACTATTGGAGAGGGCGCTACTTAAATTCTTCAATAAGTAGCAAAGTGCCACGGGTCAAGTGACGGAACGCCGGACCCAACAGACTGGATCGTGAACTCTGGGTGTGTTCATCACCTAACCGGAGATGAGTCAAAGTTCTCCTCTCTGGAGACATTCACAGGTAACGAAGCTATTATTACTGCTGATAATATTGTTCATACAGTAGAGAAGGAGGTTGTTGTGTCTTTGGGTAGTGATAGTGGTCCACTCACCTTAAGTAGTGTCTATCACGTACTGGGCATGAAGAAGAACCTCTTCTCGGTGACCAATGCAGTTGACGCAGGCTATCACGTTTTGTTCAGTCCAACATAAGTGAAGTTTCTTAGCAACGTATCAGAGGTAAAGGCTGATGTTGCTCACGTTGGGAAAAGAGTAAAGGACTTGTTTTTTTATCAACAAGCTCTTATGTTGATCGGATGTGGGCCAATAATGGCGCAGCTATATGGCATGAAAGACTAGGATATGTGGGGATGGAAAAGTTGAAAGCTATGGAAAATAAGAATCTTGTGAAAGGCTTGCCTAAGCTATCATCCTTCGATGATGGCCACATTAACGTGGGGTGTCAGTATGGTAAGTCTCATCATCTTCCATTTGACAAGTCGCAAACAAGGAGTAAAGCACCATTGGAGTGCATCCATAGTGACCTAATGGGGCCAACCGTCACTGCTAGTCTTGGAGGCAGTAGATACATGCTAGTTTTGATTGATGCCTATTCAAGATACACTTGGGTGTATTTCATGAAGGAAAAGCTAGATGCTTTCCGATTGTTTGTGGAGTTCAAAGAGCTGGTGAAGAGCCAACTTGGCCTGCAGATCAAGAAGTTTAGAACGGACAACGAAGGTGAGTTCATTTCATCCGAGTTCTCTAACATTTGCAGGAATCACAGGATCCATAAAGAGCTCACTTATGCTCATACTCCACAACAAAATGGAGTAGCAGAGAGGAAGATCCGTCCTTTGAAGAAAACCTGCAAATGTTGGCTTCATGTAAAGTGCATTTCAAGGTCCTTTTGGGCGGAAGGAATGGCCTGCGCTACCTATGTCATCAATCAGATACCTTTGAGTCTGATCAACATGAAGTCTCCTGTTCATGGTGTTCAAGAAAAAGCCTTGCATGGAACACTTTCGGGTGTTTGGTTCAACCTACTACGTACACATCCTGGATGCTTTGAGGACCAAGCTTGATGCAAATACAAGGAAGCTTGTCTTTGTGGGCTATGATGAGCGGAAGAAGGGATGAAAGTTTATGGATCCTACGACAAAGAATTTTATTGTATCAAGAGACGTTGTCTTTGATGAACTAACGTCATTTGGAGGTAGCTCTATGGAGTTACAAGAGAGCAGATCTGATGGAGGGCAGAAGGAGGCTGTTGAAGAACTTCAGGTGGAGCTGTCTGTGTTACTAGGAGCTCCAGGTGTATCAAGCTATAGGCAAAGGCTTCTGGTTCAGAAAGCAGGGGGAGCGATGCTCCAAGTTTGCCCGGGAATGGCGCTGACTCTAGAGAAGCAGCAGAGGTGGTGAGCAAGGGTCAGATTCTTTAGAGATCGAAGAGGACCATCAAGCCACCAGCTCGATATAGCGAAGGAAGTACGGTGAGCTTCATCTCCTGCTTCTTTGCAGGCCCTCTAGATGAGCGAGAGCCTTCAAGCTTTAATGAAGCCACTGGAGTCAAGGAGTGGGGAGATGTTATGGATGAGGAGATGGCTGCCCTCAGGAAGAATGAGATATGGGACCTTGTCCCTAAGATTGATCGCATCACTCATGTGACTTGCAAGTGGGTGTATAAGCTGAAGAAGAATGCAGATGGGAGCATCGAGAAGTACTAGGCTCGTCTTGTTGCTCGAGGGTTCTCGCAATAGTACGGCGAAGACTACGAAGAGACGTTTAGCTCTGTTGCAAAGATGACTTCAGTTTGTGTGGTGATGGCCTTGGCAGCTTGCCAAGGTTGGAAGATGTGGCAACTGGACATAAAGAATGCCTTTATTTATGAGGAAATTGACAAAGACATCCTCATGGATCAGGCACTGGGATACGTTTTTGAAGAACATCCAGGCTACGTCTGTAAGCTCAGGAAGGCTCTTTATGGTTTGAAACAGGCTCCTCGAGCATGGTATGGGATGATAGCAGAATACCTCCAATTCTGCGGTTATTTTGTCTCTAATTCAGACTCGAGCTGTTCGTCAAGAAGAAGGGGGAGCTTCTAGTCTTGGTGCTATTGTACGTGGATGATATGATCATCACAAGCAACTCCGAGGAGGAGGTAGCTAGTCGCAGGGCTGAGCTAGCTATAAGGTTCGAGATCAAGGACTTGGGTGAGCTCCACGACTTTCTTAGACTCGAGGTGGAGAGGAAAGAGAGCAGCATACTTGTTTCCCAAAAATTCTATGCATAACAGATCGTTCAGTGATTCAGCATGTGGGAAGGGAAGAGTAGCTCTACACCTCTTGAGGCTGTCATTAAACTTCGGGGTGATGAGGGGAGGATTCTTCCAGATCCTCTTATGTTCTAGGCTTTGGTTGGAAGACTTATTTACTTGACGATTACAAGGCAAGACATAGCTCATGTTGTTGGCCGTGTAAGTTGGTATATGGCGGAACAATGGAAGCCTCATCTGATGGCGGCAAGGTGCATTTTGAAGTATATCAAGTCAACTTCTGACATGGGTCTCCTTTACGGGAGATACACGGGCTTTACTCTTCAAGGATACTTGGATGATGATTATGGGGGAGATTCTGACGACCGGAAGTCAACATTCAGTTATATCTTCACATGTGGGTTAGCCGGTATTTCATGGTGCAGTAAGAAGCAGGACTCGGTGTCCGTCTCTACTACGGAAGCGGAGTACAAGGCTTCAGCCTTGGCAGCTCAGGAAGTCATTTGGCTAAGGAGACTAGTAGAGGACATCCATGAAGAAGTGCGAGATCCAACTTTGCTTCACGGTGATAACAAAAGTGCCCTGAAACTGTTTAATAATCTAGTTTGTTATGCGCAAACCAAACACATTGAGATTGAGCACCACTTCATTCGTGAGAAGGTTATGGAGGGATCTCTGGTGGTTGGTCATGTTCGGAGTGAGAATAATATTGCAGACATTTTCACGAAGCCGCTGTCGAAGGGGCCATTTTAACGGCTACGAGGCCTGCTGGGTTTGGTCACCACTTCTCACTTCAAGGAGGAGTGTTGAATTTTTTGAAGTGAAAGTGGGGGTTGATTGGGCAGACCGCGTGGCCTGGGTGGACAGTTTAGCGGATTGGTGTGTGGCCTGAGCGGTCTGTTGGTTGCAGCCTGATGGTTTGCCCTTGATCTTAGGATGTGCGTTTAGGAGTTAACCGCGGAGTTCGCGGCTAGGCGTACTGATTTGGAACTAGCGGTCTGAGCGGAATGATTGTTTATGTCTGCGGAGCTCGCGCTAGAGTTACACTGGTTGCTGGACTTGGTCTCGATCTGTGACAAGTCCAGTTTGATCGCAAGAGTTCGCAATATTGGCTGGTTGACCAGGGAATCTATGTCTTGGTCGTGGACATGTTATTGCAGACTGATTCTGTGTCCGTTGTAGCTTTCGGGCTGGTGCGGTCATCAGGGATGCGTACTGATGTCTAATCCGCCTCTCCTTGATACCTGGAGGATTGATTGGAGTTCGGCCATGTCCATGCGGACTGGGCGGAATGTCTTGTGCTAGCTGCGAGCTGGGGTGGTGTTTCTATCCATTAGGGTGGTGACCACACTCCTCTCTGTGCCTATAAATAAGACCCACCCTGTGACAACATATTTAACTGAATAAACAGTAAGCTTCTCGAGATTAGTTGTTGTGGGCTGGCCTTTTCTATCCGCGCAGTTTGAATAGGTTAACTGGGTTCTTGCTGTGCAGGTTGTGCAGACAAAACTGAAGAGCTAGGATTTTGGTTCTAAGGTTAGTGCAGGCTCTATGGTCTCAACCAACGGTTAACAACAGGTTGCTTGCGGCCAGGTAGTTTCTCTTCTATAACTAGTTCTTATGTTCAATAAGATGTCTTTCATTGGGCAGCCTATTTTAAGTAGGTGACAGTGTCGTTCGTTCTAGAGACCAGGCGACCTCGCGGTCAGGCGGTTTGTAGTTCGGCAGACTGAGTTCTTTTCAGCTTGTGAATATCGGGTTGTCCGCATGGCTTGTTGCATTCTTGCGACTAGGTGGCCTCTGCGGACTCCATAGCCTTAGCAGCAGATCCGGCACTTACTCATTGAGTCCGCGCGGTTTGATTGATCTTGTATCTTTTCTGCTTTCTTAAGATTCTTTGTCAAGCATGTCTCGAAATGTATGTCTGGCTTTGTAAAGGAGATTTTTTAATAGTACAAGATTCTTTTTTAGCTTTGTGCATCTGGTTTACTTGACTCAAGAGTGTTGAGTGTTCCTGCGCCTGGTTTTCCATTTTCCGTTATATGAAATTTTTACCAATCCGGGTGGAGGTGGCAAGGAACCATTATTTGTTTGTGCTCTAGGCGGACCTGGTTTGTCTGGGAAGAGTTGGCGAGGAACCTTCGCTCGTTCACATCTCAGGAGGACCGGGGTCCGTCCGGGTAGAGGTGGCAAAGAACCTTTATCCATTTGCGCTTCGGGAGATTTGGGGTTTGTCTAAGTGAAGGTACAGACAGAAATTTGTCCATCTCACCTGAGAGGTGCAAACAGACCTTTGCCCTTCTCACCTAGGAGTTGTGGAAATACTTTCATTGATCTTCTCTTAGAGGGATCCGTTCGCTTGGCAAAAGTTTCCTTCTAGGATATCTGAATATTTTATTGGAAAGGTCGGAGTCCCCACTTAGGATATTCGAGCACTTTGTTTGAGGGAGGTTGGAGTTTTCACTTGGGATGTTCGGATGCTTTGTTTTAGAGAGGTTAGAGTCTCCACTTTGTGTATCCAGGCATTTTTTTAGAGAGGTTGAAGTCTCCGCTTGAGATATCCAAACACTCTATTTGGGAGAGGCCAGAGTACCCACTCGGGATATCTAAACACTCTGTTTGGGAGAGGTCAGAGTATCCACTTGAGATATCCGTACACTATGCTCGGGAAAGGCCAGAGTACCCACTTGGGATAACTAAACACACTATTTTGGAGAGGTCGGTGTACCTACTTGGGATATCTAAACATACTATTTAGGAGAGGCCAAAGTATCCACTTGGGATATCTGAACACTCTGTTCGGGAGAGGTTGGGGTACCCACTTGGGATATCCGAACACTCTATTTGGGAGAAGCTGGAGTATCTACTTGGGATATTCAAACACTCTGTTTGGGGGAGGTCGGAGTATCAACTTGGGAAATCCTAACACTCTATTGTTTCGGCATGCAATGAGAAACTCAGATCTTATTGCATTGATGCATGAAATAAAATTACATCTATGAGGTGCATAAGTTCCACAGGAAGAAAACAAATTATCCATTGGGATGGTTTTCCTGGGGGTTGCCACCATGCAGGCTTACTTTAGAATGGTTATTTCGGGGATCTTGTCTTGCAAAAATTCATTAAGAAGTCCCGAACAGACAAATCATTCAATTTCTTCCTTTGGTCGTGTGCATCTCTCTGTATTATGCCCACGTCCTTGGTGGTAGTTGCAATGCTTGGACTGGTCTCCTGAGTTTGGAGTGAGAGTCTTTGGCCTCTGAATTGAGGGATGATTGTGGATGACGAGCAATACTTTCATATGTGAGGTATTGAGGGGAGCGAAGGTTTGATCGTGGTGATTCCCCCGACTCGACGGGAGTCATCGTGGTGCTCATTGCTTTCCCTTGGATTTGGTAGTGGCTCGTGATGCCTCCTCCTTTTTGGTTTTCCCTCGAATTGTTGTCAATGTGTTTCGATTGTTTCTTCCATCGCGATTTTAACCATGACTTGGTGGACAATATCACAGTAGTTTGGCATTATTTCGCTCATCATCATGGAGTAGAATTTTCCTAGTCTGAGTCCCCGGAGGAAAGTTCTGCATAGGTGCTCGTGGTTAACCCCCGAAATCTATCGCCCCTCTACGGTGAAGTGACAAAAGCAATCTTTGAGTGATTCTCCTTTGGTCTACTGGATTTCAGTGAGGAGTGAGGGGTCTCAAATGATTCACTAGTTGACAATAAACTGCACCATGAAAAGTTGAGTTAGCTCTGCAAAGTTCTTAATTTCCCCCTCCTTCAGGGATCCAAACCAGGTGCGAGCCTCTCCTTTTATAGTTGTCGGGAACACCAGACACAGGAGCAGGTCAGGGGCATTGTACGTGCATGTGACGGTTTCAAAGCGACTGATGTGCTCAAAAGGATCGTCTGGCCCATCAAACATCTCAAAGTCGCGGAGCTTGAACCCGAGCAGAACAAGATATGCTTGGACCGGTGGAGCTAGCGGGGAGATAAGTTAGACGGGTTGTTACATATTCGTGTTTTGATGCCCCCCTCCCAGTGCCCATATTCCTTCTCGATCATGTGTCTCACTTCCTCACGAGTGAGTCTTCTATCGCTCAAGGCAACAACTTCTTTCATCTCATGAAAGTTCCATTGTGCCCGTATGGGAAATCCATCAGGTATTGCGGGGCATGCGAAGTAGTCAGGGTTGGATGATTTGTTTGTTATGGGATCCTTAGAGTGGGCATTATCTTCAGGCACTATTTGACCTGGGACCTGTGGTGATTGGTTTCCTGGTGCAATGTCCGCGTTAGGGGCGCGATGAGCCCTTAGATCTTTTAGTAAGGTGATAACCTTTGTGTGGCACTCCCTTATCAGGTGCCAGCATTCTTCCCCAGATGCTTGGGATGTAGTGACGACAGCCCCTTTCCGAACCGCGGTGTTGCCTATGGGCGAGTTGGCGGTGGCTTGTTTGGCATGTCGGGCTTCTATGTGAGATGTATTGAGTGGAGCAAAATGAGGATCATCTGGCTGTACCTGGGTTGCGAGGTTCCACCAAGATGTCTATCTCCTTCTCCGGATATAAGACTCATGTTCTTTTCCTTCTTCCTCCTTTGCTCGTGTTAGAGAAGTGCTCTGTTAGAAGTGATGCCTCCCATGGCTGGTGCCTCCGGAGTCCATGCATGGCACGTGGCGCGGGTCACTCCGATAAGCAAGTCATGGCTTGAAAAGAAAGATGATGGGTCCATTGACGTGAGATATGCCCTCGGGGACTTAGAAGTCTTTAAGTCTCTTGGCGGGGCGAGCGTTTGGCCCTGATGTTGCAATCGTTCTTCCCTAAAAGTCGCTAGCGTGGTGATTATCCCCTTACGCCGCGGCACATTCCCGGCGGGTGAGTTGCTTGAGGCATGATGGTCAAATCCCATGCAAGTTGCACGTCCTGCTACGTGTGTGCCTCTTATTGTCATTATAATTGGTATTGTAATCTCGAAATTTATTACAGCTTTTGGGAACACCTTCCCATATATGATGTCAAACTGTTACGGGTCGCCTGAATTTTCCCAGGTTCAGAGAATCGGATGAGCTTAGCTCAGAGTCAGATCGGGTGCACAAATAGTCAAAGAAAAAAAACAACAAATACCAAAAGGCTTTTTTGACATGGAAAACCCGAAAAGGGTGAGAAATCACGTGGTTGGATCTGTGTCGAGCCAAAATCCACTATTTCATTGGATTTTACAATAGCACGATATGATCCCTCGGTCGGTGACAGGTCACCTCTCCGTTACAAATGCAAGGTACAAAAGTGATGAAAATTAGCAAATGCAAGGTACAAAAGTGATGAAAAATAGCAAATTCCTTGGATCCTTGATTGAAGTGCTCAGACCTAGAAATTTGGCTAAGTACACGAAACCTTGGTAGAAGCATTCCGGCTGAGAAAAATCTCTAAGTCCACAGGGTCTTGATGAAAGTGATCCGGCGGGGAAGAGCAACGCGTCATGAAGGATACTATAGCCTTTGCGCTAGAATAGGAGTAGAGCGAATTGCAGAGCTGAGGATCAGCCTAAGTTCACAATCTCGCCGGAAAACCTCGGAGCTCTTTCTAGCCTTTGGAGTTGCTTGTCTTCAACTGAAGACCTGGTGGCATTTTTATAGTTTTCTGGAGGGATACGTTGGTAATTGCGCTCGGTCAGAATTCATACTGGTGAATGGTGTCGCTCTGTTCTAGTGTCCTAGATCACCAATTTTAGCGAAATGAAGAAAGTGCCTCACGGGCAGTTCGGGCGGCCAGGGTAGGTGGCCCGGCTACGACAGCGGCCGACAGCGATAGAGTCGACCAGAGGTGGTCAGGCGCGCGCTAGCACAGCGCGCGCAAGCGCTTTGCGCATGCGCAAGGTGCGTGCAAGCGCATGCGTTTCGCATGCCTGTGTTGCACGCGGGTGCGCTTGCGCGCATGCGTGCCTGCATGTTTGGCTTTGCCCACTTCTTGGGTGTTTTTGAGCCTTCGAGGGGAGCACGGCTTTTTATGTGCGACTTGTTCGGTTGGGCTAATTTTCACCACATGTCCTCGATCCGAGTATTTCTGGTTTGGCTCAAAAGTTTCAGGGGAACCCCATTAATATTTATTTTATTTTATTGTTATCATTTAAAATTCAAAGTAGTCAGATCCGATCTGAGAGATTGCGATTGTGTCCAACTCGCCAAAACACTCCAAAAAGCTGAAAAACACGCAAAATTGTTTGTTTCACTTCTCAAATGCACGTCAAAACTCATTGTGAGGGTTTTGACCCAAACCAGACAACCTTGGTAGGTCACCCCTACATAGCGGTAGGCCATCAAGCCCTAGTGCCCTATCTCATTAGAGAGGTGCACCCATCATTGTTCGACCTAGGCAACTAATTGACCATTGGAATGGCTGGGGGAGGTCTCCCCGTGTAGGAAAATTGTATTGTGTCATCATGGTTCATAGCTCTATGTGCCTCAATAAATAGCATCTTCTAAACAGCGGGGCCCACTTCTAGAAAAATTTATCGCAGTCCGCCAGTTCCTCCCACCCAACCCTTTCTTTAGATTTTTTGAAAATCACCTTCTAGGTTTTCCCCCTTCTTTTGTCGCCTTCTTCCTCCAGCACCGGTCTCGCCGTTCTCGTAAAGGTCTTCATTCCCCGCAGACATGGCAGATGATGAAGAAACTTGTAGTGATCCGGGTATTGTAAGTGACGACTGCCCATTCATGTCATGTTTAACTTTCGTTAATCTTGTAGTTTATCCCTTTTCAAAAGGTTTGATAGTCCAATTTTATCCTCAATTTATAGCTTAATGGGGAGAAATCTTCAGTTGAAGTCGTCGCCGAGGAAATTTTCAGAGCAGACGACAATGTAAGTGACGAACAGAAATTACAATAACAATTACTATCATAATTTTAGTTTATGATAGTGTTACTGCCGTAATTTATTATTACGGTTGTAACGACTATCGTAATTTTAGCAGACGACAATGTAAGTGATGAACATAAATTACAATAACATTACTATCGTAATTTTAGTTTACGATAGTATTACTACCTTAATTTGTTATTACGTTTATAATGACTATCGCAATTTTAGCAGACGACAATGTAATGGACGAACAGAAATTACATTATCAATTACAATCGTAATTTTAGTAATTTTAGTTTACGATAGTGTTACTGCCGTAATTTGTTATTACGGTTATAATGACTGTTGTAATATATATTATAGATGTATATGCTCTTTCCGTTCAGCTTTAAAGGTAAAATTAAAAATATGATGTACGTTTGACTAAACTCATGTTTTTTGGTTTCCTTAATCCGACAGAATGTTGTTCTGTTTCCTATTGTTCAAACAGAGGTGGAGGCATACACAATGTATTGCAATTATGCACATAATTTGGGATTTAGTGTTCGGAAACAGAACATTTTTTTTGGACACATACTAGGATTATTAAATGAAGAAGTTTTTGTTGTTCGAAAACTGGACATAAAAATATAAATAAATCAGAAATGGTGATCAGAAAATATCATAAGTTGGATACGTGGACGGGCTGTTTAGCAAGCATATACTTTGGTGCAGATGAAAATGGCAGAAACTGGGTTGTATCAAAATTTCTGGAGGAACATAATCACCCACTAGCCTCAAGAAATGACAACCACTTGTTGAGGTCGCACCGCCAAATTTTTGACGTTCAAGCAATCTTGATTAAGAACATGACAGGAGCCGAAAGAACATCCACCAAACCTTGAGCATTCTTAGTGAACGTTGACACAGCACGACGGCTATAAAGATTAACCATTGATGTGCTCTGCATAAATGAAATGTATCTTAAAGATGGTAAAAAACCAAAATGCCACACAATTTGATTCACTTGGCGGTTACGGTAGTATTTTCTGTCATAACATAATCGATACAGTATGTTTACAATCATAACACAATCGATACGGAATGTTTATAGTCATAACACAATCGATACAGTATGTTTACAGTTGTAACATAAATGATATGATATGTTTACAGTCGAAAACTACTATTACGGTATGTTTACAGTCGTAACACAATCGATACGGTATGTTTTCATTCGGAAACTACTATTACGGTTTGTTTACAGTCGTAACACAAATGATACGGTATGTTTACAGTCAGAAACTATGGTTACGGTATGTTTACAGTCGTAACATAATCGATACGGTATGTTTGCAGATGTAACACAATCGATACGGTATGTTTACAATTGCAACAAAAATGATACGGTATGTTTACAGTCGTAAAACAATCGATACGATATTTTTACAAGGTCCTTGTCATCGCAAGCAGATTTTGATCCTAAGAAATTTGGAGAAAAGTTTTGGAACGGCAACCAGAAAATGCCGGAAAAATAAAAGGTTCTGCGTCGCTAGGTCTTCAAGGAGAGTAGATTTCCGGCAACTGGACCTACCTAAGGGAGTAACGCGGCCGACTGGATGTACTGTCGTGGACTTTGGAATTCAAAACCCTAAACGACGAAGCAGGCGTGTGCTAGAAAACAGAGTGCGATTATTTTTTCTGGCAATGGGCCCCACCGTTAAGAATCTGCTATTTATTGAGGCGCATAGAGCTATGAACCACGGTGGCACCATAAAGTTTTCCCCTCGTGTAACACCTCCTATGTAATAGTCATATAATATATGTCCGCTGAGCCCAATAATATATAACGCTCATAGGCAAAAAAATATAAGATAAAAAATTCAATATCATTAAACCACCTTTTCATAGCATAATATTAAGCGAAAACATTAGTTTGATAAGAGAGTGTGTGCACGAAAAGAAATTAAAAAGTCCAATGTGATGATTTTTAATAGCCTTACAAAATTATTATTCTATGCTTGAAAAGTGGGAACATTACCCACTTGAAAAGCATAGGGTAACCGTCTTGAAGAGTAAGGCTCTTCCCCGACCCGGTCTACTATTGGGGGGCTTACAATGGGATAAGGACATTTCAAGATCTGTTTGTGGGGATGCCTAAGAATCCTTCTTTCACACGCTCCATTCCATGGTTTGGGACGAACCACGGAACGGAAGCCTAGTGGACATTTAGGTTAAAAGTTTAAGGATTCCAGGTTGTACGATTGTACACTACCATACACTCTGTTTCCACTTTAGCCTTTTTTTTTTGCAAATTTCCTTATTTTGCAAACGTTGACTTCTTTCTTGTCACTTCTCCAGATACCAGAGTCGAGTAATGAGAGATTCTTCTCTAGAGACCAGTACCACCCTTCGGCTCAACCACCTACTCCTGCGGTCCACTTTGTAGAGACAAAGCTGTAACAAACCCTCATAGGCTTACTTGACACTTTCCAGTCTATTATCACTCAGTAGCGATAGTAGTTAGCCCTACCTACTGACCTATTGACAATCTTTCGAGGGTTGAGGCCACCTATATTTCGAGATTCGGAAATAGCAATGCAGGACAGGGAATGGGTAGAACGAGTGGAGGATCTATTTGTAGGGATAGATGTCCGACAATGGACGCAGTTTCCCTGGAAGTGACATTACTCGAGGGGTATGCCCACGATTGGTGGAGGGCAGCCAGTCGCACATGTTGGTGTTACCAAGATAATCTGGAAGTGGTCAAACTAGTAGTCTCACTGTCAACGCAATATAAGCCTATAGGGTCGTATATAAGAGCGTTTGGATAAGTTAGAGAAATGGATTGTGTTTGCCTTAATCATGTGTGATGAGTGAAGGACCAAGTGCTTGACATATTGGAATTCATTGAGAGGTGAGCTGATTCATTGAGACATCCAATCGATTCATCGACTCATCAGCTGATCTGTCGAGTGCGTCGAGTGCGTCAAGACCTCTCAACGATTCGTCGAGTCATCAGCTGATTCGTTGAGTGCGTCGAGTGCATCGAGACCTCTCGACGATTCGTCAAGTCATCCTCTAATTCATTGAGTGTGTCGAGACCTCTCAACGATTCATCAATTCATCTCATCTATTCATCGAGTCATCTCTGTTAATGATTCATCGAGTTAATTCCATTAGTTCTGGGTCTACGGATAGTGATGGTTCAAGCCTATTTATACTCTTGGGTGTGTGTGTGTGTATATATATATATATATATATATATATTTGTTGCCTTAGGGCTTTAAGTGAGATGAGTTAGGGTAAACCCAAAATTGACGGAAAGTGTTTCCCGAAGTACTGATCCTGTCGCTCTGAAAGATAGGGTAAGCTCTAAACAACTCTAGAGGGGGGGAGGGTGAATAGAGTTTTTAAAGTCTTTTTGATTTTTGCGGAAATAACAAGTCTTTAATCAAATATATTACTATGATATAAGTGTATAAGTATACAAGTGCAGCAAGAGAATTAGAGAAAAAGGTAACTAAGCTACACAGCAAAATATATCACAGCCACACAAAAAACACAAGAATTTTATAGTGGTTCCCAAAACTTAGGTACATCCACTCTTCTACCACCCTAGGTAGGAATCCAATACAAGTTTTGATCAGGTGACTGCCACTAATGAGCTTTTGATCAGGTGCTCAAAAACCAACCCAAGTATTTTTGAAGGAGACTTGCAACCAGAATAATTTTGAAGGGAATTAGAACCCTGTACAAAGGTGGGGAAGAGAGGTTGATTGAAGTCTTATTTTCTCAAATCAAAATGAGAAGACTTTGTGGATTCTGTGATGTTGTCAAAGCTCCCCCCGAGATCTTGAATGGTTCAGGAGTAGAAGCTTTGTAAAGGGTGAGTAAGCCTTCTGCTGTAAGATCTACATTCTGAGATCCTTTGACTGATTTGAATATTTTTGTCACTTGAGATCCAAGAAAACAAAGAAGGAGAAGAAAGACTCTTGATAGTGATTGTTGTTATTTCTTCTTCTTTTGAGAACAGTTGATTTTTCTTCAGAGAGCTGTATGCACTGCACTTGTGGTTTTTCAAAAAGTTTTGTATTTTTAAAGGTTTCTGTGTGTATTGCTTCTTTCTGGCTGAGAGATTATATGCTCCATAACTGCCTCAAGGTTGAATTCAAAAACCTACAATTAATGCTTAGCTGAAATCTCGGAAAATGAAAACGGCAAGTATGCTGTCATATATTCTATTTTATGTTTGTCCCGAGATATAAGCAATTAATTCCATGGAGGATATTTGCAATCAATGCTGCTAGTAATGGCTCGATTCAAAGGATATAAGAGCATTGATTATCCAAGGAATTAACAGCCTATAATAGATATAAAATAAGGTGATAAAAAAAGAAAGAATAAATAACAATATGTCTTGCAGTTTTCGTCGACCTGAGAATAGCTGTTCGTCGAGCTGAGATCCAAGATCGTCGAACTCTGAATGCAGCTTGATAACTTTCTTCTTCTGTGCATCAAGTTCATCGAGCTGAAGTCTGAGATCGTCGAGCTGAATCTGCAGTCTGGACTTAGAATATTTTCTGATGTTGAGTGTTGAAGTATTGATATGGCATTTGAGAGCTAGCGTTGAGTGATCTTTGGCTCTGAGAGTTGAAGTGTTAGTCGACCTGAGGACAGAGTTCGTCTAGCTGATGTTCTTAATTCGTTGACTGGAGTTTGACTAGAGGAGTTATCACTTTGTCTAGAGTTCGTCAAGCTGATATCTAAGTTCGTCGAGCTCAGCTTAGAAAATTGTCTCTGAGTTAGTCAAGCTGAGCACGACAATCGTCGATCGGAGATCGACGAACGTAGATCTCCTTTTTCCAAAACTTGAATTCTCTAAGTCTTGAGTCTTTGGCAGTGTTGGAGGCTGGTCCTTTGTACTGTTGATTCTAAGGACTTGACCTAGACTCTAAGACATAGTCATGACCCTGATCTATACATGTTGGGTCATATTCTAATTTAATGAACCTAGCCCAAATCCAACTAGGGATCCAACAATCTCCCCCTATTTGGGTGAGGTCCCTAATTACATACTCAATACCAGAAAATATACAAAGCAGAAATACAATATATATCTGACAGATACTTTGACAGCAAATGCAACAGATATATTTACATAGTAAGCTTTGTAATAGAAAACATTGTTTAACAAAGTATACCAAAGACAAGTAGCAAATTTTCTTCAGGATTTTCTTTTTTTACTTCTTGGATTTTGCTTCCTTCTTATTTTCTTCAGGCTTGGTAAATATAATATCCCTGTTAGGATTGGCAGCTTCTCTTTTTGATATATATAGATCTTCTACTCCAATCACTGTCTGGGTTGAAGTTCTGGGAACAATTACCTCTGGATATCTAGCCATATAATCAGCAGGGTCAAACAATTTCTTACTCATCTGAAGTCTTTCAAGTTCTTTTTCTCTATAAGTAGACATTGTAGAGAATTTAGTTGGATCCTGTCCTTCTTCACTGGCCTTTTTCATCTGTGACAGAGCAATCAATTCTTGAAGCTTGGCCATCCTGAATTTTTGATCATCATTCTGACTGACAGGTGATTGATCTTCTTGAGAGGGTAACAGGGTGACAGGCCTGAATTGTGTTGACTATTCTTGGAAGTTTGTTGCAATCTGGCTTTCACTACTTTGAGTGTACAGTGATTTTGGAGGTGCATCTTCACTGTATTTTCCTTTGGGTTTATATGATACAATGTGTCTTCTTTGTCCAGCCTGTGGTTGAGGAGGTGAGAATTCTGGTTTCTGATATACTATTTTTTTATCTGTTCTATGCAGCTAGTACTTCTTTGCTGACTGCTTCCAAGTGATTGCTGTCTAGATGGCCTTTCCTGCCTCTGATAAGTTCGGGTGAATGAGGGCTTGGAGGGTGCATCTGACTTTTGAGAGCTGATTCAAGAAGTACCAGCAGCTGGTGGAAGAGGAGGAGGGGGATCGTTCCTGTATTTGTGAGCTGGGGGAGGAGAGTACCTCCTACTTTTCTTCCTAGCCTTTTGTTCATTCTTTGAGAGCCACATCCAGGCCGGCATTCCCTTGTATGAGGTTATTTTTTATAGGATATAATAGGGAGTATCATTGGTGTTTCAAGGTTTGGGAGCAGGAGGAGGTGGAACCTTCCTTTTCTTAGAGATTTTCCTTTTCTTAGATTCCTCCTCCTCATCATCATCATCAGAGGATTGAGGACTATCATACATGGCATCAATCTCTCTTAGTGCTTCATCAGAGCTTGTTTTCTTTGTTGCATGAGATGGAACTGGGGAGGGAACTGGAGAACTGTACACTTCTGTGCTCTGAGCAGCTAACTTGTTTTCTTCCTCTATGTCAGCCATAATCAATATATCCAGATCTGGTACTGGAGAATCATCCATTACAAATACTGGGGTCATAGGAGAAGATACAATTGGGGAGGCAATCTGTCTAGATGATGGAGTAGCAGGAATGGCAAAACTGACCTTTAGTTGTTTGACAACATTAGGGCTTATTGGGGAAGAATATGGAATAATACCTATTGATGGCTTGGTATACTCAGCTGGAGGAAGACTGTGATGAGCTCTATCAAAAGAACTTAACAAACTCATCAAGTCTACTGTGGGATTAATGAAAATATCACCAACAGTATTTAGTTTTAGTATAACTGACACATCAATGTCCATGTCAGTTTCAATAAAATGAATCAATTTTAATAAATCTTCTTCTGCTTCTGTATCCATGTATGTTGTATCTGATATCTGTACAATTGGTCCTGCTGCTGCTGCTGCTACTACTTCTTCATCAAGCATCTCCCCCTGCCTGGTTTCAGCATGTGTTGAAGCCAGGCCCCCAACTGAAGATGGAGCAGTGGTGAGGGTAGATATTTGGGTAGCAAGATATGAGATGGAGGCAGCTAGATGAGAAATGGCCTCTACTATAAGATTTTTGAGTAGTGGGGTGAGAAGAGTGATGAGAGTGGTGGTAAGAAATGGATCTAGGGTTAGAGAGGCAGATGGTGGGGCAGTAGCTGAAGGAGTAGATGTGGTTGATGGAGGTGGAGGTGGAAGTGGAGTTTCTAAGGGGAAGTCATTTTATTGAGATGGAGAGTTCAGGGGAGAGGAGAGCAAGTTAAAGGAGGGGAGGGAGGAGAGGCTGATGTGGGGGATATCAACCAGGTGAGATGGTAGAGGGGATGGAGGTGGTATAGGGATGGAGGTGTCAGGTTGAGGTGAAGGAGGAGGAGATAGTAGATGTGTAGGGGAAGAGGGAAGTGGAGATGCTGGTGGTGTTGGAGTATGGATGTGGATGGTAATAGAGGGTGGGTTTGGTGGGACTTGTTGTTGGGATTGAACTGGAGGGGCAGGAGGTGGTGGAGAGGTGGAAGGGAGCCATTCAGTTGGGTGGGGAGAGGCTAGTGCAGCCCTTATACTCTTGGAAGTTTTAGTGGAGGAGGAGGTAGCCTTAGTTAGCTTGATGATGGTCCTCTCCCACTTTCCAAAAAGAGCACAGGTGAGTCTCTTTAAGGCATTGATGGATATGGTCGAGGAGACCAGGGATCCTGCAGCCTTTTCCTTTAGAAAGATCCCTAGGATCTTTCCAAAACATACATCTTTCTTGTTGTTCTTCTTTGTGATCAAATCGAACAGAATCTGTGCCCAGTTCACAGCTTTCTTATTTACAATGGCGCACATGACCAGGAACTAATGCCTAGTGATATAATCATGCGTAGTGTGCTTCCCGAGTAACACTTTCCCAACTATATCTGCGAGAAATTTATACTCGGCAGACAGAAGTTTCTTGAGGAGCTTGTTTGGGGTGTCTCCAAAATACCCCATTGTATTCAGCATTAAATCAAACTCTTCAGAATCAATTTCTAAATTCTCCTCACCATTTTCAATTCAAAAATTTTAGTAATAATATCAGGGGTAAGAGAAATTTTATTACCCGCGATGATGTCGGTCATCTTGTTCTCATCGACAGTATTTGTATACACCAATTCCCTGATTTCTGTGGCAGATATCTTGATTCGGGTTGAGAGTAGAGTCTTGAGTTGTTATTCTTCTAGTAGTTGGAGAATTTTTAGGAAAACTGGATCAGAATACTTGAATGATTCAAAGTCTATGTCGAAACCAACATCAAATTTCATGGCAGTGAGAGAACCAGCGGGAATCGCCATGAAAACACCTGTAAAAGGAAAACGACGATCAAGTGCAAAGGGAACTGAAAGCGCGGGACGGAGTTCGAAGAAAACCTAAATATAAGGTTTTCCAGAATATGAACCGACAAGCTCCGATCCACGAAAAAGAAAAAAAATCTTCGTTCTGAGGTCGACGAAATAATTTAAGGTTAAACAGTTCGTCGAACTCAGTCTTAAGGATATAAGACATTTCGTCGATCTCTGGTCGACGAAAGGTTTCTGAAGTAAGTTCGTCGATCTCGAGTCAACAAAAATCACTTCACTAAGAGATTCGTCGAGCTCAGGTCGACGAAAAATCTCAAGAACAGTTATCAGTTCCTCGATCTTAGGTCGACGAACAGAGACAATTCTTTGACTATAGACAGAGCATTAGATTAAATACTGACCATTTATCATACCAAGCTAATTGACAAAGAATAGATACTTGGATGAGTCCAATGGCTTAGTGAATATATCTGCTCTTTGCAAATCAGTAGAGATAAATTCAAGTTTAATATTTTGTTTGTAAACACAATCTTTAATGAAGTGGTGCCTGATGCCTATATGCTTGGTTCTAGAATGCAATGCTGGATTTTGTGCAATTGAAATAGCACTTGTATTATCGCATAGAATAGTTGAATTATTTAAGTTGACACCATAATCCAGTAGTTGGTTTTGTATCCACAAAATCTGTGAAGAGCAACTGCCTGCAGCCATATATTCAGCTTCAGCAGTGGATATTGAAAAAGATGTTTGTTTTCTACAAAACCAAGATACAAGTCTGTCACCAAGGAACTGACAAGTTCTAGAGGTGCTTTTCCTGTGTGCTCTGCATCAAGCATAATCTGCATCAGAGAATCCAGTTAACACAAATACTAATTCTGTTGAATCCCAGAGGCCTAGATCTGGACAACCTTTTATATATCTTAAAATCCTTTTCAAGAAAATAAGGTGAGATTCTCTAGGGTTTACCTGGAACCTAGCACAAAGACATATGACAAACATAATATCTGGTCTGCTTGCTGTCAAATACCGTAGGGATCAGATAATGGCCCTATACATGGTCTAATCAACTGGTTTTCCAGATTCATCAGCATCACAACAGCATTGGCAGCCATGGGAGTTTTCATGGCAGAGGCATCATTCATCCTAAATTTCTTAATAAGCTCTTTAGCATATTTAGACTGAGAGATGAAGATCCCTTTAGGGGTTTGTTGCACTTGGAGACTAAGGAAATATGATAACTCACCCATGTTACTCATCTCAAACCTTGAGTGCATTAAATCAGAAAATCTTTTGCACAGTTTGGGATAAGTAGAACCAAAAATTATGTCATATACATATATTTGCACTAAGAGAATTTTATCATGATGCAGTTTTGTAAAAAGAGTTCTATCTACCATGCCTCTAGAAAAACCATGCTCTAAAAGAAAGCTGGCTAAGGTCTCATACCAAGCTCTTGAGCTTGCTTTAAACCATAGAGAGCCTTATGCAATTTAAAAACATAAGAGGGATGAGATGGAGAGATAAAACCTGGTGATTGTTCAACATACACCTCTTCTTTGAGTTCTCCATTTAGGAATGCACTTTTCACATCCATCTGGTAGAATTTAAACTTTTTGAATGCTGCATAAGCTAAGAAAATCCTTATAGCTTCAAGTCTGGCAACTGGAGCAAATGTTTGATCATAAACAATTCCTTCTTCTTGCCTGTATCCTTGAGCAACAAGACTTGCCTTGTTCCTCACTATCACACCTTGGGCATCAAGTTTGTTTCTGAATACCCACTTAGTCCCAATTACTGGATAGCCCCTGGGCCTTGGAACAAAGTCTCAAACTCTACACCTCTACAACTGGTTGAGTTCCTCTTGCATTTCAGTGATCCAGTTTGGATCTTGCTCTGCATCACATATTGATTGAGGCTCAATTTGAGAGAAAAAGCAGGAAAGCATCACATCAGGGTTGAGTTGATGTCTTGTCTGCACTCCTAATGATATGTCTCCAATTACTTGAGATCTAGGGTGATCCCTAAGTGTGACAAGATCATTAGGTGGAGTTGGTTCAGCAACAGTTATTTTATTTAATTCCTCTTGTGGAATTGTATCAACTGTTGGAGGAACTTGAACTACTTCCACAGTCTCTTCTTCACTTTCAACTTCTGATATAGCTTGGGGAGAGGGATGTGATTCATCCTTTGAAGTAAGATTTAGATCATTCAAGCTCTCACACAAATTTTGTACCTGCAGATTATTGTTGGTAGAGATGTCTCTCTCCTTATAAAACATATTAGATTCATCAAATGTTACATGCATAGATTCCTCAATTTTTAATGTTGATTTATTAAACACCCTATATGCCTTGCTGACTTGGGAATATCCTAGAAAAATTCCCATTGCAGACTTAGCTTCAAACTTTATAAGATGTTTCTTGTCATTATTGTGAATATAGCATATACATCCAAATACTTTAAAATAGGTTATTATAGGTTTCTTTCCTTTGAGTAGTTCATAGGGAGTCTTAAGCTTTAGTTTATGTATTAGGCTTCTATTCATGACATAATTTGTTGTGCTTACTGCCTCTACCCAATAGGAAAGAGACATGTAAGCATCTGCAAGCAATGTACCTGCAGCTTCAATGAGTGTCATATTCTTCCTTTCAACTACCCCATTTTGTTGAGGAGTTCTTGGAGCTGAGAAACAATGTCTGATACCTTCCTTCTCACAGAACTCTAGCATAAGAAGAGATTCAAACTCAGTACCATGATCACTTCTGATCAATGCAACTTGAGTAGAATACTCAATCTGTACACTACAACAAACTGCACCTGTTGTAAGGACTGAAATATAACAGAAACCCAATTTTTTACTAATACATATATTTAGTAACAAAATTTTTTTGTTGTTACCAAAAAGTAATTTTTTGTAACGAATATTTTATATTTCGTTACAATAATAATTTATTTGTTACTATAAATGTAAGTATTTGTAACAACACTAATGTTACGTTACAAATAGTAAATAATTTCTCACAATATGTATCAATTGTAACCACATCATGAAAGTTTTTTGTGACAAAGAGATTTTTGTTACTATTATTAATATTTTATTATTAAAGTTTTGTTATCATAAATATATCATATTTTATTGCAATAGTAATATTCGAGAGCATTTTTTGGACTGAGAGAACATTTTTCTCCCGAGCATGTGCTTTTCACTCGGACGTGCGTTTTTTTCTCGAGCACACTATTTTTCCTAGCTTGACTCCAATGTTCTCAAGCTCGATTACTCCATGAGCTCGATCTCGTGTTCCATAAGGTCGAGCTCCATTATGAGTCGAGCCTGAGGTCGAGTAAGATTAGCTTGAGCTCGATTACTAGCCGAGCTCGATCTATCTCAGATTCTTTTTTGTTCAAAATGGAACACGAGCCTCTTGACTTCGAGGAAAAAATTAGGAATGTATGATCAAGTGCATGAAATAATTGGAGGGAAATTTCCCTCCAATAAATTTATTATCAAAACCCTATATTCTTCATTCCCAATTCGGCGCATTCCTTCTCCGAATTTATCAAAACCCTATATTCATCTCGCGACTGGCCGGCTTCTTCCTTCTCCGAATTTGGCAACTGGCTTCTTCTTAGAGGAATATCGCGACTGGCTTCTCACAACTGGCTTCTTCCTACAACGAATTGTGAGAGAGCATAGGAGGGACGAAGCGGGAGAGAGAGCATTTCTTCCTTCTCGCGATTGGTATATCTTCTTGCATATCTTCCTTCTTCCTGAACTTTTGATCTCTGTTTCTTCATGCATCAGCAAGAAGTTATTGTCTCGTGTTCATGAGATTCTTCATTGGTTATAGACGATGTTTGGGTTTTTCGGGTATTCATCTTGATGCCCTTAGGGTTAGAAGTAATATTGTCTTTGAAGTTCCAGCATGTTCATTAGGGTATGATTTTTTTGGCCGTATTTTGGTTTATTACTATGAATCTTATTGTGGTTTGATTTTTTTGCCGTTTGTTCACTAGTAAAATTATTATCAAAACCCTATCTTCTTGTATTTCTTCCAAGTAATATGCTCTTGTAGTTTTTTGGGGGTATTCATCTTGTTTGTAGTGGCTTAGTAGTGTGTGTGCAATCAGTTCGGCAAGAAGTAATATTATCTTGTGTTAGTAGTGTGTGTGTGTTACTATTGCTATGAATCTCTTCAATAATATTGTTTGGTTGGATAAAATTTCTATTTCACTTGCTTCTCTTTTTTTTTGTCAGATTTGTCATACCAAGCATATAGTTTGTTTGTTGTGGTTTGTTTTCAGTTCCCATTCTTAGCCAACTATTATACCACAACCTTTTATGCAGTGGTTTGTTTTCCTCATTGGCTACATGAATATTAATTTAATTTTCTCACCGGACACAAACACACACACACACACACATAGACAAACATAGACACACACACACACACACACACACACACACACACATCCCTGCACAATCTCAATTATGAGTCGAGCTCAAGTTCAATGAGCTCAATCTCGAACTTGAGTCCAATGAGCTCAATCTTGATTTTGAGTCGAGCTCAACTTCGTTGAGCTGAAGCTCGATTACTAGCCGAGCTTCAGCTCAGATATTTTTGATCATAATGGCGCGCGATGCCATCTATATGTTCCTTAGTCCAACTTGCTTACTTTGTAAGTTTGGCATTGATTTCTATATAGATATGTATATGTATGTGTGTTTGTATATGTCTATGTATGTGTGTATGGTCATCAGTGTGTGTGTATATGTATATGTATGTGTGTGTGTGTGTATATGTATATTAGTGTGTGGGTATATGTTTGTGAATGTACCAGTTTTTTATTTTCATGATATTGTGTTATCCCATTCCTTTTTTGTTAGGTATGGATAAAAGCTGGATTTATGAACCAGATAGATTCAGTTCTACCTATACTAGAGGCGTGGATTTATTTTTAGAGTTTGCACGGGAAAATGCTATTTACTTTGAAGATAAAATTCTTTGCCCATGCAATGTATGTCGAAACACTAAAACAAAGAGCCTCATTGAAGTTAAAGCAGACTTACATTTGAAAGGGTTTTACAAATATTATAAGGAGTGGATACATCACGGAGAAGCTAAAATGACTAGTTCTTTTGTGTTCAGTTCTAATAATAACAATAGAGGACCTTCTCAAAGTCATGAAAGTAACGATGATATTGAAGCCATCGATGATTTAGTTGATTTGATACATGAGATTGGAGATGCAGAACTTCCTGAACATTCTAACGAAGATAGTACTCGAACTTTTTTAAGTCTGTTACGTAATGTCAGACGTGAACTGTACCCAGGTTGCAAAAAATACTCTTTGTTAGCATTCATTGTTAAACTGTTACATATCAAAGTAATGAACAAGATGTCAGATAAGTCAGTTAACATGCTTCTTGAATTGCTAAAGGACGTGATGCCAGAAGGTAATCTAATTCCAAAATCTGTTTACTGGGCTAGGAAACTTCTTTCTGGTTTAGGTTTGGGCTATAAGAAGATAGACGCATGTAGATATGATTGTGCACTATTTTGGAAAGAGAATGAGAAGAAAGATGTGTGTCCTGTGTGTGAAGAACCACGTTGGAAATATAACGAAGGAAAAGGAAAATTAATTGCTCAAAAGGTTTTGTGGCATTTCCCCTTAACACCAAGGATACAAAGACTTTATATGTCTTCTAAAACATCATCTTACATGAGGTGGCATACTGAGAAGCATATGGAGATAGAAGGTACTTTGAGTCATCCGGTAGATTCACTTGCATGGAAGAGTTTTGATGCACACTATCCCAGTTTTGCTGCAGATCCACGCAATGTTAGGCTTGGATTGGCTACTGATGGGTTCAATCCGTTTGGAAATATGAGTACTTCTTATAGTATGTGGCCTGTTGTGCTAATTCCATATAATATGCCGTTATGCAAAGGTATGAAAGATGAGTTTCTTATGATGTCATTATTAATTCCTGGCCCACGTGCTCCTGGAAAAGATATTGATGTTTATCTTAGACCACTGATTGAAGAATTAAAAGAATTATGGAATGGTGTAGAGACTTATGACACATACACCAAAGAGACTTTTAAAATGCATGCTGCTCTTATGTGGACAATCAATGATTTTCCAGCTCTTAGTAATTTATTTGGGTGGACCACAAAGGGTTACGGGGCATGCCCAACTTGTTTATATGATACAGATTCTAAAAGAATTCGAAGTAAGATATGCTACATGGGACATCGTCGTTATCTACATAATGATCACCCTTATCGAAGGAGTAAATTGTTCGATGGAAAGTTAGAAACACGTACAAAACCAAGGGAGTGGAGTGGCGCACAATTGCATGCAGATTTAACCAAACTCGAACATAACTTCGATAAATTTGGAAAACACCCAAGCAAGCGGAAGAGGAAGCGCAACAACAAAGAAGGGAATTGGGTAAAGAGAAGCATCTTCTTTGAACTACCTTACTGGCATAAACTTTTGATACGACACAACATTGATGTAATGCATGTTGAAAAAAATATTTGTGACAGTGTTTTGGGCACATTGATGAACATTGATGGAAAAAACAAAGATACTGAAAAAGCGCGAGAAGATTTGCGAGACCTTAACATCCGGAAGGAGTTACACTTGATTAGAAATGGAAGTACTATAATAAAACCTCAAGCATGTTATAATCTATCTTCCGATGAGAAAAAAAGGTTTTGCAATTTTTTTTAAAATGTCAAGTTTCCAGATGGCTATGCGTCAAATATTTCAAGATGCGTAAAGGATGGGAAGATTTATGGACTTAAATCTCATGATTGTCATGTTCTACTACAACGGTTAATTCCTATTAGCATTCGTGGGTTTCTACGCGCAGATGTCGTTGAGGCACTATACGAGCTAGGAGATTTTTTTAAAATTTTATGCTCAAAGACACTAAAGGTCGAGCATATCGAGAAGTTGGAGAGTAATATCCCAATTATTTTGTGCAAATTGGAGAGAATATTCCCTCCAGCATTTTTTGATGTAATGATTCACTTGGCTATTCACCTTCCGAAAGAGGCAAAGATTGCTGGCCCAGTTCACTCACGTTGGATGTATCCGATTGAAAGGTACTTGTTTTTTATGCATTTATACTTCATTATCTTACATAGCATAAATGAATAATTTTGTAACATGCTCATTGAGTTTTCTCTTTAGGTTTCTTAAAACTCTTAAAGGATATGTACGTAATAAAGCACGTCCAGAGGGTTCTATAGCTGAAGGATATATTGTGAAAGAGTCTTTGACATTTGTGTCAATGTACCTAAATGAAATAGAGACAAGGTTCAATAAAGAAAATAGAAATGAAGATTCAGTGGAGCATCAACAAGAGTGTGAATTGTCGGTTTTTGCATCAAAAGTGAGACCCTTTGGACCTCTTCGCCGTGGCAAAGCACTTTCTAAAGAAGATCTAGATGCGGCTCATAAATTCATATTAAACAATTGTAGCGAAGTAGATGATTTTAAAAGGTTCGATTCATGAAAGAGCTCAATTTCCTTAATTTGGAACAAATTTTAATGTACTTTTTTTTAAAATAGTAAGCACACGGAGGAGCTTAAAAGGGACGAAAATGAAAGAAACATTGACAAAACTCATCAAGAGCAGTTTCATTGTTGGTTTCAAGCTCATGTAAGCTCCAAATACGAAGATATCCTTGAAGATTAATTGTTAATGTCAAGTTTCATCTATCTAATTAGCTTCCTATTGTATTTTGTATAGATAAATAGAGTGCATCACACAAACTCGAGCGAAGTTTCCGAAGAATTATGGGCATTGGCAAATGGTCCACAATCATACTTAACAAAATTTTACTCTGGTTGTATTGTTAATGAAGTACGATTTCATATACAAGATCGAGATGATCGCCGAACAACACAAAATAATGGTTTACGTGATGTTTAATGTTTGCATCTTATTTACTTCGCAGGATTATGCCTCCAAAAAATGTTATTCTACGGCGACCTGCGACAAGGAGCACCAAACAACTGTTTGTTGCTGAAAAACCAACAAATACTGAGGTTGTTGAATTGCCACCTACACAAATTAATCTGCAGCAACCACAAAGTGGATCAGTTGCCACCATTAATGATGATACCACTGTTAATGAAGGAAATAATGAAAGTCCAATACAGGGTTCTGATAATACTAGTAAGTACACCTTATTTTATTTCACAAGTTTGTATCATTTATTTGAATCATATATTTATTAAGGGTTTTTAATAAATTGCAGTGGGAAGCTCATCTATAAGAAGAGGACGTGGGGTGACCACCGGAAAGTCGATTGAGAAAGCTATACTAGAAAATGTATGCTTTATTTAGGTATATTAAAACTTACGTACACTTACTATATGTTAACATACCTTTATTTGTTTTGTTAGGACAAGAAACTACTTGAGATTGAGTTCCCTGAAGGTTTTAAGAAGCCGCGTCGCTTTGCAAAGCACCTTGCAAATGGTGTAGGTGTTATTGTAAGACACAGTGCAGGTTTGGATTTTTTGACCCCATGGAGTGAATTGGGGGAAGAGCTGAAACTTACTTTATATGCTGCATTAAGTGTAAGTGATTAATATTTATATACCATATATGTGAATTTGTTTGGGATAACCAATTTATTTATTCTTTTGTAGCAATGGTTTGTGATAAAGAATTGGGAAACAGATAAAAGTGTGCAAGAGTTCATGGAGGAGATATTTCAACGTAGCTACACACATTGGAGAGGAAGATTATCTGCAACGCATAAAGATTATATTATGGCAGGAAAGAATCCGAGAGCTAGTAGCCCATTTGAGTGGATTTCAATCGAGAATTGGTGTCAGTTGTGCGATCTCTTCGAGAGTGAGACTTTTAAGGTGAATGTGACTACTTAAGTAAATTCTGTTTAATACATATGTTATTAATCACACATTTAATGAGTAGAATCCAATACTTTTGTTTGCTTGCAGAAAAGGTCCAAGACAAATGCCTCTAATAGATCACACATGCCGTTTACTCATACGTCGGGTTCTAAATCCTACCATTCCCGACTGCTGGAAATGGTAATGCAATAATTACATGTGAGTTATTGATTACTATGACATATTCTCAAAATTTTTTTTGATATACAGGTTAATCAAAGCCCTGTTGAGAACTTTGCGAACACCCATAGGAAGAATGGGGTGTTTGTCAGCGAGAAAGCAGAAGCGGCATACGTAAGTCAAAATATATTTGAAACTTTCGCAAAGTTGATTGATAACACACGTTTCTATTATAACACTATTTTACAGCGTGAAATGGAAAGGCCGAGGACAATATCAACAGATTCTGACAGTGATCTCGTAAGCTCTGAGAGAGAAATTATAAAGACTGCAGTTGGAAATAAGTCGGGTTATGACAAAGGATTAGGCTATGGTGTTGTGCCTTCAAAACGAATGAAGAAGACATTGTCAGAGTCCACTCGGTTGAAAGAGAAGTTGAATGTAGCGGAAGAAGAATTGTGCAATGCCAGGACTCGTCTAACAACACAAACAGAGCTTATAGATAAACAAGAAGCTTTGATTCAAACTCACAATGTAGAGATTGCAGGATTAAAAGAGGGGCAAAATGAGCTGAAAGAGCAGCTGTCTTATGTTCTGCAAAAATTTGGGGCAATTCCTTGACTAATTGATGCACACACCATTTACCTTTTGGTGCACTTTTTTGTTGTCAACTGGTTTATGACTGTTAGTATTTACCTTTTGGATAATGCCTCCTCTTTTCTGAATTAAATAATTTTTTTTTTTGGGGGGGGGGGGGGGGGTGTAGTCCTGTTCATGCAAATTTCTCTCAGTTATTTGCCTTTTTTTTACTTAATTTTATGAATATTGATGGCTGAAATAACTGTCTTAAAGGTTTGTTTTGGTCATTGTTGAATCTTCCATCTATTTCAAAGAAATTCTCTTGCCTTATTGATTATCTGCCTTACAATATTATTTACATTATATACCTTTGTTGATTAGCTTTAAATTTTTTCATGTATTGGCTAATATATGTTGTGTTTGTATAACACAATCTTTCTTTAATGGAAGAATTCGAAGGGGAAAATTGGAAGTTTCTAGTATTCTATATATCAATTGTGCTTAAAGAAGTTGATGGGCATGCTTTTGCAGCTGAATACTTATGCCAAAATAGCGGGCCTACTACATGATGAATGGGTGGAAAATGTAGATCGCTGGGTGGCTGGATTTCTCGAGAAGTTCGAGGAAGGCTGTCATTCTATGGTGAGTTTTGCATGCTATGCATAGGTGGTAGTATCAAGTCAAGTTCGAGTAATCTGGACTAAACTCTAATCAATTTTTACTTTTAAGTTAAAAATTGCAATGATATAGGAGTCATTATAGCACGAAAATAAAAGTTTGTGTGGCGGATGCATTAAATATCAGAGAAACCACTGGAGAGAAGCAAAAGATCTCGCTGGCCAGATGTTTACTGATGTGGTTGGGAGCCCATACTATGTAGCTCCTAAGGTGCTGTGCAAACACTACGGTCCAGAAGCTGATGTCTGGATAGCCGGTGTCATACTATATATTTTGTTGAGCGGTGTCCCGCCTTTCTGGGCTGGTATGACTCTGAAGCATCCCCCACCCACCCCATCTTTTGCCCTGAAACTGAAACATTTAGTTACTATCTTTTTACAGAAACACAGCAAGGGATATTTGATGCTGTTCTCAAGGGCCATATTGATTTTGATTCGGAACCATGGCCTTTGATATCTGATAGTGCCAAGGATCTTATCAGAAAAATGCTCTGCTCTCGACCTCGGGATCGACTGACTGCCCATCAAGTACTATGTAAGTTTTATTTTTAACCATCAAGTACTATGTAAGTTTTGCTTTTAAAAACACATTTTTCCGTGTTATAACAGAAATGATTGATTTGCTCAAAGAGAATGTTATCTCTATAAAATTATTTGTGATGTTCGAGAATTTGTTGCTCAGGTCATCCATGGATTTGTGAGAATGGAGTTGCTCCTGACCGAGCTCTAGATCCTGCCGTCCTGTCCCGTCTCAAGCAGTTCTCAGCAATGAATAAATTGAAAAAGATGGCCCTGCGAGTAAGTGTAATTTATATGCTCATCTCTTTTCAGACTAGTATCATATAATAATTTCAAGCATATATTTTCAGAAGGGAGTTATTTGTTTCCCAGTCCTCAGTATACACCTTACATTATATGAACTGTTTTTCCAGGTTATAGCAGAAAGACTCTCAGAAGAGGAAATTGCTGGATTGCGAGAAATGTTTATGACGATGGACACAGATAATAGCGGAGCAAACACATTTGATGAGCTGAAGGCTGGTCTCAGAAGATACGGCTCAACATTAAAAGATACAGAGATCCATGATCTGATGGATGCGGTGAGTTGATATTAAAGTCTTTCGCTTCATTTTCCTCATCCTGTGCTTACATAGTACTTGATGGGCAGTCACATTCCCACTTTCGGCCGGCACATTCCTACTAGAATTCAGTGGTTTGGTCCGGTTTTAGGAATAAAAAGAGCTATTTCAATTTCGGCCGGCACATTCCCACTTTCATTGCTTTTCATTGTTGAGGGTTTAATTTTACAACTACTCTTCCCGTGCTTCTTTGACAAAGGTGGGTTTTCCCCCATTATGGATTCGGTTCTTAAGGGCTTAAAGCCTTCTCTGCAGTAATTCTCACTCACCAGTTTATGAAGTTTCACCAAATTTAAATTACTCATTTAAATTTTCATACTTTAAAGTAAGTTTTAGCAGTTTGTGTTGGATTCTCATCTATTGAGTTCTTTGATTCCAACCGATAATCGTCGCCAGCCATTCTCCCTACTTAGGACTTGCTATGCCTGATGCCTCCTCCAATAATTGTGCAGTTATTTGTACTGACTTGTGTTGTAACCGCTAAATATGGATATAGAATAATTAAATTAAAATTTCCCAGCCCTTTAATTTGGAGGGTTTTGTAGAGACACAAAAGTAAATTATTTTATTATGCGTGTTATTTTAAATGTTTTTAATATATTTTTTTCCAATCACTTCGATGTAATTGGGACAAAGTTTACCCATCATATTATTGGTAAAGTTAGTAAATGACTAGCCTGAAACTTCAAATCACAAGTAAAACATGAATGTGTCCTCTTGACAAGCATTTTAATTATCTTAGAGTATGTTTCATCTTTGGAATCTCTTATTTGTGAGCTCAAAACAGAAAACATGTCCCTTGTTGTACAGGTATTTTGAAGCATTTCTTTTCCATTCCTTCTATATATGGAGTAAACTTGTCCTTTATCCGTGAGAGTATTAATGAACATGATTTTACTGCAGGGATATTTTTCTCATGTACTTGTCAAATATGCCAGCTCTCCCCCACCATAGGATGCTTGGGCATTGAGCTTCTTCAAGCTGATAACTTTGACCTCCACTGCTTCCAATCACTAACAGGTACCCCATTTTTGGATGATGTTTGATACTTTTAATTGCGCATTTTCCAAAGTGAGATCGCATTTTCCAAAGTCAAGAAATATTAGGTATTATTTGAATAATTACTCTTTTTTATTTTCATGATTTTTTCTCATGCTTGATATCTATTTTATGTAGGTTGAATTTAATAGAGCTGCACAATCATTGACCGATGCTATTATTCCTACTGGTCAGAAGAAAATTGCTTGTTTAATGGGGTGTGTATGGATTATGTATGTGTGGATGTGAGTTTTTATGGATGTTTATACTCTCTCATTTATTTGTAGGGTGATATTAATTGCTCTCTTTTATTTGTAGGGTGCTCGAGCATTGACCGGCAAGTGACGAAAGATTCATTAGTCAGAAAGTGATGGACGATTCGTTTTTCGAAAAATGACGGAAGATTTATTAAAAACATGTTGATCTTGTAATGTAATATTGTATTATTTTAGAAGTGATGATAATAACTTATACTCTATGTAATACTTTTTGGTGTGAATAAATACATGTTGATCTTGTTACGAAATATTAAATATATGTGTGCTTTCAAGATTATTATTTGTAATAAAATCTCAGTTACACAAAGAATAGAAATGGAATATTTTTGATATATAAATGAATTGCCTGTAGTAAGAAGAATGGAGAACAAATGTAACAATTTTTTCGTTACTATTATTTAATCTATTGTAACGAAATAATGTTTATTGTACTTTATTGTAACGAAGTTAGTTTATTTTTAGTGAGGAAAAAATAAAACATTTGTAACGAAATAGTTTTAATCGTAACCGTTTTTTTTTTGTAAGGAAAAAAACATTCGTAACGAAATAATATTTATTGTGACCAATTTATTGTGAGGAAGAATCTCTTTTTGGTGAGAAAGTATCGTTTGTTACAATTAATTTTTTTGTAACGACATGCATACATTCGTTACAAAAACCTTTAGCGTCGAGCTTTAGAGGAGGACCGTTACTTAAAGGTATTGTCGTTACCAAAGAGTTTTTGTAACGAATTTTGGCACTTATTGTAACGATTTAAGTCCTCACTATAAGTGCATTTTGTTGTAGTGGTATGTTCTTGAGAAAATCTGTGAGAACCTTAAAAGTATCTGACTTAGTTCTCAAAAAGAAAACCCATGTGAATCTGGAGAATCATCTATAATAACTAATGTATAAGACTTTCCTCCTAGACTTTGTACTGCAATAAGGCCAAAAAAGGTCCATATGGAGCAAGTACAAGATTCTAGGTGAATCACTCTTATTAATGGATTTAAAACTAGATTTAGTTTACTTTCGTAGCTGACAAGCCCTGCAGAGGCCTTCCTTCTTGTAGGGTGATAATACGTTTTGTAGCCTAAACTATTATCGTATTTTCTGTTTTATAATGTACAAATCATGTCTTATTACCTTTTTTTATCGTTTCTATGTAAATATTATTGTCACTAACATTTTCTTGTCTTTTTACAGGTTTCCAGAAAATTGGCCAAAAATGACCTCTCACGCCCCCTGTCAGGCCCTCCCCGGGCATGACCTAGGGAGTGTCGCCTGATCCCGAGGACTCCTGATGATAGAGATAGAAAACAAGAAAAAATGGCTTCACGCCCCCTGACACGCCCTCCCTGGGCGCGTCACCGGCCGTGACACGGGGCGTGTCGCCCTCTACCGCAAAGCCTACCACCACAATTAATGTAAGGTCCGTCACAGCACGCAATAGTACTGTCACGCCCCCCTAACATGCCCTCCCCGGGCGTGACACCGGGCGTGACCCCACCTTTTCCGATGATTGACGAAATTCCTACAAATGATTTCGACGTAACGTACGTGTCACGCCCCCCCCCCCCCCCCCACCCCTCCCTATACGGGCGTGACCAAGGGCGTAACCACCGACGTACAGAAGCAATCATCTTTCCCACCAGAATCCAGATCCCGAGGTCAATGTCGTACTTGTCACGCCCCCTGACATGCCCCCCCCCCCCTAGGGCGTGTCGGAGGGCGTGACCAACCTGTGAAAAATTTCTATAAATTCAGACCCCCCCTTCCATTTCAGCAAGTTTGGGTTGAGAGGGGGAGGTGCTGCCCCTTTGTTTTTTGATCTTTTTTATGCTTCTCTCTCTCTCTCTCTCTCTCTCTCTCTCTCTCTCTCTCTCCTTTTATAATTTACTCTTAAACCTAGTTTAGTATTTAGTTGTTTAAGCTTTTATTGTAATCTTGCTCTTGCATAGTGCTAATTGTAGGGCTAGAATAGGATTTTATTTTCATGCACTTGTAAATTCATTTTCCTAAGTGTAGCTCTCCTTTTTATTAATAAAAGTGCCCTTTTCTACTTGTGTTCTTTTTATGCTCTACTACTAATTCCCCCTCCTCCATTCTATTATTATTAACTAATCCTCCTTGTACTAGATCTTGATGATCCGAGGTTCGAGCGATTAAGTTATGATGTTTTAATTAACCTTTTCTTTTTAGGTTTAGGCCTTGAATTACTCTTGATTTTTCATGGGTTGGAGGTATATTAATGATATATACTCTCCACCTTTGCTTTCATTCTGGGCTAGCCAAGAGGCCGATAGAATGAAGTGAGCATTCAAGAGTGAAGGGAGTTGTACGCACCCCTCGAGAGTGGCAGACGTCCAAATCTCCCGGATTGGGGTAAAATCCAATAGTGGGGTTCACTGCGTCAAGCGAGTTTTAGGCCTCCGATTTAGACGAGAGTCGGTCGGACCTTCCTAAACTCAGTTGGGCACGACTTCAAGAGAAGCGTGTTCAAGCTTTAGGAACCTCCACGGTCAAGGACCTTTATCCTATTAAGTTTAGGTTTTTATCGCATTTTCTTAGTCGTCTTTAGCCGAGGTGAATCTTGATCGAGTGCATTTCCATTTCATAGTCTCAGCCTTTTGTTATAATCGCTTCTAATAGCTCTTTAATTAATTGCAGTAGTTTTCTTTCTAGCATTAGCTTTACTTCCTTAATTGCAATTAGTTTCTTTAAACCCCTGTTTTTCCGTCGATAAGATAATAGTCTTCGTGTGAGTAAGCATACTCAACAGTTCCCGGATTTCAATACGACACTTGTGTCCCCTAGCTACAGTTTGATAGGTATACTTGCCTCATTGGATTTCTAGTTCGGTTGCTTTTATTTTTCCTTCGAAGATAGCGAACACCATAGGGACCAGAAGGTAAACCTCAAACAAGATTGTCTTTAAATAACCTTGCTATATTTGTATGGTTTACATGTCCTAGTCTTTTATGGCATAAGCTAGTTTGAATGCTAACCGAGCAAATTTCAAATTTAGTTGATTCAAAATTTACTAAGTAGATATTGCCTTGTCTAATTCTTGTTAAAACAGTTGTGTTGTTTAAAGAAATAAGACACAAAGAGTTAGTGAAGCTTACTTGATAACCTGTATCACATAATTAGCTTACTGATATTAGGTTATGATTAAGACCATTTACATAGGTCACTTTCTTGAATGTGACAGCTCCATAGTTGAACTCTCCATAGCCTTCTGTCAGTCCAAAGCCTGAGTCCCCAAAGATTACTTTAGGTCCAATCTTAGCTTTATAGTTGATAAGGCATTCCTTGCAACCTGTCATATGTTTAGAGTAACCACTTCCCAAGTACCACTTGTTTTGAGTGACAGAGTTCTCTTCTACCTGAAAAAGGATTAGCAGTTTTTAACCCAGGTTACCTTGGGTCCTTGTTGTTTAACATAACTGAAACTTAAAATAAATGAACATTCAGTTTGATCCTTATAACCTAAGGAATGATACCTTCTAGGAGGTATGACCCACTGACTAAAGTGATTAAAGGGTTTATCAGTTTTTAGGTTACTCTGGTTATAAACTGAGTTTGACAAATTTGGGTATGTTCGTCGATCTGAGCTCGACGATCTGGGTTGAGTTCTTCGATCGCTGCTCGAATAATGGAGGTATCCATTCTCAGAGCCCTAGAAACGTCAATCTCTGGTTGATGAACCATACTGATTTCGTCGATCCCAGTTCGAAGAATAGTTTACATTATTATTTGCATTCAGGGTTCGTCGTTCTGAGGTCGACGAACCATACCCATTTCGTCGTTCTGCGTTCAACGAAATATGCTGAACATAGTTATGTTATTTGTTTTCCCTTTTCTGATTGGTTCTATTAAGTTCTAACTGTTTAAAAACTTTTTTAACCTTCTCTACCTGTTCAGTATTTTCTTACCATTTTCAGAGATGAAGTTAATAGGTTTTGACAGTTGATTTTTTTGAATTAGGATTGGTTCACTAGATGAGGCTCCTAATCCTAGTTTGTCATTGTAGATCTTGTATTAACTGTGCTAGTTATATCTAACAGTTGTAAGCTTCTACCATTCAGGGATTCTTCTAGTTCCTTAGCCTTACTTAATTCAAATTTTAGAAAAACTATTTGTTGATTGGCTAAGCTTAATTCTTCAGTTAATTTTTCACTTTCAGCAATGATTTTGTCTTGTTCTAAAAGTTTTTCTCTGAGAAGTTTGATTTCCTTCTCAGATCCTATTAGGTCTAAACACAAGAGTTTAAATTCAAATTGAAATTCTATAGATTGAAAGTCATAGGAAGCAATTACCTGATCCTTTTCAGAGAGGAATTCTTCATCATCTGATTCTTCTGAATCTGAACTGCTGCTTCCTGCATCTATTGTCATAAGGCAAACTTCCCTTGCCTTCTTTTCTTCTTCATCATCTTCACTGGAATTGTAGGAGGATGTTTCATCTTCAGTATCACTCCAGGTTTCAGCTACAAAGCCCTTCTCCTTCTTTTTGTACTTGCTGGAGGAGGCCTTGTTGTGCTGATGTCTTCTTGAGTCCTTTTCTTGCCTTCTATCTTTCTTTTGGACTTCTGGGCATTCTGATATGAATTATCAAGGTTTCCTGCACCCAAAATAGACAACGTCTTTAAAAGAGGTCTTGTCATACCTGGGTTTATCTTCATTCCTTGAAGGCTTCCTTCTGAAGTCCTTCCTTGCCATTTTATAGAATCTCATAGTAAAGAGACTCATGAGTTCTTCATTGACTGGCAAGCTAGGAGATTCTTCTGCAGCTTTGAATGCTAAGCTCTGTTCCTTCCTGGTGGGTGTTAGAGCCTTTGGTTCTACTACAGCTTCTCTTGACTTGATCAATTGCTCATAGGATTTGAGCTTTCCAAGCAGAGATTCTGTTGAGATTTCAGCCATGCTTCTAGCTTCTCTGATGGGCCAGATGCTAGAGTCCCATGTGCTAGGGAAGTACATGAGGATCTTGTCATTGACCTTAGTCAGAGTAATTTCTTTGTCCAGTGTTCTGAGCTCACTGATGATGGAGCTCAGCCTGTTGTACATTACTTCCACAGATTCTGCTTCATCTTTTCTGAAATTCTCATATTGGGATATGAGGTTGGATCTTCTATCCTTCCTCTCATCAGCAGATCCTGCTACCATTTGGTTAAGGGAATCCCAAATGGCTTTGGTAGAAGTGCATTCAGCAACTTTCTGAAATATGTCATCTTACATAGTTTGGGCCAGTATGTTCATAGCTCTGGCATCAACAATCTTTGCTTTCTTATGTGCATCAGTTTGATCTGGAGGAGGAACTGCACTGAGATTTACTGGGGTTGAAGTAGAGGCCACTGGATCTGGTGGTCCTGTCAAGATGGAATTAAAAATGTCCTCATCAATAGAGTTCATATAAAGTTTGATTCTTGCCTTCCAGATTCCAAACTTTTGCAGGTTGCAAACTAGAGGTCTTGTGCTGGCATAATCCTTATTTTGTGTCATGATATCAGAAAATAAAATTTAAACTGAGAAACTAGTAAGACTTATTCAGAGTTTATCCTGAGGATCTTGATTAATTCAGGTGTGAGCCTGTATGATGTGATTAACCACCCTCTGATACCAATTGAAAGATAGGGTAAGCTCTGAATAACTCTAGAGGGGGGGTGAATAGAGTTTTTAAAGTCTTTTTAATTTTTTTGGAAATAACAAGTCTTTAATCAAATATGTTACTGTGATATAAGTGTATAAGTGTATAAGTGCAGCAAGTGAATTAGAGAAAAAGGTAACTAAGCTACATAACAAAATATATCACAGCACAGGCAATTATATCACAGCACAAGCACACAGAAAAATCACAGCCATACAGATAACACAAGAATTTTATAGTGGTTCCCCAAACTTGGGTACATCCACTCTTCTACCACCCTAGGTAGGAATCCACTACAGGTTTTGATTAGGTGACTGCCACCAATGAGCTTTTGATCAGGTTCTCAAAAACCAACCCAAGTTTTTTGGAAGGAGACTTGCAACCAGAATAATTTTGAAGGGAATTAAAACCCTGTACAGAGGTGGGGAAGAGAGGTTGATTGAAGACTTCTTTTATCAAATCAAAATGAGAAGACTTTGTGGATTTTGTGATGTTGTCAAAGCTCCCCCTGAGATCTTGAATGGTTCAGGAGTGGAAGCTTTGCAAAGGGTGAGTAGGCCTTTTGCTGTAAGATCTACTTTCTGAGATCCTTTGACTGATTTGAATATTTTTGTCACTTGAGATCCCAGAAAACAAAGAAGGAGAAGAAAGACTCTTGATAGTGATTGTTGTTCTTTCTTCTTCTTTTGAGAGCAGTTGATTTTTCTTCAGAGAGTTGTATGCACTGCAGTTGTGGTTTTTCAAAAAGTTTTGTATTCTGAAAGGTTTCTGTGTGTATTGTTTCTTTCTGGATGAGAGATTATATGCTCTATAACTTCCTCAAGGTCGAATTCAAAAACCTGTAATTAAAGCTTAGCCGAAATCTCAGAAAATGAAAACGGCAAGTATGCTGTCATATATTCTATTCTATGTCTGTCCCGAGATATAAGCAATTAATTCCATGGAGGATATTTGCAATCAATGCTGCCAGTAACGGCTCGATTCAAAGGATATAAGAGCATTGATTATCCAAGGAATTAACAGCCTATAATAGATATAAAATAAGGAGACAGAAAAAGAAAGAATAAGTAACAATATGTCTTACAGTTTTCGTCGACCTGAGAATAGGGGTGCAAACGAGTCGAGCTCGAGTCGAGCTTGGCAAAATTTTCAAGCTCGAGCTCGAGCTTGAGCTTTTCATTTCGAGCTCAAGCTCAACGAGCTCATTTATCCCAGCTCGAGCTCGAGCTCAATGCCAAATTATCGAGCTCGAGCTTGAGTTTCGAGCTCGCGAGCTCAAGCTCGAGCTCGAGCTACTCGCGAGCTTTTTAGCTCATGAGATTTATTTTCTTTTTTTATATATATTTTTCATATTTTATATATATATTTTTTTAAAAAAAATGGAATAAAAAGCTCGCGAGCCGGCTCGCGAGCTAATGAACATTTATATTCAAGCTCGAGCTCGACTCATAATCGAGCTCCAAAGGCTCAAGCTCGAGTCGAGCTTTTTTCGAGCCGACTCATCGAGCTTTCGAGCCGGCTCAACTCAACTTGCACCCCTACCTAAGAATAGTTGTTCATCTAGCTGAGATACAAGATCATTGAACTCTGAATGCTGCTTGATAACTTTCTTCTTCTGTGCATCAAGTTCGTCGAGCTGAAGTCTGAGATCATTGAGCTGAGTCTGCAGTCTGGACTTAGAATATTTTCTAATGTTGAGTGTTGAAATATTGATCTGGCGTTTGAGAGCGTTGAGTGATCTTTGGCTCTGAGAGTTGAAGTGTTAGTCGACCTGAGGACAGAGTTCATCTAGCTGATGTTCTTAGTTTGTTGACTGAAGTTTGACTAGAGGAGTTATCCCTTTGCCCAGAGTTCGTCGAGCTCAGATCTAAGTTCGTCGAGCTCAGCTCAGAGAATTGTCACTGAGTTATTCGAGCTGAGCACGATAATCATCGATCGGAGATCGACGAACGTAGATCTCCTTTTTCCAAAACTTGAATTCTCTAAGTCTTGAGTCTTTGGCAGTGTTCGAGGGTTGTCCTTTGTACTGTTGATTCTAAGGACTTGACCTAGACTCTAAGACATAGTCATGATCCTAATCTATAAACGTTGGGTCATATCCTAATTTAGTGAACCTAGCTCAAATCCAACTAGGGATCCAACACGCTCCATAAGCCCCGATTCAAACGTCCGTCTTCATTAGAATGAGAGACCTGGATTCTGGGCTCCATACTTCAAAGTCAGTTCTCTTTTCCATTTCCTCTCTATATCTTTTCTTCCTCATCCTGGTCTCTTCTTCAGTTTTAGCAGTTGTAGTCATTACTTTGGTTAGCAATGTCTGGTCCACAGTGGGCCTGAAGGAAGGAATCACAGCATCAGTAATTGTTCTCCCCACTAGGCACCAACACTATCACCTTCTTCAATGTACTGTACGTACTCCTAATTATCTTGTACCTGATCAGCAGCACACATTCTGTACAAGGCATATTATACATGATCAGGCATCATTGGGATGTTATTATACTGAATTTGCTCCATTCCCAATGACCCTCTCACCACATTAGGTTCCTAGACCATGTTCTCAGTATTAGTTCTTATATCCTCACTCTCTCCCTTTTTGACTTCTTTAACTATTTTAATGGTCTGGGAGGTGCAGGCCTTGTTTCTTTCTATTTCTAGATAATTAACTCATGCAGTAATATGATTCTTCACTTCTAGCATATGATCATCAAGTAGCTTTGTACAGACATCTACCTTGGTAAAGATTTTTGTCTTCAGTTTATCCCTTAGAATATTATCAGCATTATGAATGTTCAGCATGTTCTGATTTTGAATATTTTGATTTTCTATGATGGTAACAACATTTTGGCTTGTTATATCAAGCTTGTCCATTGTGTAATCCATAGCTGGAGCAGCCCTTTTGAAGAACTTTATAGTTTCAGCTTTCAGTAAGCTAACTTCAAACCTTATAGATTTGATCTCAGTTACTAGATCATTTCTGATTTCCTTTAATGCATCATCCAGAAATGTTTCTAGGGTTCTCCTTTGTTCATCTAGAAGTCCCTTCAGTTGTGCTAGTAATATTGGTGGCAACTGATCTATTCTGGCAGATGTGCCTTCATCTTGATTTTCCTGTATTGGCTTATTTCAGGTTCCTTGTGCAGAGTTACTCTTGGACAGGTCATTCTTTGTATGTGCTGAGGACTGAGTTTTCTAATGACTAGATTACTCTTTCTCAGATTAAGAGGAGACTAGATCATGCACTTCATGAGCAGGTAGTTTAGATAGAATCTCACCCTCAGCCTCTGTTATGCCTCCATTTGCATGAAAGTCAGCAGCTGCAATAGTATCATCATGAATTATCTTTTCAGTGTTCTCAAGCTGAATACCTTCAGGAGGTACCTGAAGTTGCTCCCCCACCACTAATGCTTCCTGCATTATCTCTTCTGCCAGTTGCTCCCCCTCACTCTGAGTCTTGGGATCACCAGCATCATCAGACATAGGCAGATTCCAATATGTACCTTCAAGTCTGGAAGAATCTTCCTCCATCCTTGCAGAGATCTTGTCAACAACTTCCTCTACCACTATTTCAGCCATCTCAGCAGTAGGCACATCATCCTCAGGGACAGTATCTGACTCAGGTCTGTTTATAAGACTTAGTGAAAGTTCTGAAGAGGTTGATACTTGAGTGTTCATGTCCTTCCTGGACTCTTCAGCAGAAGATGTCAGTTCTTGATTATGAGGTTCTTCCTCATCAGAAAAGCTGCTAGAGGAGTTGGGCTCAGGAACAGCTATCTTCTTTCCTTTCTTTTCTACAGCTGATGGACCATGGGGTTGAAATACCCTATCCCACCTTTCCAGCATCTTGGAGTCCATTTTTTCATGTGATGTATTCTTGCTCCCAGTTTCAGGTTCAGAATCTCTGGTACAATTTGTCGGAGATACAGGGACAGAATTCTCCCTAAATTCGGTACATCCATGCACTCAGTAATCCTTTTAAAGAGAATTCTTCCCCAGTTAGTTTTCCTAGTCAATATGACCCTACACATCAGCTCGAACATCTTTTTCGAGATCTTGTCATGGGAGCTTGTTTTACATAACAAAGCCTTCCTGATGACATCTGCCAAAAACTTGCCTTTCAGGTTTAATTCCTTCCTTAGGATTGATCTGGTGGAGTGCTTGGACAACCCATACCATTTCAGGGAAGTTTTTACATCATCTTGCGATAGTTCGTCTTCTTCACCAGTCACGGAGAACTTTGTCAGCTTTAGGGCTTTGCTTAGCCTTCTTGATGTTATCTTGACTTTTGTTCTACTAACACCCGTCTTGATTTTTACAGCCGCCACATCTTCCTTGGCATTGGAGAATAACTCTAGCACCTCCCATTTCCAAATCAAATAGGGTTTCGATAGGATGAATTCTAGGTCAGATGTTCGGAGAAGATGAAGAACATACTATACCTATTCAGGAGCATCTCTGAATCCATTTCTCACCAATTTTGAACCCTCGAACAGGAAATCTTGTCCCTTGGGCGCCATTGAGCTTGAGAATTTTGCTACCTAGTAAGAACGGCTTTCCGTCGATTTGGTAAATACAGGCAGGAGAGGGCAAGGAACAGTGCTTTTGCTTTATGAACAAGCTCTACTATTTATAGTTATATCTTAAGAGAAGGCGGAAAGTCACTTACCCGTTTGAGATCAAAGATATGATAACCGGCTGGGGTAAACTTCCGCAACTTAGCCACAGACCGACTAATCGATAGATTTTGTTGAGTAAGCATATTCTCCTCAACCTTTCTCTTCTTGGTCTTAATTGATTGACCATTTCTTTAGCAATTGAATTTCCTTTGACTTCTTCAGTAAAACTAAATTTGCCTAATCAGTAGGGATTAAGATGACTTGTAATCCACATTATATTGTGTCCTAATGGGGTGTAATTAGGCATAAACTCAACATCCCTATGTCAAGTTTGAGGATGTTAAGCATAGTTGCATCTTGTGGCATAGTGACCATGAGAGCCACTAAACTATTTAATTAGACAAGTATTTAGATAATTATCTTACATCTTCTCAGACTTTAAGTTCAACTCTCTTTTCTAAAATGCATAGCTCTTGTAATTAAGAGAACATTTAGTAGAGTCATAAACAAGATGAATTCTACTTATCTCTATCTAGTGGACTAGGAGCTGATGCTGGATTCACATCCTCTGAGCACACCAGCTTCCTTGCTCCTGAACTTTAGCCATTGATATGCATCTAGCTTTCTTTTGCAAGCTCCACCTCAACAATGCACATGTGCTAGGCATCTTGTGCATGCTAGTCAATTCATCCAATCCTTATGCCAAGACTTAGGTTTGGTACAACACTGTCCAAGGACCATATATGGGCATGGACACTCGGACTATCCTGCAAAACAAAAATTACCTTACCTTAAGAACCCAAAATGACTTGGTTCTTAGGTTCCTGTTAGCATAAGAATGCATATGTCTACCTACAGGAGTCTTGTCAGGAAGATCCTGTCTTGCCTTTGACACACAGGGGTTGTGCCAACAATCTATGGCAAAGTGGCCCACTTTGCCAAAACACCAACATTCATGGATGTTGTATCTCCTTTTCTAAACACATCTTGAAGTGTGCAAGCTACTTCTGGCTGCCTGTTCAGTAGGGAGAAATGTGACTTCTTCTTGTTTCTTTCAGCAATAACTTGACCAAAAGTGAGTCTGCCAATAGAGGAATTGTCTTACTCTGAACATCATTAACAACAGCCTTTTTTGCAGATGGTATATTCTTCATGGATTCAGGGACAGCCATGGTATCCACACTAACTTGCTTACCTTCGATTTGAGTTCTTGCTGGAAGAACTTTAGAATAGGACATTGCCATATCCTTGAATGAGGGGGCTGGGGCACTAAATACAAAAGGTACAGGTTGGCACTTTTTGACTTCTACATGGGGATCGTTTTGTGCACTCAATCCCATGATCTCTCTTCTTCCATTGTAAGGTACATTAGTAATCTTACAAGAAAGATTCCCACACCTCTAGTGACCACACTTACAGTCTTGGTCATACCTATTGGATGGGAGAATTATCTTGTTAGAGGTTGATTGACGTCTGACAGGAGCTTGGACTATCCTCTGAGATTGGATAACTTTATAAGTCCACTCATATTCAGATTTTCTCTTGATAGCATCTATCTTAGATAAATTGGTCATAACCCTCTTCTCCCTATCAAGTTTCTCTTCAAGATCCTAGATTATAGAGTCCATATATTTGATGGACTCAACATGGATATCTACCATAATCTTCAGATGAGCTACTTCCCTCTCTTTTAGATATATTAAAGATGAAGTCACATCTTGCTTGGAAGTAGCCAGCTGTAGGGAGGCAATTTCTGTTGTTTGTTTCTTAACAAGCATCTTGCTTTTCTTGAAAGCTTTCAGAAGTGCACCATGATTTTCAATTAATTGATTGATATCATCTTCTGACATAGGACTCTCATCATCACTTGATGAGGATGCATCCGAGTTTGAGCATGATTCATATCCAGACTGTGAGGATGAGCTAGATGGGGAATATACCTCATTTTGTCCAGACTGGTCCTGGCAGGATTCTTTTTCTGGTGTAGCTGTTAGCTCATAGCCTCTGCATTCTCCTTCCTTAGCTTCATCCACCTCTGAGTCACTATCTGAATGTGTTAGAGGGGCCATGATCTTTGCTCTTGTATCTGGATGTACTTTGTCTTTTGCAAGAGCTGCCAACAGTCCAGTGCTATTCATTTCTTTTCTACAGACTTGGAGCCCCATTGATCTCCACACCTTATGGTTCACTTTTGAACACATAAGTTTAAACCTTTTTAGCTATCCTTAGAGGTCTACTCAAACTATTCGGTCTTTTTTGAGTAACCTCCCTCTGATACCACTTGAAATTCTTTGTTTTCAAGGATAGCTAAATCACCTAGAGGGTGGTGAATAGATTTCTTAGTCCTTAGTGACTATCTTTTATTTTCCTTGTGCTGGATGCTTTATTAGTTGATTAAATTCTTCTTTCAAGACATGCAACCTGCACAAAGAAAACAATACCCAAAAGCACACACAGATTTATAGTGTTTCCCCTAATAAGGGTACATCCACTTTCCCTCCCACCTATCCAACTATCTTATTGGACTAGGCACTTCTCCAAAGCTCTACTCAAAAAATCTTACACCTCAGATCCCTCAGGATCTCTCAGTGTCCTCCAAGACTAACAACTCAGCCACAAGGGCCTACAACTTAGTGATTAGCAGATAACCTACCTCAGGCCAAAGTCCCTACACTCAGGCTGGGAGGATAGGCCTACCTCAGATCCACTAGGGATCCTACAACAGAGCAAACTTGCTCCTACCACTCAAATCAAAGAGGATCCTACAACTCATAGAGCTTTACTCTCCTACAATTCAGGCAATATTGCCCTACCTCAGGCCAGTTGCCTACAGCTCAGATCAGGTTGGATCCTACAAGATGGAAGTGGGTCGGTGAGTCTTGATTGGACACAAGAGAAATTTCTCTGTGCCAATCTACCTTGACTGAGATAGAATAGCCCAACTTTGACTCCAGGAATATATTTCCTGAGTCTACCTTTACCTGAACTGAGATATACTGAGTCCTAACTTCTTCTTCACAACACCAGGGATTTTTCCTGCTGGAACTGTGAAGTGACTGGAGCAAAACTTGTTGCTAACCGAGCTGAAGAATTCTCAGCTCAACTACTTCACAGCAATAAGGATATAGATCTAGCTTTGAATTGTGTTGAAAGTAACTTGCAGAATAATTGTTCTGCTTCTTCTCTCTTTCCTAGGCTGAAGATGTTCAGCCCTAACTTCTTCTCTATAGCCTCTAGTAGATGTTCTTAGAAGTTGTATAATTGGATTTGTGAAGAACTTGCTGGTGCAGATAGAAAATGGCACCAACTAACTTTCTATTTCCTCTTCAGAGATCTGCTCTGATCTTGTTGTAGTAGAGGATGAAGACAAATAGCTAACTTGTTTTGCTCTTAGTCTTACTGACTGTAGCTTCCCATGCTTCAGTCACAGCAACAATGGCGGTGAGTGTAACACCCCAAAACTTAAAAGTGAAATGGGCGGTGTTCGAACCAAGTTTGGGTCTTGGTAGGGTGAACACGGTCTATGACACGGGCGTATCACAAGGTCGTATTGTGCTCGATTCGTCGAGTTGAGGTCGATGAGCATTGAGTTCTCGAACACGGCCCGGGACACGGGTGTCTCCCAGGGCATGTTAGGTACACGGCATGTGACGCGGGCGTGTCACATGGTTGTGTACTCCTCTGGAAGATTAATCCTGTGTCGACTTGGGACACGGCCCGGAGCACAGGTGTGTACTATATGACACGAGTGTGTCGGATTCGGCACAGGCGTGTGGCCACCCGTATCCACCAAGGGTCGTGACGGTTGGCGTGGCGGTTATTCGTGACACGCCACTAGTCACGGTCGTGTCAATGACCCGACATGGACGTGTCAGGTTGGGACACGGGCGTGTCCTAACCCGTGTGCTTTTATAAACTCGACAATCGTGTTTGGATCGAGGCACACGGCCTGGGACACGGTCGTGTGCAAAGTCGTGTTCGGCCAAGGATTAAGAGATTTTAGGAAAATCTGAGCCGTTCGTTTTCTTAAAATAAGATCTGACGGCCTAGATGAGTTCCTCCTTTCTTAAGTCCGGGAATAGAGGATTAATTCCTCATTTCATTTTTAAGTTTTATCTTTCTAAGGAGTTAGAGAGAGGAGAGAGCAAGGAAGAGGGAAGGGGAGGAATCCGGCCACCGGCGGAGCATCGGAGCACGAAATTGAGAACTAAGACCAAATCCGTGGAGAGAATTCCCTTGCGAAGCCCTTCATCCGGCTAGTTATTCATGGCGCCAAAGCAGACTTCAAGGGTAACGATTCTCAACTTGAGCATGTGAAGCTCTTCTTCCTTTGCATAGGAAAACCCTCTCACGCGAGTGTGCGGTGAGTTTGCGGTGTTCCTTGGGGTAGATATGTAAAATATCCCTTGTTTAGAGTCCGAAATCGTAGTATGTACATAGGCATTGTGTGTGAAGCCTATCCGGACGTGTTTGTCTGGATCGGTGATGTTGCATTGCATGAGTATCCGGAGAAGACTCCGTGCCTTTGATTGTTTTCGGGTTTCTATGCGGTAGATTGTAGTAGGGATCCTTGGGGATTAACTCCAAGGCACACCCGGAAAATTGGGCGGAAACGTAATTCTGCTAACTTGGCGGCCGGGGAGCCAGCCTTGAACATAACTGGGTTATGTGTTGTTTGGGAATGAATTAGGATCCGGGTGAAGCTTGGCCCGTACGTATGTCTTAAAGTGACTAGGCAGAGTGAGCAACGGGCAGGTGGAAACAGACCTGGGTTTTGCGGTTCGGTGCTAGAGGCCCTAAAGTGAAACTGGCCGTTGGCATAGTCGGGAGTCCTGGACTACGATCAGAAAGACTCAAAAATGCTCACAATGTTTGCCTTCCCGAAAATGGTGGTGAAGCCACGGAATTGACCGGATTCACCTATAATGTGCCCTGAGTGCACGGGGTGTTTGGCCGAGCGAGCCTACACCTATGGCGAATTATACTTATGCACTTAATTGTTTAGCTGGGTTAATGAAATGCAGGGAAGGAGCGCCGCCGTCCCAAGTAAGGGGAGGGGTCGTTATAATTTGGTCAGCCTTAGCTGATCGTTGCTTTGTTTGCTACTATGCGGTGGAATGTTGCTTGCAGGTGTTGCAGAACCAAGCGCCAAATAGCGAGCTAAAGCCCAAGTTGTTGAGCTGGCCCTCGAAGGCCAAAGCGAAATGTTGTTTTACTTTTGTCATGTGTGGCCAGCCTGTGAGTCGATGTATGTAAAACATTATATTGTCAAGTGAACATTTGTAAGGCCATAAGGCCAAGTACTCTTTTTTGTATTTGTTGTATTTCATTCTTGTGGTGTATAGTGGGCATTCATGTCATTGTTGTGCAAATTTTGTGTTCTCTTAAACTGTTTAAAAGCTTCTGCTAGAATGCTCTGTGTTAGGGCGAGTAGTTTAGTTTTTGGTATTATTCTGTAACCATTTCGACTGTCTGTGGTATATGGCATCAGGTTCCAGCTGGATCTTCTGTTATATGCCATACGACGAATGGGGGTGTTACAATTTGGTATCATACTAGGGTGTCGGTCATTTGTATTTGAATTCGTGGGCAAATTCTTTTAATGGGTGGTGAGCACATGTATGTTCGTTATCGTTATGACATAAAAGAACCCATGAATATCCACTTAGGAATGGAAAAATACACTTGTTTTGAGGAACCTGAGTGTTCCAATGATTGCTTTTAGCAATTTGTGTGTCGCCTAATCAAGGGTTTATACTATTATAGGTAACTAGGAGCGGTGTTGGGAAATCTGAGCGTCCGCAATCGGCGGAAAGTAGTACACCAAGTGACGTGCCTACAACACCTCCTTCAGCAGAAACCATCAGATTGGTGGCTGAAGCAGTCTTTGCCATGATAAATGCCCAACAATTGCAACACGCACCACCTGCTAATGAGCAAGAACCAATTAGAGTGGCAGAGCCGGGAGTGGTAGAGCGTGGGGAAGTTGAGCTTATAGCACCAAGGACAGCCACGGAGAAACAGATCAAGCATGTGATGAGCTTTAATCCTCCGGTGTTCGACGGGATGGGAACGCCAACTCAAGTTGAGGATTGGCTCTCTACGATGAAGAGGGTCATAACCTCCAGAGAAACTGTGGAGTGGCAGAAGACCACAATAGCGACCTTCCTATTGGCTGGTGAGGCAAGGATGTGGTGGGACGAGTTGGAGGTTCATCTCTTAGTGGGAAGGCAACTTGTCGAAGTACTGATGGAGGAATTCTCAAGGTTGTTCTTGGCCAGATACCTACCTTTTGCCCAGAAGCTTGAGATGGAGAATAAGTACCTTGGTTTGACTCAAGGAGAGAGAAGCGTGGATGAGTATCTCCACGAATTTACTCGGCTTGGTCGTTATGTTGGTGCTATGTTTACTGAAGAGGAGCGGAAGACCAACTGATTTTATGAGAGCCTACATGGCGACCTACAGGTACTCCTCACTGGGCCTAAGGCGCAGGGCTTCCTAGCCTTGGCAAATGCGGATCGGTCATTGGAAAGGGTCGCGAAGAAATTTCAAGAGAAGAAGGACCCAGGGGATAAGAGGTCAGAGTTCAAAGTACCGAGTTCAAAGTCGGGTTTCCGCAGATGGAACAAGAAGCAGAAGACTACGAGTTCAGCCCCTTCGTCTGGTGCGATGGGGGAAAACTCAAGTCAAGTCCCAGGAGCGTGCTACAACTGTGGAAAGGTGGGGCATTTTGCATGTGAGTGTTGGAGCGGATGTGCAAAGTCTGAGAAGAGGCATGGAGCAACTTTTGAAGAAAAGGGGAAGGCGGCAGAGTCGATCGCATCCAACCATGCTCCAGCCCAGCCTAAAGTTTACAACCTTGGTCTACAAGAGGCCATTAAGCAAGCTGACGTGGTGACAAGCTTTGTGTTAATTTTTGACTGTCCGGCGAGAGCCCTGTTAATATAGGAGCTTCGCATTCCTTCTTGTCCGAAAGATTCGTATCGCGCATCGAAGTTCCTTCCTCGATGGCAAACGACAAGTTTGATGTGTTGCTGCCCAATGGGTGCTCAAAGCGCGTGGATAGAGTCTGTGTAGTAAAGATACGGATCGAGGATCAGGAGTTCATTTTGCAAGCGTCGGTACTGCCGTTAATGGAGTTCGACGTAATCTTTGGTATGGACTGGCTCTCAGAGCAGTGAGCATGCATTGATTGCAACCGAAAGGAGGTTAAGTTGGGACTGAATACTGATAAGGAGAATATGTTTGCGGGCATGAAAGGGTCGAGTAAGATTTTGATGTCGGCTCTTCAGGTGATTAAGGCAGTTCGGTCTGGGGCAGAAATGTTTGTCGCATTAGTGCAGGCTTCAAGGCCTAAACCTAGTCTTGACAGTATTACAGTTGTGTCCGAGTATCCTGATGTCTTCCCAGACGATCTCCCGGGAGCCCCTCCTCAGCGGGAGATTGACTTTACAATTGAGTTGGTGTCGGGTGCCAAACCGGTGTCATGCCCTCCGTATCAGATAGCGCCTAAGGAGATGGCAGAACTGAAGGTGCAACTACAAGAATTGTTAGAGCAAGGGTATGTGCGTCCAAGTTCATCGTCTTGGAGCGCACAGGTCCTCTTCATTAAGAAGAAAGAAGGGAGCTTGCGACTCTGATTCAACTATCGGGAGTTGAATAAGCTTACGAAAAAGAATAAGTATCTGATCCCAAGGATTGACGATCTATTTGATCAGTTGGTTGGGTCAACGGCATATTCAAAGCTAGATCTGAAATCCGAATACTACCAACTAAGGATAAGGGAAAGTGACATCCCAAAGACAGCGTTCAGTACGCGGTTTGGGCATTTCGAGTTTACAGTCATGTCGTTTGGGTTGACCAATGCGCCATCCGTGTTTATGGATTTGATGAACAGGACGTTCAGAGAGTACCTTGACCATTTCGTGATAGTATTTATCAACGACATCTTTGTGTACTCGCGATGTGAGGATGATCACTACAAACATCTGCATATGGTATTGGAGACGTTGAGGAAGAATCAGCTATATGCTAAGTTCTCCAAGTGTGAGTTCTGGTTATCCTCAATCGCGTTCCTTGGTCATATTGTTAGTGGTGAAGGCATAATGGTGGATCCGGCAAAAATAGCGGTGATTCAGGAGTGGCAAGTGTTGACTACGGTGGCGGAAGTCTGGAGCTTTTTGGGGCTTGCCGGCTACTATAGGCGCTTCGTAGAGAACTTCTCGCGGATAGCGCTGCCACTCATGACGCTGACAAGGAAGGATCAAAAGTTTGTGTGGAAGTTGGAGTGCGTGCAGGCTTTCAAAGAATTGAAGAGGCGGTTGGTCACGACGCCTATTTTGCGTTCGCCGAGTGGGTTTGAAGGATTTGAAATTTATAGTGATGCTTCGGGCAGTGGTTTGGGCTGTGTTCTGCTACAGCATGGGAGGATAATAGCCTATGGATCACGACAGTTGAAGGTTCATGAGAAAAATTATCCGGTCCATGACTTGGAGTTAGAGGCCGTGATATTTGCTCTAAAGCTGTGGAGGCAGTATCTGTACGGTGTGAAGGTCAATATCTACACCGATCATAAGAGCCTGAAGTATTTGCTAGATCAGGAGGACCTGAACATGAGGCAGCGGAGGTGGATGGATTTCATGGGGGACTACACTTTCTAAATTCATTATGTGCCCGGGAAAGGAAATGCAGTGGCGCATGCGTTGAGTCGTAGGGCACCGGCGCAAGCCAACTGGTTGGCGGTGCATGATGAGAATTTGGTCCGTGATTTGGAGGCATTGGAGATCACCTGCGTTGACAAACAGGCAAGTGTCGTGGCAATATTTTGTTGGACGGAGGTGCAGTATGACCTAGCTGATAGGATTCGGCCAGCTTTGATTCAGGATAGCAGTATGAAGCAGATTTTGGATGAATCATTGGATGGGTCAAATTCCCAATTTGCGGTTGCAGATGGACTGCTAAGGAAGGACGGTCACCTATGCATCCCTAGTGCGGATAATCTTTAGGAGGAGTTGATGTACGAGGCTCATCATACCAAGTACTAAATCCACCCAGGGAGCACGAAGATGTATAGGGACATGGAGAAGTTGTTTTGGTGGCCAGGGTTGAAGAAGGATGTAGCACTTTATATGGCGAAGTGGTAAACTTGTGCCCTGGTGAAGGCAGAATGCCAGAAGCCCGGAGGTTTCTTGAAGTCCTTGCATATCCCGGAATGGAAGTTTGACGACATTTCCATGGATTTTGTGCATGGTTTGCCAAGGTCACAGAGGGGAAATGACACCATCTGGGTGGTCATAGATAGATTGACAAAGGTGTCTCACTTCATCCCAAATAGGAAGGAAGATCCAATGGAAAAGTTAGCCAAGCTCTATGTGGATAATATTGTACGGTTGTATGGTGTGCCACATAGTATTGTTAGTGACCGAGACAGACGCTTCACGTCAAATGACTGGAGGCTAGTGCATAAGTTGTTGGGAACTAAGCTGAGTTTCAGCACAGCCTTTCATCCGCAGACGGATGGTCAAACTAAAAGGGTCAACTTGACGATGGAGTACATGTCGCATGTGCGTCTTGGATTTCGGAAAAAGTGGGAAGATCACCTGTACATGGTAGAGTTTGCATACAATAACAGTTTTCAAGCGAGTATTGGAATGGCGCCTTTCGAGGCCCTGTATGGGAGAAAGTGTCGCACGCCGTTTTCTTGGTTGGAGACAGGCGAGTCAAAGTTATACAAATGTCAGGCAGTGGAAGACGTCACTTCAATGGTACGTACGATTCAGGAATGGTTAAAGATCGCTCAGGACAGGTAGGCAAAATACTATAATGCCAAGCATAGGAATGTGGAGTTCAGTGTTGGCGAATAGGTGTATTTGAAAATCAAGTCGTTCAAGGGTGCCTCGCGGATTTGGCGCTTGAAGAAGCTGAGTCCGAGATACCTTGGACCGTTTGAGATCCTAGAGCGGATTGGCGAAGCAGCGTATCGATTGAATTTGTCGGTGGAATTGAGTGGGCTACACGATGTATTCCACGTTTCGGTATTGCGGAAGGTGGTATAAGAGCCTTCTCAGGTTGTTGCGGTCGATCAAGTGACGATTGATAATGGGTTGACGACCAAGGTCAAGCCAGTTCGCATTGAAGACTTTGAAGTCAAACGGCTCCGCAACAAGGAAATTCGAATGGTTAAAGTCTGATGGGATAACTGCGGACATGAGGAGCTTTCTTGGGAGCGAGAGCAGACTATGTGGAAGCATACCCCGAATTATTCCACGCAGGTAATATTTAAATTGTTTTATGTACCTTTACATAATTTCATGGACGAAATTCTTTAAGGGGGGAGATTTGTAATACCCCAAAACTTAAAAGTGAAACGGGCGGTGTTCGAACCAAGTTCGGATCTTGGTAGGGTGAACACGGCCTGTGACGCGAGTGTGTCACATGGTCGTGTCGTGCTCGGGTAATCGAGTTGAGGTAGACGAGCATTGAGTGCTCGAATACGGCCTGGGACACGGGCGTGTCCCAGGGCGTGTCAGTCACACGACATATGACACGGGCGTGTTACATGGTCGTGTACTCCTCTAGAAGTTTGGTCCTGTGTCGACTTGGGACATGGCCCAGAGCATGGGCGTGTACTGTATGACACGGGAGTGTCGAATTCAGCACGGGAGTGTGGCCACCCATGTCCACCAAGGGCTGTGACGGTTGGCGTGGCGGTTATTCGTGACACACCACTGGTCACGGGCGTGTCAATGACCCGACACGGGAATGTCAGGTTGGGACACGGGTGTGTCCTAACCCGTATGCTTTTCTATACTCGACAATCGTGTCTGGATCGAGGCACGCGGTCTGGGACACGGCCGTGTGCAAAGCCGTGTTCAGCCCAGGATTAAGAGATTTTAGGCAAATCTGAGCCGTTCGTTTTCTTAAAACAAGATCTGACGGCCCAGATGAGTTCCTTCTTTATTAAGTCCGGGAATAGAGGATTAATTCCTCATTTCCTTTTAAGTTTTCTCTTTCAAAGGAGTTAGAGAGAGGAGAGAGCAAGGAAGAGGGAAGGGGAGGAATCCGGCCACCGGCGGAGCATCGGAGCACGAAATTGAGAATCGAGACCAGATCCGTGGAGAGAATTCCCTTGTGAAGCCCTTCATCCGGCTAGTTCTTCATGGCGCCAAAGCAGACTTCAAGGGTAACAATTCTCAACTTGAGAATGTGAAGCTCTTCTTCCTTTGCATAGGAAAACCCTCTCACGTGAGTGTGCGGTGAGTTTGCGGTGTTCCTTGGGGTAGATATGTAAAGTCCCCCTTGTTTAGAGTCTGGAATCGTAGTACGGACATAGGCATTGTGTGTGAAGCCTACCCAGACGTGTTTGTCTGGATCGGTGATGTTGCATTGCATGAGTATCCGGAGAAGACTCTGTGTCTTTAATTGTTTTCGGGTTTCTACGCGGTAGATTGCAGAAGGGATCCTTGGGGATTAACTCCAAGGCGCACCCGGAAAACTGGGCGGAAACGTAATTCTGCTAACTTGGCGGCCGGGGAGCCAGACTTGAACATAACTGGGTTATGTATTGTTTGGTAATGAATTAGGATCTGGGTGAAGCTTGGCCCGCGCATACGTCTTAAAGTGACTAGGCGGAGTGAGCAACGGGAGGGTGGAAACGGACCTGGGCTTTGCGGTTCAGTGCTAGAGGCCCTAAAGTGGAACTGGTCGTTGGCATAGTTGGGAGTCTTGGACTACGGTCGGAAAGAATCAAAAATGCTCACAATGTTCGTCATCCCGAGGATGGTGGTGAAGCCACAGAATTGACCGGATTCACCAAGAATGTGCCCTGAGTGCACGGGGTGTTTGGTCGAGCGAGCCTATACCTGTGGAGAATTATACTTATGCACTTAATTGTTTAGCTGGGCTAATAAAATGTAGAGAAGGAGCACCGCCGTCCCGAGTAAGGGGCGGGGTCGTTATCATTTGGTCAGCCTTAGCTGACCGTTGCTTTGTTTGCCACCGTGCGGTGGAATGTTGCTTGCAGGTTTTGCGAAACCAAGCGCCAAATAGCGGGTTGAAGCCCAAGGTTCTGAGCTGGCCCTCGAAGGCCAAAGTGAATTATTGTTTTACTTTTGTAATGTGTGGCCGGCCTGTGAGTCGATGTATGTAAAACATTATATTGTCAAGTGAACATTTGTAAGGCCATAAGGCCAAGTACTCTTTTGTGTATTTGTTGTATTTCATTCCTGTGGTGTATAGTGGACATTCATGTCATTGTTGTGCAAATTTTGGATTCTCTTAAACTGTTTAAAAGCTTCCGCTTAAATGCTCTGTGTTAGGGCGAGTAGTTAAGTTTTTGGTATTATTCTGTAACCCTTCCGACTGTCCGTGGTATATGGCGTCGGGTTCCATCTGGACCTTCTATTATATGACATACGATGGATGGGGTGTTACAGTGAGGAAGAAAGACTCCAACTCCTCTAGAAAGCTTTTCTTTTTACCAAATGTCCCAATAGCTCTTTGAGTAGTGGACCCCACACTTTTAATGTCAGCTGCAACCTTGCTTTAACACCAACTGTCGTACAGTAGCTCAGCGGCGTCTTTTGTCTTGTACTGTAGCTTTCCCGCTATCAATTTGAATAATGTTGACTTGCTGACGTCACCTTCTGTGGATTTAGCCAAAAATCAAGCATCAGCAGCATAGGGTTGAGTGAGCATGCCTCACTCAGCTCCAAAACACTTAGACAGAATTCTGTTTATCTAGGCATTGATAGCGTTGAGTGAGATGCCACACTCAATGCCAAAACACTTAGTCAATCTTTTTGCCATTAGGCGTTGACAGTGTTGAGTGATCAAGCCTCACTCAACGCTTTTTGTCTTAGCTCATTATTTAGCCTTTTTTCCATGCATGGAGTTTAGAGCGTTGAGTGAGCATGCCTCACTCAATGCTTTTTGCCTTAGCCAATTTTCTGCGTCTGCAGCATCTTAAGGGCTGAGAGCATTGAGTGAGCATGCCTCACTCAACGCCTTTTGCCTTGGCCAGATTTACTACTACTTGGCATTAAGTGACTAAGCTCCACTCAACGCCAAACTACTTAACAGATATTTTTGTTATCTGGCATTGAGTGAGCTATACTCAATGCATTTGAACTTAGACAAATTTCTGTGTCTAAGAAAAACACTCTCTTTGAGAATTAGTCAACGCATTATCACATGGTGTTGAGTGATTTTGCCTCATTCAATGCCTATTGACTTGGTAAATATTCACAGTTTTCCTGTGACGTTAATTGACTGAGCTATACTCAACCATTATGATGCAATGGCATTGAGTGAGTGAGCTACACTCAACGCCTGTGGAACTAACCACTTTTCTGCTAATTTCTACTTAGGCTATTACAGCATTAGCCTGTCTCACAGCCTTTTGTTGTATGGCGTTGAGTGAGTTTACTTCACTCAATGCATGTGTACTTAGCCACTTTTATAGCCTGTCACTACTTTGGCTTTGACTCTATAGGCTCTACTCAGCACTATAAGTCATCTGGCGTTGAGTGAGTAGCATTCACTCAATGCATGTGGACTTAGACAGATTTCTGTCTATCCACACCTTCTGTAAGAGTTTACCTGACTTAGCCACTTAGGCTATTTTTCTCATCAATGTTATAGAATAACCTGCATTCACTAAACTTGAGCATAAGTTAGATCAGCATATGTGTATGCATTGTATGTCAAGCCTTCAAATCAAGGACATTGGGATCAATAGACCCAACAAACTTCTTGATCAATATTCATCGCAAGATCCAAGTTTCTCTTTAGGGCTTTCTTAAATTTTATTCCATTGCACACATTTGATGTGCTCTCAAGTAAAACCCTAACACTCCACCTTCATGGCATGACCACTTAGCAGCATTTTGTGGGGAGAGTTCTCAGAGGTCTTCCTAATGCACCACATACCCGATGCTGATTGAGCCTAATTGCAGGAGTGCTTCTTGAAGATACGTTAGGGGGATATGACAATACCAGAGTACCAAAAAAATTTCATATAATTAGCTTGTTTCGCAAGGATACTTGTGTTGACTGATAGAGACAGGGCTATGAGGTTTCATAGATGATCGTGTGATGACCTCTGTAAACCCCTTATTATGATTGCTCAAATGTCCTTCCACAACATCGCGATATACACTTATGTGTTGAAGATGGATCATATGTTGGTAACCTAGCAGTGGAGGAGACCTATGGAGGCACCACAAGGATGAGACAGGGAGGATGCTCCTTGATGACAGCTCCATAATAGAAGACATCATTATTGCCACCGCTCATACTGTCAGGAAAAATTTCCCTGTCAGCATCCCAAGCAGGGATCACTACCCCCACTAGTATAGCAACAATCACAGATTCCTCCATAACCAGCACAATGACAGACACCTATACTACGAGGAAATGTTCCTTTTGTAGGGAATTGTTACTTATTCCACGATCCTGGGCACATTCGGGCCTTCTACTCACGGACCATAGGAAGGACAATATTTGTAGTCATTCAAGGAGCTGTAACTAACTATAGTGAATGCAATCTAAGAGGTCAGAGAGGCCGACCGGATAGGAGAGTGCTGTCGAGGAAAGTTGGATTTTCACCTCTAGAGGCTTCTTCTTTGGATTTATAGTAGCGGCCTACCCTAGATGTTGTCATTGAAATATAGTTTTAGTTTATCCCTATTGTACTAATCATCTAGCTTGTTATTGTCATGGATATCATAAAAAATAGTTATAATTAAATAAATATATCCATGATTACTTATGGAAGAAGATCAACCCGCAAAAACATTTTTCGATAAGGAGTCACACACTCTTTTGTATTAAGTACTTTATATCTTCTAAAACTAATGTTATTTGATCAATCGGAATGTCGATACGGATATGACTTTAAGATGGATCAAATGTTGAAGACGAGAAAATTCCTATTCAAAAATTCAGATCAATGCAGCCTAAGGTTACTGGTCCAGCAGTCGGGCTTGATGGCTTGGTAGGCTCAGACACAGAAACAGAGGGACAACTAGAAGAACCCCAGGTGATATGGCATGGAGGTCCCAGCACATACTCGGATGCTTAGAAGAAGCTTCCCCTTCACAACCAAAGATGGTCAAGCAAGGTACAAGGTGTACACTAGTTGGCGACTATCTCTAGATGGAGACCAAGGGGATGATCACTATCTCGCGGCTAAAGTCCTTGATAACAGGATCCAAAAACCCAGCTGAAAGTACATAAAAAGAGTGGTCAAGATCTTTTGTGAGATTTCAAAGTCCATATCTTTGTACCCCTAGGGTCCTATTTATAGGAAAATCCATGGGATGGGGGTCTTATTTATAGCCCAACCCCCACCGATGACTACGCAACTTCTGGGAGAACTTGCCCACTTAGGCGAGTAGCTGGCCTAGTCTCCTACTCGGTGAATATGTAAGAAGAGCTCAACATACTTGCCTAAGTTTTCAACTATCTTGAATACTGACCCTGACCTCTGCATTGACTTGTTGACTTTGACTTTTTGCTGACCTAGCTCTGAGTGGGTCCACCCTAGACGAATATGGGTTTTAGACAATTTTTGCTCTTTGCGAGCAATATAGAAGCTCGGAAAGAAACATCCGACGCTTATTCGGTGAGCTGCTTCTAGCGAGTACCTGGACTACTCGCGACCTATATATGTCTGTTGAACCCTATAAATAGATGGTGGCTTATATTTGAGGCACACATTTTGAAATTACACGCGGTGTCATAATCTGTCATAGAAGTCCACAGCACGAGCATCGTTGTTCTGTCAGGATTCTTGGAACCAAAGAATTTGAAGAGGCCACGGGATGGCAACGATGTCGTCGACCTCCCCCAGTCAAAGAAGAAGAAACTATAGAAGAATATGAAGAAGTCACTAGCCTCCAAGAAGGATAATCCTCCTCTCTGTGTTGTGGATGTCACTACCCCAGGCGACAATCCTGAGATCCCTTCCCAAACCGAACAGCTCCTCGATGATCTCGGTCTTAACGACATTCCCGAACTGTTGGCACCTGAATATTCTCTCCCTCCTTCATTGACTTCTCCCCCTACTATGAACCTCATCGAGTCTCGGGCCTAAATGCAGTCGGACCTCGCAGACTAGCGAGGTTAGTACCTCGCCACCGCTTGCTTCGAGCTACCATAATTTTTTGACTTGCCAACTTACTGACATCTTTTTGATACTCATAGATCCAATAACGTCAACTGAGGCCTCCGACGAGCATTTGTCCATTCCCACTCTGTGTTCTATCCCTTTGGACATGCTCGAAACCTCATAGGGGCCGTGACCTAGGCTCTGTTTGGGGGGAATTATTTTCACCGGTCAAGCGGTCACGACCGCATGAACCGGGAATTAATTAAGTCCCGGTTGATGCGGTCGTGACCGCTTGACCGGTGAAAATAAGTGCCCCCAAATAGGGCCCTAGTCACTCTGTCTGGATCAATCTCGGCTCCAAGAGACGCGCAGAGAAACAAGTCCCCAGAGTGAGAACTAAGGATCTTCTCGTGAAGAAGGCCTCGCAACCAAGGGTGAGGAAGGCCCCTCTCCCTACGACAGTATTGTTATAACCTTCAAAGAGCACTTCTCTTCCACTTCCTCCGCCTCCTCCTTTGTCGCTGACTTCTATAGCTCTCCCTGATGTCTGCCCTGAAAATACTCTCGCTCCTTCGAATTCTCCTGCGAGCTCGTCACATGATCGGGAAGAAGGCACCTGACCTATTTCTTGTCAGGGATCGGAGGGCGAGAATTTAGGGGGTCGCGGTCATGAGCAAGTCGTCGAGCACCCAAGAGGCTCATCGTTGGACCAGCAAGGATAAACTCACTACAGCCCTTCTCCCCGCCGATATCAATCTCCTCGGCCTAGTAACTCACTTATTGTTTGATTGGTTGACTGTTGATTTGAAGCAGCTTTATATGGCTTGGTAAATATCTCTCTGCTTGACAAGTCGCCCTGCAACTTAAGGATCAACTTTCATCGATACACTCTACCTCCCTTCCTACGAGTATCGTCAAGCTATTTCCCGCATATACGTGGAGATGGAGGCGAAGTTCGATCAGCTCGCTATCTGCGACCCTCATCGCCATATTTCTTCGTTGTAGGTTTAGATGTCGAAGATGGAGGAGCTGTCGGAGAGGCTCCCTGGCTATGAGTCCTGCTTCTACATGATCAACGGGCTAGAGCGGAGACAAATAATGGCTTAGCATCGCCAGAAGCTTCACTATGAGGAGATGGCGGGGATACGGGCAAGTATGGGCACTACGGGATGGCTGGTGAGGATGGAGGACCAATTACATTGTGGCGACGATGCGATGGAGGTGGCGAGTGAGCACTGCAGGAGAGCACGTGATATGGGATGGGTCGGGCGATATACACCTCTTCCAAAGCAGTGGCCTCCTAGGACTTAGGATTTTCTTTTAGTCTTTTTTCTTTTTCCTCTTCCTTGGCGATATTTTGCTGGACAATTCTACGAGTATTCTATTAGTATATGTGGCGAGCTTCGATCTCGTGATGAGTTTGTGACTTTCTTCTCTTTGTGTTTATGCTTGTCTTTATTCTGCGATTTCTTGTGCTAACTATGCAGGTTCTGGCGAGCTGGCGATTTTTTGATTGAACACAGGTGAGATAGGATTTTGGCAACCTTTTAGGTTTAGACGGAGAGGTGGCAACTTAGATTGATACTCGCGCGAAGTACCCATACCCCTCCCCCCAGGCCTCCGCCTATAAATAGAGGGAGTAGATGCATGTTAATTACGTTGTTACAAAATTCCATCAGTGCTTGCGAGTATCTCTAGTCTATCTCTTTCTCGCTCGCTATACTCGTCTTCTTTTTTCTCGCACTTCTTTTTGCTTGTCTTTCGTGATAGTTGAGGATGATGATAACGCTCGCCGATTGGCCCATGCGAGGAACTTAACAGACGCCATCTTCAAAAATTTAGTCGCCGAAGAAAATGACCTGGAGGATTTCAAGAAAAGACTCATGTTGGAAGGATACTCCGCCAGACTTCCCACTACGTCCGAGCGACTTAACACGCGCTAGACGGCGAGCTCTTCCTTCCTCTCCGCGACTTTGAAGTCGGCATGCGACTTCCACTATGGTCAGATTACTGCCAGATCCTGAGGTACTTCAGCATAGTCCCCGCCCAGATCAACCCAAATGAAGTGGCGATGATCATGGGATTCCTCTGTGTCTTACAATCAGAGAAGATCGCTTTCAATCTCTCCATCTTCCAAGAGATTTTCTCCTTCACGGCGACTATCAAGGGCGTCATTTTCTTCAGCAGCCATTTCTGCACCCTTTTTGACACGGCGAAAAAGGTACACCGCTAGGGTGAGTATCTGGCCATCGTCGTCGGTGACTTTGAAGGGGTCCCGCGCAGACCACACCAGCCTTCGGAGGTCGTCTTCCTGCTGCCTCTCTTTGAGAGGCCACACGAGGAACTGGTCGAGGTCTTCTGAGGCCAAAAATTTTATGTCATCCATTTTTGACTGAATGTCAATGAGCTTGGCGAGGTGTTCTCCGACGAAGGTACATATCCAGGCAAGATTCTTCCATACTCATTGTTTTTGGCGTTGGTCGATCTTTAGTTGGGATGATTTTTACTGTCTTCTATTCTTTTGCTGCTAACCGCCCTTCCGCGAGAACCACTCCTAATAGCGTTGGAGGTTGCGCCCTCGCTCAAAATATCTATAAACCCACCAGGCGATGTCGAGGAGATACCGGCTCCTGCGGCTAAAAGACCGCAGTGACCTGGCGAGAAAGAGAGCTCCTCATGGGGGAAGCTGGATAAGGGGAAGGTAAAAGCTAAGTCCCAGGAGCATATGAGGAAATGAGCAAGGGTCTCCTGTGAGCTCTTCGATGAGGAGGATTCAGCTGAAGTTGGAGAGCCCTATTTCCACTCGAACTACAACCAGGGGTGCGGAAGCAAGGACATCTTTTGCTGCCCGCTAGTAACATGGGCTGAGGGCGAGCACAAGATGACATTGTGCACCAAATTGTCTTCCTGGTCAGAAGATTGGGAGGATAATAGCAAGGCGTATGACATCATCTTCGCCCTCTACGGTTGTGCAGACGTCGAGTCACTGCAGGAAATTGACGTTGAGGAGCTCGTCAACCAAACAGCCTGCTCAATCCTGTGAGCTATTGAGATGGTTCACTACACCGCAAAGAGGGTTCTCGAGGCCCAGAACTAGCTTAAGGTAGTGATGAAGAATATGCTCAAGCGCGGGATTCAGGCCGCTTGATGCAAGGATTTTGAGGTAATCTCGGCTTAGATGCGCGACTTTGGCATAGTCATAATTTTTTGCATGTTTTGTTAACGGCTTCTATTGTTACTCGAAGGAAGCCAAGATATAGACGGCAAAGAAGGTGTCTGCATTAGAGCAGGAACTTGTTGATACCAAGGCCGCGCTAGAGACTACCCAGGTGTGGATCGCCAAGCTAAAAACTCGTCTGACTGAGCCGCAGCCAGCGATGGCAAGAACTCCTGGAATAGGGAAGAATATTCATTTTCATGGAGATGAGATGACCATGATCCTTCGTGGCATTATGCGAGCTGCGGGGTACATCATACTTGCGAAGTTGAGGACGGACAACTGCCTCGACCTGGAGGCTGATTATCTAACGGTGATGTATCTCATCCCTGGGATGCTCGCCGAAGAGTCCAACTCGCCTGACCGCATCTTGTCCTCTACCTCTGACTCTGATAAAGATGAGAACAATGATGATGATGATGATGACAATGATAAAGAATATGATGGCGAGGATAAGGAATATGATGGCGAGGATGATGCCGATGAGGAGGAGGATGTCGTGAACAAGGATGTCAAGTTCAAGGCTGATACTGTAAAGGATGAGACCTAGTCAGCCGGTGATCTCCTACATGCCTTCATGTACATTTCATATAAAATAGCTAGGAAATTTTTGTAAGAACTTTTATACAAGGCTTCATTACCCCTTTTGCGATGTAATGCTCGCCAATTTATAAGAAGAATATTTTGTCGGCTTTGTCTGTTATATGCTCGCTTGTCTTCGATACTCGCTAGGCTCATTGGCGCGAGGAGATTGAGTGCTTATTACGTACGTTCCTGGCCCACATACTCGTACCCACATACTCGTACGACATTGCTTGCATATCGTTACTTGCACCTACATACCTGCACATCATTGTTTGCACCTACATGCTCATGCATAATTACTCGCACCTGCATGCTCGTACAAGGAACTTTATCATATTTTTTTGTTTGCAAGTTTGACGAATTTGCCCAAGAAAAGTCACTTGTTGAAAAGAAGAAATCTTTTTCTTTATCTATTAACTACAATCGTCTAAATAAGGGAGTCGTACTCGGGGGGTCTCTCCAGATGCACACTCTCGATACCTACAGTCCACTTCAGCTGGCAGAGAACTGAGGGAACCCAGAGTTATGGAACGACAGTTGGGGGGTCCCACAGGACGCACACTCTCGAGGCCTTCATCCTACTATGGATTCTTACCTCCTTGAATGCCTTCTCTTAGTCGCTTTCCAAATAATGATGGGTTATCCCATCTAGGTAACAATAAAAACACATCATGCATCGTAGGGTAAAAGATGTTAAGAGAGGGCTTTTAGTCTCTTCAAAGACCAAGGGAGCCTTTACACAAGGTGTCACTTTGTGAGATAGACCTTTCATATAGCTTGTGAGGTTAGCATTTCGACTTGTTCCGGATAGTTCCTCCAGTCGGAGGAGAGGTGAAATTGGGAGGTAGCTAGGCCAATATACAGGGGGTTAGCTGATCTCAACTTACAATACAGGGATTTGGTCTTATAAGAACACCTTAATTCCCTACACACCGTCCCATCATCCGCCCTGGGCTTTTTAGGAGAATAAGGTTGGAGGCAAGTTTCTCAAACCGATCGTGGAGGTTGACTTCACTACTTCTAGCCATCTCGAGACTATGTTCAAATAAATAAAATAACTTGCTCAATCTTGTGTTTCAGGGGGACGAGGATTTTATTAAAAATATGAATAACTTTTACATACAATTAGTCATACACCGTCCCCTATGACTGAGTTAAGAGTTGTTCTTAGAGCCCATAGGACTGATGGAATTTGCTCTACCCAGTTCCCCTTCAGGTTGGTGACCTTCTTCCTCAGGAGGTTGATAATCAGCTTGTTGGCGGTTTCCACCTGTCTGTTGCTTCGAGGATGATGAACAGAGGAAAATTGAAGATCCATCCCTAGTTACTTGCAGAAGTCCTCCACCTCCAAGATGGCAAATTGCGAGACACTGTCAGTGATGATGGCGAGAGGAATCCCAGACTTGCAGGAAATTTCTCACCAAATGAAATTCTTCATGATCTGGGACATGGTCTTGGCAAGAACTTTTGCCTTGATCCACTTGGAGAAGTAGTCTATCATTATGAGGATGAATTTCCTTTGATCGCTAGCTTAGGGAAAATTGCCTATCAAATCCATTCCCCAGATGGCAAAGGGCCAAGGAGAGGTAATCTAATGAAGTTGTTGGGTTGGATGCAATAGGAGGGGAGTGAAGAGTTGACACTCCGTACATTTCCTTGAGAAGGTGATGTATAAAAATCGTCTCATGGACTACCATCCGAATAGGCAAGTGTACCTATCGTTTTATAGTATAGTGATAAAAATATATCAAGGTCGTATAAAAACTCGGGACAGGCAAGTACTATTACTCACAACGATTCAATTATCCTACTCAACGATTGATGGGTTTGAAAATTAAAATGAACTAAGCTTAATTAAAAGAGAAATAAAATATTGTGAAAGAATGTTCGATCGACGATTCACTTTGAAATAAAAAAAAACAAAATAAATTAGTTTAACATTTGCAATACTATTAAGACCGTGACGGATCCGATATTAGGAAGTAATCTCGCTAGAACATTAAATCCCCTAACTTATAGACGTTTAGACCGAAATCTCTTTACAAGTCAAAATGGCCTAAAGTCGCATTACCGAAGTGACCCGCACTATTGGATTTGACTCCAATCCAGAGGATTTACGTCATCCTATCTCTAGGGTTGCATTCAACTCCTTCCTTCTTTGAGTGATCTTTCAAATCAATGAGTCTCTCGACTTCTATGAAATGAGATCAATTGCCTACTATTGTATACCGGAATACGGAGTCGACGCGATAAAAATCAAAGAAGGATCAAAAATAGGAAAAATACAAATGCAAACATAAAATTAAAGATGCATTATTTTATCGCAAAGCTCATCGCGATTGGGCACAAAATATAATTAGCTAAGCATAATAGAGGAAGAAAACAAAATAGAAGAAAGAGAAATCATTTGCATTGCTTAAGAAAAGAAGGGGTACACAAAATAAGAACAAGACAAAATTATTCTACTAAAGCAAAAATTACAATAAAATGAACTTGACAAGAAAGTAACACTCTTGAACTAGCACTCTACTTCCTACCACAAAAACTTCTTCTTTTAAAGCATGAGGCAAGGGGTTCCTTTTATAGGAGAGGGAGAAGGTTCTAGAATGAAATGAAGAGGAGGAGACAAGGGGGTGGCCAGCCATGTAAAGAGGAGAGGGTTCATGCATGATATTTAATGAGGGAGAGAGAGAAGGGACTAAATGCATGCATTTCATTTGAGAAAATAAAAAAAATAAAATAAATACTATCCAAGTAAGTAAATAGAAATGACCAAGTGGATTCGGCGCTACCTTGGCTACGAACCTATAAGAGGGGGATGGATGGGTTTAAATGAGAATGAAAGAGGGGAAAAGAGGGATGAATGAGAAATAAAGAAGGGAGAGAGGAGTGGCCGGCCATGCAAGGGTGGCAAGGTGCATGCATGTGAAAGTTATGGAGGAGGAGAGAGAGAGGGGGAGAGCATGAGGTGGCCGACCATGCCTTGGATAAATGGGCTACTTTTTATGGGCTTTGAAGAGGGCTCGAGTTTGATAGGTGGGCTGTATGTAGGAGGCCGGGCTGCTTGTAGATAGGCCAGCTTGCACCATGTGGGCTGCACCATCATGGGATCAGGTTTGCTTGCATGGAGGCTCGAGTACATCATGGTGGGCTGCACTTGGGCTCGGGTTTGACATGAATTGGGCTGCATCATGTAGCATGTACCTACAAGAAAATAAAAACAAACATTAGTCAATTTTTTATATCATAACATAATTAAACATAAGACATGGAACAAAAAAAATGAAAAAACATAAAACATATAAATAAAACTAATCATAACATAACATTAATTATTATAACTAAACATAACATAACATAATACATAAAATAATAAAAATACATATAATAAAACTATAGATTTTTATATCATAACACAAAAGACTTTAAATAAGAAATAAAACATAACAAGCATAAAAATACTTAAAACATATAATTAAATTAGGAATTTTGCATACTAAACTAAACAAAAACCGATGACTAAAAGTAGTCATCAAATTCCCCCATGCTTGAGCTTTTGTTATTCCAGAGCAAAAGTATGAGAAATATTTATAAAACATTTATAAAATTTTCAATTAAACTAAAAATTTATTTACACCAAAATCAAGCCAAAAAATAAAATTTAGGGATTTACGAATTGAGTCCGAAATTTTGGAATTAAAGTGAAAAGAGAGAAATATTTAGCCAAAAAAATTTCTAATAAATTAACTACCACTCAAAATTGAGTAAATTGCAAACAAGGTTAGATTAAAATTATAAAAACCATAACTTAAAAGAAACTTAAGGAAGAATGCAACCTACTACTTATGCTCTCCCAATATTGTAATTTAAAATCTAAGACAATGATATTGGCTAAGGGGATTGGGGAGGAAATCAACATGAAGAGGTCTTTGATTGGAGGTGATCATCATTATTTTTTTTCACACCTCACAAATTTTTTTTAAAATAAAATATATATGTATTACCAGAAAATGATAGACTTACATCCTATCACTTCCCACGACATATATGAACTTTTAATTTCTCTCTTCATCAGGGATGCATATGTTTACCAGAGAATAAGGAACTAACATCTCCTTATTCCCATGACATATGATCTAACAATAAAAAGAAAAGGAAGGGTTAAACAAAATTTTAGAAAATAAACTAAAACACTAGAGAGCAACTACTAGTAGATTAAGATTTCTTAAGAATCTAAAAGCATGAGGTAATAATAGTTAGAATCCAAAATTGTTAAGCAAATTACTACAAAATTACTACAAAATTGAAACTATTTAAAATAAAAGAGAAAAAGTGCTAAATAAATTACTCTAAGCAAATTAAAACCATAAGATAATTCTCACAACTAAATCACTAAATATAGATTTAACTAAATCTTATGAAACAAAAGATTAGCAAATCAAAAATAGTAAAAATGCTTATAAACAAACTCAAACAAAATTTCTGAAAATAACAAAAGGACTAAGCAAGGAATTTATTATCTTTATGGATTTTTTCCTAAGATTTTTCATTTTTTTTAATTTTTAAATCTGATTTTTTTTTTTGGAATTTTTGATTTTTTTTTGGGTTTTGTTTTAGATAAAGAACGAGTAGTACTAAAGAAGCTTAATAAAACTATACTAATTTTTTTTATTTTTGTAGAAATTAAAAACACATTTTTTAGAAAGGAAAGAAGAAAAAAATAACTAAACCCTCCCCCATGCTTAAATTTTGCATTGACCTCAATGAAAAATAAAAACAAGAAAGAAAAAGGAAGAAGAAAGGGGAGGTGGATGCAATAAAGCAAATACTTAAAAAGAAAATGACTTCCCCTGATTCGTAAGGCCGAATGCAGATGTCCCTCCCCCATGATTGAGCTGGACACCGCTCAGGCCTAAGGAAGAGAGGAAAGGGTGGAGCCAAACGAACCGCCGGAGGTTTTATTCCTGCAAAACAAAAGAAGCAAACAAAAAGAAAAAAGAAAAACGGATAAGCAAGGGGTGCCTCCCAAGAACATTCTTTGTTTAACGTCGTCTGAGCCTGACATTATTGGTTAGCTAAATGGATAATAAAAAGTAAAGTGAAGAGGTAACTCCATAAGTATGCGCTTAGAAGAGTAAATCAAAAAAGAGAAAAATTAAAGAATCGCACTGACATGCGGTGGAATATTCAAGGGAATGACGCCCGAAAATGAACGGACAGAGTTATAGAAGAACGTCGTCGTATGTAAAATGGGAAAGAAGGGGTCGTCAAAAGAATAAGAATAAAAAGAAGAAGAAATAGAAAGAGGAATAAAAGAAGTAGAAAAAGAAATTTCATCAACGAAAATTTCACAAGGAGAAGGAGAGACTTGTGAAATTTCGGGAGAAGAAGGGGTAGAGAGGACTAAAGAAAAATTATCTAAAATAAAAGAAGAAGAAAAAAAGACTCACTAAAACTAGAAAAAGTTAGAACAGTTAAAGTTTGAAACGAAATGGAATCACAAACGTCTTCAGAAAAAGAAAGAGAATGATGAGACGTCTTGTCATCCTCAAAAGGTAAGAAGCACACCGGAATATCCATAGGGGTGTCATCCAAAGGAGGAAGGAAACAATCTGAAATATCCGAATAATTATCCTCCTCGAGAGGAAAAAGACAAGCCGAGATATATGGTGACTCATTACACGATGAAATTGGAGGAGATTGAGAAGTAAACGAAGCGGCCTCACGAGAAAAATAATTGAGAATGGTTTTGAAATGCGAATTAATATTATCAAGAGAAGTTTGCAATTCAAAATACCCATTATCGATTGAATTAAAATTTAGAGGCGCGGCACTTTGCGGGGCAAAATCATAAGAAAAATAAGACGGGTTCCCCATCTCCCAAGTATGATAAAAATTGGAGTAAGAGTCAAATTGGTCACTTTGACCTGCTCCAGAAAAATTGAAATCAAAAGAGGGAGGGGTTCCCGAAAGACATGCAAAATTAAAATGGTTGAGCGACCCGCAAAAAGCGCAAAAAGATGATGATTCCATATAAAAAAAATAAAGTGTTACTAAAAAGAAAAAAGAAATTTTGATTTAATTTTTTTTTTTTTTTGAATTTTAGTAGAAGTAATAAACTCGGTGTTTTCGTAATATTTCCAAAAATATCTCTGGCAACGGCGCCAAAAACTTGATGTGTAAAAATCGTCTCACGGACTATAATCCGAATAGGCAAGTGTACCTATCATTTTATAGTATAGTGATAAAAATATATCAAGGTCGTATAAAAACTCGGGGCAGACAAGTACTATTACTCACAATGATTCTATTATCCTACCGAACGATTGATGGATTTGAAAATTAAAATGAACAAAGCTTAATTAAAAGAGAAATAAAATATTGTGAAATCGTGCTCGATCGACGATTCACTTTGAAATAAAAAACAAAATAAATTAGTTTAACATTTGCAATACTATTAAGACCGTGACGAATCCGATATTAGGAAGTAATCTCACTAGAGCATTAAATCCCCTAACTTATAGACGTTTTGACCAAAATCTCTTTACAAGTCAAAATGGCCTAAAGTCGCATTACCGAAGTGACCCGCACTATTGGATTTGACTGCAATTTGGAGGATTTACGTCATCCTATCTCTAAGGTTGCGTTCAACTCCTTCCTTCTTTGAGTGATTTTTAAAATCAATGAGTCTCTCGACTACTATGAAATGAGATCAATATCCTACTATCGTATACCGGAATACGGAGTCGATGCGATAAAAATCAAAGAAGGATCAAAAATAGGAAAAATACAAATGCAAACATAAAATTAAAGATGCGCTATTTTATCGCAAAGCTCATCGCGATCGGGCACAAAATATAATTAGCTAAGCATAATAGAGGAAGAAAACAAAATAGAAGAAAGAGAAATCATTTGCATTGCTTAAGAAAAGAAGGGGTACACAAAATAAGAACAAGACAAAATTATTCTACTAAAGCAAAAAATTACAATAAAGGGAACTTGACAAGAAAGTAACACTCTTGAACTAGCACTCTACTTCCTACCACAAAAACTTCTTCTTTTAAAGCATGAGGCAAGGGGTTCCTTTTATAGGAGAGGGAGAAGGTTCTAGAATGAAATGAAGAGGAGGAGACAAGGGGGTGGTCGGCCATGTAAAAAGGAGAGGGTTCATGCATGATATTTAATGAGGGAGAGAGAGAAGGGACTAAATGCATGCATTTCATTTTAGAAAATAAAAAAAATAAAATAAATATAAGAGGGGGGATGGATGGGTTTAAATGAGAATGAAAGAGGGGAAAAGCGGGATGAATGAGAAATAAAGAGGGGAGAGAGGAGTGGCTGGCCATGCAAGGGTGGCAAGGTGCATGCATGTGAAAGTTATTGTTGGGTATTGTATCCACAATGTACCTGATTTGAAGAAGCCCCAGAACCAGCTAAGGTGAATTGACAATGTATTTGATAATATTTCTTCAAGATTGTGCTTGCAGCTATTCTATGCTAAGTACACACCAATGTCAGGGTGCAGTGGTTAATATACATGGGTCTGCGCAACGTAATCCCTCATTGAGCATATCAGTGTGTTGACTCATGTGTGCTCTCTCTATTGGAGTGTACTTATTTTCAAGTATAGGGTTGAGATAATTCAAGAGCAGAGGAGGAGCAAGGATGGGTCAAAGACCAAGTCATGGGAAGAAAGTAGAAAAATCAGCTAAGTCAGAATCGACGGGAATCACTAAGTGATTCTCGCTGATTCCCGCCGAATCGTCGAGAATCACTCGCCGATTCCCGCCAACTTCATTCAGCTGACAGTTCGCCTTAAAGAATTCTGCTAAGTCAGAATCGACGAGAATCATTAACTGATTCTCGCCGAATCGTTGAGAATGACTTCGCATTCTTGCCGATTCGTCGAGAATGGTCTTGATTCTCGCCGATTCCCTCCGGATGGCAAGCTTTTCAACTGAAACTCTACCAAGGATAATTCGACGAGAATCATGAGTGATTCCCGCAGACTTTGACGGGAATCACCAATGATTCCCGCCGAATTTTCCTTAGGCGATTTTTATCTGCTCGCTGGACCGAACCAAGATAACAGGCGTTGATTAGACCGAGCTTAGGGTTTCTTCTTATGGGGCCCACAACGGTCTTGTAGGGTTGATCTACAGTATATTTACTCTCCTATTTTGAAGTTACGAAGGTATCAAACAGAGAAAACGAAAAAGGCATATGGACGTCGAGCGTAACCTAGCGGATCGCGAATCATCTTCCGTCACCGTCGCTGCTCGCAAAGTTGTCGCCGCCGCTGATCTGAGACCTTCTTTGATCGCTCTTCGACAGGACCGAGGCCAAGTAGTGCGTCTCATGCTTCTCTCTCGAGATCCCTTATCTCTTGATTTGTTGAATGAAGTAAGATCTTCTTTCCGAATCGATTGAGACGACCGATCCGATTGAGATCGTTGGTAGACCTTGCTTGACTCATCAAGAAGTTTGGATCTACAAAGCATCACTGTCGCAATCATTTGCCGTCGCCGATCTCGGGAAGATCTTCTCCAACAGAGTGCTCCGGTCATGGACTCTTTGTCTTCATCAAGAACGCTTGAACGAACGAAGAGGGACATCGGGTTCTCCATACTTGAAGTTTGTATTTTTTATACATTCTAATTTTCATGTTGTTGTAAAGGAATAGTGATTTCTCGTTATAAGGGTTGGGTGTAACCCGTGGTGGAGGAGTAGTGACTCCTTCGAGTGGAAGGGTTTCTTCCATAGTGTGAGGATTGGATTTCAATCCGTTTGGTGAAGTGACCGAGTCGTCCCTTGTTGGGAGATAGGTCGAAGGGGGAGAGTGGACGTACCCAAATCGGGGAACCACTATAATTGCTTTTGTGCTTTTCTATGTTGTGGTTGTTTTCTTGTGCAGGTTATTTTAAATTCCGCAAAAGACTGCAAATCACATATTCCCCCCCATAGGTGAAGTTAGTTGACACTAGATAACTTTCAAGTGGTATCAGAGGGAGGTTTCTCGTCAATAAGGTTAACACCTTGAGTAAGATCCCGGTTCTAGTGTCAAGAAGAAAGAAGATCTCTGAAATGGAAGGACTCAAGTATTCAGGAAAGATCCCAGTGTGCACCAAGCTGAACTTTCCTATCTGGAAGGAAAGGATCAGGTACTACATGGAAGCAGTCGACCCACGACTCTTCATGATAGTGGAGGAGGGACCTTATATCCCCACTAAGGCCTCCACCATTGATCCAACCAAGAAAGTGCCCAAGAAACTTTCTGAAATGGATAAGGATAAGATGGTGCTTGTCGGACTTGACAAGAAAGCTAAGAACATTCTGGTAAGTGTCGTCGATGATTCTATGATGCAGGTTTTCTGCAACTATAGGACTGCCAAGGACATTTGACACTGCCTGATCATCCTGATGGAAGGCACTGATGAAGTAAGGGATGATCGAAGATCCCTTCTGAACCAGAAGTACGAGGCCTTCAGGCAAGGTCCCAAGGAAGAAATCGGAGTGACATTCGAGAACTTCCTGAAGATCGTCAATGCCCTGAAAGGCTATGGCAGAGTGTTCACCGATGGTGAACTAAATGACAAATTCCTTAGATCCCTTACTAAGGAATGGGACACCAAGATCTGCGCCATCAGAGAATTTGGAAGGCTGGAAGAAACAGATCCCCAGATTTTGTTTGGGAAACTTCTGTCCTATAAGCTTCAACTGAACACCAGAAAAGCTGAAGAAGAAGCCGAGAAAGCCGCTGCCCGAGAGAAGACTGTGGCCCTAAAAGCCAATCACTCAAGGAAAGGCAAGGGTGCAGCCTCGTCCCATTCTCGGAAAATGGATGAGGAAGAAGACTCTGAGCCATGCTCTTCCGGCTCAGAGCTATCTGAAGAAGACTTCTCCCTCATCACTCGGGAGTTCAAGAAGTTCCTCAAGTTGAGGAATCAAAGAAAGAGAGACAGCTCCTCCTCCAGACATCAAAAGAAGATTTATTCTTCTGACATGTATGAATCCAAACAGAACAAACATCGCTCTAATGACATTATTTTCTTTGGATGCAATAAGCCAGGTCACGTCATCGCCGACTGCCTCCAAGGCAAGAGAGATAAAGGGAAGGGAGAGGAGCACAAGTCCTATAAAGATAAGAAGAAGGAGAGGAGCTATATAGCCAAAAAGCCAAAGACACCGAGTGAGTCTGATTCCTTAGACTCCAGTGATGATTAGGAAGCCTACTTTGGGCTAGTGGGTCGCTCTGACTCAGAAAGAGACTTCCCCCCATTTACTGGGAAGGTAAAATCTCGTACCCCCCTCTCTAACTCTGACTATGAGTCTCCTGATGATGATCTCGAGGACAGCCCATCTGCCCGTGAAGCTGAGCTCCTCGAAAAGTATGAGCTTCTGCTCAATACCTTTGAGGAATGCCGTAATAGGTTGAGGGCTCAGAAAAAGGAAGTCAAATTCCTTAAGGCTGAGGGTGTGTCTCTAAGAGAAGAGATCACTAGCTTAATCTCTTTCCGACAGGAACACCTGGGCCTGACTTCTGAGCACTCAGAGTCTCTAAGACTCCTTGACCTTAAACAGGAAGAAATCAACAAGTTGGAAGAACAACTTACGGCAGAAAGGAAGATTGTCAAAAGCTTCTCTATGCCAAAGACTGTTCTTCCACTGGTTGATACCTTCTCTGCTCAGGCTAAGGGGGCTGGCTTGGGGCATGAGAGTGTGCATGGTAAATCATCAAGGAGAAATAGAAGCAGAGGAAAAATAAGGCTGCTAAGAAGGCCTCTGCTGCAAAAAAGGTAAAGGCCCCACTCAACCCTGTTTTGTTCAGGAAGCCTGGCTTTCCCTGCAATGAACAGGACTTTGAGACAACCTATGGCCACTTCTTCCGGCCCTCGGTTGAAAAGCCCAAGAGTTGGTATGATGGTTGGGCCTTCCCCCGCAACTACGGTGAGAGTGTCTTCAAGGTACCTTATGAGGAAATCTACGTGGAGGATTATGGCCACTTCTCTAGCGGCCATAATAGGAAGCAGGCACCAAAAGCCAAGCCTGTTATACTGAAGGAACAGGAGGTGAAGAAATCATGTGACTGCTGTCATCATGATGCATCTACCTCCAGATCCAAGGCCCTGGCTGTACCCACCGCTCCAAGGGTGAAGCAGAAGCCTAGGAAAAGGTACAAAATATTTGACTGTTGGTGTTGTGGCAAAGTTGGTCACTTTGTCGTGGATTGCTGGTTTAATCCAAGATTCAATGAGACTCCTCATGTTAGCAATGCGAGGCCGACCACTCGTAGGGTTAACCGCCCGGGGGGAGTATGCTAACAAGGGATTTAGGACCCAAGTTCGATTGGGTTCCTAAGGGAAACTGATTCTGTTTTGCAGGTATGTCCAAAGGCCACCAAAACGCCTATCTAGTACTTGGACAGTGGATGTTCCCGGCATATGACTGGGACAAGAAGCCTGCTGCATGAGTACTCTCCAGTCGAAAATGGACCCAAAGTCATCTTTGGAGGATCAGATCGAGGAGTAACCAGAGGTTACGGTATGATTTCCAACGGTATAATCTCTATCACCAATGTGGCCTATGTTGAAGGGTTAAATTATAACCTGATCAGTGTAAGTCAGTTGTGTGATAAAGGTTATGACGTTAAGTTTTTCAAGGATAAGTGTTTGATAATATCGTGTGCCTCTTCGGAGACGGTATTAACTTGCATTAGGAGCATAAATATATTTTGTTTAGATTTTCTTAGCATAGATTCTTCTACCCCCGTGTGCCTAGTAGCAAAAGGCAGTGCATCTCTTTATGAACAATGGCACAAGATATTAGCACATATTAATTTCAAGACAATTAATATGTTGTTTTCTAAGAACTTAGTAAGGGATGACCCTACTATTAAGTGCATCAAAGATAGCCCTTGTCCTGCATGCCAGAAAGGCAAACAGACTCGGGCTACCTTTAAGGGCATTGCAGACAAAGAATCCTCCAGATGTCTTTATCTTCTGCATATGGACTTGTACGGTCCAGTGCAAGTTCATAGCTTAGGAGGCAAATCGTATACGCTAGTGATTGTTGATGATCACTCTCGGTTTACGTGGGTGTTCTTTTTGAAATGAAAGTCAGATACGTTTGATATCTTCACGAGTTTTGTCAAGCAGATTCAGAACGAACTTAACTGCTCAGTGGTCAAAATCAGAAGTGACCATAGAACAGAATTTGAGTTTGGTTCTATGACAGAATTTTGTGAAGAACTTGGTATCTTTCATGAGTTTTCCTCCCCGCGTACTCTGCAGCAAAACGGAGTTGCAGAGAGGAGAAATAGAACGCTCATTGAAGCATGTACGACAATATTGAATGATGCCTCTCTTCTAGAATACTTCTGGGCAGAGGCTGTCAATACGGCTTGTCATGTGCAGAACCGAGCGTTGATCAACAAGAATCATCGTAAGACGCCTTATGAGCTATTGAAAGGCAGGAAACCGACAATGTACTTTTTGAGGATTTTTGGCTGTCGATGTTATGTACTCAATAATGGGAAGTACCCACGTACTAAATTCGGAGAAAAATGCTTCGAAGGCATCTTCATGGGCTATAGTAGCCATAGTCGGGCATATAGGGTCTTAAATAAGAAGACCCTAGTGGTAAAAGAGTCCATTAATGTTGTATTTGATGAAGGAAGCTTGCTTAACAACAATTATTCCAGTGGCATTCTTGAAGATGCAGGTGCAAGACTTGAACAGCTAAGTCTCGATGAGACCGCTAAAGATGCAACTCCCAAGTACGTCAAGGTCTCCACCTCAACGTCAACCGAAGATAATGACGGTCAGGATGGAGAAATCCTCCCAGAATAGGGAGTAGCCCAAGAAAAGGTTAGAGCTCCTGATGCCAGACTCCTAGAGCTCCGACTCGTGAGGGATCATCCCCGAGATCAGATCATAGAAGATCCTCGTGACGGTGTCAAAACTCAGAGAGGTACAATTAACGAGATTTTGCACCTTAGTTTTCTATCACAGGTTGAGCCAAAGAAGTTCGATGAAGCGAACAAAGATGCAGCATGGATATTTGCCATGCAAGATGAACTGCATCAATTCGAACGATGCAACGTCTGGACGCTTGTTCCTAGACCAAAGAACCAGAATGTGATCGGCACTAAGTGGATCTTCAGAAATAAACTGGATGAACACGGTGTCATCATAAAGAACAAGGCTAGGCTGGTGGCTCAAGGCTACAGACAAGAGGAGGGGATTGACTTCGACCAAACCTTTGCACCAGTTGCAAGGCTCGAGGCAATCAGATTGCTCCTGGCATATGCTTCTCACAAAGGATTCACTGTCTATCAGATGGACGTGAAATCTGCATTCCTAAATGGAAACTTGAAAGAGGAAGTATATGTCGCACAACCCCCAGGTTTTGTTAATCCTACTTTCCCTAATCATGTCTATTTTATTAATAAAGCATTATATGGCTTAAAACAAGCTCCTCGAGCTTGGTATGAGACTCTGTCTAGTTTTCTTCTTGAGAACAAGTTCTCGAGAGGAAAAATAGATAAGACATTGTTTCTTAGGGTAGTCAAAGGCAAGATCTTGCTGGTGCAAATCTATGTCGATGACATAATTTTCGGCTCTACGGACAACAATCTTTGCAAAAAGTTTTCTAAACTTATGCAAGGAATGTTTGAAATGAGCAGCATGGGATAGCTAAAGTATTTCTTGGGACTTCAAGTGAAACAGTCTGAGGATGGAATTTTCATCTCTCAGGCGAAGTTCACAAATGAACTCCTCAAGAAATTCGGAATGGAGAATGCAACCTCTATGAGGACTCCAATGGGATCCACTGTGTCTCTGGACAAGGATGAGAAAGGGAAACCTTTTGATGAAACCAAATACAGAAGCATAATTGGATCTCTGTTCTACCTTACTGCTAGTAGACTGGATATTATGTTTTCCACATGCGTATGTGCCAGATATCAGGTGAACACTAAGGAATCTCATTATGTCGCTGCAAAGCGAATTCTTAGATACCTTAAAGTTACAGCAAATCTTGGCTTGTTGTACCCAAGAGACAATGATGTCGAGCTGATAGGCTTTTACGATGCTGACTTTGCAGGAAGCAGGGATGATAGGAAAAGTACTTCCGGGACGTGTTAATTCCTCGGAAGAAGACTTATTTCTTGTAATAGTAAGAAGCAGAATTGTGTCGCAACCTCCACGGCTGAATCTAAGTACATCTCAGCAGGCAGCTGTTGCGCACAACTTCTATGGATCAGAAATCAGCTCAAAAATTATGACTTGTAGTTCAGCGAAATTCCAATGTATTGCGACTCCTCGAGCGTAATAGCAATTGTGAACAATCCTGTATCGCACAGTAGAACAAAGCATATTGAAGTGCGTTATCACTTCATTCGGGAGCATGTGGAGAACAAAGACATATTTCTCTACTATGTCCCCACGGATAAGCAGGTTGTAGATATCTTCACAAAGCCCCTTGACGAGGCCAAGTTTAGATTCTTCAAAACTGAACTCGGCATGCTGAACTATGAAGAGTAAAAACTTTAAGGCTCCAGGCTCTTGGATCAAGGGGGAGCATTAGCAAGGAACTCAAGCTCAAGCACGGATGCAAGATCTGAGGGGGAGCAGGTGGCTCCAAGTGAAGTCCCAGATTTGCAGAAGCCGAAAAGGTGGAGAATACCCTCTCGGCTAAGGCTAAGGTGGTTGCCAATGTTAAGTATGCTCTCAGGAAAATGGTAATGAATTTCACTCTCAACTGAATTGTTCAGTTTATGTTTTATTCCCATCTGTTTTATTCACCTTACCTTGTAGGGTTTAGGCTTCTTCAAATAGGGGGAGATTGTTGGGTATTGTATCAACAATGTACCTGATTTGAAGAAGCCCCTGAACCAGCTAAGGTGAATTGACAATATATTTGACGATATTTCTTCAAGATTGTGCTTGCAGCTATTCTATGCTAAGTACATACCAATGTCCGGGTGCAGTGGGTTAATATACACGGGTCTACGCAACGTAATCCCTCATTGAGCAGATTAGTGTGTTGACTCATGTGTGCTCTCTCTATTGGAGTGCACTTATTTTCAAGTACAGGGTTGAGATAATTCAAGAGCAAAGGAGGAGCAAGGATGGGTCAAAGACCAAGTCATGGGAAGAAAGTAGAAAAATTAGCTAAGTCGGAATCGACGGGAAGTTAGTTTAAACATAACATTAATTTGTGCAGGTTATTTTAAATTCCGCAAAAGACTGTAAATCACCTATTCCCCCCCCCCCATAGGTGAAGTTAGTTGACACTAGATAACTTTCATTTATGGAGGAGGAGAGAGAGAGGGGGAGAGCATTAGGTGGTCGGCCATGCCTTGGATAAATGGGCTATTTGTTATGGGCTTTGAAGAGGGCTCGAGTTTGATAGGTGGGTTGTATGTAGGAGGTCGGGCTGCTTGTAGATAGGCCAGCTTGCACCATGTGGGTTGCGCCATCATGGGATCGGGTTTGCTTGCACTGAGGCTCGGGTAGCATCATGGTGGGCTACACTTTAGCTCGGGTTTGACTTGAAGTGGGTTGCATCATGTAGCATGTACCTACAAGAAAATAAAAACAAACATTAGTCAATTATTTATATCATAACATAAATAAACATAAGACATGAAACAAAAAAAATAAAAATACATAAAACATATAAATAAAACTAATCATAACATAACATTAATTATTATAACTAAACATAACATAACATAATACATAAAATAATAAAAATACATATAATAAAACTATAGATTTTTATATCATAACACAAAAGACTTTAAATAAGAAATAAAATATAACAAGCATAAAAATACTTAAAACATATAATTAAACTAGGAATTTTGCATACTAAACTACCCAAAAACCGATGACTAAAAGTAGTCATCAGAAGGCTTCTATGTCCTTCCAAATGGTTAGCCAAAAGTAGCCATGCTTGAGGATTCTCTGCTCTAGAGTACGAGTTTTAGATTAGCTGTCACACTCTCCCGAATGAATCTCTCCAAGTACATGAGGAATTTCATCTTCTGATAGGCATCTGGTTAGATGGCCCGAAATGGTCTTGCGATACAGCTCCCCTTCATGTAGAAGATAGTAGGTTGTCATGTATCGAACCTTCCTTTGGCCACCATCGCCAGCGGGGAGCCGACTTGTTGATAGAAAGGTGATGAACGGATGCTTCCAAGAAGCTCATTATTCGATCTCCATCTTCTCCCCCTCTTTGATGAATGGTTGAAAAAACTCTATCACTGTTCCACCGACCCTCGAGCCATACTTGGTCAGGCAGTCTACTTTCGAGTTCTACTCTCGCGACGCATTCTCGATGAAGAAAGAATGAAAGCTCTGAATCAAGCCCTTCACCTTTACCAGATATCTTTGCAGGATAGGGTCGTGCACATCAAACTCTTCCCTAATTTTTTATGCGACCACCGTTGAGTTAGTGAAGGCCTAGAGATCTTAAATCCTCAACTCCTTGGAGAGACGCAAGCTTGACACCATGGCCTGTACTGTCTGGTTGTTCGTGATGGGGAAGAGGATCTTGACAACTTGCTCAATCTTCATTCCTTGCAGGCTCACTAGCACGATGCCTGCTCCCACCAAACTCTTACAAAAAGTTCTGTCCATGAACATCATCCAAGAGACTGGTATTGAAGAGCCTTCGTCTCTGACTGCCTCGACCGAGAAGTCAGCTAGGAAATCTACCACTACTTGGTCCTTGATTATCACCCTTGGTGAGAAGGAAATATTGAACTCGTTGAGTTATACCACCCACTTCGCTAGCCTCCCTGAATGCTCCACTCCATCCAAAATACTTTGAAGAGGATGATCAGAGATAACCTTGATGGAGTGGGCTTGAAAATATGGTCTGAGCTTCTATGCTAAAATCATCAAGGCAAAGGCTAGCTTATCTAATATGGGATACCTTGTCTCAGCTTGCTTGAGAACCCAACTCATAGAGTAGATAGGAAGTTGCATCTTCCCCTCTTCCCTGAGGAGCACCGAACTGACTGCTTTTGCTCCCACTCCTAGATAAATAAGGAGATATTCACTTTCCTTGGGACCTTAGAGTAAAGGAACTTTAGTTAGCTGCCACTTAAGCTTTCCAAAAGCCTCATCGCACTCCTTGGTCCACTCAAAATGTTGATTGCCTGGGATAGTTTTGAAAAATGGAGAGCATTTCTCACCCGCCTTGGAAAAGAAACAACTAAGACCCACTAGCCTTCCTATCAAACGCTAGACTTCCTTGGAATTCTTTGGGGACATCATCTCCAGAATTGATTTTACTTTATCGGAATTAAGTCCCACCCCCATTGGGTAAGTAGGTGACCTAGGAACTTTCCTCTTCCTACTTCTAACACACTCTTTGTCGGATTGAGCCGCATCTTGAACTTTTGAAGCGTCGTGAAGGTCTCCATCAGATCCTTAGCATATTCTGTGATGCTCCAGCTCTTGACCAGGAGATCATCCATGTACACTTCAAAATTCTGCCCCTTTTCTCTTTGAATACTTGTCCATCATCCTTTGATATGTCGCGTCTGTATTCCTTAGCCCAAAGGGCATCATCTTGCAGTTATAACAACCATCATTGGTGATGAAGGAGACATTACAAAAGTCAGGGGGATGCATCCGGATCTGTTGATACCCTTAAAAAGTATCAAGGAAACTCATCACAGGAAAACCAACGGCTAAATCGATCGGCGCGTCGATTTAAGGCAAGGGGTAGCAATCCTTCGGGCAAGCTTTATTTAATAAAGAAAATTCAATATAAAGTCTCCATCCCCCTCCAAATTTATTCACTATTACAACATTGGTGACCATGTCTGGATACTGGATCTCTGAAACAAAACCTGCATCCAGTAGTTTCCCCACTTCCTCCCTGACCGGATCGGCTAGTGTGGTTGCTCTCTTCCTTTGCTTCTGAAGGATGGGCGCAACCTTAGGGTTTAGATTGAGTTGATGGTAGGCAACCTCCGCATCGATCCCTGGCATCTCTACAGCGCTCCAGGTGAAGATGTCTACATTTTCTTATATATAGGATGTTATCTCCATCTTCCCTTCTAGCGTCAGGGATCCCCCGATCTTTAGTAGTTCGGGCTCTCCATCCTTGGAGATCACCTCCACTTCCTCCAACTCTTTTGTATATCTCAAGATTTCTTCTCCTTCTAATATCTTCTTCAACCTCTTTATGTCCTCCATCCAGCTGATGGTATTAACAGCACTAAGGCAACACTATCTTGTATCTTTAGGATCTCATTTGATCCTCACTTAGACATCGCCCCGACAGTACATCAGACACTAATGATAGGAAGATGGGGCTGCCTTGAAATAGTTGATGAGAGGTCTCCTAAAGATTGCATTGTATTATCTTGGCACATCCACAATGACAAATTGGCACCTGATAGAGGTGCTGCCAAGGGTTACCAAAAGATCTACTCTTCCCTCCACCTCCTTCTTTTCTCTATAGAAGCCAAAGAGGGGTCCATCCGCAGTTAGGACCCTGGACTCCTCCACCTGTAACTCGACAAATGTCCTTTTGAAGATGACATTCACCAAGCTCCCATTGTCTACAAGGATCCGGTCGACGGTGAAGTCTTCGACAACAGCTTTGATGGCAAGGGCATCATGAAAGGGATTCTTATTTCCCAACATGTCCTCCTTGGAAAAGGTAATCTCCTCTAATAGCGGTGGTGCTTGTGAGTTCGAAGTGATGCTCTTTCAATGGATCTGATGGAGACTTCCCTTTCTAGAAGCTCCTAGCCCAGCTCTTCCATAGATCACCCCTACTTATCCTCCTCCTGCTCCCTGGACAACTTCCCCGTGACCTCCTTGGTTGACCCAGTCTTCATTCCTCCTCCTCCCTGAAGCTTAGAATATTGTCGGTCCTACGGGAGCCTCTTGCCTCTCTTGCTCTCTCTCCACCGCTTATGCTTCTAGCCTCCTCCTTGATTCCTAAAAATCTGTGCAAGCTAAGGTCTTGTTCCCCTCTACTCAGTAATGCTGTCAGTAAAGGGGAATCTCTTCTGTTAGGTTACTCACCAGTTAGATCTTCCTACGATGCTTATTCCCTCACTGGGCAATGGTCATCGCTTCCTCATGCGCTTTAACCTGCCTCCTCTCCTGCTGGTTGTCATTCCTCCTCTCCTAATTTTGGTATTAGGGTCTTCCTGCCATTCTCTACTGGGGTCAGTTTATGGGATACTGAAATATTTGTACCATTTCTCTTCTCTTCAAAGCTGCTACGGGCCTTCTCTCTTCCTTCCTGCAAGGCCTCTCCTTCCTCCTAACTCTTCCACCCTCCTGGGAACTTCTCTCCTCCTCGGCTCTTCTCTCCTTTATTCCCTCCTACCTTGAACACCACTTGGCCTCTTCTCATAAGTTCTTCCTCTCTCTCCATGTCTTCCTGGGTCTCTCCGTCCAGCTTATCCAAGAAGTTGATGTTATTCTCCTCCCCTTAGAAGAACTTGTTGGCCCTCTCGATCAAATATTCATAGTAAAATGGGGCCTTTGAACTGTTCTCCATGTTGAAGAGACCTTGTTTCAAGCTGAATGTCAGGGCTAGCTGCAAGGTGAAGCCATCCACCTCCTCGATACTGATAATTTCATTTTGTAATCGGTCGATGTAGTGGCCAAGCCTCTCCTGCTTCCCTTGCTTGATGTTGTAGAGAGTGGTTGCCTCCTTCTTCCTCTTCTTTGATGTTGCAAACCTCGCCATCAAACCTTGATGTAGGTATTTAAAGTAGTGGACATAACCTCCCGACAACTTGTGAAACCAGTCCCTAGCCTTCCCCTTGAAATTGATGGAGAAGAACCTGCACTTAAATGTGTCCATCATGTTGCGAATGGACACTAAATCCACAAACCACTAGAGATACATGACCGTGTCATCTCTTTCAATGTAGTTGTTTGCGGCTGGCACTCTAAAGCCTTCTAGAATTGGGGCTTCTAGCACTTCATCACAGAAGGTTCTCCTCCCTCCTCGGCAATGATAGATCTCGAACTGGCAAGTATCTCCTCCATACTAGCCACCTTGCTGAGCATCTTGGAATCTTGGCGGATTCTCCATAACTCGAAACCTGATGCCCTAGTAGCTCGTCGGGCAGTACCTTAACTGCACTAGTCACTCTAGCTCTTTTATGACATGCTCCTTCCCATGTCGCCTAGGGGGCCCTCCTCCTCTGATGGATTCCCGCAATGAGGAAAGGTCACAGTGTCATCTATGCGAGGAAGGAACCCTGCCAAGATGGTCCTCTCAATCCTCCGTGTGAATTCCACAAAAACTGGTCACAAAGTAACCTCCTCCTACCGAGTTATGAACTATCACTCCATTCTCGCATGTATTTACCTTCTCACCTACTCGTAAAAACTTTTCTCCTAGGCAACGTTCCATGCTTATTGCACCAAAGTGTTGAATCCAATAAAATCCTTACTCCAAAATTCGGATCTATGCAGCCTAAGGTTACTGGTCCAGGGGTCAGGCTCAACGCTTGACAGTCTCGGATATAGAAATAGAGGGACAACTAGAAGGACCTCAGGTGTTGTGGCAAGGAGGTCCCACCACGTACACAGATGCTTAGAAGAAGCTTCCCCTCCATAACCAAAGATAGTCAAGCAGGGTACAAGATGGACACAAGTTGGTGACTATCTCAGATGCCGACCAGGGATTATCACTATCTCGTGGATAAAGTCCTTGATAGCAGGATCTAAAAGCACGACTGAAAGTCCAGAAAAAGGGTGGTTGAGATCTTTTACAAGATTTCAAAGTCTATATCCTTTTACCCCTGGGGTCCTATACATAGGCAAATTCAAAGGGTGGGGGTTCTTATTTATAGCCCAACCCTCATTGGCGACTAGGAGACTTCTGGGAGAACTTGCCCCCTTGGGCAAGTAGCTGGCCTAGTCCCCTTCTCGGCGAGTATGCGCGGGGATCTCGCCATACTCACCCAGGTATTCAACTGTTTTGAATGCTGACTCTAACCTATGTATTGACCTCTTGACTTTGACTTCTTGCTTAGCTGGCTTTGAGTGGATCCACCCTCGATGAATATGGGTTATATATCAGACATGACTTCTAATGAGAAATGTTTGTTTCAATTCCTTCCATGAAATCTGGAATTTGATGTCTACACAAATGTGTTTGCAATAATTGGATTTGATATCATACTGCGAATGGATTGGTTGGCCAAGCACACGTCAAAAATTAATTTCTCGTCCAGGATATTGTAAGTTATGGGATGTCAATCTTCACCAAGAGGAGGCGGGGGTGAATAGGCAATATTTTCTTTTTGAAACTATTTGTGGAATTGTAATAATATTAAAGATACAAGCAGATAATAAGCACAAACACATAAAGCTAAAGTGATTCCCCAAGTTGGGACATCCACTTTCCTCTTTTTCCTATCTAATAGTGTGTTAGCCTCGACAAACTTCAACCAAAATCTCAGATCTGTAGATCTTACAAGTTAGAGTCTCTACTCCTACCTTAAGGATGCTAATTGATCCCCGAACTCAGATCCCCTAGCTCAGGATTCTACCCTTAGGTCACAAGGACCCTACCTTGGCCCTATCTCATGTCACAAAGGACCCTACCTCAGGTCACAAGGACCCTACACTCAGATATTAAAGATATCATATAGAATAAGGAATATAATTTTTATTACAAAAATTTTCTTAAACACTGAAAGATAAATCTTGAAGAGTAGAGTCTTCTTAAAACTTGATGAATATTATCTTCTACATGGTCTTCTTGAAAAAGATCTTGAATGTTGACTTCAATGAATGCACTTCTCTGAACTTTAGAAGGAAAACTAATTTGTTATTGTAGATTAAGCTCATGGAAATTTTAGCAACCTTGAATCAATCTTACTTAAGAAGTTTTGAGAAATTTTACTTCAGAAATGATCTTCTCTTTCTTCAATTTTTTGTCAGAAATGTATAAAAAGCTTGAGGCAGTGAAAGCTTGATTTGATCTTACCAAATAGAGTTATCCATCAATGCAACTTCCTTTTTATATTTAGCATAGCTTTTCAATGGTTATATATGACCTTTTCTTATAGGAAGACACGTGTCAAAACACCTGTAGATGTCTGATGACTAGTTTTAGTCATCGTTTTGGGGGTAATTTAGTAGCCTAAATACCTTAGTTTATTTATAGTTTATGCTTGTTATTTCATGTTTCTATAATATATTATAATTACTAGTTTTATTATAGTTTTATTGTTTTGTCGCAATTTTATTTTATGTTATTATATAAAAAAATATATAGTTTTATTACATGTATTTTTATTATTATACTTGTTATGTATTATGTTTCATGTTTGTCTAATTTTAATATCAAGTTATAAATGTTTTATGTGTTATGTTTGTTAAGTTTAAATAATTAATGTTATGTGAATGTTATGTTATGTTATGATTTATTTTTATGTATTTTCATTCATGTTATGTTATAATCAATTAGCTAATGTGTGTTTTATCTTTTCGTTTGTAGGTGCAATGCTCAAGCCTCTTCAAGTGCAGCCCACCTACAAGCAGCTCGAGCTCTCCAACTTGTCCAACCCGAGCCTACAAGTGAAGCCCATCAATCCTCCAAGAGCATGCAGCCCGACCACAACTTGGAGCAGCCCTTTTCCCAAACCCGAGCCCTCACAAAAGCCCACCTAACAGCCCACATGCATTGGCCGGCCACTTCATGCTCTCCACCTCACTTAATTCCATGCATGCACCTTTCCATTCATGCACCTCCCATTTTCTCTCTCCTACATTATGACATTCATGCATTTTCTCAACCTCATGTCCCTACCTCTCTCCTCTTTTATTTTCTTCCCCTTCTACACACTTCCATTCATCCCCCTTCTTTATTTTATATTTTTATCTTTCACTTCCATTCATTACAATGCAATGCATGTAGCCATTCTCTCTCCCCTCATTAAAGCCATGCATGAACCTCCTTCCATCCACATGGCCGGCCACCCCCTTGGTTTCCCCCTCTTCATTTCCATCTAGAATGTTCTCCTTCTCCTATAAAAGGAACCCCTCCCCCTTTGTTTATGTTAAGTAGTTTTAGTTGAGAGTAGTAATATTAGAGTGTTAGTTCAAGTGTGCTTCTTTCCTTGTTGTAATTTTCCTTTAGTAGATTACTTTTGTCTTAGTATTATTATTGTGTACCTCTTTATTATGCAATGAAATTTCTTTTCTCTTATTCTCATCTTCTTTTCAATTATGCTTATCTAGTTATTTTTGTGCCTGATCACGAAGATCTTTGCAATAAAATAATGCAACTTTATTTTTATGTTTGCTTTTGTAGTTTTCTATTTTTGACCCTTCCTTGATTTTTATCGTATCGACTTTGTATTTCTAGTATACGGTAGTAGATTCTGATCTCATATTCGAGTGGCCGAGAGGCTCGTGAATATGAAAGATCACTCAAGGAAGGAAGGAGTTGAACACACCCCTAGAGATAGGATGACGTAAATCCTCCGGATTGGAGTCAAATCCAATAGTGCGGGTCACCTCGATAATGCGACTTTAGGCCTTTTTGACTTGAAAGAGATTTCAGTCAAAATGTCTACAAGTTAGGGGATTTAATGCTCTAGCGAGATTACTTCCTAATATCGGATCCGTCACGGTCTTAATAGAATTACAAATGTTAAACTAATTTATTCCGTTATTTTATTTCAAGGTGAATCGTCGATCGAGCACTTTTCTCGTAATAGTTTATTTTCTCTTTTTAACTTAGTTTATTTTCATTCTCAAAACTCATTTATCGTTCGGTAGAATAATAGAATCGTTGTGAGTAATAGTACTTGCATGCCCCGAGTTTTTATACGACCTTGATATTTTTCATATCCTATACTATATTTCTATATGTACACTTGCCTTAATCGAGTATAGATTGGAGAATACGATTTTCTCTATCAATGTCAGCGTCAAGTATGACATTGATTCAATCAAACAGCAAATTTAGAACTCAAATCGTGTGTCTGGTAGATATGGAAGCTATCTGCACGATATATAAGTTGTTTATATGATATAGATCTTTTGTGCACGGTTAAGCTTTACTCTGCACATTATAACTTTGGTCTGCATGATATAACTATGGTCTGTATGAATAGCCTTTTTGTATGATTCAGCTTTTGTCTATATGATATGAATCTTCTCTGGATGATTTTGTTGTTATCTTCATGATATAGATCTTCTCTGCATGAAACAACTTTTGTTTGTACGACATAGATCTTCTCTTCTAGGAATTATGCAATGCTTCACTGTGATACGACAAGCTTCTAAGCAATATAGCTTTTGTCTGGCCTATATCAACTCTTCTAGTTGGTATTCCCACTATCTAGACGATAAAATACTTAGAATATTTTCCAGACTTGTTTCTTCAAATTAATTCTCCTTCAAGAGCTCTTCTAATAGATTGGGTCTAGACGATCTTCTTGATGTTCTGAATGCTTTTTGACTTAGACAAACTTTTCTCTTTTGACATTGCTTCTAGAAAACTGAATCTTCAAGGGATATATAGGCGAATCATCTTGATACTTCTCCGCATTTGGCTAGATTCCTAGGCGATTCTCTAATTAAAGTCTTGATATTAAAGATGTATCCAATCGAATAGTCTTGATGCTTCTCCACGATCGCCTATCTGTCAGTGATTCTATACTTAGACAGATTTTTACTTTCTAAAGACATCTAGTCAAATCAATGGGATCTATAGGAAACCTTAGAGGGGGTGATTAATGGTTTTAAAACTATTTAGATTTTAAAATACAGAAATTGTAAGAATGAAGTTTCTATTGCTACCTCCAGCAGTAATAACTATCGATCGGCGTTAGTAACAAAAAATCTCCTTTTTCTTTTAAACTAGAATAGAAAATTAGTAAGCCAATAATAAAAGAAAAGATGATTTTATTTCTGAAATAATGGTTATAAAATATTGACCCAATTAACACTTGAGATCGAGGCGGAAGTAGAAACCTTTTGGTTTCTATACTGACCCTTCTCCTAAAGACTGGTTGGTTCTAACCTATCTCTCCAAGATACGGCCTCAAACCACCCACTAGATCTACCCTAGACCTAGTAGTTAAAGCACACGATGAATTACAGAATCCTCCCACAAAACCAATGTCCACTCAAGATGATTTTCCCACTAAGTCTCACAAAACTTAGTCACCCCTAATTATGGTGAATTCACAATGACCATAAATAAAATAAATACAAAAAAATACAAAGAAACAAAAACTCCCTCAAAATGATGAACTCGAAGATGATGAAGGTGTGCCAAAGATTATTACAGTAGATCTATATAACCTTCCTGTAAAGTATGCGTGATTGATCCTTCTTCAAATTTTTAGTCTTCGCGAGAGTTGTCGAGTTCTTGGTAGTAGGGAGGAGGCTTTCACAAAAGTATAAGAGTTGTGGTTTCAAGTCATGATACACTAAATGGTGGAGATCCGCTCTTTTTATAGGCACAAAAACTAATGCTAGCATTAGTACTACTGCCTAGAGGTAGTAACTTTAGGAAACTTCTGGTGCATAGACAGAGGTTCCTTTGGTAACATCTTTTTTCAAATTTGGACCTTCCAAAAGATAGCACCCGGTGTTAGCAAAAAATCCTAGTGGTATCCATTTTAGGAAAGCTGTCAGATCTCCTTTCTTTTCTGCTCCAAAATCAGTGACAGATTGGCGGTGATTCCAAAAGATAGTACCTGAGGTTAGCAATAATGCTCGGTGGTAGCAGATTTCCTTTTCAGCACCGACCTTCCTTTTCCCAATCTTTCCTTTCTTGACAATGTTGTCTTTTCTATCACAAGTACTAGCATGAGCATTGGAGTTAACATCTGGCAGTAGCACCCGATTTGGCATTCTTCTCCTAATTCTAAATTGTTAGTGCTAGGGCCAGCGATATCGTTACCACCCGGTAGTATCAACTGATAGAGCAACGTCATCATTTTGACATGTATTCTAAGGAGATTTGAACATATAGTTCATGCACACTATACAAACACGACAAGCATGATCAAATACAAACTAAAATTTATTATTCTAAAACCAAGAGATGTTGAACACATGTTCCAATAGAATCACACAGATCCATCTGTATGATCAGCTTGATATCTAGCCGATCGACTATATGTCTAATGGACATTTTACTTATATATATTTTTATATTTATGAATTCCATTTATTTTCTTAAACCAACCTTCTGGACTGAAAGTGAAGGGATAGATACTACTCTAGAGGGGGGTGAATAGAGTTATCAAATTTTGCACAGACAAAACTTAATGGTCTACCCAACTCCCTTGGAGTGAAGTGCGGAATGAAAAGATTATAGATATAGATTTAACCCTATAGCCTAACACAAGTGATGTGTACAAACTCAAGCTAACTGTGATTACAGTTAAGGCTTGGAAAACCTAATCAGCAACTAGCAATCCTAGTTATATCTAATCACAGCCACAGTGCAGGAATTAAACAAGTGAATCCAGACGACACAAGGAAATTTATAGTGGTTCCCCAAACAACTTGGGTACGTCCACTCTTCTACCCACACGGTAGGAATCCACTCAGGTTTTTGATCAGGTGCCCTGCCACCAACAGGATCTACTTCAGGTAGATCCAGAAACCCTTTAGACTTTTGATCAGGTGTCTAAAAACCAAGCACAGGTTTTTGATCAGGTGCCCTGCCACCAAGGGATACTTTTGAAGGGAGTAATAACCCTGTACAGGAGGGGGAAGAAGGTTAAGATGTCTTCTCTATTTTACAAAGATTAGAGAAGCACAAAAACTTGCACTGAGCTAGAAAGCTCTTAAGAATCAAGGCTCCCCCTGGCTCAAAGATGTCCAGGTGAAGTCTTGCTTCAATGCAGAAAACTCTTCAGAAAATTCAGAAGGAAAAGCTACAGGAAGAAAATAAATAATAAAATCAAAGATCTTCAAGCAGCTATCTTCTTCTTCTTCTTCTTCAAAGAAACTCTGAGTTTGAACTTCCTGAAAGCAGGAGAACTCAGGTTGAAGAAGAGTCGAAGATCTTAACACTTCTCAGTTAGATGGAAATTGCTGAGAGCAGATGACTTGATCTTGATGAACGCTTGAATGCTTAAGTGAACAACTGGTTAGCTATTAGCTAGCTTCAATCCTTCTTCAAGGGGTCCTTTATATATCAGCAGCAAGCAACGGCTCTCTTCTATTTGAATTATTTGTCTTCTTCTGAGTCTTGAGACCTGGGCTGTAAATATCAAGAAGACAAAACAATCTCTGCAGCAAAACATTCTATAAAAGGAGTAAATCTCTTTCTAAGAAACTGCAGGCTCAAATCAAATAACAGAAGGACTAAATAAAGTCACATCAGAGAAATACTCTTTATAGCAAAAAGAAGACTTTTCAGTCTAACGGCTATAAAGGGCTGACAGCAGATAAAGTAATTTATAATGTCAGCTAATAAGACAAACAACTTTATCTAAAAAGATTTGACTCAGGCAAAAGGGATGGAGCAAATATTGCCTGGTAATTTTATCATACAGCTTAAAACTACTTGCCAAAAAATGTATTACTTAATTAAATATAATAAATAAATACAAAATATAAAGGCAGACAGAAAGCGTCGAACGACCCTCGGAGATCGTCGAACGACGCACGGAGATCGTCGAACTATCGGGCAGATAGTCGAACGATCCAGATAGTCGACCTATCGAAGAAGATAGTCGAACTACCCCGGCAGATAGTCGAACTATCAGAGCAGATAGTCGAACTATCAGATAGTCGATCTATCTTGGACAGATAGTCGAACTATCAAGCGCACACCGATAGTCGACCTATCAAGCAGATAGTCGACCTACCTCAGAAAACAGATAGTCGATCTATCAACAGATAGTTGAACTATCAAAACAAACCAGATAGTCGATCTATCAGCAGATAGTCGAACTATCAGATAGTCGAACTATCAGGACAGATAGTCGAACTATCAAAGACGACAGATAGTCGAACTATCAACAGATAGTCGAACTATCGAGACGAAATAGATAGTCGACCTATCAACAGATAGTCGAACTATCAAAGCGGAACAGATAGTCGACCTATCAACAGATAGTCGAACTATCAGATAGTCGATCTATCAGAGCAGATAGTCGAACTACCTCGCCAAGCAGACAGTCGAACTATCAACAGATAGTCGAACTATCAACGCAGACAGAGCGTCGACCAACTGATAGACGATCGTCGATCAGCCGATAGACGATAGTCGAGCGGCGTTCGACTATAGTCGAACGAAAAAACTACTTAACCAAATTCTCAATCTGGAAAAGTGAGGACTCTACAGCTAGACTTCTAACCATTGACCATAGATATTTCTTGGGTCAAGGGACTAAAAGGCAAGACTAAACTCAAATCAAACTAGGGTACCAACAATCTCCCCCTATTTGAGTTAAGTCTCTCAAAATCTAAAACATAAAGCTAGCTAAAGAGCAATAAAATAATACAGGAAATAGTTAACAATTAACTAGCAGATTATCAAACAGATAAATAAATATAATACAGCAGTTAATCAAACTATTAAGAATCTACAGAGTCTGGCAAAGGGGCAGAGGAACTAGGAACAAAAGAGATTTTCCTTAAAGGATCATCAGCTTCTTTCTTTGACAGCTTTAAGTCCTGCACCCCAATGATCTTCAATTCTGCAGCTCTTGGGACTACTGCTTCAGGATGCTTTTCCATATATTTTGAGGGATCAAAAACATCAGGATTAACCTGGAACTTTTCAAACTCTTTCTTTCTGAAAGCAGACATGGTAGTTAGACCAGTCGTATCTTTTCCTTCTGCTCTTGCTTTTCTTATTTGAGCTGCTCCAACTAGTTCTTGAAAACGAGCCATCCTAAAGTTAGGATCAAGCTCAGGATTTTCATAAACAGGCTCAGGAGGAGCAGCATCAGATACTTTATCTTGAATAACTAGATAAGACATTGGAAGCAAACTTAGCAAAAGGTTCTTGCTAGAATTTTAAAACAAAATAAACTATTTACCTTTTGAAACAATTTTCTCAGACTGAACTGGTGCAGCAGTTGAAACCTTTCTCTTAGGAGAGGGAGGAGGTGAAAAAGTTGGCTTTAGATACACAACCTCCTTAACTTGTTCTTTCACTTCTGCTTCATGCATTTGACTGCCAGAATGAGACTTTCCATAAGAGCTATGAGAGCTTTTCCTTGATTGATGCTGAGACGAAGCAGATCTTGCTGATGGAGCAGATTTTCCTGAAGAAGCAGAAGGGTTGGCAGAAAGATTACCAGAAGCTCCTGTACCTGGAGGAGGAGGAGGAGGACCTCTGGGAGTCCATCTTGAACCAGGACTATCATATCTTTTAGATCTTTTCCTCTCTTTCTGCTGGTTCTTTGAGAAACACATCCAGTGCTGAAATTCCTTTGACTTGGGGTCAATGCCCTTCAGAATATAATAAGGAGTATCATTGTCTTTACTGGGAGGAGGAGGAGCAGCAGCTTTCCTTTTCTTTTGGGCAGCTTTCTTTTTCCTTGATTTCTCAGATACATCAGAATCATCCTCATCATCAGAGTGAGATGATGGAGGATTATCATACGGATCATAGGCTTCAGAAACAGCCTTTTCTTTAAGCTTCAGAGCAGATTTCTCTCTTTCCTCTTCAATGGCATCCAGAGCCAGAAGGGAATCTAAGTCCAACCCTGGTGAATCATCCCAAATGGTTGACTTTTCAACTTGCAGCTCCTTTTCTTTCTCTTTTAAAGACTGTGCTCTTAGATCCCAGGCAGCTCTTGCTTGTACTTCTTCCACACTCAGAACAGGAGTGTCATCTTTGACTTCATCTTGATTCTCAGACTCATCTTCTCTATCATCTAAAAAAGATTCCAATTCAGGATCTACTTGGATATCAGGAACACTTGGGGCAGCCTCTGAGACAATTACTATTATCTGAGCAGATAAATCTTCTCTAATAAAATCTGTAGAATTATGAATACAGATCTGCTAAATAAGCAATAATCATTCCTTCAAGGTATTCACTAGCAAGCAAATTAATTGACTCGTCAATAAATCGAATAAGTGAATTACCTTCATACTTGACCATCTCCCATGATTCATCTAGATATGAAGTTATAATTCCTTCTAGGAATCTAGCAACCACAGGAGTGGTGAGATCTTCTAGGCAGACTTTTACTGCAATTTCAGATAGCATGATTCCATCAGCTATTTCCTTATCAGATAACACTGGAACTACTTCTTTCTCAGCTGGAGCAGACTCTTCCAGGGCTGTCATTACAGTATCTGTTATAGCTGGAAGGGAGGCAGGAGGTTCTGAGACATCTTCATAGAACATCTCCCCCTGCCTGATTTCAGTGGAGACTGAAACCAGGCCCCTTGAGGAAGATGGCTCAGCAGATTTTGAAAGAGATTTGATGGAGGCAGTTAAGATATCAATGGAGGATGCAAGGGGAGCGATTGCCTCTTCAATCATGGTCTTGATTGACGGGGTAATCAACTCCACAATGCGGGAGATGAGTTCAGGAGTAATCTCAAAAGATGATGGATGTGAAGTGGATGGAGCTGCAGCAGATATAGTTGAAGTGCTGGGATGAAGAATGGTGTGGACAGGGGATTGAATAGGAGATGGAGCTGGAGAGTTAATTGGAGAATTAACTGGGGAATGAATGGGAGACAAAGGAGGAGTAGGAATTCTCTCAGATCCTAACAAATCAAAGCTAGGAGCAGATATCCTAGTCTGATGAGAAGGAAGAGGAGATGCTGGAGGGGAAAGAGGAACAACCGTGGTTGTTTCTGGAGCAGAAGAGGGAGAAGGTCGTACTTCAGCTGAAGTTGATGGAACTTCAACTGAAGTAGACAGCAAAGCAGAAGAGGAGGAGGGAAGAGCTGAGCCAGCTTCGACATGGTGAGGAGTGACTGATTCAGTCCTGGTGTCCTCAGATGTTGCTGGAGCAACCCCTGTGAGAGCGGGTTTCACAAAAGTTCTCTTCCATTTAGAGAACAGGTTAGGATCCATCTTCTTGCTTGCGTTAACTGTTGTTGCGGTTGAACTCAGCAGCTGGGGGTACTTTTCCTTCAGGAAGATTCCAATAACCCTTCCGAGGGTAACTTCCTTCTTGCCATTCTTTTTCCTTATTAAATCAAACATGACTGCTGCCCAATTAATCTTTTTCCGATTGACAATTGCACACATTAGTGCAAATTGCTGCCTTGTGATATTATCATGAGCAGAGTGCTTACTGAGGAGCACTTTTCCTACCAACTCAGCAAGAAACTTGATCTTGAAAGGGAAATTTACTTTGAGCAGCTTCGTGGGAATGCCCTCTGCATGTCCCAGCTCAACTAACATTCTTCCGAATTCTTGAGCATCTTGCTCATAATCCTCTTCGCCATTTATCAAACCAAAAATATCAGACAAAACGGCCGGAGTTAGGATTACCTCTTCTCCGCCGATGGTGCCAGTCATCGAATCGTCGGTGGAAGACGACGTGAAAGCCCATTCCTTGATCTCTGGGATATTTATCTTAATCCTTGAAGACATTAACCTCTCTAATCCCTGATCCCGGCACAGCTGTAGAACTTCTACGATCCCTGCATCGCAGCTACTGAACGCGTCAAAATCCACGCTAAAGCCTGCATCAAACTTCACAACTGCTAGAACTGCTGGAGAGACCGCCATTGATTGCTGGAGAAGGCGCGAGAAGGACGGCGAAGACGAAGGAGATGAAGCGGCAGAAAATTGCAAGCGGGAAGGCAGAATGCGAAAAGCCACGCTCCGTCGACGATAAAACAAAAGATCTTTTAACCTAGGTCGACTATCGGCTTTATATTAGACCGGAAATAGTCGATCTATTAAAAAGATACTAGACCCGATAGTCGAACGGTCGTTCGACGATCGGCTCAGAAGCAGAGTAGTCGAGCCATCGTTCGACTATTTCTGGCTTCTCAAACAACAAGCTGTCGTCGTTCAGAGATCGACGATAAGCTCAACCTGTTCGACGATCTTCGAACGCCGGTCGACGATCTTCAAATAGATAAGCTATCATTAACCAGAGGTCGACGATAGGCTTAATCCGTTCGACGATCTTCGATCATCGTTCGACGATCTTCAAGCAGATTTCAACATAGGCAGATACAGTCACACTTAGTCTCGTCCATTGATCATGCCTAGTTGAACTAAAAAGAACAGATGCTTCTGTTCATCTAAAGGCTTGGTGAATATATCACCTCTCTGAAACTCAATGGATATGAACTCAAGACAAATCTTGTTCTTTTCCACACAATCTCTCAGGAAATGGTGCCGAATCTCGATGTGCTTCGTTCTAGAGTGGTGCACTGGATTTTGTGCAATTGAGATAGCACTGGTACTGTCACACATGATTTTGGTGTTCTTGTGTGAGTAACCGTAATCCACAAGCTGGTTTTGAATCCACAGGATCTGTGAACAACAACTGGCAGCTGCTATATATTCAGCCTCTGCAGTTGAAGTTGAGACAGAAGCCTGCTTCTTACAGAACCAAGAGACCAATCTCTCTCCCAGGAACTGGCAAGTTCCTGAGGTGCTCTTCCTGTCAACTCTGCAACCAGCATAATCAGAATCAGAATATCCAATTAATTCAAATTCTGACTCAGTTGGGTACCAAAGTCCTAGATTTGGGCATCCCTTCAGGTATCTCAGGATTCTCTTTAGAAGAATCAGATGAGATTCCTTGGGGTTGACCTGGAATCTAGCACAAAGGCATGTAGCAAACATTATATCTGGCCTACTTGCAGTTAGATATAATAGGGAACCAACAATGGCCCTATAATTCTTTTGATCAACTGGCTTGCCGTGATCATCAGAATCAATAACTACATTAGTAGCCATGGGTGTAGGCATTGCTGAAGCATCAGCCATCCCAAATTTCTTTACCAATTCCTTGGCATATTTGGATTGGGAGATGAAGATACCATCAGCATCTTGCTTAACTTGGAGACCAAGAAAGTAAGATAGCACACCCATGCTACTCATCTCAAACTTGGAATGCATTAAGTTGGAAAACTTTTTGCACAGTTTGGGATCAGTGGAGCCAAAAATAATATCATCTACATACACCTGAACTAACAGGATTGTGTTCTTGTGATGCTTGACGAAAAGGGTTCTATCAACTACTCCCCTAATAAAGTTGTGCTCTAACAGGAAACTAGCTAGAGTCTCATACCAGGCTCTGGGAGCTTGTTTTAGCCCATAAAGAGCTTTCTGTAACTTAAACACATGTGAGGGCTGAGTTGAAGAAACAAACCCTAGTGGTTGTTCAACAAACACCTCTTCCTTAAGCTCACCATTTAGGAATGCACTTTTGACATCCATTTGGAACACCTTAAACTTCATGTAGGCTGCATAGGCCAAGAAGATCCTTATTGCTTCTAGCCTTGCAACAGGAGCAAAGGTTTGGTCATAGTTTATACCTTCCTCCTGTCTGTAGCCCTGAGCTACAAGCCTAGCTTTATTCCTTATTATAATTCCATTTGCATCCAACTTGTTTCTATACACCCACTTGGTGCCTATGATCAGTTGGCCTTTAGGTCTTGGAACCAAAGTCCAAACTTTACATCTCTCAAACTGATTGAGTTCCTCTTGCATAGCAATGATCCAGTGGGGATCTAGCTCTGCATCTTTAAAGGTGAGGGGCTCAACCTGTGAGAGGAAACAAGCATGCATCACATCCTGTCTTAATTGGTGTCTTGTTTGCACACCAGCTGATATGTCTCCAATCACTTGAGATGTGGGGTGATCTCTAAGTGTGACAATATCAGCAGGTGGGATGTGATCTTCAGCAACAGTTGGGATTAATTCCTCAGGAGGAATTTGATCTACTGTTGGAGGAACAACAACTGCTTCAGCAATGTCTTCATCACTGTCTGATTCAGTGATCTGAAGAGTTGATAGTTGAAGAATTTATTGAGGGACATCAGGTACCTGCAAAGAACTGGAGGAAGGAGAATTTTCCTTCTCCTTGTAAAACATCTGAGACTCATCAAAAGTCACATGCACAGATTCTTCAATTTTACAGGTAGATTTGTTATAAACCCTATAAGCTTTGCTTACTTGGGAATATCCAAGCATGATTCCCATTGAAGCTTTTGCTTCAAATTTTCTAATATATTCTTTATTATTATTATGAATATAAACAATACAGCCAAAAACTCTAAAATAATTAATTTTAGGTTTCTTTCCCTTAAGCAACTCATAAGGAGTTTTACACTTAAGCTTGTGTATCAAACTTCAATTCAAGACATAGTTGGCTGTACTAACAGCTTCTGCCCAAAAGGATAGAGGCATGTTAGCATCTGCCAACAATGTGCTAGCAGCTTCAATGAGTGTTCTATTCTTCCTTTCAACTACCCCATTTTGTTGGGGAGTTCTAGGAGCTGAGAAACTATGTTTGATACCTTCTCTCTCACAGAATTCTTGCATGAGAAGAGAGTCAAACTCAGTACCATGATCACTTCTGATCAAGGCCACATGAGTAGAGTACTCAGTCTGCACACATAGTAGAAAGTCTGTAAGGGCTTTGAAGTTATCAGACTTAGTTCTCAAAAAGAAAACCCAACTGAACCTAGAGAAGTCATCTACAATTACTAAAGTGTAATACTTCCCTCCTAAACTCTGTACATTTATTGGGCCAAAAAGGTCCAAATGTAATAAATACAGGATTCTAGGAGAATCACTTTTATTTACAGATTTAAAAGAATTCTTGGTTTGCTTGCCTAGCTGACAAGCCTTGCATAGGCTCTCCTTCTTGTAGGGGCAAGAAGGTAAACCACTAACAAGGTTGTGTTTAGATAACCTAGATATATTTTTAAGGTTAACATGACTAAGCCTCTTATGCCACAGGGAATTATTATTAAGGGTTACTTCATTAAACAGGCAGATTTCAGAGTGAGATGAATTGAAATCTACTAAATAAATATTTCCTATTCTAATGCCTACTAAAATAATATTATTATTTAAAGTAATATTGCAAGAGGAGTTAGAAAATGAAACCTGGTAGCCAGCATCACATAGCTGGCTGACTGAAATCAAATTATGCTTCAGTCCATTGACATATGCAACTCTTTTGAAAGTAACTGCTCCAATTGTGATCTTGCCATAGCCTTCTGTCTGACCACAGCTGGAGTCTCCAAAGATAACCTTTGGGCTGAGCTTAGCTTTGAACTTTGACAGAAGATCTTTATTTCCTGTCATATGCTTAGAGCATCCACTATCCAAATACCACTTATTTTGAGTGATTGGATAGGCCTTCACCTGCAAGACAATTATTTAGACAGTGTGGACCCAGGTAACCTTGGGTCCCTTGTTTTTCACATAAGAAAAACTGGAAATATATGAGAATGCAGGCTGAGGGTGATAACCTAGTGGGTGAGATCTCCTAGGTGGGATTCTCCATGCAGATGATGGGTCAACAAACCTAGGGTTTCTATTCTCATTTTGGTTTCTATGGAATTGATTATGATTTTCAAAATCATATTGAAATCGTCGATCGACGTTCGACGATGGCCGCTCAGATCGTCGAGCTTCGTTCGACCATTGAGCTTCCGATCATCGAGCGGCGTTCGATGCTCTTTGCATTTCTTTAAAGAATTTCTTTCTCTTTTCTCTCTTAGCTTTATTTAAGGTTTTATTAACCAGATTTACTTGCTCAGTGTTCTTCATTCCACTAGCTGAAATGAAGTTCACTGGAGTTGAAAGATTATTTTTAAGTAGAACTGGGGGTTCACTGGGAGAAGCTCCTAAGCCTAGTTTGTCATTACCTGACCTAGTGTTAGTCATGCTGGTAATTTCTAACAACTTAAGGCTTCTACTATTAAGTGATTCTTCTAACCTCTTAGACTTAGCTAACTCTATTTTAAGAAACTTAATTTCTTCACTACAAGTAGTGAGATCTTCCTTTAACCTAACATTTTCAGTAGCTATTGATTCTGAGTCAGCTAACCTATTTCTAAGTTCTTTTATTTCCTTTTCTGAGCTAATCAAATCTAAGCATAAAGATTTAAATTCTAATTTAAATTCAGCTGAGGTAAAATCATAAGAAGAAAGTACCTCATCTTCTGTAGGCATCTCTTCATCAGAATCAGAACTCTCTGCAGCAGAGTGGTTGCTGCAGGCATCTATTGCCATTAGGCAAACTTCTTTTGCCTTCTTCTCTTCCTCATCCTCACTGGAACTTGATGAGGAGGATTCTTCATCAGAATCACTCTAGGTTTCAGCAATGAAACCTCTCTCCTTCTTCTTGTTTTTGTAGGAGGATGGCTTGGAGTGCTTCCTGTGTTGTTCTTTTTCTTTTCTCTTTTCTTTGTTCTTCTCCTCTGGACACTCTGGCAAGATATGTCCAGGCTTCCTGCAACCATAACAAATAATTTCTTTAGCGGGAGAGCGATCATACCTTGGTTTGTCTTCATAGCGTGAAGACTTCTTTCTGAACTCCTTTCTCCCCATCTTGAGAAACCTCTTGGCAAACAATGCCATTAGTTCCTCATTAGATTGGCTGCCTTCAGAAGCATCAGCAGCCTTAAGAGCTAGAGATTGCTCTTTTCTTGTTGGAGTGGGGGTCTTTGCTTCAGCTTCTGCTTCTCTGGTCTTCAGCACTTGCTCAAAAGACTTGAGCTTACCGAGGAGAGCCTCTGTTGAGATCTCATTAGTACTTCTGGCTTCCTTGATGGGCCAGATCCTTAGATCCCATGTGCTAGGGAAGCACATAAGAATCTTATCATTGACCTCTGTCAATGATATGTCCTTGTCCAGGGTCCTCAGCTCATTGATGATTGAGTTGAGCCTGGTGTACATTGCTTCAACTGATTCAGCATCAGTTTTCTTGAAGTTCTCATACTGTGAGATCAGGTTGGACCTTCTGTCCTTCCTTTCATCAGCTGAACCAGCTACAATCTGGTTCAGTGTGTCCCACATGGCTTTTGCTGAAGAGCAGTCAGCAACCTTCTGGAACACCTCATCAGACATTGTCTGAGCCAGTATGTTCATTGCCTTAGCATCTGTTATTTTGGCCTTCTTGTATTCATTGTTGTAATCTGGAGGAGGCACTGCACTCATATCAGATGATGAGGCAGAAGCAGCAGCAGGTGCTCTTGGGGGTCCTGACAAAATAGAAGCAAAAATGCTTTCATCAATAGAATTCATATATAATTTTATCCTTGCCTTCCAGATGCCAAACTTAGCTAAGTTGCATGCTGGAGGTCTGGTGCTAGAATAATCCTTGGACTGGGCCATGATAGTGAATATCTATAAGCTTTGGTATCTATCAGGATCTTGTGACTTAGGTGTTAGCCTATTCAGTCAGTCAACCTCCCTCTGATACCAATTGAAAGTGAAGGGATAGATACTACTCTAGAGGGGGGTGAATAGAGTTATCAAATTTTGCACAGACAAAACTTAATGGTCTACCCAACTCCCTTGGAGTGAAGTGCGGAATGAAAAGATTATAGATATAGATTTAACCCTATAGCCTAACACAAGTGATGTGTACAAACTCAAGCTAACTGTGATTACAGTTAAGGCTTGGAAAACCTAATCAGCAACTAGCAATCCTAGTTATATCTAATCACAGCCACAGTGCAGGAATTAAACAAGTGAATCCAGACGACACAAGGAAATTTATAGTGGTTCCCCAAACAACTTGGGTACGTCCACTCTTCTACCCACACGGTAGGAATCCACTCAGGTTTTTGATCAGGTGCCCTGCCACCAATAGGATCTGCTTCAGGTAGATCCAGAAACCATTTAGACTTTTGATCAGGTGTCTAAAAACCAAGCACAGGTTTTTGATCAGGTGCCCTGCCACCAAGGGATACTTTTGAAGGGAGTAATAACCCTGTACAGGAGGGGGAAGAAGGTTAAGATGTCTTCTCTATTTTACAAAGATTAGAGAAGCACAAAAACTTGCACTGAGCTAGAAAGCTCTTAAGAATCAAGGCTCCCCCTGGCTCAAAGATGTCCAGGTGAAGTCTTGCTTCAGTGCAGAAAACTCTTCAGAAAATTCAGAAGGAAAAGCTACAGGAAGAAAATAAATAATAAAATCAAAGATCTTCAAGCAGCTATCTTCTTCTTCTTCTTCTTCAAAGAAACTCTGAGTTTGAACTTCCTGAAAGCAGGAGAACTCAGGTTGAAGAAGAGTCGAAGATCTTAACACTTCTCAGTTAGATGGAAATTACTGAGAGCAGATGACTTGATCTTGATGAACGCTTGAATGCTTAAGTGAACAACTGGTTAGCTATTAGCTAGCTTCAATCCTTCTTCAAGGGGTCCTTTATATATCAGCAGCAAGCAACGGCTCTCTTCTATTTGAATTATTTGTCTTCTTCTGAGTCTTGAGACCTGGGCTGTAAATATCAAGAAGACAAAACAATCTCTGCAGCAAAACATTCTATAAAAGGAGTAAACCTCTTTCTAAGAAACTGCAGGCTCAAATCAAATAACAGAAGGACTAAATAAAGTCACATCAGAGAAATACTCTTTATAGCAAAAAGAAGACTTTTCAGTCTAACGGCTATAAAGGGCTGACAGCAGATAAAGTAATTTATAATGTCAGCTAATAAGACAAACAACTTTATCTAAAAAGATTTGACTCAGGCAAAAGGGATGGAGCAAATATTGCCTGGTAATTTTATCATACAGCTTAAAACTACTTGCCAGAAAATGTATTACTTAATTAAATATAATAAATAAATACAAAATATAAAGGCAGACAGAAAGCGTCGAACGACCCTCGGAGATCGTCGAACGACGCACGGAGATCGTCGAACTATCGGGCAGATAGTCGAACGATCCAGATAGTCGACCTATCGAAGAAGATAGTCGAACTACCCCGGTAGATAGTCGAACTATCAGAGCAGATAGTCGAACTATCAGATAGTCGATCTATCTTGGACAGATAGTCGAACTATCAAGCGCACACCGATAGTCGACCTATCAAGCAGATAGTCGACCTACCTCAGAAAACAGATAGTCGATCTATCAACAGATAGTTGAACTATCAAAACAAACCAGATAGTCGATCTATCAGCAGATAGTCGAACTATCAGATAGTCGAACTATCAGGACAGATAGTCGAACTATCAAAGACGACAGATAGTCGAACTATCAACAGATAGTCGAACTATCGAGACGAAACAGATAGTCGACCTATCAACAGATAGTCGAACTATCAAAGCGGAACAGATAGTCGACCTATCAACAGATAGTCGAACTATCAGATAGTCGATCTATCAGAGCAGATAGTCGAACTACCTCGCCAAGCAGACAGTCGAACTATCAACAGATAGTCGAACTATCAACGCAGACAGAGCGTCGACCAACTGATAGACGATCGTCGATCAGCCGATAGACGATAGTCGAGCGGCGTTCGACTATAGTCGAACGAAAAAACTACTTAACCAAATTCTCAATCTGGAAAAGTGAGGACTCTACAGCTAGACTTCTAACCATTGACCATAGATATTTCTTGGGTCAAGGGACTAAAAGGCAAGACTAAACTCAAATCAAACTAGGGTACCAACATGGACTTTCTTTATCGATGTTAATGAGCAAGTGATAAGTCCAACATAATTTAGATCTTAGGCTGACATAGATTTTTGTGCAATTACATATTACATTAGCAAAAATATGTATAGTGACACTAAGCCTAACCCTATGTTAGGCTTCTACTATCTAGTTCCTGAAATCAACACATCTTAGACATATTCATCAAATATATTGAAAAACGTCTAAGTTGTATACCTAAATCACCTAGAGGGGGGTGAATAGGTGAGTTGTGCTTGTTTTGAAGAATAAAAACTTTAGCGATCTATGCACAAGAAATAATCAAGCAAACACAGAAGACACCAAGAGTTATAGTGGTTCCCCAATCTTGGGTATGTCCACTTTCCACTCACCGATCTAGCAAAGCACTAGAAAAGGCTACTCCACTATTCTCGGATTGAAAATAATCCTACCACTCGGAACAACGTTCCTACAACTCGATCCAAAAAGGGATCTATACTCGGAAGATGAAAACTTCCTATAACTCGGAGAATGAGGCTCCTACACTCGGAGAATAATCTCCTACAATAATAAAATGAAATAAGAAAATACAAACAGTAATTCTTTTCTCAGATCTGGAAATCTCTCCCTAGGTCTTCTTTCTTGATCTTTTTGGCTTTATCAGAATTTGTAGAAGAAGACTCTCGGCTAGATCTGTTCTGAGAAACTTGGACTCACACGATCAAGGAGAAGATGACGATTGAAAAATCTCTTGATCTGCAAGTCGATCTGGATCGGAAATGTCCTTGGCAATCTTCAAGATGAGCGGCGGCTTCTGTAGATTTGGAAATAGTCGGCCGATCCAGAAATCCTAAAATGATAGAATATTATGCGCTTGTTGTTATTAGGGTTAGTCAAAATGACACGACCTTTTATAAGATCTTCGTAACGGTTAGATTTGTCATTAATTGCGGCCACATGGACCAGTCATATCAAAGTATTCAAAAATCGATCTAACAGAGACTTGGAGAAAATTTCATAAATTGAGACAGCATTTCTTGAGTAAGGATAATACTTCGAGTGTTATGACTAGCTCTCGAGTGGATAGCAATGACTACTCGAGAAGAAGTATTTCTGGAAATTCTGGATAGAGTCTGAAGTCACTCGAGTGGAGTAAAGATCACTCGAGTGCTAGAGATACTACTGGAGAGCTGAAACTGAACTTCTCGAGAACTTGACTTAGAGAAAATTCTGGAATAAATGTTGATCACTCGAGTACTGAAACTGGACTACTCGAGTACTAAACGAACTACTCGAGTTCATGGATTTTCTACTCGGGTGGGGTTAGAATCTTCTCGAGAACTATACTTCTGTCACTCGAAATAAGCTGCTCATCTACTCGAGTACTAGACTTGACTACTCGAGTGTTTGACTTAGAAAATTTCTGAGAACTAAAAGCAAAAACTCGAGAATAAGAGAAGGTCTACTCAAGTACTGGGCTTGGCTACTCGAGAGCTAGATTAAAGCTACTCGAGAAACACTTCCTTTACTCGAGTTTCAGACAAGACCTACTTGAGTGCTTCTAAGTCTTCTACTCGAGTACTGTATTTCCACTCGAGTAAAACACTTAGAAAATTTTCAGCTTTATGAAAATTTTACTTCTTCAATCCAAACAGCAACAATTCTTCCTTCATCAATCCTAGTGCTTGAAAATGAAGTGTATCCCAATAGAGAGGCTACACATGAGTCAACACCATGGATCATACAATGAGGGATTACATTATATGGTCTTATGTTTGGTGACCCACTGTAGACTGACATTGGTCTACACTTGGCAATAAGTCCTGCAAACACATAACTAGAATAGGATATCAAATACAACTTAATTCATCTTAGTTCAAGGGTGACTTCATACAAATCTAGGTTATTGTTGATACAATACACAACAATCTCCCCCTATTTATAGAAGTCAGAACCCTCTACACTAAGGTGAATTATATCAAAAATAAAAATACTAGATATAGAAAATAAGCATAGAATGACAAGCATAAAAATTAAAGATAAGGAAATGAATCATCAAAACTAAAGATTTATATAAATAGAAATGTTTAAAGATTTTCGTTCTACACAGATTCAATCCTCAATCTTATAACTATGATCATTCTTAGCCTTGATGTTGCTGTTGTTGTTGTTGATGCTTCCTATCTTGCTTCTTTTATTGCCTTATTTGATAATTGAATGGCTTGGGATAATACTTTGGGGGTCTTGCTGGTGCATTTGGATTATTCCTTCCATATTCTCTATCATATATCCTTCTTTTAGTCATGGACTTCTCATATAATTCCCATTCATGATAAATATAGTGATTAGTCCTGCTTTCATTGTAATCCATTACTGGCTTTAGAGTATCAAGAATCAAAGATTTGGAAGTTTTGCTCCAGATTTCAGCAAATTCTTGGGATTTCCTTTTCTCTACCTCTGGATTTGGAATTGATCTGCTGGCAGAAGCTCCATCTCCATATTTTCTTCTCTTTGGGATCTAAATTTCAGGTAGGTCTTGAGGTATATCAGATTCCCATACTTGTGCATAAGATTCTGGAGGAGGAGGAGCTTCCCCTGCAGGCCTAGGAGAAAAGATAGGATGAGCAGGCTAAACTTCTGCAAGATGGATTAGATGATGTGGAATGATATTAGGATTAGCCTGGAAGTCTGGTAATATCTGATTGTGTACCTATACAGCAATATCATAAGTATGGAATTTTACAAAATTGAATCTGGGCTAGTACAGCTTTATTAATTTCATTCATTTTTACAGTCCATAGAGTCTTTACATTAGTATCAAACTTTTCAACATGTTCTTTCACCAGTCCCTCCCCCTTTTTGACTTCTACAATAAGTTTCTATATGGCTTCATCTTTGAAAGTTCCCACCTCTTCACATATCTTCATGAGGTGCTCTTGGGCCTTCTTTTCAAGGTTAATCTGATTATTTGCTAGAGTAATTCCTTGGTCCATCACTTGACCAACACTGGTAACTGTATGATCTAGAGCTTTGCCACCTATCTGGAAGAGGTGCTTCAGTTGATCAGTGTTATGTTGAATCTAAGCAAATCCTCTGCTCATTTCCTTTTCTAGAGTAGTGACTTTCTCTTGAACAACTTTCAGTGAATCATCAAAATATTTCCTTTGATCCATCGGCATTTGCTCTATCTTACCAAGAAAAGCAGAAGCAGCAGGTGTAGCAAAAGCAATAGCAGTAACTGTAGAAGAAGTAGAAGGAGTAACTGGAGGAGGAGGTGCAGTCCAAGGAGAAATTTCTTCAACAACTACTGAGCTCTGAGCTCTGGTAGTGTGAATCATGACATCTCCTTCCTCACTAAGAATGGTGGGAAGAGTGAAATCCAACCTCCTCAAGGGAGCTTCAACTCTTTCTAGACTCTGTTCTTTCTCATCTGAAATCAGTATAGTGTCTTATTGTACTTGCTCAGCAGCAGGGGAGTGATCAACAGGAGACTCTGGAGATGATATAGGAGTTGGTGACTATACTAGAGTAGGTTCCTTGAATGGTTCTGCAGCTTGGTCCTTTTGGAGGGGAGGTAGAGGCTCTTCTGAGCTGAGCTCTTCAATCATCTTATTAATATCTTCTGTAGTAGAGTGGATGGTATCTAGTACCTGAGTATCTGACTGGAGTTCTTCTGAAGTGGATGGATGGAGAGATGTATCAAGAGGAGTAGTAGGCATTCTGACTTGCTGAACAGAAGAGTCAGGTTCCCCCTCAGCTGCTACACCAGATGTGCTAGAAACATTAGGTAGAGAGGGAGATAGGGTCCTGTCTTCTATAGATGGTTGCTCATGGGCTTGGGAAGCTTGGGTAGGATTCTGCAATTTCAATTCCCACCTCTGAATAGAGGAAATAGATACTTTCTGCATATGGTAGATGGTTGTTCCTTTGGAGAAATCAAACACTGTAGGATTGATCTCATGCAAAATCAAAGAGATAATCCTTGCATAATTTGGAGCCTTAATGCTCTCTCTGATCTTGTCCAAAATCATCATACCAAATTGGAATTTCATTCTGCAAATAATAGCTGTCGTTATATCAAAAAGATAATTTGCAATGAAGCTAATGGAAGTTGTCCTGCAAAGAAGTACTTTCCCTATTTTGTCCACTAACAGCTTACTCTCTGGATTTAGGTCTGGTCGTCTGATGGAAGTTACCTTAGTGGAGATTCCATAGAAACTACAAGCTCTATCATTATCTTCTCCTGTTACTTCATCTTCCTCATCAACCATGGGCATTCTAAGTAGTTGAGAAATAAAGGTCTTATTGAGCTTAATCTTGATTCCCTTAACCTTGGATTTTAGAACTTTTCCATTCCTCTTCACTTTAACATTCTTGAAAAATTCTTCTACCTCTGGAAACAAAATCTTGCACGGTTGCTATAGAAAAGAAGTGAGACAGGCTGTGTCGAGTAGAATGAGAAAATTCCTGAAGTCATTTGAAATTTTTGCTATCCCGGCGACGACTAACTCACTTCCTATCCCGACCTTCGACGATGGCGCCATATCCTTTAGAGAACTGTGAGAGGTAGACTGGAAGAAGACGGAGACGGCGGCGTGCTATATCACAGCGGCGGAATACGAAGAGTCTTTCGAGAGATAGAGGATTTGAATTCATGTAGAACCTTGAAATCCGATTTTTCCTATTTATATAACCCTAGTAATGATGATCAAGAGTAATTAAGCTTAAACATACCTTAGATAATGGCGGTTTGGGCTTCGGGTTGCGTAAATGAAAATTTGAAAGAAATCCAGAAAATGTCGGGTCATTTCTCGAGTGGAAGTTTATTACTCGAGTGAAGGAATGACGGTACTCGAGTGGCAGTATGATAGTACTCGAGTGGCATATTTTTACTTCTCGAGAAGAAGTTCAGCACTCGAGTGATAGCAGTCGAGTGGCTTACTTAGTTTTCGAGAATTCAAAGAAGTACTCGAGTGGTTTTTGCCGAGTACTCGAGTAGTCATTACCTATCTCGTGAAATGAAGTTCAACTTAGAGAAATTCCAACTTTTTGACTTATCCTTGATTTCTGAGCTATGAAATGAGTCATTCTTGTCTATTCCTCTTTGTTGAGCATACCAAGTTCAGTTTTAAAGAAGGAGAACTTGGTCTTGTTCAGCGGCTTCGTGAAGATGTTTGTAATTTGCCTATCCATTGGGACATACTGTAGATTTATGTCCACATGCTCCACATGCTCCCGGATGAAGTGATATATTAGTTCTATGTGCTTTGTCCAGCTATGAGAGATTGGGTTGTTGGTTATTGTTATTGCACTGAAGGAGACACAAAACAACGGGATGTCTTTGACCTTCAAGTTGTAATCTTACAGTTGATTCTTTATCCAAAGAAATTGTGCACAACAACTGCCGACAAAAATATATTATGACTCGACCGTTGAGATTGCGACAAGATTTTGTTTTTTGCTGCTCCAAGAAATGAGTCTCCTTCCAAGAAATTGGCAAGTCCTGGAAGTGCTCTTTCTATCACCTTTACTACCTGCAAAATCTGCATCTCTACGAGTTCTGACACCATCCCTGGGATCTCCTATTATTTGCTCCATTGGGTGATACTTCAGATGTCTGAGCTCTAGAGTCCTTGCATTTGGAGTGTCTTCAACCACAGGAGTGACTTCATCAACTTGGATGATTTCTTCATCTTGATCATCAACCTCTCCAATAAGGGTTGGAGTGGTGATCTTGATGAACTTTTCTCCTTTTTCTTCACTCGGCTCACCCAAGTTAAGTCCTTTCAACTATGAACCTGCATCTTCAATGAACACACTAGAAGATTTGCCTTGCAGTAAGCTCCTCTCATCAAATACAACATGAATAGATTCTTCTACCACCAGGGTTTTCTTATTAAATACCTTATATGCCTTACTATGACTACTATACCCTACGAAAATACCTTCAAAGCTCTTTTCAAAAAATTTAGTAGTATAATATGTGCCATTGTTAAGGACGAAGCATTCACAGCCAAAGATTCTAAAATATGAGACAGTCGGCTTTATGCCCTTTAGAAGTTCGTAAGGTGTCTTATTATGGTTCTTGTTTACGATTGCTCGATTTTGCATGTGGCATGCAGTGTTGACGGCTTCAGCCCAGAAGTACTCCGGTAGTGAGGCATCACTCAACATGGTCCTGCATGCCTCTATGAGTGTTTTGTTCCTTCTCTCAGCTACTCCATTTTGCTGGGGAGTACGAGGAGAGGAAAACTCATGAAAGATACATAGGCTTTCATAGAATTCTGTCATGGCCCCATACTTGAATTCAATTCCATTGTCACTTCTAATTTTGACTACAGAACAGTTGCATTCATTCTGGATCTGCCTAACAAAATTTGTAAAGATGTCAAAGGTATATGACTTGTGTTTTAGAAAGAACACCCACGCAAAGCACAAGTAATCATCGACAATAACCAATGTATAATCCTTACCTCCCAAACTTCTAACTTGCAGTGGACCGAACAAGTCCATATGAAGTAGGTGTAAACACCTATTAGAGTCTTTGCCAATAATACTTTTAAAGGTAGCCCTTGTTTTCTTACCTTTTACACATGCGTGACAAGGTCTATCTTTAACGCACTTGACATCACGTACTAAATTAAGAGAAAATAATTTATTAATAGTTTTGAAATTAATATGTGCTAATCTCTTGTGTCATTGGTCACCAAGAGACGCACTATCTTTTGCCAAAAGACACACTGGTGTAGAAGAGTCTATGCAAATAAAATTCAAACAAAAGATATTTCTACTACGAGTGCCTGATAAAATTATTTTAAAATTATCAACCGATTTTATCAAACACTAATTAGCATGAAATTCTACAATGTATCCTTTATCGCAGAGTTAGCTTATGCTTATGAGATTGTGTTCCAATCCTTCAACATAAGCCACATCCGAAAAGGATACACTATCATTGGTAATCATACCGTAGCCTTTTGTAATTCCTCTATCAGAACCTCCAAAGATGACCTTTGGCCCGTTCATGACTGGTGAGTAATTCTAAAGAAGGCTTCTAGTCCCGGTCATATGCCGAGAGTATCTACTGTCCAAGTACTAGATGGGAGTTTTGGTGGTCTTTGGACATACCTACAATCACAAGTCAGTTTGCCTTAGGAACCCAAACTTGCTTAGGTCCTTGGTCTCTAGTTAGCATGCTCCCCCTACGTATGTTAAGATTGTGAGTGATCTTTATCACATTATTAACTCGAGGAGTTTCATAATATCTGGGATTAAATTAGCAATCTATGGTAAAGTGACCAATCTTGCCACAACACCAATAGTCAAATCTGTTGTATCTTTGCCTAAAGATCTCCTGCTCGACCTTTTGAGATTGTGATCTAGCAGAGGCGGTAGAATTAGAAGTAGAAGCTTCATGGTGAAGATATTCACATGACTTCTTCTCCTTAGTAGGCTTTTCTACAATGGGTTTAACTCTTGGAGCTTTCTCGATGTTATGACCATGATTATAAGGTCCGTAGTTCTGAAGAGTGATCTCCTCATAAGGTGTCTTGAAGACACTCTCGCCAAAGTTCCGGGGATGAGTCCATCCTTGGTAATGAGACTTGGGCTCTACGTAAGTAGGCCTAGTAAAGTGACCATAGGACGAATCCAGGTCAAACTTATTTGTCGGAAAGATAACCTTCCTAAATGTCGTTTGTTCTAGAGGAGCTTTCCTCTTCTCTTTGGCTAGTGCTTTCTTAGCAGCCTTATTTCTCTTTTGGGATTTATTTCTCCTAGAAGATTTACTAGGACCAGCCACATTTCCTAAGCCAACACCTTTGGCCTGAGCAGAGAATTCAGTAACAAGCAGAAGAACTGTCTTGGGCTTAGAGAAACCTTCAACAAGTTTCTTTTCGACCGCAAGTTGTTCTTCCAACCCCTTGATGATTTCATCTTTCAGATTGAGGTGCTTGAGAGCCTTATTGTATTCTTCCATAGCATCATAGAAGTCTTTCTTGATGGAGTCCATCATTACAATTTCCTCTCTCAGATTGCTCTCTTCAGCCGTTAGAGATTTGATCTCCTTAGCCTGAGCTCTTGCCACTCTACCACATTTGTCGTAGGCTTTAATCAACTCTTTATATTGAGACATGAGTTCGGATTCCTCATCAGAAGAACATTCCTCATTCTCATGGTCAGAATCATCAGATTCAGAACGAAGGGTGTGAGATTTTACCTCCCCAGTGAACTTGGGCTCTTCTTCTTCGTCAATTTGTGTCATTAGCCTAATGTAGGCTTCCTCTTCATCACTTGACTCAGATGAGTCAGAGTCGCTGAGGGTCTTGCCTTTCTTTGCCATCAGGCTTCTTTCGGTCTTCTTATTGTAAGAAGTTTTCTTTTCGTCTCTTCTTCCACCCTCCTTCTTCTTATGAGGGCAATCAGAAATAACATGACCTGGCTTATTGCAACAGTAACAAACGATGTTAGTAGAAATATGTTTGTTCGGTTTAGTATTATACCTGTCCTGGCTACTTGAGCCTTTCTTATAGTAATCACCATCATGTCGTGATCTTCTGTATGAGGCATCCTTGCCTTTCCATTGCTTCATCTTGTTCAAGAATTTCTTGAACTGTCTTGAGAGTAGAGAGAACTCTCCTTCAGATAGTTCTGAGCCTGAGGTGCTTGGCTCTGAGGATTCTTCTTCACTTTCTTCTTATGCTGGGGCAAGAGAGGCAGCCTTAGACTTCTTTGAGGTGTCTGCCTTGAGAGCTACAGACTTCTCCTTAGATGAAGACTTATTCTTCTCTTCTTCAGCTTTTCTTGAATTGATTTGAAGCTCATATGACATAAGCTTTCCGAAGAGATTTTGCGGGTCAGTCTCACCTAGCTTTCCAAATTCCCGAATAGCACAAACCTTGTCATCTCATTCCTTAGTCAGGGATCTTAAGAACTTATCATTCAGTTCTCCGTTGGTGAAGACTCGGCCGTAGAATCTTAGGTCGTTAACTATCTTGAAGAAATTCTCAAAAGTATCTGCAATGGTATCCTTGGGTCCTTGTCGGAAGGATTCATACTTTTGATTCAGAAGGGATCTTCTGTCATCCCTAACTTCTTCAGTACCTTCCATCAAGATGATAAGAGACTGCCACATCTCCTTAGCAGACTGGCAGTGAATCAAGTTCTGTAGTATTGAGTCATCGACTGCACTTGCTATGATATTTTTGGCTTTCTTGTCTAAAGAGACAAGTGCAATCTCATCTTTGTCGAGATCCATCAGCTTATTAGGAACTTGTTTTGTAGCATCTATAGTGGAGGCGGTCATGGGAACATAAGGATCTTCTTCAACAATCATGAAGATCCTTGGATCTACAGCTTCCATAAAGAACTTTATCCTTTCTTTCCCCATAGAAAAATTGTTCTTTGTGCACAAAGGAAGCTTAGCGAAATCCTTGGCTCTATCCATGCTTGGATAACTCAAAAGACAACTTGGGGCAGATCTGATCAAGGTATTAACCGTTTAATGATCAACCTCCCTCTGATACCAATTGAAAAACGTCTAAGTTGTCTACCTAAATCACCTAGAGGGGTTGAAGAAGAGAGTTGTGCGTGTTTTTGCGGAATAAAAACTTTAGCAATCTATGCACAAGAAATAACCAAGCAAACACAGAAGACACCAAGATTTATAGTGGTTCTCCAATCTTGGGTACGTCCACTTTCCACTCACCGATCTAGCAAAGCACTAGACTCGGCTACTCCACTATTCTTGGATTGAAAACAATCCTACCACTCGGAACAACGTTCCTACAACTCGATCCAAAAAGGGATCTACACTCGGAAGATGAAAACTTCCTACAACTCGGAGAATGAGGCTCCTACACTCGGAGAGTAATCTCTTACAATAATAAAATGAAATCTGAAAATACAAACAGTAATTCTTTTCTCAGATCTGGAAATCTCTCCCTAGATCTTCTTTCTTAATCTTTTTGGCTTTATCAGAATTTGTAGAAGAAGACTCTCGGCTAGATCTGTTCTGAGAAACTTGGACTCACACAATCAAGGAGAAGATGAAGATTAAAAAATCTCTTGATCTGCAAGTCGATCTAGATCGGAAATGTCCTTGGCAATCTTCAAGATGAGCGGCGGCTTCTGTAGATTTAGAAATAGTCGGCCGATACAGAAATCCTAAAATGATAGAATATTACGCGCTTGTTGTTATTAGGGTTAGTCAAAATGACATGACCTTTATAAGATCTTCCTAATGGTTAGATTTGTCATTAATGGCGGCCACGTGGACCAATCATATCAAAGTATTAAAAAATCAATCTAATAGAGACTTAGAGAAAATTTCAGAAATTGAGACAGCATTTCTCGAGTAAGGATAATACTACTCGAGTGTTATGACTAGCTCTCGAGTGGATAGCAATGACTACTTGAGAAGAAGTATTTTTGGAAATTCTGGATAGAGTCTGAAGTCACTCGAGTGGAGTAAAGATCACTCGAGTGCTAGAGATACTACTGGAGAGGTGAAACTGAACTTCTCAAGAACTTGACTTAGAGAAAATTTTTGAATAAATGTTGATCACTCGAGTACTGAAACTGGACTACTCAGGTACTAAACAAACTACTCGAGTTCATGGATTTGCTACTCGAGTGGAGTTAGAATCATCTCGAGAACTATACTTCTGTCACTTGAAATAAGCTGCTCAACTATTCGAGTACTAGACTTGACTACTCGAGTATTTAACTTAGAAAATTTTTGAGAACTAAAAGCTGAACACTCGAGAATGAGAGAAGGTCTACTCGAGTACTGGGCTTGGCTACTCGAGAGCTAAATTTAAGCTACTCAAGAACCACTTCCTTTACTCGAGTTTCAGAAAAGACCTAGTTGAGTGCTTCTAAGGTTTCTACTCAAGTACTATATTTCCACTCGAGTAAAACACTTAGAAAATTTTCAGCTTTATGAAAATTTTACTTCTTCAATCCAAACAGCAACAATTCTTCCTTCATTAATCCTAGTGCTTGAAAATGAAGTGTATCCCAATAGAGAGGCTACACATAAGTCAACACCATGGATCATACAATGAGGGATTACATTATATGGTCCTGTGTTTGGTGACCCAGTATTGACTGACATTGGTCTACACTTGGCAATAAGTCCTGCAAGCACATAACTAGAACAGGATAACAAATACAACTTAATTCATCTTAGTTCAAGGGTGACTTCATACAAATCTAGGTTATTATGGATACAATACCCAACATATATTGTGTGTTCATCTACATTATGAGAATTTCTTCAAATCAGGAATATGGTGGGGAATTTTCTCAACAATCTTTCCCTATTTGAATAATTCAAAACCTTAATGCAGATGAACTATATATAAACAATATAATCATAATCATAATAAGATATATGGTCACCATTCAAAAATTTAATATATTAATAGATTAAAATGTTTAGACAAGTTTATGTTACACTAATTCAATTCCCTTAAGACAACACCCCCTATCCCCTTGGCTCTCTTAGCTGTTCTTGCCTCCGCTTCTTCATTCTACTGCCTCTATCTTTCAAAGTAGTTGTAAGGCTTTGGAATGTATTTAATAGGGGCTAGAGGAGTATCTGCTAGGATTTGTCCATATTTTTCTTTATGTTTCTTGAAGTGAATTCTCTTTTTTGTTTCCACTTCCTGATGGTTCTTCCATTCTTCTAAATTGTAGAATTTACTTCTGTCTTGATCTCCTTTGCAGTATACCTACTAAGTAGATAAAATGAAGCATTGAATTGAGGGCTCCACTTTTCAAAATTTAGATCTTTCTCCATCTCTTCCCTATGTTTTCTTTTTCTGATCGATCTAAACTTCATCAGCCTTAGTAGCTACTCCTTTGCCTTTGTCAAAGTAGATGATAGTAGCATAATCAATATCATAATTCTCTGGAGGTATATTGGGTTCTTTGTCATGTTAATGTCATGTTGGGTTGAATTTTGGCTACATCTATTCAGGATTTTGTTGTTCATGATTCAGAAAGGGTTTGTAACACCCCAAAATGTTGTAGGAGCGACGGGGATCGATTTTGGCCAAGACAAGGTTTTGGTGCAGGTGACACGGGCGTGTCGGAGGCCGTGTCGGGCGTGTCGAGCTCGGGCCATCGAGCTAGCCGTGTCGTCGACCAGCACAGGTCGACGATGGTCGTGTGGTGGAACACGGCCTAGGATACTGGCGTGTCCCAGGCCGTGTCACACCTGGGCGGTGCGGTTGGGTACACGGGTAATGACACGGGCACGAACACGGGCGTGTCTATTTTGACACGGGCGTGTCTGATGCCGTGTCACCAAGCCGTGTACCCCTCTGACTGCAAATTGTTGGCCGATTGCACACGGGGGGCGTGACACGGGTCCCAACACGGGCGTGTCGCAGGTGACACGGGCATGTCGGAGGCCGTGTCAAAGGTCGTGTGCTGGTTTTCAATTTTGGTCGAGACGGCGAATGAGCTACACGGCCATGTGTGAACCCGTGTTCGGCCCAGATTTTGGGATTTCAGGTCTAATCTTGACCGTTCGTTTCCTTGGCTTTGGATCCGACGGTGGGGGGCTGCTCCTGGGTAGTTATAGTCGGGAAATAGGGTTTAGAAACCCATTTTCCATTGGCCAATCTCTCTCTAAAAGTTAGAGAGAAGGGAGAGCAATGAGGAAGGAGGAGTCCAAGATCCGGCCGCCGGAAGAGCTTCGGAGCTCCGAATCGCGATCCGAGTCCAGATCCGCAGAGGCGATGCCGTTGCGGTGCTTTCCAACCGTATAGTTTTCGATGGCGCCGCGGAAGAATGCAAGGGTAACGATTTCTCATCCTTGGGCATGTGAAGCCCTCTTTTCCTTTGCATAGGAAGCCCTCTCTCGCGAGTAAGCGAAGAGTTGGAGCGTTCCTTGGGGTAGATATATGAAGTCCCCCTTGTGTAGAGTCCGTATGCGTAAACGGACATAGGCATTGTGTGTGAAGCCTATTCAGACATGTTGGTCCGGATCGGTGATGTTGCATTGCATTTGAACCGGGCAAGAATCCGGGTGTTTGGGTGTTTTCGGGTTTTCTACGTGGTAGATTGCATCAGGGAGCCTTGGAGATTAACTCCAAGGTGCACCCGGAAAACTGGGCAAAAGCGGGTTTTGCCAACACGGTGGTCGGGGAGCCAACGTGAACATAACCGGGTTATGTGATTATTGTGGTGGAAACGGGACTCGGTGAGTCTTGACCCGCGCATATGGCTTAAATTACCGTTGCGGTGTGAGCACGGGTCAGGCGGAACCGTACCCGGTCTATGTCGTTCGGTAGGACCGTTGGCATGGATGAGGGTCTTCGACGGTCTATGGCTTGAATTGCCGTGACCAAGGCCAGGAAGGCAAAATGCTCATATGGATGACCGTCTAAGAGGCGGTGGTGGATTGGGAACGTTTATGGCTTGAATTGACGTGACGTTGGCCGGTTCGCCGAGAATGTGCCCTGAGTGCACGGGGTGTGTGGCCGTGCGAGCCCACGCCTGTGGTGAAGTGCAAATACTTTATATAATTGCCTATGCTAATAAAGTGCAGGGAAAGAGCATTGCCGCCCCGAATGTCGGGGCGGGATCGTTATAATTTGGTCAGCATTGTTGAACGTTGCTATTGTTTGCCACCGAGCGGTGGTTTGTGGCTTGCAGGTGCTGTGGAGCAGAGCGGGAAATAGCGGGCTAAAGCCCTTGTTGCTGTGCCGGCCCTCGAAGGCCTAATTGCTTATGTTTGTTTCCCGTTTTCATGTATTGCCGGCCTGCGTGCCGAAGTTTGGAAAACACTTCTTTTATTAAGTGAACCGTGTAAGGCCTTAAGGCCATTTATTTTGATGCATGTATACATTCCTGAGTTTGTAGTGGACATTCATGCTGTTGTGGCTGGGTTCTTATTTCTTTTGCAACTTAATAAATTGCTTCCGCTAGGTGTTGTGTAGGACGACATGATTGGTTGAATGGTTTCAACGCGTAACCAACCGGTCTGTCCGTAGTATATGGCGTCGGGCCCCGGCCGGACCTACTGCTATATGCTATGCGACGGATAGGGGTGTTACAGGGTTCATGACCAAGGAGTGTGTGAAGTTCATTCAGTAACCAGTAGACTTGATCTGCTCTAATCTTCTCCCTCTGTCTGGCTTCTTCAAATGTATTCTTGAAAATATCCTACATATACTCTTTGATCTTGATGGTAAAATCTTATTGGAAAGCTCCAGATTCTCAATTCATTTTTGGAGAATTTTAGATTGGTTGTTTGAGATTTTTCTTTGAATCCAAGCCATTGTACTTTTCAGATCTCTTCTCATGGTTTTCAAGGACGTATTTTCCTGATTAATGTTGTGGAGGATTCCTGCACCTTTTCATTTAAGCTCTTTAGAAATTTAACAATTTGTTCTATAACACCACCAGCCTTTGTGAACCAGTTGTTAAGTTGTGCATAAACATGGTCCATCTCTTCTTTCAACACATTCATCTTTTCAGCCATCTTCAATTTTTTTTCTTTCACATCCATATCCACATAGCTCTCAAAATATCTTCTTTATTCGCCCAATAATAACCTCATTTGGTCAATGATTGAATGAGATGCCTCTTCATGAATTGTTGGGCCAAATGAGCTTGGCACTGTAACTTACTTTTCCTTTTCAACTCTATATAGAGCAGTATTTAGAATTGAGTCATCATAATATTCATCTAGAGAATCAGGCCCTTGAATAGGACTCTTAATTCTTTCTTCTTCCTATACTTTTGAGAACACAACTAATTTTTGTAGATGTTCTTCTTTATTATAATGTCTTCAACGAGCTCTCCTAGAGCTGGTAAGGGACTTGTCATAATTACAACAAGGTTTGGGTCCTTTTCGGTAGAAAGCTTAGGTTGATTCTTCCACTCAACCAAATCCTTTAGTACATCATAGATCACTTCATAGGCATAGGGCTCAAGGTAAGTATCCCCCTTAGTTCCAACTGGCTCTTGGGCAGATGGCTCAGATTAAGTCTCCCCCTCACCTGAAATCACTTATTCCCCAACTTTACTTTTTGAGTTTCCTTCTATTTTATTAGTCACCACTACGTGCTCCTAAGCATCTTATATAGATAATAGCCATTTTGACTCCCTTATAGGCTCCCACTCAATCACTATATGGGTAGAATCAATTTCTTATTCATCACTTGGAGTTGTCAGCTCTGTTGACACTTCTTTCTCACCATTTTGGTGACTCTAGAGGAACTTCTTTCAACTTTTATCCTAGCTTAGGAAAGTCTTGCCCCCATCTTTCTACAACCTTGAGGTCTATCCTCTTTAAGTAGTGTATTGATGCACCTAGGATTTAGTTTAATTCTAGCTCTTCAAATGAATTGTATAAGTACAGTGATAGAATTCTCCTAAAGTTTGGGGCTTGCAATAAATCCTTTATTTTTTCAAATAAAATTTTACCTCAATTTATTCTTTTCTTCAGAATGACTCTGGTCATGAGCTCAAACATATCTTTTGAGATTCAATCATAAGAGCCTAGTTTGCGGATTAGCACCTTCCCAATTATATCAATCGTCAGTTTTCCTTGGGCATTCAACTTGTTTTTTTGTAGACACCCATAAGGTGTTTCTGGATATTCACACAATGGGATAGATTGTTTTGTATCATTTGTGCTTAATTCTATTTCTTCCCCTTCGGGAATAACTTTGAACTTCAGCACAATGTTCAAGGTGCGAGAAAATACTCTAACTCTATGTACAGACACATTGGACTTCATTGTATTTCCAATTATATGACATCTCATCATTTAGATAGAACTCAGTAATTTCTCTTTCAAATGTTTCTGTCAACTCGGACAAAACATACTCCAGCTCTGCATCTGCACACAAGGCTATCACTACTCTGAGACTAGCGTTAACTTTTCCAAAGCCTTCACAAACTAGTTCACTTCCAACATCTGAATTTTTGTCTGCCTTCTTGGGTGCCATCTCAGATTATCTTGCAGGAATCGATGACGTCGCCTTCGCGAAATTGAAGAAGATGGAGTGTTTCTTTCCATAAGTTTTAGGAAAAATATTCGTGTAACCTAATCTAGCAATTAGACCTATTTATATAGTTATTTTGGAATGTCGAAAGGTACACACCTATTTTCCCAAATTTGGACCATTTGATTTGCTTAAACAAAATAGACGCCCAGGATTAGCTTTTTATTGAGTGATGGAGGGTTTATCTAAGATTGCTTTATGTCGTCTGCGCCTTTACACAATTGGTTTGACTTCTTCTAGGTAATAGCTAGAAGAATTTTTTGGATTTCTTCTAGGTAATAGCTACTGAGTTGACTGAGAAATAAAATTCTAACATATATTTCAGCCAGCACAGTGCTAGAGAGATAACCAAAAATACTTCTTCTTAACCAAATAATTTTCTTAATCAAGGTAAACAGGTTAATATGCTAAATCTTTTAATGATATTAATTAACCTCTAGTGATCTCAATTAATCTATCAAAACCAATTTAGCATAAGAAAGAAATGTGACTTCATTCAACATTGAGCATACCAAGCTCAATTTTGATGAAACTAATTTACATTCATCAAGAAGCTTGGTGAATTTGTCTACCAATTGCTTATCAGGTGGCATATACACCAAGCATATGTCCCTCTCTTCTACATGCTCTCTTATGAAATGAGACAATTTGTTAATTGAAAATTGATTAGGGCATCTAAAAAGCTCTTCATCACATACTTCATTATCTCTAAAACCAGGTTACCCTAATTTTGGAAGGTGATAAATTCATGTTTATCTTGCAAGATTCATGGTTATATTCTTCTTCCTCTGATGGTTCTAATAAATTGTTAGGTTAAAAATTCAGTCAATCTTCCACATTTGTACCCATTGAACTTGGAATGATGTTCTTGATTGATAACAACAAGAGAGTTTGGACTGAATACTTGTTCCCCTTAGAGAGTCATCGGTGTCTGAAGAAGCACTCCCACTATTTTTGCTCCTCTTCAAAATATGTGGATGTGTAATCCAGATGTCTTATTCCAAACAAATGCCTGGAACACCCACTGTCCAAATACTAGATTAGTTTTATGATGGTATTTGGGAAGTCCTGCAAAATAAAATTACTTCACCTAAGGAAACCAAATGGTTTAGGGTCCTTGGTTCTAGTTAGCTTTTCATACAGAATGCATTCTTATAATATTATTTGTTAACTTACATTGTTTATTTTAGGTACTGTTTGCTTTGAACTAACAGTCCTTAGCAAAGTGAGTCTATTTTTCTACAACAACAACTTTCAAATTTATTATATTTTCTCTTCTAACTCACTTGATTAAAGGAGTATGAGTGTTGGTGATCAGAAGAACAGGCACTAGAAGTCATTACCACATTGTAGCTCATCATGTGGTTGTGTGCTTGAGGCAACACAGTAACTGACCTTTTCTTGATAACTGGCTTTAGAGATTTTTCCTTTCATTTTGCTTTCGATATGTGTGTAATAGAACTAACCAAAAAAGTTTCATGGTTTTTTTTGATAACCTTTTCGTGTTGTACTTTGAATGTACTCTTACCATATCTTTCCTATTTCTCCAGTTTTATGGTTTATTAATTCCACTAATGGTGTAACACTTACCCTATAATGGCCATATAATATGGGTTTGGCCGAGACCCCACAGCATATAGACACCACAGACTTGGTATTAGAAAATGATATAAGAACACTACCTATCTCAAAACTCATAATTAAACAGCGAAAACACTAGAACAAGACTAAAAGTTGTCTATTAAAACGTAGGAGTCTAAATGGTCTTATGGACTTGCATCACCAAAATGTTCAAATCCACATCCAACACATCATATAAAGCAAAAAAAGTAAAGCATCCTTATGCCTCCTCTTCATGTAAGATAGAGCATAATAAGAGAAACATGAGATAAAAAAGCAGGAGAAGGTACACTTCACGAGGCTTAGGCCTTTTTGTCCGGCAAGCTGCCTCCAACTTGTGACCCTATAACCATCACAGAATACGTGGTATAATGTGGGTTAGCTATAATAGACCACAACAGTGTAATAACATCTCTCCTCTCAGCCATCCCTAGAAGAACCCTGGGCACTCTGTCACCCTGCAAGTTAGCACTTTGTATGTAAATATAATAAATCATAAGAACATAGAGACAATCGGAATAGGTGTCACAAACATCAAACACATTTCTATGTTGAGCATTTAAATAAAAGGGGTCTACCATTGTAACATGAATGCAAATATGGGTCCCAACCAAGACACACTATACCATGTATGATTCTAACATAATATCACACATCATCACATCACATTAAACACATAGGTATTTATATTTCCCTAATGACCTTCAAGCCATAAATTGAACTCTTGCTTAGGCCCCGGCCACTTATGGACAAACACCTGGGCTTGCCCTTAAGCTTTGCTATTCTTATCAGTCCCAGCATAACATCACAATCGATGCTAAGAACCCTTGCTTTGACTCTGCTAACTCATGGGCTATATCACCTGGGCTTGTCCAAGAGCACAGGCGTTCTTGTCAATTTTACAAAAGGGGTCTTGTCTTGCCGGGACACCCTCTACGCGTGAATCATACCATCACGGGGCTAGCCAGTCAACCACAAAGACAAAACCACTCTTTCACATAGCATTCAACATGCACAATTATCACACGCCTTAAGCCACCATTCATTCTCATACAAAAAATAAGGGCGTAACAACAGCATCTTTGCCGCAATCAGATTTCTAATAAAATCCATAAAATGCACATCAAGCAACATCACAAAATCGGACCACCAGTAGCAATTACAGTTTTACCCACAATGCTTAATCTATTATCGGAACGGATTTCTAGTGCAAAGAACGTCGGGGATGGGCTCAATCGACCAGGTGATTATTCTTGAACCAAAACGAGCTGAACCCCTCTCATTTGAGAGATTCCGTGACAAGAAATTGTAGGAAAATAAAGACATCACTACTAGAAATATGAGATTTTGCTATACTTTTTGTTTTGCAAGGGTCTAAAATCGTAGCTAATTCACTGATATTAGCTACGACTGCAAAAACTGGCTAATAGTTATTGTTTAGCCAGGGTTGTAAAAACGTGGCTAATACTGATGTGCTAGACATGAAAACCACAATCATGTCAAAAACTAAAGTATTTGCCGATATAATTTTATTTTATTTTTGAAATACAATGTTTAACCACGGTCATTTTTATTTCCCGCTAACCAAAACACGCTCTTCTCTCCCATGAAAAGGCACGAATGCGCTCACTCATTAGTCGCTCCTCCCTCCGTTCCCAAAACACTAACTCCTCTATCCAGCGCCTCTCCGTACCAGGAGCCATAGTTATCCCGCACATCTTTATACCTGGAGTAACAGCTATCTCGCGCCTCTCTATACAAGGACGTAGTCTTCTTTTCCAACTCAAGAGCCGTGTGAGAGAGAAACTGCTCGTTCTTCGCAGAGGTCCTCCGACGCAAGAGTCGAGACACATGCAACAAATTGTCAATGCAGAGGTACGCAACTTGTGGCTTCACTCCCGATCGCGTCCTGTGTTAGGTCTCTCTCTTTCTTTCTCTCTCTTTCTCTTTGCCAATCTTTCTCCTGAGGTTTACTTCGGTAGTGTGGAAAAAAGTTGGTTGGTGGTTCTGATTTGAAACCTTTTGATTCACCACAATATCCAACAATAATGCATTTTTACCTTTTTTTATCAAGCTCTCACTATATCTGCCCATGCTTGTAATGCTCATTTGTTTCTAATTTTGACATTTTCCTCTACTTTCCAGAGTTTCACTTGGATGTGATGAGAACTTATTTTCTATGTTTACGTGCTATAATGAACATATTTTTTTCCTCAAGATGAATGATGATCTGTCTTTTTTGTGCAAAATAATTAAAAAAAAAATCTCAGGATTATCCCTAATTAGAATCATTTTTTTCTATGATCAATAACATTTTTTTTCATGATTACAGGAACTCATGTTTTCCTTCATTTGGAAATTCTTTTAGAATTTGTTAGAATATACAATTAACATAACAATGGTTATGACCACCACCAAGAAAGTGAATGGAGTTCCTTTGGTGTGATCGGAAGTTCATAACTAATGGTTCATAACCGTAGAGTCTTAATTGCATTAATATAATGCATGCATTCAGTATATTATTTTCATAATCTTTAAATTGGTTTTTTTTTTCTATGCAAACCTTTCTTGATTTTCTTTAGTACCAAAAAAATGAAGGAAGGCTGCTTTGTATCCTTTACTGAGTTTGGATAATGTTGGAGGATGGGTTAGGAAATTGGATATGCTCAAGATTAAATATTAGAGTCTGAGGTTTGTGATAGTTATAATAATAGCAAGACCAGTTAAAAAAGTTTAGGGTCTCTTATATTTCTCTAGCTATGTTGCTTGCTAAATTTTTTGCGTCTTTCATGTGAAAGCAACCTAGGGTATAGACAATGCACAAACGGGTTTAAATGATTATAGGGTCTTTTTAGCTATTATATACGTCAAAGCCTTTTACCAAAGCATAAGTGGTGCATGGTGCTAGTGATTTGCGGCAAGGTGTACTTATTAACCCAACATGATTTGATTTGTCATTTGTCTTTTACCTTGACCATACTCTTAAAGAATTGATCTGGTTAGCATACTAATAGGTAGTATCATAGAATTTAGTTTTTGGCTAATGTTTTTGATTAGTTTTTATTGATAACATGGTGCTTTTATAGATAAGCATTATGATCAGGATTTGTGTAACACCCCAAATTGTTGTAGGAGCGACGGGGATCGTTTTTGGGCCAAGTCAGATTTTTGGTACTGGTGACACGGGCCCCGACACGGGCGTGTCGGAGGCCGTGTCGGGCGTGTCGAGCTCGGGCCGTGTCGTCGACCAGTTCAGGTCGACAATGGTCGTGTGGTGGAACACGGCCTAGGACACGGGCGTGTCCCAGGCCGTGTCACACCTGTGCTGTGCGGGTGGGTACACGGGTAGTGACACGGGCACGAACACGGGCGTGTCTAGTTTGACACGGGCGTATCCGATGCCATGTCACCAAGCCGTGTACCCCTCTGACTGCAAAGTGTTGATTTATTGCACACGGGGGGCGTGACACGGGTCCCGACACGGGCGTGTCACAGGCGACACGGCCGTGTCGGAGGCCGTGTCACATGCCGTGTGCTGGTTTTCAATTTGGGTCGAGACGGCAAATGAGCTACACGGCCAGGCACACGGTCGTGTACCAACCCGTGTTCGGCCCAGATTTTATGATTTTGGATTTAATCCGGGCCGTTCGTTTCCTTGGCTTTGGATCCGACGGTGGGGGGCTGCTCCTGGGTGGTTATGGCCGGGAAATAGGGTTTAGAAACCCATTTTTCTTTGGCCCATCTCTCTCTAAAAGTTAGAGAGAAGGGAGAGCAAGGAGGAAGGAGGAGTCCAAGATCCGGCCGCCGGAAGAGCTTCGAAGCTCCGAATCGCGATCCGAGTCCAGATCCGCGGAGGCGACGCCGTTGCGGTGCTTTCCAACCGTATAGTTTTCGATGGCGCCGCGGAAGAATGCAAGGGTAACGATTTCTCATCCTTGGGCATGTGAAGCCCTTTTTCCCTTTGCATAGGAAGCCCGCTCTCGCGAGTGAGCGAAGAGTTGGAGCGTTCCTTGGGGTAGATATGTGAAGTTCCCCTTGTGTAGAGTCCGTATGCGTAAACGGGCATAGGCATTGTGTGTGAAGCCTATCCGGACAAGTAGAGCCAGATCGGTGATGTTGCATTGCATATGAACCGGGGAAGACTCCGGGTGTTTGGGTGTTTTCGGGTTTTCTACGTGGTAGATTGCATCAGGGAGCCTTGGAGATTAACTCCAAGGTGCACCCGGAAAACTGGGCAAAAGCGGGTTTTGCCAACACGGTGGTCAGGGAGCCAACGTGAACATAACCTGGTTATGTGATTGTTGTGGCGGAAACGGGACTCGGTGAGTCTTGACCTGCGCATATGGCTTAAATTGCCGTTGTGATATGAGCACGGGTCAGGCGGAACCGTACCCGGTCTATGTCGTTCGGTAGGACCGTTGGCATGGATGAGGGTCTTCGGCGGTCTATGGCTTAAATTGCCGTGACCAAGGCCAGGAAGGCAAAATGCTCATATGGATGACCGTCCAAGAGGCGGTGGTGGATTGGGAACGTCTATGGCTTGAATTGACGTGACGTTGGCCGGTTCGCCGAGAATGTGCCCTGAGTGCACGGGGTGTGTGGCCGTGCGAGCCTACGCCTGTGTTGATGTGTGTTCACATTAATATATATTGCCTATACAAATAAAGTGCAGGGAAAGAGCATCGCCGCCCCGATTTTGGGGGCGGGATCGTTATAATTTGGTCAGCATTGCTGACCGTTGCTATTGTTTGCCACCGGGCGGTGGTTTGTGGCTTGCAGGTGCTGCGGAGCAGAGCGGGAAATAGCGGGCTAAAGCCCTTGTAGCTGTGCCGGCCCTCGAAGGCCTTATTGCTTATGTTTCTTTCCCGTTTTTCATGTATGGCCGGCCTGCGAGCCGAAGTATGAAAGCACTATTTTGTTAAGTGAACAATGTAAGGTCTTAAGGCCAGTTCTCTTTTGTGTATAATTACATTCCTGAGTTGGTAGTGGACATTCATGCTTTGTAGCAGGGTTCTTATTTCTTTTGCAACTTAATAATTTGCTTCCGCTAGGTGTTGTGTAGGACGACATGATTGGTTGAATGGTTTCAACGCGTAACCAACCAGTCTGTCCGTAGTATATGGCGTCGGGCCCCGGCCGGACCTACTGCTATATGCTATGTGACGGATAGGGGTGTTACAATTTGAATTTTCATGTTATAGAGGAGGATCCTATTACAAAGAAGGTTAGTTTTTATTTTTCTTCTTTCTAATTTGCAAAAAAAAATTCTTGATAGAGTTTTTTTTAAATGATGATTCTTACCATTCATCATAATCATTTTTATTGTTATTACTATGTCAAATATTAGATTTAAACTCAACATAATATAGTTTCATTGTCAGTCGTCTATTTGTATAACCTTAATTTTTTTAATTTATGTATATTTTCTGGCATTACATATGGAAAAAAGTTGGATTGATTTGCAAATTATAGCTTCATCTGAATACATCCAAGGTGTTGACAAGCTTTTGGATTATGCATATCAAACTAAAACAAATAATTTTGAGACTCGAATTTATTGCCATTGCAACAAATATTGTAATACTTATCTGATGGAGAGGGTCGTTGCTCGTGAACATATAATTATAAATTGATTTTTATCGAAGTACGAAATATGGACCCTTTATGGGGAATCATATTGTTCTATATCTTGCAGTGGGGATGAGCATCATTTAGATTTTAGAGATGATATGATGGGGATGATACATGAAGTAGTTGGAATTCCACCTCCCGGTGCTAGATTGTATGAGAATCCACCATCATTAAGCAATCCTGGAATGGATGGTGCTAGCAAAGAAGATGCCAAATTTATAAAACTTGTTGAAGATGCAGAGTGTCCACTATATCCTAATTGTGCCAAATTTATATCATTATCTTTCATAGTTAGGTTACTACAAGGTAAATTCATGCATGGATGGACAGATACCTCATTCACGTGGCTATTGTAGTTTCTTATTGATGCTTTTCCGAACATAAAAATTTCTAAGTCTTATTATGAATCTCAAAAAATTACTACAAATTTGGGATTTTCTTACGAGACTTGGGATGCATGCCCCAACAACTGCATGATTTTTAAAGGTAATGATGTTACACTTGAAAATTATGAGATATGTGGCGATTCACAATACAAACAACTCAATGATGATGGAAATAGCATACAAAATATAATTACAAAAACTCCAGCAAAACAAGTAAGATATTTTCCTTTAAAACCGAGATTGAAGAGGTTATTTATGTCATCAAAAACTACAAGTGTTCTTTATATACTAATTGGTCTTATAAAGGTATCTCAGCATGTATCTTTGCAATTGTGTGATTGAATATGTGGTACACAGCTCTTTTGTAGGAAAAGAAGCTGTTGGACCTACCAAAATTGTTAGATATTTGTGACATCTATGGACATGGAAATGGTGAGCTCACCAAGTTGCGGGTATGGTTCTCATAGTTCATTCTGCTCACTGCCTTGGCATCCTATAGGTGTAGATTGACAAAATATGGAACACGGCCATGGTGGTTGTATGAGCATCTTAACAGAATGAGCACTTGAATAGTTGTATGCGACCTACATAATGGAAATTGTATTAGTAAATCAAAAGATTGTTGGCACTTTTGATTTTTTATATCATTTGTAATGATTTTGATTATGGCATTCTATCAATTTTTAAGATTTTGATTATGATTATATGACATTATTCTGATCTTCTGTATCATTTTTTAAAAAAGACATATTTCATAATTTATCACGGTTTAAAATCGTGGCAAATAATGTTTTTTTGAAAAAAAAAATTTATCTATACTATTAGCCACGGTTTAAAACTGTGGGTAATAGCCAGTTTATTTGCCACTGCCAACTTTCATGGCAAATAGTATATTTAAACCTTATGGAGAAGCTTTTGTCAGGGCCAAAACCCGTGGCTAAAAGTCAAGGAATTAGCCATGGCAGAATGTTTCCGTAGCTAATACTATTTACCGTGGCTAATTCGTGGCTAAAAACCTTTCTCTACGTGACTTTTAGCCACGGTTTTTTCCCGTGAATAGGCTGTGGCAAAATCTGTTTAGCCACGGTTTTAGACTTTTTGTCATGGTTATTTACCCTGGCCAAAAGTTTGTTTTCTTGTAGTGTGCATGAATAAAAAAATTTCATACGTGTATGCTAAGACCGGGAGGAGAGATATTGTTATCTTATAAAATAACTTTCTTGTCATGGAAAACTTGGATAACACAGATAGAAACGTGTGTCTCCAAGTCTTCTTCATAACGCCAGTCTCGGATCATCAAACGGAGCCCTGAAACTCCAGTAATGGCAGGATCTTGCTCTTCTTCCTCCTTTGAGTTTGATAGTTTTACTTTCAAGACTACCTAAACACCTAGAGGGGGGGTGAATAGGTACTTTTCCTTGATTTAACTTAAGGCAGAATATAACTACAGTTCTTTGAATAAATCAGATATTTTTATAGCTAACACAGCACAACAATCACAATCATACACACATCACAGATTGCACACAGATTTATAGTGGTTCCCCAAGGTCTGGGTACATCCACTTTCCCCCTTCACATATCTAGTAGTATGCTAGAGACGGCCTAACTTCTTCCTTTAACTCAGATCCTCAGATCCTACAGCTCAGAATCCAGAAGGATTCCTACAACTCAGGCTAACAAGCCCTACCTCAGCCTTGCCACAAGGCCTACAACTCTGAGAATACCTTCTCCTACAACTCAGGCATAAACAGCCCTTCCTCAGTCTTGCCACAAGGCCTACAGCTCAGAGAATACCTTCTCCAACAACTCAGGCATAAACAGCTCTACCACTCAGAGAATAAATCTCCTACACTCAGCCTTTATAAAATAGGCTTACAACTAAGATCTATGAATAGATCCTACAGAATTTGATAAGGAATTTTGTAATTTCTTACCCCTGTTGAGAGAGAAGGGATAAGAACTTTCTTGATCAGCTTCTTGAAGAGGCTGATGGCTGAAATCAACTTGATCTTAGCTTTCTTCAAAGCTTCTTGAATCTGAACTTAGTTGGGTTGATTTCCTTTGAATATAACTGACTGGCAGCTTCCTTCTTAGACTTAAGAAATAGATCTGAATCTTCTTGACAGATTAGTTCAGTATCTGCTTCTTGAGAGACCTGTGAATGTCTCCTTCTTGTCTTCAAATAATTGGATCTCTCTCTATCTAAACCTCTTGAAGATACTTCTGAATTCTTGATTGAATTCCACTTAGACAGAATAGGAATAGTAAACTACTTCAAAACGTCTTCTTAGATCTTCTCACGAAGATCTTCTTCTTTGTTACTTGTACTTTCTTGATCAGAGATCAATCTCTAATTGTGTTAGTTGTGACAATACTTGTCCCTTCTTTATGTGTATCTTTTTCTTCTTCTGAATCCATCTATTTATATACTTAATCCATGGTAACCGGCTGATCCGGTTTATAACTAACTTCTGACAAGTCTAACTGCTTCAGAAAACTCGTTGTAACTCACAGCTGTCAAGTCATCAAACAGTTCTTGAGACTTTGACTCTGTCAGCAAAGCGTCGAGTCTGTCTGTCATAAAATGTCGAGACCATCTGTCAATATGTGTCGACACAAGTGACTTAAGTATCGACACAGCCTTTGGTGATGTCGACATAGCTGCCTTGATGTCGACACAGCTTCTTGATACTGCATCTTGAGAATGTATCGACACTAATTATTTGTGTCGACACAAACACTTCACCATTCATCAGCAATCAACTTGGTCTAGACTCGGCTGTGTGTCGACACAGTTGATGTAGACTCAGAACATAGCGTGTGTCGACACTGCCTCCAGGTGTCGACACAGTTGTTGTCGACTCTGCCTCTGTGTGTCGACACAGCCTCCCGGTGTCGATACAGTCGATGTCGACTATAATCTTCTGTGTGTCGACACTGGCTCCTGGTGTCGACACTGCCTCCTGGTGTCGACACAAATTCACTGAGGTGTCGACACAGCCATTTCCAAGTGTCGACACAATCTTACTGAAGTGTCGACACAGCTTCCTCAGGTGTTGATATATGGACTTAGAATATTTTTCCTGCATTCTTGCACATTCTTAACCTGCACATATAAACTCAAAATAACATCAAATACACCTTGATGTATATCATTGAGCTAAGTGAGGCTTCTCCAAATCAGGTACACATTTTCCAATGTACCAAACAATCTCTCCCTATTTGGAGAAGTCATAACCCTTTAGCAAATGATATACACCACTTAGAAAATAAACAAGATGATGTACATAAGCATTATATGACAAGGTACTATATAAACAAAACACATATCATAGTTACATCACAGAATAAAGATGTAAAAGTAAATGATCATAGAATAATGTTTTGTATATAACCTCAAACAGTTTGTTACAAAATGTTTACATTGATTTCTTTAACAGACTAGCAATTACATAGTTCTTGAACAAAAACTAGTAAAGCTAAGACTAAGGCTGGGCAGGCTCCTTGATGACTATCCCTTTTCCAGATATTATCTGAGCCTGAGCAGGAGGTTCTGTATCTTCCATGGGCTTCTTTCCTTTCAAATCAACTTTCTTCTGTGCATCAGCCTTTATCCTTTGTCTTTCAAAATAATGAAAGGGCTTGGGAAAATACTTGCTAGGCTCCTGAGTATTAGGAGGTAGCTTCCCCATCTTAGCCTTTCTCCTGTATTGAACTATGGCCTCCTGTCTGGCTTCATACTTTTGTCATTCTTGCTCATTGTACCATTTTCCCCTTTCATGTGCTTGATCTTTTACAGCTTTCCAAGCAGTTAAAATGATATTCCTTGAAGTGGGGCTCCACTGCTCAAAGTCTGGCTTTAATTCTGCTTGCTCTCTTAATCTCTTCTTTGATAACTGAGCATCTTGCTGAGCTTTGATAACAGTATCTGGCATATCAACCTTGATAGTTTTACTTTCAAGATAACCTAAACACCTAGAGGGGGGGTGAATAGGTTCTAATGCTTGTTAACACTTTTTTTTGGCAGAATTCAATTACAGAATTAAAACACACAGCACAGCAGTCACAGAAATTTAACCATCACAGATTACACACTGTTTTATAGTGGTTCCCCAAGGTCTGGGTACATCCACTTTCCCCCTTCACCTATCTAGCAGTATGCTAGATTCGGCCAAACATCCTCTTTACTCAGATCCACAGATCCTACAGCTCAGAACCTGAAAAGGTTCCTACAACTCAGGCTCAACAGCCCTACCTCAGCTTTATCACAAAGCCTACAACTCAGAGAAGAACCTTCTCCTACACTCAGGCAAACAGCCCTACCACTCAGAGATCAACTCTCCTACACTCAGCCTTTATAACACAGGCTTACAACTCAGATCTGTATTGACAGATCCTACAGAAATTAGAAAAGAAGTTTTTAATGTCTTGCCTTTGTTGAGAGAGAAAAGAACAAGACAATTCTTGATCAGCTGATGAAATCAACTGAATCTGAGCTTTCTTCAAAGCTTCTTGAATCTGAACTTAGCTGAGTTGATTTCCAAACGGCTTCTTGAGAAACCAATGACAGCTTCCTTCTTCTTCTTCAAGTGGCTGGATCCCTCTCTATCCAACACCTTTGATGATACTTCTGAATTCTTGAAAGAACTCTTCTTAGACTGATCCTGAGATCGTCTTCTTAGATCTTCTGATGAAGATCTTCTTTAATGCCTTGCACTTTCTTGAAGAGAGGACTTGTCTCTTAACTGATGTATTGATTAAGAATTAATTTCCTCTTGTATATCTATTTCTTCTTCTGAATCTGTCTATTTATAGATCTTCTTCATGGTAACCGGCTGATCCAGTTTCTAACCGACTTCTGACAAGTCTGACAACTTAGTTAACCTGTCATAACCCACAGCTGTCAAGTCTTCAAACAGATCCTGTGCCTTAGTCTTGGACAGCAAAGTGTTGAGACATACTGTCAGAAAGTGTCGAGACCAACTGTCTATATGTGTCGACACAAGTGACTTTGGTGTCGACACAGCCTTTGATGATGTCGACTAGTTTGCCTTTAAGTCGATACTGCTTCTTCAGAACTTCATCTTGAGAATGAGTCGACACAGAGAATTTGTGTCGACTCAACACTTCATCTTTCTTCAGAAAATAACTTGGTCTTGACTTTGCAGTGTGTCGACACAAGTCCTGTGTGTCGACACAGTTGTTGTAGATTCAGAACTCAGTATGTGTCGACTCTGCCTTCAGGTGTCGACATAGTTGAGGTCGACTATCTTTCTGTGAGTCGACACTGCTTCCCAGTGTCGACACAAATGTGGTCGACTATCTATCTCTGTGTCGACACAGCTTCCTTCAAGTGTCGACACAATTATTCTGAAGTGTCGACCCAGTTTCTTCAGATGGCGACATATGGACTTAGAATAATTTCATGTATTCTTTAATACTTCTTCACCTGCACATGTCAACTTAAAACAACATCAAATACACCTTGATGTATATCATTAACCTAAGTTAGGCTTCTTCAAATCAGGTACAAATTTTCCAATGTACCCAACAATCTACCCCTATTTGGAGAAGTCATAACCCTTTTAGTTAATGATATACATCATTTATAACAAAATTAATATGATGATGTATGACATTACAGGAATATTTTATATAAACAAAATATTAACAATTCATCATAGAGTGAACATGAATATATGATTCCAAACAAAATTTTGTTTATAACTTGATAATGTTTGATTACAGATGTTTACATTGAATGATCAAAACATTACAAAACATTTGAAAGAACTTAGAACTAAGACTGATCAGGCTCTCTTATAACAATTCCTTTGCCAGATTGGATTTGAGCCTTCACAGGAGCTTCAACAAATTCAGCAGGCTTCTTGCCTTTTAGCTCAGCTTTCTTCTGAGCTTTTTCCTTTAGCCTTTGCCTTTCAAAGTAATGAAAGGGCTTTGGAAAGTACTTGCTCGGCTCCTGAGCATCTGGTGGAAGCCTTCCCAGCTTGGCTTTTCTCCTGAACTGTACTATGGCTTCCTGCCTAGCATCATACTTTTGTCATTCCATTTCATTATACCACTTTCCTCTTTCATGTACTTGGTCCTTTACAGCCTTCCATGCAGTTAGTATAATATTTCTTGAAGTAGGGCTCCACTGCTCAAAATCTGGCTTAAGTTCAGCCTGCTCTCTAAATCTTTTCTTGGATAGTAGAGCATCTTGCTGTTCTTTCAAGTTGGCATCAGGCTTATCAACTTTTTCAATAACAACCTTGGTAACCTCCTTTGGAGGACTATACATTGTTGGGTATTGTATCTACAATGTACCTGATTTGAAGAAGCCCCTGTACAAGCTAAGGTAAATAAACAATGTATTTGATGAAATATTTCTAGTTGTGCTTGCAGTTATTCCATGCTAAGTACACACCAATGTCAGGGTGCAGTGGGTCAATATACACGGGTCTGTACAACGTAATCCCTCGTTGAGCAGATCAGTGTGTTGGCCTACGTGTACTCTCTCTATTGGGGTGTACTTAATTTCAAGTACAGGGCTATGATAAAGCTAGAGCAGACATGGAGCAAGGATGGGCCAAAGACCATCTCACGGGTTGAAAGACGAGAATCGTCTAAGTGTAAATCGTCGAGAATCACTAAGTGATTCTCACCGATTCGTCGAGAATCACTAGTGATTCTCGACGAGTCGTCGAGAATCACTAGTTGATTCTTGTCGGGTTGGGCTGGCTGTCTCGACGCAGTCAGAAAGATCATCTAAGGAAGAATCGTCGAGAATCACCAAGTGATTCTCGCCGATTCGTCGAGAATGACTTTGCATTCTCGACGAGTCGGCGAGAATCCAAGGTGATTCCCACCGATTCTCCCCGACCTCTATAACCTGTGCAGCCAGAATTCTCTAAGTAGAATTCGGCGAGAATCGTAAGTGATTCTCGTCGATTCGTCGAGAATCACCCACGATTCTCGCCGAATTTGACTTGGGTATTTTTCCGACTCTGTCTGGGCCGGTCCACGTTATCTACGGGATTTTGAACCGGACTTTGGTCTTACTGCTGGTGGGGCCCACAACGGTCATCTCTTGACCTATTGTATAAATACTCTGGTATTTGTGTACAGTAAAATACACAGACGATATACGAAAAAGAGCGGCCGACTAACCCTAATCTCGCGAACTTGCTCCGCCTCCGTCGCCGCTGCCGATCACCGAAACAGATCTCGATCTCCTCCAGATCCTCGGTGATAGAAGCCAAGTCCTGCACAGCGTCTCACGTGTCTATCCAGAGATCTTTTGTCTCTTGATTTGAGATAGGGAAATCTTTCCCCGTCCGAATCGATCGAGACGATCGATCCTCGTGTGACCGTTGGTAGACCTTGCCGACTTCGCTAAGAAGATTGGATCTCTAGTGCTTTGCTGCTGTTGTCAGTTGCCGCCGCCAACACCGAGAGCCTCGCCGCCGCTCGTCACCGCCACCGGTCTCGGGGAGATTCTCTCCAAGTGAGATCTAGGGTTGTGGACCCTTCGTTGACTTCAAGAACACGTCGTCGAACGAAGAGGGACACCTTAGTCTCTGTGCGAATAGAAACAAGAGACCGGAAAAACTGGAGTAATGGAATTTTTATTATCCAAAAAAACTGAGTATTACAAAGGTATAGCCTCCCTTATATAGAATGGAGGAGATGAGAGAGATTACAAATACCCAATGTGGGACTAAATACACAAATACATCATCTACAAATCTAACCGCCAAACCGCCCAGGAGACCGCCTAACCGCGCGGTTAGTAGGCACTAACCGCCCGGTCACCACCATCAGAGCACGCCGCCAATCCACTGAGATCCCAGAGATTAGCCGGCAGACCGCCCGGCTACCAACCCGCCATAGATTAGCCGGCTGACCGCCCGGCTACCAAACCGCCAGTCAAGCCGCCTGTCCGCCCAGGCCTATACAGCAACACTCCCCCTCAAGCTGGAGCATAGATGTCAATCATGCCTAGCTTGCTGCAAATGTGGAAGAAAGAGGCGGACACAGGTTTTGTGAATATATCTGCCAGCTCTTTCTCCGAGGTAACAAACGGAGTGCAAATCTGGTTCTTCAACACTTCTTCTCGAACGAAGTGACAATCAACCTCTATGTGCTTTGTTCGCTCATGGAAGACCGGATTTTTAGAAATGTAGATCGCGGCTTTGTTGTCGCAGAACATGGGAAGAGGATGGTTATAGACCTCTCCAAGATCTAGCATGAGAGCCCGCAACCATTTTAACTCACATGTGGTTGACGCCATGCTACGGTATTCTGCTTCCGCACTAGACCTGGAGACGACTGACTGCTTCTTGCTCTTCCAGCTAACCAAGTTTCCTCCAACAAACGTGCAAAAACCGGAAGTCGACTTGCGGTCCCCTTTGTCGTCCGCATAGCTAGCATCGGAGTACGCTTCGACTCTTAGGTGACCGTTTTTCTGAAAGAGAAGACCTTTCCCAGGTGCGGACTTCACATACTCCAATATCCTGAGAGCAGATTGAAGATGACATTCCCTAGGCGACTGCATAAACTGGCTGACCTTTCCCACTGCATAGGAGATGTCAGGTCTGGTCACCGTAAGGTAGATGAGTTTGCCAACAAGACGCCGATACCTCGTAGTGTCCAATAAAGGTGGAGATTCGTCTGTCCATGTCTTGTCTTCTCCAGGAGCCATAGGACACCTGGCAGGTTTAGCACCCGTCAACCCTGCTTCTTTCAACAAATCAAGAGCATACTTCCGTTGGGAGAGAACCAAGGAACCCGGTTTCCGAGAGATTTCAATTCCCAAGAAGTATTTTGGAGAACCCATATCCTTCGTGACTAGGTGTTGGCGGAGATGGACCTTCGTCAAGGCTACACCAGCTTGATCGTTGCCAGTAAGAAGAATATCGTCCACGTAAACAGCTAGCACAACCAGACCGGAAGCGGTCTTGCGAATGAACAAGGAGTGATCAGCCGAACTCCTGGTGAAACCGATAGCCCCAACGATGCTACTGAACTTATCGAACCACGCCCTGGGACTCTGCTTTAGGCCATAGATGGCCTTCTTCAACTTGCATACTTGAGTCTCCCCCTGAGCAACATACCCAGGAGGTTGCTCCATGTAGACGTCCTCGTGAAGGTCACCATAGAGGAAGGCATTCTTGACGTCTAACTGCGAAATAGGCCAATCCTTGTTGACCGCCACCGACAAAAGGACTCGAATTGTGCTGAGGCGAGCAACGGGCGAGAACGTGTCAAAGTAATCAACTCCATAGGTCTGAGTAAACCCTTTTGCAACAAGTCGGGCTTTGTACCGGTCCACACTGCCATCGGGACGGAACTTAACGACAAACACCCATCGACAACCAACCACATCCGTGCCAAAAGGAGGAGGCACAAGGGTCCAAGTGCCCCGGTCAGAGAGAGTAGTAATCTCCTCATCCATGGCAGCCTTCCAGTGAGGAATACCAAGAGCTTCCTGGTAAGTGCGAGGTGTGGTAGTCGCTGAGATAGCTAGGGCGAAGTCCCTGCGAGAAGGTGTTAGCTGATCATAAGAAACAACAGCTGCCAGCGAGTGCTGGGTGCACGTCCGAACCCCTTTGCGAAGGGCAATGGGCAGCTCCAAGTCCTCGAGTTCCTCAGTCGCCGGTGCATCCGTGGCGGAGAGAGCTGGCCCGGGAGAAGAGAGAGACGGCCGAGGAGACGAGGGAGAAGGAGCATGAGAAATAGAAGGAGGGGCCGGTAGAGGTGGTGATGGAGGAATCTCAAGAGGCGTGGATGTGGTGGAGAGAATGGGTGGAGAGGTCGAGTCGGTAGGAGGAAGAGGGAGGTTCGATCCATCGACCTGTGGGAGGTCAGAAGAGAAGTAGGCGGCATTTTCAAAGAATGTCACATCCGCCGAGACGAACTGCTTGCGAGTAACAGGGTCAAAGCAGCAGTAACCTTTTTGAGTTGTGGAGTAGCCCAAAAAGATACACTTCGTGGCACGAGGGGACAATTTGTCGCGAGTTGCGGCAGGGCTATGAACAAAGGCAGTGCACCCAAAAATGCGGAGAGGTAAGGGAAAGGGTTCTTTGGAGGGATAGAGGATGGAAAACGGGGTTTTGCCTTTGAGGACAGTAGAGGGAATGCGATTGATGAGGTAGCAGGAGATGAGGACCGCGTAGCCCCAATAGCTACGAGGAACCTGCATCTGCGTCATGAGAGTGCGAGCGACATCAAGGAGGTGACGGTTTTTACGTTCCGCCACCCCATTTTGCTGGGAGGTATAGACGCAGCTAGTTTGATGAATGATGCCATGTTGCGTACAGAAAGAAGCGAAATCACTACTCAGATACTCTTTTGCATTATCAGAGCGAAAAATTTTGACAGAAGCATCAAATTGATTTTTAATCATATAGTAAAATGATGTCCATACAGAGAAAAGTTCGGAGCGATCCTTTAATAGATACACCCACGTACATCTAGAATAATCATCAATAAATGTTACAAAATATGAACTCCCACGCCCTATGGTGAGGGTAGGGGAAGGTCCCCAAACATCAGAGTGAATAAGGTCGAACGGCTTGGAAGAGCCACGACCTTGCCTAGGAGGAAAGGGGGAACGGTGATGTTTGCCCAGTTGACAGGCATCACAGTTGAGAGGAGAGTTGTGCTGAGGTAGATGAGGGAACAGTTGGTGGATGAGACGTGAGGGAGGATGCCCCAGTCGAAGGTGCCACTGAAGAAGATCTGTAGAAGCTGGAGAGAAGACGGTAAGTGCGGATACATCATCAAGGAAGTAGAGACCGCCTCGCTCAGTCCCAGTAGCAATCGTCCGCTTGGAGTCCGGGTCCTGAAACGAACAAGAAGAAGGAGTAAATGTTACTGAACACTGAAGTTGCTTGCAAAGAGAAGTAACCGACAATAAATTGCACGGAAACTTGGGCACATAGAGGGTATCCGCCAGGCGAAGTGACGGAGTAACTTGAACCATGCCCGTTCCATGCACCGGAGAGGGAGAACCATCCGCAACTAGAACAGGGGGCAACCGATCATGTGTTTCTAGGAGAGAAAAACACTGAGGATTGCCCGTCATATGATTAGTGGCGCCAGAGTCGATTAGCCATTTACCTTGGGTAACCACGTGGGCACTACCTGAGGTCGTGGCCACGGAGGCAGATGGCTTGGAAGTAGTAGGAGCATCACCAGCGGGGCGAAGATGTGGATGCTTTGTCCAGCAGCGGTCAATCAGGTGTCCTGTGCGACCACAATGAGTACAGAGGTAGCGAGAAGGGCCACGCCCGCCAGAGTGGGTACCACGGCCACTAAATCCACCACGATGAGCCTGGTGGGCATAGGCATCCGGAGCCGGAGGAGCGGCAAGCACGGGGCGTTGGAGCAGAGAGGTAACAGCGGCAATGCGGGCAGCAGTAGCATCCAGGGTAGGAGACTCAGCCTCTCCAAGAATTTGCTGCCGGATCATATCGTATGAGTCCGGAAGCCGCAGAAGGTAACAGACCACTAGGAGTTCCTGGAAGTGCTTCAGCTGAGTGGCCACATCTGCAGAGAGAGGACGATTTTGTAGAATCTCAGCGCCAAGGGCTTGGACCTGTTGGTAAGCTGCAGGAGGGGACATGGACTGGCGAGAAAAGAGATCCGCGTAGAGAGTATAGATGCGAGAGGTTTGGCCCCCCTTGGAGTAGAGAGCGGCCAAGTGATTCCAAGCTTGTTTGACCGTCTCATCGTGACGGATGACAGGAAGACATTCATCAGACAGGCTGTTCGCCAGCCAAGTGCGAACCAGTGCATCATTCGCATCCCAATCATTAAACTCGGCAGAGTCAGTAGGCGGAGGGTCATCGGTAAGATGATGACGCTTGCGCTGAGAGCGGAGAAGAAAAGTAAATGAGACACTCCAGTCGGGATAATTGGGCCCCAGAAGCTTAGAGACGGTGCCAAGATTCCCAGAAGCAGGAGAAGGAGGAGGCGGTGGGACAACGACAGTAGACGAGGTGGAGCCATCAGAATTGGTCATCCTGGAAGAGAGGTCGCGCGGTTAAGAGGAGAGACCGGGCGAGCAAGAGAAGGAGAGATCGCAGCGGTCACACAGAGACCAGCGGCAAGCACAAGAAGAGAGGCCGCACGGTTAACAAAGGAAACCGGGCGGGAACGCACGCGAACAGAGAGAAATCGCGCGGATAGGAAGAAACGATCTGCAGCGGTCACGATGACAGACACCAGCGGCCAGAAAAGCCACGACCAAGCCGCAGAACCAAACAGAGGGAGAGAAGTCGGGCGGCTAGCAGACAGACCGCGCGAACAGAAGAGGAGAAACTAGGAGGCAAAAGGCAACAGGTCGTGCAGGCAGAGAGCAACGACAAGGAAAGAAGCCGCGCGAGCAGAATGCAAGCCGGCGAAGGAGACAAGCCGCGGAAACAGGCCGCGAGAAGAGGACACAGAGGCCGCGCGGACAGAAGAAGACCCAATCAGGATGAGTAGACCGAGGCCTCTGATACCATGTGCGAATAGAAACAAGAGACCGGAAAAACTGGAGTAATGGAATTTTTATTATCCAAAAAAACTGAGTATTACAAAGGTATAGCCTCCCTTATATAGAATGGAGGAGATGAGAGAGATTACAAATACCCAATGTGGGACTAAATACACAAATACATCATCTACAAATCTAACCGCCAAACCGCCCAGGAGACCGCCTAACCGCGCGGTTAGTAGGCACTAACCGCCCGGTCACCACCATCAGAGCACGCCGCCAATCCACTGAGATCCCAGAGATTAGCCGGCAGACCGCCCGGCTACCAACCCGCCATAGATTAGCCGGCTGACCGCCCGGCTACCAAACCGCCAGTCAAGCCGCCTGTCCGCCCAGGCCTATACAGCAACACTTCCATGTGAGAACCCGCCCGCCCATATCACATCTCAAAACCCAGGTGTTGAGATGAAGGGTGGCGTGGTACATAAACACGGAGGAGCGAGCGCTGCGAGCGATGTGGGACTAATCCCAACCACAGGACCGCGAGGATATTCCGCCACAGGGGGCCCACCGGGGTCAACACCCAGACCAGGAACGCGATGGGGAAAGCCACGGGGTCGGTCCCACACACATGTGTCCTGCTGGCAAATTACTCCAACACATCCCCGCAGCAGGACAACCTCCCTCTGATACCATGTGAGAACCCGCCCGCCCATATCACATCTCAAAACCCAGGTGTTGAGATGAAGGGTGGCGTGGTACATAAACACGGAGGAGCGAGCGCTGCGAGCGATGTGGGACTAATCCCAACCACAGGACCGCGAGGATATTCCGCCACAGGGGGCCCACCGGGGTCAACACCCAGACCAGGAACGCGATGGGGAAAGCCACGGGGTCGGTCCCACACACATGTGTCCTGCTGGCAAATTACTCCAACAGTCTCCATACGTTGTTTGTATTTCTTACAAGCTATTTTCAATTCTTTGTAAAGGACCGTTTGGTCTCTAGTTGTAGGGTTGGGTGCAACCCGTGTTGTGGGAGTGTTAACTCCTACGTGTGGAAGGGTTCCTTCCGTTAGTGCAAGGATTGGATTTCAATCCTTTTGGTGAAGTGACCGAGTCGTCCCTGGTTGGGAGATAGGTCGAAGGGGGAAAGTGGACGTACCCAAATCGGGGAACCACTATAAATTGCTTGTGTATTTTTTGTGCTGTGTTGTTTTGTTTTCTTGAGCAGGTAAAACCTTAATTCCGCAAATACGCTGCAAAGACACATATCCCCCTCATAGGTGTAAGTAGTTGACACTAGGTGGACTTTCAAGTGGTATCAGAGGGAGGTTACTCATCAAAAAGGTTCACACCTTGAGTAAAATCCTGCCACCAGTGTCAAGAAGAAGAGCGACATCTTCCATGGACGGACTCAAGCACTCCGGCAAAATCCCAGTATGCACCAGACTGAACTTTCCTATCTGGAAGGAAAGAATCAGATTCTACATAGAAGCAGTCGACCCCCGGCTCTTCAGGATAGTGGAGGAGGGACCTTACATTCCCACCAAGGACTCCACCATTGATCCAACTAGGAAAGTGCCCAAGAAACTTTCGGAAATGGACAAAGACGAAATGGTGTTGTTCGGACTCGACAAGAAAGCTCAGAACATCCTGGTAAGCGCAGTTGACGATTCTATGATGCAGAACTTCAGCAACTGCAGGACAGTCAGGGATCTCTGGAGCTGTCTGATCGTCCTAATGGAGGGCACAGATGAAGTGAGGGACGATCGGAGATCCCTCCTCAATCAGAAATATGAGGCCTTCAGGCAAGGGCCAAAGGAGGAGATCGGAGTCACCTTCGAAAACTTCCTCAAGATCGTCAATGCACTCAAAGGATATGGAAGAGTGTTCACTGACGGTGAACTCAATGATAAGTTCCTTAGGTCCCTCACTAAGGAATGGGACACAAAGATCTGCGCCATCCGCGAGTTTGGCAGACTTGCGGAAACTGATCCACAGATTCTGTTCGGGAAGCTCATGTCCTATGAGCTTCAGTTGAACACAAGGAAGGCTGAAGAGGAAGCAGAGAAAGCCGCGGCCAAGGAAAAGACGGTGGCACTGAAAGCCATTCAATCCAGAAAGGGCAAGGGTGTCGCTTCTTCCCGTGCGTGGAAGAGGGATGAGGAGGAAGACTCTGAGCCAAGCTCCTCCGGCTCAGAGTTATCTGAGGAAGATTTATCCCTTATCACACGGGAATTCAAGAAGTTCCTCAAGCTGAGGAATCAGAGAAAGAGAAACGGCTCCTCCTCAAGGGATCAGAAGAAGAACTATTCCTCTGACATGTATGTTTCCAAACCGAACAAACACCGCTCTTCTGACATTATATGTTTTGGTTGCAACAAGCCAGGACACGTCGTGGCCGACTGCCATCAAGGCAAGAGGGAAAAGGGAAAGGGAGAGGAGCACAGGTCCTCAAAATACAAGAGGAAGGAGAGGAGTTACATCGCAAAGAAGCCAAAGACGCTGAGTGAATCTGACACGTCAGACACCAGCGATGATGAGGAAGCCTACTTTGGGCTAATGGGTCGCTCTGACTCAGAAGGAGAATGCCCCCCATTTACTGGGAAGGTAAAAGCTCACACCCCTCTCTCCGACTCTGACTCTGATCCTGAGTCTCAGGATGATGACCCTGAGGATAGCCCTTCTGCCCTTGAAGCTGAGCTCCTTGATAAGTATGAGCTTCTGCTCAATACATTCCTGAAATGTCGAAAGAAACTGAAGGCGGAGAAAAAGGAAGTCAAATTCCTTAAAGGTGAGAGTGTATCCCTGAGGGAAGAGATCACCAGTTTGATCTCCCTTCGACAGGAGCACTTGGACCTGACTTCAAAGCATTCAGAGTCTCTTAAGCTCCTTGATCTTAAGCAGGAGGAAGTCGACAAGTTGGAAGAACTACTTGCGACAGAAAGGAAGATCGTCAAGAGCTTCTCTATGCCAAAAACTGTTCTTCCATTAGTTGATACCTTCTCTGCTCAAGCTAAAGGAGCTGGCCTGGGGCATGTAGGGGTATCTAGCTCCTCATCCAGGAGAAACAGGAACAGGAGGAAGAATAAGGCTGCCAAGAAAGCCTCTGCTAATGATAAAGGAAAGGCCCCACTCAGCCCTGTTGAGTTCAGAAAGCCTAGCTTTCCCTGTAACCAACATGACTTTGAGTCAACATATGGGCATCATTTCAGGCCCTCGGTTGCAAAGCCGAAGAGCCGATATGATGGGTGGACCTTTCCCCGTAACTTCAGTGAGAGTGTCTTCAAGGCACATTATGAGGAAATCCACTTGGGAAATTATGGTCAATTCTCTAGCGGCCATAATAGGAAGCAGGCACCTAAGGCCAAGCCTGTTACACTGAAAAGCCAAGAGGTGAAGAAGTCATGTGACTGTGGTCATCAAGTTGCCTCCACCTCCAGGTCTTCGACCCCAGCTGAACCCCATGTTTCAAGGGTAAAGCAGGCGCCCAAGAGGAAGTATAACAGGTTTGACTGCTGGTGCTGTGGCAAAATTGGTCACTTTGTCGCGGATTGTTGGTTTAATCCAAGGTATAACGAGACTCCTTATGTTATCAATGTGAGGCCGACCACTCGTAGAGTTAACCAATCGAGGGGGAGTATGCTAACAAGGAATCTAGGACCCAAGTTCGATTGGGTTCCTAAGGCAAATTAATTCTGTTTTGCAGGGATGTCCAAAGGCCAACAAAACTCTTATTTGGTATTTGGACAGTGGATGCTCCCGTCACATGACCAGGACAAGAAGCCTGCTGAGGGAGTACTCTCCAGTCGAGGATGGACCCAAAGTCATATTTGGGGGATCTGATTAGGGAGTCACCAGAGGTTACGGTACGATTTCCAACGGTATACTCTCTATCACTAACGTGGCTTATGTCGAAGGGTTAAATCATAACCTGATCAGCGTAAGCCAGTTATGTGATAAAGGGTATGACGTTAAGTTCTGCAAGGATAAATGCCTAATAATATCATGTGACTCTTCGGAGACCGTATTAACTGGCATTAGGAGCAGAAATATTTTCTGTTTAGATTTTCTTAGTTTAGATTCTTCTACCCCCAGTATGCCTCGTTGCTAAAGGCAGTGCATCTCTTTGTGAACAATGGCACAAGAGATTTGCACACATTAATTACAAGACAATTAATATGCTGTTTTCCAAAGACTTAGTAAGGGATGCTCCCAGTATTAAGTGCATCAAAGATAGTCCATGTCCTGCATGTCAGATGGGCAAGCAGACTCGGGCTACCTTTAAGGGCATCCCAGACAAAGATTCCTCCAGATGTCTATATCTTCTGCACATGGACCTGTTTGGTCCAATGCAAGTTCATAGCTTAGGAGGGAAGTCGTATATGCTAGTGATTGTAGATGATCACTCTCGGTTTACGTGGGTGTTCTTTTTAAAACGCAAGTCTGATACGTTTGACATCTTCACCAGTTTTGTCAAGCAGATACAGAACGAACTTAACTGCTCAGTGGTCAAAATCAGAAGTGACCACGGAACAGAGTTTGAGTCTGGGGCTATGACAGAGTTCTGTGAAGATCTTGGTATCTTTCATGAGTTCTCCTCCCCTCGCACTCCTCAACAGAATGGAGTGGCGGAGAGGAGGAATAGAACACTCATTGAAGCGTGCACGACAATGTTGAATGACGCTTCTCTCCCAGAATACTTCTGGGCCGAGGCTGTCAATACGGCCTGTTATGTACAAAACTGGGCTTTGATTAACAAGAGCCATCGTAAGACTCCTTATGAGCTACTGAAAGGCAAGAAACCAACCATGTCCTATCTGAGGATTTTTGGCTGCAAGTGTTATGTACTGAATAATGGGAAGTACCCACGTACTAAGTTTGGTGAAAAATGCTTCGAAGGCATATTCATGGGCTATAGTAGCCACAGCCGGGCTTATAGAGTTTTCAACAAGAAAACCCTAGTGGTAGAGGAATCAATAAATGTTGTATTTGATGAAGGAAGCTTGCTTAACTGCAAGACTTCTAGTTATCTTCCTGAAGTTGCAGGTGCCAGACTCGAAAAGCTACAACTGGATGATCCCGAGAAAGATGCAACTCCAAAATATGTCAAGGTTTCCACATCAACGCCGATCGGAGAATTGAAGATCAAAATGAGGCAAATCCTTTAGAAGAAGGAGATGCCCAAGAAATAGTCGAAGCTCCTGATGCAAGACTCCTAGAGCTCAGACACGTGAGGGATCATCCCAGAAATCAAATCATTGGAGATCCCCGAGACGGTGTCAAAACTCGCCGAGGTACTCTTAACGAGATCTTGCATCTTAGCTTTCTGTCGCAGGTGGAGCCAAAGAAGTTCGACGAAGCAAACAAAGACGCATCGTGGATTTTGGCCATGCAAGAGGAGCTGCATCAATTCGAAAGATGCGAAGTCTGGATGCTGGTTCCCAGACCGAAGACGCAAAATGTGATTGGCACCAAGTGGATCTTCAAAAACAAGTTGGATGAACATGGAGTCATCATCAAGAACAAAGCCAGACTGGTGGCTCAAGGATACATACAGGAGGAGGGGATTGACTTTGACCAGACATTTGCACCAGTTGCACGGCTCGAGGCAATCCGGCTATTCCTAGCCTATGCCTCTCACAAAGGATTCACAGTCTATCAGATGGACGTGAAATCGGCTTTCTTGAATGGAGCTTTGAAAGAGGAAGTATACGTTGCTCAACCTCCAGGTTTTGTCAATCCTACTTATCCTAATCATGTATATTTTCTTAATAAGGCACTATATGGCCTAAAACAAGCTCCTCGAGCTTGGTATGAGACATTGTCTAGTTTTCTTCTTGAGAACAAGTTCTCTAGAGGAAAAATAGATAAGACATTATTTCTCAGGGAAGTCAAAGGCAAGATTTTGCTGGTGCAAATCTATGTTGATGACATTATATTCGGCTCAACGGACAACAATCTTTGCAAAAAGTTTTCTAAACTTATGCAAGGAAAGTTTGAAATGAGCAGTATGGGAGAGCTGAAGTATTTCTTGGGACTTCAAGTGAAACAGTCTGAGGAAGGAATCTTCATTTCTCAGACGAAGTTCACAAATGAACTCCTCAAGAAATTCGGAATGGAGAATGCAACCTCTATGAGGACTCCAATGGGATCCACCATGTCTCTGGATAAGGATGAGAAAGGGAAACCTTTTGATGAAACCAAATACAGAAGCATCATTGGATCCCTGCTCTATCTTACTGTGAGTAGACCGGATATCATGTTCTCCACATGTGTTTGTGCCAGATATCAGGTGAACACTAAGGAATCTCATTATGTCGCTGCAAAGCGAATTCTCAGATACCTTAAAGGTACCCCTAATCTTGGCTTATGGTACCCGAGAAGCAATGATGTCGAGCTAATAGGGTTTTCAGATGCTGATTTTGCAGGAAGTAGGGATGACAGGAAAAGCACCTCCGGGACGTGTCAATTCCTCGGAAGAAGGCTTATTTCATGGAACAGCAAGAAGCAGAATTGTGTAGCAACCTCCACTGCAGAGTGTGAGTACATCTCGGCTGGCATCTGTTGCGCACAACTCCTATGGATAAGAAACCAGTTAGCCGACTATGACCTCCAGTTCAAGGAAGTACCGATGTACTGCGACTCCTCCAGTGCAATTGCTATTGCGAACAATCCGGTTTCGCACAGCAGAACGAAGCATATTGAAGTGCGTTACCATTTCATTCGGGAGCACGTGGAGAACAAAGACATCTCTCTCTGCTATGTTCCCACTGACAAGCAGATTGCAGACATCTTCACAAAGCCCCTTGACGAGGCCAAGTTCAGTATGTTTAAAACTGAATTGGGGATGTTAAACTACGAAGAATGAATACTACAGGAGCTCAAGGCTCATGCGTCTAGGGGGAGCCTCTGATAGAAATTTAGTGAAAGCAAAGGTACAAGAACTGAGGGGGAGCATGGTGTCACAGGCTTCAGTCCCCGATTTGCAGAAGCCGAAAAGGGGGAGATTACCCTCTCGGCTAAGGTGGATCCAAGTTTGCTCTCAAGAAATTGGTAATGAATATCTCTCTCAACTCCATTTTAAGTTTATGATTTTCATTCCTATATGCTCTATTCACCTTAGCTTGTAGGTTTTAGGCTTCTTCAAATAGGGGGAGATTGTTGGGTATTGTATCCACAATATACCTGATTTGAAGAAGCCCATGTACAAGCTAAGGTAAATAGACAATGTATTTGATGAAATATTTCTAATTGTGCTTGCAGTTATTCCATGCTAAGTACACACCAATGTCAGTGTGCAGTGGGTCAATATACACGGGTCTGTGCAATGTAATCCCTCGTTGAGCAGATCAGTGTGTTGGCCTACGTGTACTCTCTCTATTGGGGTGTACTTAATTTCAAGTACAGGGCTATGATAAAGCTAGAGCAGACATGGAGCAAGGATGGGCCAAAGACCATCTCACGGGTTGAAAGACGAGAATCGTCTAAGTGTAAATCATCGAGAATCACTAAGTGATTCTCACCGATTTGTCGAGAATCACCAGTGATTCTCGACGAGTCGTCGAGAATCACTAGTTGATTCTTGCCGGGTTGGGCCGGCTGTCTCGACGCAGTCAGAAAGATCATCTAAGGCAGAATCGTCGAGAATCACCAAGTGATTCTCGCCGATTCATCGAGAATGACTTTGCATTCTCGACGAGTCGGCGAGAATCCAAGGTGATTCCCACCGATTCTCCCCGGCCTCTATAACCTGTGCAGCCAGAATTCTCTAAGTAGAATTCGGCGAGAATCGTAAGTGATTCTCGCTGATTCGTCGAGAATCACCCACGATTCTCGCCGAATTTGACTTGGGTATTTTTCCGACTCTGTCTGGACCGGTCCACGTTATCTACGGGATTTTGAACCGGACTTTGGTCTTACTGCTGGTGGGGCCCACAACGGTCATCTCTTGACCTATTGTATAAATACTCTGGTATTTGTGTACAGTAAAATACACAGACGATATACGAAAAAGAGCGGCCGACTAACCCTAATCTCGCGAACTTGCTCTGCCTCCGTCGCCGCTGCCGATCACCGAAACAGATCTCGATCTCCTCCAGATCCTCGGTGATAGAAGCCAAGTCCTGCACAGCGTCTCACGTGTCTATCCAGAGATCTTTTGTCTCTTGATTTGAGATAGGGAAATCTTTCCCCGTCCGAATCGATCGAGACGATCGATCCTCGTGTGACCGTTGGTAGACCTTGCCGACTTCGCTAAGAAGATTGGATCTCCAGTTCTTTGCTGATGTTGTCAGTTGCCGCCGCCAACACCGAGAGCCTCGCCGCCGCTCGTCGCCGCCGCCGGTCTCGAGGAGATTCTCTCTAAGTGAGATCTAGGTTTGTGGACCCTTCGTTGACTTCAAGAACACGTCGTCGAATGAAGAGGGACACCTTAGTCTCCATACGTTGTTTGTATTTCTTACAAGCTATTTTCAATTCTTTGTAAAGGACCGTTTGGTCTCTAGTTGTAGGGTTGGGTGCAACCCGTGTTGTGGGAGTGTTGACTCCTACGTGTGGAAGGGTTCCTTCCGTTAGTGCAAGGATTGGATTTCAATCCTTTTGGTGAAGTGACCGAGTCGTCCCTGGTTGGGAGATAGGTCGAAGGGGGAAAGTGGACGTACCCAAATCGGGGAACCACTATAAATTGCTTGTGTATTTTTTGTGCTGTGTTGTTTTGTTTTCTTGTGCAGGTAAAACCTTAATTCCGCAAATACGCTGCAAAGACACCTATCCCCCCCCATAGGTGTAAGTAGTTGACACTAGGTGGACTTTCATACATATCCTGAACTTGCTGATTAATCATATCAAAATCAGGATGAGGGTAAATGACTTGGGCAATCTCAGGTTGATTGCCTTCAAGTAGACCTGTTTGAATTCCTGACTCAGCCACCATATCATCATCACACAAAGGTGGATATCCCAATGTGTCTCGAATACTATTTGTCACCCATTTGGTGTGCTCTGAGCCAGCATGAACTAACAACCTCTCCCCCTTTATGACTTCTCTGGTAATATGATCTCTTAGATCATCCTTCTGAAATCTGATCTGGCCATCTAGATAATTCACACCTTCTTTAAAATATGGTTTCAATTTTTGAAGTTTGTCAGATATTTCCTTCTGAGATGTAGTGATGGCAGATTGAACTGAAGCTATAGCCTCCTTTAGTTTCTAATCAAATGCTTCCATCTCTTTTGCACTTGCTTTAGTCATCCCTGCAGTAGCCTTTTTGAACTCTTCAAGAATTTTATGGTGAGATTCAGCCAAATTATCATTCATCCTCAGCTAATTCTCCAAAACATAACCTTGCTTCAAAGCAATATCATCCACTTTAGTGAGGATAGACTGCTGTTGTTTAGCCAAAAACACTACAGCATTACCTCCCTTATGGAAGCAATTTGTCATCTCCTTCTTATTCATATTTACTTCAAATCTAATAGACTTAATATCTTGAGCCAAGTCAAATTGAAGGGATTTATTGCTCTCATCAACATACTTCTCCATTGCTAATCTCTGCTCATCCAACTTAACTTGCAAATCTACCATGAACTTGTTGTAGTTAAATTCAGATGGAGATTGGTGAGTTGAAGTTTGGAGTGCCTTCTTATAACTTTGGCTCCTTCTCTTGAAGACTATGAGCTTTCTCTTCTTAGCCATACTGGCTTCTTCAGTCTCAGAGTCTGATGAACTTTCTATTTGAACTCTTTCAGGAGGAGTAGGAGAAATATTAGTTTCAGTGACATGTTGCTCAGCCTCAACATTCACAGGCTCCCCCTCAACTACTTGCTCCTCCTCAACTCCTTGTTCCTTCTCAGCTTCTTGCTCTATCTCCATGTCTAGTGCCTTTTCATTGTCTTGCTCCTCCTCTACTCTATCAGTAGCAATTTCAACATTAGGAAATAACTCATCTAGAGTGTATTCCTTCTGAGCTTGAACAGATGTTGAATCATCCAGATCTGCAATATTCAAATCTTTTGATAAATCAATTTGTTCTTTCTCCTGCACTGTTTCAGACATCTGCTCCCCCTGCACTTGTTCAGTATTTGGAATATCCTGGGCAGGTGAATACACTTGCCCCCCTGCACCTGTGCAGGAATAGAAATATTAGTAATGTCCTTGGCAGGAAAATACACTTGCTCTCCCTGTACCTGGTCAGGAGTAGATACATTCTGGGCAGGAGAGTGAGCTTGCTCCCCCTGCATCTGTGCAGGAATGGTTGCTTTCTGAACTTGAGTAGACTCAGGATGATCTTCAACCTACTTTCTCACTTGCTCTTCTGGATGCTGGGCAGTGCCTAGATCATGTGCAGGGGATCTCTCAGGGGTATCCTGCCTATTCTCATCAGGCACATCTTTAGACAGCACCCTATCCCATCTTGAAAATAATCTTATATCCATTTTCCTCATGTGATTAATCTTTGTCCCAGGCAGTTGTTGCATAACCTCAGGGATCACTCCAGTCAGGTATAAACTCACAATTCTAGCCAGATTTGGCTTCTTGATTCCTTCCTTGATCTTATTAAATACTACAGCTGACCAGTCAGTTGGAATTGTAAACACAATTCTGGTCATTAGGCTGAACATATAGGCTGAAATCCTATCATGTCCACCTGGTTTGCACAAAATTACCTTCCCAACTACTTCTGACAGAAACTTGCCCTATTGATTCATGCCCTTCCTGTTGATAGCTGATCCAATCTTCAGGGTTGGATCCAATCCACACCATTGGAGAGCCTCCCTGGACTTAGAGGCTGGAACCTCTTCTTCATTCTCAATGTTTGATAATTGAAGTATTTTTCTTAAATTTCTTGGTGTCAGTTTCACCTTCGTCCCATGAACAGTTGATTTTATCTTGAGACCAGCTGAATCCACTGATGCAGAGGTAAAGAATTCAATCACCTCCTTCTTCCAGATCTTTGATGGTTCAAAAACTAGAAATTCTAATCCAGATTCAGAAATTAGAGTGACAACCCTTTGAACATCTGTCGGGGCATCCGCAAAGGCATTGCGCACCAACTCATATCCTTCGTTGACGTTATCTGCAACCTTTGGCGTCATTGATCAGACGAGAATTCTTGAGAGAGAAGAGAGAGAGATTGTCAACACAGGGTTTCAGTCTCCAAAACCTTATAAGCGTGTCGACAGAATAAGTTCTTGACCTATTTATACCTTCTAGGGAAAGAAGATCAAAAGTCGGGCAAAAATAGTCTATATGTATCGACACAGATGGAGTGTGTCGACACAAACTTCTATTGTCTTGACAGCAAGTCTGTCTACTATGTGTCGACACCAATTGTGGATATGTCGACACCTGAGAGACATAGTAGAGCACTAGAAATTCTGTGTCGACTCTTAGGATAAGTGTCGACACAAAATCTGTAAGTGTCGACACCACTATTCTGGTGAAGTCGACACTATATTCCTGGATGAGTCGACTATTTGATTCTTAAGTGTTAACACAAATTCTCTGTGTCGACACATATTCTCTGACTAGTCGACATGACTTCACTGAGTCGACACATTATCACTGAATGTGTCAACACTATTTTACTTAGCCAATTTCTGTTTTTGTCAATACCACTTGATAATCTAATATCACTGGTAAGTTTGTTGATAAACTAATCAATGGTCAGCATGCCTAATTCAATTTTAAATTTATTGAATTTTGTTTCATCCAGTGGCTTAGTAAATACATCTGCTATTTGATAATTTGTTTTAACAAATTCCAATGAGATGTCTTCTCTTTCTACATGCTCTCTAAGAAAATGGTATTTAATTTCTATATGCTTAGTTCTACTGTGAGAAACAGGATTATTAGCAATAGAAATAGCACTTTTAGAATCACACAATAAAGGTGTTCTACTTACTTGAATACCATAGTCTTTCAACTGATGTTGTATCCACAATAGCTGTGCACAGCAGCTGCCAGCAGCAATATATTCTGACTCAGCTGTGGATATTGCCACACTGGTCTGCTTCTTACTACTCCATGATATCAATCTTCCTCCCAAGAATTGACAAGTACCTGTTGTACTCTTTCTATCCTCTCTACAGCCTGCAAAGTCTGTATCTGAATAACCTGTTAGTAGAAAATCTCTATTCCTAGGGTACCAAAGGCCTAGATTAGGTGTGCCCTTAAGATATCTCAGAATCCTTTTGACTGCAATATAATGAGATTCTTTAGGGCAGGCTTGGTACCTAGCACAGACACATATAGCATACATAATATCTGGTCTACTAGCAGTGAGATATAGTAGAGAGCCAACTATTCCTCTATACAAAGATTCATCAATAGGTTTACCTACATCATCTTTGTATATAGGCATACTTGTTCCCATAGGAGTTCTCATAGTGGAGGATGACTCCATACCATACTTCTTAATTAATTCTTTGGTGAACTTAGACTGGGATATGGACAGGCCATCATCAGTCTGTCTTACTTGGAGTCCCAAGAAGAACTTAAGTTCCCCCATACTGCTCATCTCAAACTTCCCTTGCATAAGTTTGGCAAACTTTTTACAAAATTTCATCAACATAGATCTGAACTAAGATGATCTTACCTTTGGATTCCCTAAGGAATAGAGTTTTGTCTATTTTTCCTCTTGAGAATTTATTCTCAATAAGGAAAGTAAACAGGGTTTCATACCAAGCCCTTGGGGCTTGCTTTAACCCATACAAAGCTTTCCTAAGCTTATAGACATAATCAGGTTTAAGAGGATTTACAAAACCTGATGGCTGCTCTACATAGACTTCCTCTTTTAAATCACCATTCAGTAATGTTGATTTCACATCCATCTGGTACACTTTGAAGTCTTGATAGGCTGTATAGGCAAGGAACATTCTGATTGCCTCCAGCCTTGCTACTGGGGCAAAGGTTTGATCAAAGTCAATCCCTTCTTCCTGCCTGTATCCTTTTGCAACCAATCTTGCTTTATTCTTCACTATTATTCCACTCTCATCCAATTTATTCCTATAAATCCACTTTGTGCCAATTATGTTGTGCCCTCTTGGTTTAGGAACAAGCTCCCAGACATTGCACCTTCTGAATTGATTCAGCTCCTCTTGCATAGCATCAATCCAGTACTGGTCTTGGATGGCTTCTTCAAACTTCTTAGGCTCCATTTGAGACAGGAAACTTGAATACAGGTCTGTGCTTTGATTTCTGCTTCTAGTCTACACTCCCTGTCTTGGATCACCTATAATCTGATCAGCTGGATGATCTCTTAAATGTCTTGTAGCTGGAGGAAGATTCCTTTCTTGTTGAACATCTCCAGCTCCTTCTTCATGCTGAACCTCTTGGTTTTCATCAGCATCTATTGAGTCTTGTACTCCCCCTGGACAGTAGCCTTCATTTTCCAATGCTCTATCTTCCTTTGATGCTTCAGCAATGGAGAGCTTGTCCATTCTTTTGGTTATACCAAACCCTTTGATGATTCCTTTTTTCAGATCCACCAAAGATCACTTTAGGTCCATCTTTGACAGATGTATACTCCTTCAGCAGCCCCTTTGTTCCAGTCATGTGCCTGGAACAACCACTGTCCAAGTACCATATAGGGGCATGGCCACTTGGACTTTCCTGCAACACAGATTTACTTACCCTTAGGACCCAAGTAAGTCTTGGGTCCTTGGTTTAGGTTAGCATTAACAAAGCTACCATTATCTCTTCTAACAGGTAGACTATTGTTCTTTCTAACACTTGTGTTATGCCAGCAGTCTAATGCAAAATGGCCTCTCTTGCCACAGCACCAACATTCAAACTTATTGTATCTAGATCTAGATACACCCTTGACAGATGAATTTCTGTCCATTGCTGGTGCTGCAGCAGCTTCACCCACTGATTTCTTATAACTATTTGGTTTATGAACATGGATAGGCCTGTTGGCATTTACACCCTTGTTTATCAGAACATTAGTCTTAAAATGACCATGAATATTTTCATGATCATATTGGTTAGAAGGCACTTGCACCTTTCTAAACTTAATAGGGACTGAAAGGTTCAGTGGCTTGACAGGAGCTTTGTCTTTCCTCTTGAATTGGGCTGCCCTGGGGTTACCTTTGAATCCTAATCCTGCCTTACCCTTTTGAGTCACAAATTCATCTATCAAGGGTAAGACAGACTTTGACTTAGAGTAACTAGCCACTAACTCCTTTTCTATTCTTAGTCTGGCCTCCAGACTCTTCACTTGATCATTGGTATAATTGATTGTGCCCATCTGAATAATAGTTATATTCTTCAGTTTGGCAATTTCATTTAACTTCTTATCAATTACTTTTTCAAACTCAGTTGCAGCTACCTTTAGATCAGCAATTTCCTGAGCCTGAGATTTAACCAGGTTCTTGCTTTTCTTAAGGGCCTACAACAAGTCCCCATACTTATCTATCAATTGATAGACATCTCCTTCAGATTCAGATGCATCTACATTACTTGATGTAGATGTAGCTGATTCTGCACTTGTACTACAAACAGATTTTATTGAAGGACATAGTACCTTACTAGGACCAGACTGATTCTGGCACATTTCTTCTTCTAATCCTGCCATCAGTCCCATGCACTGATGATCTTTTTGTTCATAGATGGAGTCTAGCAATTGCATGAACTCCTCTTCTTTAGTAGCAGCATACAGTCCAATATATGCTTCAGCTTCAGATTCTGATTCTGAAGTTGATTGATCTGTTAGGCTCTTTTCCTTCTTTGCAACAAAGGATTTTTTCCTTCTTGCCCTTTTGATAAGTCTTCTTCTTGTCTGATGACTCCTTTCTCTTATCAGGACAGTCAGCCACTATATGTCCAGGCCTACTGCAACAATAGCAGACAATCTTTGAATTAGTGGCCTTGCTGGGCTTTGTTCTGCTCTTCTCTTTCCTTGATGACTTTTTCTTCTAATAATAGTCATCAACTTGCTCTGATGAGGAGGGCCTAGACTTCCACTGCTTCTTCTTTAAGAATCTCTGGAATTGCCTTGTAAATGCAGCAAAATCTGCATCTAACTCACAACTTTCTGAACCCTGATTATCTGAATTTTCAGAACTAACTTCTGCAACTTTCTTAGGAGGAGATGATGATATCCTCCTATTCTTTCTAGTGGCTTCTGCCTGGAAGGCCACTATCTTCTCTCTATGCTCTCCTTTTGAATTCTTTTCCTCCTCCTTCCTCACCATAAGTTGTATTTCATAGGATAGCAACTTTCCAAACAAGGTTGGAGGAGAAATCTCTACCAGTTTAGCCACTTCTCTTATGGCACAGATCTTTGTGTCCCAATCCTTTGTCAAGGATCTTAAGAATTTGTCATTCAGTTCATAGGTACTGAATACTCTTCCATAGGATATTAACTCATTCACAATTCTATAGAATTTCTTATAGCATTCAGTTATGCTATCAGTTTTTCCTTGTCTAAAACTTTCATATTCCTGGTTGAGCATAGACTTCCTATCCTGTCTTACTTCTTCAGATCCCTCCATGTAGACAATCAAGGTGTCCCACATTTCTTTGGAGGTCTTGTAGTGAATCAGATTCTGAAATGTAAAATCATCTATGGTACTCACAATAATATTCTGAGCTCTCTTGTCCATGGTTGCCAAAATGATTTCATCCTTGGTCATTTCAGAATAACTCTTTGGAGTTTGAATATTAGCATCAAGAACTGATACCTTCATTGGAATGAAGGGTCCTTCCTGAACTGTGATGTATATCCTTGGGTCAGATGCTTCCATGAACAATCTGACTCTTTCTTTCCAAATTCCAAAGATTTCCTTCCTACAGATGGGTAACTTCATTGACCCTAACTCCTTGTGATTTTCTCCAGAACCCATCTTCTTGAATCTTTATTCTGCCTTTCAGATCTACCTCAGACTGTTAAGTCCTTTTTGAGGAACCTCCCTCTGATACCACTTGATAGTTTTACTTTCAAGACAACCTAAACACCTAGAGGGGGGTGAATAGGTTCTAATGCTTGTTAACACTTTTTGTTGGCAGAATTCAATTACAGAATTAAAACACACAGCACAGCAGTCACAGAAATTTAACCATCACAGATTGCACACTGTTTTATAGTGGTTCCCTAAGGTCTGGGTACATCCACTTTCCCCCTTCACCATCTAGCAGTATGCTAGATTCGGCCAAACTTCCTCTTTACTCAAATCCACAGATCCTACAGCTCAGAACCTGAAAAGGTTCCTACAACTCAGGCTCAACAGCCCTACCTCAGCTTTATCACAAAGCCTACAACTCAGAGAAGAACCTTCTCCTACACTCAGGCAAATAGCCCTACCACTCAGAGATCAACTCTCCTACACTCAGCCTTTATAACACAGGCTTACAAATCAGATCTGTATTGACAGATCCTACAGAAATTAGAAAGGAAGTTTTTAATGTCTTGCCTTTGTTGAGAGAGAAAAGAACAAGACAATTCTTGATCAGCTGATGAAATCAACTGAATCTGAGCTTTCTTCAAAGCTTCTTGAATCTGAACTTAGCTGAGTTAATTTCCAAACAGCTTCTTGAGAAACCAATGATGGATTCCTTCTTCTTCTTCAAGTGGTTGGATCCCTCTCTATCCAACACCTTTGATGATACTTCTGAATTCTTGAAAGAACTCTTCTTAGACTGATCCTGAGATCGTCTTCTTAGATCTTCTGATGAAGATCTTCTTTAATGCCTTGCACTTTCTTGAAGAGAGGACTTGTCTCTTAACTGATGTGTTGATTAAGAATTAATTTCCTCTTGTATATCTATTTCTTCTTCTGAATCTGTCTATTTATAGATCTTCTTCATGGTAACCGGCTGATCCGGTTTCTAACTGACTTCTGACAAGTCTGACAGCTTCAGTTAACCTGTCATAACCCACAGCTGTCAAGTCTTCAAACAGATCCTGTGTCTTAGTCTTGGATAGCAAAGTGTTGAGACAGACTGTCAGAAAGTGTCGAGACCAACTGTCTATATGTGTCGACACAAGTGACTTTGGTGTCGACACAGCCTTTGATGATGTCGACTAGTTTTCCTTTAAGTCGACACTACTTCTTCAGAACTTCATCTTGAGAATGAGTCGACACAGAGAATTTGTGTCGACTCAACACTTCATCTTTCTTCAGAAAATAACTTGGTCTTGACTTTGCAGTGTGTCGACACAAGTCCTGTGTGTCGACACAGTTATTGTAGATTCAGAACTCGGTATGTGTCGACTCTGCCTTCAGGTGTCGACATAGTTGAGGTCGACTATCTTTCTGTGAGTCGACACTGCTTCCCAGTGTCGACACAAATGTGGTCGACTATCTATCTCTGTGTCGACACAGCTTCCTTCAAGTGTCGACACAATTATTCTGAAGTGTCGACCCAGTTTCTTCAGATGGCGACACATGGACTTAGAATAATTTCCTGTATTCTTTAATACTTCTTCACCTGCACATGTCAACTTAAAACAACATCAAATACACCTTGATGTATATCATTAAGCTAAGTTAGGCTTTTTCAAATCAGGTACACATTTTCCAATGTACCCAACAAACCTTTTCAATAATCACATTTGTAATTGGTTGTGGAGGGCTGTACATTGACTCAACTTGTTGATGTACCATTTCAATATCTGCAGGAGGGTAAATGACTTGGGCAACCTCAGGTTGATCACCTTCAAGTATAATTGGTTGCGCCCCTGACTCAGCCATATTATCATCATCACACAAGGGTGGATATCCAAGAGTGGCTCTTATGCTGTTGGTTACCCATTTGGCATGATCAGATCCAGCATAGACTAACACCCTCTCCCCCTTTATAACTTCTCTGGTCATATGATCTCTTAAGTCTTCTTTCTGAAATCGTATTTTCCCATCCAGGTAATTTATTCTATCTTTAAAGAATGGCTTTAACTTTTGAAGCTTGTCACTAATTAACTTCTCAGATGAAGTGATGGCAGTTTTAACTGCATCTAGGGCAGCTTGTAGCTTCTGATCATATTCTTCTTTTTCCTTAGCCCTTGCAGTAGTCATTGCAACAACAGTGTTTGTGAACTCAGTGACTATCACATTATGTGATTCAGGCAGATTTTCATTCATTCTTATTTGATTCTCAAGGACATAGCCTTGTTTGACAGCCATCTCATCCACTTGCTTCTTTATTTCTTCTTGTTGCTTGGCAAGAAATACCACAGCATTGCCTCCCTTGTGGAAGCAATCTGTCATCTCTCTTTTATTCTGATTAACTTTAAATCTTATAGATTTTATATCTTGTGCCAGATCAAATTGAAGAGCCTTTTGGCTTTCATCCACATATTTTTCAAGAAGCAATCTCTGTTCATCAAATTTTACTTGTAGGTCAACCAAGTACTTATTGTAATCAATCGCAGGTGCTAGTTGGGAAGAAGTAGCTTGTAAAGTCTGCTTATAGCTTTGACTTTTTCTATTAAAGACCATTAATTTTCTCTTCTTTGCCTCCCTTACTTCTTTATGCTCAGATTCTGAAGAACTTTCAATAGTAACCCTCTCTTGAGGAGTGGAAGAAATTTCTTTTTCAGCTACATGTTGCTCTTCCTCTATATCAACCTACTCTTCCTCAACCCTTACTTGCTCCCCCTCAAATCTTAGGGTCTCCATTTTTTCTATTTCTCCTCCAATATTAGGAAACAGCTCTTCAAGAGTAAATTCTTATTGTGTGAGAGTAGGAGATTGTACTTTCTCAGCAGCAGCAGCAGCAATACAAGAAATATCAAGATCAGTTTGAGAAACAATGTCCTCTGATAAATTGATTCTTTCTTCCTCTTGTACCTGTTCAGACTCTGGCTCCCCCTGCAAATGTGCATTCTCAGCATTGTCCTGGACTTGTATACTTTCCAGCTCCACCTGCACTTGTGCAATAACTGGCTCCCCCTGCACTTGTGCAGATATAGTATCTTCCTGGACTTGGGTAGTCACAGTCAGATCCTGAACTTGTGCTCTAACTTGCTCTTCTTGGTCTTGTGCATCTTCAGTACCATGCTCTTGCCTATCCACATCAGGAATTTCTTTATAAAGAACTCTATCCCATCTTGAGAATAACCTCATGTCCATTCTCCTCATATGATTTATCTTAGATCCAGGAATCTGTTGCATTACCTCTGGAATTATTCCAGCCACGTACAGACTCATGATTCTAGCCAATTTTGGCTTCTTGATTCCTTCTTTAATCTTATCAAACAGTACTGCAGAACAATTTATTTGAATCTTAAAGATCACCCTAGTCATCAGGCAGAACATATAGGTTAATATCCTATCATGGCCACCTAGTTTACATAAGATCACTTTTCCTATTATTTCAGACAGGAATTTCCCCTGAGGATTCATGCCCTTCCTGTTGATGGTAGATCCTATTTTTAGGGTTGGATCCAATCCACACCATTGAAGCGCCTCCCTGGTCCTTGAGGCTGGGACCTCTTCCTCATCTTGTATTCTAGGAAGATAGAGAATCTTGCTAGACTTTTTCTGAGATAGCTTGACTTTTTCTCCATGAACAGTGGCTTTGATCTTCAAGCCAGTTGAGTCCATTGATGCAGCAGTATAGAACTCGAATACATCCTTCTTCCATATCTTACTAGGTTCAGAGACAAGATATTCTAATCTATTTTCTGCAAGAAGTGAAATGACCTGTTTGATCTCTGAGTTGGCATCGTCGAATGCATGCCTAACCAACTCATATCCTTCATTGACGTTGTCTTCAACCTTGAGTGCCATTGGAATGAAGAGAAAGCTTGATTGGAGAGGAAAGAGATTGTGGACACAAGGTTTTTGTCTCGAAACCCTGGTGAGCATGTCGACAGAATAAGTTCTTGACCTATTTATACCCTTCTAATCAAAGAAGATCAAAAGGCGGGCAAAAACTGTCTAAAAGTGTCGACACTGTTGGAATGTGTCGACACAAACTTCTATTGTCTCGACCACGACGCTGAGTACTATATGTCGACACCAATTGATGATATGTCGACATAAGAGATACTTAGTAGTTCATCAGAAATTCTGTGTTGACTCTTATTATAAGTGTCGACACAAAATCTGTAAGTGTCAACACAATTACTCTGGTTGTGTCGACACTACATTTCTGGATGTGTCGACTCTTTGTCCCTTAGGTGTCGACACATTTTCTCTGTGTCGACACAATTTCCCTGAATTGTCGACATGACTTCTCTGTGTCGACACCTTATTACTAAATATGTCGACACAATTTTACTTAGCCAATTTTTGGTAAACTAACCTATGGTCAGCATTCTTAATTCAATTTTAAATTTATTGAATTTAGTTTCATCCAGAGGCTTAGTAAATACATCTGCAATTTGAAAATCAGTTTTAACAAATTCTAATGAGATGTCTTCTTTTTCTACATGTTCTCTAAGAAAATGGTATTTTATCTCTATATGCTTAGTCCTTCTATGTGAAACGGGATTGTTTGCATTAGAGATGGCACTTTTAGAATCACACAATAAAGGTGTTCTACTTACTTGAATACCATATTCTCTTAGCTGATGTTGAATCGACAACAGCTGTGCACAACAACTTCCTGCTGCCATATATTCAGACTCAACTGTAGATATTGCCACACTAGTCTGCTTCTTACTGCTCCAAGATATCAATCTTCCTCCCAGGAATTGGCATGTACCTGTATTACTTTTTCTATCTTCTCTACAGCTTGCAAAATCTGCATTTGAATAACCTGTTAGTAGAAAATCTCCTTTCCTAGGGTACCAAAGGCCTAGATTAGGTGTGCCCTTTAGATATCTAAAAATCCTCTTGACTGTAGTATAATGTGATTCTTTAGGGCATGCTTGGTACCTAGCACAAACACATGTTGCCTACATAATGTCTGGTCTACTAGCAGTGAAATATAATAGAGAGCCAATTATTCCTCTATACAAAGATTCATCTACAGGTTTAACTGCATCATCTTTGCATATAGGCATACTTGTTCCCATAGGAGTTTTCATGGTGGAGGATGATTCCATACCATACTTCTTAATTAACTCCTTGGTGAACTTAGACTGGGATATGGACAATCTATCATCAGTCTGTCTTACTTGGAGTCCCAAGAAGAACTTAAGTTCCCCCATACTGCTCATTTCAAACTTCCCTTGCATAAATTTGGCAAACTTCTTGCAAAGGTTGTTCTCTGTAGACCCAAAGATTATGTCATCTACATAGATCTGAACTAAGATTATCTTCCCTTTAAATTCCCTTAGGAATAGAGTTTTGTCTATTTTACCTCTTGAGAATTTGTTCTCAATAAGGAAAGTAGACAGGGTTTCATACCAAGCCCTTAGGGCTTGCTTTAACCCATACAATGCTTTCCTAAGTCTATAGACATAACCAGGTTTAAGAGAATCTACAAAACCTGATGGCTGCTCTACATAGACTTCTTCTTTTAGATCACCATTCAGGAATGCTGATTTCATATCCATTTGATATACCTTGAAGCCTTGATGTACTGCATAGGCAAGGAACACTCTGATTGCTTCCAGTCTTGCTACTGGGGAAAATGTTTGATCAAAGTCTATTCCCTCTTTCTGCCTGTATCCTTTTGCAACCAATCTTGCTTTATTCTTCACAATAACTCCATTCTCATCCAACTTGTTCCTAAAAATCCACTTTATATCAATGATGTTGTGGTCTTTTGGTTTAGGAACCAACTCCAAGACCTTGCATCTTCTAAACTGATTAAGCTCCTCTTGCATAGCATTAATCCAGTGTTGGTCTTGGATAGCTTCTTCAAATTTCTTTGGCTCTAGTTGAGATAGAAAACTTGAGTGCATGACTGTATTCAGATTTCTACTTCTGGTTTGCACTCCATGTCTTGGATCACCAATTATCTGATTTACTGGATGATCCTTTAGATGTCTTACAGTTGGAGGTAAAATTCCTTCTGGCTGAACACCTCTAGTTTTTTCATTATACTGCACCTCTTGGTTGTCATCAGCTTCTAGAGAGTCTTGTACTCCCCCTGGACAGTAGCCATCATTTTCCAATACTTCATCTGCAGTTGAGCCTTCTGCAATGGAAAGCTTGTCCATCCTATTGCTTATACATGTTGGACTGCATAAACTACAAGGCAACTCACTGTTGATTAATCTTGTTTCATCAAATACAACATGTACAGATTCTTCTACAACTTGAGTGTTCAAGTTGTAGACCCTATAAGCCTTACTATTATTGTTGTACCCAACAAATATCTCATCTTGGGATTTGGCAGCAAACTTAGTTAGATAAGACTTGTCATTGTTAAGGATATAACACTTGCAACCAAAGATCCTAAAATAGGATAAATTTGGTTTTCTACCTTTCATAATCTCATAGAGAGTCTTTTTGTGGTACTTAGTGATAGAAGTCATGTTGAGTACATGACATGCAGTGTTTACTGCCTCAGCCCAGAAATATTCTGGGAGAGAAGTGTCACTCAATAGAGTTCTTCCAGCTTCAATCAATGTCCTATTCTTTCTTTCAGCAATACCATTTTGCTGAGGTGTTCTAGGTGAGGAGAATTCTTGAAAAATCCCAAACTCTTCACACAATCTTGTCATACTTTCAGATTGAAATTCAGTGCCATGGTCACTTCTGACTTTGACCACTGTACTGTCTAGTTCATTCTGAATTTGTCTGACAAAATTGTGTAAAACACTTGGGGTTTCATATTTCTGTCTTAGAAAGAACACCCAGGAATATCTAGAATAGTCATCTATAACCACAAAAGTGTAGACCTTCCTACCTAGACTATGAACTGGCATAGGACCAAAAAGATCCATATGTAAGAGGTATAGACACCTCACCCAATCCTTGTTTTCAAGGCTATGAAAGGAGGATTTTGTCTGCTTGCCCTTTTGATAAGCTGAACATATCCCTTCCTTTATACACTTAACTTGAGGATCATTCCTCACTAACTCTTTACTAAAGAGTTGGTCAATTGTCTTGTAGTTAAGATGAGCCAGCCTCTTGTGCTATTTGACACAATGAGATGCTTTCTCATCAGCTACAAGACAAATAGGAGAACATTTGTTCTTACACCCAAAATCAAGACAATAAACATTTCTCTTTCTATATCCTGTCAAAATGATCTTTTGATCACTTTACCTTTTGATATGACATCCATTCTTAACAAATGAAATGTCATATCCTAGATCACTCAGCTGACTTATGCTTATCAGGTTGTGTTTCAAACCTTTTACATAAGCCACTTGAGTGATGGTAATTTGGTTGGAAGAGATGTTACCAAATCCTTTGATGATTCCTCTTTCAGATCCACCAAAGATTACTTTATGCCCATCTTGATATATGTGTACTCCTTCAGTAGCCCCTTTGTTCCAGTCATGTGCCTAGAACATCCACTGTCCAAGTACCATATAAGGGCATGGCAACTTGGACTTTCCTGCAATACAGAATTACTTTCCCTTAGAACCCAAGTAAGTCTTGGGTCCTTGGTTCAAGTTAGCACCATTCATATCAAAACTACCAGCAGCTCTTCTAACTGGTAGACTGTTGTTCTTCCTGACACTTATGTTATGCCAGTAGTCTAAGGCAAAATGGCCTGTCTTGCCACAGCACCAGCATTCATACTTGTTGTATCTAGGTCTAGATATATTTTTGACAGGAGAATTTTTGTTCTCTGATGGTGGTGCTGTTGCAGCTACACCCACTGGTTTCTTATAACCATGGAGTTTATGAACATGGGCTGACTTATTGGCATTAACACCATTATTATTCAGAACATCAGTCTTATTATGACCATGAATGTTTTCAAGATCATACTTGTTAGAAGGCTCATTCACCTTTCTAAAAACTACAAGGACTTTAAATTTCAATGGCTGAACAGAGGCTTTTGCCCTTTCTCTTGAAATGGGCAGCCCTGGTGTTACCTTTATAGCCTATCCCAGCCTTACCCTTTTGAGCCACAAACTCATCTATTAAGGGTATGACTGATTTTGGCTTAGAGTAACTAGCCACCAAATCTTTCTCTACTTGAAGTCTGACTTCCAGACTTTTAATTAGATCATTTTTATATGTGGTTGTACCCATCTGAATAACAGTAATAGTTTTCAGCTTAGCAACCTCATTCATTTGTTGATCCAATTCTTTCTCTAAACAAGATGCAGTCATCTTAAGATCTGCAATTTCCTTAGCCTGATTTTTGGCCAGGTTTTTGCTTTTCTAAAGTGTCTGCAATAAGTCCCCATATTCATCTATCAACTGATGAATATCTCCTTAAGATTCTGATCCATCCTCATCACTTGATGAAGATGAATCTGACTCTGAACCAGTACTGTAATCAGAAATTCTAGAATTACTTTGTACCTTACTAGGACCAGGCTGATCCTTGCACTTGTTGTCTTCTGATTCAGCCATCAGTCCCATGCACTAATGGTCTTCTTGTTCATTGATTGAGTCCAGTAATTGCATGAACTCCTCTTCTTCACTAGCTGTATACAGTCCAATGTATGCTTCAGCTTCAGATTCTGACTCTGAGGAGGATTGATCTGTAAGACTCTTCTCCTTCTTAGCAACAAAGGATTTCTCCTTCTTGCCCTTTTGTTGAGTCTTCTTTCTGTCTGCTGACTCCTTCCTCTTTTCTGTACACTCAGCCACCACATGTCCTGGCCTATTGCAGTAATAGCAAACAATTTTTGATGTTGTAGCTTTGCTGGGCTTAGACCTGCTCCTTTCCTTTCTTGATGATTTTCTCTTTTGATAGTAGTCATCAACTGGCTGGGATGTGGAGGGCCTTGACTTCCACTGCTTTTTGTTCAAGAACCTCTGAAACTGCCTTGTAAAGGCAGCAAAATCTGCATCTGAATCACTGCTATCTGAGTTCTGATTGTCTGAATTCTCTGAGATAACTTCAGCAACTTCCTTAGGAGGTGATGGAGACATCCTCTTGCTCTTTTTAGTGGCTTCAACCTTGAAGGCCACTGACTTTTCTCTATGCTCTCCTTTTGTATTTCTATCTTCCTCCTTCCTAGTCATTAGTTGCATTTCATATGATAGCAACTTTCCAAATAAGGTTGGAGGAGAAATGTCAGCTAGTTTGGCCACTTCTCTAACGGCACAAATCTTGGTATCCCAATCCTTTGTCAAGGATCTTAGGAATTTGTCATTCAGCTCATAAGTACTGAAGACCCTTCCATAGGACATCAGTTCATTCACTATCCTGTAGAATTTCTTGTAGCATTATGATATGCTATCAGACTTCCCTTGTCTAAAACTCTCATATTCTTGGTTGAGCATAGACTTCCTGTCTTGTCTAACTTCTTCAGAACCCTCCATGTAGACAATCAAAGTGTCCCACATTTCCTTGGAGGTTTTGCAGTGAATCAAATTTTGGAAAGTAGAATCATCTATGGCACTCACTATGATATTCTGAGCCCTTTTATCCATAGTTGCCAATATTATCTCATCCTTGGTCATTTCAGAAAAATCCTTAGGGTTCTCTGATTTGCATCTAAAACTGACACATGCATAGGGATATATGGACCTTCTTTTACTATGATATATATTTTAGGGTCAGAGGCCTCCATAAACAATCTAACTCTTTCTTTCCAGATTCCAAAAATCTCTTTCCTGCAGATGGGTAATTTCATTGACCCTAGTTCCTTATGATTCTCTCCAGAACCCATTTTCTTGATTCTTGATTCTGCCTTAGGGATCTAACTCAGACTATTAAGTCATTCTTTGAGCAACCTCCCTCTGATACCACTTGAAAGTTTTACTTTCAAGACTACCTAAACACCTAGAGGGGGGGTTAATAGGTACTTTTCCTTGATTTAACTTAAGGTAGAATATAACTACAGTTCTTTGAATAAATTAGATATTTCTATAGCTAACACAGCACAGCAATCACAATCATACACACATCACAGATTGCACACAGATTTATAGTGGTTCCCTAAGGTCTGGGTACATCCACTTTCCCCCTTCACCTATCTAGCAGTATGCTAGAGTCAGCCTAACTTCTTCCTTTAACTCAGATCCTCAGATCCTACAGCTCAGAATCCAGAAGGATTCCTACAACTCAGGCTAACAAGCCCTACCTCAGCCTTGCCACAAGGCCTACAACTCAGAGAATACCTTCTCTTACAACTCAGGCATAAACAGCCCTACCTCAGCCTTGCTACAAGGCCTACAGCTCAGAGAATACCTGTAACATCTCTACCCGTCAAGAAGAATATAATAGAGGATCCGGCCGGGGCCCCACACCATATTCCACAAACAGGCGGAGACGCTACGAAATAATATCAAAACCAACGCGACCTAACACAGAGCATTCTAGCGGAAGCTTCACGGTTGAATTAATGAACTCAAGATAAACAACATTGTCCACTAACATAGGAATGTAAGTATACATCAAAAGAGTCTGGCCTTAAGGCCTTACAACAGTTTCTCTTAACAAGGGTGTGGTTTACAGACATCGGCACGCAGGCCGGCCACACATGAACAAAAGAAACAAAACAATGCCTTCGAGGGCAGCAATGCAGCTTTGGGCTTCAGCCCGCTAAGTCCCGCTCGGACCAGCTCCTCCAGCACCTGTAAGAACCAATCCACCAAATGGTGGCAAAACAGGGCAACGGTCAGCATTCAGCTGACCAATTATAACGACCCTGCCCCTGGCACGGGGCAGCGGAATTCCATCCCTGCATAGCATTCATCCAACATGATATATAGCCATTCAAGCAAGACGTGCACGCCCGCACCGTCACATATCACAAACGTCGGCTCGACGGCCCGACGCTCCGTGCACTCAGGGCACATTCACACCGTTCAGAGGTCCCAGACATAACGGCGCACTATGAGCATTCTAGTCTGATCGGCTCACCGGCCGTCGACTCTCGCTATGTGATCCTAACAGGGTCTTAAGCACCCAAGGTTAGACAACCATAACGCGGGTACAGATCCACCTTTCCCGTTGCTCACATCGTCAGACTCACGCCTGGACTGACGCGGGTACAGTTTCACCTTGCCCGTTCCACCATTTCCTAGTTGCAGCCTCACGGCTCAACTTTCCACCAGTAGCACTCACGGCCACAAGAGAGTTCAACTCTCATAATTTCCTGGACTTCCTCCAGTACTTTTATCCATCATGCATACAAGCAATCATCACGGAGCCTTCTCCGATATGCAACCAAGCATCACCAATCCAGACCATGTCCAGATGGGCTTCACACAGCATGCCTAGATCCGTACTCCAATTCCGGACTCTAACAAGGGGGACTTCACATATCTACCCCAAGGGACGCCACAACCCACCGCACACTCGCGGGGAAGGGTTTTCCCTATGCAATGCAGGAATTAAGGACTTCACATGTCCAAGAAGGAAATCGTTACCCTAGGAGTTCGCTTCGGAGCCATGGAGAGAAATTTGAGACGGATGAAAGCCTTCGCAGCAGCGTTGCCTTCGCAAATCCGAACTCGGCTCGCGATTTGGACCACCGTAGCACCACCGGCAGCCGGACTCCACTTCTTCTTCCTCCTTGCTCTCACCTCTCTCTTAAACTTTAGAAAGAGAGTAGGATTTTAGAAATGAGCCCTCTTTTCCTCCTTTCCCGGCCTTATCAGCCCAGGAATGAACTCCAGCCACAGGATTCTACTTAAAGAAAATGAAGGGCCAAGATCTACTGAAAATTCCCTTTTCTTTTGGCCGACACGGCCTGTGACACGCCCGTGTCACAGGCCGTGTACCCTTAAGCGGCACACGCGGCAGTCGCACCGACTGAAATATTCGAGAACACGGGCATCGACACGCTCGTGTCGAACCTGACACGCCCGTGTCAGTCATGAGACACGCCCGTGTCTCCTGTTACACGGTACTCACCGATCTCCAAAACCAGTACACGGGTCGGAACACGGCAACTGACACGCCCGTGTCCAGCCTCACACGCCCGTGTTCCCGGCCGTGTTGAAGGTCGTGTCCTGCTCTGACTTGAATAGGCCAATTTCGAAAATTAATTCGAACACGCCCTGGGACACGCCCGTGTCGAAGGCCGTGTCCCAGGCTCGACGATCGTCGACTCTCAAACGTCGACTAGCCTGAACACGCCCTGGGACACGCCCGTGTCCCAGGCCGTGTACACCCGACACGCCCTGGGACACGCCCGTGTCCCAGGCCGTGTCTAACAGCCTCCAACCCAAAATTGTTTGCAAGCATATTTTGAGATTTTTGGGGTGTTACAATCCTCCCCCCCTTAATAAAATTTCGTCCCGAAATTTGAAAACAATAGGGAGAAAATCACAAAACATTTATAGGTTTCTATTACATATACAACGAGTGAACAAGTTACGAAAATAACTCGGGAAACTCGGCTCGCATGGTCTGCTCGCGCTCCCATGTTAGCTCTTCTCGGCCACAATTGTCCCACCGGACTTTGACCATCCCAATCACCTTGTTCCGCAACTGTTTCTCGGCTCGATCCTCTATCCGTATAGGCTTCACCTTTGTCGTTAGCCCATACTCAACTGGCACTCGATCATTTTCAACTATATGAGCTGGATCCTTGACTGCTTTGCGTAACACCGAGATGTGAAACACATCATGCAATCCACTCAATTCCAATGAAAGAGCTAACCGATAGGCAGCTTCCCCAACTCGCTCCACTACTTCAAACGGACCAAGGTAGCGCGGACTTAGCTTTTTCAACCGCCGGATCCGAGATACGCCTTTGAAGGGCTTAATCTTTAAATAGACCCAGTCACCCACCGCGAACTCCACGTTCCGGTGCTTAGCATTGTAATACTTGGCCTGCCGATCTTGGGCTATTAGGAGCCTCTCTCGAATAGAGCGTATTGTTGAGGTAGCATCCTCGACTTCCTTTTTTCCTAAAAGTTTAGTCTCGCCAGTTTCTGCCCAAGCTAGCGATGTACGACACTTGCGACCATACAGCGCTTCAAATGGGGCCATGCCTATACTCGCTTGATAGCTATTATTATAGGCAAATTCCACCATAACAAGATGTTCTTCCCACTTCTTACCGAAGTCCAGGGCGCACATACGGAGCATATCCTCCATCGTTCTGTTGGTTCGTTCAGTTTGGCCATCCGTTTGCGGGTGAAAGGCCGTACTGAATGCTAACTTCGTGCCCAACATTTGATGAACTAATCTCCAATCCTTTGAAGTAAAACGCCCATCTCGGTCACTTACGATGCTCCGGGGAACACCGTGCAATCGAACTATCTGCTCCACATAGAGCTTTGCCAACGTTTCCACTGAATCGTCCCGCTTGTTTGGTATAAAGTGAGCCACCTTTGTCAACCGGTCTACAATCACCCAGATTGAGTCATGGCCACGCTGAGATCTCGGCAATCCGTGCACGAAATCCATAGAAATATCCTCAAATTTCCATTGCGGAACCGGCAACGACTTCAGTAAACCACTCGGCCGTTGACATTCTGCCTTTACCAAAGCACAAGTACGACATTTAGCCACATACGCGGCTATGTCCTTCTTTAAACCAGGCCACCAGAACAGTTTCTTCATGTCTTTGTACATTTTTGTGCTCCCAGGGTGAATTGAATACTTTGTAAAGTGTGCTTCATATAGCAATTCTTCCCGCAATTTACCCGCACTAGGGACGCACAATCGGCCATCTTTTCGTAATAAACCATCATCCCAGGAGAACTGATCACCAGATCCCTCCTTTGCATAGCGTTGGAGACTTTCATCCAACTCCGTTGCCCGCCGAACCCTGTCAGCAAGGTCATATTGAACCTCCAACCAGCTCACGCATGCTTCAGTCGAAGAATCTCTTTCCACACAAGATATCTCCAAGGCTTCCAACTCCTGGATTAACCGCTCATCATGTATCCGCAACCAATTTGCCCGTACTGGAGTCTGACGACTCAAGGCATCAGCGACCACATTTCCCTTTCCGGGAACATAATGAATATCGAATGTAAAATCCCCAAGGAATTCCATCCACCTCCTTTGTCGCATATTCAACTCCTTTTGATCGAGCAGATACTTTAAGCTTTTATGATCGGTATAAATATCTACTTTCACTCCATAAAGATAATGCTGCCACAACTTTAGCGAAAAAATCACCGCCGCCAACTCCAAATCATGGACGGGGTAATTACGCTCATGCACTTTCAATTGACGTGAACCATAAGCGATCACCTTGCCAAACTGCAGGAGAACGCAGCCTAAGCCGCTTCCTGACGCATCGCTGTATATTTCAAATCCATCTGTACCACATGGCGACGTCAAAACAGGTGCCGTGGTCAAACGACTTTTCAGTTCATCAAAAGCTCGTGCGCACTCCGGCGTCCAAACGAACTTCTGCTCCTTTCTCGTCAACGTAGTCAGAGGCAAAGCAATCCGGGAGAAGTTCTCCACGAACCTCCTATAGTAGCCTGCCAGTCCAAGGAAACTCCTGACTTCGGCCACCGAAGACAACACTGGCCAATCACGAATGGCACTTATCTTAGCCGGATCCACCGCTATGCCCTCTCCACTTACCACATGGCCTAGAAAAGCCACCGACGAGAGCCAGAACTCACACTTTGAGAACTTGGCATACAGCTTATTCCTTCGCAAGGTATGCAATACTAATCGCAAATGGTTTGCATGATCTTCCTTCGATTGTGAATATACAAGGATATCATCAATAAACACAATCACAAACAAATCCAGGTATTCGCGGAACGTTCGATGCATGAGATCCATGAAAACCGAAGGCGCATTACATAAGCCGAACGGCATCACTATGAACTCATAATGACCATAGCGTGTGCCAAACGCTGTCTTGGGAATGTCACCTTCCCTAATCCGCAACTGGTAATACCCGGACTTCAAGTCCAACTTTGAATAGACGGTTGAGCTTGCTAGCTGATCGAACAAGTCATCGATCCGAGGAATTGGATACTTGTTTTTCTCCGTCAGCTTGTTTAGTTCGCGATAATCAATACATAGTCGCAAACCACCGTCTTTCTTTTTCACAAAAAGAACAGGCGCGCTCCAAGGTGACATACTTGGGCGTATATAACCCTGCTCCAACAACTCTTGCAACTGAACTTTCAGTTCAGCCATTTCTTTTGGCGCTACCCGATACGGCGAACGGGCCACGGGTTTTGCACCCGGCACCAGCTCGATAGCGAAGTCAATTTCCCTTTGGGGAGGTAACCCCGGAAGGTCCTTTGGAAACACATCCGCATATTCCGACACAATCGGCACTTCACTCACACTAGCCTTTGGCGCCACCGCCTCTATGAGTGTGAAGAACAACTCCGCACCCTTCCGAACTGCCTTAACAACTTGGAGAGCGGATAACAACATCCCACTCATCCCTTGCATACCAATGAACTTGGTCTCTTGTTCGGTATTTTGCCCAAGTGTGACCTCTTTTGACGTGCAATCAATACAGGCACGCTGCTCTGAAAGCCAGTCCATACCAAAGATTATATCAAATTCTTTGATCGGCAATACTAGTGTTTCCACCTTGAACTCCCGACTTCCTATCTTGACCTCAATACCGCAAGATCGATCCGCGCACATCAAATATCCGTTAGGCAACAACACCTTTACACTGTCTGTCTTGGTCCGGATAGGCACCCCGACACGCACGACAAAATCCTCAGACAGAAACGAATGTGAAGCACCTGTGTCAAACAGTGCTCGCGCCGGATACTCTCGTATAAGGACAAACCCTATAACATGACAATTAAAACAAGCACATCACACCAAAAGTAAAAACATTAAAACTTAAGCGCACCTGTGACGACATCAGCCTGCTTAATGGCCTCCTGTTGTCCAAGATTGAAGACCCTGGGCTGCGCGTGCGAGGCAGAAGACTCCACCACAGCCTTCCCCTTCTCCGCATAAGACGCTCCCGTCTTCTTATCACCCTTTGGAGGACCAAATCGGCATTCACGTGCGAAGTGTCCAACCTTCCCGCACGTAAAACACGCACGAGCTCCATTCCCAGATGTGTCCGTCACAGTCGCAGAAGGAGCTTGTCCAGAAGACTTAGACTTCTTATTCCATTTCCTTCGGTAGCCAAACTTGTCCGGACGCGGCGGCTTAAACTCCGGCTTCACAACCGCCAAGTTTCCCTTTGCTTGCCCCCGTTTCATGTCCGTCTCCAAAGAACGAGCCGTACAGACTAAGGCTTGGAATCCCTGACTCACAGAACTCGAGAGCAAATACCTTAGCTCATCTCGCAGTCCCGCATAAAACCGACTAGTCTTACGCTCTTCTTCGGCGAAGATCGAGCCCGCATATCTTCCCAAACGGGTGAACTCATGCAGGTAGTCATCCACACTTCGATCTCCCTGTGCTAACCGTTGGAACTCCATTTCCATCGATATCCTTTGCTGCATCGGCAGATGTTGTGCTAAGAACAACCGAGAGAATTCTTCCATTGTAATTTCTGCCAATTGCCTGCCGGCCAAGTGATGCAGTTCAATCTCATCCCACCACAATCGCGCCTCTCCTTCCAGTAGGAAAGTGGCCAACATCACTTTCTGTTCCTCCTCAACCCTGATAGCCCTCATAATCCTTTTGATTCTTGCAAGCCAATCCTCTGCTTGGGCCGGTGTACCCGCCCCATGAAACTGCGGAGGGTTAAAGCTCAAGAATTGCTTCCATTGTTGATCTGCTACCCGCGGATCAACTTCGGCTTCTACCGGTTCTTGCCGTACCCCAGCTTGCGCTGGCACCACTGCAGGACGTGCTTGCCCAGTCTGCTGAGCATTCATCACAGCAAGTACCGTTTCCGTGATAAGACGGACTGTTTCAGCGGATGGCGGAGTTGTGGGCACCTCGGCTAGTGCCGCACTCTCAACAGAACGTTGTGGTTCGGACTGACCCGCAACACTTCTGGTCACCTATATGTGTAAATTACACAGGTTAACGACCAATACAAACGGCAATCATACAAAAAGAATACACAAGTTCAACAACCAAGTGTATTTGCATTCCTAAGTGGACAATCTTGAGTTCAAATTAAATGTTATAACGACAGCACGAACACGTGCTCGCCACCTCTCAAAAGAATTCGTCCGCGAATTCGGAAGAGATCGACCAACAAGCTGATACCAAATTGTAACATCTCTACCCGTCAAGAAGAATATAATAGAGGGTCCGGCCGGGGCCCCACACCATATTCCACAAACAGGCGGAGACGCTACGAAATAATATCAAAACCAACGCGACCTAACACAGAGCATTCTAGCGGAAGCTTCACGGTTGAATTAATGAACTCAAGATAAACAACATTGTCCACTAACATAGGAATGTAAGTATACATCAAAAGAGTCTGGCCTTAAGGCCTTACAACAGTTTCTCTTAACAAGGGTGTGGTTTACAGACATCGGCACGCAGGCCGGCCACACATGAACAAAAGAAACAAAACAATGCCTTCGAGGGCAGCAATGCAGCTTTGGGCTTCAGCCCGCTAAGTCCCGCTCGGACCAGCTCCTCCAGCACCTGTAAGAACCAATCCACCAAATGGTGGCAAAACAGGGCAACGGTCAGCATTCAGCTGACCAATTATAACGACCCTGCCCCTGGCACGGGGCAGCGGAATTCCATCCCTGCATAGCATTCATCCAACATGATATATAACCATTCAAGCAAGACGTGCACGCCCGCACCGTCACATATCACAAACGTCGGCTCGACGGCCCGACGCTCCGTGCACTCAGGGCACATTCACACCGTTCAGAGGTCCCAGACATAACGGCGCACTATGAGCATTCTAGTCTGATCGGCTCACCGGCCGTCGACTCTCGCTATGTGATCCTAACAGGGTCTTAAGCACCCAAGGTTAGACAACCATAACGCGGGTACAGATCCACCTTTCCCGTTGCTCACATCGTCAGACTCACGCCTGGACTGACGCGGGTACAGTTTCACCTTGCCCGTTCCACCATTTCCTAGTTGCAGCCTCACGGCTCAACTTTCCACCAGTAGCACTCACGGCCACAAGAGAGTTCAACTCTCATAATTTCCTGGACTTCCTCCAGTACTTTTATCCATCATGCATACAAGCAATCATCACGGAGCCTTCTCCGATATGCAACCAAGCATCACAAATCCAGACCATGTCCAGATGGGCTTCACACAGCATGTCTAGATCCGTACTCCAATTCCGGACTCTAACAAGGGGGACTTCACATATCTACCCCAAGGGACGCCACAACCCACCGCACACTCGCGGGGAAGGGTTTTCCCTATGCAATGCAGGAATTAAGGACTTCACATGTCCAAGCAGGAAATCGTTACCCTAGGAGTTCGCTTCGGAGCCATGGAGAGAAATTTGAGACGGATGAAAGCCTTCGCAGCAGCGTTGCCTTCGCAAATCCGAACTCGGCTCGCGATTTGGACCACCGTAGCACCACCGGCAGCCGGACTCCACTTCTTCTTCCTCCTTGCTCTCACCTCTCTCTTAAACTTTAGAAAGAGAGTAGGATTTTAGAAATGAGCCCTCTTTTCCTCCTTTCCCGGCCTTATCAGCCCAGGAATGAACTCCAGCCACAGGATTCTACTTAAAGAAAATGAAGGGCCAAGATCTACTGAAAATTCCCTTTTCTTTTGGCCGACACGGCCTGTGACACGCCCGTGTCACAGGCCGTGTACCCTTAAGCGGCACACGCGGCAGTCGCACCGACTCAAATATTCGAGAACACGGGCATCGACACGCCCGTGTCGAACCTGACACGCCCGTGTCAGTCATGAGACACGCCCGTGTCTCCTGTTACACGGTACTCACCGATCTCCAAAACCAGTACACGGGTCGGAACACGGCAACTGACACGCCCGTGTCCAGCCTCACACGCCCGTGTTCCCGGCCGTGTTGAAGGTCGTGTCCTGCTGTGACTTGAATAGGCCAATTTCGAAAATTAATTCGAACACGCCCTGGGACACGCCCGTGTCGAAGGCCGTGTCCCAGGCTCGACGATCGTCGACTCTCAAACGTCGACTAGCCTGAACACGCCCTGGGACACGCCCGTGTCCCAGGCCGTGTACACCTGACACGCCCTGGGACACGCCCGTGTCCCAGGCCGTGTCTAACAGCCTCCAACCCAAAATTGTTTGCAAGCATATTTTGAGATTTTTGGGGTGTTACAATACCTTCTCATATAACTCAGACATAAACAACCCTACCACTCAGTGAATAAATCTCCTATACTCAGCCTTTATAAAATAGGCTTACAACTCTAATCTATGAATAGATCCTACAGAATTTGATAAGGAATTTTGTAATCTCTTACCCCTGTTGAGAGAGAAGGGATAAGAACTTTCTTGATCAGCTTCTTGAAGAGGCTGATGGCTGAAATCAACTTGATCTTAGCTTTCTTCAAAGCTTCTTGAATCTGAACTTAGTTGGGTTGATTTCCTTTGAATATAACTGACTGGTAGCTTCCTTCTTAGACTTTAGAAATAGATCTGAATCTTCTTGACAGATTAGTTCAGTATCTGCTTCTTGAGAGACCTGTGAATGTCTCCTCCTTGTCTTCAAATAGCTGGATCTCTCTCTATCCAAACCTCTTGAAGATACTTCTGAATTCTTGATTGAATTCCACTTAGATAGAATCTGAATAGTAAACTACTTCAAAACGTCTTCTTAGATCTTCTCACGAAGATCTTCTTCTTTGTTACTTGTACTTTCTTGATCAGAGATCAATTTCTAATTATGTTAGTTGTGACAATACTTGTCCCTTCTTTATGTGTATCTTTTTCTTCTTCTGAATCCATCTATTTATAGACTTCATCCATAGTAACCGGCTGATCCGGTTTATAACTAACTTCTGACAAGTTTGACAGCTTCAGAAAACCCGTTGTAACTCACAGCTATCAAGTCATCAAATAGTTCTTGAGCCTTTGACTATGTCAGCAAAGCGTCGAGTCTGTCTGTCATAAAGTGTCGAGACCATCTGTCAATATGTGTCGACATAAGTGACTTAAGTGTCGACACAGCCTTTGGTGATGTCGACATAGCTGCCTTAATGTCGACACAGCTTCTTGATACTGCATCTTGAGAATGTGTCGACACTAATTATTTGTGTCGACACAAACACTTCACCATTCATCAGCAATCAACTTTGTCTAGACTCGGCTGTGTGTCGACACAAGTCCTGTGTGTCGACACAGTTGATGTAGACTCAGAACATAGCGTGTGTCGACACTGCCTCCAGGTGTCGACACAGTTGTTGTCGACTCTGCCTCTGTGTGTCGACACAGCCTCCCGGTGTCGACACAGTCGATGTCGACAATAATCTTCTGTGTGTTGACACTGCCTCCTAGTGTCGACACAAATTCACTGAGGTGTCGACACAGCCATTTCCAAGTGTCGACACAATCTTACTGAAGTGTCGACACAGCTTCCTCAGGTGTCGACATATGGACTTAGAATATTTTTCCTGCATTCTAACACATTCTTAACCTGCACATATAAACTCAAAATAACATCAAATACATCTTGATGTATATCATTGAGCTAAGTGAGGCTTCTCCAAATCAGGTACACATTTTTCAATGTACCCAACAGAGCTCCCACACACACCCTAGCCGCAAAGTCACAAATGACTTGAGAATGAGAGGGGAGAACTCTTCTTCCCTATTTAGTGCTCACGAGCAAAAGATCTAGGTCATTAGATCAAGTTCCAAGAAGATCAGATGCTCAAAAATTGATTATTTGCAAAACTGGTTCACATATAACTCAAAGTAGTTCTCTGACTTGTGTCATTAAGTTCACACGATGGCACACTTGTTCACACAATGATTTTCAAACAAACACAACACAAGCTATCGCTTGGCGGTAATTCTAACACCGGCGTTAGCTTTATGCTATCTCGTCCACTACTAAATGACACGGTCAAGTTAACACAATAATATTGGAGTGTACTCGATGACATTGGAGTGTACACTATGATATTGGAGTGTACAAGATGACATTAGAGTGTACATGATGATATTGGAGTGTACACAACGATATTAGAGTGTATACGACGTCATTGGAGTGTATACAATGATATCACCTTTATCTTCTGGTCAAGAGAAAAAGAGCTACCTTCTGCACTTGACCCAGCACTCCCAGACATTAGGAAAAATTTTGTGGTGTTACAAGTGGATCATTCATTTATTAGATATTCATATGAGATATCCTGATCATATTTGTTTCTAAGCAATATGACCTTTTGAAATATGGATTGATCCATTGGGGATTTCCCCTTATCATTCTCCTTATTATAACCTACACCCCCTCTATAAGGTGCAGAGAATCTATTAATAATTGGAAGGATGGTTTGTGGCTTAGAAAACTTGGTCACAATCTTCCTTTCAACTTAGAGTTTGTTCTCCAAATCCTTGATAGCTTTTTCTTTTAATTTAGAATTTTAGCTTATGCTTCAAACTTCTTTTGAAGCATCAGCAAGTCATCGTTCATGTTTGTTATCTCTTTGGTCTTCTCATCGACCTGAGATTTAAAGGGCGCAAGAATTTTTTTCTTCATCTCGAACCTTAGACCAAATTTTAATTCTTTTCAGTGCTTATAGAAGAGAACCAAATTATTCTACTGGATCAGTATCACTCTCGTCATCGGATGATGAGCTTTCTTCTTACTCAAAACATGAGATTGATAGTTTGGCCTTAATGCATACATGAGCAAGATGAGAACCATCCTGACTTTCTTCATTTATCATGGCCGTAATCTCATAATAGTCTTCATCTTTAGCCTCACTATCTGTGATGGATATGGTTGCCCTTATGCACACCTTAACAGTAGGATAGTCATCCTGACCATTATCTTCAGACAAAGCAATAAGCCTCAGATAGGCTTCATCTTCAGATTTAGAAGTGTTACTACTTCTTTCACTCAATGACTTGGTCTTCTTGGCAATATAGCTCTTCTCATATTTCTTGACTAGGCCTGCGAGCGGTTCGGTTTGGGTCGGTTTGGACCCAAACCGAAACCGAACTGACATGCCTCGGTTTTTGGCTTATCCAGATCGACCTGAACCGAATCCGGTCAGTTCGGTTCAAAGTCGGTTCGATTTTTTTCGGTTCGGTGTCGATTTTTTGTGAACAAACATATAATAATTAATATTAAACCCATCTTTTTTATTTGTTTGAAGAAGAGGACATCTATATATATATATATAAGTAACAAGAAAGTATAAAATAGACAATTTCAGATATATGAAAGTAATAATGAGAAAAAATGAAAATATGTCAAAACCTTTGAGGCTTTAAAATTTTTATCAATTTCTTCTAAATCTAAACTTATTAACTTCCCTTTTCAGTGATATCAGGGCGAAGGAGAAAATCTGTGCCAGAAAAACAAATATAAATAGAGAAGTAAAATGAAGGGGATAAGCCCAAGAGAAGGGGGCGGTGGATCAGGAACTAGAATGTGAAAACAAATATAAAGATGTGAAAACAATTAAACAAATATGTACCTGCAGCTGAGACTGAAAGCCTGAGAGAAGGGGATCTCCGGATCTAGAATTGGAATGTAAAAGGCACAGCGCATAGAGTGTGTTAAAGGCACATTGCACATCACACAGGGTCGACTCCTCGACGATGAGTCAGTGAAGATGGCCGGCGCAGGGGCCCGGGGAGGGGAGAAGCTCTAGAGAGTAGAGATTCAGAGAAGTGGAGGGCCTGGAGGCTGTGGAGCGGCGAAATAAGCGCACGGGGTCGACCGTGAGTCGTTGAAGATGGTTGGGCCAATCGGCGTTGGGGAGGGGAGAAGATCTAGAGAATTGGACTTCGCCACTTCGGCGAAGTGGAGAGGCCAGCGGGTCGAGCGGCGGAGTCGGAAGAAAATCGTGAATCGCGATATACGGGAAATGACCTAGCACTCTAGCAGCAGGACTCGGGAGGCCGTGAGGGAGATGAATTGAGGAAATGAGTCAAATGACATTAAGATATTGGTTTATATAAATTATATCCTCTGTTGTTTAACGTATACAGGAAATGAGCATTTTGGTTAAACATCTGAGGATTTAATAAAAAAGAACGAATTCGGATTTGGGAAATAAGTTCCGTGACAGGCCGTTGATTAAGATATTTCATATTTCGTTGTGCACACAACAATACAGCATACTTGGCCCCTCTTTAAATTAAACATCATTTAATATTTAAAATATAGTAATATAGTATACAAGTAATACAACTATGCATAATTTAAAAATTCTATAACATTACTCGGTTTGATCGGTTTTCATAATTTGAAAACCGACCCGAATCGATAGTCCTTCGATTTTCAAAAGCTCTAGATCAAACCGACACTGGGCCGGGCGGTTTGGTGTCATAATTAGCATGGTTTGGTCGGTTCGGTCGGTTTAGTCAGTTTTTGGTTTTCGCTCCTCACCCCTATTCTTGACTTTATGTAATTTCTTTTCTTCAAATTTTGTATTGTTCTTTCTTTTAGAAGGACAATCTGCAATAATGTGATCTAACGTTTTGCAGCCATAACAAATAATATCAGTTGAAAATATTTGTTATGTTTATAATCATACTTGTCCTCCTTGGACTTGTATCATGGATTTTCATTAAAGTAGTTTGATTTTCATGAGCTGGAAGAGGAAGATTTGTTCTTCCCTTCTCTCCTTTTACTCAACACCTTCTTTAACTGTTTGGAGAATAAGGATAATTCTCCATCAGTCAGCACTGACCCAGAAGTGCTGGTTTTAGAGTATTCTTGTTCAACATGTCTTTCATGAGGAATAAGAAATTCCTCTCTTCTTCTTCTTGAGCTCTCAGCCTTAAAAGCTACTCACTATTCCTTGGAGTGGGGCTTACTGCTTTCCTTTTCAGCCTTCTTTGTGTTTAGATTGGACAAAAGCTTTTCAAACAAGTTTTGGGGCTCCATTTTGGCAAGGTTCCCCATTTCTCTAATGGCACGGATTTTGATGTTCCATTTTTTATTCAAGGAACTTAGGAACTTGTCATATAAATCATAATTTATGAACTCTCTCCCATAAGTTCTCAAGTCATTTTGTAACGACCCTGGCGCGTACGTAACAGCGTTACGGCTCCGCTCTCCAGGCATCGCTACCGGGCTGCACCCCAAGCACCCCAACCCCTCTCCAGCCCACTGGCGGGTTGTTGGTGGCCACAGCCTCCCTTTGATGAGCGAACTCGACAGTTAAGTTGGGCCGTACGGGGACTTCCCAGGAGGTCACCCATCCCAGTACTACTCTCGCCCAAGCACGCTTAACTATGGAGTTCCTTCACTTCTCATCACCAGTTGAGCGGAAGCTGCTTATCGACTAGCACTTTCAGCAGACTTGGGTGGATTACATGATGTATTTCACATCTCAGTACTTCGGAAGGCTATTAAGGATCTAGCTCAAGTAGTGGAGAAGGATCGGGTACCGGTCGAGTATGGGCTAACGACGAGGGTTCGACCCATTCGGATCGAGGATCGAGCCGAGAAACAGTTGCGGAACAAAGTGATCGGGATGGTCAAAGTCCGGTGGGACAATTGTGGCCGTGAAGAGCTAACATGGGAGCGAGAGCAGACCATGCGAGCTGAATTTCCCGAGCTGTTTGTATAAACTGTAGACCGTGTACCTTTTGTTATAACAGAGTTATTAAGTTACAGCATTGTAGTTTCTTGTTTTCCTTACCGTGTCAAATTTCGGGACGAAATTTTGTTAAGGGGGGAGGATTGTAACACCCCAAAAATCTCAAAAATGGATTTGAGGTGCAGGTTATGTTACACGGCCTGGGACACGGGCGTGTCCCAGGGTATGTCGGGGGTACACGGCCTGGGACACGGGCGTGTCCCAGGGCGTGTCACTCAAATAATAGGCGGATTGAGTCAAAAGATTACACGGCCTGGAACCAAGCCTTGAACACGGCCGTGCCAGATTTGATACGGGCGTGTCCGATGTCGTGTGCCTACCCGTGTACTGCTGTTTGAGTTTGGAGCTCGATGAGGCAGGGGTGACACGGGCGTGTCTCATGACTGACATGCTCTGCATGTGCGCCCTAGACTTTGGTAAGAGATGGGAGGAGTATATCTTTCTTGTAGAATTTGCCTATAATAATAGCTACCAAGCGAGCATCGGTATGGCACCATTTGAGGCTTTATATGGTCGTAAATGTCGTACACCGTTAGCATGGGCAGAAGCAGACGAATCTAAGCTGAGTGGGAAAAAGGAAGTCGAAGAAGCTACCTCGCTCATACGCTCTATTCGAGAGAGGCTATTGATAGCCCAAGATCGTCAAGCAAAGTACTACAATGCCAAACATCGGAACGTGGAGTTCGCGGTGGGTGATTGGGTATATTTGAAGATAAAACCCTTCAAAGGCGTGTCCAGGATTCGGCGTTTGAAAAAGCTAAGTCCGAGGTATCTTGGTCCATTTGAGGTGGTGGAGCGAGTTGGGGAAGCTGCTTATCGACTAGCACTCTCAGCAGACTTGGGTGGATTACATAATGTATTTCACATCTCAGTACTTCGTAAGGCTGTTAAGGATCCAGCTCATATAGTGGAGAATGATCGGGTACCGGTCGACTATGGGCTAACAACGAGGGTTCGACCCATTCGGATCGAGGATCGAGCCGAGAAACAGTTGCGAAACAAAGTGATCGGGATGGTCAAAGTTCGGTGGGACAATTGTGGCCGTGAAGAGCTAACATGGGAGCGAGAGCAGACCATGCGAGCTGAATTTCCCGAGCTGTTTATATAAACTGTAGACCGTGTACCTTTTATTATTACAGAGTTATTAAGTTATAGCATTGTTTTTCCTTGTTTCCTTACCGTGCAAATTTCGGGACGAAATTTTGTTAAGGGGGGGAGGATTGTAACACCCCAAAAATCTCAAAAATGAATTTGAGGTACAGGTTGTTTTACACGGCCTGGGACATGGGCGTGTCCCAGGGCGTGTCAGGGGTACACGGCCTGGGACACGGGCGTGTCCCAGGGCGTGTCACTCAAATAATAGGCGGATTGAGTCAGAAGATTACACGGCCTGGAACCAAGCCTTGAACACGGCCGTGTCAGATTTGACACGGGCGTGTCCGATGCCGTGTGCCTACCCGTGTACTGCTGGTTGAGTTTGGAGCTCGATGAGGCAGGGGTGACACGGGTGTGTCTCATGACTAACACGGGCGTGTCAGGATCGACACGGGCGTGTCGATGCCCGTGTTCTGGTAAAGTTTAGTCGGTACGAGTACCGCGTGTGCCGCTTAAGGGTACACGGCCTGTGACACGGGCGTGTCACAGGCCATGTCAGCCAAAAAAGTGTGATTTTGGGAAAATCGTGGCCGTTCATTTTCTCTCTTTGGATCCAAAGGCTCAGGTGATTCCTGGCTAGATTAAGTCAGCAGAGGCTTGATGAAGAAATCATTCTTCATTTGGTTAAGGAAGAGAGAAAGAGAGAGGAGGAAGAAGAAGGAGGAGGAGATCAAGCCACCGGTGGAGCTCCCGTGGTCCGATTCGTGATCTGAGGCCAGCGTTGTGAAGGCAAAGCTGCTGCGGTTCTTTCTCACTGGCTAGTTTTCGATGGCTCCCAAGAGATCGTCAAGGGTAACGATCTCCCTTCTTGGACATGTGAAGTCCTTTTCTGCATTGCATAGGGAAAACCCTTCCCCGCGAGTGTGCGGTGGGTTGTGGTGTCCCTTGGGGTAGATATGTGAAGTCCCCCTTGTTAGAGTCCGGAATTGGAGTACGGATCTAGGCATGCTGTGTGAAGCCCATCTGGACATGCTGGTCTGGATTGGTGATGCTTGTTTGCATATCGGAGAAGACTCCGTGATTATGGCTTGTTTGCCTTGTGCCTACCTGTTGCTTGGTGCAGCAGGAAGTACTGGATGAAGTCCAGGAAATGAAGAGGGTTGGATGCAACTCTTGTGGCCGTGCGTTGCCACTTTGTGTGCGGTTGAGCCGTTGGGCTGCAACTCGATGAAAAGGCAGATTGCCGAACAGGAAAGGTGAAACCGACCCGCGCCTATAAATTGCCATGGATACTTCCGTATTCGAGGTGGCACGGCGACTTGAGCAACGGGGGGTGGCTGATCCGTACCTGCGTTAGGTCCGTCCGACTTGGAAGCCTGGTTATGGGTTTTGTTGGAGCGCCTAATGAGAGTCTTAGGCCCGCGCACCGAAAAGACTAGAATGCTCAAATACCGTGTAGACGGTGGTGTTGACCCTGGTTTTCCGGTGCACCAAGAATGTGCTCTGAGTGCACGGACTGTCGGGCCATGTGGCCGACTGTTGTGATGGCTTGAATGTGCCTGCGCGCACATAGTTGCTATTGTTGATACCATGCTGTGCAGGGAAAGAATGCTACTGCCCCGAGAAAGGGGTAGGATTGTTATAATTGGGTCAGCTGAATGCTGACCGTTGTTGTTTGCCACCGTTTGGGTGGATTGTCCCTATGCAGGTGCTGGAGAGCCAAGTGGTAAATGAAGGGCTGGAGCCATACTGCTGTTGTTGCTGCTGCGGCGGCTAGCCCTTGAAGGCTGCAAAAAAGGGTTTTGTTTGTTTTGCTTTTCCTCATGTATGGTCGGCCTGCGCGCCGATGTTTGTAATCCATGTTGTATGGAAAGAGGAACTGTAAGGCCTTAAGGCCAAACCTTCATCTTTGTTGTACATTCCGTGGCTGTATATATAACTGTGGTTTATATATTGGACATTCCTGGTTAGGGTTCAAATTACAACTAAAGCTTCTGCTAGCATGCTCTGAGTTAGGATGCGTGTATGGTTTGGTATTATCCTGTGACCTCACCGTCTGTTTGTGGCATATAGTGTGGGGCCCCGGCCGGACCTTCTATTATACGTCATTTAACGGATGGGGTCGTTACACATTTACTATCTTGAAGAATTTTTCAAAGTACTTTGAGATTGAGCCTTTCATATCCTGCCTGAATACCTCATATTCTTAATTCAGTAGTGACTTTCGGTTATCCCTCTCTTCATTAGTTCCCACCATGAACACAAGAAGAGAATCTCACATCTCTATAGCAGTCATGCAATGAATAAGATTTTGAAATGTTAATCATCAATTGCACTTACAAGAATGTTCTTAGCTCTTTTGTTCATGGTTACTAAGGTGATTTCAACCTTATCCATTTCATTATATCTCTTGGGGACTAGTTTGTTTGGATCGATGGTTAATGCCTTCATAGGTACAAATTGACCTTCTTCTATAGTGATGAAGATCCTTGGGTCAGAGGCTTCCATGAAAAGCTTGACCATCTCCTTCCAAATTGCAAAATACTCTTTGTTGTAGATTGGAAGCTTCATTGAACGGATTTCTTTGTAGTTCTCTTTAGAAGGCATGATGAGTAGATTGATTATCCTTGGGGAAGATCGGTTCTAGATGTTAAGCTTTTTTTGAACAACCTACCTCTGATGCCACTTGTAGGGCCATGACACCTTACCAACTCTTCCAAAATCCCAGAATGATGAGGAGGGTGCTACCACTCATTTATAGAGTTGGATATCCTTGCAAGATTCACAGGGCAACCAGTTAGGCCCGAGAGCATGCCCTTTAGTTTAACTAGTGCGGTCCATAATGCCTCGCGTCATACCTCCCAACACTGGGGGAATTGATGGACCCAACAATCTCCCCAGAAACCACCCTAGGGATTTAAACTTATGGCCTCATCTAATATCGCTTGTAAGTTATGGGATGTCAATCTTCACCTAGAGGGGGCTGAATAAGTGATGTCTACTTTTTGAAACTATTGGCGGAATTATAAAAAAAGTAGAAGAGATAACCACACAATCAACACAAACAAAGAATGATATGGTGGTTCCTCGAGTTAGGTATGCCCACTTTCTCCCTCTGCCAATCTAGAGGTGACCTAGCCCCAGTAAAAATCAACAAAAATCTTAAATCTGCAGATTTTACAACTTGGATTCTACATACTTACCTTAAGTATGTTAATTGATCCCCTACCTTAGATCCCCTAGATCAGGATCCTACACTCAAGTCACAAGGACCCTACCAAAGAGAAACCATGCATATATGCATAGGGCAGAAGAAATTAGGAAATAATTAGGAAACCATGCATATATATAACCTAAAGGATATTGCCATGTGTTTATACATAGGGCCCGTCTGGGCTAAACAAAAGCTACAATCCCTCACTTCTTCTAAGCTTTATAAGCCCACATTTCTAAAGCCAAGAGACAAAGTAGGTGCATCAACTCGAGCAGACTCTATCGTGGGCACTCTCACACATTGTGTATGGGACTTGCGCTGGTCCATTTTTTAAAAATATGTATAACGATACATTAGTCATAAGACTAGTTGATTCACACCTCCCCAAGATTCCTAAGGCTTATATTGATGAACAAGAATAAGCTATGAGCAAAAGCTAAAATAGATCCAGCAGCAAATAATTGAAATGCAGTAAATCCATAAGTAGTTATTTAATAAAAGCTCTATTAGCTAACACATAATCACGCAGGTATTCACAACCTACAACAACATCCTATATCGATATAGTTTGACCATTTTCTCTTTCAACGGGGTAGCGAACCCTACGAGCCTCACCAATGTGGCAAATTGGTTATGGTGGCCAATCATGCCACTTCTAGGTGTTGTCATACCGCACTATACAAGCCCCAATGTACAACTAGGTATACTCCTTGATTATAACTCTATAAATTCCAAAACAAAAATTTCTCCTTTATTTTATTTTCTAAAAATACTTAAACTTTTCGAAAAAAAAATATAATTTTATAGCAAATGGTCCTGGCCATGATTAACAACTTTCATGTTCATTTTTTCTAATTTGAGCCCTATAATAGCCTCAGAAACTCAAAATCCCTCCAGTCCAATAAACAAAAAGAGTGCATATGTTGACGTGGATTTGCGGATGAGATCAAGCCACAAACTCTGAGTAACGACCCTATGGCAGATCTAACATGGATCTGATGTGGTGATCAATTCATTATTTTTGAATAAATAAGAAAACCCGGGCCATTCAATCTCATCCCTGAGATCGGACGTCATCTGGAGCTCATAGTTGGGCAGGAGCTTTCAGGCCTCTATAGCTATCGTCTGGTCGCTGGCCAATAACACCTCCACTCATGGCCCACTCGTCGAGGGTAGGCAAATCTCTCTGCATTGGTTCGATAGCCTAGTGCCACTGAGGACCACCAAAAATCCCTTTAATAGGGAATTAGCCCCTATACGTTGTCGAAGCTTAATCCTTTGGTGGTGCCACAGCCTTGGGGCCTCCCAAAGAGGGACTCTAAGCCCTCTTGAGTGAGTGGCAACTCCACAATTAGTTAAGAGTTGCTAAGGAGCATCACCCTGCTCGGTCATCTTCTAAGGCTCAACCTGAGCCTCATGGTGTCGCGGCGGTGCTCTGGTGGCCAGAGCCCACATGTAGGTCATCTTGAATTTTGGAAGGAAGGAGTGAAAGAGGATCCATCTGAGTGGGGGCACTTTGGGAGCTCTCTGGCTGGTTTGTCATTAGGGTGGCAGAAGGAGAGGGTGGGCTCGAGTCTTGTTTTTTGGCGAAGTAAGGCTCTAGTAAGGGGGTAGCTTGGATCGTCTTAGGCTGGGCAGTGAGGTGAGTAGTAATGGAAGGAGGGGGAATATTTATAGGATAGAGGAAACCCACTCCTCCTCCATCTCATGATGTGGGACTAATTCCCTTTGTTGTTAGGGTTTGTCTTAACCTAAAAGGGGTTATGGAAGCTATCAACCATCTGGTAGAGCAAGTACTATCACTTGTCTTCGTTAGGTGTTTTGCTTAGGGAAGGGGTAAAAGGGGGAGGGAGGGAAGGATCTTGGGATTTAGCTTATAGTTTCCAATTCCTCTTGGTCTTAGCCAAACTTGCAGAAAATTGAAGCCTATTTAGGGCTAACATTGTCCCATTATGGGGGCTTAGGCTTGGGTGGATGGTTTAGTGAAATTTCATTAAAAATGTCTTTTAAAGGGTTTTGACCAAATTCAACCATGGGATGGGTCCCCCATATAGGTCAAGATCGACATGGGTATGAGTCATCGAGTGATGGGTCATTTTTTGTGTGTTGGAGTATTGTTGGTACGTGCACGTTTTTTGATGCATCGCATAGCCTCACGGGACATGATTGGTCAAATTGACCAAAATAAGTTGGAATTGAGCGTGATTAATTTTGTTGCTTTTGTATTGACCATACGAGCCCAATGATACTGACTGGGGTCAATTCCGAGCTTATATGGTCAAAAGGCAATATCAATGTGGTAGTGCCACACAACAATACCCAAAATAGTCATCTTCACCAAATAACCTCTGATTGGAACAAAATGAGTTATGTTGCACTCATATTAACTATACGAGTCTAATGCAACTGACGGAAATCGATTTATAACACATTTTCTTAATAGATTAGTTAGGCATCATTACAACGCACAACATTACTCAAAATGCATTTTATTTATATGACCTCGGATCGGAATGAAACAAGTATTATTGCACTCATAACGACTATATGAATCTAATGCAACTAACAGAAGTCGTGTAGAGGAAAATTTGCTCAATATACTAAGTCAGTGTCATTGCGATGCACAACATTACTCAAAATGGTCATTTTCTCTAAATGGTCTTGAATCGGAATGAAACGAGTTATGTTGCACTCGCGTTGACTATATGAGTCTAGTGTAACTAACAAGCAACATTTCGAAGTTTGTTTGCTTAATAAATATTTTGAGTCACCTCCTAGCTTCTAGGGTACTATGTATGTGATTGGGTCACTTTTATTGTGTCAGCTAGGGTCCTATGACCTAAAAAAAGTCAGGATGTTACAGATAGTTCACAAGACTAGTCAATAAGATAGTGCACGACATTAAAGCTAGCGGCTACGGTACTTGACACGTCCAATTGATATGAGTTATATTGTTGATCCATCCTTTCTAGTCAACATAGACAATCTATTAGGAAAAACCATTTTGATTTAACTTACCAAATTATATTATAAGTAATTTTACTCTAATAAAAAAATGAAGAATTCGGAATATGGGAAGAGACTCTTATATTTGAGCTCTCAAGAGCATCTGCTGCAATGTTTATTTCAAAAAGAAAGCAAAACAAAACAAAAGGGGCAAATTGTACCATCTAGAATATCTTATAGTTGATCTCCTAAAACTGGCATAGAGAAATACAGGGATCTTGAGTTAGAGAAAGCTCTTGATAAAAATAAGAGAAAGAGATGCAGCTTAGTATGAGGCCACTGAAAAGGATATAGCGGATAAAAGGAAAATCTTTATTGATAGGCTGAAAGCAGGAGAATCCAAGGAGGATACTCTTGTTAAGAAACTAATTTTATTACCTAATGCAATATTTGTTCTCAAATAATATGTCACAAAACATCACCAAACTCAAATTGTGGATGTTATAGGATATTGCTACTAGAGAGTGGCAAGACTTGGTTTCAACAAGGATGAATTTGTTTCGGATATATTTGAAAGAGACGGGCTAATTATCTTTGTAAAGGTACCAATCTATAGTGCTCATGAAGCACCAGCTGGAGATCATCAAAGGGAAGAGTTTCTAGAAAATATTTTTGAATCCACTAATGAGCTATCAGCCAAGATTTTGAACCATGGCTTGACAATCAATGCAGCATTCCATTATGCATAAGCAGAAGTTCAAAAGCTATTCAAAATTTATTACAACACCCATCACATCAATATAGAGCAAGGCCAGTCAACTTTTAGTTTCTTGAGAAGATGTCCAAGAAATTGTATATTGCATTCTCTAAATTTCTTACAGATAAAAAGTGTGGGTAACACTATTTGAATTATAAGTTTCTCAATTGAAGTTATACATATTCAGTTGCCTACTCATGCTTGTGCCAAAAATTACTTGTCTATCATGTTTCAATGCTGTAAATTTATTCATTTTTAATGCTTTATTTTGTAAAATCACAATTGAAAACTTTGTAAAATTTGTTAAGCTAAATAGAGGGAGATTGTTGGGAAAAACAATTTCTATTTAACTTAACAAATTATATTATAAGTGATTTTACAACCTAGGATTATTACACATATTGTATAGTGAGGGTAATATAGTCATAGAAGTCCTAAGAAGATAGTAGAGTCAAGGGCATGAGAAAGGCACACTGAGATAGAGAAGAAAATCAAGTCAAGTCAACATGTGTCAACTAAAAGTCAGTGCACCATCAACTGAAGGTCAGCATTACTTTGACTGGAAGACGGAGCAATAAGAAAAGATCAGTCGACACTACTTCAAGCTATAAGATGACACATGCATCGATAGGATATTGACGCAACATCGATTATAGAATTGAGTCAATGGGATTTCATTTTGAAGGAAGATATCGGCGTAACTCCTACATGAAGTCGACATAGCATCTAGTATAGCTTGAAATGGAAATTCTAGAGAATTTGTCCAGATTTATTTCAAGGAATAATTGAAGGAATTTATTTCAAATATTTTTAGTTATTACAAGGAGGGTTAACGAAAACAATTCTCCGTCAAATTCAGAGAAATATTTATAGAAAATTTTTTAAAATGATGTCAAGATTTAATGAAGCAAATTTGGATAAAAATATTATTATTCATTCTGAAGAAAATTCCTATAAAGAGGACAATTCAAAATTACTCAGGAATAATATACTCATATGAAGAATAAGTCGATTATAGTCAAACAAAAATATACAGCATACACAATACAGAGCCGAGAGCTCATGATCATCGTCTTCTTCTTCATTCTTCTCTGCTATAGCTATAACTTCATATTCTGAAAGAATAAATTGAGAAGAATTTTTGATCCAATGCTTATAACCCCTGCAACCTCTCTTCTCGCAAGGGTTCATCTTATCAAAGGGACCCAATACACTTAGTGCCAACAGTCCTAATATTCTTGATGAGAGAAGACTAATCATTGAAAACTTCTCTCTTCATCTTTTTTATCTTTTCTCATCCCTTCTTGTACTAATTGAGTAAAGAGTTTTTAGAATTTCTCTTCAAAGGATTCATTTTGTGATTTTGAGAGTCTCCTTATCAAAAGACTCGGTTTGTGTTGTTACGAAATCTCCTTATCAAAAGATCTAGTTGTTGGTTCTGAGAGTCTTCTTATCAAAAGACTCGGGCACTGGGATAGTGTATTCCTATCAAAGTGGTAGAAGAGTGGATGTACCCAGATTTTGGAAAACCAGCATAGGTTTGGTATTTTTTTTGTTTGTGTTTTTTTGTTTTTTTGTTTTTTTGTTTTTTAGTTATTTTGTTGTGTTATGTTTTTATTTACTGCAAACTATTTTTGGTTTATTGCTTGTGAATGCAATATCTGAATAAAGTTTAAAATCAGTAGATTGTTATAAACCATTATTCTAAATATCTATTCTCCTCCCCCTCTAAAGAATTCTCAGAGGGCTTACACAAAATTGTTCACACTTTCACAATCTAATCGTATTGCCTTCTTGTTGATACACTAGTGCTTAGCATTATCAGTAACGCACGTCAATAGCCGACGCAACATGTCTGGCTGATGTGACCTATCTAATCGACTTTTGACTTAGTCTCTGAGCAAGTCTAGTCGATATACAAACAGAGCTAGTGTCATGCTCGAAGGTATCAAGCACCAGCGAAAACTCACAGAGATTGTAGTTTTCGTACGACTGCACACATGTAAACTTGCACATTATACTAAATACAAGTATGATCAAATACAACTCGGGTTTTGTTATTATAAAACATGAGAGATCAAGAACATATGTTCCAACATACAAGAGTATTGATTCTGTGGATTTCTAAGTATTTAAGGTAGAGTCGCCTCCAGATCTCTACATATATACTCAACTTAATTCAATATTTGTGTACTTTTATGTGAAATTATTGATTTATTTCAAATTTGATTATGTAGATGATGAATGTACAGACAATATTCTAGAAGATGTCGATCTTGAATAATTTGGAGTGGAATCATTTGATACATTTGATTTTAATTTTTGATAAAATATTATAGTGGACAATATTAGTTTTGGACAATATTTGTGTTGAATTTGGGAAAATATCTACTCCAAATATTTGGACCTGATTGTAGCCTGAGGTTTCTGGTTCTGCTATCCAACTCCATGAACTGATTTGGCAAGAGCTGAAAAGAGGGATTCGTCTATAAATCGAACCTAGGTGTTTTAGTATAAAGGTCCCACCACATACCTGGAAGTTTGGGTGAAACTTCCCCTCCACAACCAAAAGGCTGAGAGAGGTACGAGATGGCATGGATTTGGAAAGTATCACACTTGACGGGTATCTCCCTTGGCGGGTATCCCCCTTGGCGAGTATCTTTGTTGGTGGGCATCTCCCTATGTTGGCATCTCTCATGGAGGGAATCTCCCTTGGCAGGTATCTCCTTAGAGGGTTAATGTCGCCTAAGGTTGTTGATCCGATAATCGGGCTGGATGGATTGAGGGGCAAGGACAAAGAGATTAAGGGAACACTAAATGACCTTAGGTGCTGCGATAGGGAGGTCTCACCACGTACCCAGATATATAGAATAAGCTTCCCCTCCCTAACCAAGAATGGTCGCGTAGGGTATAAGGATGAGATTAACTTGGCGAGTATCTAGGACAGATGGTCATCAAGGGGGACGATCACAATCTCATAGCCCAAGTCTTCAGAAAATTAATCTGGAAGCTCGGTCAAAATTCTCAATCCTTCCAGCCTCTGGCGGCTATGGCGCCCTAGGAAGCTATGGTGCCCCTGGCGTCTAGGGCGCCCCTGGCGGCTAGGGCTCCCCTGGCGTCTAGGGCGCCCCTAGCGGTCTTTAACGCCCCTGGCGGTCTTTGGCGCCCCTGGCGGTCTTTGGCTCCCCTGGCAGTCTTGTATGCTCACTCGTACTAGTAAGTCTCGGGGGCTACTCGCCTATGCTCACTCATGCTCACCAATGTTTTCCCTTACTCACCCAATGAGGTATATGAATAAGCATCCCCTTATGCCTTTTTGATCTCAACAAATTACGTATTATACGTAATACCCACTTTTTTCGAGCTCAATACGAGCTAGAAAAAAATAATGTTGAGCCCATAGTTCGGAGAGATGGGCACTAGATGACAAGTCCCACGAGGTCCTTTCTAAGAGTGGGTGAGAAAACTAAGTTGTCTACCTAAATCACCTAGAGGGGGGTGAATAGGTGAAGTCCGTGTCAAATGCGGAATAAAAATTAACACAGCAAAGATCAAGCAATCACACAGACAACAAGAGATTTATAGTGGTTCCCCAATCTTGGGTACGTCCACTTTCCTCACCGATCTAGCAAACCACTAGACTCGGCTACTCCACTATCTCGGATTGAAAACAATCCTACACCTCGGAACCACGTTCCTACAAAACTCGATCCAAATCGGATCTACACTCGGAAGATAAAGCCTTCCTACAAAACTCGGAGAAAAACTCCTACAAAGAAATTTGTTTGAAAAGAAAATACAAACAATATATTGCATAGATCTGGATCTTTGATAGTCTTCTTCCTTAAGAACTTTGGCTTGATCAGAATATGTTGAAGATGACTTGAGAGAGATCCACAGATATGAAAAACGGAATCACCTCGATCGAGAAAATAGATCAGAGATCTTTGAGGCTCGGCGAGATCGAGTGATTATCTTTCGTCTGGATCGCTGGAGAAACAAAGTTGAAAGCAGCGATCGGAGATCGTCGATCCAGACCTTCTTCCGTGAACGGCAATGGCGGCGGCGTGAGAAACTAGGGTTCACGGGAACTTTTCTCTTTCTTAAAAATAATAATCTCTTAAAACTTGTTATTAGTCAAATCTGAAAGGACCTATTTATAGGTGGACTCCAACGGTCAGAAACTTAATTAGGGATGACACGTGGACCAATCAGAAATGATTAATTCGAAATACACAGCGAAATTGTACTTGGAGAATTTCAGGAATAATTGAACAGATATACTCGAGACAGAGAAGAGACATACTCGAGTACAAGATGTTATATACTCGAGTGGATAGGAGGAGCATACTCGAGTATAAGAAGAGAAGCTACTCGAGTGATTCAGAGATCAACACTCGAGTGATTTTAGAACTACTCGAGTATAAGAGTATATACTCGAGTAAAAACACTTAGAGAAAATTTCTCAGATAAAATAGGAAGAACTACTCGAGTAGAAGAGTTGGAGATACTCGAGTGAGGGGAAAGTGAACTACTCGAGTATCTGGGGAAGATTACTCGGGTAATCACTAAGATACTCGAGTATGAAAAACTACTACTCGAGTACAGAGTCACTTACTCGAGTATATAGGGAACTACTCGAGTAGGTAGACTTAGAAACTTTCTGAGATGAAAAGTGCAGATCTACTCGAGTATCAACAGAACACTTACTCGAGTAACTAACCAACTACTCGAGTACAAGTTATCACCTACTCGAGTACAATACAGTCTACTCGAGTATGTAATCCAACTTACTCGAGTACAGACTCACTTACTCAAGTGAACAAACAAAGTACTCGAGTATGTGGACTTGAAGAAAATTTTTGATTTAAGGACAGAAGGATCTACTCGAGTATAAAATATGATCTACTCGAGTGACTAACTATCTTACTCGAGTAAGCTTACCTACACGAGTATACAGAGTCTTCTCGAGTATGTCTAAGGATTTACTCGAGTACCAAGTCACTTACTCGAGTATATGAAAGAAGCTACTCGAGTATGTGGACTTAGAAAAAAAATTCTTCTGAAAAAAGAATAAACTTCAATACTTCAGTCCACCAATCGAAGTGCATGTAGGAAGTGTATTCCAATAGAGAGTCTATACATGGGGCCAACACTTTGGATCACACAATGAGGGATTACATTGTATAGTCCTGTGTTTGGTGACCCATTATAGACTGACATTGGTCTACACTTGGCAATAAAACCTACACACATACAACGTAAACACAATATCAAATACACCTTAATTCATCTTAGTTCAAGGTCTGACTTCCTACAAATCTGAGGTACTGTGGAGACAAATCACAACAATCTCCCCCTATTTGTAGATGTCAGCACCCTCTACACTAAGGTGAATTACTTAGAGTAAAAAGAACAACACACATATACTTTAAACAAATAAACTGAAGCAGGATAAATAATAAGATAGCCATAATCAGAATCAAAAATATATATATATATAGAAATGTTTTTAACATATTGAAAAGTCCATTTCCACATTCTCATTGACTCAAGAGGGGGCTCCTTTGTGCATTCTTTCTCTCTTCAGCTCTTGCCTCTCTAGATAACTGAATGGTTTAGGAAAATATGTTCTGGGCCTAGGAGGAGCAGCTGGGTTGTTGTATCCCCAATTTCTGTCATGAAGTCTGATCTTGATCTGGGATGCTTCATAAGCTTTCCATTCTGAATAACTGTAATACTGATCTCTGTGTTCACCAAGATCTGTTATTAGCTTCAGGGTATCAAGGATCAGAGATTTGGAGGTTGGACTACAAACTTCAGAATGAACAATTTCTGATCTACCTTCAGAAGCTGGGGCAGGCTCTTTTCTAGGTGCAGAACGGCTGGCAGAAGAGCCGTCACCATATTTCCTTTTCTTCTTTGGGACACCTTGAGAACTAGGAGGAAGTTCATCTTGCCAAATATCAGTATAAAAGAGAGGAGGCTCAGTCACATCACCAGCAGGTCTGGGTGAAAAGACTGGCACATCTCCTGGAATGTTTGCCTGAGCTGGAGCATCTACTGGAGGATGTTCTTCAAGAGGGTCCAAGAACTTGGGAATGATGGTAGGGTTGAGTTGAGAATTTGGGAAGTTCTGATTATTTACCCATACAGCTGTATCATAAATGTAGAACTTGACAGATTGGAGTTGAGATAGAATATCTGCTTTCATATTCTTGACTACATCATTCACAGTTGTTTGAGCTTGTTCAGACAGCTTTTCAACTACTTTTTCAACTTGTTCTTTGACAACTTTCTCCCCCTTGCTGATATCTACAGCTAGCTGGGCAATTGTTTCATCTCTGAAAGTGTCAACCTCTTCACATACTTTCATCACATTTGCTTCAGCATTCTTGTCCAATATTATCTGATTATGAGCAACAGTTTCAGCTTAATTCCTTAGTTCACCTATACTTGTAATGGTGTGATCTAAAGCTTTTCCACCCAATTGAAACAATCTCTTGAGCTCATCAGTATTGGCTTGAATTTCAGCAAACCCTCTACTCATCTCCTTTTCAAGAGTAAAGACTTTGTTATTTACTGAGGCTAGAGAGTCATCAAAGTACTTTCTTTGTTCACTGAGTAGCTGTTCAATCTTGCTTACCAGATCTGAAGAAGTAGAAGGAGTTGAAGTGGGGAGAGGGACTGAAGGAGCAGGAATAACCCATGGAGGGATTTCAGTAATTTCCACTGAGCTTTCAGCTCTTTTGAAAGATTCTATCTGAGCAGATTCTTCTGTATTAATGAAGGAGGGAATAGAGAAGTCCAAAGTCCTCAGAGGAGCCTCCACTTGTTCTGGAGATACTTCCTCATCATCAGACAAAAGAATATCGTCAGGCTGGCTTTCCTCTGCAGCAGAGGACTGAGCAGGAGACTGGACAGGAGACTGTGCTGGAGTCTTAGCAGGAGACTGAGCAGGAATCTGAGCAGGAGACTGAGCAGGAATTTGAGCCTCTGGAGTCAGTACAACTGATTCATTTTGAAACAGGGGTGCATCTGAGCTGAGCTCATCAATCAATTTATTGATATCTTCTGCAGTAGATAGAAGGATTGCTGGATCTGGAATCTCTGAGTGGGGATCTGCTGGAAGAGGAGAAACTGGAGGGAGAGAGTCCCTGACTTCTGCTTGCTGTGAGGGTTCTGATGAAGCTGGGTACTGAGAATGAGATGAGGCAGGCTCCCCCTCAACTGTTGCACCAGAGGTAGCAGCTGTTTGATGTGGAGGAGGAGATGGAATCCTGTCGTCAGGTACACTAGTTTCTTGGGAATCTACTGAAGGGACAGCAGCTTTGGATGCTTGGGCTGAGTTCAGAATTTTAATTTCATATCGCTGGATGGAGGATATAGAAACCTTTTTCATGTGATGCAGTGGAGTCCCTTTGGATAAGTTAAAGACTGAAGGATTGATTTCATGAAGAAGGAGGGAAATAATTCTTGCAAAACTAGGATGCTTAATGCTTTCTCTGATTTTATCTAGGATCAACAGTCCAAACTGGAATCTTTTGCGGCAGATAATGGCTTGCATTATATCAAATATTTCCATAGAGATGTCTCGAATGGAGTAAGTTTTGCATAGCAGTACCTTAGCAATGACATCCACTAGGAACTTTCCTTCTAAGTTGAAATCAGCTCTGCTAAAGGAATGGGCTTGAGGGTTAGCTCCACAGAATAAACTAGTTCTTACTGAATCTTCAGCAGTCATTTCGTCATCGTAATCTACTACTGGCCGTTTTAATAGAGCAGCTAATGCGCCTTTGTCCAGTCGGATTTTTATCCCTCTGACCTTGGATTTCAGGAGCTTTCCATTGCGTTTTACCTTCAGATTCTGATAGAACTCTTCAACAGCTGGGAAAATAACTTGGCACGGCGTCTGGAGAACGAACGACAGTCCTACTGTCTCGAACAAAATCAGAAGATTTCGGAAATCATCTGAAAGATCGGCTATGCCCGCGGGGGCAAGTTCTGAGCCTATGCCGATTTTAGAAGAGGGGGCCATCTGCGATTCTGGAGGATGGGAGAGGCGAAGACGACGATGCTCTGCGGTTTTCCGGAAGATGAAGAGACGGCGGCTACTCGAGTGAATAAGAAGTGGAAAGGGGTTTCCTGATTTTTTCTATATATATATGATTCTAATTAGGTTAAAAGGAATAAATTCATACCTGAATGAAGCGGCAAATAGCTTGGTGCGAATAGAAAAAAAATTGAGAAATCCAAAATGTGAAGTCCGTATACGCGAGTAGATTTGTCATACACGAGTATGAGACGGAGCATACTCGAGTAGGTCAAGTTCATACACGAGTATGAGACGGAGCATACTCGAGTAGGTCAAGTTCATACACGAGTATGTGGTCAACTACTCGTGTATGTCAAACTTTTTACTCGAGTATTTTCCGTTTACTCGTGTATCTGTCTTGATATACTCGGGTATCTTACTTTGAAGGACAATTTTCCTTGGGAGATATATGTTGCCACTGAAGTCTTTAACTCTGAGCAGCCAACATCACTGATATCTTCTTGATTTGTGAGTCCATCGCTAGTCTTCTTTGTTGAGCAGCCCGAGTTCTGTTTTGAAAAATGAGAACTTGGACTCGTCCAGTGGCTTGGTGAATATATCTGCAACTTGCCTGTCTGTAGAGACATATTGTAGATCTATGTCTCCATTTTCCACATGCTCCCGGATGAAATGATAACGAATCTCTATGTGCTTGGTCCGGCTGTGGGCGACTGGGTTGTTGGCGATTGCTATAGCGCTGGATGAGTCGCAAAACAAAGGAATGTTCTGGAACTTCATATTGTAGTCTTCAAACTGATTTTTGATCCAGAGAAGCTGTGCACAACAGCTGTCTGCAGAGATGTACTCTGATTCAGTTGTTGAGATGGCAACACAGTTCTGTTTCTTACTGCTCCAGGAAATAAGTCTCCTTCCGAGGAATTGACAAGTCCCGGAAGTACTTTTCCTGTCGTCTTTGCTTCCTGCAAAATCTGCATCTGAAAATCAAATTAGTTCACTATCATTACTTCTTGGGTACCATAAGCCAAGATTTGGTGTACCTTTGAGGTATCTCAAGATTCGCTTTGCAGCAATGTAATGAGATTCCTTAGAGTTCACCTGAAATCTAGCACATACACATGTTGAGAACATTATGTCTGGTCTAATTACGGTAAGGTAGAGCAAGGACCCAATTATGCTTCTGTACTTAGTTTCATCAAAAGGTTTCTCTTTCTCATCCTTGTCTAGAGACATAGCTGAGGCCATTGGAGTCCTCATAGAGGTTGCATTCTCCATTCCGAATTTCTTGAGTAGCTCTTTGGTGAAATTGGTCTGTGAGATGAAGATTCCATCCTCAGATTATTTCACCTGAAGCCCTAAGAAATACTTCAGCTCTCCCATACTGCTCATTTCAAACTTCCCTTGCATAAGTTTAGAAAACTTCTTGCAGAGGTTGTTATCTGTAGAGCCAAAAATAATGTCATCGACATAAATTTGCACTAGCAAAATCTTGCCTTTTATTTCCCTAAGAAATAATGTCTTGTCAATCTTTCCTCTAGTGAACTTGTTCTCAAGAAGAAAGGTGGACAGCGTCTCATACCAAGCTCGAGGAGCTTGTTTAAGACCATATAAAGCTTTTTGTAATAAGTAAACATAATTAGGATAAGTTGAATCAACGAAACATGGTGGTTGTTCTACATACACTTCTTCCTTTATGTCACCATTTAGGAAGGCGGACTTAACGTCCATCTGATAGACGGTAAAGCCCTTAAGTGCAGCGTAGGCAAGAAATAACCTGATCGCCTCCAGTCTTGCCACTGGAGCATAAGTCTGGTCGAAGTCAATTCCTTCTTCTTGACGATATCCCTTTGCGACAAGTCTGGCTTTATTCTTTATGATGGTTCCATCTTCGTCCATCTTGTTCCGGTAGACCCATTTTGTACCAATGACGTTCTTACCCTTGGGTCTAGGAACAAGTGTCCAAACTTTGCATCGTTTGAACTGATTTAGTTCTTCTTCCATGGCTAGGATCCAGGATGCGTCGGAGTTGGCTTCCTCAAACTTCTTTGGTTCAACCTGTGAAAGAAAACTTAAGTGTAAATTCTCGTTAGTTGTACCTCGACGAGTTCTGACGCCATCCCGAGGGTCTCCTATGATTTGATCAACGGGATGATCCTTCAAATGTCTGAACTCTAAAGTCCTTGCATCTGGGATCTCTTCAGCCACTGGAGTTACATCTTCAGCTGGGATGTGTTCTTCATCTTGATCATCTATCTCTTCAACAGGGGTTGTAGAGGTGATCTTGATGAACGTCTCGTCTTTATCTTTAGTAGTTTCATCCAAGCTAAGTTCCTTCAACTTTGTACCTGCATCTACACTAGGCACACTAGACGAGTTGCTGTGCAGCAGACTCGTCTCATCAAATACAAGATGTATTGACTCTTCTACTACCAGAGTTTTTCTATTGAATACTATATAAGCCTTACTATGGCTACTATAACCTACAAAAATACCTTCAAAGCTTTTCTCGCTAAACTTAGTAGTGTGATACTTACCGTTGTTAAGTATGAAGCACTTGCAGCCAAAGATTCTAAAATACGAAATGGTTGGTTTCCTGCCTTTCAAAAGTTCGTAAGGAGTCTTATCATGGTTCTTGTTGATGAGAGCTCGATTTTGCACGTGACAAGCGGTGTTGATGGCTTCAGCCCAGAAGTACTCTGGAAGTGAGGCATCACTCAACATGGTCCGGCAAGCCTCTATGAGTGTCTGTTCCTTCTCTCAGCTACTCCATTTTGTTGTGGAGTGCGAGGAGAGGAAAACTCATGAAAGATACCTTGACTATCGCAGAATTCTGTCATGGCTCCAGATTTGAATTCTGTTCCATTATCACTCCTGATTTTGACTACGAAACAGTTGTATTTATTCTGGATTTGCCTAACAAAATTTGTGAAAATGCTGAAGGTATCTGACTTGTGTTTCAGAAAGAACACCCATGCAAAGCGCGAGTAATCATCCACAATAACCAACGTATATTCCTTACCTCCCAAACTTCTAACTTGCAGTGGACCAAACAAGTCCATATGGAGAAGCTGTAAGCTTCTATTGGAATCCTTGCCTATTATGCTTTTAAATGAACTCCTTGTTTGCTTGCCTTTGATACAGGCATGACAAGGGCTGTCCGTAACGCACTTGATATTGGGGGCATCACGTACTAAGTTTTGAGAGAATAATATATTAATAGTTTTGAAATTAATATGTGCTAGTCTCTTGTGCCATTGGTCAGCAAGAGATGCACTATTTTTTGCTAAAAGACATACTGGTGTAGAAGTGTCAATACAAATGAAATTTAAACAGAAAATATTTCTGCTTCGAGTGCCTGATAAAATAGTTTCCTGGTTATTAACCGATTTTATCAAACACTTGTCAGCATGAAATTCAACTACATATCCTTTATCGCATAGTTGGCTTATGCTGATGAGATTGTATTCCAATCCTTCAACATAGGCTACATCCGAAAAGGAAACGCTACCGTTAGAAATCATACCATAGCCTTTAGTTATCCCTCGATCTGAACCTCCAAAGATGACCTTTGGTCCGTTGCAGACTGAGGTGAAATTCTGGAGTAGGCTTATTGTCCTGGTCATATGCCGAGAACATCCGCTGTCCAAATATCAGATTGGCATTTTGGTGGCCTTTAGACATACCTGCAATTACAATCACTTAGCCTTAGGAACCCAAACACGTTTGGGTCCTTGGTCTCGAGTTAGAAAACTCCCCCTACGAGTATTAGCCTCATGAGTGGTCATTCTCACGTTGCTAACTTGAGGGGTTGCAGCATTACTAGGATTGAACCAACAATCGATGGCAAAGTTACCAATTCTGCCACAACACCAACAGTCGAACCTGTTGTATCTTTGCCTAGTGTATTCCTGCTTGATTTTCTGAAGTGATGGTCTAGCAGGAACCTTGATTTTGGAGGAGGAGGCTTCATGATGAAGACAGCTACATGAAGTCTTCTCCTTCATAGGCTTTTCCACAATAGGTTTTACCTTTGGTGTCTTCTTGATGTTATGACCATGAGCATAAGGTCCATAGCTTTGAAGTTGAATCTCTTCATAGGGTGCTTTGAAGACACTCTCGCCAAAGTTACGAGGACGAGTCCAACCTTGGTATCTTGACTTAGGCTTCTCAGGGATCGGCCTAGAAAAGTGTCCATAGGTAGACTCATAGTCGAGTTCATTCGTAGGAAAGATAACTTTCTTGAACAGAACAGGTTCCAAGGGAGCTTTCCCTTTTTCTTCAGTTAGAGCCTTCTGGGCAGCCTTATTCTTTCTCTTGGCCTTGTTTCTCCTAGAGGATTTACTAGAAGAACCAATGTGGCCTAAACCAGCACCCTTGGCCTTAGCTGAGAATTCAGCAACGAGTGGAAGAACTGTCTTAGGCTTTGAGAAACTCTCAACAAGTTTCTTCTCAGCCTCAATTCGTTGTTCCAACTCTTTGATGATTTCCTCTTTAAGGTCGAGGTGCTTGAGAGCTTGATTGTATTCATCCATAGCACTATTGAAGTTCTCTTGAAGAGAGTTAGTCTTAGCGACTTCTTCTCTCAAGTTGCTCTCACTAGCCTGTAGAGATTTTATCTCTTCGGCTTGAGTTTTCACTACTCTACGACAGTTTTCGTAGGTCATGAGCAACTCTTTGTACTGGGCCATGAGTTCAGATTCATCTTCAGAGGAATAGCCCTCTTGCTCATTATCATCATCAGAATCAGAGAGAGGAGTGTGAGATTTTACCTCCCCAGTGAACTGGGGGACTTGTTCATCATCTGAATGAGCCATGAGCCCAAAGTAAGCTTCCTTTTCTTCACTTGACTCAGATGAGTCGGAGTCGCTGAGAGTTTTGCTCTTCTTGGCTACTAGACTCTTCTCTGTCCTCTTCTTGTGGTATGAGGATTTCTTTTCCTCTCGTCTGCCGCCCTCTTTCTTCTTGTGAGGGCAGTCCGCGATGACGTGACCTGGCTTATTGCAACAATAACAAACGATGTCAGTCGAAATCTGTTTGTTCTATTTAGGGTTATATCTGTCATGGCTACTTGAGCCTTTCTTTCGTTGATCACCGTCACGTCGTGATCTTCTGAATGAGGCATCTTTGCTTCTCCATTGCTTCTTCTTATTTAAGAATTTCTTGAATTGCCGGGAGAGCAATGAGAACTCTCCTTCAGATAGTTCTGAGCCAGATGAGCTTGGATCAGATGATTCTTCTTCATCAGCTTCAGGAACTGGGGCAGGAGGGCTAGCCTTTGTCTTCCTTGAGCTATCTGCCTTTAGAGCGACAGACTTCTCCTTGGATGCGGACCTGCTTATCTCTTCTTCAGCTTTTCTTGAGTTGATTTGCAGCTCGTAAGACATAAGCTTTCCGAACAGATTCTGCGGGTCTATCTCAGCTAACCTTCCAAACTCCCGAATGGCACATACCTTATTGTCCCATTCCTTGGTTAGGGATCTTAAGAATTTGTCATTGAGTTCCCCATTGGTGAAGACACGTCCATAAACTCTGAGGCCATTTACTATCTTGAAGAAGTTCTCAAAAGTGTCAGCTATGGCTTCCTTATGACCCTGCCTGAAGGCTTCATATTTCTGGTTCAGTAGGGACCTTCGATCATCCCTCACTTCTTCTGTACCTTCCATTAGAGTCACTAGGGATTGCCACATCTCCTTGGCAGATTGGCAATGAATCAGATTCTGCAGCATTGAGTCATCGACTGCACTTGCGATAATATTTTTTGCTTTCTTATCCAAAGAGACAAGTGCAATCTCGTCCTTATCCAAATCCATCAATTTCTTTGGAACTTGCTTAGATGAATCTATGGAGGAGGTGGTCATAGGAATGTGGGGACCTTCTTCAACAATCATGAAGATCCGGGGATCTACTGCTTCCATAAAGAATTTAACTCTTTCCTTCCACATAGGAAAATTGTTCTTGGTGCATATAGGGAGCTTAGCAAAATCCTTGGTCTTACTCATGCTTGAACTTTCTCTTGAGACAACTTGGTAAGGATTAGATCAAGGTGTTAACCTTTTAACGATCAACCTCCCTCTGATACCAATTGAGAAAACTAAGTTGTCTACCTAAATCACCTAGAGGGGGGTGAATAGGTGAAGTCCGTGTCAAATGCGGAATAAAAATTAACACAGCAAAGATCAAGCAATCACACAGATGACAAGAGATTTATAGTGGTTCCCCAATCTTGGGTACGTCCACTTTCCTCACCGATCTAGCAAACCACTAGACTCGGCTACTCCACTATCTCGGATTGAAAACAATCCTACACCTCGGAACCACGTTCCTACAAAACTCGATCCAAATCGGATCTACACTCGGAAGATAAAGCCTTCCTACAAAACTCGGAGAAAAACTCCTACAAAGAAATTTGTTTGAAAAGAAAATACAAACAATATATTGCACAGATCTGGATCTTTGATAGTCTTCTTCCTTAAGAACTTTGGCTTGATCAGAATATGTTGAAGATGAATTGAGAGAGATCCACAGATCTGAAAAACGGAATCACCTCGATCGAGAAAATAGATCAGAGATCTTTGAGGCTCGGCGAGATCGAGTGATTATCTTTCGTCTGGATCGCTGGAGAAACAAAGTTGAAAGCAGCGATCGGAGATCGTCGATCCAGACCTTCTTCCGTGAACGGCAATGGCGGCGGCGTGAGAAACTAGGATTCACGGGAACTTTTCTCTTTCTTAAAAATAATAATCTCTGAAAACTTGTTATTAGTCAAATCTGAAAGGACCTATTTATAGGTGGACTCCAACGGTCAGAAACTTAATTAGGGATGACACGTGGACCAATCAGAAATGATTAATTCGAAATACACAGCGAAATTGTACTTGGAGAATTTCAGGAATAATTGAATAGATATACTCGAGACAGAGAAGAGACATACTCGAGTACAAGATGTTATATACTCGAGTAGATAGGAGGAGCATACTCGAGTATAAGAAGAGAAGCTACTCGAGTGATTCAGAGATCAACACTCGAGTGATTTTAGAACTACTCGAGTATGATAGTATATACTCGAGTAAAAACACTTAGAGAAAATTTCTCAGATAAAATAGGAAGAACTACTCGAGTAGAAGAGTTGGAGATACTCGAGTGAGGGGAAAGTGAACTACTCGAGTATCTGGGGAAGATTACTCGGGTAATCACTAAGCTACTCGAGTATGAAAAACTACTACTCGAGTACAGAGTCACTTACTCGAGTATATAGGTGATGGCGAAGGCCATCATGATGGAGCACTTGGAGCACTTGGAGCACTTGAGGATGGACCATCGAGGAGTGAGGAGGTTGAAGATATACCGGCAAAAGACTTGCGACGACGTAGCGGTCATGGCTACGGGCTTCGCCCTCGCAACAAAACTCGTGTTTGAATATTTTTCTTTATGGTGTGCTAATAGCCTTTTCATGAGTGGCTATTTTAAAACAATATTTTATTTCCTGCATTTCATTTTATGTGGTGTGTATTTAGCCACTAGTTTTTTCATTTGGGATGTAAGCCTATATAAGGCTATGACTCTTTCATATTGAGGTAGATTATTATTGAATTAAAATTGAGATTTCCTAAACCCTAATCTTCTTGCTCTCTCTCTCCCTTGCCCTCATCTTAGCCGCCGCCCCCCCCCCCCCCCCCCTCTCTTCTTCCTCCCCATCTTCTTCAAGCCGCCGCCCCTCTCTTCTCTCCTCCCCAAACCGACGGCCTACCCTAATCTCCCTCCTCAAGAGATCGGCCAACCTCTTCTTCTCCTCTCATCCCCAAGCCGCCACCTTCCATATATCTCCTACCCAAACCGACGGCTCTTTGCCTCTCCATCTCAAAACCGAGAGGTGAACCTCTCCTAAAGGAAGTTCGGCCACATCAAGATCTCGCAAGGAAGGAGGTCTTCTAGAGGATCCTCGCCGGCGTGACGTGAAAAGGATTTCAAGATTCGTCATCCATAACGCTCTTCCGTGGACATCAAAGGAGAAGCGATCATATCCGGTGGATCCACGCATCTCGGATCTATCATTCCGTGAGGGGTAACGAAATTCTACACAAGAGATTTCTCTTCTTAGATAATTCTAGTGGTGGACGAATTTTGCGTTGATTTCCGAAATTGTTATTTCTTCGTAGCTAACAAATAATAGATTAGTATTTTTCGTTTGGTTTTCCGAAGGATTCGTACAAGGATTTGGCACTCCTCGCTTTCTTTTTGTTGGGATAGATCCTACCACCTTTCGAATCGTTTGTTCTTGGTGGATCTATTTTGGTACAACCCAAAAGCTCGTCCGGGATTAATATTATCCCTTTTAGCCGGAAAGAGTTCGGCCTATAGCCGACACTCGATCTAATTGCGGAACGGCGATCCGTATGGTTAGCGCGTGCGATAAATAAAATAATTGTTGTGGCTGCGTTTGCGTTAGTGTGCGGGTTAGAGGGCGTAGATCGTGTTATAAGCGTTCGTCGCGACCACGTGACGTGTCTCGAAGAGACATCCCTACATCAATTTGGTATCAGAGGGAGGTTGTGTTGATTTCCCAATCGACACCATCCTCACTTTTATCATAGGGTTGTCTTTTCAGTTACGTTGTGCACTTTCGTTACGAACCGTGTCAAAATCTGAATTTTGGGCTGCATTTAGTAAAAACTCACAAATTTTATTTTTTCCAGAAAATTACAAAAAAAAATTCTGAATTTTCTTCTCATTTTTTTAAGAAAAAAAGTCTAAAAAAAATTTTTCTGTTGCTCAATAGTTTTGCGTCAAAAAATTCAAACGCGTAATTTAAGTCAGGTCAAAATTGTTGTTTGTACCGTACGTTCATGCGCACTAGGCTGGGCACGGAATATCTTCCCTCCACCTCACACATGGCCAACACCCAAGGCGACGAGCCTGCTCCGGCCACGATCGCCGAGCTCCGAGAAGAGTTTAACGCTAGGTTTGACGCACTGACTCAGTTAGTTGAAGGGCTCGCCGTAAATCAAGCGGCGCCTCGAAACAACGGCGTTGGCAGAAACCGACTGGGCCCCCAACCCCCGGCAGCCAACCAGCGAGAGGAACGACAAAATCACCCACGTGATCTAGACGATGAGTACCCACCCCGAGGTCACTATGAGTTTGATGTGACAAGGGCCGTAAAAATGAACGCACCCTCCTATGATGGGATGGGAGAGCCCCAACTCTTCCTAGACTGGGTCATGGACATCGAGTGCTATTTTGAATGGCACGACTTAACGGACGCAGAGAAAGTGAAGGTCGCACGTATGAAACTACTAGGAAGGGCCAAAACATATTGGTTAAACGAAGAGAGGCGCCTAGGAACTGTAAACGGAGCACCCCCACTTGGGTGGACCGCAATGAAAGCGCTACTACACGACCAATACGTTCCCACATATCACCGAACTCAGATGTTCGACGATTTAGCCACCCTTCGGCAAGGGAATACTTCGGTAGCAGATTATATGGGACGCCTTAAGGATATGATGGTGCGTTGCGATGTTCGTGAGATGCCCGAAGTTACACTCTCACGATTTCGTAAGGGACTCAACCCGGATATACAAGGGAAACTCTTGCGCTATGGTCACACGGACCTTAACACCACCTTCAACGCCGCCTTGGATATTGAAAAGCATAACGCCTACAAGTCCAAAGGACGTAATTTCCAGAAAGGGAAATCCATCTTAGGCCCGCACCCTTCTTCAACCGCGCGTGATAAAGGAAAGTATCGATCAACGGATTCGGAGTCCATTGTCATTACCGCTAGGAATAATAGAAATCCCACCGGTGAGCGAGTACCAATAGGACGAGTTAACAAGACAAATGCCACGTGTTATTCGTGCGGCATTCAAGGGCACTATTCTAGTGAGTGCCCCACGAAAAGCAAGCCTTTAGCTTTACTAGACTCTTCGTCTGAACCTGCTGATATCGTCTATGGAGCTGGCGAAGAATCTGACGCCGAGCCAAGTGACATTGAGGACGATTCATACATGATGGTGATGAGATGCATTTTAGCCACACCGCGAGCGTTGGATGAATATAACCGGACAAATATATTTACATTAAATTTTAAAGACGGTGAAAAATGGTGTAAGTTAATTATCGACAGCGGCAGTTGTATGAACGTAGTATCGGAGAATGCCATCACTCGCATGCACTTAGTAACCGAGCCGCACCCACATCCTTATAAAATTGCTTGGGTAAACAAGACATCCATAGCAGTCTCTAAGCGATGCTTGGTTCCGATAACTTTGAAAAACTACGTTGATAAAGTTTGGTGCGACGTCATTCCTATGGACGTGTGTCATGTGTTATTAGGACGACCATGGTTGTACGATTATGACGTGACCCACTTCGGTCGCGCAAACACATATGAGTTCAAATTTAATGGTAAAACCATTATTTTGAAGCCGTCAGCGCCCAAGGATCCGTCATCTATCTCCAAAGACACGGTTGTGCCAGTGGAAAAGAAAAGGATAAGCTTGATTAATAGAAAGGAATTAGAACGTGAGACTTTTATGGATGGCGTTATATACGCGTTAGTATGTTTACAAGCGAAGGAAGAGTCACAAACTATTGAGAGCCTCCCATTGTCGCTACGAAATCTCTTGGAAGAATATAAGGATGTTTACCCGGTGGATTTACCACCCACGTTACCACCGATACGTGACATCCAACATGAGATAGATTTTGTCCCGGGATCGTCATTACCAAATCAGCCCCATTATAGACTCAATCCTTCCTCTCATGAAGAATTGCAAAAATTAATTTCCGATCTGTTGGCGAAAGGATTTATACGACACAGCAAAAGTCCTTGTGCCGTCCCCGCTTTATTAGTCCCGAAGAAAGACAAGACATGACGACTATGTGTCGACTATCGGGCTATAAATAAAATAACAATCAAATATCGATTCCCTATTCCCCGTTTGGACGATCTATTAGATATGTTATCAGGAGCCGCCATATTCTCTAAGTTGGACCTTAAGAGCGGTTACCATCAAATACGAATACGGGAGGGAGACGAATGGAAGACTGCTTTCAAGTCTAAGGATGGACTTTATGAATGGCTAGTGCTTGGAGAAGGACTTACAAATGGACCAAGTACTTTCTCACGATTGATGACCCAAATCTTTAAGCCCTTTATGGGAAAATTTGTAGTGGTCTATTTTGACGACATCTTGGTATTTAGCACGTCGTCGGGGGACCATGAGACTCATCTAAGAACCATCCTTACCACGTTGCGCGCAGAGAACTTATATATTAACTTTAAAAAATGCGCGTTCGGTGTGCCTTCTGTCGAGTTCTTAGGATATATCGTGAGTTCAGAGGGCATTCATGTGGATCCCAAGAAAGTCCAAGCGATTAAGGAATGGCCGGAACCTAAGAACATTCGAGACGTTAGAAGTTTCCACGGATTGGCCACGTTTTACCGAAGATTTATTCGGAATTTTAGCAGTGTTATGGCACCCATAACTGAATGTATGAAAAAGGGAGAATTCACATGGACGAAATCGGCCACTAGTGCCTTCCAAACGATTAAGGAACGAATGTCTGAAGCTCCTTTACTCCGATTACCAGATTTTAGTACAGTTTTTGAACTATCATGCGACGCATCGGGGGTAGGAATTGGAGGAGTACTAAGCCAAGAGGGACACCCGCTAGGATACTTTAGTGAGAAGCTAGCCGGGCCGAAATTAAATTATTCCAATTATGATCGTGAATTCTATGCGGTGATCCGATGTCTCCAACATTGGCGACATTACCATATATCAAAAGAATTTGTAATATTATCGGACCACGAGGCCCTCAAATTTGTGAATTCTCAAAATAAGATTAGTCCGCGGCACGCAAAATGGATATCCTATCTACAGGAGTACACCTTCATAATCAAGCATTTGAAGGGAACACTAAATCGTGTAGTGGACGCACTAAGTAGAGTCACACTGTTATTAAATACCATGGAAGTGTCGGTCATAGGATTCGATAGGATAAAGGACGAATATGTCCATTGCCCAGACTTTAAGGACATTTATTTCGCCGCTAAGGATAACTCCCCTACCACTATTTCGGCATTCTATATTCGGGATGGATATTTATTCAAACATGTGCAATTGTGCATACCCCGGTCGTCTTTACGACATTTCATTATATGGGAGTTACATAGCGGGGGATTAGGCGGACATTTTGGGCGAGACAAAACGATCACACTTGTGGAAGATAAGTTCTTTTGGCCGGGCCTTAAACCCATGGTCAACAAAGTTGTAGGAAGTTGTCGTGTTTGTCAACTAGCTAAGGGAAACAAGACCAATGCGGGTCTTTACACACCCCTTCCGATTCCTTCGGTACCATGGCAAGATGTTAGCATGGATTTTATATTGGGCTTACCTATGACCTTTAGGCGACACGATTCCATATTAGTGGTGGTAGATCGATTCTCAAAAATGGCATATTTTATTGCAAGCAACAACACCTACGATGCTTCAAATATAGCAAAACTATTTTTCAAGGAGGTTGTAGCACATCGAGGCGTGCCCAAGACGATAGTGAGTGATCGAGATGTAAAATTTACAAGTTATTTTTGGAAGACACTCTGGAAATTAATGGGCACTAAACTGATGTTTTCGTCGGCCTATCATCCTCAAACGGATGGGCAAACGGAAGTCGTCAACCGTAGCTTGGGAGGGTTACTTCGTTGTCTAGTAGGCGAACATAAGGGTACATGGGATCTTATCCTCCCGCATGCTCAGCTAGCGTACAATAACTCTAAGAACCGGTCCACTGAATTGTCCCCGAATGAGATAGTGCACGGTTATAAAGCGCCAGTGCCACTTGACTTGATTCCTTTACCACCTTCTTTTAAGTCAAGTCAATTTGCACTAGACTTCGCTTCACATGTTCACACTCTCCACGAGCACATTGGCAAGACGTTAGCTAAGCAATATTCTATATATCAATCGAATGCTAATGTACATCGGCGAGTAGTCTCTTTGAACATAGGCGATTTGGTTATGGTTCGTCTAATCCCTGAACGGATGCCTTCGGGCACCATAAAAAAATTAGCGAACAAGAAAGCCGGTCCTTTTCGAATCTTGAAGAAATTAGGCGAAAATGCTTATTTGTTAGAGTTACCTACTGATTGGGGAATCTCCCCTGTGTTTAACATTTCCGATTTAACGCTTTTTGTTGCTCCACCACCTGAATTGTCTATCTCTCCGTTTCATATTTCTACGAAAAATTCTAATGGGGTGGGGGGTGAGTTAAATTCTGGATCGCTTTCTCCTGCGAAGTCTACGGGAGGTATGCAGTTTATTGATGATGAAAATTGTTTTCCTGCTTCACCTAACGCTTTTCCGAGGTTTCCCCGGACAGATTTCTTGCCTGACAAGATTTTGCAGGATGATGTTGTTCCCACTACAGATGGCGACGTTCACAGGTTCTTGGTTCGTTGGCGTGGTCGTCCGGCTTCGGACGACTCTTGGCTCTCGACTGCACAGTTGGATCTTCTTGACGCGGACCTCCTACACCGCTATCTCTCTGACCACTCATCGGTGATGAGTCCTTTTGAGCGGAGGAGGATTGATGGCGAAGGCCATCATGATGGAGCACTTGGAGCACTTGGAGCACTTGAGGATGGACCATCGAGGAGTGAGGAGGTTGAAGATATACCGGCAAACGACTTGCGACGACGTAGCGGTCATGGCTACGGGCTTCGCCCTCGCAACAAAACTCGTGTTTGAATATTTTTCTTTATGGTGTGCTAATAGCCTTTTCATGAGTGGCTATTTTAAAACAATATTTTATTTCCTGCATTTCATTTTATGTGGTGTGTATTTAGCCACTAGTTTTTTCATTTGGGATGTAAGCCTATATAAGGCTATGACTCTTTCATATTGAGGTAGATTATTATTGAATTAAAATTGAGATTTCCTAAACCCTAATCTTCTTGCTCTCTCTCTCCCTTGCCCTCATCTTAGCCGCCGCCCCCCCCCCCCCCCTCTCTTCTTCCTCCCCGTCTTCTTCAAGCCGCCGCCCCTCTCTTCTCTCCTCCCCAAACCGACGGCCTACCCTAATCTCCCTCCTCAAGAGATCGGCCAACCTCTTCTTCTCCTCTCATCCCCAAGCCGCCACCTTCCATATATCTCCTACCCAAACCGACGGCTCTTTGCCTCTCCATCTCAAAACCGAGAGGTGAACCTCTCCTAAAGGAAGTTTGGCCACATCAAGATCTCGCAAGGAAGGAGGTCTTCTAGAGGATCCTCGCCGGCGTGACGTGAAAAGGATTTCAAGATTCGTCATCCATAACGCTCTTCCGTGGACATCAAAGGAGAAGCGATCATATCCGGTGGATCCACGCATCTCGGATCTATCATTCCGTGAGGGGTAACGAAATTCTACACAAGAGATTTCTCTTCTTAGATAATTCTAGTGGTGGACGAATTTTGCGTTGATTTCCGAAATTGTTATTTCTTCGTAGCTAACAAATAATAGATTAGTATTTTTCGTTTGGTTTTCCGAAGGATTCGTACAAGGATTTGGCACTCCTCGCTTTCTTTTTGTTGGGATAGATCCTACCACCTTTCGAATCGTTTGTTCTTGGTGGATCTATTTTGGTACAACCCAAAAGCTCGTCCGGGATTAATATTATCCCTTTTAGCCGGAAAGAGTTCGGCCTATAGCCGACACTCGATCTAATTGCGGAACGGCGATCCGTATGGTTAGCGCGTGCGATAAATAAAATAATTGTTGTGGCTGCGTTTGCGTTAGTGTGCGGGTTAGAGGGCGTAGATCGTGTTATAAGCGTTCGTCGCGACCACGTGACGTGTCTCGAAGAGACATCCCTACATCAATTTGGTATCAGAGGGAGGTTGTGTTGATTTCCCAATCGACACCATCCTCACTTTTATCATAGGGTTGTCTTTTCAGTTACGTTGTGCACTTTCGTTACGAACCGTGTCAAAATCTGAATTTTGGGCTGCATTTAGTAAAAACTCACAAATTTTATTTTTTCCAGAAAATTACAAAAAAAAATTCTGAATTTTCTTCTCATTTTTTTAAGAAAAAAAGTCTAAAAAAAATTTTTCTGTTGCTCAATAGTTTTGCGTCAAAAAATTCAAACGCGTAATTTAAGTCAGGTCAAAATTGTTGTTTGTACCGTACGTTCATGCGCACTAGGCTGGGCACGGAATATCTTCCCTCCACCTCACACATGGCCAACACCCAAGGCGACGAGCCTGCTCCGGCCACGATCGCCGAGCTCCGAGAAGAGTTTAACGCTAGGTTTGACGCACTGACTCAGTTAGTTGAAGGGCTCGCCGTAAATCAAGCGGCGCCTCGAAACAACGGCGTTGGCAGAAACCGACTGGGCCCCCAACCCCCGGCAGCCAACCAGCGAGAGGAACGACAAAATCACCCACGTGATCTAGACGATGAGTACCCACCCCGAGGTCACTATGAGTTTGATGTGACAAGGGCCGTAAAAATGAACGCACCCTCCTATGATGGGATGGGAGAGCCCCAACTCTTCCTAGACTGGGTCATGGACATCGAGTGCTATTTTGAATGGCACGACTTAACGGACGCAGAGAAAGTGAAGGTCGCACGTATGAAACTACTAGGAAGGGCCAAAACATATTGGTTAAACGAAGAGAGGCGCCTAGGAACTGTAAACGGAGCACCCCCACTTGGGTGGACCGCAATGAAAGCGCTACTACACGACCAATACGTTCCCACATATCACCGAACTCAGATGTTCGACGATTTAGCCACCCTTCGGCAAGGGAATACTTCGGTAGCAGATTATATGGGACGCCTTAAGGATATGATGGTGCGTTGCGATGTTCGTGAGATGCCCGAAGTTACACTCTCACGATTTCGTAAGGGACTCAACCCGGATATACAAGGGAAACTCTTGCGCTATGGTCACACGGACCTTAACACCACCTTCAACGCCGCCTTGGATATTGAAAAGCATAACGCCTACAAGTCCAAAGGACGTAATTTCCAGAAAGGGAAATCCATCTTAGGCCCGCACCCTTCTTCAACCGCGCGTGATAAAGGAAAGTATCGATCAACGGATTCGGAGTCCATTGTCATTACCGCTAGGAATAATAGAAATCCCACCGGTGAGCGAGTACCAATAGGACGAGTTAACAAGACAAATGCCACGTGTTATTCGTGCGGCATTCAAGGGCACTATTCTAGTGAGTGCCCCACGAAAAGCAAGCCTTTAGCTTTACTAGACTCTTCGTCTGAACCTGCTGATATCGTCTATGGAGCTGGCGAAGAATCTGACGCCGAGCCAAGTGACATTGAGGACGATTCATACATGATGGTGATGAGATGCATTTTAGCCACACCGCGAGCGTTGGATGAATATAACCGGACAAATATATTTACATTAAATTTTAAAGACGGTGAAAAATGGTGTAAGTTAATTATCGACAGCGGCAGTTGTATGAACGTAGTATCGGAGAATGCCATCACTCGCATGCACTTAGTAACCGAGCCGCACCCACATCCTTATAAAATTGCTTGGGTAAACAAGACATCCATAGCAGTCTCTAAGCGATGCTTGGTTCCGATAACTTTGAAAAACTACGTTGATAAAGTTTGGTGCGACGTCATTCCTATGGACGTGTGTCATGTGTTATTAGGACGACCATGGTTGTACGATTATGACGTGACCCACTTCGGTCGCGCAAACACATATGAGTTCAAATTTAATGGTAAAACCATTATTTTGAAGCCGTCAGCGCCCAAGGATCCGTCATCTATCTCCAAAGACACGGTTGTGCCAGTGGAAAAGAAAAGGATAAGCTTGATTAATAGAAAGGAATTAGAACGTGAGACTTTTATGGATGGCGTTATATACGCGTTAGTATGTTTACAAGCGAAGGAAGAGTCACAAACTATTGAGAGCCTCCCATTGTCGCTACGAAATCTCTTGGAAGAATATAAGGATGTTTACCCGGTGGATTTACCACCCACGTTACCACCGATACGTGACATCCAACATGAGATAGATTTTGTCCCGGGATCGTCATTACCAAATCAGCCCCATTATAGACTCAATCCTTCCTCTCATGAAGAATTGCAAAAATTAATTTCCGATCTGTTGGCGAAAGGATTTATACGACACAGCAAAAGTCCTTGTGCCGTCCCCGCTTTATTAGTCCCGAAGAAAGACAAGACATGGCGACTATGTGTCGACTATCGGGCTATAAATAAAATAACAATCAAATATCGATTCCCTATTCCCCGTTTGGACGATCTATTAGATATGTTATCAGGAGCCGCCATATTCTCTAAGTTGGACCTTAAGAGCGGTTACCATCAAATACGAATACGGGAGGGAGACGAATGGAAGACTGCTTTCAAGTCTAAGGATGGACTTTATGAATGGCTAGTGCTTGGAGAAGGACTTACAAATGGACCAAGTACTTTCTCACGATTGATGACCCAAATCTTTAAGCCCTTTATGGGAAAATTTGTAGTGGTCTATTTTGACGACATCTTGGTATTTAGCACGTCGTCGGGGGACCATGAGACTCATCTAAGAACCATCCTTACCACGTTGCGCGCAGAGAACTTATATATTAACTTTAAAAAATGCGCGTTCGGTGTGCCTTCTGTCGAGTTCTTAGGATATATCGTGAGTTCAGAGGGCATTCATGTGGATCCCAAGAAAGTCCAAGCGATTAAGGAATGGCCGGAACCTAAGAACATTCGAGACGTTAGAAGTTTCCACGGATTGGCCACGTTTTACCGAAGATTTATTCGGAATTTTAGCAGTGTTATGGCACCCATAACTGAATGTATGAAAAAGGGAGAATTCACATGGACGAAATCGGCCACTAGTGCCTTCCAAACGATTAAGGAACGAATGTCTGAAGCTCCTTTACTCCGATTACCAGATTTTAGTAAAGTTTTTGAACTATCATGCGACGCATCGGGGGTAGGAATTGGAGGAGTACTAAGCCAAGAGGGACACCCGCTAGGATACTTTAGTGAGAAGCTAGCCGGGCCGAAATTAAATTATTCCAATTATGATCGTGAATTCTATGCGGTGATCCGATGTCTCCAACATTGGCGACATTACCTTATATCAAAAGAATTTGTAATATTATCGGACCACGAGGCCCTCAAATTTGTGAATTCTCAAAATAAGATTAGTCCGCGGCACGCAAAATGGATATCCTATCTACAGGAGTACACCTTCATAATCAAGCATTTGAAGGGAACACTAAATCGTGTAGCGGACGCACTAAGTAGAGTCACACTGTTATTAAATACCATGGAAGTGTCGGTCATAGGATTCGATAGGATAAAGGACGAATATGTCCATTGCCCAGACTTTAAGGACATTTATTTCGCCGCTAAGGATAACTCCCCTACCACTATTTCGGCATTCTATATTCGGGATGGATATTTATTCAAACATGTGCAATTGTGCATACCCCGGTCGTCTTTATGACATTTCATTATATGGGAGTTACATAGCGGGGGATTAGGCGGACATTTTGGGCGAGACAAAACGATCACACTTGTGGAAGATAAGTTCTTTTGGCCGGGCCTTAAACCCATGGTCAACAAAGTTGTAGGAAGTTGTCGTGTTTGTCAACTAGCTAAGGGAAACAAGACCAATGCGGGTCTTTACACACCCCTTCCGATTCCTTCGGTACCATGGCAAGATGTTAGCATGGATTTTATATTGGGCTTACCTATGACCTTTAGGCGACACGATTCCATATTAGTGGTGGTAGATCGATTCTCAAAAATGGCATATTTTATTGCAAGCAACAACACCTACGATGCTTCAAATATAGCAAAACTATTTTTCAAGGAGGTTGTAGCACATCGAGGCGTGCCCAAGACGATAGTGAGTGATCGAGATGTAAAATTTACAAGTTATTTTTGGAAGACACTCTGGAAATTAATGGGCACTAAACTGATGTTTTCGTCGGCCTATCATCCTCAAACGGATGGGCAAACGGAAGTCGTCAACCGTAGCTTGGGAGGGTTACTTCGTTGTCTAGTAGGCGAACATAAGGGTACATGGGATCTTATCCTCCCGCATGCTCAGCTAGCGTACAATAACTCTAAGAACCGGTCCACTGAATTGTCCCCGAATGAGATAGTGCACGGTTATAAAGCGCCAGTGCCACTTGACTTGATTCCTTTACCACCTTCTTTTAAGTCAAGTCAATTTGCACTAGACTTCGCTTCACATGTTCACACTCTCCACGAGCACATTGGCAAGACGTTAGCTAAGCAATATTCTATATATCAATCGAATGCTAATGTACATCGGCGAGTAGTCTCTTTGAACATAGGCGATTTGGTTATGGTTCGTCTAATCCCTGAACGGATGCCTTCGGGCACCATAAAAAAATTAGCGAACAAGAAAGCCGGTCCTTTTCGAATCTTGAAGAAATTAGGCGAAAATGCTTATTTGTTAGAGTTACCTACTGATTGGGGAATCTCCCCTGTGTTTAACATTTCCGATTTAACGCTTTTTGTTGCTCCACCACCTGAATTGTCTATCTCTCTGTTTCATATTTCTACGAAAAATTCTAATGGGGTGGGGGGTGAGTTAAATTCTGGATCGCTTTCTCCTGCGAAGTCTACGGGAGGTATGCAGTTTATTGATGATGAAAATTGTTTTCCTGCTTCACCTAACGCTTTTCCGAGGTTTCCCCGGACAGATTTCTTGCCTGACAAGATTTTGCAGGATGATGTTGTTCCCACTACAGATGGCGACGTTCACAGGTTCTTGGTTCGTTGGCGTGGTCGTCCGGCTTCGGACGACTCTTGGCTCTCGACTGCACAGTTGGATCTTCTTGACGCGGACCTCCTACACCGCTATCTCTCTAACCACTCATCGGTGATGAGTCCTTTTGAGCGGAGGAGGATTGATGGCGAAGGCCATCATGATGGAGCACTTGGAGCACTTGGAGCACTTGAGGATGGACCATCGAGGAGTGAGGAGGTTGAAGATATACCGGCAAACGACTTGCGACGACGTAGCGGTCATGGCTACGGGCTTCGCCCTCGCAACAAAACTCGTGTTTGAATATTTTTCTTTATGGTGTGCTAATAGCCTTTTCATGAGTGGCTATTTTAAAACAATATTTTATTTCCTGCATTTCATTTTATGTGGTGTGTATTTAGCCACTAGTTTTTTCATTTGGGATGTAAGCCTATATAAGGCTATGACTCTTTCATATTGAGGTAGATTATTATTGAATTAAAATTGAGATTTCCTAAACCCTAATCTTCTTGCTCTCTCTCTCCCTTGCCCTCATCTTAGCCGCCGCCCCCCCTCTCTTCTTCCTCCCCATCTTCTTCAAGCCGCCGCCCCTCTCTTCTCTCCTCCCCAAACCGACGGCCTACCCTAATCTCCCTCCTCAAGAGATCGGCCAACCTCTTCTTCTCCTCTCATCCCCAAGCCGCCACCTTCCATATATCTCCTACCCAAACCGACGGCTCTTTGCCTCTCCATCTCAAAACCGAGAGGTGAACCTCTCCTAAAGGAAGTTCGGCCACATCAAGATCTCGCAAGGAAGGAGGTCTTCTAGAGGATCCTCGCCGGCGTGACGTGAAAAGGATTTCAAGATTCGTCATCCATAACGCTCTTCCGTGGACATCAAAGGAGAAGCGATCATATCCGGTGGATCCACGCATCTCGGATCTATCATTCCGTGAGGGGTAACGAAATTCTACACAAGAGATTTCTCTTCTTAGATAATTCTAGTGGTGGACGAATTTTGCGTTGATTTCCGAAATTGTTATTTCTTCGTAGCTAACAAATAATAGATTAGTATTTTTCGTTTGGTTTTCCGAAGGATTCGTACAAGGATTTGGCACTCCTCGCTTTCTTTTTGTTGGGATAGATCCTACCACCTTTCGAATCGTTTGTTCTTGGTGGATCTATTTTGGTACAACCCAAAAGCTCGTCCGGGATTAATATTATCCCTTTTAGCCGGAAAGAGTTCGGCCTATAGCCGACACTCGATCTAATTGCGGAAAGGCGATCCGTATGGTTAGCGCGTGCGATAAATAAAATAATTGTTGTGGCTGCGTTTGCGTTAGTGTGCGGGTTAGAGGGCGTAGATCGTGTTATAAGCGTTCGTCGCGACCACGTGACGTGTCTCGAAGAGACATCCCTACATCAATAGGGAACTACTCGAGTAGGTAGACTTAGAAACTTTTTGAGATGAAAAGTGCAGATCTACTCGAGTATCAACAGAACACTTACTCGAGTAACTAACCAACTACTCGAGTACAAGTTATCACCTACTCGAGTACAATACAGTCTACTCGAGTATGTAATCCAACTTACTCGAGTACAGACTCACTTACTCGAGTGAACAAACAAGGTACTCGAGTTTGTGGACTTGAAGAAAATTTCTGATTTAAGGACAGAAGGATCTACTCGAGTATAAAATATGATCTACTCGAGTGACTAACTATCTTACTCGAGTAAGCTTACCTACACGAGTATACAGAGTCTTCTCGAGTATGTCTAAGGATTTACTCGAGTACCAAGTCACTTACTCGAGTATATGAAAGAAGCTACTCGAGTATGTGGACTTAGAAAAAAAAATTTCTTCTGAAAAAAGAATAAACTTCAATACTTCAGTCCACCAATCCAAGTGCATGTAGGAAGTGTATTCCAATAGAGAGGCTATACATGGGCCAACACTTTGGATCACACAATGAGGGAGTACATTGTATTGTCCTGTGTTTGGTGACCCATTATAGACTGACATTGGTCTACACTTGGCAATAAAACCTGCACACATACAACTTAAACACAATATCAAATACACCTTAATTCATCTTAGTTCAAGGTCTGACTTCTTACAAATCTGAGGTATTATGGAGACAAATCCCAACAGTGGGGCTCAACTGGAACAAATGGGGAGAAGAGTCCACCACTTTCAGGAGCCGAGCTCAAATGGAGGTGGACAAGAGTCGACACCTCACAAAAGCTGAGATCAACTAGAGGTGAAGAAAATATTGACATCTACTAGGTTAAAGTTCAACTGGAGGTGGAGAGAAGATCGGTACCTCATAGGTTTCGAGCTCAATTGAAGGTACAGGCTTCACCCTTAGCGGGTACCTCCCTGAGAGGTTAATTCAGCCTAAGGTTACTGGTCCGGCGATCAGGTTGAATGGATTGAGGGTCAAGGACAAAGAGACTAAAGGATCACTAAATGACCTCAGGTGTTGGGACATGGAGGTCCCACCACGTACCCAGATACTTAGAACAAGCTTCTCCTCCACAATCAAGAATGGACGTGTAGGGTACAAGGATGAGACTTACTTTGAGAGTATCTAGGATAGTTGGTCACCAAGGAGGATGGTCATGATCTCACAACCCAAGTCTTCAGAAAAGTAATTCGAAAGCACAAACAAAAGTCCTAATCATTGTACCCTTGGGGTCCTATTTATAGGAAAATCCAAGATGGTGGTTATTTATAACTTGACCCATGGCGACTACAGTGCCCCTGACAGCTAAGGCGCCCTTGGAGGCTATAGCGCTCCTAACGGCTACGGTGCCCATGGCGCCTGTCGGTGCCCCTAGCGCTTGTCCTCTCGTGGTCCTTTGATTTATGCCTAAATTAGTGATTTACGAGGGCTACTCGCCCATGCACTCCATGGGTGCTACGGCGGCGGCCCTGGCGCCTGTCCTCTTACGGTCCTTCGATGCTTTCCTACAGTAGCAAGTTACGAGGGCTACTCGCCCGTGCACGCCCTGGCTGCTACGACGGCCCTGGCCGCTACAGCGGCCTTGGCGGCTACGGCGACCCTGGCGGCTACGGCGGCTAAGGCGGCCCTTGCGGCTACGATGTCCCTGGCGGCTACGGCAGCCCTAGAGACTACGACGCCCTTGGAGACTACGGCATCCCTGGCGGCTGCGATGCCCCTGGCTGCTACGGCGCTCGTGGCTGTTACGGCGCCCCGGGATGCTATGGCGCCCTGGATGCTACAACGCCCCTGGATGCTACGACTCCCGGGACCTGCCCTCTGGCGATCTTTCAATGTTTGCCTGTACTAGCGAGTTATGAGGGCTACTCGCTCGTGCTCTCCCTTGCTTGTCTGTGCTCTCCCTTGCTCGCCCTTCCACGCCCTTCCTTGCCCTTTCTCACTCTTGCTTGCCCAATGAGGTCTGCTAACAGACATCCACTTGGGCCTTTCTGATCTCGAGAAATTACGGGTAATATAATTTGACTATTTATTATTTTTGATTTAATGTTTGAAACAAGTAGTTTGTGACTTATCTTTAATATTTTTGGCAGTTCATTATCTTATGATCTTATTATGCATATACATATTTTATTTTGTTTTGCAAAACTATATCTCACAGTCTCTTCAGTTAAATCTTGAACCCCTCCTTCTTTTGATTCAATGTCTGTTCGGTTCAGAAAAACTTGCTTGCAAAATTCTTTAATTTAATTAAATTTATGTCAAGAGAATCCACCGCGGTGATGTGCCCATGGGGGGGAATAAATTTTGGATGCGATACCCGTACGGCTATAGTGTTGTGCAAGTACCCATCTAGCTGTGCACTCGCAAATCAAAAATTGTGGGAGTGCATTGATGTGCAATCGAACGGCTGGATGTCGTACTCGCACGGCACTGTAGTTGTGCAAGTACCGTACCCAAAAATTGTTCCCATGGGGCACTATTCCCATTTTACACCCACTCTCCAAGATTTTAGCACCCAATCTGAAAATGGCAAAAAAAATTGATACGGACTTTGTTTGTAAAATCTTGATCAGCATCACACAAGATTATAAGGGCAATTTTATGGGAATGAGACTTAAGAAGACATAAAAAAATGTTAGATATATTAATTAATGTCTGCACGTGTTGAGACCGACTCGGAACGTGTTATTGGGTTCATGTCATCCTAGGTTTAGGCTCTATGGTTGAGATACTATATAATCCTTATTTCAAACTTGATTGGGTTATGTGGACTATCTTGAGACTTGAGTGATTCCCTTCAACATTCTCAAGATACCGATCTAGGGTTCGCTCTCACACAGGCTCTGTTTGACACTCCGGCGGGGCGCCGTTCCGGCCCGAACGAGCCGGAGAAAGGTTGTTTGGCGATCTCCGGGCAAGAATGGCCGGCGCAGAAGGGTGCCAGTCCGGTGTTTTGAGGCTGGTAGGCGGAGCACCAGTCCACCGTTCTAAACGGTCATTTCCTCTCTCCTGGCTGGCCTCCCGCCGGCCCAAAGTGTCAAACAGAGCAACAGTCTCTCCCATTCTCATTTACTAGCTCCGTTCTTCGTGAGTTATTTCCTACACAGTGCTTCCAGCATTGGATCTCCCATCGTTGCTCGATTAATTTTATGAATCTGTCATGTCTCGTCGCCGGATTCAACAGATTTTGATCGAGGTTTTTCGAAGCAGTCTGCCGCTCCTCTCGCCGTCAGCGGTGATTTTTTCGGCCATTGGTTTTTCCGTCATCGATCCAGTGCAGACGCTTGCAAGGAGGAGAGATCGGGAAACTGCCGCCGGAGACTGCGGCGCCGCTTGCCCGCTCCAGATATTGCAATTCTCTGGGTCGCCGAGAGATATTTCTCGATCTGTTTTTTGATCGGGGATCTGCAAGGAAGAGACCGCCTGCCGTTTTTGCTCGCGGATCTGGAGAGAGCTCCGTCGGGAATCAACAGATCACCGCTGGGATCCACAGGTCACCGCCTCTGCCAGAGTTCTTCTTTGGTTTCAGATCTGGAAGTCTAGTTTCAGGACTAACATATCAGTTAGATCCAGCAAGAAGGAGAAAGTCTTCAAACCAGGCCAGAGAAATTTCTTTGCTGTGGATCGATCTGATCAATTTCTTTGTTGTGAAATTTCTTCAGACCAAATTCAGAGGTGGGGAGATCTCTATTTGTGATCTCTGGAAGGAAGTCTCCACTTGCAATGGATAATGCTTGTTGGTCTCGAGAGGGTTTTCTATTTGGGATCAGATTCCGCTTCTCAAGCCTAGTGCTCGAGCTATTTTTTTCTGATTGTGGTGTTAATCGGATAGGAGGAGCAAAACAAACTAATACTTAGATTGGATCGAAAAACTTGCATCTCGTCTCCGCGCAGCTCAGGTGCATCTTTATTGTTTACTGTTCTAGCTTAAGAGAGATGTTGAAGCTTAGCATGTACGACATCGTCAAGCTTCAATCGTTCGACCTCTCTGATTTTTATGCTTGGAAGCTACACGTACAGTTGGAAATGAAGGAACGTGAGATATTTTACACTATTCTGATTGATTTTGCCACAACCGAAGAGGACGTAGACGAATATCAGTGGAGAAAAGATGAAGATTTCTACAGGGACTACCTCCTAAATTTCATGAACCCTAGGCTCTCCCTGACCTACAGCAATTATAAGACCGCAAAGGAGATTTGAGATCGCTTGAACGCGAACTTCCAGAAGGAGGAAGGGTTGTCAAGGACTCTCTTTGGGAAGAGACTCTTCAATTTAAAATTCAATTTAAACTCGTCAATCAGCTCTCAAATAATCAAATTGAAAAGTCTGCGTCTCAAATTGGCGGATGATAAGTCTGATATTTCCGATAATCTCTTTGGGTGTCTAAATCTTAGCAAGTAACCTCTTGAGTGGTTGACCTTCAAGACTGAAATATACAGGCTGAAGGAAAAGATCGCACTAGATGAACTCAAAAAAGGTTCATTCATATCGAGGATCAAAATATTTCTAGCAAGAGATTGAAACAAGTTCGTCAGTCCTCACAGGTTGTCAACTTCGTTTCTCGACCCAGTAAGCCTCATCGGAAGCCACCAACACTCAAAGGTGAAGCATCTGCACAGTTGGCGCCTAAAAAGCCCTCTTTCAAAAATAAGAGGGGCAAGTGTCATAACTGTGGAAAGTGGGGACACTGAGCGGCAGATTGTAAGGCTCCTAAGAAGAAGGAGGAAGTCCAACAAAATTTGACGAACATGCTGCCAGATGCCTCAGATCTTAAATCCTTTGTGGCTATGATCGGGAGAAATCACCACAGTTTGTCTTCTGATTGGTAGCTAAATAGCGGCGCTACCTGTCATGTGATGAATGACAGAGGTTTACTAGCTGAGTTCAAGTTGGTTTAGGAGAAGGTGGAGAATTATAATGGAGGAGAGACTGAGGTGACTCATGCTGGGACAGCCGAGCTGATCCTCTCATCAGGTAAAATTTTATTTTTAAATAATGTTAATGTAGTTCATATATTAACTAAAAAAATGATTTCAATGAGTATATTATATAAATCTAGGATGTCCTTCACAACTCAAAATAGTAGAATGACCCTGACGGTTAATTCACATTACTTTGGGTATGCGTACCAGATCAATAGAATGTATAGACTTAGCTTAAACAATGATAACATTAACGAAATAAGTTCGAACCTTATTGATCCTAAGTTGTTACATAACATACTTGGATATGTGAACTATAGGAAAATGTTAGATCTAGCAAAGAATCATAACATCCTCTTAGATCTGTCTATTTGATTTGACAAATGTGAGGTGTGTGCTCAAACCAAAATTACTAGAAAGTCGTTCAAATTGGTTTCTAGAAGCACAAAACTTTCTTAATTGATACATTTAGACCTCTGTGATTTTCGTAGTCATGTCACTAAAGGATGAATGATGTATCTAATTATATTCATAGACGATTTTGTTGGGTATTGTATCCACAATTACCTGGATTTGAGGAAGCCTCCTATCAAAGCTAAGATGAATTCACTATGTATTTGATGAATTTCTTCTAGTTGTGCTTGCAGTTATTCCATGCTAAGTACACACCAATGTCAGGGTGCAGTGGGTCAATATACACGGGTCTGTGCAACGTAATCCCTCGTTGAGCAGATCAGTGTGTTGGCCTACGTGTACTCTCTCTATTGGGGTGTACTTAATTTCAAGTATAGGGCTATGATAAAGCAAGAGCAGACAAGGAGCAAGGATGGGCCAAAGACCATCTCACGGGTTGAAAGACGAGAATCGTCTAAGTGTAAATCGTCGAGAATCACTAAGTGATTCTCACTGATTCGTCGAGAATCACTAGTTGATTCTTGCCGGGTTGGGCCGGCTGTCTCGACGCAGTCAGAAAAATCATCTAAGGCAGAATCGTCGAGAATCACCAAGTGATTCTCGCCGATTCGTCGAGAATGACTTTGCATAATCGACGAGTCGGCGAGAATCCAAGGTGATTCCCACCGATTCTCCCCGGCCTCTATAAACTGTGCAGCCAGAATTCTCTAAGTAGAATTCGGCGAGAATCGTAAGTGATTCTCGCCGATTCGTCGAGAATCACCCACGATTCTCGCCGAATTTGACTTGGGTATTTTTCCGACTCTGTCTGGACCGGTCCACGACATCTGCGGGATTTTGAACCGGACTTTGGTCTTACTGCTGGTGGGGCCCACAACGGTCATCTCTTGACCTAGTGTATAAATACTCTGTATTTGTGAACAGTAAAGACACGGATTACAGATCGAAGAAAAACAAGCCGCCGTCAAGCCCTAGATCGGAAGCGAGCTCGGCCGACCTTCTCCGCCTCTCGCTAGTTGCTCGCCACCGTTGATCAGGGTTTTCGTTACCTCTCTCGGCGACAGAATCCTAGTCGGGCACAGCGTCTCACGCATCTATCCAGAGATCTTTTGTCTCTTGATTTGTGATCGGGAAACCTTCCTCATCCGAATCGATCGAGACGATCGATCCTAGTGTGACCGTTGGAAGACCTTGCCGACTTTGCTAAGAAGATTGGATCTACATAGTATCACCGCCTCTCTTGTTGAAGCCGTCGATCTAGAGAAGATTCTCTCCAAGAAAAATCTAGAGTTGTGGACTTTTTGTTGCCTACAAGAACAAGTAGTCTAACGAAAAGGGACACCTGGATCTTCACGTTATTTGTATTTCTTACAAGCTATTTTCATTTTCTCTTTCATTGTAAAGGACCGATTGGTCTCTAGTTGTTGGGTTGGGTGCAACCCGTATTGTGGGAGTGTTGACTCCTACGTGTGGAAGGGTTCCTTCCATTAGTGCAAGGATTGGATTTCAATCCTGTTGGTGAAGTGACCGAGTCGTCCCTGGTTGGGAGATAGGTCGAAGGGGGAAAGTGGACGTACCCACTATAAATTGTTTGTGTACTTTCTGTGCTGTGTTGTTTTATTTTCTTGTACAGGTAAAACTTTAATTCCGCAAATACACTGCAAAGACACCTATCCCCCCCCCCATAGGTGTAAGTAGTTGACACTAGGTGGACTTTCAGATTTTTCTAGATGTTATCATGTGTATCTGTTAAAATCAAAAAATGAAGCTTTTGAGACATTTAATACCTTCAAGTCTCGCGTGGAAAATCTGTTAAACCTTAAAATTAAAAGATTTAGAAGTGACTGAGGAGAAGAATACACTGCTACTGTGTTCAAGGAATTTTATGCCTCTGAGGGAATAATTCTTGAAACCACAGCCCCTTACTCACCCTTGTCAAATGGTGTACACATAAGAATAGAACTTTGACAGAGATGTTAAATTCTATGTTCCTAATAGTTTGCATGCCTAATTCCTTTTGGGGAGAAGTAGTCTGTGCTGTAAATCATATTTTAAATAGAGTGTCTCATTCTCAGCTCACTTCTACCCCGTATGAGCTATAACACGGCCATCCTTGTAGGTACGATACTTTAAAGACTTGAAGATGTACTGCATATGTGTGAATACAAGACCTTAAGATGCCTAAGGTAGGACCTAAAACAATGACATGCATTTATCTGGGTAGTGCAGAAGATAGTGCAGCCAACAGATTTCTCTATTTATCCACTGATACAGTGATAGAGTTTAGGGATGACATATTCTTTGAAAATAAATTTTTCAATGATCATGGTTTGTCTGTCTCTGGGTCTAATAATATGATCTCATAATCTATCATAAAACCTAAAGCTGGCCCTTTTAGCACTGCTCCCCAACCTTTAGAGGTGGAACCTGTTCCACTTAGAGCATCCATAAGAGAGAGAATTCCTAAGAACTTTGGTGAGAATTTCGTCACTTATCGCTTAGAGGATGATCCATTCTCCTATCAAGAAGCAATGAGATTTAGAGATTCATTGATATGAGCAGAAGCCATTGATGATGAGATGGACTCGCTATTACATAATAATACTTGGCATCTAGTTGACTTGTCGAAAGGTGTTAAAGTCCTAGAATGCAAGTGGGTGTTAAAGAAGAAACTACATAGTGATGGATCTAGAGCCAGGTATAAAGTGTCTCGTAGCTAAAGGTTATAAACAACGGGAGGAATGGACTATTTTAATATTTATTCACATGTGTGTAACCTATCGACTATCAGGATTCTTCCGGCCTTAGTGTCTATTGAGAGCTTTATAGTTCATCAGATGGATGTGAAGATAACCTTCTTAAATGAAGAGTTTGGTGAAAAGATCTGCATGGCACAACCTAAAGGTTATGTGCAGAAAGATCTAAAAGATAAAGTATGCAAATTGAATAAATTAATCTATGGGCTTAAACAAGCGCCTAAGATGTGGCACATGAAGTTTGACCAAGTTATAAAGAGCTTTGGATTTCAGTCCAGTCTTTCAGATAAATGCCTTTATCATCGCTCATTGTTGAATCAGACAGTCGTCTATATTTATATGTGGATGACATGCTGATTTTGGAGTCTAATCTTGCTACAGTTAGGGATATTAAATCCACTCTGGCATAAGTTTTGCCATGAAGGACCTTGGTTCTATGGATACCCTGTTAGGTATGAAGGTTAGAGTTGATAGGGGTCGAGTTACTCTTAGCTAGGCTCATTATATTGAGCAACTTCTTTCTACCTAGGGATATGATAACTGTAGGCTGATTTAGACATCGTTTGATCATAATGTTAAGTTGAGTCATAATGAAGAGAGCAGTATTGATCATGTTAAGTATTCCAAAATAATTAAAAGTCTCATGTATGCCACAATTTGTAAAAGACCAGACATTGTTTTTTCAGTTAGCATGTTAAGCCGTTTTACCAATAATCCAGGTAAAGAGCATTGGGAAGCCCTGGATAGGTTATTGAGATACCTAAGAGGTAATAAAGATCATACTTTGTGCTTGGTTACCCACCTACTGTAGAACGACATTCTAATGCCTCATGTTGGGTACATTGGAAAATGTGTACCTAATTTGAAGAAGCCTAACTTAGCATAATGATATACATCAAGGTGTATTTGATGCTGTTTAAGTTGAAAATGTGCAGGTTAAAAGTATGAAAAATTTCTAAGTCCATGTGTCGACACTAGAAGAAGATGTGTCGACACTTCAGGAAGATTGTATCGACACTTGAAGAAGGCTGTGTCGACACAGAGAAAATGAGTCGACATCAAATGTGTCGACACCGGGAGACAGTGTCGACACACACAGAAATATAGTCGACATCAACTGTGTCGACACCGGGAGGCAGTGTCGACACACACAAGATTATAGTCGACACACACAAGATTATAGTCGACATCAACTGAGTCAACACCAGGAGGCGGTGTCGACACACAGAGGCAGAAGTCAACAACAGCTAAGTCGACACTTAGAGACTGAGTCGACACTTAGCAGAAACAAGAAAAAGTCTGTTACTGAAGTAATTGTGTCGACATGCAGGACTTGTGTCGACGCATAGCAGAATCAACAATAAGTCTGTGGCTGAAGTAATTGTGTCGACATACAACTATCTGTGTCGACACATTCTCAAAAAGTTGTGTCAAGAAGATGTGTCGACACATTTTAACAATTGACTCAACACATATTGACAGTTTGTCTCGACACTTTCTGGCAGAAACAAAGACTCCTTGGCAGTTTGAAGAATTGATAGCTGTGGGTCTCTACAGGTTAACTGACGTGATTGACACAGACAGAAGTTTGTTAGGAACCGGACCAGCCAGTTACCAGGAATGAAGGCTATAAATAGACGGATAGTGTCTGAAAGAAAAGACTGAACACTGAATAACAAGTAACAATAAGAAGAAGATCTTTGCAGATCTAAGAAGATATTCTGATTGAACTATCAGAATCTGTCAAAGTAGAATTCAGTCAAGAATTCTGAAGTATCTTCAAGGGACTTGGATAGAGAGAGATCCAGTTAAAAGAAGGCAAGAAGAAAGTTGTCTCAGATTTCAAAAGAAACAGATTCTGAACTTATCTGTCAAGAAGATTCAGATTCAAATTCTGAAATCTAAGGAGAAAGCTGCTGATCAGTTTATTTCAAAGAAGATCAACTCAATAAAGTTCAGATTCAAGAAGCTTTGAAGAAAGCTAAGTTCCAGTTGATTTTATCCATCTGGTTTATCAAGAAGCTGATCAAGAATACTATCTTGTTCCACCTCTCTCACCAGGAGCAAGATAAAAATATATTTTACTCAAATCTTGTAGGATCTTTTAATAGATCTGAGTTGTAAGCCTATTTTATAAAGGCTGAGTGTAGGAGAGATAATCTCTGAGTTGTAAGTCTTGAATAAAGACTGAGGTAGGGCTGAATTGCCTGAGCTGTAGGAGTGTGGTATCACTCTAAGTTGTAGGAACATTTCCAGGTTCTGAGCTGTAGGATCTGAGTTAAAGAAGGGAGTTTGGCTGAATCTAGCACACTGTTAGATAGGCGAAGGGGGAAAGTGGATGTACCCAGATCTTGGGGAACCACTATAAATACTTGTTACAATCTGTGATGTGTAGTTCTAGATTGTGTGATTGTGATTGCTAAAGTAGCTGCAGAACTTATAGAAAATAGTCTTCAATTACTTAATCATTCTGCCTTAAGTTTGAAAAGAAAATAAGAACCTATTCACCCCCCCCCCCTCTAGGTGTCTAGGTAATCTTGAAAGTAAAACTATCAAGTGGTATCAGAGGGAGGTTGCTCAAAGAAAGACTTAACAGTCTGAGTTAGATCTAAAGGGAGAATCAAGAATCAAGAAAATGGGTTCAGGTGAGAATCACAAGGAGTTGGGATCTATGAAGCTACCCATCTGCAGAAAAGAAATCTTTGGAATCTGGAATGAAAGGGTTAGGCTGTTTATGGAGGCCTCAGACCCAAGAATTTATATCACAGTGAAAGAAGGTCAATACATTCCAATGAAGATTTCTGTATTAGATGCAAATCAGAAAACTCCTAAGGATTTTTTAGAAATGACAAAGGAGGAAATCATCTTAGCCACTATGGACAAGAGAGCTCAAAACATCATAGTAAGTGCAATAGATGATTCCACCTTCCAAAATCTGATACATTGCAAGACCTCCAAAAAAATGTGAGACACCTTGATTGTCTATATGGAAGGATCTGAAGAAGTAAGACAAGATAGAAAATCAATGCTCAACCAAGAATATGAGAGCTTCAGACAAGGAAAGTCTGATAGCATAATTGAGTGTTATAAGAAATTCTATAGGATTGTGAATGAACTAATGTCCTATGGAAGAGTCTTCAGTACATATGAGATGAATGACAAGTTTCTCAGATCTTTAACAAAGGATTGGGATACCAAAATATATGCCATTAGAGAAGTGGCCAAGTTAGCTGATATTTCTCCTCCAACCTTGTTTGGAAAATTGCTTTCATATGAAATGCAATTGATGGCTAGGAAGGAGGAAGAAAGAAATACAAAAGGTGAGCATAGATCTGTGGCTTTCAAAGTTGAAGCCACTAGAAAGAAAGGGAGGATGTCTTCATCTTCTCTCAAGGAAGCTACAGAAGAAATAACAGAAAATTCAGATAGTCAGAAATCAGGGAGCAGTGACTCAGATACTGACTTTGCTGCCTTTACAAGACAGTTTCAAAAATTCTTGAAAAAGAAAGTCCAGGCCCTCCACATCACAGCCAGTAGATGAGTACTATCAGAAGAGAAAATCCTCAAGAAATGAGAGAAACAGAACTAAGCCCATCAAAGCCATAACTTCTAAGATTGTTTGTTATTGCTGCAATAAGACTGGACATATGGTAGCTGAATGTCCAGAAAAGAGAAAGGAGTCAGTAGACAGAAAAAAGACTCAACACAAGGGCAAGAAGGAGAAATCTTTTATTGCAAAGAAGGATAAGAGTCTTTCAGATCAGTCCTCATCAGAGTCAGAATCTGAAGCAGAAGCATACATAGGATTGTATGCAGCCAATGAAGAAGAGAAAATTCTGCAACTGATGGATTCCATTCATGATCAAGAAGACAAGGAATGCATGAGTCTGATGGCTGAGTTAGAAGATAACTAATGTCAGGATCAGCCTGGTCCTAGTAAGGTACAAAAGGTTTCTAGTTCTTCTGATTTTAGTACTGATTCAGAGTCAGATTCATCTACATTAAGTGATGTGAATGGATCTGAATCTGAAGGTGATATTCATTAGTTGATGGATGAATATAGGGACTTGTTGCAGGCTCGTAAGAAAAGCAAGAACCTAGTCAAAACTCAGGCTCAGGAAATTGCTGATCTTAAGGTGGCTGCAACTGAGTTTGAAAAAGTAATGAATCAAAAGTTAAATGAGATTGCCAAACTGAAAAATATAACCTTTATTCAGATGGGCACAATCAAATATAACAATGATCAAATTAAGAGTCTGGAGGCCAGACTAAGAATAGAGAAAGATTTAGTGGCTAGTTACTCTAAGCCAAAATCTGTCTTACCTTTAATAGATGAGTTTGTGGCTCAAAAGGGTAAGGCAGGATTAGGCTTCAAAGATAACCCCAGGGCTGCCCAATTCAAGAGAAAAGGCAAAGCTCATGTCCAGCCACTAAACCTTTCAGTCCCTGTTATGTTTAGAAAGGTGCACCTGCCTTCTAACAAATATGATCATGAACACATTCATGGTCATAAGAAGATTGAGGTTCTAAGTGACAAAGCTGTTAAAGCCAATGAGTAAGTCCATGACAATAAATCCCATCTTCTAAGGAAACCAATGGGTATGGCTGCAGCAGCACCAGCACAAGTCAGGAATTTTCCAGACTACAAAACTGCTAAGATTGTACCTAGAACTAGGTACAACAAATGTGATTGCTGGTGCTGTGGCAAAGTAGGGCATTTTGCCTTGGACTGTTGGCATAACACAAGTGTCAGGAAGAACACCAATCTACCTGTTAGAGGAATTGCTAAAAGATTTGATATGAATGGAGCTAACTGGAACCAAGGACTCAAGACATTCTTGGGCTCTAAGGGAAAGTAATTATGTATTATAGGAAAGTCCAAGTTGTCATGCCCCTATATGGTACTTGGACAGTGGATGTTCCAGGTACATGACTGGAACAAAGGGGCTGCTGAAGGAGTACACATCTGTCAAAGATGGACCTAAAGTAATCTTTGGTGGATCTGAAAGATGAATCATCAAAGGGTTTGGTAACATTTCTTCAAACCAAATTACCATCATCCAAGCGGCTTATGTAAAAGGTTTGAAACATAATCTGATTAGCATAAGTCAGCTGAGTGATCTTGGATATGACATTTTATTTGTTAAGGATGGATGTCATATCAAAAGGTCAAGTGATCAAAAGATCATATTGACTGGGTATAGAAAGAGAAATATTTATTGTCTTAATTTTGTATGTGAGAACAAGGCTTCTCTCATCTGTCTTGTAGCTGATGATAATGCATCTCATTGTGTCAAGTGGCACAAGAGGTTGGCTCATCTTAACTACAAGACAATTGGTCAACTCTTCAGCAAAGAGTTAGTGAGGAATGGTCCTCAAGTTAAGTGTATAAAGGAAGGGATATGTTCAGTTTGTCAAAAGGGCAAGCAGACAAAATCCTCCTTTCATAGTCTTGAAAACAAGGATTCTGTGAGGTGCTTATACCTCTTACATATGGATCTTTTTGGTCCTATGCCAGTTCATAGTCTAGGTAGGAAGGTCTATACTTTTGTGGTTGTAGATGACTATTCTAGATATACATGGGTGTTCTTTTTGAGACAAAAATCAGAAACCCCAAGTGTCTTACTTAGTTTTGTGAAACAAATTCAGAATGAACTAAACAGTACAGTGGTCAAAATCAGAAGTGACCATGGTACTGAATTTCAATCTGAAAGTATGACAAAATTATGTGAAGACTTTGGGATTTTCCAAGAGTTCTCCTCACCTAGAACACCTCAGCAAAATGGTATTGCTGAAAGAAAGAATAGGACATTGATTGAAGCTGGTAGAACTCTATTGAGTGACACCTCTCTTCCAGAATATTTCTGGGCTGAGGCAATAAACACTGCATGTCATGTGATCAATAGGGCTTCTATCACCAAGTGGCACAAAAATACTCCCTATGAAATTATGAAAGGTAGAAAACCAAATCTATCCTACTTTAGGATCTTTGGTTGCAAGTGCTATAATGGCAAGTCATATCTAACTAAGTTTGCTGCCAAATCTCAAGATGGGATATTTGTTGGGTACAGCATAAATAGTAAGGCCTATAGATTCTTCAACTTGACTACTCAAGTTGTAGAAGAATCTGTACATGTTGTGTTTGATGAATCAAGATTAATCAACTGTGAGTTGCCTTGTAGTTCATACAGTCCAATAGGTATAAGCAAAAGGATGGACAAGCTTTCCATTGCAGAAGGTTCAACTGCAAATGAACAGATGGAAAATATTGGTTACAGTCCAGGGGGAGTACATGATTCTATAGAAGCTGATGACTTCCAGGAAGTGCAGTATAATGAAGGGACTGGAAATAATCAACCAGAAGGAAATCTACCTCCTGTTATCAGACATCTTAAAGACCATCCAGCAAATCAAATAATAGGTGATCCAAGTCAAGGAGTGCAGACTAGAAGCAGAAATCTGAGCGCAGTCCTGCACTCAAGTTTCCTATCTCAAATGGAGCCTAAGAAATTTGAAGAAGCCATCCAAGACCAACATTGGATTAATGTTATGCAAGAGGAGCTTAATCAATTCAGAAGGTGCAAAGTTTGGGAGCTTGTTCCTAAACCAAAAGACCACAACATCATTGGAACAAAGTGGATATTTAGGAACAAGTTGGATGAGAGTGGAGTAATTGTAAAGAACAAAGCAAGACTGGTTGTTAAAGGATATAGACAGGAAGAGGGAATAGATTTTGATCAGACATTTGCCCCAGTAGCAAGACTGAATTCAATCAGGATGTTTCTTGCCTATGCTGCATACCAAGGATTCAAGGTATACCAAATGGATATGAAATCAGCATTTCTGAATGGAGATCTAAAAGAAGAAGTCTATGTGGAACAGCCATCAGGTTTTGTAGACTCTCTTAAACCTGATTATATTTTTAGACTTAGGAAAGCTTTATATGGGTTAAAGCAAGCCCCAAGGGCTTGGTATGACACCCTGTCTACTTTTCTTATTGAGAACAAATTCTCAAAAGGCAAAATAGACAAGACTCTATTCCTTAAGGAGTCTAAAGGCAAGATAATCTTAGTCCAAATCTATGTGGATGACATAATTTTTGGGTCTACAGAGAACAACCTTTGAAAGAAGTTTGTCAAACTTATGCAAGGGAAGTTTGAAATGAGTAGTATGGGGGAACTTAAGTTCTTCTTGGGACTCCAAGTAAGACAGACTGATGATGGCTTGTCCATATTCCAGTCTAAGTTCACCAAAGAGTTGATATAGAAATATGGTATGGAATCTTCCTCTACCATGAAAACTCCTATGGGAACAAATATTCTTATATGTAAAGATGATACAGGTAAGCCTGTAGATGAGTCTTTGTATAGAGGAATAGTTGGTTCTCTATTATACCTCACAGCTAGTAGACCAGATATTATGTATGCTACATGTGTCTGTGCTAGGTACCAGGCATGCCCTAAAGAATCTCATTACACTGTTGTTAAAAGAATTTTGAGATATTTAAAGGGCACACCAAATCTAGGCCTTTGGTACCCTAGGAATGGAGATTTTCAACTAATAGGTTATTCAGATGCAGATTTTGCAGGCTGCAGAGAAGATAGAAAAAGTACTACAGGTACATGTCAATTTTGGGGAGAAAGGTTGATATCATGGAGTAGTAAGAAGCAGACTAGTATGGCAATATCCACAGCTGAGTCTGAGTATGTTGCAGCTGGAAGTTGTTGTGCACAACTATTGTGGATTCAGCATCAACTAAAAGATTATGGTATCCAGGTAAGTAGAACACATTTATTATGTGATTCTAAAAGTGCTATTTCTATTGCAAATAATCCTATTTCACATAGTAGGACTAAGCATATAGAAATAAAATACCATTTTCTTAGAGAACATGTAGAAAAAGAAGACATCTCACTAGAATTTGTTAAGACAGATTATCAAATTGCAGATGTATTTACTAAGCCTCTGGATGAAACAAAATTCAATAGATTTAAAATTGAATTAGGCATGCTAACTATAGATTAGTTTAGCAAAATTTGGCTAAGTAAAACTGTGTTGACATATTCAAGATTTAAGTGTCGACACAGAGGATTTGTGTCGACAAACTCAGAAAAATGGTGTCGACACAGAGTAGATGTGTCACACATCAGGGATTTTATGTCGACATAGACTAGAGCGACATGACACAACTAGAGTAGTGTTGTCTACTTATTCAGAATTTGTGTCGACACATATTGCCTGTGTCGACACAATTTGACTATTTTTGCCCGCCTTTTGATCTTCTTGGCATAGAAGGGTATAAATAGGTCACAGCCGTATTTTGTCGACACGCTCACCAGAGTTTCGAGACAAAAACCTTGTGTGTCGACAATCCTTCTTCTCTCTTTTCTCAAGCTTTCTCAACGATTCAATGGCGCCAAAGATCGAAGATTCCATCAACGAGGGATATAAACTGGTTAGGCATGCATTCGACGATGCAGCTCCAGAGATTAAGATGGTGGTGTCTCTTCTCATAGATAGTGGACTTGAATTCCTTGTCTCAGAACCCACCAAGGTCTGGAAGAAGGAAGTTCTTGCATTCTACACCACCGCATCTGTGGATTCTACTGGTATGAAAATCAAATCAACTATTCAGGACACAAGAGTCAAGGTGACTCAGAAGCGATTAACCAGAATCCTTCATCTTCCAAGGATAAACGATGAAGAGGAGGTTTCAGCCTCACAAATAAGGCAAATACTTCAGTGGTGTGGACTGGATCCCACCATGAAGATTGGTGCTGCCCTCAATCGAAAAGGCATGAATAATCAGGGTAAATTCCTTTCTGAAGTTATTGGGAAAGTGGTGTTGTGCAAGACTGGTGGACATGATAGGATCTCTATCTTCATGTTCAACCTAATGACTAGGATTTCACATTCCCACCAACTTGTCAGCAGTTGTGTTTGACAAAATCAAGGAGGCAATCAAGAAGCCAAACATGGCTAGAATACTGAGTCTTTACTTAGCTGGAACCATTCCAGAAGTAATGCAACAACTACCAGGCTCCAAGATCAATCATATGAGGAGAATGGATATAAGGTTGTTCTCCAGGTGGGATAGAGTTCTATCCAAGGATATGCCTGAAGAAGACAGGCAGGAGCTAGCTGAGAAATCTCCAGCTCATCATCACACTGAGCTTGGTATTGAAACAATTCAAGTACAGAAGGAACAGACTACAACACAAGATCAGCATCAGGCTAGTATTATCCAAGATCCAGAACAGATACCTGCACAGGTTCAGGGGGAGCCTAGTACTGCTCATACAGAAGAAGCAGAAAGGATTGACTTATCAGAGGAGATAGATACTGCTAGATTAGATGATCTTATAGAGAGAATCAATGTTCCATCTCCTCCTCAAACACCAAAGGAATATACAATAGATGATCTCTTCAAAGAGGCTGTAGACACAACAGATAAAGATGACACCCAAAGGGTTGAGGGGGAGCAAGCTAGTGAGGAGAGGGTATCAGGTGAAGGTGAACAGGAGCCATATGTTACTGAAACTGAAATCCCTAGCTCACAAAAAGAAAGAGTTCAGATTGAGAGTTCCTCTGATTCTGGGAATGAAGAAATTCAAGAGGCAAAGAAAAGGAAGCTTATGGTCTTCAAGAGAAGAAGCCATAGCTATAAGAAAGCACTTCAAACAACACCACCCACCTCTTCAGATTTTGATTATGCAAAGTTCTTGGTAACTCTTGAAATGAAAATGGATGAACAAAGAAAGGCTCTAGAGAAATATGTTGATGAAAGTCATAAAAATCTTCAGTTTGATCTGGCTCAAGATATAAAGTCTATAAGATTTGAAGTCAATTAACATAAAAGAGAAATGACTGATTGTTTTACAAAAGGGGCACATGCTGTTGTATATCTGGCCAAACAACAAGAAGTAATGAAGAAAGAAATAGATGCTTAATCTATTAATCAAGGATACATTCTTGAAAATCAGAAAAGGCTAAATGACAATCTGACAACTGCCAACACAGATATTCTTGCTCAATTTCAAACAACCATGACTAAATTGACTGAAGCTAGGGCAGCTGAAATGCTAGTATATGATACTAAGTTCAAAACTGCTTTAAACTCAGTACAGACAGCCATAACCTCTTCCCAGAAGAAAATTACTGTAAAACTTAACAAGTTAAAACCCTTCTTCAAAGATGGCATTAATTATCTGGATGGTCAGATCAGGTTTCAGAAGGAAGATCTCAGAGATCATGTAGCAAGAGAAGTCCTAAAGGGGGAGAGGGTACTTATTTATGCTGGCTCAGAACATGCCAAGTGGGTCACTAACAGTGTCAGAGCCACATTGGGATATTCACCCCTTTGTGATGATGATAATATGGCAGAGTCAGGAGTACAGCCACAAGGTCTACTTGAAGGCAACCAACCAGAGGTTGCTCAAGTCATATACCCCCCTACAGATTTTGACATGATTCATCAGCAGGTGCAAACTATGTATAGTCTGTTGGTACCCTAGTTTGTTTTGAGTTTAGTCTTCTCCTTTGTGCTCCTTGACCCAAGAAATATCTATGGTCAATGGTTAGGAGTCTAGCTGTAGAGTCCTCCCTTTTCCAAATTGAGAATTTGGTTAAGTAGGTTTTTCGTTCGACCATAGTCGAACGCCGTTCGACTATCGTCTATCGACTGATCGACGATCGTCTATCATTTGGTCGACGCCTTGGTCTGCGCTGATAGTTCTACTATCTATTGATAGTTCGACTATCTGTTCTGCGCTGATAGTTCGACTATCTGTTGATAGTTCGACTATCTGTTCTGCGCTGGTAGTTCGACTATCTGTTGATAGTTCGACTATCTGTTCTGCGCTGGTAGTTCGACTATCGGTTGATAGGTCGACTATCTGTTCTGCGCTGGTAGTTCGACTATCTGTTGATAGTTCGACTATCTGTTCTGCGCTGGTAGTTCGACTATCTGTTCTGCGCTGGTAGTTCGACTATCTGTTGATAGTTCGACTATCTGTTTGTTTTGATAGTTCGACTATCTTTTGATAGATCGACTATCTGTTTTCTGAGGTAGGTCGACTATCTGCTTGATAGCTCGACTATCTGTTTGTTTTGATAGTTCGACTATCCTTTGATAGATCGACTATCTGTTTTCTGAGGTAGGTCGACTATCTGCTTGATAGCTCGACTATCTGTTTGTTTTGATAGTTCGACTATCTTTTGATAGATCGACTATCTATTTTCTGAGGTAGGTCGACTATCTGCTTGATAGCTCGACTATCTCTGTGCGCTTGATAGCTCGACTATCTGTCCTAGATAGATCGTCTATCTGGTAGTTCGACTATCTGTCCTGATAGTTCGACTATCTGCTGCGGTAGCTCGACTATCTGTTTGATAGCTCGACTATCTGGATCGTTCGACTATCTGCCCGGTAGTTCGACGATCTCCTGGCGTCGTTCGACGATCTTCGAAGGTCGTTCGACGTTTTCTGTCTGCCTTTGGATTTTGTATTTATTTATTATATTTAATTATTTAATACATTTTCTGGCACGATATTTTAAGCTGTATGATAAAGTTTCCAGGCATTATTTGCTCTATTCTTATTGCCTGAGTTAAAATCTTTTAAGATAAAGTTGTTTGTCTTATTAGCTGTCTATTTAAATTACTTTATCTGCTGTCAGCCCCTTTATAGCCGTTAGACTGAAAAGTCTTCTTTTGCTATAAAGAGATAGTTTCTGATGTGACTTTATTTAGTCTATCTGATTATTTGATTTAAGCCTGCAGCTTCTTAGAAAGAGGTTTATTCCTTTTTATGGAATGTTTTGCTGCAGAAATATTTCTGTCCTCTTGATATTTACAGCCCAGGTCTCAAGGCTTAGAAGAAGACAAACAATTCAAATGGAAGAGAGCCGTTGCTTGATGATGATATAAAAAGAACCCTTTGCAGAAGGATTGAAGCTAGTGTTACACACATATTCAAAAGCACTCAAGCCTTCATCTAGCTCAAGCTTCCTGCTCTCAGCAATCTCCATCTAACTGAGAAGTGTTAAGATCTTCATCTCTTCTTCACCTGAGTTCTCCTGCTTTCAGGAAGTTCAACTCAGAGTTTCTTTGAAGAAGAAGAAGAAGAAGAATAGCTGCTTGAAGAGATTTCTTTTTGTTATTTATTTTCTTCCTGTAGCTCTTTCCTTCAGAATTTTCTGAAGAGTTTCTGCACTGAAGCAAGACTTCACCTGGACATCTTTGAGCCAGGGGGAGCCTTGATTCTTTAGAGCATTCTAGCTCAGTGCAAGCTTTTTGTGCTTCTCTAATCTATTGTAAAATAGAGAAGACATCTTAACCTTCTTCCCCCTCCTGTACAGGGTTATTACTCCCTTCAAAAGTATCCCTTGGTGGCAGGGCACCTGATCAAAAACCTGTGCTTGGTTTTTAGACACCTGATCAAAAGTCTAAAGGGTTTCTGAATCTACCTGAAGCAGATTCTGTTGGTGGCAGGGCACCTGATCAAAAACCTGAGTGGATTCCTACCGTGTGGGTAGAAGAGTGGACGTACCCAAGTTGTTTGGGGAACCACTATAAATTTCCTTGTGTCGTCTGGATTCAACTGTTTAATTCATGTACTGTGGCTGTGAATAGTTATAACTAGGTTGCTAGTTGCTGTTTAGGTTTTCCAAGCTTTAACTGTAATTACAGTTAGCTTGTGTTTGCACATCACTTGTGTTAGGCTTTAAGGTTAAATCAAAATCTATAATCTCTTCATTCCGCACTTCACTCCAAGGGAGTTGGGTAGACAGTTAAGTTTTGTATTGTGCAAAATTTGATTACTCTATTCACCCCCCCTCTAGAGTAGTATCTATCCCTTCACTTTCAATTGGTATCAGAGGGAGGTTGACTGACTGTATAGGCTAACACCTAAGTCACAAGATCCTGATAGATACCAAGAGTTTATAGAAATTCACTATCATGGCCCAGTCTAAGGATTATTCTAGCACCAGACCTCCAGCATGCAACTTAGCAAAGTTTGGCATCTGGAAGGCAAGGATCAAACTTTATATGAACTCTATTGATGAGAGTATTTTTGCTTCTATTTTGTCAGGTCCTCCAAGAGCACCTGCTGCAGCCACTGCCTCATCATCTGATATGAGTGAAGTGCCTCCTCCAGACTATAATGATGAGTACAAGAAGGCCAAAATTGCTGATGCCAAAGCAATGAACATACTGGCTCAGACTATGTCTGATGAAGTGTTCCAGAAGGTTGCTGATTGCTCTTCAGCAAAGGCCATGTGGGACACACTGAACCAGATTATAGCTGGTTCAGCTGATGAAAGGAAGGACAGGAGGTCCAACCTTATCTCACAGTACGAGAACTTCAAGAAGACTGATGCTGAATCAGTTGAGGCTATGTACACCAGGCTCAGCTCAATCATCAATGAGCTGAGGACCCTGGACAAGGACATATCATTGACAGAGGTCAATGATAAGATTCTTATGTGCTTCCCCAGCACATGGGATCTAAGAATCTGGCCCATCAAAGAAGCCAGAAGTACCAATGAAATCTCAACTAAAGCTCTCCTCGGCAAGCTCAAGTCTTTTGAGCAAGTGCTGAAGACCAGAGAAGCAGAAGCTGAAGCAAAGACCCCCACTCCAACAAGAAAAGAGCAATCTCTAGCTCTTAAGGCTGCAGATGTTTCTGAAGGCAGCCAATCCAATGAGGAACTTATGGCACTGTTTGCCAAGAGGTTTCTCAAGATGGGGAGAAAGGAATTCAGAAAGAAGTCTTCACGCTATGAAGACAAACCAAGGTATGACCGTTCACCTGCTAAAGAAATTATATGTTATGGTTGCAGGAAGCCTGGACACATTTTGCCAGAGTGCCCAGAGGAGAAGAACAAAGACAAGAGGAAAGAAAAGGAGCAGCACAGGAAGCACTCCAAGCCATCCTCCTACAAGAACAAGAAAAAGGAGAGAGGTTTCATTGCTGAAACCTGGAGTGATTCTGATGAAGAATCATCCTCATCAAGCTCCAGTGAAGATGAGGAAGAGAAGAAGGCCAAAGAAGTTTGCCTCATGGCAATAGATGCCTGCAGCAACCACTCTGCTGCAGAGAGTTCTGAATCTGATGAAGAGATGCCTACTGAAGATGAGGTACTTTCATCTTATGATTTTACTTCAGAAGAGTTTAAGTTAGATTTTAAATCTCTATGTTTAGATTTAATTAGTTCAGAAAAAGAGATAAAAGAACTTAGAAATAGGCTAGCTGACTCTGAATCAATAGCCTCTGAAAATGTTAGGTTAAAGGAAGAACTCACTACTTGTAGTGAAGAAATCAAATTTCTTAAAGTAGAATTAGCTAAGTCTAAGAGATTAGAAGAATCCCTTAATGGTAGAAGCCTTAAGCTGTTAGAAATTACCAGCATGACCAACACTAGGTCAGGTAATGATAAATTAGGCTTAGGAGCTTCTCCCAGTGAACCCCCAGTCCTCCTTAAAAATAACCTTTCAACTCCAGTGAACTTCATTTCAGCTAGTGGAAAGAAGAACACTGAGCAAGTAAACCTTGTAAATAAAACATTAAATAAGGCTAAGAGAGAAAAGAGAAAGAAGTTTTTCAAAGAAATGCAAAGAGCGTCGAACGCCGCTCGACGATCGGATGCTCCATGGTCGAACGAAGCTCAACGATCTGAGCGCCCATCGTCGAACGTCGATCGACGATTTCAACATGATTTTCAAAATCATAATCAGTATCATAGAAACTTAAATGAAAATAGAAACCCTAGGTTTGTTGACCCATCATCTGCATGGAGAATCCCACCTAGGAGATCTCACCCACTAGGCTATCACCCTCAGCCTGCATTCTCTTATATTTCCAGTTTTTCTTATGTGAAAAACAAGGGACCCAAGGTTACCTGGGTCCACTCTGTCTAAATAATTGTTTTGCAGGTGAAGGCCTATCCAATCACTCAAAACAAGTGGTATTTGGATAGTGGATGCTCTAAGCATATGACAGGAAACAAAGAGCTTCTGTCAAAGTACAAAGCTAAGCTCGGCCCAAAGGTTATCTTTGGAGACTCCAGCTGTGGTCAGACAGAAGGATATGGCAAGATCACGATTGGAGCTGTTACATTCAAGAGAGTTGCTTATGTCAATGGACTGAAGCATAATCTGATTTCAGTTAGCCAGCTATGTGATGCTGGCTACCAGGTTTCTTTTTCTAACTCCTCTTGCAATATTACTTTAAATAATAATGTTGTTTTAATAGGTAATAGAATAGGCAATATATATTTAGTAGATTTTAATTCATCTCACTCTGAAATCTGCCTGTTTAATGAATTAACCCTTAATAATAATTCTTTATGGCATAAAAGGCTTAGTCATGTAAACCTGAAAAATATATCTAGGTTATCTAAGCACAACCTTGTTAGAGGTTTACCTTCTTGCCCCTACAAGAAGGAGAGCCTATGCAAGGCTTGTCAGCTAGGCAAGCAAACCAAGAATTCATTTAAATCTGTTAATAAAAGTGATTCTCCTAGAATCTTGTATTTATTACATTTGGACCTCTTTGGCCCAATAAATGTACAGAGTTTAGGAGGGAAGTATTACACTTTAGTAATTGTAGATGACTTCTCTAGGTTCAGTTGGGTTTTCTTTTTGAGAACTAAGTCTGATAACTTCAAAGCCCTTACAGACTTTCTACTTTGTGTGCAGACTGAGTACTCTACTCATGTGGCCTTGATCAGAAGTGATCATGGTACTGAGTTTGACTCTCTTCTCATGCAAGAATTCTGTGAGAGAGAAGGTATCAAACATAGCTTCTCAGCTCCTAGAACTCCCCAACAAAATGGGGTAGTTGAAAGGAAGAATAGAACACTAATTGAAGCTGCTAGCACATTGTTGGCAGATGCTAACATGCCTCTATCCTATTGGGCAGAAGCTGTTAGTACAGCCAACTATGTCTTGAATAGAAGTTTGATACACAAACTTAAGTGTAAAACTCCTTATGAGTTGCTTAAAGGAAAGAAACCAAAAATTAATTACTTTAGAATTTTTGGCTGTATTGTGTATATTCATAATAATAATAAAGAATATATTAGAAAATTTGAAGCAAAAGCTTCAATGGGAATCATGCTTGGATATTCCCAAGTAAGCAAAGCTTATAGGGTTTATAACAAATCAACCTGTAAGATAGAAGAATCTGTGCATGTGACTTTTGATGAGTCTCAGATGTTTTACAAGGAGAAAGAAAATTCTCCTTCATCTAGTTCTTTGCAGGTACATGATGCCCCTCAAGAAATCCTTCAACTTTCAACTCTTCAGATCACTGAATCAGACAGTGATGAAGACATTGCTGAAGCTGTTGAAGCTGTTGTTGTTCCACCAACAGTAGATCAAATTCCTCCTGAGGAATTAATCCCAACTGTTGCTGAAGATCACATCCCACCTGCTGATATTGTCACACTTAGAGATCATCCCACATCTCAAGTGATTGGAGACATATCAGCTGGTGTGCAAACAAGACATCAATTAAGACAGGATGTGATGCATGCTTGTTTCCTCTCACAGGTTGAGCCCCTCACCTTTAAAGATGCAGAGCTAGATCCCCACTGGATCATTGCAATGCAAGAGGAGCTCAATCAGTTTGAGAGATGTAAAGTTTGGACTTTGGTTCCAAGACCTAAAGGCCAACTGATCATAGGCACCAAGTGGGTGTATAGAAACAAGTTAGATGCAAATGGAATAATAGTAAGGAATAAAGCTAGGCTTGTAGCTCAGGGCTACAGACAGGAGGAAGGTATAGACTATGACCAAACCTTTGCTCCTGTTGCAAGGCTAGAAGCAATAAGGATCTTCTTGGCCTATGCAGCCTACATGAAGTTTAAGGTGTTCCAAATGGATGTCAAAAGTGCATTCCTAAATGGTGAGCTTAAGGAAGAGGTGTTTGTTGAACAACCACCAGGGTTTGTTTCATCAACTCAGCCTTCTCATGTTTTTAAGTTGCAAAAAGCTCTTTATGGACTAAAGCAAGCTCCTAGGGCCTGGTATGAGACCTTAGCTAGTTTCCTGTTAGAGCACAACTTCACTAGGGGAGTAGTTGATAGAACCCTTTTCGTTAAGCATCACAAGGACACAATCATGTTAGTTCAGGTGTATGTAGATGATATTATCTTTGGCTCCACTGATCCCAAACTTTGCAAAAAGTTTTCCAACTTGATGCACTCTAAGTTTGAGATGAGTAGCATGGGTGTGCTGTCTTACTTTCTTGGTCTCCAAGTTAAGCAAGATGCTGATGGTATCTTCATCTCCCAATCCAAATATGCCAAGGAATTGGTAAAGAAATTTGGGATGGCTGATGCTTCAACAATGCCTACACCCATGGCTACTAATGTAGTTATTGATTCTGATGATCACGGCAAGCCAGTTGATCAAAAGAATTATAGGGCCATTGTTGGTTCCCTATTATATCTAACTGCAAGTAGGCCAGATATAATGTTTGCTACATGCCTTTGTGCTAGATTCCAGGTCAACCCCAAGGAATCTCATCTGATTCTTCTAAAAAGAATCCTGAGATACCTGAAAGGATGTCCAAATCTAGGACTTTGGTACCCAGCTGAGTCAGAGTTTGAATTAATTGGATATTCTGATTCTGACTATGCTGGTTGCAGAGTTGACAGGAAGAGCACCTCAGGAACTTGCCAGTTCCTGGGAGAGAGATTGGTCTCTTGGTTCTGTAAGAAGCAGGCTTCTGTCTCAACTTCAACTGCAGAGGCTGAATATATAGCTGCTGCTAGTTGTTGTTCACAGATCCTGTGGATTCAAAACCAGCTTGTGGATTATGGTTACTCACACAAGAACACCAAGATCATGTGTGATAGTACCAGTGCTATCTCAATTGCACAAAATCCAGTGCACCACTCTAGAACGAAGCACATTGAGATTAGGCACCATTTCCTGAGAGATTGTGTGGAAAAGAACAAGATCTGTCTTGAGTTCATATCCACTGAGTTTCAGAGAGGTGATATATTCACCAAGCCTTTAGATGAACAGAAGCATCTGTTCTTTTTAGTCCAACTAGGCATGATCAATGGACGAGACTAAGTGTGACGATATCTGCCTATGTTGAGGTCTGCTTGAAGATCGTCGAACGATGATCGAAGATCGTCGAACGGATTGAGCCTATCGTCGACCTCTGGTTAATGATAGCTTATCTGTTTGAAGATCGTCGACCGACGTTCGACCATCGTCGAACAGGCTGAGCTCATCGTCGATCTCCGGACGACGACAGCCTGTTGCTTGAGAAGCCAGAAATAGTCGAACGATTGTCCGACTACTCTGCTTCTGAGCCGATCGTCGAACGGCCGTTCGACTATCGGTTCAAGATCTTTTTAATAGACCGACTATATCCGGTTCAATATAAAGCCGATAGTCGACCTAGGTTAAAAGATCTGTTGCTTTATCGTCGACGGAACGTGCCCTTTCGCATTCTGCTTTCCCGCTTGCGATTTTCTGCCGCTCCGTCCCCTTCGTCTTCCTCCTCCTTCTCGCGTTTCTCCAGCGATTCAATGGCGATTTCCCCAGCTGTTCTAGCCGTCGTCAAGTTCGATGCAGGATTCAGTGTAGATTTTGAAGCTTTCAGCAGTTGCGATGCCGGCATAGTGGAAGTTCTCCAGCTCTGCAGAGATCAAGGTTTAGAGAAGCTGATGTCTGAAAGGATCAAGATTAACATTCCAGAAATAAAAGAATGGGCTTTCACGTCGTCTTCCACAGACGAATCGATGATCGGTACCATCGGCGGAGTAGAAGTTATCCTGACTCCGGCCATTCTTTCTGATGTTTTCGGTTTAGTTATTGGTGATAAAGATTATGAGCAAGATGCTCAGGAGTTCGGAAGGATGCTCGTCGAGCTGGGACATGCCGAGGGCATTCCCACCAAGCTGCTCAAGGTAAACTTTCCCTTCAAGATCAAGTTCCTCGCTGAGGTCGTCGGAAAAGTGCTTCTGGGCAAGCACTCTGCCCATGATAACATAACAAGGCAGCAGTTCGCACTTATGTGTGCATTAGTTAATCGGAAAAGGATCGATTGGGCTGCAGTTCTGTTTGATTTAATCAGGAAGAAGACAGGAAAGAAGGAAGTCACCCTGGGAAGGGTTATTGGAATTTTCCTGAAGGAGAAATTCCCCCAGCTGCTGAGTTCTGCCGCAACTACCATCAATGCCAGCAAGAAGATGGATCCCCATCTGTTCTCAAAGTGGAAGAGGACATTCGTGAAATCTGCTCCAGCGCAATCTGAGGACACAAGGACTGCTTCAGTCGCTCCTCAACCTAGTGAAGCTGGCTCAGCTCTCCCTTCCTCCTCCTCTGCTTTGCCGTCTGCCTCAGTTGAAGTACCATCAACTTCAGCTGAGGTACGACCTTCTTCTTCTGCTGCACCTGAAACAACTATGGTTGTTCCTCTGTCTCCTCCAGCCTCTCCTCTACCTGCATATCTGGCTAGGATATCTGCTCCTAGCTTCGATTTGTTAGGGTCAGAGAGAATTCTTACTCCTCATGCATCTCCCGTTAATTCCCCAATTCATTCTCCATCCCCTGCTCCCTCTCCTGCTGCATCTCCAGTTCGATCCCCTGTCCCCATTATTTCTCATCCCAGCTCATCTACCATATCTGCTGCTGCTCCATCCACCTCTAATCCATCATCTTTTGAAATCTCTCCTGAGATTATCATTCGCATCGTGGAGCTGATTACCCCGTCAATCAAAACCATGATTGACGAGGCAATCGCTCCCCTTGCTGCCTCCATTGACCGTCTAACTGCCTCCATCCAATCCATTTCCAAATCAGCTGAGCCATCTTCCTCTAGGGGCCTGGTTTCAGTAGCTACTGAAATCAGGCAGGGGGAGATGTTCAATGAAGATGTCTCAGATCTTCCTGCTTCCCCTCCAGCTGAAATAGAGATAGCTCCAGATGTTGTTATGTCTGTTCAAGAAGAGACAGCTCCTGCTGAGGAAGAGATTGTTCCAGTTGAGGAAGTAGTAACTCCAGCTGAGGAAGAGATTGCTCCAGTTAAGCAAGTTGTAGCTCCAGTTTTGACTGAGAAAGAAATATCAGATGGAATATTGCTATCAGAAATTGCAGTGAAAGTATGCTTAGAAGATCTAACATCTCCTGTGATAGTCAGATTCCTGGAAGGAATTATTACTTCTTATCTGAATGAATGCTGGGAGATGGTTAAATATGAAGGTAACGCTTTCATTCGCTTTGTTGATGAGTCTATTAATTTGATAGTCTGTGAATACCTTGAAGGTATGATTCAAGTTTATTTAGCAGATCTGTATTCGTAATTTTACAGATATTATTAAAGATGATTTAACTGCTCAAATCATAGCAGTAGTTTCTGTGGCTGACCCAAGTATTCCTGCTACTCAAGTAGACCCTGAGGTGGAATCCTTCTTAGATAATAAAGAAGAGGAGTCTGAGAAAGAGGAAGTCAAAGTTGACTCTCCAGTTCTGAGTATGGAAGAAGCTAAAGCAAGAGCGGCATGGGACTTAAGAGTTTTATCTTTAAAAGAAAAAGAGAAAGATTTGCAATTTGAGAAGTCATCCATCTGGGATGACTCTCCTGGTTTAGATTTAGACTCCCTTCTGGCTTTGGATGCCATGGAAGAAGAAAGGGAGAAATCTGCTTCAAAGCTTAAAGAAAAGGCTGTCTCAGAAGCCTATGATCCCTATGAGAACCCTCCATCATCCCATTCTGATGATGATGATGATTCTGATTTGTCTGAAAAGTCAAAGAAAAGGAAATCTGCTGCAAAGAAAAGAAAAGCTGCTCCTCCTCCTCCTCCAAATAAGGATAATGACATTCCCTATTATATTTTGAAGGGCATTGACCCCAAATCTAAAGATTTTCAGCATTGGATGAGGTTTTCGAAAAATCAGCAAAAAGAAAGGAAGAGAACTAAGAGGTATGACAGTCCAGTCTCCAGATGGACTCCCAAAGGTCCTCCTCCACCTCCAGGTGCAGGAGCCTCTGGGAATCTACCTGCTAATCAATCTGCAGCCTATGGAAAATCTGCGTCTGCTCAGCACCAACCAAGACAAGGTCATCAAAGTTCGCAAAGCAAATCATCTTATGGATCTCAAAGACCAATGAAGGAGGTTGTGGCCCAAAGACCAACCTTTTCCCCACCTCCTTCTCCAGTTCAATCTAAGAAAAGTGTTTCAAAAGGTAAATAGTTTACAGTGCTTTAAAACCTTCTAGCAAGTCCCTTTTGCTAAGTTTATTCTAATGTCTTATCTAGATATAATAGCTGCTGCTTCTCCAGAGCCCGTATATGAAAATCCTGAGCTCGATCCTAATTTTAGGATGGCTCGCTTTCAAGAGCTTGTAGGAGCAGCCCAAATAAGAAAAGCAAGAGCCGAAGGTAAAGATACGTCTGGCTTTACTACGATGTCAGCATATAGAAAGAAAGAATTTGAGAAATTCCAAGTCAATCCTGAGATATTTGATCCAGCAAAGTACATGGAAAAACATCCTGAAGCTGTTGTCCCCAGAGCTACAGAACTAAAGATCATTGGGGCTCAGGATCTGAAGATATCAAAGAAGGAATCAGATGACCCTCTTCGAAAAATTTCCTTTGTCTCTAGTTCTTCTGATCCATTACCTGACCCTAAAGATTCTTGATAGTTTGATTAAACTGCTGTGTTATATTTATTTATCTGATTGATAATCTGCCAGTTTATTGCTATCTATCTGTTGAAATTATTTTGTTTGTTTTATTGCTAGCTGTTTTTAGTTTCTGAGAGACTTAACTCAAATAGGGGGAGATTGTTGGTACCCTAGTTTGTTTTGAGTTTAGTCTTCTCCTTTGTGCTCCTTGACCCAAGAAATATCTATGGTCAATGGTTAGGAGTCTAGCTGTAGAGTCCTCCCTTTTCCAAATTGAGAATTTGGTTAAGTAGGTTTTTCGTTCGACCATAGTCGAACGCCGTTCGACTATCGTCTATCGACTGATCGACGATCGTCTATCATTTGGTCGACGCCTTGGTCTGCGCTGATAGTTCGACTATCTGTTGATAGTTCGACTATCTGTTCTGCGCTGATAGTTCGACTATCTGTTGATAGTTCGACTATCTGTTCTGCGCTGGTAGTTCGACTATCTGTTGATAGTTCGACTATCTGTTCTGCGCTGGTAGTTCGACTATCGGTTGATAGGTCGACTATCTGTTCTGCGCTGGTAGTTCGACTATCTGTTGATAGTTCGACTATCTGTTCTGCGCTGGTAGTTCGACTATCTGTTGATAGTTCGACTATCTGTTCTGCGCTGGTAGTTCGACTATCTGTTGATAGTTCGACTATCTGTTTGTTTTGATAGTTCGACTATCTTTTGATAGATCGACTATCTGTTTTCTGAGGTAGGTCGACTATCTGCTTGATAGCTCGACTATCTGTTTGTTTTGATAGTTCGACTATCCTTTGATAGATCGACTATCTGTTTTCTGAGGTAGGTCGACTATCTGCTTGATAGCTCGACTATCTGTTTGTTTTGATAGTTCGACTATCTTTTGATAGATCGACTATCTGTTTTCTGAGGTAGGTCGACTATCTGCTTGATAGCTCGACTATCTCTGTGCGCTTGATAGCTCGACTATCTGTCCTAGATAGATCGTCTATCTGGTAGTTCGACTATCTGTCCTGATAGTTCGACTATCTGCTGCGGTAGCTCGACTATCTGTTTGATAGCTCGACTATCTGGATCGTTCGACTATCTGCCCGGTAGTTCGACGATCTCCTGGCGTCGTTCGACGATCTTCGAAGGTCGTTCGACGTTTTCTGTCTGCCTTTGGATTTTGTATTTATTTATTATATTTAATTATTTAATACATTTTCTGGCACGATATTTTAAGCTGTATGATAAAGTTTCCAGGCATTATTTGCTCTATTCTTATTGCCTGAGTTAAAATCTTTTAAGATAAAGTTGTTTGTCTTATTAGCTGTCTATTTAAATTACTTTATCTGCTGTCAGCCCCTTTATAGCCGTTAGACTGAAAAGTCTTCTTTTGCTATAAAGAGATAGTTTCTGATGTGACTTTATTTAGTCTATCTGATTATTTGATTTAAGCCTACAGCTTCTTAGAAAGAGGTTTATTCCTTTTTATGGAATGTTTTGCTGCAGAAATATTTCTGTCCTCTTGATATTTACAGCCCAAGTCTCAAGGCTTAGAAGAAGACAAACAATTCAAATGGAAGAGAGCCGTTGCTTGATGATGATATAAAAAGAACCCTTTGCAGAAGGATTGAAGCTAGTGTTACACACATATTCAAAAGCACTCAAGCCTTCATCTAGCTCAAGCTTCCTGCTCTCAGCAATCTCCATCTAACTGAGAAGTGTTAAGATCTTCATCTCTTCTTCACCTGAGTTCTCCTGCTTTCAGGAAGTTCAACTCAGAGTTTCTTTGAAGAAGAAGAAGAAGAAGAATAGCTGCTTGAAGAGATTTCTTTTTGTTATTTATTTTCTTCCTGTAGCTCTTTCCTTCAGAATTTTCTGAAGAGTTTCTGCACTGAAGCAAGACTTCACCTGGACATCTTTGAGCCAGGGGGAGCCTTGATTCTTTAGAGCATTCTAGCTCAGTGCAAGCTTTTTGTGCTTCTCTAATCTATTGTAAAATAGAGAAGACATCTTAACCTTCTTCCCCCTCCTGTACAGGGTTATTACTCCCTTCAAAAGTATCCCTTGGTGGCAGGGCACCTGATCAAAAACCTGTGCTTGGTTTTTAGACACCTGATCAAAAGTCTAAAGGGTTTCTGAATCTACCTGAAGCAGATTCTGTTGGTGGCAGGGCACCTGATCAAAAACCTGAGTGGATTCCTACCGTGTGGGTAGAAGAGTGGACGTACCCAAGTTGTTTGGGGAACCACTATAAATTTCCTTGTGTCGTCTGGATTCAACTGTTTAATTCATGTACTGTGGCTGTGAATAGTTATAACTAGGTTGCTAGTTGCTGTTTAGGTTTTCCAAGCTTTAACTGTAATTACAGTTAGCTTGTGTTTACACATCACTTGTGTTAGGCTTTAAGGTTAAATCAAAATCTATAATCTCTTCATTCCGCACTTCACTCCAAGGGAGTTGGGTAGACAGTTAAGTTTTGTATTGTGCAAAATTTGATTACTCTATTCACCCCCCCTCTAGAGTAGTATCTATCCCTTCACTTTCATAGTCCTCCAGAGGAGGTTTCAAATATTATACTTGGAAAAGTAGACATGCCTGAAGCTGCAATCAAGGCTCAGCAAGAGGCTCAACTGTCAAAGAAGAGATTTAGGGAGCAAGCTGAACTAAAACCTGATTTTGAACAGTGGATCCCTACCTCTAGAAACATCATACTAACTGCCTGGAAAGCTGTAAACGACCAAGTCCATGAAAGTGGCAAGTGGTACAATGAACAAGAATGGCAGAAGCATGAAGCCAGACAGAAGGCTATTGTTCAGCATAGAAGGAAAGCTAAGATGAGAAAGCTACCTCCTGATGCTGTGGAGCCTAGCAAATACTTTCCCAAGCCGTATCACTATTTTGAGAGACAAAGACTGAAGACTGAGGCTCAGAAGAAGGCTAATCTTAAAGGCAAAAAGCCCATGGAAGAAACTGAACCTTCTGTGCAGGCACAAGTACAACCAGGAAGAGGGATTGTTATAAAGGAGCCTGATCAGTCTTAGTCTAAGATGTCTTAGTTTTAGTTTAAAAATGTATAATACAAGGTTGTCAGGATCGCGATCCGGATCATAGGATCTTACGATCCTACGATCCAGATGTTGTAAATCGATCCTAATTTTGTAAAGTGATCCTCGATCCGAACCTACTATCCAATCCGATCCTACCTCAAAATGATTTCATCTAGGATCTCGATCCTGACAACCTTGGTGTAATGTGAAACATTCAGTGTTAAACATTTTGTAAACAATCATTTTGACATAATACACAAAATCTTGCTCTTTAATTAATTATTGTATATATCTTTTTATCTCTGTGATGAATCTGTGCAAATCTTTTGATTGTTAATATTTTCTATAATATTAAGCTTATATACATCATCATCTTTTTTTTTATTATCATAAGTGGTGTATATCATTAGCTAATATGGGTTATGACTTCTCCAAATAGGGGGAAATTGTTGGGTATATTGGAAAATGTGTACCTGATTTGAAGAAGCCTAACTTAGCATAATGATATACATCAAGGTGTATTTGATGTTGTTTAAGTTGAATATGTGCAGGTTAAAAGTATGAAAAATTTCTAAGTCCATGTGTCGACACCAGAAGAAGATGTGTCGACACTTCAGGAAGATTGTGTCGACACTTGAAGAAGGCTGTGTCGACACAGAGAAAATGAGTCGACATCAAATGTGTCGACACCGGGAGACAGTGTCGACACACATAGAAATATAGTCGACATCAACTGTGTCGACACCGGGAGGCAGTGTCGACACACACAAGATTATAGTCGACACACACAAGATTATAGTCGACATCAACTGAGTCGACACCAGGAGGCTGTGTCGACACACAGAGGCAGAAGTCAACAACAGCTAAGTCGACACTTAGAGACTGAGTCGACACTTAGCAGAAACAAGAAAAAGTCTGTTACTGAAGTAATTGTGTCGACACACAGGACTTGTGTCGACACATAGGACTTGTGTCGACACATAGCAGAATCAACAATAAGTCTGTGGCTGAAGTAATTGTATCGACATACAACTATCTGTGTCGACACATTCTCAAAAAGTTGTATCAAGAAGATGTGTCGACACATTTTAATAATTGACTCGACACATATTGACAGTTTGTCTCGACACTTTCTGGCAGAAACAAAGACTCCTTGGCAATTTGAAGAATTGACAGCTGTGGGTCTCTACAGGTTAACTGACGTGATTGATACAGACAGAAGTTTGTTAGGAATCGGACCAGTCGGTTACCAGGAATGAAGGCTATAAATAGACGGATAGTGTCTGAAAGAAAAGACTGAAAACTGAACATTGAATAACAAGTAACAATAAGAAGAAGATCTTTGCAGATCTAAGAAGATATTCTGATTGAACTATCAGAATCTGTCAAAGTAGAATTCAGTCAAGAATTCTGAAGTATCTTCAAGGGACTTGGATAGAGAGAGATCCAGTCAAAAGAAGGCAAGAAGAAAGCTGTCTCAGATTTCAAAAGAAATAGATTCTGAACTTATCTGTCAAGAAGATTCAGATTCAAATTCTGAAATCTAAGGAGAAAGCTGCTGATCAGTTTATTTCAAAGAAGATCAACTCAACAAAGTTCAGATTCAAGAAGCTTTGAAGAAAGCTAAGTTCCAATTGATTTTATCCATCTAGTTTATCAAGAAGCTGATCAAGAACACTGTCTTGTTCCACCTCTCTCACCAGGAGCAAGATAAAAATATATTTTACTCTAATCTTGTAGGATCTTTTAATAGATCTGAGTTGTAAGCCTATTTTATAAAGGCTGAGTGTAGGAGAGATAATCTCTGAGTTGTAGGTCTTGAATAAAGACTGAGGTAGGATTGAATTGCCTGAGCTGTAGGAGAAGGTATTTCTCTAAGTTGTAGGTCTTGAATAAAGACTGAGATAGGGCTGAATTGCCTGAGCTGTAGGAGTGTGGTATCACTCTAAGTTGTAGGAACCTTTCCAGGTTCTGAGCTGTAGGATCTGAGGATCTGAGTTAAAGAAGGGAGTTTGGCTGAATCTAGCACACTGCTAGATAGGCGAAGTGGGAAAGTGGATGTACCCAGATCTTGGGGAACCACTATAAATACTTGTTGCAATCTGTGATGTGGAGTTCTAGATTGTGTGATTGTGATTGCTAAAGTAGCTGCAGAACTCATAGAAAATAGTCTTCAATTACTTAATCAGTCTGCCTTAAGTTTGAAAAGAAAATAAGAACCTATTCACCCCCCCCCCCCCCCCCCCGTCTAGGTGTCTAGGTAATCTTGAAAGTAAAACTATCACCTCGTGGTGTTCATAAGTCGGGAACAACAAGTCTACTAGTGAATATATATTCACCTTGGGTGGAGCTGTTATTACTTGGAAATCCAAAAGGCAGACCTGTATAGCATTATCTTCTATGGAAGTCGAGTTGTTTGTCTTATCTTCGGCTGGTAAAGAGGCAGATTGGATCAGGAACTTAATTTTAGATATTCCCTTGTCTAAGTTACAAGTCAACTCGTTGATCTTGTATTGTGATAATCAAGCAGCAGTTCTAGTCGTTAAGAATGCCCTCTATAATACTAAGAGGAGACATGTATGATTGAGACATGTCTTATTGACTTATCTGAAAGAACAAAGAATTATCACTTTGATCGATGTATGTTCAAAGGATAACCTGGCTGATCCATTGACGAAAGAATGCACAAAGACTGTTTAATCAAAATAGTGGGGGAAATGAGACTAAAAGCGATTTAGTTCGGCATTAGTTCAACATTAGGCGATTTTGTTCAACCTTTGTCAAAACTTTTTGATTATTCTGATTTCCTTTGTCAAAGTAAGCATAATATGCTCTGTTGATGCTTTTGGTTTTTGAGTTCGGATCTGATAAGTTATTTCATTCCAAACTCGATGTTAATAACTTCACCTGGATTTGGCTTTTGCCTTGAAGGAAAGTGTTATTCCAAACTTGATAACACGATCTGAATTGGTTTATCCTTTCTTTTGGAAATTGGTTCCATTCCAAATTTGATGAGTTCCAATTAACTTTAGAAGGGCAGTAATCACGACATTCCATATAGGATCATAGATATAGCTGCGGTGTCCAGAAGTCCGAAAATCATTTTGTTTTGGAAATAGATGTCAAATTCTAAGATAATTCTATAATACTCTGTGAGTGTGTCCTCACAGCCAATAATAATGAAATTAATACTAAGTTCTTATAGAAGAAATAGATATTTGTAAATTTTTAAAGGATTGAATTAATTCTAAAGTGAAATTCTCTATTGAAATTACAGGGGCTAATGGTACAGGAGGAGCACTATTAGTCTGGGATCCTGATTAAGATAATATTTTGGATGACGACTGTTAGAGCATTAATAGATTTCTTTATTTTTGTTACCCTGTTCAGAGCATTGTTTAGCTTCTTTTGCACTTGTTTGTTTGGACTTTTTGATCTCTGTCTCATTTGGAATGTCAGGAATATAGGGCATGTATCTTAATCGTACCTGAGACTTTTCTATGTTGCAGCTTAGTTTTGTTTTACTTATGTGTGCATACTATTTGTGTTTTAAGTCTAATATGTTTGAACAAGTGTTGGACACAGGTTTGAATGATTCACGTTTGGTTGAACGTTGCACAAACCACCATTTATCTGAAGTCAGGGTTCACGACGGACATAGGAAGAGATTGTTAGATATATTAATTAATGCCTGCACGCGTCGAGACCAACACTACAAGATATGAGTTTACAGTGATGTTTTTATTGCGACGTTTTTTAAAACGTCACCGTTAGTTTTCAATTTAACAACATTTTTTTTCCAAAAATGTCACCAATACAAAACTACAGCATTGCCCACGATTTTCATAAAAATGTCAATATATATGTTTATCTTTTGTGACGATTATTTTAAAAACTTCATCAAAAAATAAGATCTTCAATCAATGTTTATGTATCATTCCAAATTTTTACCCGACCGATTGTACCCCCAGGGACCTAAATTGTTGAATCGACCCATTTTTGGGGACCCCATTCAGGGCCAGTGCGACATTGTTTGTCCAGTGAATCAATTATAGTTGATTTACTCCAAATCTCAAATTACAATGAGTTCAAAATGGTCTCCAGCCAGTGATGTTATATTCGTAAGACAAATATTAATGCAACAACGTTCGTTTGGTTGCATTTCGGTGCATATATATGAAGTTGATCAAAACGGTCTTTTTAAGGTACGCGACGTCTCAAATATGACTTTTGAGCAAATGACCTCAAAATTAAACTCAGTTCATTTTTTTAGACTCGTGAAACATATATGAGTTCGACGAAACTGTCGGTGCTCCATTCCGATGAATATTGGCGAAACTATAACATGGACTCGAGTTCAAGTAATAGAATTACCTAAAAAGAGTGAAATCGAGCAAACGGCCTCAGAAGTCACCCCAGTTGGTTTTGTTAAACTTGTACAGCCTATACGAGTCCAACAAATTAAACTGTTTGCACCTGAGTTCGATGAGATTCTGCGAAATCATAACGTGGACACAAATTAAAAAAAAACACAATTATCCAAAGAAGGGAAAAAAGAGCAAATTATCTCGGATTTGACCACAAATAGATTTTAGGCTCGTAGTAATATTATGAGTCGATATACGAGCATTTGAATGAATAAATTAATATTTTTAATACAATAATAATATAATTATACATATCAATACTTCTATAGTTCTATACTACTTAAAAAGAAATTAAATACAATGACAATGAAATACCCTAAGCTAAGGGCCTGTTTGGGAAGGCTTTTCAGAAAGGAGAAGGAGCGGTGGCAAAAGGATGGTAGGAAAATGAGCTTTTGGAAAATGTCTATTAGAAAAGGAGAACTGTTTGGATGAACTTCTTTTGCAGAGCTTTTCAAAAAGGAGACACTTTATAAATCGTTTGACAAATCTCCGTTGCGGTAACTTTTTTTATTAAAAATGTGCGTCCAGGGAAAAAGACGCAATTATTTCGCCAGGGCAAGTTTTTTTCGCCCGGGAGCGAATTTTTCACCGGGTGACGGTTTTTCTCGCCAGGGCGTGAATTTTTCGTCTGGGCGCGATATTTTCGCCCGGGGCCGATATTTTCGCCTGGGCTCCAATTTTTCGGTCAAACCCTATATTTTCGGCCGGGCCCCAATTATTCGGTCGGGTGTCAATTTTTCGGACGGACGCGAATTTTTTGAACGGGCGCGAATTTTCCGGATGAGCACGAATTTTTTCGGATGACGGCAAATTTTTCGGACGGGCGCGAATTTTTCGGACGGGCACTAATTTTTCGACTAGGCGGGAAAATTTCGCCCGGACGCGAATTTTTTGCACGGACGCGATATTTCCGCTCGAAAGCGAAAAAAATAGCTTACAAGCTAAAAAAATACAAGACCGGGCAAAAAAATCACGAACGGGCAAAAAATCACGTCGAGGAGAAAAATTCGCTCCCGGGCGAAAGAAATAGTGCCCGGGCGAAAAATCGCTCCCGATCAAAAATATCGCGCCCGGCCGAAAATATCGCGCCCGGGCGAAAAAATCGCGCCCGGGCGAAAAAATCGCGCCCGGGCAAAAATATCGCCCCCGACCGAAAAAATCGCGCCCGGGCAAAAATATTGCGCCCGGGCGAAAATATCGCGACCGGGCGAAAAAATCGCGACCGGGCGAAAAAATCGCGACCGGGCGAAAAAATCGCGACCGGGCGAAAAAAACGCCCCCGGGCGAAAAAAAACGCGTGCGGGCGCAAAAATCGCCCGCAGGAGAAAAATATGGCGATGGCGAAAAAATCGCGCCGGTATATAAAAATCGCGGCCGGGCAAAAAAATCGCGCCGGTGAAAAAAAATCACGCCCGGGCGAAAAAAACGCGTTTGGGCAAAAAAATCGTCCCCGGGCAAAAAAATCGGCTCGGTCAAAAAAAAATCGTGCAACGACAAAAAATGGCACCCGGATGAAAAAAACACACCCGAGCGAAAAAATCACGCCGGACGAAAAACCGGCTCGAGCGAAAAATGCACGCTCGGGCGAAAAAAAAATCATGCACGAGCAAAAAACCGCACTCGGGCGAAAAAAACTCACCCGGGCGAAAAACCGCGCGCCCGGACAAAAAATTCCAGCCCGGGCGAAAAATGCCAACCAGAGCGAAAAATTCGCGCCCGGACGAAAAATTCGCGCCGGGCAAAAAAAACACCCGGCCAAAAAAATTATGCTCGGAAAAAAATCGCGTTAAGACAAAAAAATCAAGTTGTAGATTTTTTTTAAGAGATAAATGTTTTTGGATGAGAAAGTGCTTTTCGAAAAGGTTGAAAAGTAGGTGACATGTGACTTTTCCAAAAGATGAGCAAATGGAGTTTTTTGCGGTAACTTTTCCCACCGATAGACAATCCAAACGGTCTATTAAGTGTGGTAGTGTTTTCCAGAAAACGAAAAGGAGCTAAAAAGCCCTCCCAAACAGGCCCTAAGTGAGACTTACTTTTAGGCTTCGTTTGGGGGCTTATAATTAAGGTCCAGTTCATGCGATCATAACCGCTTGACCGGTAAAAATAAGTCCCCTCAAAGAGAGCCTTAATCAGAACCCTCGGTTCAATGTAATCACTGTCGATCATCACACGGCACTCTTCCCATTCTTTCACTATTTCAAATCCTGATGTTCACTTTATTTCGAATCCCGCCCCCAAACTTCCTCCCACACAACACCTTCCTCTTCTAACCCTAACACTCCACCCTCTCACATCCCACCACTCTCCACCATCCAAGCCCGCAGCCACCACTCTTCACCGTGCTAAAGAAGTCGTATGTTGCCTCTTCACCGTCCATCCTAACACTGTGTGGTTGCCTTTCACTCTATTTCAAATCTCGTTTCTCCCACACGCCGTGCTTCCCTTTCCCTTCATCTCTACAGCCTCGTGATTTCATTTTCTCTGAATCCCCTACTGCTGGGTCTCGGATCTCTCCTCTCTCCTCCAACGATGGTCGCAACTCCTTCAGATGCCATCTTATCTAACAGTGAGCTCATATCAAAGGTGTGGTTTCATTACTCCTCGAGTCCTCGATTCTTGCCCTCGACATTTCCTCGCCCTGATAGGGCAGCAGCGCCAAGCCGCCTACGCGAGTTGATCTCTCCCAGTCTACAGTTCGACGAAAAGAGGGCATCGACTCCGTCTACACGCCTTTCGGATCTCCATCTCGCCAGAGGGAACCGCAGCTCCCAAGCACGCATCTCCACCTCTACGATGCCACCGCCAGTCTCCAAACGGTTACCTTCCTGCTCTTCTACTCCCCTTTCTCAGCAGCGTATCTCCTCCAGTCGCCGACTCTGCAAATCCCATCGCCAAACACGCAAAAACCCATCCTCAGTTATTCCGCTCCAACAACCTTACTCGTAAGCTTCCCCTGCTCCTCTGCAACTGTAACCCCCATCAAGGATCTGCATTCCCCATAGGTAATTATATTTCATGTTGACTCTTAACCTTCCATACTTCCTGATTCCGTACTTCCTGAACGTTCTTCTCTCACTAATTACATTATCTATTAATTTTTTCACAAGCTTCACCTGATTATGAAGAACCCAATAAGGAGGATTTCGAATTGAGAAGATAGATGGGCGATATCACAGATGCTTACATTCGGATTATGGGTTCAATTATTTAAGATAGAAGGTTATGTCCAGTAGTATTCGACCAAAAATGGTAATTTTTTGCTTTTATTATAACCTTTTTCTTTCGAAATTAAGCTCCAAATTATTCGGTATGCATTTTCATCAGCCAAAGAGAAGTATTCTTTTTAAGTATAAGAGTATGATTAAAGGTTTTAGAATCATTTGCTTATGTCCAGTATGCTACAAAAAATGATAACCAGAGCTTTTAATAAAAGTTGTTATAATTTTAGGTGATTGTTAACCGCAAACAAGCTATTTGTTAGTCGCACCTCAAAATCTCATTATTTTTCGCGTCTTTTCAAAATACGTCTTGTACATGCAATTTCAGGAAAAGTGCTCAACACGAAAGTTGTAGATATCGTCGAGATCTACAACTTTCGTGTTGAGCACTTTTCTTGAAATTGCATGTACAAGGCGTACTTTGGAAATATGCTCAGATTTTACGCCTTTCAGAAATACGTCTTGTACATGCAATTTCAGGAAAAGTGTTCAACACGAAAGTTGTAGATCTTGTCGAGATCTACAACTTTCGTGTTGAACACTTTTCCTGAAATTGCATGTAAAAGACGTATTTCGAAAAGGCGCGAAAAATTAGCAGATTTTGGGGTGTGACTAGCCAATAACGGGTTGCGGTTAACAATCAGCTAATTTTATCCAGCTAATTTCACCGCCAATGTGAATTGTTACTCATGTTGCTCACAGTTCTAAATCTAATGTGAATTTTCTCAGTCAAGTGAATCATAGAAGGAAGAGGGGCTATATTGTTCTCTGGGAGAAGCTTAATCATTAATTAAGGTAATCTCATATTTATCTATTTAACTTTTTATGTTTACTCATAGACTAATGAAGATTTTTCCTTCACTGTACAATAAATGAATTTATTTAAAATTCTATGCATCACAGAATTTATGTTTTGCAACAATTATTCAAGAGATATATTGGACTGATTGTTGGATCTTTCAAGGTTTTGGATGAGATGTTAATCCCTTCATTTTCTAAAAAGAGTTTCAATACTGGACACAATTGCCAATATTTGTTCCTGTGTTCTACTTTTTTGGTCTTTCTAATAAAAGTTATCAGGAAATCCAAAAAAGTTATTTTTCATGCTCAGACAGTTGAAGGGACAGATATTTTTCATGCTCAGGTAATCCAAAGAGTTATGTATGTTTGATTCTTCACTATTATATGCTCAGATAGTTGAAGGGATAGATATTTTTCATGCACGCATATTGTTTCCAAAAAATTCTTTACTCATCTTCCATTAAGGCTCTGTTTGACATTTCGGGCCGGCGGGAGGCCAGCGAGGAGAGAGGAAACGGCCATTTAGAACAGTCGACTGGTGCTCCGCCTACCAGCGTCAAAACACCGAACTGGCACCCTTTTACGCCGGCCGTTCTCGCCCGAAGCTCGCCAAACAGTCTTTCTCCGGCTCGTTCAGGCCGGAACGGCGCCCCGCCGGAATGTCAAACAGACCCTAAGACTATGGGTGAACAAGCAGATGCTGTAGATACTTACGGCTTATAGTCATTCTTGGCTTGCAGAGGAAGCTATATCGATGTGAAGGTTTGAGTTTCAATTGTATGGATTGCATTCAAATGATTTCATTTTGTACATTATGATGAACGTTGTAGAATTTGTTCAAAAATAGTTATTTGGGAATCAGTTGCAGAATTTTTTTACTGTCTTTAATTCTACAATTTATCCATTCCCTAAAAACTTATATTAATTTGAGGTATCATACTTTATTGCAGAGTAGCTCGGAATTCCCAATTTCTGTCTAACAAGTATTTTTTTTAGTACATATGACCGATTAGAAGCAATATTTAGGTATGTCGTCTCCAAACATAGTTTTTCTTCCACTATGTCGTATCATTTTGGTTCATTATTTTTTCTATTGTCTCCAACATTAGATGAAATGGGAAGCCAAATTGATGAACTTGAGCAGACATACAAGTTCATTATCTTTTCTATTAGGCTAGCTAGCAATATTATTTGAATCTAAATATAAAAATTATTTTTGATATCTAAGTTGAGCATGACCCCAAACCTGCCAAAAAAAATTGTTCATTATGTGGTTCAGTGAGTTTCGAAGGTATGCTTGACTGATTTGTTTTTGATGTTCTTCATTTTGTCTTGGGATAACTGATATAGTTTGCTAATAGAGTGTATGATTAGATTGAATTTGATGGAGCTTTTAAATTCTTATGCAAATTTTGTACTTCAAGTACTAATGTTAGGGTAACCAGATAGCAAATTATATGACTAATGTAGTTTGCAAATTCTTTATGATCTCTTTTAAAGATATGCTCTATTAAAGTTATTAGGTTACATAACATCCACCTCACTTATAGTTTGTCCCTATGATCATGTAGGGCTATCCAAAAAAAATTCGTCAACGGGTAGATCTTATTAGCATCACGTCCATGATGGAGGTTAGCATTTAAGATCTTACACTTTTTAAATGATTCGTATGTTAATATTGTTGATTCTTTGCTAAATTCTTTATAATATTGATTAACTAAACTTTAGTTTTGATTCATTCACATGTTCATTGAGGTATTAATTTGATTAATTGGTGCTGATGAAAATATGTACTCCAATCATACATATTCACTTCAATGGTTGGAAGAGACTCACAACTATCAGAGATGTGGAGTCTGAAGCTAGCATTTTTTTGGGTTGTGATAATTATGTAAAGATTTGCAATTATATCCATGTAAAAATATGAAATGAATATTTATTGATTAATTTCATAAGTATTTAAGGTATCATTGGTTAAGCTGTAATTGTTTTTGAATTCTCTACTACTTGAAAGTAGTCCATTCTGTAATTGTATTTATTGTTTTTCATAAGTATATATATATATGACGTTTTTTTACATCCGTGGTTCCAAACAGAGGTTACCCAAGTTGGAAAAAATAAAGTGTTTGTGTTTTTTTTTCAAAACTACAACAGAGAAAAAAAAAACTCAAATTTAAAAGGTAGGAATATAGTTCATCATTTCAGATATCATGAATTGTACCAAAGACTGGGTTCATTTAGTTCAAAATGCTGCTACTGTTGATAACATCAGAAGTTATACTGAGCCAAGTTGAATTCCACAATAAAATATACACCCCTTATATATGTATTTGTAATTATTCATTCTTTGCATTTAAAATTTCAATATTTCGGTGACAATTTACAAAAAACATTGTGATATAGTTAATATTTTTCTCGACGTTTTTTAGAGTATCACAATAAATCAATTATTTATCATGATATTTTTTGAAAAAATGTCACGATAGCAACTGTCAATAATGACATTTTTTAGAAAAGTGTCATGATAGAACAACTATCAATCTTGACATTTTTGGGAAAAATGTCACGGTAGAGTAATCGCAAATAACGATATTTTTTTAAAGCGTCGCAATGAGCTACGGCGACATGCGCAATCGTGACGATTTAGTGACGTTTTAATAAACGTCACAAAAACTTTCGCGACGCTTTGAAATCGTCACTAAAGACATAAAAAATGTCACCGTAAAGTGACTTTGTTGTAGTGCAACTCGGAGCGTGTTATTGGGTTCATGTCGTCCTAGGGTTAGGCTTTATGCTGGAGATACTATATAATCCATATTCCAAACTTGATAGGGTTATGTGGACTATCTTGAGCCTTGAGCGATTACCTTCTACAAAAAAATGTTTCGCATAGAACACTCTCCGCGGGGATAAAAAAATGACCCTTGCGAGATCACAGGTGAATCATGGAAGGTCAATAAGATCATATTTGTCAAAAGGTTATTTCAGTCCCCCCAAATTATGTATATTTTTTGAAATCACTCCCCATTCTTTAATTTTCATGATTTCAGTCCCTCTATTTTCATAAGTAGATGAAATCAGCTCCTATTATTTTATTTTCATGATTTATGTTAATTACGTAAGATTAAAACTTAAAACTCAATATTTTCGCACTCCAAAAATCTTTCTCCGGCACCATTCTGTTGGAGATCAGCCTCCTTCCATCCCTCAAAATCTCCCTCACCCTTAGCTTGCAAGTCTTGACATATCCCACAACTCCCTGTTGCTTGGAAACGACAACCACTATATTCAACAGAACTGTTTGCTCACTGTTGCTAACCGTGATATTTGCATCGCTAGAGCTTTCCCATTTATATAGAATGATCTAAACAGCGTTGATCAGAGTCACCTCCCACTTGTTGTCACCGTCGGTATCATGATCTCCACGGTATACATGGATTAAGTCATAGGCCGCCACAAGGAGTAAAACGGCGCCGAAGCTCAAAAGAAAGGACATTTAGAGCTTAAGTTGTCAGTATACGGCGGCGACGGCAGCGGCAGGAGCTAAGTGTTCTGGCCGGAAAGGGAGTTGTTGGAAATGTCAAGAATTGCAAGCCTTTCCAGAGGGAGGTTGCTGGAGAACTCGTTGCAGCTAAGGGTGAGGGAGATTTCGAGGGATGGAAGGAGGCCGATATCCAGCAGAATGGCGTCGGAGAAAGATTTTTGGAGTGAATGAAAATTTTGAGTTGTAAGTTTTAATCTTTAAGTAATTAACCGAAAATAGTTGGGAGGGACTGATTTCATCTACTTATAAAAATAGAAGGACTGAAATCATGAAAATAAAAGAGCAGGGACTGATTTCCAAAAGTATCCATAATTTAGGGACTGAAATAACAATTTTGCCTTTTTTTATATTGATGGAGTGATCTTTACAAGCTACTCAAAAATATGAAAAATAATAGGCTAAACCTTCAGATCAATCTCTCAAAACATGTCACTTTATGAAATCAGTCCCTCAAACATTATTTGCTTGAAAAATAAGTTCATCGTCTTTATTTTGGACTTTATATTAGTCCCAAATAGCTTTGTCGTTAAATATTTTAGGGTAAAAGAGTAAAATTCCATTTATTTTAATAAAACATTAAATCCTAATCCGTGCATTATCGCGGTTGCGATGCACCATTTTGGTGATCTCATGTTCATCCCGAGCGAGTAAATATTCGTCATTCTCCCAGTTCCTCTCGATGGTAATCAGAGTGATGGGATAGCCAATAATTGCAGGAGAAATCACGAACGCAAACAATGACAATTTATAATATAATTTATAAATCAATTATAATGGAGAAACAAGTGAAGAAATAACCGTTCAGTGAAAAGCACGCGGATGCGCCGGACACGCACGATCCGCAGGAAATGGATGATCTGGGACTGCAATCCGATTAACGGACGCACAAGGTTCACCGAACCTTCAACGTCAACTTCCGACGTTCAACCGCAACCACCGCCACCACCGGAGAGAAACTTCAAGTTTGGACCCGAACCTTGCCACGAACGAGTAGCCCGTCCTAACACAAACTTTTTCTCTCCATAGCCCCCACAAATAGCCGGGTTAAAACAACCCCGTCTCCGTCTTCCTTCCACGGCAACGACCGACTAGACTCAGACGGCGACGGCGATGGCGGGCTGCCCTCCTCTTCACGTAAGCGACGACAAACACCGGCGGGGTCCTTCCTCCAGCGGCGACTCCGGCAAGAGATCCCAAGGCAGCTGCTTCCTGCACCAAGCCGAGAGAGAGAGAGGGGCGAGTGGCTCGGGTTCGGTTCTCTTTGGGAGAGGGCTGCAGCGGCGGTTTTATAATGCGAGAGAGGGGGTTGCGGTTACCATTCATGGGAGAGAGAGAAAGGAATATAATAATGGGTATATTATATTCCCATTACCACCTCCCAAATAAAACCACCGGACCACATTCCAAATTGAAAACTGTTTTATTTGGATAGATTTCAAAAACAGTTTTTAATTTGGACAGATTTCAAAAATAGTACAAAAAAGTTGCAACCTCAAATACTGCGTTGCAACCTGTTTTCTGCTCCTAATGCGCCCGACCCATTTGAACCGGGTATGAGCCAAACCCAACAAACACCGCCTTGGCTCATATCCTGGTTCCACCACCACCTACACGAAGCATCATCTGCACTGGGCACCAACTGCGCGAAGCAACCGTTCTGCACGAAGCACTAGTCTGCACGAAGCACCACCTCAAGAACTTGAGGCATTAGCCGACCTGCTCTAGTCGACTCATCCCTGCTCGGGCTCAACTCCTGAATGTCAATGCAACTGGATCGCTGAATCTGACTCGCCTAGTCGGACTACTAGAAGGGCGATCCCCTGCACCACCTCGACCATCCACACCGTCGGCCGCAGAAATCATGGGCGCACCACCTCGCATCGTGGTCCCCATCAGCCGGCACATACTACCGCGCTGCATAGCTCGCATGAGCACGGTGCGCCCTCGCCTCACCGTCAGAACTCCACCTCTCGATGCAAACCTGCACCCACCGGTGTCCAATCTGCCAAACGAAATCAGATTCCTGTGTAACTTCGGTACCAGGTGTACCTGCTCAAGTCTACGCATAGCTCCACCATGCATCACCAAGTTCACCGCCCCAATCCCTGTGACCTCACATGCTGAGCCGTCACCCAGAAAGACCGACCCAGACGTCACCTCTAGTGAACTGAACATCGCCGCATCTGAGCAAATGTGCTGCGAGGCACTAGAATCCAAAATCCAGCTATCAGAGTCACTCTGACTCTCAGTGACGCAATAAAATCCATCATCTCCTTCCAAGTCGAGTGTCACCATGTCCGCATCTTGGACATCCTTCGAAGTTCCAGAACTTCCTACACGCTGCGGACAATTTCTCCTAATATGACCAACCTGTCTGCAATTGTAACACGTCACTGCCTTCTTCGATGCCAATCGAGCTCGTGCACTGCTCGATCCTCTGTCAAAACTCCTCACACGTTCATGCGCTACCAAGATCTGGTCACCCCTAGGAGTGGGGTCCTTTAACATCTGACTGGATAACAGCGCCGACGTGACTTCTTCCAGCCCCACTGTATCCTTCTCATACAGGAGCGTAGTCACCATGTGCTTGTATGACGCTGGGAGCGAGGTAAGAAGCAAGAGGGCTTTGTCTTCTTCCTCTACCTTCGAGCCAACCACATGTAATTGGCTCAGAAGACCGTTGAACACATTGAAGTGTTCCTGCAGGTTGCCACCTTCCTGCATCTTCAGTGCATAGAGGCGCTGCTTCAGCAACAATCTTGTCGTCACGAATTTTGCCAAATACAGTCGCTCAAGCTTTTCCCAAAGCCCGACTGCCGTCTCTTCAGTCCCGATGTTGAAGAGCACCTGGTCAGCAACACACATCCTGATTGTGCTCGTGGTCTTTTCATCAAGATCCTTTCATTCCTCATCTTTCACCGCTGTGGATAATTTGTCGCGCCCCCGCAAGACTTGAATCAAACCTTGTTGAACCAACATATCCTTGACTTGAATCTGCCATAGGCTAAAATTCCCACTACCATCGAACTTCTCCACTGAAAATCTATCCAAAACTGCGTTCTTCCCTGCCATGACTGTCCCCGACAAACTAGAAAACCTGATTTGTTCAAAGGTCGGATCTGAAAGAGTGGGAAGAGGACCTAGTCGTTCACCACCGCAGTCAAATCCTTCCTAGAACGTCCAATCACGGCCGTCTACCGAACCTGGCTCTGATACCACTTGATGAGATGGCCAATAATTACAGGAGAAATAACGAACGCAAACAATGACAATTTATAATATAATTTATAAATCAATTACAATGGAGAAACAAGTGAAGAAAATAACCGTCTGGTAAAAAGCGCGCGGATGCGCCAGACACGCACGATCCGCAGGAAATGGAAGATCTGGGACTGCAATCCGACTAACGGACGCACAAGGTTCATCGAACCTTCAACGTCAACTTCCGACGTTCAACCGCAACCACCGCCACCACCGGAGAGAAACTCCAAGTTCGGACCTGAATCTTGCCACGAACGAGTAGCCCGTCCTCAACACAAACTTTTTCTCTCCACAGCCCCCACAAATAGCCGGGTTAAAACAGCCTCGTCTTCGTCTTCCTTCCACGGCAATGGCCGACTGGACTCAGACGGCGACGGCGATGGCGGGCTGCCCTCCTCTTCACGTCAGCGACGGCAAACACTGGCAGCTGCCTTCCTCCAGCGGCGACTTTGGTAAGAGATCCCAAGGCAGCAGCATCCTGCACCAAGCCGAGAGAGAGAGAGAGAGAGAGGGGCGGGTGGCTCGGGTTCGGTTCTCTTTGGGAGAGGGCTGCAGCAGCGGTTTTATAATGCGAGAGAGGGGGCTGTGGTTACCATTCATGGGAGAGAGAGAAAGGAATATAATAATGGGTATATTATATTCTCATTACCACCTCCCAAATAAAACCACCGGACCACATTCCAAATTGAAAACTATTTTATTTGGACAGATTTCAAAAACAGCTTTTAATTTGGACAGATTTCAAAAACAGCACAAAAAAGGTTGCAAGCTCAAATACTGCGTTGCAACCTGTTTTCTGCTCTTAATCCGTCCGGCCCATTTGAACCGGGTATGAGCCAAACCCAACACAGAGCACCATTTTAGTTGTTAGAACTAAGAAAATTTGTTAATGCATTCGGATCAATTGAGTGACAAGATCTTACTAGTTTTGTGGTCTCCTCGTGGGAGACTTGGCAAGAAGAAGGTAGCAAGCAAAAGAATAGTTTTGGACTACCTACAAATAAGACCTGTGTGTTGCAACGATGAGGTCCCGCCACCCACCCAAAAATCTATAGGAACTTTCCCTGCTAAAGTCATTCATGAGCTCTACACAAGAGAGGCGCATACTGAACTCGCCCCCAGGGGGGGTCAAGGGTCCCTTCAACTTGTGCTTCGGGGTCCTATTTATAGGCAAACTCCAATCTGGAGGCATAACAGTCTTTTTGGACTGCTAAAGCTCGATGGGCACGCGGCTGTCTAAATTGACGAGGTCGCCTCGCAGCTGCCTGGAATGGTGGGGTCATCTCACAGCTGGTATGGCGAGGTCACCTTGCGAGGGCTTACTCGCCTGGCCGGTTCGAGTTTCCCCTCTCTTTGGGGGTGAGTTGGGCTAGACTCGGCAAATTGGGGTTGCACATTAGTGATCCTCCTGAAGGCGCATCGCTGGTTCAGTAACTGTTTTCTGTTTGACTACCTCCTCGAGCTCGCAGACAATCCTCCTCTAATTCATTGAAAAGTCCCCTCTGTCCATCGATATTCTTCCATTTTACCAGGAGATATGTGGATCCCCGTGCATACTCCTTCACTGTGAGTACATATATTCGTCGCATTCATTGATTTGATCTATTTTATGGGTTTCAGTTTTGATGATTTAGGGTTTATGCTTTGTCTGAAAAATGTTGATAGCAGTGTAAACATCTACTGATAGCTAAGCTTACTTGAGGAATATATATTGACATAATTATTCTTCTTTTTATTTAATTCTCATAAACATTTGATAAAGTCTAATCTTCAATGTTTATTTTCAAGTTAAAGCTCGTGAAAGTTGGAGCAATAGGAGAAGTTGAATTTTTTTTATTTTGTAACTGTTAGTTTTTTTGGTCATATAAAACATGTTGATCTCATCCATGCTCAGTTTTTTGTTTTGCATGTACTCGAATTAGTTTTGTAACAAGTCATTTTTGGGAATCAATATGAATATGTTTTCATGAGTTATTTCTCCTTGATTTGCAGGATTTAGGCTCCGTTTGGCACTGTGGTGGTGATCATAAATGTATGGGTTAAACCGTCATTTATTAAGGATCACCTAACAAACATCATCACTTTGAAGATAAAAGTGGACGAAGTTTTTTAGGTGGACATTAACGAATAATAATTATTAATGAATGACAATTTAACCCTTATGTTCATGACCGCCACTACCGTGGACAAACTGAGCCTTAGATACGGTCCATGTTAAAATGTGGCGGCATCTTGGGATGTTAGAACAACTGCTGATTCTACAATGTTCTAAAAAGTAGAGCTATCTTATAAATTTTTAAGTATAATTTGGTGTGATGATGGAGTTAAATTAAAGTTAAGATCTATAAAATTTTACTTTGTTTGGGATTCTAAATATTAAGGCTCCGTTTGGCACGGTAGTGACGATTATGAACATAGGGGTTAAATTGTCATTCCTTAACACTCGCTTAAAGAACTTCATTCACTTTTATGTTCAAATGGATGATGTTTGTTAAGTGATGCTTAACAAAATGACGGTTTAACTCATGCGTTTACGACTGCAACCACCGTGTCAAACGGAGCCTAAATTTGAAAATAAAACAATTAAAGAACATCTAGAATGCATACATCAAGAATTTAGAGATACACAAATACGTAACTATGTGATTTTTTGACAAACTAAAACAGTTTCAAAAAATTTCAAATTTTTATTAGTGACCTATCAGAATGTAAAATGTTTTTACAATTTTTAAAGATTCTAACAAGAAACGTAAGGGAAATTAGAGAAGCATACACACATGAGAGGGGGGAAGGAAGATGACACTGCACCTATTGTTGGGTCTTGTTTCCACAATGACCTTAATTTGAAGAAGTCTTCCTAAAACTAAAGTGAATTGCTGTTGTATTTGATGTACTTGTTTAGATGTGCTTGCAGGACTCTATTGCCAAGTGTAGACCAATGTCAGTCTACAGTGGGTCACTTAGCACAGGACCATACAATGTAATCCCTCATTGTGTGATCCATGGTGTTGACCCATGTGTAGCCTCTCTATTGGGATACACTTCACTTCACAAGCATTTGGACTCATGGGACCTTGAAGTGTTGCTGATCATTAGTAGGAGAAATGGATTTCCAAGGGAGAAATTATTCCAAGTCATATACTCGAGTAGTTCAAAGGATATACTCGAGTAGTCCAAAGAACATACTCGAGTAGATACTATGATACTCGAGTAGTTCAAAGGATATACTCGAGTAGTCCAAAGAACATACCCGAGTAGATACTATGATACACGAGTAGATGCTTTCACTTACTCGAGTATCTAGTTTTTCCTCTCTCGGAATTTTGCCTAAGTGTTCCTACACGAGTGGTTATCTATATACTCGAGTAGTTAAACTAATATACTCGAGTAGACCAAAGTCAAGTACTCGAGTAGTTAAATTTATATACTCGAGTGGATCGACTTACTCGAGTAGTTCAGCTGATATACTCGAGTTTGTATTTACCAGATACTCGAGTCAGTTCTTCCAGACACTCGAGTAGGTTACTCAGGATACTCGAGTAGTTTATACCATACTCGAGTAGTCTGATTTTTCACAGATTATTTTCTAAGTCCAGACTATACGGGATTATTTCATATCCTCTAATATGATTGGTCCACGTGTACATGATTAAGGTTGGATTTGACCGTTATAGAGATCCTATAAATAGGTCTTGTCAAAACGTCAAACCCTAAGAAGTATTTCTGAATCTAATTTCTATCGCTCGCATCGGGAAGCCGTCAAGTTCACGCCGACAAAACACTGTTCATCTTCTTCGTCGCCGGTCTTCTCCGATCCAAGGATTTAGACAAGAAGTTTCAGAAGATCAAGCTATTCTCAATCGACAGATCCAACTCTTGATCTTACTGATTCTAGTTTTTCAGATCCAAGAGATTTCGCTTTGTCTTCCTCGATCTATTTTCTGCCGAGCCCTAACTCTGAAGAAGGAAGAAAGGATTGAAGATCCAGATCTGAATATCTCTATTTGTATATTTTTGTATACATCTTTTATTCTTGTAGGAGTCTTGACTCCGAGTTCTGTAGATCCGGTTTGGATCGAGATTTGTAGGAAGGTTTTCTTCCGAGTGTAGATCTAGTTGGGATTGAGTTTTGTAGGAACGTTGTTTCGAGTTGTAGGATCGTTTGGATCCGAGATAGTGGAGTAGCCAAGTCTAGTGGTTTACTAGATTGGTGAGGAAAGTGAACGTACCCAAGGTTGGGGAATCACTATAAATCTTTTGTCGTCTGTGATTGCTTGGTATTGTGTTGTGCTAGTTCCTTAATTTTTTATTCCGCAAATAGACGCACATCTCACCTATTCACCCCCCTCTAGGTGATTTAGGTAGACAACTTCCTCTCTCAATTGGTATCAGAGGGAGGTTGATCGTTAAGAGGTTAACACCTTGATCGATTCCCTCCTAGTTGTCTTTCTGAGTTTATCAAGCATGGACAGAGCCAAGGATTTTTCTAAGCTCCCAGTGTGCAATAAGGCAAACTTTCCCGTGTGGAAAGAGAGAATAAAACTTTACATGGAAGCTGTTGACCCCCGCTTATTCATGATAGTGGAGGAAGGCCCTTATATCCCTATGATTGCCTCCACTAGTGATCCTACAAAGGAGGTGCCAAAGAAGTTGATGGATCTTGATAAGAATGAGATTGCACTTGTCTCCTTAGACAAGAAAGCCAAGAACATCATCGCAAGTGCAGTCAATGATTCTATGTTGCAAAACCTCATTCACTGTCAATCTGCCAAGGAAATGTGGAGATCTCTAATTATCTTGATGGAAGGTACAGAAGAAGTAAGGGATGATAGAAGATCCCTTCTAAATCAGAAGTATGAAGCCTTCAAGCAAGGACCAAAGGAAGCTATTGCTGACACATATGAAAATTTCTTCAAGATTGTCAATGGATTGAGGAACTATGGCAGAGTGTTCACAGATGGTGAACTAAACGACAAGTTCCTAAGATCCTTGACAAAGGATTGGGACAACAAGATATGTGCCATCAGAGAGTTTGGAAGATTAGCAGAGACTGACCCTCAGAACCTCTTCGGAAAGCTTATGTCATATGAGCTTCAAATCAATAATAGAAAAGCTGAAGAAGAGTGCAACAGGCCCTCATCCCAAGATATGTCAGTTGCTCTAAGGGCAGACAGCTCAAGGAAGGCCAAAGCTGCTTCCACTCAAGGAGACTATGAAGAAGAAGAGTCCGAGCCAAGCACCTCAGGCTCAGATTCATCAGATGAAGAGTTTCATCTTCTCTCCCGACAATTCAAGAAGTTTCTTAGCAATAAAAAACAAATGAGAGAAAATGATTCCTCGTCCAGAAGATCACGTCCTGATGGTGATCGTCACAGCAGACATGACAGGTATAAATCTAAACCGAACAAACATGTTTCTTCTAACGTTGTTTGTTATTCCTGCAGTAAGCCAGGGCATATAAGCACTGAGTGCCCTCTGAAGAAGAAAGAAGGAAGAGGCATAGAAAAGAATTCCACTCAAGGAAAAAGGAAGAAAGAAAGAAGCTTCATTGCCAAAAAGCCAAAGACCCTCAGTGACTCTGACTCATCTGAGTCAAGTGCGGATGAAGAAGCCTACTTTGGGCTTATGGCTTTTTCTGACCAAGAGGACAAAGACAACGGTAACTCCTCACATACCGGGAAGGTAAATTCTCACACACCTCTTTCTGCCTCAGATTCTGACTCAAATGGTCATGATGGCTACTCTTCTGGGGAGGATGATTTTGAATTGGTAAATCAGTATCAAATCTTATTGACTGCATTTGACAAATGCCGGAAGGTAGTCAAATCGCAATCAAAAGAGATTGCATCCCTCAAAGAGGTGGAATCAAATCTGAGGGAGGAGATTGATCAAATGACCCCTCTCAGAGATGAAGTTCAATCTTTGAAGGAGGAAATCAAAGACTTTACTGAATTAGTAAATCATAAAGATTTTCTCCTGGATGAATTGTAAGCAAAGCTAGTCATTGAACGAAAGCTGGTTGAAACTCTCACCATGCCTACAACTGTGCTTCCAATCACTAATGGAGAAACCTCCTTTGGTAAAAATAGCAGTATAGGACATAAATCAGCCAAAGGTAAAGGCAAGGCCTTCACAAGCCAAACCATTGCCTTACTAAAATATGATCCTTACAATCATGGGTCAAATAAGAAGAAGACACCGAAAGCTAAAATTGGTGTAACAAAGGCCAAGGAGACAAGGAAGCCATGTACCTGTTGCAATCATGAGGCTTCCTCCTCCAAGTCAGTTGCTCTTGCTAGACCCCCCATCCATAAGGTAAAGCAAGAGAACAAGAGAAGGTACAACAAGTTTAACTGTTGGTGTTGTGGCAAGGTTGGTCACTTCGCCATAGATTGCTGGTTTAATCCCAGCTATGTTTTAACTCCTCAAGTTGATAATGTGAGAAAGACCACTCATAATGTTAACTCTCATAGGGGGAGGATACTAACAAAAGACCTAGGACCCAATCTTGTTTGGGCTCCTAAGGGATTCTAATCTTGTTGATGCAGGTATGTCCATGGGCCAATAAAATTCTCATCTGGCAAATGGACAAGAAGAAGTTCCAGAAAATTCTTGGAACTAGAATATCAAAGTACCTCTCTTGTTTCAGCTTGATGTTTGAGCAATTGAAGAAGAACTCCATATGCATTGGTTAAGGGGGAGTTTCTAGTAGTCCCCTATTTAAAGAGGTCAGAAAGGGGGAGAGCAAAAGGAAATGGTTTATAGAGATGAAAAAGGAAAAGAAAATGCAAATCCAAATGAAGATTTCAGTAAGGGGGAGAAATGCAAAGCAATTCTAGTTAAGAAACGTAAGACAATGCATTCTCTTTTACGTCATATTGTTTTAATATCTCTGGCAATTTAATTTAGTAGATGGTGTTCTGACTTCTTCAAATAGGGGGAGATTGTTGGGTCTTGTTTCCACAATGACCTTAATTTGAAGAAGTCCTCCTAAAACTAAAGTGAATTGCTGTTGTATTTGATGTACTTGTTTAGATGTGCTTGTAGGACCCTATTGCCAAGTGTAGACCAATGTCAGTCTACAGTGGGTCACTTAGCACAGGACCATACAATGTAATCCCTCATTGTGTGATCCGTGGTGTTGACTCATGTGTAGCCTCTCTATTGGGATACACTTCACTTCACAAGCATTTGGACTCATGGGACCTTGAAGTGTTGCTGATCATTAGTAGGAGAAATGGATTTCCAAGGGAGAAATTATTCCAAGTCATATACTCGAGTAGTTCAAAGGATATACTCGAGTAGTCCAAAGAACATACTCGAGTAGATACTATGATACTCGAGTAGTTCAAAGGATATACTCGAGTAGTCCAAAGAACATACCCGAGTAGATACTATGATACACGAGTAGATGCTTTCACTTACTCGAGTATCTAGTTTTTCCTCTCTCGGAATTTTGCCTAAGTGTTCCTACACGAGTGGTTATCTATATACTCGAGTAGTTAAACTAATATACTCGAGTAGACCAAAGTCAAGTACTCGAGTAGTTAAATTTATATACTCGAGTGGATCGACTTACTCGAGTAGTTCAGCTGATATACTCGAGTATGTATTTACCAGATACTCGAGTCAGTTCTTCCAGACACTCGAGTAAGTTACTCAGGATACTCGAGTAGTTTATACCATACTCGAGTAGTCTGGTTTTTCACAGATCATTTTCTAAGTCCAGACTATACGGGATTATTTCATATCCTCTAATATGATTGGTCCACGTGTACATGATTAAGGTTGGATTTGACCGTTATAGAGATCCTATAAATAGGTCTTGTCAAAACGTCAAACCCTAAGAAGTATTTCTGAATCTAATTTCTATCGCTCGCATCGGGAAGCCGTCAAGTTCACGTCGACAAAACACTGTTCATCTTCTTCGTCGCCGGTCTTCTCCGATCCAAGGATTTAGACAAGAAGTTTCAGAAGATCAAGCTATTCTCAATCGACAGATCCAACTCTTGATCTTGCTGATTCTAGTTTTTCAGATCCAAGAGATTTCGCTTTGTCTTCCTCGATCTATTTTCTGCCGAGCCCTAACTCTGAAGAAGGAAGAAAGGATTGAAGATCCAGATCTGAATATCTCTATTTGTATATTTTTGTATACATCTTTTATTCTTGTAGGAGTCTTGACTCCGAGTTCTGTAGATCCGGTTTGGATCGAGATTTGTAGGAAGGTTTTCTTCCGAGTGTAGATCCAGTTGGGATTGAGTTTTGTAGGAACGTTGTTCCGAGTTGTAGGATCGTTTGGATCCGAGATAGTGGAGTAGCCAAGTCTAGTGGTTTACTAGATTGGTGAGGAAAGTGGACGTACCCAAGGTTGGGGAACCACTATAAATCTTTTGTCGTCTGTGATTGCTTGGTATTGTGCTGTGCTAGTTCCTTAATTTTTTATTCCGCAAATAGACGCACATCTCACCTATTCACCCCCCTCTAGGTGATTTAGGTAGACAACTTCCTCTCTCACCTATTTCATTTCATCCAAAGAAAAATATCACAACTTAATCTCCCACTACATCCCCCTCATATATTATATATATATAACATAAAACAGCTGCACCCTTTATATACACAGGGAACAGGACAAAAGACAAAGTACTGATAAGACAAAGGAAGATGTAACCCCAAGCGGCAGCTGCGGCGGGTCATGGCTCCAGGTAAAGGACTTCTCCTTCTTTGTCGGATGACTGAATCTGTTCTTTGTTTACAGGGATGAGCGGTTGGCGGCTACAGATCTCTTCAACCACGGGATTGACCTCTCGATACCCTCCCGTGATCCCGGAGGTAGGGTTTATCAGGTGTTGTCGGAGACGGTTAAACGCTGCGCATGTTAACGGCGTGGTTAATATGTCAGTGACTTGATCTTCAGACTTATAGTGATTGATTCAGATTTCCCCCTTACTAACATGATCTCTAAGAAAGTGTAGTTTCAGATCCAGATGTTTGGATTGCTTGTGAAACACGGGGTTGTATGCGAGGGCGATAGCGGAAACGTTATCGACTCGAATTTCAGTAGACGTAGGGGATTTCCCAAACATTTCTGAAAGCAGATTTCTGAGCCAGAGAACTTCCTTGACCGCTTCACCTAGGGCAGTATATTCAGCCTCCGTCGACGAGAGGGCCACAGTTCTCTGCTTCCTGGTGCTCCATAGATAGGTTTAGAACCTAGCATTGTTACAAAACCTGATGTGCTCTTCCGATCATCATCACACCCTCCCCAGTCACTATCATAGTAACACATAAGCGCATTGTCCTTTTCTTTGGAGAAGCTGATACCATACATCTGTTGGAGTTACCATGGTGATCTATAAGTGGTCAAACATGTAATCTCACTGTCAACGCGATATGAGCCTGCAGGGTCGCACATAAGAGCATGTGGAGAAGTTGGAAGATTGACTGTGTTGGTAAAGGTTACCAATCACCATAGAGAATGGGGTCCGGCAAATGTTGCCAAGGAGGTTCGTCGAGAATCGTCGACTATGGTTCGTCGAGAATCGTCGACTATGGTTCGTCGAGTATCGTCGACTATGGTTCGTCGAGAATCGTCGGCTATGGTTCGTCGAGAATCATCGACTATGGTTCGTCAAGAATCGTCGACTATGGTTCGTCGAGAATCGTCGAGAATCGTCAAGAATCGTCGAGAATCGTCGAGAATCGAACTGTTCGATAATCGACGAATGTTGATTACCGACGAATTATTCCAAAAACCCTAATTCTCTGTGGTCTGTGGATAGCGATATTTCTAGGTCTGTTTATGCTTCGGGTATAAATTAGGACTTAGGTTTTGGGTCTGTAGATCCCACCCGGCCCGACGGAAGTGTTCCGCCGATTCGCTCGTTCCGTCGATTCGCTCGCTCCGCCGACCTCCTCTCCGACGATAGTCGCCCGTGCTTATCTTCCTAGAGCGGACCTAGCAGTCCGTGGAAGTGCAAGGTGCAGTCGATCTCCCTCCCTGTTTTTCGTGCGATGAAGATCGGCGATCTCCCGCTCGTGTGGATTTCTGCAGAGACGTAGACGCTATTCTACGTGGGACTCGCCGTCGACAAGAACTCATACATTGGAGCATCTTTGTTGAGTTGTGACTCAACACCGCTTAGGTAATTTTACCTAGTTATTTCTTAACTTCTTGATTCAATTTTCATGGCCCGATCCCAAATCTCTTTTGGGTTGTTCTTGATTTTATTATTTCCGCTGCGTGCACAACTGTTGTGCCACCCTGTAGAAAACCCAACAGTAGTATCAGAGGCAGGTTTCAGCCATGATTGTTGTATTGGAATTTAGGTTATTCCAGTATGTGTAAACCTAGGGATTTAGAAGTGTTCTAAATGTCTAGATTTAATCCTGGAACATCAATTGTTGATGATTTTTTTAAGGGACCCCGCCAGGGGTGCGGCCCCTTGGAACCCCGCCAGGAATGTCTGGGATTTCGTGGTAATTTCTAATTGTTACAAATTGTTGTCTTTAGCAGTAACCGTCCCTCGAGTGGTTAATGAACCCGTGTATTATTTTGGATTTTGAATCCAACAAGGAGAGACGAGCTTGTCTACTGCTTTAAGTCGAGTTGCCTTTGCCTTTGTCCAATGCATGTAAATCTGAAGATTTGGAAGAGCCCGGATGTTCAGATTTAGCCCTTTCTTCCATCAAATGTTGATAGTACCATGTTGTGCACATAAGGGATGCATGTAGATTTTAGAAAAGTGTTTTTCTATGGATGTGCACATTGATCAAATGTTGATAATGGTTAATTGTTAACCTATTATCAAAAATCCCTTCATCAAATATTAAGTGTTCGGATGCCTTCCGATGGATGACACTCTTCCTACCTCGATCGATGAAGTGTGGGCTTGCCAAAGCAAGGTGCATTAATCTATCTTGGTAAGGGTGCGAGCGGATAATTGTGATATCCCACTGTCGACATCGGGTCTAACTTAACTAGGTGACCTCAAAGGTTGAGTGTCTAAGGGCATAGGGTTTGCATGCACCATATGATGGATGCGAATAAGGAGTTATTCACCAATCATACAAGAATTGCATGAGGATGCAATTGGCAAGCGTTGCCTACCTAAATAACCACATCGTGAGAGAAAAGCCAAAGCTGACTCATTGTGTTGGTGAAATACGGATCTTTTCCACTAAAAGAGTAGCTCGCATGAACTCTCCGAATTGATAGCGAGGGCTATCATTTCGAATAAAAATAGTGGGAGTTTTAATTGAAGTCCAAATTAAAAATAAATTGTATTTTTAAATTTTGGTACTGATATTATTTTGCATGAATTCTTGTAGAGTTCCATGGCAAGTGGTTCACACTCCACTCTGTCTCTGAGAGCCACCCTTGAGAAGGATAAGCTCAGTGAGACCAACTACATGGACTTGTACAGGAACCTGAGAATTGTTCTCAGGCAAGAGCGAAAGCTCTATGTCTTGGAAGAAGAAGCCCCCGAGGTGCCGACCGGGAACTCTTCCCGTGCTGATAAGGATACTAATAAGAAGTATACTGATGACGTCTTAGACGTCGAATGCCTTATGCTTGCCACCATGAACTTTGAGCTTTAGAAGCAACATGAGAACATGGGGTGCAAGGAGATTGACGAGCATCTCAAGAAAATGTTTCAAGGGCAGACTCGTCAAGAGAGGTTCGACGTCACAAAAGCGTTATTTTAGTGCAAGATGGGAGTTCGAGACTCAGTAGGTACTCACGTACTCAAGATGATTGGGTATATAGAGAACCTTGAAAGGCTGGGTTTTCCTCTAAGTCAAGAAATGGCCACAGATCTGATCCTACAATCGTTGCCGGACAGTTATGAGCAGTTTGTCTTGAACTACAATATGAATGAAATAGACAAGACACTGCCCGAGCTCCTAGGCATGTTAAGAATTACCGAGATCAACATGAAGAAGACCAAACCTGCCAGCCCCATACTGATGGTGCATAAGGGCAAGGGCAAGGGCTCTAAGAAGACGAAGGTGGGACCTAAGTCACATCTTGAGCCCAAGTCTTCTGCACTGAAGAAAAAGAAGAGCACGGTGAAGGAAGGGAAATGTCACCACTGTGGCAAGGCTGGTCATTGGAGGAGGAACTGTCCTTCTTACATTGAGGGTCTGCAGAAAATGAAGGGAGGTATGACTTCCGCTTCAAATATTTATGTTATAGAGATAAACCTTTCTGCTCCTTCATCTTGGGTATTGGATACCAGATGTGGTTCTCACATTTGTACAAATGTGTAGGAACTTGGAAGGAGAACATTGCTGAGTAAAGGGGAGGTGAACCTGCGCGTCGGCAATGGAGCAAGAGTTGTTGCTGTAGCCGTAGGGGTTTACCGTCTTTCTTTGCCTAGTGGGCTTGTAATAGAACTAGATAATTGTTATTTTGTTCCGTCCATAACTAGAAACATTATATTCATTTCATGCTTGGACATGATTGGATTTTCTTTTATAATTAAGAACAACTGTTGTTCTATATTTAATAATGATGTTTGTTATGCTGTAGCCCAATTGTTTAATGGTCTTTATGTTTTGAACTTGGACCATCTGATCTATAATGTAGAAAATAATAAAAGACTAAGAACAAATGACTCAAATCCTACATATCTCTGGCATTGTCGTTTGGGCCATATAAACGAGAAGCGCATATCCAAGATCCATAAAGATGGACTTTTAGACTCATTTAATTATGAATCATTTGAGCGATGTGAATCTTGTTTGTTAGGCAAGATGATTAAAGCCCTTTCACTGGTTATACTGAGAGGGCTGAGGATCTCTTGGGTATTGTACATAGTGATGTATGCAGACCCATGAGCTCCATGGCTAGAGGTGGGTATTTCTACTTCGTTATATTTACTGATGATTTTAATAGATGCGGATATGTGTATATTATGAAGTGCAAATCCGAGACCTTTGAAAAGTTCAAAGAATTCAAGAATGAAGTAGAAAACCAGTTGGGTAAAAGGGTTAAAGCACTCCGATCTGATCGAGGTAGCGAATACCTGAGTCATGAGTTCCGTGATCATCTGAAAGAGTGTAGTATTTTATCACAGCTCACTCCACCTAGAACACCACAACATAATGGTATGTCTGAGAGGAGAAATCGTACTCTGTTAGACATGGTACGTTCGATGATGAGTCATGCAGACTTCCCTGTTTTCTTTTGGGGTTTTGCTTTAGAGACTGCTGCAATGACACTGAATCGCGCTCCAACGAAAACGGTTCTGAAGACACCATATGAGATATGGACTGGGAAGCGTCCTAGTATGTCGTTCATTAAAATTTGGGGCTGTGAGGCATACATGCGACGTCAAATGTCTGACAAGCTGGAACCCAAATCGGATAAATGTTATCTGGTGGGATATCCTAAGAAAACGAAAGGGTATTACTTTTTCCTACCGTCCGAGGGAAAATTGTTTGTCGCAAGGACTGACGTCTTCTTGAAGAGAGAATTCTTATCAAGAAAAACTGAAAAGGTAGAACTTGAAGAAGTTCAAGAACCACAAGTAGTGAATGAACCGGAATTGGATTATGAGATAGGACTACAAGATGTTGTAGCTAGAGAACCTGCTTAAGAAACACAAGCCATACGTAGATCTGGTAGACCAAGATTTGAGTCTGAGAGATATGGATTTCTTGTGTCTCAAATAGGTAATGTGTTGCTTATGGATCATGATGATGAACCAACAACCTACCAATAGGCAATGAATTGACCGGACTCCGACAAATGGCTTGAGACTATGAAATCTGAAATGGACTCCATGTACGCAAACCAAGTTTGGAACTTGGTGGAACCACCTGAAGGGGTACGACCCATAGGGTGCAAATGGGTATTCAAGAAGAAGACTGACATGAATGGGAATGTACAGACATTCAAAGGGCGACTGGTGGCTAAGGGTTTTAAGCAAATTCATAGTATTGACTATGATGAGACCTTTTTCTCTGTTGCCATGGTAAAGTCCATAAGGATATTGTTTGTTATTGTTACGTATTATGACTATGAGATCTGGCATATGAATGTCAAAACGGCTTTCCTTAATGGAAACCTCCTTGAGGAAGTGTACATGACACAACCCGAGGGTTTTGTATCCTTAAATGAAGCCACTAAAATATGCAAGCTGAATAGGTCCATCTATGGACTGAAGTAGGCCTCTCGAAGTTGGAATCTTCGTTTTGATGAGAAAATCAAAGAGTTTGGTTTCATCAAGAATGAAGATGAGCCTTTTGTTTACAAGCGAATCAGTGGGAGCATTGTTGTCTTCCTGATATTGTATGTATATGACATACTGTTGATTGGGAATGACATTCCTACACTAAAAGTTGTTAAGAACAACCTAGGGAACTGCTTTTCTCTGAAGGACTTGGGTGAAATGACTTATATACTCGGTATTAAGATCTATAGAGATAGATCGAAGTAGATGCTGGGTTTGACCCAGAGTACATACATCGAGAAGGTGTTGAAGCGGTTCAACATGCTTGAGTCCAAGAAAAGATTTTTACCCATGTCTCATGGTGTGAATCTCTCTAAGGACCAGTGTCCAAAATCTTGTGAAGATAAGGACCGCATGAAGTTGATTCCATATGCTTCGGCAATTGGATCAATCATGTATGCAATGTTATGTAGTCGACTCGATGTCTCCTTTACTTTGAGCATGACTAGCAGGTATCAGTCATACCCCGGTGAATGTCACTGGATTGTAGTCAAGAATATCCTGAAGTACTTGAGAAGGACAAAGGATGTGTTCTTGGTGTATGGTGGAGAGGAAGAGCTCGTTGTAAGTGGTTACATGGATGTTAGCTTCCAAACTTATAGGGACGATTCAAAGTCTCAGTTAGGGTTTGTGTTTTGCCTTAATGGAGGAGCTGTGAGCTGGAAGAGTTCCAAGCAAGATACAGTTGCTGATTCTACAATATAAGCCGAGTATATCGCTGCAGCTAACGCAGCGAAGGAGGCTGTATGGATTAAGAAATTCATCGGCGAGCTTGATGTAGTTCCTAGTATTGTTGGTCCCGTAGTTCTCTACTGTGATAACAATGGTGCAATTGCACAATCTAAGGAACCTAGATCTCATCAGCACTCCAAGCACATACTTCGGCGGTTCCATCTTATTCGTGAGATTGTCGAACGAGGAGATGTGAACATTTGCAGAGTGTCGACTGAGGAGAATATTGCGGATCAACTGACAAAGACTCTCGCGCAGAGAAAGCATGATGGTCATACTAGATCAATGGGTATACGATACCTAAATGATCAACTCTAGTGAGAGTCTTGTGGGTTGCGTGTAAACATATATTCTGTTGGCTATTTGTTATTTATTCATATGATGAATTGTGTACCAAGATTTTTCTTTTATAATTAATGGCAAGTTCTTTTATTATGATTTCTCTATGCGATAGTTAAATGTTAACATAATAAATACCCTTAGAATGTTCGTTTCCATAGGACATCAAGTACGTGACTTGAATGTGAGAGCCTATGATTTATTTGAAGCTTTATTCTTGAAAGGTCCCTGGTCGTAGTATCATCATAGAAACTAAGTTTGATGACGATACATTAAGACTAGCACGTGCGTTGACTGATGACCAGTTCTCATAGGTCATGATATATTGATATCAAGTCATCACGTGGGTACTTGTTAATGAACAAGTGGTACTTGACAGACCCAACCTGAGACTACTTTGTGGATTGTTATCTAAACGTGTCACGAGTAGGTCTCAATTGACAATGGTGTTGTCGTCCTTTGACCTGAAGTCACAGCATTCATCAAGTGAGGAAGAGCGTTCTTTGATACCATCTAAAGTCTTCCTTGAGAAAGGTTGATGATAAGGGTGGTAGTTGGGCACGTTACGAATCATTTGGGTGTTTGTGTGTGAGCAGATATGAGATTTGTCCTCCTATATGACAGGGGTTGCATCCATGGGCCCCTTGATGGAACTGGACTGAGAAATGCATGGCCATGCTTGGTTAAGTCAATATGTGATATTGGACTCACCATTCTCTAGAAGTCCGTTCTAGATCAAGATACTTAGATTGAGATATTATGAGGGTGACACGGTCCATACCTCTAGTTCTTTCCGGATGTAAGGGACAAAGGGACAAAGACAATGCTGGAACATTGTTCATAAAAGCTTATGAGTTATGAACTCTTATTGCTTGGGTAGCAATGATGCATTGCTAGATGTCGCTCATTGTTTGTGAAATTTTTGATTTGATACTTTCAAGATCAAGTGGGAGACTATTGGAGTTACCATGGTGATCTAGAAGTGGTCAAACATATAATCTCACTGCCAATGCGATATGAGCCTGCAGGGTTGCACATAAGAGCATGTGGAGAAGTTGGAAGATTGACTGTGTTGGTAAAGGTTACCAATCACCATAGAGAATGGGGTCCGGCAAATGTTGCCAAGGAGGTTCGTCGAGAATCGTCGACTATGGTTCGTCGAGAATCGTCGAGAATCGTCGACTATGGTTCGTCGAGAATCGTCGAGTATCGTCGACTATGGTTCGTCGAGAATCGTCGGTTATAGTTCGTCGAGAATCGTCGACTATGGTTCGTCGAGAATCGTCGACTATAGTTTGTCGAGAATCGTCGAGAATCGAACTGTTCGATAATCGATGAATGCTGATTCCCGACAAATTATTCCAGAAACCCTAATTCTCTGTTGTCTGTGGATAACGATATTTCTAGGTCTGTTTATGCTTCGGGTATAAATTAGGACTTAGGTTTTGGGTCTGTAGATCCCACCCGGCCCAACGGAAGTGTTCCGCCAATTCGCTCGTTCCGTCGATTCGCTCGCTCCGCCGACCTCCTCTCCGACGATAGTCGCTGGTGCTTGTCTTCCTAGAGCGGACCTAGAAGGTGCAGTCGATCTCCCTCCCCATTTTTCGTGCGACGAAGATCGGCGATCTCCCGCTCGTGTGGATTTCTGCAGAGACGTAGACGTTATTCTACGTGGGACTCGCCGCCGACAAGAACTCATATATTGGAGTATCTTTGTTGAGTTGGGACTCAACACTGCCAAGGTAATTTTACCTAGTTATTTCTTAACTTCTTGATTCAATTTTCATGGCCCGATCCCAAATATCTTTTGAGTTGTTCTTGATTTTATTATTTCCGCTGCGTGCACAACTGTTGTGCCACCCTGTAGAAAACCCAACAACATCCTTATCCCATTGACATATCTGAGAATTCTTTTGACAGTTGCCATGTGTTTGATAGTAGGCTCTTGCATAAACCGGGACACAATACTTACAGAGTGTTCAATGTCGGGATGGGTATTGGTGAGATATATGAGGGACCCCACGATTCTTCTGTATTCCTTTGGGTTTGTTTTCTCTGAATCATCCTCCTTACTGAGTTTTTCCCCAGTCACCATGGGAGTGGGGCTGGGAGTTGAGTTCAACATGCCATCTCGGGAGAGTATGTCAACAGCATACTTGCTTTGGGAAATGCTTGTGCTGCCATTTCCTTGAGTAATCTGGAGACCTAGAAAGTACTTAGTCTCACCTAAATCTGTCATTTCAAATGTTGAATTCAGGTGAGCTCTAAGGTTGTTGATTTCTTCTGAAGAGTTCCCTGTAATTAGAAGGTCATCCACATAGATACATAGTATGATATACTTACCATTCTCCTCTTTCTCGATGTACATAGTTGGTTCACTTATGGTCCTGGTGAACCCAATTTATAACAGGTGGAAATCTATTTTTTGATTCCAAGCCCGAGGGGCCTGCTTGAGTCCATACAAGGCCTTTTTAGCTTGTAGACTTTTGCACAGTCATTGGTGATGTAGCGCTCTGGTTGGGTTACATATATTTCCTCCTTAATCTCACCGTTCAAGAAAGCCGATTTCACATCCATTTGATATATTTGGAAGTTATTTTGGGTAGCAATGGCAATGAGGAGTCTAACTGACTCAAATCGGGCCACCGGAGCAAATGTATCAAAATAGTCCACACCTGCCTTTTGTGAATACCCCTTGGCCACTAAACTTGCTTTATGTTTTGAAATGTCTCCATGCTCATTATACTTAACTTTATATAGCCACTTAACACCAATAGCTTTCTTACCTACTGGCAGATTGGTAAGCTCCCAGGTGTTGTTTTTGGTGATCATGTGCATTTCTGAATCCATGGCTTCTTTCCAGTTAGGATTGGTGGCAGCTTCTTTCAAGGATTGTGGCTCTGCTGCTAGGAATGCCACTTGACAATGTTGATAGAGATCAGTCAACATCCGGAACTTCTGAGGTGATGATGGAGGTGATGCAATTTTAGGAGGGTAGGGCTCAGAAGAGGCACCTTGAGGGGTGTACAGCTCTGCTGGAGGGTTCTGAGGAACTTCGTCTTCCGGAAGGGATGGCAGTGGGTCTTCTTCAAGCTCAGGTTCCACTACAACTGCCTGCTTCAAGGACTGATCCTGAGCCTCATTCCAATTCCAGCTGCTGTTCACATCAACAATGACATCCCTGGTGATTAACAGTTTCTTTGTGAGAGGGTTATAGACCCTGTAGGCCTTGGATGATTCACTATATCCCAAAAGAATCCCCTTTTCACCTTTCTCAGCCAGCTTTTCTCTTCCTTTTTGAAGCTGGAGGCTGAAAACAATGCTTCCAAAGATTTTGAGGTGGCTCACAGATGGCTTATGTCCCGACCAAGCTTCAAGAGGAGTTGATTGTTGTAGAGCTCGGCAAGGGGCTCAGTTAAGGAGGTAAACTGTCATGTTCACAGCTTCTCCCCAATATGATTTAGGTAGTTATTTATGATGGAGCATGCACCTGGCCATTTCTATGATGGTTCTGTTTCTTCTCTCTGCGACAACATTCTGTTGAGGAGTACTTCTCACTATCAATTCTCTCCTTATTCCCAGCTCTTGGCAGTATTTGGTGAAGTCGTGACTGAGTAATTCTCCTCCCCTATCAGTTCTTAGGGCCATAATCTTCTGTCCCCTCTCTCTCGGCTTGGTTTTAAAAAAAATTTAAACTTGTGTATAGCATCAGATTTGTAGTTTAAAAGATAAATCCACATCATCCGAGTAAAATCGTCAACGATAAGTAAGTAATAAGATTTACCTAAGAGGGACTTGGTTCTGGCAGGTCCCCAAATGTCGGCATAGACCAATTCCAAAGGCTTGGAGGTTCTTGCCTTGGTGGCCTGAGGATGTGGAAGCTTATGGAGTTTGCACATAGCACAGTTTTCACACACACTTCCTTGATTTCCTATCTTAGGGAGACCAATTACAAGCTCTTTACTTTGAAGTTCTTGCAGATCCTGTTGATTCAGATGACCATACCTTAGATGTCATGTCTTTGCTTCAGATTTCTAGATTACAGCCATGCAGGTATCCTCCAGAGGTAAGGATATAGGGAACACTTTATTACTAGTCATTCTGATTTTGGTAACAACCTGAGAGGAATCTTTGTCCACTATGATGCAGTTGAGATTTTCAAACACAAGCTTATACCTTTTTTTTACTAGCTGCCCGACGCTGAGCAAGTTTTGGGCCAAATCAGGAACATACTGAACTTTTGAAATATGCTTATACTGACCTTTCTGAGTTCTTACAACAATTGTCCCCTTCCCTTTTATATTTTTGATAGAGCCATCTCCAAACACCACTTGAGAGGTGAGATCTTCATTTAGATAGATAAAGGCATCCTTGTTATTGATCATGTGGTTAGAGCAGGCACTGTCAAGATACCAAATATTGTTTCCTGTTTCACCATTGTTGATACTGGAAAAGAATACAAAGTCCTCTTCCTCCTTCTCACAATAGTGGGCCTCTTCTTTGGGTCGTTTGGCTTGTCTTTGCTTGGACCAACAATCTTTGTTGAGGTGAGTGTGATTTTTATATTTCTTGCATCTATAAAAACAGTCCTGAGCTTCATGATTATTCCTCTTGCAAAGTTTGCAAAATAGAGGTTTGGAATAAGCTTCCCTGGAATTACCCTGGAGGTCCTCCTCTTTTGGCCTGCTGAATGATTTAATTTGAGCTTTGGTCTGGAAGGCTTGTTCCAAGGACTGGAGTTCATACCTCTTCATTCTCTCCTCATGAGATTGGAGAGCCCAACAGGTCAGATAGAGAGATATCCTTCCCTTCCTCAATAGCCACAACAAAGGCATATCTCTGAGTTAGAGTTTTCAAGATTTTCATTACCACTTTCCTTTCCTCTAAACTGTCCCCGTAGCTTCTAATCTGGTTAGTTAAGATGGAAATCCTGGAAAAGTAACTGTGGGCATTCTCATCTTCTTTCATATTATGAGTGTCAAATTCTTGCCACAAATTTTGCAATTTTATGGCCTTAGTTTTGGTTGAACCTTGAAATTCTTTCTTGAGGGAGTCCCATGCATCTTTGGCAGTGGCAACTCCCATAATTCTTGGAAAGATACTCCTGGCAACACCTTGTTGAATGTACAGGAGGACTTTAGCATCTCTTTTGTAGTTTTCTGAATAATCTTTGACTTGAGCTGGTTCCCAGGCAGTTAAGGGGTTTTCTGCCGTGAGTTTTGTGTACCCATCTTGCAGCAGGTCCCAAAGGCCTTGGGAGAAAAATAAGGTCCTCATTTGCACATGCCAAAAGTCATAAGAGTCTCCTTCAAAGATTGGCACTCCATGATGGTGGAGATAACCTCCCTCTGATATCATAAGGGAAATTAGAGAAGCATACACACATGAGAGGGGGGAAGGCAGATGGCACTGAACCTATTTCATTTCATCCAAAGGAAAATATTACAACTTCATCTCCCACTACATCCCCTTCATATATTATATATATAACACAAAATAGCTGCTCCCTTTATATACACAGGGAACAGGACAAAAAACAGGGTACTGATAAGACAAAGGAAGACGTAACCCCAAGCGACAGCTGTGGCGGGTCATGGCTCCAGGTAAAGGACTTCTCCTTCTTTTGCCGGATGACTGAATCTGTTCTTTGTTTGCAGGGATGAGCGGCTGGCGGCTACAGAACTCTTCAATGACGGGATTGACCTCTCGATAAAACGAGGATGAAGAGAACACAAAATGATAAGTAGCATTTTGAACAAATAATTCCAAGAGAGAATCATGTAAAAAAAAGTAGAATGAGACTATTTAGAAAAATTAAAATTAAATGAGACTATTTTGTTAATTTATGGTCAATAAATCATCAAATAAGTTGCTTCCTGTTAATATTTTTCATTAATTAGTACTGATTTCAACATTTTGTTAAAAATGTGAACTAATTTCTTGATTTCATAACCTGATGGGTTTATTTCATATTGACATTAGTCGAGGGACTAATTTGATTTTACTAAAATAATAGCACCCACGTCAGAATCTCCAGCCCTTAGCCGTTGTCATAAACGTGTTATAATGTGGTCACGAAGAAAATTTGAATCCAAATATCCAATACGGATATTGCCAGTAAAATAATATTTGAAATTTCATGATTATTCTTGCCCGTTCAGCTAGAGTAATATTTCTAAACAGTCCCTGAAGCTGCCATTTGAAATGCAGAGTTGCCTATAACTTCATGGGTCCCGTGTGCACTGTCCACCTTCAAGTAAAAAGAAAGTCATGTGCTTGATTTGTGTGCGCACGGGAGAAATCGGGGTCGTTCATTCATTTTTTGCGCAAATTTTTACAAGTGCATGATCAAATTCCAAACTTTCAAGTTTCATTTGGATCGTTCGATTTTAAGTAGATGATGTTGGGGAGAATTCTGGAATTCATGGCGGAGACGGATTCGCTATAGTCGAAACATCGAGATGAGATCGTGAGCGGAAGCATATTTGAATTCATGTTGATGGACTGTTGTGATCACGGATCTTCCAAGTCTATAAGGTCCTGATGAAGAAGACGACTTCATCTCTTCCTCTTTAGGCTCTCCCTAGCGATGGAAAAAATTTTGGGTGCGTGTCTCGCGCCTTCCATTAGGTGCTCGTGCGAGTCGGGTCGTACGATCGGCGATCCGACGATACACCAAATAATATCATATTTACTTTTAAAAAACAAAGAAAAACAAGCATATTTTGAACCATCCGATCGCCGATCGTACGACCAAGACTCCCGCGAGCACCTAAAGGAAGGCGCGAGATAGGCACACAAAATTTTATCCTTGCGTTTGAGGGTCAGGACTGAATGAGAGTGAATGATATGATGTATTGTGACCGGGGGACCATAACCTATTTACACCAAAACCTAATGCTACTGTTTTATATTTAAGCTGATCATATAAACATAAACAATATCCGGTATTCACACATAATTTGAACCGTTCATATAATATAAAACATATTCAATTCTGATTAATTAGATCACATAAATTTAAGTCAATATTAATGACAGTCCAATAAAACACATCACTAACATATTTGATCATTATTAATTCTACCAGATGAATCAGATTTTAGACGCACACAGAACTGTGTGTTCGGGTAACCAAAAATATCTGCCATTTCTATTGGCCCTGGGGACCATTTAGAAAAATTTCCGGCTCAGCTGGCCGTCAGTCTGCAGTCCAGATAGAAGAAAATTTGGGGAACTTCGGGCCCACCACCGAATTCCTAATTCCCCATCTACGCGCCATTTGGCGTTGGCGCAGTTGGCCGACCGCGCTTCAAAAACCCCCCGCCCACTCTTACCCCCCACAGCTATCCCCAACCATTTCCGACTACGGCGATCTCGCTTACGGCGGCGACGGCGGCGGCGCGATGCAGATCGTGCTCGCGAACAATCTCCATGGCACGAATTTTGGCTCGGAGAACGTCTCCCCGTTCTCCACCGCCTCAGATTTCTCGTCCCCCGCCCCCTCGTCCATCGCTAGGCCGCCTCCCGCTCCCGCCATCAACCCCGGCGATGCGATCCGCCGCCTCGCCGGATCGAACGGATTGATCTCGGTCTCGGATCTCCGGGCGATCCAGCGGCTGGGAAGCGGCGACATCGGCAGCGTGTACCTCGCGGAGATCAAAAGCTGCGGCGGCGGCCGCAGAGTCCTCGTGGCGGCGAAGGTTATGGATAAGAGCGAGCTGGAGGGGAGGAACAAGAGCTCCAGGGCGAAGACGGAGAGGGAGATCCTCGAGATGCTCGACCATCCCTTTTTGCCGAAGCTATATGGATGCGCCGAGAACGAGAAGCTGATTTGCCTTTTGACTGAATTCTGTTCCGGCGGCGATCTCCATCTTCTCCGGCAGCGGCAGCCGGCGAAGAGGTTCAACGAACCAGCTGTCAGGTTTGTAAACTGTCCCGCGATCTTCTCAATTCCTTTCGTCTAATAATTATTCCATTCCAAAAAGCGACAAACACATTACTATTTGCTTTTCCAAGTTTCAGACGCAATATCCCCAGTGAATATATATTATAAATTAGGGATTTTTATTTTCGTTTGTAATTTGTTCAATTATTTATAAACAGTTGCTCATCTAGGAATGTTAATAATAAAAAAATTTTAGGTAAGTAGGTACAGTATTAAATACTGATCATTGATTTCTGCATAAATAATATGAATGATCGAAATACTGATCAACGGTCGGTATTTAATATCATATGGGTCGTAGGATATCAAATCAACGGTCAGTATTTAATACTGTACATATTTTTAGGTGAGAGTAACTCACCTAAAAGTTTTTTCTTCCAAAGCAGGAGGACTGGCATCGCTCGGGAGGTATTGCTATAGGTGCGGCTGCGTGCGAGAGTTCTGTGGTGCGGTTACATTTTCAGGAGTATTTTAAATACTCTTATTTAAAAATTTGCGGTGCGAATAGTGAAAATTTTGGTGCTTATAACAATTCCCATTTTGTATTAAACTTTATATTTGAAAGGACCAAAAAATGTACTAATTTGTCGGGGCGCGATGAAACCTATTATATCAAATAGTCGTGCATAGTGTTCCCATGTGCCCTAACACGACAACACCCGTCACTTGTTACCATGAATTTTTTTTGTCTCTTTAGATTGTTATTAGCACCGTAGTTTTGGCTAGTCGTACCGTACTTTCACTTGATTTTTCACGGCTTTTGAAAATACGTCATATACATGCATTTTTTTGGAAAAGTGTTCAACACAAAATTGAACACTTTTCCTAAAAAAGTATGTATAAGACATTACTTTTGGAATACGCGCAGATTTTGCGCCTTTTAGAAATACGTATTGTACATGCATTTTTAGAAAAAGTGTTGAACACGAAAGATGTAGATCTCGTCGAGATCTATAACTTTTGTGTTGAACAATTTTTCAAAAAAAACGAGCATACAAGAAATATTTATAAAAGACGTAAAAAATTAGAAGAAAGTGTGTGTTGTGCAATCGGACCGAGTACCGCGGTAGCGCAACGAAATATAGCTGAGCAATTTTAATGGCGTAAAATCATAAACCAGAAGAGATTACACAAATACACACACAGACGACAAAATAATTACGTGGTTCGGAGTTGGGACTCCTAGGTCCACGGGGAGAGCGCGCCAGAAAGATCCACCAAAACTGATGAGTTTACAAGACACAACAAGATAAAATAGAAAACACTGAAAAAACACTGTCTATCTTCCCGCTGGAATCACTGCCTGCTTCCGCCGCCTGATGCTGATCCCGCCTGGATCAGCCGCCTGAAGCCGCCGAAGGCCTGGAGTAAACTTCTGGAGGCCGGCAGGATGTCGCCTCGCCTGAGGTGACTGGATGCGCCGCCTTCGTTAGCTCCGCCTGTATCGTCGCCTCTACGCCTGCTGCCGCCGTCGGCGCGCCTAATTCCGCCGAACCTCTGGGGCCTACTGCAGGTGGCCGCCCAGATGTCGCCTCGCCTGAGGTGACCGGATGCGCCGCAACCTTGCGCGCCAGATGTTGCCGTCTGCTGTCGCCGTTCGCCGGAAGAACCGCCTGAAAAGCTCAAAGCTCTCTCTCTCTGAATTCTCACTAGTGTTGTATATTACCGAATAATCTCATGGCTAAGGGAGGTTGGCCCCTATTTATAATAGGATCAAGAGTCATCAATATATGGAGATGAACACATATGGAGGGGGTTGCCAAAACATGGTTCAACCAAATAGGAAGATCATCCCCTAGATTATATCCCCCCATAAAGTATTTCCATGTTTAGGACTTTCCCAAAACAGGAATAAAAAGGGCACACGGATCGGTGAGGTGACACAATCTCAACAAACTTCACCTTGACACCTCACGCGATGAACTCCACCTCGAAGCCTAACGAACGTAACTCTACCTCCAACCTGGATCTCCCCAACCGGCGACTACAAGCCCCCTCTTCCTGGGGTCCACCTCGATTAACATGTATCAGAATGAGTCAAGTCAAGACCGTTCTTGAACTTGACTCCTGTCACGGATTTCATCCGCATGTTCGCATCGATATCCTCCGTAGAGATCTTCCGCAACTCCACGCCTCGACCTCCATCGAACTCGCTCGACTCTTGGTGGCGCACTCCGATTTGCTTTATCCTTGCACGATAGAACGTGTCTTTTACAAGAAAGCTAGCACTGTGCAGCTCCACCTTCTCCTGAGTGAACTTGAGTTCCTTGGTGGGACTCCTGAGCCAGATGGCTCCCCTTGCGGTGCCCGGGCACTTCTAATATGACACTCTGCCCTTCTTCTCCACGGCTGCGAAGATTTTGTCTTCGCCAAGGCCCTTTCTCTGCGCGAACTCCTTCGTCACGAAACTTGCTTTGTTCCTCCACTGGTACTTTCTAGCTTCCCCTGAGAGCGGTCTCTGCTCTCTAAAGCATTTCCATAGGAACCAGGATCTAAGGAACTGGCCTTAAAGGCATATGCTACCGTGTCCATTAGCCTGAGAGGCAATCTGACCTCTCTCCTCGCCCTTCCACTCACAATCGTGGTACCGATCAGTCTGTAGAGAGTATCGTAACACTCTCCTACCATGACTACCTGTGCGCCTCTTCTAACCTCATCGGCCAAGCACAACTGGATTGTGCTGATGGCCTTCAGATCTAGCTCATCCCACTCGTCGTCCTTCTTCAACCCGACCTTCTCCTTTCCAAGGAGCGCCTTTTGAAGACCTTGCTGGACGAGCACCGCTTTGATCCGTTTTTGCGACAGACCAAAATCAATTTTGTCGTCGTACTTGGGAATTTCAAATTTTGCCGTCATTGCTTTGCTCGCAGGGCTACTAGGTAATCCGATTAAGTTCACAGATCAGATCTGAGAAGATAGAGAGCGGACCGATGATCGTCACCTACCGTTGACTCAAACCTAAAACGGAACATACAATCGATCACCTCCGCGGAACCTCCGTCTGATACCAATTGTTGTGCAATCGGACCGAGTACCTCGGTAGCGCAACGGAATATAGCTGAGTAATTTTAATGGCGCAAAATTATAAACCAGAAGAGATTCCACAAATACACATACAGACGACAAAATAATTACGTGGTTCGGAGTTTGAACTCCTACGTCCACGGGGAGAGCGCGCCAGAAAGATCCACTAAAATTGATGAGTTTACAAGATACAACAAAAGAAAACAGAAAACACTGAAAAAACAATGTCTATCTTCCCGCTGGAATCACCGCCTGCTTCCGCCGCCTGATGCCAATCCCGCCTGGATCAGCCGCCTGAAGCCGCCGAACGCCTGGAGTCAACTTCTGGAGGCCGGCCGGATGTCGCCTCGCCTGAGGTGACCGGATGCGCCGCCTCCGTTAGCTCTGCCTGTATCGCCGCCTCTGCGCCTGCTGCCGCCGTCGCCGCGCCTGATTCTGCCGAACCTCTGGGGCCTACTGAAGGTGGCCAGCCGGATGTCGTCTTGCCTGAGGTGACCGGATGCGCCGCAACCTTGCGTGCCAGATGCCGCCGTTCGCCGGAAGAACCGCCTGAAAACTCAAAGCTCTCCCTCTCTGAATTCTCACTAGTGTTGTATATTACCGAATAATCTCATGGCTAAGGGAGGTTGACCACTTTTTATAATAGGATCAAGAGTCATCAATATATGGAGATGAACACATATGTAGGGGATTGCCAAAATAGGGCTCAACCAAATAGGAAGATCATCCCCTATATTATATCTCCCCATAAAGTATTTCCATGTTTAAGACTTTCTCAAAACAGGAATAAAAAAGGCACACGGATCGGTGATGTGACACAATCTCAACAAGTGCGGTGTGACTAATAAAAACTACGGTGCTAATATCAATCACCTTTTATTATTGATATAGATATGTATAATGAAAATAACTTTTATTTCTAAATAAAACGTGGCAGTAAAAAAGTCATAATATTACCATCATACAAACCAAATCTGCTATGTTTTGTGTGACTGGCATTTTAACGTAAGCAATGTAATAACTTTTTAAGGATATATTTTATTAATTTAATATTCTTGTGATAATATTGACTCATCAATCTATTGTTTTTATTGTTTACTTAATGATAATATTTACACGAATTTGTAATTAAAATATTCTTATAATTTAGAAACATTGAGGAACAGAATCCCTTATGCACATTATTTGGTCAGCAGCCATAATTATTTTACCTTCACATATTTATGAATTAAAAATCTATCCATTTGACGCAATTGAATACTACATATTCATTTCACAGCTCAAATTAATTATTCTTTAATCTCATGGGTTAAGTAGTGTCAACCTATTTTTATTTTCCATAGAATAAAAAAAAATTGCTCCATTGAATAAAAGAGAATTCATCCTCGTTACGAAGTGAACCAAATGAATACTTCAGTGAAATTACGGGTTCTCGATGAAAAACATCTGCGGCGCAATACATTCAACCGCAATACATTCAACCGTTGCATAATTATTTTCCAAATGATATCTTATTTTGGGACCTCTCTTGTTAGGAATGACGCCTACCAACTCTCCCAAAATCCCGGAGTGTTAGGAAGGATGCTACCAATTCCTTTATATTATTTTTAGCAGGACCGGTCAAACTGTCCGCATGGCTCCCTCGCACTTAAACCGTGCCCGGAACTCCCATGTACACATGCCTGAAGCCAACCCGACTCCCTTGCACTGAACCGTACCATGGAGTTCCCTTGCACCCATGCCAAGAGCCAACCCGGGTGCGCCCGAGAGGCACCCCATCCAACACCTGAATGACGGGCCACACCCAACACTCCCTTCCCTCCCCCAACTATTTTATCATATTTATTTTATATTATTTTATGATTTTATCTACTTTTATTTATTTATTTATTATGTTACAAATTTCATATAAAATAAATTAAAATAGCTAGAAGTTATATTGAATAAATTTGACAAATTTAATAATATAACAAAAAATAATAATGATACCAAAGAGATATTGATGTCCAATGTTTGAAGAAGCTTTGAAATGATACATGATTTATTTGGCAATATTCAGAAAGTTATGATTTCTTTATTTTAGTTATAATTTTAAAGTCTCTAAAATTAAACTAAATAAATAATTTACTTTTTATATTAAATTATTTTCTGCTTAAAAGGTTAATTCGATCATACCAACCAAATATTTTCATTCTTAAAATTAAATTTAAGATTTACTTCGTTAATATAAATCAAGAAGTAAAATTACTTGTTGATGCAAAATTATACGGAAAGATTTTCTTATATTTCATTACTGTGATGGACCCTTTCTCATGCCCTCACTATACAAACGCGGGAATGTTTTGTTTTTTCTACTCAATTTTAACTTATAGCTTGATTGTTTTGATAGCATGGAGTTTAAAACAAACAAGTAAATGAAGACAAGTACTAGCGGATGTTAGGAAATATTTTATATATTGGGAACAGATTTTGAGAAATGTGTGGGGTAAGTTTTTTTTTTTTTGAAAAATTAATTTATTAGTTAAATTTTTATTTTTAAAGAAATAATTGGTTAAAAATTAACCTACATATTTTTATGCAGTGATTTTATGAGAAATATGTATTAGAGTTTTTAAAGTATTTTTCAACTATATTTTAGCAGTAAAAATAGGTTTAAAATACATTCTATTATAATTATAAATTAAATTATAATTATAATTTTGCAAGAAAAAAAAATCCCGCACCATGCTTATGATGCGACAGAAAATTCACTCCAATAAACAAACTTCGGTTAATTATCTAACGGCGTTAATTAGTAATTGAAATAAATAAATGAACTGCTGGCCGGCAGGTTCTACGCGGCGGAGCTGGTGGTGACGCTGGAATACCTCCACGTGCTGGGCGTCATCTACCGCGATTTGAAGCCGGAGAACGTCCTCGTCCGATCGGACGGCCACATCATGCTCACAGACTTCGACCTCTCCCTCAAGAGCGACTACGGCTGCTCCCCCACCGCCAAGTTCGTCCACGGCCCCCGCGCCGCCGCCTCCAAAAACGGAACCACCTCCACCAGCTGCATTTTCTCCAACTGCATCGCCACCAGCGTGTCCTGCTTGCACCGCAAGGGAGGCATCCGGATTAAGAAACCAGAAAGAAGCAGAGGGTTGCCGGACGGGATGGATTTCGTTGCGGAGCCCGTTGACCTCCGGTCGATGTCCTTCGTCGGAACGCACGAGTACCTCGCGCCGGAGATTGTTTCCGGCGAAGGGCACGGCAGCGCGGTTGATTGGTGGACGCTGGGAGTCTTCATCTACGAGCTGCTGTACGGAACGACGCCGTTCAAAGGATTGGATGAGGAGCGGACTCTGGCGAATATCTTGGCTCGCGGGCTGGAGTTCCCGAAGGAGACGGCGGTGTCGGGGACGGCGCGGGAGCTCATCGCCGGGCTGCTGGTTAAGGATCCGGCAAAGAGGCTGGGGTCCACCACGGGGGCGGCGGCTTTGAAGCGGCATCCGTTCTTCAATGGCATCAACTGGGCGCTGCTGCGTTGCTCGGCGCCGCCATATGTGCCGGCGCCGTTCTCCGTCGATGGGGCGAGCGACGGCGGGGATTTCTCAGATGAAGGCAGCCCCGGGGTGGCGGTGGAGTACTATTAAACAAACAGCTAATTGGCAGGCAAAATTTTTGGTACGAATACGTGTGAAGATCTGGTCATCCCATCCGCAAAAATACTATCCTATTTGAAATTTAAAATTGCAAATCGGACGACTAGAAGAACTTCCACACGAAACAGTAATACATGTGCATAAAGTACCAAATTATTTTTCTAATAGGCGAGGGATGACGATTACTATACCGTTGAAGAGAAGGAAAAGGAAGGAGGGCGCTGGGATTGGTGCAAATTATTGCTCGTACGAATCAGAGCCACTTAAAATGGGCCACGTATGAACTTTTTCACGTGTGGCCGGCTGACCACGTGGCAGGGTCTTGTTGGCTGCAGACCCACAAGAGCTTCCGAACACAATAATTTCTCCGGACAGAAATCAGGAGGGAAGATACCTACGGCATCATTGCTTGCACGGAATTGGAAATATGAAATTAGTATTAGAGATATTTTTAATTAATGGTATATTTGGTTCGGCGGTGACGGGTGCATCCGGTGGGTCAAAATTACACTTTGAAACTGGAGGGAGAATTGTGGGAGTCGAAATGAAATGGATCGGGTCGTTTCCTCCTTGCTGCGGGTGCAAACACTGTCAGACCCTAAAAAAACGGCCGCTGGCGGCGATTGCTCCAAACGGAGGCGGCGAAACGCTGAACCAAAGGAAGCCTAAATGTAATCTCTGATTTGTTTTCTAAAGTCTTAATTCTATCCATTCTTATTTATGCATTAATTTTTTTTTCATAATTTATGATATTTGTAGTTAAAAAAACATAAATATCAATATATAATAAGAATTATATTTATGGAAACAAATAAGTAAAGCGTTATATTAATTTTTTAATAAGAAATTTCATAATATAGATGTGTGGATACTAAATTTCATTACAATTTTTTGGGTGTGGAAAGAGTTAATGAGAGTTATCCTGAATTATGATAAGGAAAAATAATCCACAAAATTTTGATGTTCATTTTGCTATTATATTGTGCTTCTTCTAAATTTGTATTTCTCAAATTAAATTTGAGAAAAAACATACATATATAATTAATATAGTGGACCGATGGTATTGTGATAATTTCGCCAAGTCATGAACCCCTATGCCAATTATGTTAAGGCTCTGTTTAGCTCGGTGGTAGCTATCATGAACATGGGGGCTAAGTTATCATTCGTTAACGCACGCCTAAGGAACTTTATCCACTTTTATCTTCAAAGAGATGATGTTTGTTAGATGATACTTAACGAATGACGGTTTAACCGATGCGTTTACTGTAAAAGGGTTCTTCGCTAAAAGTATTCTACGAATACCTCATCTAAGTATGGAATGAGTATTTATAGTACTTTCAGCGTAGAGCAAGACCCCTAGTATGACACGAACTCGTAAACCTATTCTAAGTCAGCCTAACACACGTACGAACATATATATAAATATCTAACAATCTTCTCCTATGTCCGTCGTGAACCCAGACTTCAGATAGAGGGTGGTTTGTGCAAAGTTCAACCAACCGTGAATTATACACAACCGTGTCCAACATCTGTTTCAAACAAAGTTAGACTTAAGCACAAAATAGTATGCACACATAAATAAACAAACTCACCTGCAACACAGAAATAGTCTCAGGTACAACAAGACACAGGTCATATATGTCTGGCATCACAAATCAACAGAGAGCTAGATAGTCCAAATAAACAGTACATAAAAAAGAGCAAAACAATGCTCTGAACAGAAGTAGTAAAAGATAAACTAATAACACTATAAAACTCATCATCCAAAAAATCATCCTGATCTAGATCCCAATCATTCAGTGTTCCTCCTATTCCAGCAGCCCCTGCAATTTCAACAGAGAATTTCATTTTAGAATGAATCATATTGCTTGTAAATTTACAAACATCTAGTTCTACTAAAAGAACTTAATATTAATTATTTTACCGCCGAAGCTATAGTTTTACCTCAGAACATGTACGACTGACACATTCACAGAGTATTATAGTTTTACCTTAAAACCTAAAATCTGTTTCAACCGAAACGATTTAGACTTCTGGACACCGCAGTTATATCTGTGATCCTATATGGAATGTCACGGTTACTGTCTTTCTAAAGTTAATTGGAACTCATCAAGTTTGGAATGGAACCAATCTCCAGAAGAAGAGACAAGACCAAGTCAGATTGTGTTATCAAGTTTGGAATAACACTCTCCTCCAAGGCAAAAGCCGAATCCAGGTGAAGTTGTTAGCATCAAGTTTGGAATGAAACAACTTATCAGATCCGAGCTCAGCAACCATGAGCATCAACGGAACACAACATGTTTGCTTTGACAAAGGAAATCAGAATAATCAAAACGTTTGGACAAAGACTGAACTAAATCTCCTATTGTTGAACTAAGGCCGAACTAAATCGCCTTTAGTCTCATTTCTCCCACTGTTTTGATTAGCCGGTCTTTGGACATTCCTTTCGTAAATGAATCAGCCAGGTTATCCTTTGAACGTACATTGATCAAAGTGATAATTCCTTATTCTTTCAGATAATTCAACAAGGCATGTCTCAGTCGTACATGTCTTCTCTTAGTATTATAGAGGATATTCTTAACGACTTGAACTGCTGCTTGATTATCACAATACAAGCTCAACGAGTTGACTTGTAACTTAGACAAGGGAATGTCTAAAATCAAGTTTCTGATCCAATCTTCCTCTTCACCAACTCGGCTTCCATAGACGACAATACTATACAGGTCTGTCTTTTGAATTTCCAAGTGATAACAGCTCCACCCAAAGTGAATATATATCCACTGGTGGACATGCTGTTCCCGACTTCTAAACACCACGACGCATCAGAATGTCCCTCCACAAAAGGTGGGTAACCAGTGTAGCTCAAAGCATGATCGTTAGTAACTTTCAGGTATATCAACAGCCTATATAGGGCTTCCCAATGCTCTTTGTCTGGATTACTAGTAAAACGACTCAGCATGCTAACCGAAAAAGAATTGTCTGGTCTAATACAACTTGTGGCATACATGAGACTATCAATTATCTTGGAATACCTAACTTGATCAATGTTGGTCTCTACATTAGGACTCAACTTAACATTATGATCAAATGGCGTCTCAATCGGCCTACAATTATTATATCCCCAGGTAGAAAGAAGTTGCTCAATATAATGAGCCTGGCTAAGAGTAACTCGACCCTTGTCAACTCTAATCTTCATACCTAACAGAGTATCTACAGGACCAAGGTCCTTCATGTCAAAGACTTCTGTCAGAGTGGATTTAATATCCCTAACTACAGCAAGATCTGACCACAGAATCAACATATCATCCACATACATATAATAACTATTCAATTCGATAATGAGCGGTGATAAAGGCATTTGTCTGAAAGATTGGACTGAAATTCGAGGCTCTTTACCACCTGGTCAAACTTCATGTGCCACATCTTAGGCGCTTGTTTAAGACCATAGATTGATTTATCCAGTTTGCACACTTTATCTTTTTGATCTTTCTGTGCATAACCTTCAGGTTGTGCCATGTAGATCTCTTCATCAAGCTCTCCATTTAAGAAGATTGTCTTTACATCCATCTGATGAACTATAAAGTTCTCGATATACGCTAAGGCTAGAAAAATCCTGATAGTCGATAGGTGACACACATGTGAATAAACATCAAAATAGTCTATTCCCTCTGTTATTTATAACTTTTAGCTATGAGACGCGCTTTATACCTTGATATACACCCACCACTATATAGTTTCTTATTTAACACCCACTTGCATCCCAGGACTTTAGCGCCTTTCAGCAAGTCAACTAGATGCCAAGTATTGTTATATAACAGCGAGTCCATCTCATCATCAATAGCTTCTGCCCACATCAACTAATCTCTAGATCTCATTGCCTCTTGGTAGGAGAATGGATCATCCTCTAAGTGGTAGGTGACAAAATTCTCACCAAAGTTCTTAGGGATTCTTTCTCTTGTAGATGTTCTAAGTGGAATATGTTCTACCTCTAATGGTTGGGGAGCAGTGCCAGAAGGGCCAGCAACAAGTTCTACGATAGATTCTGAAATCATATCATTAGACCCGGAAACAGACAAACCATGATCTTTGACAAATTTATCTTAATGAATATGACATCTCTAGACTCTATCACGATATTCGTGAATAGATCGAGAAATATGTCGGTTGCACTACCTAGATAGACGCACGTTGTCGTCATAGGTCCCACCTTAGGCCTCTTAAGGTCTTGTATACGCACATAGGCAATACAACCCCAAGTCTTTAGAGTATCGTATCTACAAGGATGACCGTGTTACAGCTCGTATAGGGTAGCGGTGAGCTGAGAATGAGACACTCTATTCAGAATATGATTTGCAGCACGAACTGCTTATCCCCAAAAGGAATTAGGCACGCCAACTGTTAGGAGCATAGAGTTTAACATCTCTATCAAAGTTCTATTCTTACGCTCGGCAACACCATTGGACTAGGGTGAGTAAGAAGCTGTGGTTTCAAGAATTATTCCCTCAGAGGCACAAAATTTCTTGAACCCCGTATCAGTATATTCTCCTCCTCAATCACTTCTAAATTTCTTAATTTTATGGTTTAACTGATTTTTCACACGAGATCGTCGAGACATGAAGGTCTTAATGTCTCAAAAGCTCCGTCTTTCAATTTTAACAGATACGTATGACAATATCTAGAAAAATCATCTATAAAAGTAATAAAATACTTTTTCCGCCTCTAGTGACGTGACTATGAAAATCACAGAGGTCTGAATATATCAATTCAAGAAGTTTTGTGCTTCTAGAAACCGATTTGAAAGGCTTTCTAGTGATTTTAGTTTGAGCATACACCATGCACTTGTCAAAACTAATCAACAAATCTAAGGGGATGTTATGATTCTTAGCTAGATCTAGCATTTTCCTATAGTTCACATGTCCAAGTCTGTTATGTAATAACTTAGGATCAATAAGGTTTGAACCTATTTGGTTAATGATATCATTGTTTAAGCTAAGTCTATGCATTCCGTTGATCAGGTACGCACACCAAAAATAATATGAATTGACCGTTAAGGTCATTCTACCGTTTTGAGTTGTGAACGACATCTCAGCCTTATCTAACAGACTCATTGAAATCAGATTTTTAGTTAAAGAAGGCACTACTTTAACATTATTCAGAAAAATAATTTTACCTAATGAGAGGACCAACTCGGCTGTCCCAGCATGGGTCACCTCAGTCTCTCCCCATTGCAGTTCTCCACCTTCTCCTGGACCACCTTGACCTCAGCTAGTAAACTCTGTCATTCATCACATGACAAGTAGCAACGCTGTCTAGCCACCCGAGGACGAACTGCGGTGGATGCTCCCAATCATAGCCACGAAGGACTTGGGATCTGAGGCATCTGCCAGCATGTTCGCCATATTTTGTGGGGCTTCCTCCTTCTATTTCTTAGGAGCCTTACAATCAGTCGCCCAGTGTACTCACTTACCACAGTTGTGGCATTTGCCCCTCTTTTTTTTAATAGAGGGCTTTTTAGGCGCCAACTATGCAGAGGCTAAACCTTGGAGTGCTGGTGGCTTCCGTCGAGGCTTGCTGGGTCGAGAAACGAAGTTGACAGCCTGTGAGGACTTACCACTTTGTTCCAAACTCTTGTCAGCGATATTTTGATCCTCGATATGAATGAACCTTTTGAGTTCATCCAGTACGATCTTTTACTTCAGCCTGTGAATTTTAGACTTAAAGTTCAACCACTTAGGAGGTAGCTTGCTAAGAATTAGACACACGAAGAGATTATTGGAAATGTCGGACTTATCGTCCGCCAACTTGAGATGCAGACTATCCAGTTCAATTATTTAAGAGGTGATTGATGAGTTTAAATTAAATTTTGAATTAAAGAGTCTCTCCCCAAAGAGAGTCCTCGACAACCCCTCTTCCTTCTGGAAGTGCGTATTCAAGCAATCTCAAATCTCCTTCGCAGTCTTATGACCGTTGTAGGTTAGGGCGAACCTAGGGTTCAGTGAATTAAAGAGGTAGTCCCTGTAGAAATCTTCGTATTTTCATCACTGAAATTCACTCACGTCCTCTTCGATAGTGGCGAAGTCACTCAGAACTGTGTAGAATATCTCACGTTCTTTCATTCCCAGTTGGACGTGCAGCTTCTAAGCATGAAAATCGGAAAGATCAAACGATTGAAGCTTGACGATGTCATATGAGCTTAACTTTGACATCTCTCTTAAGCTAGAACAGTAAACATGAAAGAAATCACCTGAGTCGCGCGGAGGCGGGGCAGTGTCTTCAGATCCAATCTAGAAATAATTTTCTCCACTCCGGCTGAATGCAGCCGCCGAAGGCAGGAAGAATTGGTATCAGCCACCAATTTTCTTTAAGGACTTTTAAAAATAAAGAGAATTTAACATGAGGTGTATTCCTCCACTGGATCTTTCAGCAACTGAGATGGAGGTGGCCTGGATCTCACAAAAGGATGGATCTCACAATCGAGAAGGATAAAGACTCTTTGCAGCACTTGCAAGTTTGGATCCCAACTTGATTTGAAGAACAGGCCTCCAAACACACCATTAAAAACCTCTTACCCGAGATAATCAAGAAAAAGATTTGAAAGTCTTGGAGGTCCACAGTGCATCTGGATTTCTCTGCAGATCTAAAACGTGGATCAAAACTCTACTCCAAATAATCTCTTTGAATCTGGTTCGAAACTGCTATAAATTCTATCAACAAAAGGCTTCAAATAATCTCTTTGGATCTGGAAATAGCAGATCTGTACGGTGAAGAAAATGACGGGCTTCTCCTCACGACGAGAGAAAATAAAATTCCCGATCAAAACTCGTGATTTCTACTCGATCGAGTGCGATAGATCTGGATCGGGACAGGAGGAAACCCACTTCCAGGCGGCGAGATCTTCCTGAACGGCAAGCATAGCGACAGAATCAGCAATCCCCTCGATCTATATCGAGGGTCGATGATGAGAAGGCGCGATTCCGATCAAGATCGGTAACGGAAGATCGGCGGGATCTGCGAAATCGCTCGGGAGCAACCCTAGTAGAGCAGTTACTTTGAGAATGTAAAAGGGCACTTCCCTCAAAGTATTCTACGAATACCTCATCTAAGTATGGAATGAGTATTTATAGTACTTCCAACGTAGAGCAAGACCCTAGTATGACACAAACTGGTAAACCTATTCCGAGTCGGCCTAACACACGTACAGACATATATATAAATATCTAACATTTACGACCGCCACCACCGTGCCAAACGGAGCCTAAAGCATGACATATTTGATTTTGGATCAGTAATTCGTGTTAGGGCTTGAACGAGTTTGAATTGTAAGATGATATAACATTGCATGCCAAAATAAGTTTATAAAAATTTTGCAAGACGGTCATGATATTGAGGGATTCAGAGGTAGATGAATACCATTGCCATGTGTTACCTGTAATTTGATATGCATACTCTCTCGCGGACAAGTGATGTTTGCTTGGACAATTCGTCATGCAAAAGTTTATTCAGAGGAACGATTATCTTTTTAAAGATTTAGAATGAAACTATAAGGAAAGACATTATTTACTTAGCATTGGTGAGATTATGACTAAAGATGATAAGGCGCAATGACGATAAAGAATCTGTATAGACGGCCGCACTATAGTGGCATAAAGGCTTGAGTGTTGTTGCATCTTTTGGGCAATTTATCTTGTAAGAGATCTCCGTCTATATACTAAATTTCTAATGGAGAATTATCTTATCTTGTGTTTTACGCTTTTATGACGTTGTATTGAAAGGACTTTTAGGGGGATCTTGTCCTCAAGAGTTAGGATAATAAAAATAAATGAATATTATGTATTCATCATTTTTTTCTTTGATCCAGTGTATTATGTACTTTGATTACCCTTAGTTATCAATTGATCAGACCTGCGGACCTCCACCTGACGACCACATTGGCCGTCAATGCCCAAATCTCTTCTTCTCAATCTCAATATCACTCCCACCTCGATGTTGTTGGATTGAATTAGAATATATGTCAACCAACAAGGAATATTCGTGTTGTCATTCTGGTCATATCATCATTTGATTTTACTCCTCTGTTTGAGCTTCCAACAAGCCATATTGTCGGCTCCATTGCCTCTCAGTCACCCAGGCGTCGACTTCCACATCCACTATAAGGCATCCCACCTCCAGTGGCCCCGCCTCCACTATCATTTGCCTATGACGGAGCAACGCTAATCCCAACTCCTGCCCGGCCCAACAGCCCTTTACAGTTACCACTCTCACCTCTAACAGTCCTCACCCTCTCAGTTATTCCACCATTTTGGCAGCTACATGCAAGTTCCAAAATTGCCTTCCAGAGCACCCTACGTTAGGCAAACACGATGAGAGTTCCTTGCTCCACCCCAATTTCCAAACTCATGTGTGCTAGCTTATGCTTTTCACCCTCATGTCTCTGCCAACTCCAATGCGGGTCCCCAATTCCTTGAGCACCCAACCAAACATTAGTGTGTAGCCTCATTTTCCTATCGCAACTAAACGGTATGTTCAGTCCCACTCAACTGCTCTCCGTAGACGTGGACCACACATACCCCGTCAGCCTTCTTTTTTTTCTATATTCCTTCCTCACCACACCTAGTAGTAGTCCCACATCCACATATTTCGCCAAAAATTCTACATTAAATCTCTATTTGAGACAATGGTGGCGGTGGAAAAAGTTTCATTCCACCGCATTGTAATTTTGTGGCTATTTGGTTTTCCCGTGTTGGAAAAAGTACGAGTCAAAATTATGTTTTTAGATCTCTTTAAAAAGCAGTGAATTATTATTTCCAGAAAAACTAAAATAAATTCATTGTATCATAACTCTACATCTTCATTCTCCTCTTATAGTTTTTTTTGTAATAATATTTTTTTCTGACATCTCTAATCTCACAACTATTTTTCCTACAACCACCACCTTCCCAAACAAAGTTCCACACATACCACCCACCTTAAAAGCAATGCGCCCAGACCCATAATGTTAACTCCTGCATAATATACACAATTTTATATCTCAATCCAAGTCATTAGTGCTCCATACCATTGTTACCTCATGTTCCGCTTTTCAAAATGAGAAAAACTTGTGCACTATACAATAACGCAAGCAATGAGTCTTGCTTCCTTTTTTTTAACTACAGATATCACATGCACTAATTTTTTTATAGAATCATGCAAAATAATAATTTTTCTCATATAGTTTTTTTTGTAATAATATTTTTTTTGACAACTCAATATAAGAAAAACTTAGATTAGCAGGGAGGAAAATTCCTTACTAATTAGCTAAATTTGTTGTTACATCTTCATTCTCCTTCTATAGTTTTTTTTGTAATAATATTTTTTATAACAACTCTAATCTCACAACTATTTTTCCCACAAGCACCACCATCTCAAACAAAGTTCCACTCATCCCCCCCCACCTTAAAAGCAATGTGCTCAAACTCATAATATTAACTCCAGCATAATATACACAATTTTATATCCTAATCTAAGTTATTAGTGCTCAACACCTTTATTAACTCATGTCTCGTTTTTCAAAATGAGAAAAACTTGTGCACTATACAATAACACAAACAATGACTCTGGTTTACTCTTTTTTAACTACAAATATCACATGCACTAGTTTTTTTTATAGAATCATGCAAAATAATCACTTTCATTTTGCCAGTTGTTCCACCATGTCGACAGTTACATGCAAGTTCTGAAATTATCTTCCAGAGCACCCTATGTCAGGAAAACACGATGAGAGTTCCTTGCTCCATCCCTATTTCTAAACTCATATGTGTTAGCTTATGCTATCCACCCTCGCGTCTCTGCCAACTCCAACGCAGGTCCTCAATTCTTTTAGCACCCAACCAAACATTAGTATGTAGCCCCATTTTGCTATCGCAACGAAACGGAATGCTCAGTTTCACTCAACTCCTCTCCCTAGTCGTGGATCACAAATACCTCGTCAGCTTTTTTTATATATATTCCTTCCTCACTACACCTAATAGTAGTCCCACATCTATGTATTTCCTAGAAAAATCTACATCAATGCTTTATTTGGGATAGTGGCGATGGTGGAAAAAGTTTCATTCCACCTCATTATAATTTTGTGGCTATTTGGTTTACCCGTATTGGAAAAAGTATGAGTCAAAATTATGTTTTTTGATTTTTTTTTTAAAAAAGCAGTGTATTATCGTTTCTAGAAAAGCTAAAATAATTTTTTTGTATTGTAATTCTACATCTTCATTCTCCTCCGATAATTTTTTTGTAATAATTTTTTTTGGCAGCTCACAACAAGAAAAACTTTGATTAGCAAGGAGGAAAATTCTTTGCTAATTAGTTAAATTCATTGTTACATCTTCATTCTCCTCCTATGATTTTTTTGTAATAATATTTTTTTCTAGCAACTCTAATCTCACAACTATTTTTGTCATAAACACCATCATCTCAAACAAAGTTCCACTCATCCCCCCCCCAACCACCACCGCCTTAAAAGCAATGCGTCCAGACCCATAATATTAACTCCAACATAATGTACACAATTTTATATCCTAATCCAAGTCATTAGTGCTCCACACCTTCATTACCTCATGTCCCGCTTTTCGAAATGAGAAAAACTTGTGCATTATAGAATAACGCAAGCAATGAGTCCGACTTGCTTTTTTTAACTGCATTTATCACATGCACTGATTTTTTTATAGAATTATGCAAAATAATCATTTTCATTTTGTCAGTTGTTCCACCATGTCGACAGTTACATGCAAGTTTCGAAACTGGCTTCCAGAGCACCCTATGCCAGGAAAACACGATGAGAGTTCCTTGGTCCATCTTAGTTTCCAAATTCATCTATGTTAGCTTATGCTATCCGCCCTCTCATCTCTGCCAACTCCAACACAAGTCCCCAATTCTTTGAGCACTCAACCAAACATTAGTATGTAGCCTCATTTTCCTATCGCACCAGAACGACATGCTCACTTTCACTCAACTCCTCTCCCTCGTCGTGGACCACACATACCTTGTCAGCCTTTTTTCAATATTCCTTCCTCACTACACCTAATATTAGTCTCACGTCCATGTATTTTATAAAAAATCTACTTACAGGCTCTATTTGGGATAGTGGCGGCTGTGGCAAAAATTTCATTCCACCACATTATAATTTTGTGGCTATTTGGTTTCCTCGTATTGGAAAAAGTATGAGTCAAAATTATGTTTTTTGATCTTTTTAAAATATAATGCATTATCATTTTTAGAAAAGATAAAATAAATTTTTTATATCGTAACTCTACATCTTCATTCTCTTCTTATAGTTTTTTTGTAAAAATATTTTTTTGATAACTCACTACAAGAAAAACTTTGATTAGCAAGGAGGAAAATAATTAGCTAAATTCGGTGCTGCATCTTCATTCTCCACCTATAATTTTTTTGTAATAATATTTTTTCTGACAGCTATAATCTTACAACTATTTTTCCCACAAGCACCACCATCTCAAACAAAGTCCCACTCATTACCCCCCCCCCCCCCCCACACACACATACACCTTAAAAGCAATGCGCCCAGACCCATAATATTAACTCCAGCATAATGTACACAATTTTATATCCTAATTCAAGTTATTAGTGCTCCACACCTTTATTACCTCATGTCCTGCTTTTTGAAATGAGAAAAACTTGTGCACAATACAATAACGCAAGCAATGAGTCCAGCTTGCTTTTTTTAATTACAGATATCGCATGCACTGATTTTTTTTATAGAATCATGCAAAATAATCACTTTCATTTTGTCAGTTGTTCCACCATGTCGACAGTTACATGCAAGTTCCAAAACTGGCTTCCAGAACACCATATGTTAGGCAAACACGATGAGAGTTTCTTGTTCCATCCCAGTTTCCAAACTCATCTGTGTTAGCTTATGCTATCCACCCTCGCGTCTTTGACAACTCCAATGCAGGTCACCAGTTCCTTGAGCACCCAACCAAACATTAGTATGTAGCCTTATTTTCCTATCGCAACAGCATGGTATGCTCAGTTTCACACAACTCCTCTCCCTAGTCGTGGACCACACATACCCCATCACCCTTTTTTCAATATTCCTTCCTCACCACACCTAATAGTAGTCTAACATCCATGTATTTCCTAAAAAAATCTACATCAATGCTCTATTTGGGACAATGATGGCAGTGGAAAAAGTTTCATTCCACCGCATTATAATTTTATAGCTACTTTGTTTCCCCGTTTGGAAAAAGTTTGAGTCAAAATTATGTTTTTTTAATCTTTTTTAAAAATAGTATATTATCGTTTTTAGAAAAGCTAAAATAAATTTTGTATCGTAACTCTACATCTTCATTCTCCTCGTATAGTTTTTTGTAACAATGTTTTTTTTGACAACTCTCTACAAAAAAAACTTTGATTAGCAAGGAGGAAAGTTCCTTGCTAATTAGCTAAATTCGTTGCAATATCTTCATTCTCCTCCTATATTTTTTTTTGTAAGAATATTTTTTTCTTACAGCTCTAATCTCACAATTATTTTTCTCACAAACACCACCATCTCAAACAAAGTTCCACTCATCCCCCCCCCCACCTTAAAAGCAATGCGCCCAGACCCATAATGTTAACTCCAGCATAATGTACACAATTTTATATCCTAATCCAAGTCATTAGTGCTCCACACCTTTATTACCTCATGTCCCGCTTTTCAAAATGAGAAAAACTTGTGCACTATACAATAATGCAAGCAATGAGTCTAACTTGCTTTTTTTAACTACAGATATCACATGCACTGATTTTTTCCATAAAATCTTGCAAAATAATCATTTTCATTTTGCTAGTTCCACCATGTCGACAGTTATATGCAAGTTTCGAAACGAGCTTCTAGATCACCCTATGCTAGGAAAATACGATGAGAGTTCTGCTGGCATTACCATTGTGATCTGGAAGTGATCGAGCATGTGACCTCACTGCCAACTCAGTATGAGTCTATCAGGGTCGCACATAAGATTATGGAGAAATTGGGAGATTGGATTTGTATGGTTTGGCTCATATGATGAGTTGAAAAGACTTAGCTCAATCAGGCTAAAAGCGTCGAGTGCGTTGAGACCACTCAACGCCTTTGTCGAGTTAAGTGTTAACTCGGCGAATGGCGGCGTTGAGTGTGTTGTGTGTATTCAACGATTCGTTGAGTCAAGGTGTTGATTCGATGAGTATGACACTTAAGTGTTGAGTGTGTTGACGATACTAGGCGATTCGTTGAGTCAAGGAAATGTTTCGACGAGTCTGAGTCTCAGGCGTTGAGTGCGTTGAGTTCACTCAACGCCTTCGTCGAGTAAAGGGTTTACTTAACGAAATTGGCACTTAGGCGTTGAATGTATTGTGTTCACTAAACGTCATTCGACAAATCTGGCTTTTGGAATTGAGTTCGTTGAGTACACTCAACGACAATCAATGATTCGTTGAGTATGACGCAGAAAGCGTTGAGAGTGTTGAGTCCACTCAACGCCTTCGTAGAGTCAAGCGTTGATTCAGCTGGGGATGGCATTGAGTTCATCCTGTATCCTATGGATACTCGACGATTCATCGAGTATGTGATGATACTCGACGATTCGTCGAGTATGTGATGATACTCGACGATTCATCGTGTATGGTATAGATACTCGACGATTCGTCGAGACAAGCGTTGTCTGGCAGAAATTCTGGATTCTAAGTCTGGTTCTGCCAATAGCGACGGGAACTGTTCTGTTTAATCCTTGGGTATAAATAGAAGTCTTTAGGGTTTCTTCTTACACGACTTATGTAAGACCCCAACCTCAGAGATGATCGCGGGGCGATCAAACGACACTTTTGGAGGTCTGAACAGGGGCACACGGCCAGGCACACGGCCGTGTGCCTACCCGTGTTCAGTGATTTATTGTGTTTTTGTGCTGTCTCGAGTCAGAGAAGTACACAGCCTGAGACACACGGCCGTGTCTCAAGCCGTGTGTGGGGCACACGGCCTCGAACACGGCCGTGTTCGAAGCCGTGTTCTGGAAGCCCGACGATCGTCCTGAAGCTCCAGGTAACACGGCCCGTGGCACACGGCCGTGTCAGGAGCCGTGTCGATCGGCGAATGAGCTACACGGCCAGACACACGGCCGTGTGTCAAGCCGTGTTCGGCCCAGTTTTTGGGATTTTGGATCTAATCTCGGCCGTCCGTTCCCTTGGATCTGGATCCGACGGTGGGGGCTGCTCCTGGGGGGTTATTAGCCGGGATTAGGGTTTTGAATCCTTATTTTCTTTGGTCCACTCTCTCTCTAAGTGTTTAGAGAGAAGGGAGAGCAAGAGGAAGGAGGAGCCCAAGATCCGGCCGCCGGAGGAGCTCCGGAGCCCCGATTCGCGATCCGAGTCCGGATCCTCGAAGGCAAGGGCGAGGCGAAGCTTTCCATCCGACTACATCTTCATGGCGCCGCGGAAATCTTCGAGGGTAACGATCCTCTTCATAGGGCATGTGTAGTCGCCCTTCTTTCTATGCATGGGGAAAGCCCCCCTCTCGCGAGTGAGTGTTGAGGCACGGAATTCCTCCGGGTAGATATGTAAAGTCCCCGTTGTTAGAGCCCGGAATCGGAGTACGGGCGTAGGCATTGTGTGTGAAGCCTATTCGGGTTTAACCCGGATCGGTGATGTTTGCATTGCATGGCCGGAGAAGACTCCGCGCCGGTGAATTTAGTTTTCCGAAAATTCTACGCAGTAGATTGCATACAGGGATCCTTGGGGGTTAACCTCGAGGCGCACCCGGAAAGCTTGGGCGGAATCGAATTGCCGCCACGATGTTGCCTTGGAGGGCAAATCGGTACATAACGGGGTTATGTGCGTGTTTTGATCGATTGTGGGAATGAGGAGAAACTTGGCCCGCACCGATGGCTAAATGGCCGTGGTGAAGTGAGCAACGGGCGGGTGGAACTCTACCCATTCCAAGTGGTCTCGGTAGAAGCGACCTAAAGTACATGAGACTTCCCGGGAGGCTGGAAACGGGCCTAGGCTTCGGCTGAAAGGGCTAAATGCTCACGAGTGTTGCCATCCGAGGGATGGTGGTGGAATCGCGGTGTCGGACTGGGTCCGGACCGGGTTCACCGATTAGTGCCCTGAGAGCACGGAGTGTGCGGCCGTGCGTGCCGACACTTGTGGCGAATAGAATACCTTATAGAATTGCTATGGTAGTTTTATATGCAGGGAAGGAGCACCGCCGTCCCGAGAAACGGGACGGGGTCGTTATAATTTGGTCAGCTTTGCTGACCGTTGCCCTTTTGTATTGCCACCTCTTGGGTGGATTGCTTTCTACAGGTGCTGCTGCGGAGCCAAGCGGCAAATAGCGGGCTAAAGCCCAAGTTGCAGCGCCAGCCCTCGAAGGCTTAGTTATTAGCTTTTTCATGTTCATGTATGGCCGGCCTGCGTGCCGATGTATGAAAGACGCTATTTTGTTAAGCGAACACTTTTGTAAGGCCTTAAGGCCGTGAACTCTTTTGTGTATGTACTCATTCCTGGGTTGTAGTGGACATTCATGCTCTGTGGCAGGGTTCTTATCTTTTTGTAACTTAATTAAATTGCTTCCGCTAGGTGTTGTGTAGGACGCTCTGATTGGTTGTGTGGTTTCAACGCGTAACCAACCGGTCTGTCCGTAGTATATGGCGTCGGGCCCCGGCCGGACCTACTGTTATATGCTATGCGACGGATAGGAGTGTTACAAATTGGTATCAGACTTCTGGTTTCGGTCAAGCTTAAATGAATTCGTGGACGAATTCACTTTAAGGGGTGGTGAGCACATTGTGTGCGTCATCGTTATAACATGAAAAGAACCCATGAATGTCCACTTAGGAATGAAAATACACATGATTGAGGAACCTGCGTGTTCCTATAATTGCTGTTTGCAGTAATTTTTGGTCGCTTATCGGTGTTTTGCACGATTTTAGGTGACCAGAAGTGGTGCTAGGCCGTCTGAACGGCCAGGTTCTGAGGCGAGCAGTGCGCCAAGCGATGCGCCTGCAACACCTTTGTCTGCTGAGACCATTAGGTTGGTGGCAGAAGCGGTCATGGCAATGATTAATGCGCAGCCTGCAAGGCAGGTGCAGCAGCCTGCTCCTGCTGTGGAACAGGTACCGCTTCAGACGGCAGAGCGAAGGAGGGTTGAGCAAGTAGTTTTGGAGCCAGAGTTGCCTAGGAGAGCAACTGAAAGACAACTGAAGCACGTGATGGGCTTTCACCCACCGGTATTCACGGGGGCAGAAATCCCGACCCAAGCAGAGGATTGGCTCTCAAGGGTCAACAGGGTGATGACGGCGACGGAAACTGAAGAGTGGCAGAAGACCACTATAGCGACGTTCCTTTTGGATGGGGACGCAAGGCTGTGGTGGGAGGGCCTAGAGCTGCATCAGTTGAGGGGAAGGCCATTGGCCGAAGTCCCGATGGAGGAGTTTACGAGACTATTTATGGCTCGATACCTCCCCTCGGCGCAGAGGATTGCGCTAGAGAGCGAATTCCAGAAGTTGGTGCAGGGTGATAGCACCGTTGATGAATACCTCCACGAGTTTACTCGGTTGGGGAGATATGCCGGCGCTACCTTCGCAGACGAGGAGCGCAAGACGAGCCGCTTTTATGAAGGGCTAAGGGATGATTTGAGGTTGCTGCTGTCGGGCCCCAAGACGCAGGGTTTCATGACCCTGGTCAGTTCGGCCCGGTCCTTGGAGAAGGATATGAGAAACGTGCAAGCGAAGAAGGAGAGGGAATCTGGTGGCAAGAGATCAGAGTTCAAGGCGCCGACTACGTCGAAGTCGGGCTACCGCAGATTCTCCAAGAAGTCTAGGACGTCGGGTCCAGCTCCTTCTGCAGGTGCCTCGGGGGCAACTACCAATCGAACCCCGAGCGCTTGCTTCACGTGTGGAAAGCCGGGGCACTTTGCCCGTGACTGCTGGAGTGGACGCTCAAAGTCCGAAAGGAAACAAGGAGCTACCTACGAGGAAAAGGGCAAAGCGGTGGAGTCGACCGCGTCCCACTATGCTCCGACTCAGCCTAGAGTCTACAACTTGGGCCAGCAGGAGGCCATCAAGCAAGCGGATGTGGTGACAGGTATGAGTTAATTTATGCAAGTTGACTTGAGAATACTATTACCTATTGCTTGTTAAGCTAATGTCTTTTGCTTAGGCTTTGTGTTGATTAGCGATAGTCCGGCACGAGCACTATTCGACACTGGTGCTTCGCATTCTTTCTTGTCCGAACAGTTTATATCGCGCATCGGAGTCCCTTCTTCGATGGCAAAGGACAAGCTAGATGTGTTGCTACCAAATGGGTGCTCGATGCGTGCGGACAGAGTGTGCGCCGTGAAGGTTCACATTGGGAGCCAAGAGTTCGACTTGCTAGCGTCATTGCTGCCGCTAGTAGAGTTCGATGTTATCTTTGGAATGGATTGGCTGTCAGAGCAGAAGGCTTGGATCGATTGCGACCGTAAGGAGGTCAAGCTGGTTGTAGGGCGGGAGACTACTTTCGAGGGGCTTAAGGGGTCGAGCAAGACACTAATGTCTGCTCTTCAGGTGGTGAAGGCGGTTCGTGCTGGTGCAGAGCTGTTCTTTGCGATAGTGGGGGCTGTGGAGCCAAAGTCCCCGTTGGATAGCATCCCCGTGGTTTGCGAATACCCCGATGTGTTCCCGGATAGCCTTCCCGGAGCCCCACCGCAGCGAGAGATTGATTTTACGATCGAGCTTGTGCCGGGTGCCAAACCCGTGTCACGTGCTCCTTATAGATTGGCGCCAAAGGAGATGGCGGAGTTGAAGGTTCAGTTGGAGGAACTGATGGAGCAAGGTTATGTGCGTCCAAGTTCGTCGCCTTGGAGCGCACCGGTCCTCTTCGTTAAAAAGAAGGACGGTAGTATGCGGCTGTGCATCAACTACAAAGAATTGAACAAGTTGACGGAAAAGAATAAGTACCCGATCCCGAGGATTGATGATCTCTTTGATCAGTTAGTCGGATCGTCGGTATACTCCAAGTTGAACTTGAAGTCGGGGTACTATCAGCTGAGGATCAGGGAGTGTGATATCCCGAAGACGGCGTTCAGTACGAGGTATGGGCATTTCGAGTTCACGGTCATGCCGTTTGGACTGACAAATGCGCCATCGGTGTTTATGGATCTGATGAACAGGACGTTCAGAAATTTCCTGGATCGCTTTGTGATCGTCTTTATTGACGATATTTTGGTATACTCGCAGTGCGAAGAAGACCACTTCAAGCATTTGCATTTGGTGTTGGAGACTCTGAGGAGGAATGAGCTTTACGCAAAGTTCTCCAAGTGCGAGTTCTGGCTACCTTCGGTAGCGTTCCTTGGTCATATAGTGAGTGGGGAAGGTATAGCGGTGGATCCGGCGAAGATTGTTGCGATACGGGAGTGGCCTGCGTTATCTTCTGTCGCGGAAGTCCGTAGTTTTCTCGGGCTTGCCGGATATTACAGGCGCTTCGTAGAGAACTTCTCGCGGGTAGCGTTACCTCTCACGAAGTTGACAAGGAAGGATCAGAAATTCTTGTGGACGCAAGAGTGCGTGCAAGCTTTTGAGGAGCTGAAGAGGCGGTTGACCACGGCGCCAGTGCTTAGTTCGCCGAGTGGGACCGAGGGCTTCGAGGTGTATAGCGACGCTTCAGGTAGTGGCTTGGGCTGCGTGTTGCTGCAGCATGGGAGCGTGATAGCGTATGGATCGCGTCAGCTGAAGGTGCATGAAAGGAACTATCCGGTGCACGACTTGGAGTTGGCGGCCGTGATTTTTGCACTCAAGTTGTGGAGGCACTACCTTTACGGCGTAAGGGTCGATATATACACCGATCACAAGAGCCTAAAATACTTGTTGGATCAAAAGGACCTTAATATGAGGCAGAGGAGGTGGATGGAGTTCCTGGGGGACTACACCTTCAAGATACATTATGTACCCGGGAAGGGCAACGCAGTTGCGGATGCGCTGAGCCGCAGGGCTCCCGCCCGAGCCAACTGGTTGTCGGTGCATGATGAGCGGCTGGTGCGGGAGTTGGAGGAGCTTGAGATCTGTTGCGTGGACAAGCAGACGAGCGCCAAAGCAATGTTAAACTAGACAGAGGTGCAGTATGACCTGGCTGACCGGGTTCGGCAGGCATTGGAGTTGGATGATTCCATGAAGGAGCTTTTGGAGGCCGCTTTGGATGGGTCAAATTCCCAGTTCTCGGTAGAAGACGGGTTATTAAGAAAGGATCATCGTTTGTGCGTCCCAAGTGGGGGTAACCTCCGGGCGGAGTTGATGTACGAGGCTCATCATACCAAGTACTCAATCCACCCAGGGAGCACGAAGATGTATCGCGATCTCAAGAAGTTGTTTTGGTGGCCGGGGCTTAAGAAAGATGTGGCGTTGTACGTGGCTAAATGCCAAACGTGCGCCTTGGTGAAGGCGGAGTGCCAAAAGCCAGGAGGATTTCTGAAATCCTTGCCTATACCGGAGTGGAAATTCGACGACGTATCCATGGACTTTATGCACGGGTTGCCAAGGTCACAGAAGGGGAACGACGCCATCTGGGTGATCGTAGATCGACTAACCAAAGTGTCGCATTTCATTCCGCATAGGAAGGATGATTCTGTGGAGAGATTGGCAAAATTGTATGTCGACAATATTGTTAGGCTGCATGGTGTGCCCCGTAGCATTGTGAGTGATCGCGATGGGCGGTTCACGTCAAATGATTGGAGGTTGGTACAGCAGATGTTGGGAACAAAGTTAAAGTTCAGCACAGCTTTCCATCCGCAGACGGATGGGCAGACCGAGAGGGTTAATAGAACGATGGAGGACATGCTCCGCATGTGTGTTCTAGACTTCGGGAAGCATTGGGAAGACCACCTTTATTTGGTGGAGTTCGCGTACAACAACAGCTACCAAGCGAGCATACAAATGGCGCCCTTCGAGGCCCTGTATGGTAGGAAGTGTCGCACGCCGTTATCGTGGCTTGAAACGGGTGAGGCAAGGTTGTACAAGAAGCAGGAGGTGGAGAGTGCTACCTCGTTAGTGCGGATCATTCGGGAGCGCTTGTTGATCGCTCAGGACCGGCATGCGAAGTATTACAATGCCAAGCACCGGAACGTGGAGTTCGCGGTAGGCGATTGGGTATACCTGAAAGTGAAGCCGTTCAAGGGGGTTTCGCGGGTGAGACGCTTGAAGAAGCTGAGCCCAAGGTACCTTGGACCTTTTGAGGTCCTGGAGCGAGTCGGCGAAGCTGCATACCGTTTGAAGCTATCAGTGGATTTGAGTGGATTACATGATGTGTTCCACATTTCTGTGTTGCGGAAGGCGGTGCAAGAGCCTTCGCAGGTGATCGCGGCTGATCAAGTACCGGTTGAGGAAGGGTTGACAACGAAAGTCAAGCCCATATCTATTGAGGATTTCGAAGTCAAGCGGCTTCGGAACAAAGAAATCAGAATGGTGAAGGTCCGTTGGGATAACTGCGGGCGCGAGGAGCTCTCTTGGGAGCGAGAGCAGACAATGCGCGAGGAGTACCCCGAGTTGTTCCCCTCAGGTACTCGTTATGTTTTTGTTTTTGTGTAGTCTCTGTTCTTAATTTCGGGACGAAATTCTCTTAAGGGGGAGGGAGTTGTAAGACCCCAACCTCGGAGATGATCGCGGGGCGATCAAACGGCACTTTTGGAGGTCTGAACAGGGGCACACGGCCAGGCACACGGCCGTGTGCCTACCCGTGTTCAGTGATTTATTGTGTTTTTGTGCTGTCTCGAGTCAGAGAAGTACACGGCCTGAGACACACGGCCGTGTCTCAAGCCGTGTGTGGGGCACACGGCCTCGAACACGGTCGTGTTCGAAGCCGTGTTCTGGAAGCCCGACGATCGTCCTGAAGCTCCAGGTAACACGGCCCGTGGCACACGGCCGTGTCAGGAGCCGTGTCGATCGGCGAATGAGCTACACGGCCAGACACACGGCCGTGTGTCAAGCCGTGTTCGGCCCAGTTTTTGGGATTTTGGATCTAATCTCGGCCGTCCGTTCCCTTAGATCTGGATCCGACGGTGGGGGCTGCTCCTGGGGGGTTATTAGCCGGGATTAGGGTTTTGAATCCTCATTTTCTTTGGTCCACTCTCTCTCTAAGTGTTTAGAGAGAAGGGAGAGCAAGAGGAAGGAGGAGCCCAAGATCCGGCCGCCGGAGGAGCTCCGGAGCCCCGATTCGCGATCCGAGTCCGGATCCTCGAAGGCAAGGGCGAGGCGAAGCTTTCCATCCGACTACATCTTCATGGCGCCGCGGAAATCTTCGAGGGTAACGATCCTCTTCATAGGGCATGTGTAGTCGCCCTTCTTTCTATGCATGGGGAAAGCCCCCCTCTCGTGAGTGAGCGTTGAGGCGCGGAATCCCTCCGGGTAGATATGTAAAGTCCCCGTTGTTAGAGCCCGGAATCAGAGTACGGGCGTAGGCATTGTGTGTGAAGCCTATTCGGGTTTAACCCGGATCGGTGATGTTTGCATTGCATGGCCGGAGAAGACTCCGCGCCGGTGAATTTAGTTTTCCGAAAATTCTACGCGGTAGATTGCATACAGGGATCCTTGGGGGTTAACCTCGAGGCGCACCCGGAAAGCTTGGGCGGAATCGAATTGCCGCCACGATGTTGCCTTGGAGGGCAAATCGGTACATAACGGGGTTATGTGCGTGTTTTGATCGATTGTGGGAATGAGGAGAAACTTGGCCCGCACCGATGGCTAAATGGTCGTGGTGAAGTGAGCAACGGGCGGGTGGAACTCTACCCATTCCAAGTGGTCTCGGTAGAAGCGACCTAAAGTACATGGGACTTCCCGGGAGGCTGGAAACGGGCCTAGGCTTCGGCTGAAAGGGCTAAATGCTCACGAGTGTTGCCATCCGAGGGATGGTGGTGGAATCACGGTGTCGGACTGGGTCCGGATCGGGTTCACCGATTAGTGCCCTGAGAGCACGGAGTGTGCGGCCGTGCGTGCCGACACTTGTGGCGAATAGAATACCTTATAGAATTGCTATGGTAGTTTTATATGTAGGGAAGGAGCACCGCCGTCCCGAGAAACGGGACGGGGTCGTTATAATTTGGTCAGCTTTGCTGACCGTTGCCCTTTTGTATTGCCACCTCTTGGGTGGATTGCTTTCTACAGGTGCTGCTGCGGAGCCAAGCGGCAAATAGCGGGCTAAAGCCCAAGTTGCAGCGCCAGCCCTCGAAGGCTTAGTTATTAGCTTTTTCATGTTCATGTATGGCCGGCCTGCGTGCCGATGTATGAAAGACGCTATTTTGTTAAGCGAACACTTTTGTAAGGCCTTAAGGCCGTGAACTCTTTTGTGTATGTACTCATTCCTGGGTTGTAGTTGACATTCATGCTCTGTGGCAGGGTTCTTATCTTTTTGTAACTTAATTAAATTGCTTCCGCTAGGTGTTGTGTAGGACGCTCTGATTGGTTGTGTGGTTTCAACACGTAACCAACCGGTCTGTCCGTAGTATATGGCGTCGGGCCCCGGCCGGACCTACTGTTATATGCTATGCGACGGATAGGGGTGTTACAACTTACTGTTCATTCTATCTAAGCACATGAGTCGTACTGTACGAAAAGACGGAAGCCCTATAATCCCGGCGGAAGCCGTTCTGTCTTTCACCGTCGCCATCGTTGATCCCGATCCCGGCGAGTGTCGTCGCCGCCTCTCCTTCAACAGATCTAGCAGTCTGTGGAGACATCGTGTGTCCTCTCCCGACCTAGTGCTTGTTCGACAAGTGGTTGTGGGTTCTCCCGATCGTGTGGATTTCCTGTAGAGGCGCGGATATACTTTTTACGCTCAGGACTCGAGCCGCTCAGTGGTTGGCTGATTATTCCTAGAGCATCTAGGTTGAGTATAGACTCAATCCCACAAATGTAATTTTATTTACAGCTTGTTTTACTTCTTGATTCATGAATATTGTCAGATCTGAAAACTTTTGGGTTTTCTTATTCTCTATTTTCCGCTGCTCGCACAAATGTTGTGTCGTCCAGTAAAATCTAACATTGGTATCAAAGGGAGGTTGCCGACAATATTCAACGTTTCAGAAGATGCTATATCCATGGCATGTAGATTTGGAAATTTTAAAAGTGTATAAAATGCCTAAATCTATTCTTGGAACTCCACCAAGAACGCATGTAATTTCTTTGTTGCTACTCCTTAACAATAACTGTCACTCTTGTTGGTTTGTGAAACCAAGTATGTGGTAGATTTTGAATCTCATACATAAAGTGACGAGCTTGTCTATTGTTGTTGGGTATTGTATCCACAATAACCCAGATTTGTGTGAAGTCACCCTTGAACTAAGATGTATTAAGTTTGTATTTGATGATATCTTTTAGTTGAGTGCTTGTAGGTCAATATTGCTAAGTGTAGACCAATGTCAGTTTACAATGAATCACTAAACACAGTACCATACAATATAATCCCTCATTGTATGATCCATAGTATTGACTCATGTGCAATCTCTCTATTGGGATGCACTTCATTTTTAAGTACTAAAGAAATGGAAGAAGGGAAGAGTTGTTGGTTTCCAATTAAGAAGAAAAGAAAGTTTTTCTAAAAATTTCCTAAGTCCATTTTTCGAGAAATTGAAGACTGTTTCTCGAGAAGTCTAAGTCTATTTCTCGAGAAAGCATAGCTTTTCTCGAGAAACCATAAGACTTCTCGGGAAACTGTCTGGAAATACTCTAAGTCATTTTCTCGAGAAATTCCCTGAAGATTTCTCGAGAAACCAAGTTAGTTCTCGAGAAATACAAAGCAGTTCTCGAGAAGTCGAAATCATTTCTCGAGAAGCTAAGTCTTTTTCTCGAGAAATCGATTCTCTCTCGAGAAATCAAATCTTCTCTTCACAGAATTTTGCGCTAAGTCAATTTCTCGAGAAGCCATATTATTTCTCGAGAAAGCAATTCATTTCTCGAGAAATCATTTTCTTCTCGAGAAATCTTGCTCCAGCTCTAGAAATGCGCTAAGTCACTTTCTCGAGAAATAATATTTTTCTCGAGAAATCAATAATTTTCTTCACAAAAATTTTTTCAAGTCTTTTCTCGAGAAGTCAAGTCATTTCTCGAGAAAGCCCTTCATTTCTCGAGAAATCTACTTCTTCTCAAAAAATGGACTTGCAGATTTTTCTTTCTATATATTCTGACGGGATTTAAAATTATTCTAAGTTAATGATGATTGATACATTAGTGAATCTTTTCTTAATGACTCTTGACCGTTGAAGATGATCTATATATATATATATATATATATATATATATATTCTTTTCAATCAGCAAAGAATGAAAATCGCACAGGATCGTCAACAAAAATATTATAATGCCCGACATCGTCTGGTGGAATTTGCTGTGGGCGATCAGGTGTGTTTGAAGATTAAACCATTCAAAGGGATTTCCCGATTTCGACGTATTGGAAAATTAAGTCCGAGGTATGTTGGCCCCTTTCCTGTGAGTGAACGCCTTGGCGAAGTGGCATATCGCCTAGCTCTGCCTGCTGAATTACAAAGGTTACATGATGTTTTCCATGTATCCGCACTCCGACGTTATATTCCGAACCCAGAGTTGATGATATCTGCCAGTGATGTGCAGATAGAAGCTGATTTATCAAGTCCGACAACACCGTACCAGATAATCGATCGAAAAAGCAAAAATCTCCGGAATCGACAGGTAAACTTTGTCAAAGTCTGGTGGACCGGCCACCCTGCCAAGGATGCTACTTGGGAGCGAGAGGATGTAATGTTGAAAATCTTTCCCTCTTTCTTTGGAAATCGCAAAAATGAGTAATTTTCGAGGGCGAAAATTCTGTTAAGGAGGGATGAGTTTGTAATACCCGAACAAATATATATGTTTTATTTTGTAAAATAACAATTATGTGATTAATCCCCGATGATGAAAGCAAAACGCAGTGTTGATACGATGTCGCGCGATAATTTTATGTTCGGCTTTTCCGTTTGATTCTGCGGCAGTCGTTTCGTTTCCGTTTCAATTTTAATGGCTTGAGTTGGCCGGATGTTTTATGAGCCGATGGAGTTTGGGCTTGATTTGGTTTGGGGTTTCTTTGTTTGGACTGGCTGGGTGCTGGGTTATTGGATCTACTATGGCCAGTTTCATGTTAAATCAATGTCACCGGTTACCGAATATTGGACCGGCTCTACCGGTTAGGCGGTGAAGATCCCGAGCATTATATTCTTCTCCTTATCGTTTTTTTGTTCATTTCGACGGGAGGAAGAGGCGGAAGAAGCCGCTGCCACCGCTTGTGCTATCGGGCTCGATTCTCCTCCGATTTCTGCGATTTTTCTTGCAATTGAGAGGTAATCTCCTTCCCTCAACTCCTCTTGTGTTAATTTTGAAGTTGATGTAAGGATTTCATATGGGTGAAAACCTAGGGTTTGGGGTTTTTGGCTTTCTTCACTCCCTCTTGGATTTACAAGTTTCTGTTTTTTTCCCTAGCCCTAGAATCACATTTGGAGGCTTGGGCTGTGTGTGTGTTGTGGTGGTGCCGGCTGTGCATTACCGGAATGCTGGTTGGGTTTGGGCTGCTTATGTTAACTGTCCGACTATGTTGGAATTCCACTCTATGTTGGTCGAATGAGACATGTATAGTTTGGGTCACCCACACTAGTCCTTTCCTAGGCAATTCCTAGATGTCGTAGTTGTGGTCGTCGTAGGAGTCCACTCGGATATATGTAAGGCGCAATCCTAAAGTAAATGATATTTTGATACTGCAGAGAATGGCGTCCGGCGATAGACGTGATGTGACTCCTTCGAGGGACAAGGGTAAAGGACAAGTTGGGGTGAGTCCTTACTACTTTCTGGTGAATTGGTTATGCTAGTTGCTTCCTATATTTGATATCACTGAAATATATGAATCGCGCCGAAACGCTAACGTGGTTTAGCGAGCGATAGATTTCTGAGGGGAAATATATAATTAAATTTATGTTCAGAAAATGAAATGAAACGGAAAGATAGAATGAATTTGAGATCACGTCGACGCATCAAAAAGCTAAGGGTCGGCCTAGTGGGGGGATGCTTTAGACCCCTACACCTCGTGAGAGGGGTAGAACTCTCACACCTCGTAGGAGGGGTCGAACTCCTACGGACTATGATGAAAATCCAATTAGGAGGCGTGGAAGCCTGCTGCGCATTTACGCGCCCTAAAGTGGATTGTGATGACGGGTCGACGGACCCGGATGATAGAGCTTTGCATGACCCTTAGTGTTTCAAGAAGCACATTACGAATTAATGGAACTTGATAGAAACAGAATAAATGAAATATGAACTGATATCAGAATAGAATTGTTGAATTTCCTATGACTAGCGTAAAACATGCTCCTATGATTTTTTGCTGTTGACTCTCTTGTCTGATTGCAGTGCGAAGATACTGGTAAGGGTAAGGAATTCACTTAGTTTTCAAAACTAATTAGTTCCTAATTTTCTTTCAGGAGCAGAGTACCAGCGTCCTAGACCCCGCTAGGCGGGCGCAGGCAGATGCAGACCGAAGACCAGTTGAAGATGTGACTCGTCTAAGGGTTAGCTTGAGTTTTCCTTGTACTATGATAGCTCGATGAAATGTACAGATGTAGACATATTTCCTTATTTGGCTTTGGGATAGTTTGTATATATTGCACTTTAAGAATTTGTGATGTTATATATTCTCACTGGTATACCCTGTTGTTTTGATGCCGCACGTCTTCGTCGACAATCTTCTCTGCCGCTCTCTTTCGATCCAGCGATTCAACAAGAGAAACGATTCGACAGATCCAAGTTCAAGATTCTTCATCATCTATTTGATCGGTTCGGATCTTAGGTTTCAGATCAGCCTTCTCGTCTTCTTCCTCAACCCTCTTCATCAAGTTTTTCAAGTTTCAAGAAGAAAGACCCTTGAAGTTTTCAGATCTGGAAGTACAAAGTTTTAATTGTACTTGTAAAATTTATTTTAACTCTTGTAGGAGTTTTGTCTCCGAGATTGTAGGAAGTTTTATCTTCCGAGTGTAGATCCGTTGGTGGATCGAGTTTGTAGATCTGGTTTGTGGATCGAGTTGTAGATTCGGTTGTGGATCGAGTTGTAAGAGAGCACTACACCATGTCATGCATATGGTAGCGCTTAATTTGTAGCGGTTATGTAAACGCTACCAAAAGATATTTATGGTAGCGTTTATAACCGCAACTCTAGATGAATAAACGCTACTATAACACATCATACCTACAATATCAATTATTTTGTTGCGGTTACAAAAACGCTACCAATAGAAATTTATTGTTACGTTTACAACCGCAACTAGATATTATAAACGCTACCACACCCTAATTTTTCCCCAAAATTTTCTCTCACCCTAATTTATAACCGCAGCTCTAAAAAAACATGACTCGAGCTCGCACCTGTCGAGCCCGAGCTCGAGATTTTTTTCGAGCCGAAAGCAAGCGATGTCCTTCACAAGGGGCAGAACAATGTAGAGGCACACGCGGGCACGTGCCCGGGTTCAGTTTTGGTGAAAAAAAATAGGTAGACCCTACTATTTATAATTATTTAGGCATAATATTTCTATACTTATATACAAAATTTATTTGTGTTATTTCCGCCTAAATCTCTTGAGTCATTCCGCATAAATCATGAAATAGGTGCACAATTTTCATTTTCTAAAACCTAAAATCCCTATCGCCTCAATAGGCCTCGCATCGCAATCGCTTTACCCTCTCTGCTCTCGCCCTCTCCCCCTCTTCCTGGGATCCGGATCCCCTAGAGTTTCTCCGGGAACTTCAGGGGGTGGAGTTCCTCATTTGCGCAATAACGGAGCAGAATTATAAAAAGTGGTTAACATGAAAGTTGTAGATATCTCCGAGAAGAATAACTTTCATGTTGAACACTTTTTGATTTGAAGTCGTTTAGACACCCGATTTGGGCCCCGAAAAAAATCAGTCCGAAAATAATTAATTTTAATTATTTTCGGACTGATTTTTTTGGGGGCCCAAATCGGGGGTCTAAACGACTTCAAATCAAAAAATGTTCAACATGAAAGTTATTTTTCTCGGGAATATCTACAACTTTCATGTTAACCACTTTTTGTAATTTCACTCCGTTATTGCGCAAATGAGGAACTCCACCCCCTAGAGTTCCCGGAGGAACTCCAGGGGATCCGGATCCCTCTCCCTGGCATGCTCTCCTCCCATCGTTGAGTCGCTCCACTACCCTCATCAGAGCCAGGTCTCCTCCAGTGATCTCGTCTGAATCCAACGACGCATCCCTAGCCGGTTCTTCTCGCCGACGTAGCCACCAGTCCACCCTTCTTCTTTGAACCTCCATTCTAGAGCCGATGATGACATTTCCAGCAGCCTTTGCGGCCTCAGTCCGGCCACCCAAGGCATTCGCCGCCTCGTCGGACCTCTATATGAAGGCAAACCCTCCCAGAGTTTCCTGCTTCTCCCATTTATTTGTTGATTTGTTCAGTTATCTTTAGACTTCAGCCGACTAACATAGTCATTTTGCTGTAATTCTGCAAATCAGAATTTCTTCACATTTTATTTGTCAGTCATGTTCGATTTCCTTCTGATTTGTTCATGTTCCATTTGTTTAGAATTTCTGTTGATTTGTTCAGTCAGTTTATTTGCCAGTCATGCTCAATCATCTCCCATTTGTTTGTTGATTTGTATGCCATGATTTCATTTCGAGTTTCGATATTGCATCAGTTTATGAGTGTATTGCTTAAATATTGTTTTCTACTGGTAATTTGAGCTTTTATTTTGATTTTCAGAGAAACCTATTGTGGAACTAGGAGCTGTTTTTTGCACATTTAAGTTGTGAAATCAAGGCATTGAACTATCGAAGAGATCAAAATTTCTTAATTAATTAAAGACAAAAATGTTGTGGAGATAAATCTTCATATTTCCATTTAAAGACAACTTTTTGCACATTTTATTTGTCATATTTCGTGTTTTTGTTAATTAGTTTTTAATTAGTGCTCAGATAAGACAAAAATTCTAGTTCCACCACTTCACCCAATTCGATGGCGGAGCCTCCCTCTTCTCCGGCGGCGGTGGCTTCATGTCATCTCAGGCCACCCAGCCCGCCGATTCCTCACTCTCTAAGGTATATGATCATCCCTATTCAGTTCATAGCATTTGAAATCGTTTCCTCCATTTTCAATCATCTCTTTTCCTTTTCCCAAGGTTCGTACAACCCATGGCGTCATTCCACTAACTGTGATGAGCAAGACGGAGATGTATTGACAGAGGTTGATGGCTCTGAGAAAAGGGTTGATGGCTCAAACACCACATGTTTATAGTTTTCATAGTTTTCATGTATAACATTAATAATAATTTCTTTATTCTTTGCGGTAATGTAATTATCTATTAGTGACACATTCATTTGTCTATAATTAAGATTTTTATTATTGATGATTGTCATTTTCCCAGATGATGGATTCTTAATTAATGGTATTTTCTTTAGCTTGTACGACATACAATTACACTGATTGGTTGTCCTATATTGTTGATATCTGTGAATGTATTCAAAATTAAAACATGTGTGCAGGATACCACGACTTTTTTAGAAAAGCGCCACAATGCTCAACCGCTACGCTCGCAATGACGACGCTTTAAAGGCGTTTTTATGAGAATAAACATTTTAGCGTCATTGACAATAAAAACCGTTGTTATTTATAAGGATAACCACTGCCATTGAAAATCATAAATATTGTCAAAGGCAAGCATAAACACTACCATAGAGTATCGTAACCGTTGCAGTAAAATGGAATAATCGCTACCATTGAAAATCATAACTGCTACAATAGATGCACCTATAGTAGCGGGTGTAAGGACGCCACAATACATTGGGTAACCGCTACCATACCCTACGACCACGGCAACAGATGCAACACGCGCGCAACCGCTACCGTAGCCCTACAGTAGCGGTGTTTTTATATACAATAGCGGTTTTTGAGCGCTACTATATGCATGATATGGTGTAGTGGAGGTTGTTCTCTGAGATGTAAGAGCGTTGCTCCGAGGTGTAAGATTGTTATAATCTGAGAAAGGTGAAGTAGCCAAATCTTACCCTTCGTGGTAGATAGACGAGGCGGGATAGTGGACGTACTCAATACGGGGAACCACTATAAATCTTTGTGTTTGTGTGCTTGAGTTTTCAGTTATTTTTATTCCGCAAAAAAGACACAAACATCATCTATTTACCCCCTCTAGGTGATTTAGGTAGACGTTAGATACTTTCAACTGTATAAGTGGAGTTTGTGTTGCTCATGTCCGGTGTATGTAAATCTGAAGATTTAGAAGTATTCTAGATATTCAGACTTAGCCCAGTTCATCAAGTGTTGATGATGATCTTCTTGTGCATTTCTGAGATGCATTTGGATTATGTATGTTGTTTTTGTTGTTTGTGGATGTGCACATTGGTTAAGTGATAACCATGATTAAAGAATTAATCAAGTATCAAAATCCCTTAAGCAATATTAAGTATTTGGATGCCTTCCGATAGATGATATTCTTCCTGCCTCGATCGATTAAGTGTGGGCTTGCCAAAGCAAGATGCATTATTCTATCTTGGTAAGGGTACGAGCGGATAAATGTGATATCTCATTGTTGACATCGGGTCAAGCTTAACTGAGTGATCTCAAAGGTTGAGTGCCCAGAGGCATAGGGTTGGCATGCAACATATGATGGATACGAATAAAGAGTTATTCACCAGCCATACAAGAGTTGCACTGTGATGCAATTGACAAGCGTTGTCTACCTAAATAACTGCATTGTGAGAGAAAAGCCAAAGCTGACTCATAGTGTTAGTGAAATATGGATCTTATCCACTAAGAGGGTTACTCGCATAAACTCTTCGAATTGATATCGAGGGTTATCAGTTTGATAAAAATAGTGAGAGTTATTTTGATTAAAGTCTTAATTGAAAGATAAATTATATTTTGAAATGCAGTACTAATTTGCTTTGTTTGATCCTTATAGAATTTCCATGGCAAGTGGTTCGCATTCCACTCTGTCCCTCCGAGTGATCCTTGAGAAGGAAAAGCTGAGCGGGACGAATTATTTGGACTAGTACAGGAGCTTGAGAATTGTTCTCAGGCAAGAGCGCAAGCTCTATGTTTTGGAAGAGGTAACCACTGATGAGCCTGGCGGGAATGCGTCCCGTGCTGATAAGGATGCTTATAAGAAGTATCTTGACGACTCTTTAGACGTCGAATGTCTCATGCTAGCGACCATGAACTATGAGCTCGAAAAGCAACATGAGAACATGGGTTGCAAGGATATTGACGAGCATCTCAAGAAAATGTTTCAAGGGCAAGCTCGTTAAGAGAGATTCGATGTCACTAAGGAATTGTTCCAGTGTAAGATGGGAGCTCGGGACCTAGTAAGGACTCATGTACTCAAGATGATTGGGTATATCATGAACCTTGAAAGACTAGGGTTCCCTCTAGGCCAAGAGTTGGCCACAAACCTGATCCTGTAATCGTTGCCGGACAGTTATGAGCAGTTCGTCTTGAACTATAACATGAATGAAATAGACAAGACATTGTCCGAGCTCCTAGGCATGTTGCGAATAGCCTAGATCAACATGAAGAAGGCCAAACATACTAGCCCCATACTGATGGTGCATAAAAGCAAGGGCAAGGTCAAAGGCTTCAAGAAGACGAAGGTAGGACCTTAGTCTGCTTCAGAGCCCAAATCTTCTGCACTGAAAAGGAAAGGTTCAGGGAAAGAGGGAAAGTGCCACCACTATGGCAAGGCTAGTCATTGGAGAAGGAACTGTCCTTCATACATTGAGGGTCTACAAAAGATGATGGGAGGTATGACTTCCGCTTCAGGTATTTATGTTATAGAGATAAAACTTTTTGATCCTTCATCCTAGGTATTGGATACCGGATGTGGTTCTCACATTTGTATAAATGTGCAGGAACTGGGAAGGAGAAGAATGCTGAGTAAAGGAGAGGTGGACCTGCGTGTCGGCAATGGAGCAAGAGTTGTTGTTGTCGTCGTGGCTGTTTACCGTCTTGCTTTGCCCAGTGGGCTTATAATTGAATTAGATAATTGTTATTTTGTTCCTTTCATAACTAGAAATATTATATCTATTTCATGTTTGGACATGATTGGGTACTTCTACTGTGTTACATTTACTGATGATTTTAGTAGATATAAATACGTGTATCTTATGAATTGCAAATCCGAGACCTTTGAAAAGTTCAAAGAGTTCAAGAACGAAGTAGAGAACCAACTAGGTAAGAAGGTTAAAGCACTCTGATCTGATCGAGGTGGTGAATACCTAAGTCATGAGTTTTGTGATAATCGGAAAGAGTGTGGTATTATATCACAGCTCACTCCACCTAGAACACCGCAGCATAATGGTGTGTCTGAGCGGAGGAATCGTACACTGTTAGACATGGTGTGATCGATGATGAGTCATGCAGATCTGCATGTTTCCTTTTGGGGTTTTGCTCTAGAAACTACTACTTTTACACTAAATCATGCTCCAACGAAAGTGGTTCTAAAGACACCATATGAGATATGGGCTGGGAAGCGTCCTAGTATGCCGTTCATTAAGGTTTGGGGCTGTGGGGCATACGTGCGACGTCAAATGCCTGACAAGCTGGAACCCAATTCAGATAAGTGTTATCTTATGGGGTATCCTAAGGAAACTAACGGGTACTATTTCTACCTACCGTCTGAGGGCAAAGTGTTTGTCGCGAGGACTGGTGTCTTTCTTGAGAAAGAGTTCTTAAGTAGAAAGACTGTCAGGGTAGAACTTGAAGAAGTTCAAGAACCACAAAATGTGAATGAACCAGAATTGGTACCTGAGTCAGGACTACAAGTTGTTGTAGTTGGAGAACCTGCTCAGGAAACACAAGTTCCACGTAGATCTGGTAGACCAAGGTTTGAGCCTAAGAGATATGGATTTCTCGTGTCTCAAATAGGTAATGTGTTTGTTATGGATCATAACGATGAGCCTGCAACCTACCAAGAGGTTATGAGTGGACTGGACTCCGAGAAGTGGCTTGAGGCCATAAAATCTGAAATGGACTCCATGTATGAAAACCAAGTTTGGACTTTGGTGGAACCACTTGAAGGGGTACGACCCATATAGTGCAAGTGGATCTTCAAGAAGAAGACCGACATGGATGGGAATGTACAGACATTCAAAGGGCGACTGGTGGCTAAAGTTTCAAGAAAATTCATGGTATTGACCATGATGAGACTTTTTCCCCTATTGTCATGGTTAAGTCCATCAGAATTCTGCTTGTTATTGCTGTGTATTATGACTAAGAGATCTGACAGATGGATGTCAAAACAGCTTTCCTAAATGGAAATCTCCTTGAGGAAGTGTATATGACACAGCCCGAGGGTTTTGTATCTCTAGGTGAAGCCACTAAAATATGCAAGCTGCATAGATCCATTTATGAATTAAAATAGACTTCTCAAAGTTGGAACATTTTTTTTGATGAAAAGATCAAAGAGTTTGGTTTTATCAAAAACGAGGATGAACTGTGTGTTTACAAGAGGATTAGTGGGAGCATTGTTGTCTTCTTGATATTATATGTAGATGACATACTGTTGATCGAGAATGACAAACTGACTCTGCAAGTTGTTAAGAACAACCTAGGGGACTGCTTTTCAATGAAGGACTTAGGTGAAGCGACTTATATACTTGGTATTAAGATCTATAGAGATAGATCAAAGAAGTTGCTGGGTTTGACCCAAAATATGTATATTGACATGGTGTTGAAACGGTTCAGCATGCTTGAGTCCAAGAAAAGATTCTTACCATGTATCATGGTGCGAGTCTCTCTAAGGACCAGTGTCCTAAGTTTTGTGAAGATAAGGACCGCATGAAGTTGATTCCATATGCTTCGGTAATTGGATCAATCATGTATGCAATGATATGTACTAAATCTGATGTCTCTTATGCCTTGAGCATGACTAGCAGGTATCAGTCTGATCCCGGTGAAAGTCACTGGATTGCCGTTAAGAATGTCCTGAAGTACTTGCGATGGACTAAAGATGCGTTCTTGGTATTTGGTGGAGAGGAAGAGCTAGTTGTAAGGGGTTACATGAATGCTAGCTTCCAAACTGATAAGGACGACTCAAAGTCTCAGTCAGGATTTGTATTTTGCCTTAATGGAGGTGTTGTTGGCTGGAAGAGTTCCAAGCAAGAGATAGTTGTCAATTTTATAACTGAGGCTGAGTATATCGCCGCTGTAAATGCAGCGAAGGAGTCTGTATGGATTAGGAAATTCATCGACGAGTTAGATGCAGTTCCTAGCATTGTTCGTCCTGTAATTCACTAGTGTGACAACAACGGTGCAATTGCACTTGCTTTAAAACCTAGATCTCATCAGCGCTCCAAGCACATACTTCGACGGTTCCATCTAATTCAAGAGATTATCGATCGAGGAGATGTGAGCATTTGCAGAGCGCCGACTGAGGAGAAATTGCGGATCCACTAACAAAGCCTCTTGCACAGAGAAAGCATGATGATCATGTTAGATCTATGGGTATACGATACTTGAATGATCAACTCCAATAGGAGTCATGTGGATTGTATGTTTGTTGGCTGTAATATTTCATTTGATGAATAAAGTATTGTATGTATTTCATTTATATATTTTAGCAAGTTCTTTTATTATGTTATTATTTCTATTGTGATAGATTAGTTAACTGTATAAATTCCCTTAGAATTTTTTCTTCCATAGGAGTCAAGTAGTGACTTGAAAGTGAGAGCATATGATCTTAGAAGCTCCATTCTTAAAAAATCCATGGTCGTCGTATCATCTTAGAATCTAAGGGTGATGATGATACCTTTAAGACTAGCATGTGCGTTGACTGATAACCCGTCCTCACAGGTTATGATATTGTGATATCAAGTCATCACATGGGTACTTGTTATGAACAAGTTGTACTGGACAGACCCACCATAAGAATACTTTGTGGATTGTTATATAAACGTGTCACAAGTATAGCTCAAGTGGCAATGGTGTTTGTGGTCCTTTGACCTGAAGTCACAACATTTATCGAGTGAGGAAGAGCGTGCTTTGATGCCAAGTACAGTCTTGAGAAAGTTGGATGATAAATGTGGTTATTGGGTATGTTACAATTCATTTGGGTGTTTGCGTGTGAGCAGAGATGGAATTTGTCCTCCTTTATGACTGGAGTTGCATCCATGGGCCCCTTGATGGAATGAGACTGAGAAATGCATGACCATGCTTAGTTGAGTCAATATATGATATTGAGCTCACCAATTTCTGGAAGTCCATTCTAGATCAGGAAACTGGGATTGAACAATTATGAGGATGACACGGTCTATACCTCTAGTTCTATCCGAATGTAAGGGACGAAGGGACATGACAACATAGCAACATTGGTCACAATGGCTTTTGAGTTTATTAACTCTTACTGTTTATGGAGCAATGATGTATTGCTAGATACCGCTCATTATTTGTGAAGCTTTTGTTTGATACTTTCAAGATCAAGTGGGAGACTATTGGTGTTACCATTATTATCTGGAAGTGATCAAACATGTGGCCTCACTATCAACTCAGTATGAGCCTATCAGGGTCGCATATAAGATTGTGGAGAAATTGAGAGATTGAATTTGTATGGTTTGGCTCATATGATGAGTTGAAAAGACTTAGCTCAATCAAGCTAAAAGCGTCGAGTGCGTTGAGACCACTAAAAGCCTTCATCTAGTTAAGCGTTAACTCGACGAATAGAGGCGTTGAGTGTGTTGAGTGTATTCAACAATTCATTGAGTCAAGGTGTTGATTTGACGAGTATGACACTTAAGTGTTGAGTGTGTTGACTATACTCGACGATTCGTTGAGTCAAGGAGTTGTTTTGATGAGTCTGAGTCTCAGGCATTGAGTGCGTTAAGTTCACTCAATGCCTTCGTCGAGTAAAGGGTTTACTTAACGAATCTGGCACTTAGGCATTGAATGTATTGTGTTCACTCGACGCCATTCGACGAATCTAGCTTTTGGCGTTGAGTGCACTCAACGTCATTTGACGATTCGTCGAGTATGACGCAAAAAGTGTTGAGAGCGTTGAGTCCACTCAATGCCTTCGCAGAGTCAAGCATTGATTTAGCTAGGGATGGCATTGAGTTCAGCGTGTATCCTATGGATACTCGACGATTCGTCGAGTATGTGATGATACTCGACGATTCATCGTGTATGTTATAGATACTCAACGATTCGTCGAGACAAGTGTTGTCTAATTGAAATTCTGGATTCTAAGTCTGGGTCTGCCAATAGCGACGAGAACTGTTCTGTTTATTCCTTGGGTATAAATAGAATTCTTTAGGGTTTCTTCTTACACGACTTACTGTTCATTCTGTCTAAGCACATGAGTCGTACTGTGCGAAAAGAAAGAAGCCCTAGAATCCCGGTAGAAGCTGTTCTGCCTTTCGCCGTCGCTGTCGCTGATCCCGATCCCGGCGAGTGTCGTCGCCGCCTCTCCTTCAACAGATCTAGCAGTTTGTGGAGACGACGTGTGTCCTCTCTCAACCTAGTGCTTGTTCGACAAGTGGTTGCGGGTTCTCCCAATCGTGTGAATTTCTTGTAGAGGCGCAAATATACTTTCTGCGCTCAAGACTGGAGCCGCTCAGTGGCCGACTGATTATTCCTAGAGCATTTAGGTTGAGTATAGACTCAATTCCACAAAGGTAATTTTATTTAGAGCTTGTTTTACTTCTTGATTCATGAATATTGTCAGATCTGAATACTTTTGGGTTTTCTTGTTCTATATTTTCCACTGCGCGTACAAATGTTATGCCGTCAAGTAAAACCCAACAAGTTCCTTAATCCATCCCAGTTTCCAAACTCATCTGTGTTAGCTTATGTTATCCACCCTCGCATCTCAGCCAACTCTAACACAGGTCCCCAATTTCTTGAGCACTCAACCAAATATTAGTATGTAGCATCATTTTCCTATCGCAATAGAACGACATGCTAAGTTTCACTCAACTCCTCTCCCTAGTCGTGGACCACACATACCTCGTCAACTTTTTTTCTATATTCCTTCCTCACTAGACCTAATAGTAGTCCCACATCCATGTATTTCCTAATCTACATCAATGCTCTATTTGGGACAGTGGCTGCGGTGGAAAAAGTTTCATTCCATTGCATTATAATTTTGTGGTTATTTGGTTTCTCCGTATTGGAAAAAATATGAGTCAAAATTATGTTTTTGATTTTTTAAAATACAGTGTATTATTGTTTCCAGAAAAACTAACATAATTTTTTTTATCGTAACTCTACATCTTCATTCTCCCCCTATAGTTTTTTGTAATAATATTTTTTAACAGCTCACTACAAGAAAATTTTTGATTAACAAGGAGGAAATTTTTTTGCTAATTAGCTAAATTCGTTGCTACATCTTCATTCTCCTCCTATAGTTTTTTTTGTAATAATATTTTTTCTGACAGCTCTAATCTAACAACTATTTTTCCCACAAACACAATCATCTCAAACAAAGTTTCACTCATCGTCCCCGGCCCCCCCTCCACCTTAAAAGCAATGCGCTCATATCCATAATATTAACTCCAGCATAATGTACACAATATTATATCCTAATCCAAGTCATTAGTGCTCCACACCTTAATTACCTCATGCCCCGCTTTTTGAAATGAGAAAAACTTGTGCACTATACAATAATGCAAACAATGAGTCCGACTTGCTTTTTTTGAACTACAGATATCACATACACTGGTCTTTTTATATATTCATGCAAAATAATCACTTTCATTTTGCCAGTTGTTCCACCATGTCGACAGTTACATGCAAGTTCCGAAACTGACTTCTAGAGCACCCTATGCCAGGCAAACACGATGAGAGTTCCTTGCACCATCCCAATTTCCAAACTCATTTGTGTTAGCTTATGTTATCCACCCTCGCATCTCTGCCAACTCCAACGCAAGTCCTCAATTCCTTGAGCACCCAACCAAACATTAGTATGTAGCCTCATTTTCCTATCGCAACAGAACGGTATGCTCAGTTTCACTCAACTCCTCTCCCTAGTCGCGGACCACACATACCCCGTCAGCCCTTTTTTCTATATTCCTTCCTCACCACACCTAATAGTATTCCCACATCCATGTATTTCCTCAAAAAATCTACATCAATGCTCAATTTGGGGCAGTGGTGGCGGTGGAAAAAAGTTTCATTTCACCGCATTATAATTTTGTGGTTATTTGGTTTCCCTGTATTGGAAAAGTTTGAGTAAAAATTATGTTTTTTAATCCTTTTAAAAAACAGTGTATTATCGTTTCCAGAAAAGCAAAAATAAATTTATATCGTAACTCTACATCTTCATTCTCCTCCTATAGTTTTTTTGTAATAATATTTTTTTTGACAGCTCTCTACAAGAAAAACTTTGATTAGAAAGGAGAAAAATTCCTTGTTAATTAGCCAAATTCGTTGCTACATCTTCATTCTCCTCCTATAATTTTTTTAATAATATTTTTTTTGACAGCTTTAATCTCAAAATTATTTTTCCCACAAACACCACCATCTCAAACAAAGTTCCACTCATCCCCCCCCCCCCCCCCCCCACCTCAAAAGCAATGCGCCTACACCCATAATGTTAACTCCAGTATAATGTACATAATTTTATATCTTAATCCAAATCATTAGTGCTACACACTTTTATTACATCATGTCCCACTTTTCGAAATGAGAAAAACTTGTGCATTATACAATAACGCAAGAAATGAGTCTGACTTGCTTTTTTTAACTACAGATATCACATGCACTGATTTTTTTTATAGAATCATGCAAAATAATCATTTTAATTTTGCAAGTTGTTCCACCATGTCGACAGTTATATGCAAGTTCCGAAACTGGCTTCCAGAGCACCCTATGCTAGGAAAACACGATGAGAGTTCCTTACTCCATCCAAATTTCCAAACTCATCTGTGTTAGCTTATGTTATCCACCCTCGCATCTCTGCCAACTCAACCGCAGGTCCCCAATTTCTTGAGCACTCAACCAAACATTAGTAAGTAGCCTCATTTTCCTATCGCAACAGAATGGTATGCTCAGTTTCACTCAACTCCTCTCCCTAGTCGTGGACTACACATACCCCGTCAGCCTTTTTTCTATATTCCTTCCTCACTATACCTAATAGTAGTCCCACATCCATGTATTTCCTCAAAAAATCTACATCAATGCTCTATTTGGGACAGTGGCGGCGGTGGAAAATTTTTCATTCCATTGCATTATAATTTTGTGGCTATTTGGTTTCCCCGTATTAGAAAAAATATGAGTAAATATTATGTTTTTTGATCTTTTTAAAATACAGTGTATAATCATTTCCAGAAAAGTTAACATAAATTTTTTGTATCGTAACTCTACATCTCCATTCTCCTCATATAGTTTTCTGTAATAATATTTTTTAAACAGCTCACTACAAGAAAAACTTTGATTAACAAGAAGGAAAATTCCTTGTTAATTAGCTAAATTCGTTCTTACATCTTCATTCTCCTCATATATTTTTTTTTGTAATAATATTTTTTCTGACAGCTCTAATCTAACAACTATTTTTCCCACAAACACCACCATCTCAAACAAAGTTTCACTCGTCGCCCCCCCTCCATCTTAAAAACAATGCGCTCATACCCATAATGTTTACTCCAGCATAATGTACACAATTTTATATCATAATCCAAGTCATTAGTGCTCCACAACTTTATTACCTCATGTCCTGCTTTTCGAAATGAGAAAAACTTGTGCACTATACAATAATGCAAGCAATGAGTCCGACTTGGTTTTTTTAAACTACAGATATCACATACACTTATTTTTTTATAGAATCATGCAAAATAATCACTTTCATTTTGCTAGTTGTTCCACCATGTCGATATTTACATGCAAGTTCCGAAACTGACTTCTAGAGCACCCTATGTCAGGCAAACACGATGAGAGTTCCTTGCACCATCCCAGTTTCCAAACTCAAGTGTGTTAGCTTATGTTATCCACCCTCGCGTCTCTTCCAACTCCAACGCAGGTCCCCAGTTCCATGAGCACCCAACTAAACATTAGTATGCAACCTCATTTTCCTATCACAACAGAACGGTATGCTCAGTTTCACTCAACTCCTCTCCCTAGTCGTGGACCACACATATCCCGTCAGCCCTTTTTTCTATACTCCTTCATCACCACACCAAATAGTAGTCCCACATCCATGTATTTCCTCAAAAAATCTACATCAATGCACTATTTGGGACAGTGGTGGCGGTGGAAAAAAGTTTTATTTTACCACATTATAATTTTGTTGCTATTTGGTTTCCCTGTATTGGAAAAAGTTTGAGCCAAAATTAATTTTTTTGATCTTTTTAAAAAACAGTGTATTATCGTTTCCAGAAAAGCTAAAATAAATTTTTGTATCGTAACTCTACATCTTCATTATCCTCCTATAGTTTTTTTTTGTAATAATATTTTTTTGACAGCTCACTACAAGAAAAACTTTGATTAGCAAGGAGAAAAATTCTTTGCTAATTAGCTAAATTTGTTGCTACATTTTCATTCTCCTCCTATAGTTTTTTTGCAATAATATTTTTTTTCTGACAATTATAATCACACAACTATTTTTTTCTACAACCACCACCATCTCAAACAAAGTTTCACTCATCCCCCATCTTAAAAGCAATGCGCACAGACCCATAATGTTAACTCTTGCATAATGTACATAATTTTATATCTCAATCTAAGTCATTAGTGCTCCACACCTTTATTACCTCATGTCCCGCTTTTCGAAATGAGAAAAACTTGTGCATTATATAATGACGCAAGCAATGAGTTTGGCTTACTTTTTTTTAACTACAGATATCACATGAACTGATTTATTTATAGAATCGTGCAAAATAATCACTTTCATTTAACTAGTTGTTCCACCAATTGTTCCACTATGTCGACAGTTACATGCAAGTTTCGAAACTGTCTTCTAGAGCATCCTATGCCAGACAAACAAGATGAGAGTTCCTTGCTCCATCCCAGTTTCCAAACTCATTTATGTTAGCTTATGTTATCCACACTCGCGTCCCTGCCAACTCCAACGCAGGTCCTCAATTCCTTGAGCACCCAACCAAACATTAGTGCGTAGCCTCATTTTTCTATCGCAACGAAACAGTATGCTCAGTTTCACTCAACTCCTCTCCCTAGTCGTGGACCACACATACCCCGTCAGCCTTTTTTTCTATATTCCTTTCTCACAACACCTAATAATAGTCTCACGTCTATGTATTTCCTCAAAAAATCTACATCAATGCTCTATTTGGGACTGTGGCGGCGGAGGAAAAAGTTTCATTCCGCAGCATTATAATTTTGTGGCTATTTGGTTTACTCGTATTGGAAAAAGTATGAGTCAAAATTATGTTTTTTGATTTTTTTTTAAAACAGCGTATTATCGTTTCCAGAAAAACTAAAATATATTTTTTGTATCGTAACTCTACATCTTCATTCTTCACCTATAATTTTTTTTTGACAGCTCACTACAAGAAAAATTTTGATTAGCAAGGAGGAAAATTCCTTGCTAATTAGCTAAATTCATTGCTAATATAAATTAGGAGTGAATTTAGAAATAAAAAACATTCTTAGCTAATATGACTCTAGCTAATTTTAGCATACAGAACTTTCTCGACCAGTACACTTGCCAAGATCAAACACAAAAAGTTTTTGCCTCCGTTGTTGGGGAATGTAGTTGGTATTGTTATTTTGTTGATTATGGAGTTGTTGTAATCCTATTTTCTTTTCTTTTTGTGTTGTTGAATAAAAACCGCTTACCTAATCATCCGTCCCCACTCATGCATATCATGGCTAACGATTGTTTTATGATTTCTATAGAGCTTGTCACTTTTTTTCTCACAGGGAAAAATATTTTGCGGATCCTCAGGCGAGATGCTTTAGCTAACGATTGTTTTAAATTAACAAAAAAATTAAATATAGAGAAAAATATTATAATAATTGTTATTGCTGAGTTTCGAGCTCCCCTACCTGTTATTTTTAGGGGATTGTTAAAGGCAGCCCACTATTAACTAGTGGCAGCTCATTGATAATGAAAAACCAGATTTTTACACAAGTAGACCAACTTGTTAATGACAACCCAAAATTTTTAAAAAAAAATCATAAATTTCACAGAATAAATATGAACCATAGTAAGTAGAATGTCCAAAATTAAATGAATTTCAACTTACTACAAAATGATCTCGTATGAGACTAAAGCATTTCAAAATACTATGCGTGTCCAAAATAAATGATCTTTGTTGCGGTTCGCTCGATGCCCTCAGTAGACCGGTTCCAGATCGGTCCGTCTTAGTCCCGGGCGATCGAGTACGCACACAGTCAAAGTATAAAAAGAGAGATTATACACACACAACTTTAGCGTGGAAACCCCCGGAAAGGGGAAAAATCACGTGGTCAGGTCTGTGCTACCAAGATCCACTATTTGCCTCTGTTACAGCGCTCTTGTAGAGAGAATGCGAGGGCGACAGACCGCGCCTCATTATAAATACTGGGGGGTTGAGAGAGCTCTCCTTGGGTGAAAGGTCACCGCTTAGGAGTTCGTGCACTCTGACGTGCGTCTTTCTTGAGTGTTTGCTCTTCAGGCTTGCGCTCCGTAGGATGTCTGCACTTTATCCCTCATACTGAGGAGGGTTGCCTTCACTGGCACTCCGTTCTCTATCTTCTTTGGGAGGCGCTTAGAGGAGAACCTGCCAAATTGGTGAGTGAAAGAGGAACGGAGGAGGAGAGTAGAGAGTGAAGCTCTGGGGAGTAGTAGGAATGAAGAGAGAGAGAGAGAGAGAGAGCGAAGGAGAGAATGAAGGAGGGATCCCCGGAAATGAACTATCAGGGGTGCTTATATAGGTTTTCCGAGGTGGTTAGGGTGGTTACAGTGGTTAAAAATAAATCGGAGGGTCGTGGTCGCTCGTGGCGATCGGAGGGTCGTAATGGCCCGCCGCGATCGGACGGTGGAGAGAGGGCCAGCCTACGATGGTGGTCAGAGGAGGCGCGCCGACCGGCGGCCGCCCGAGGGAGGCGGCGGTCGGCCGCGGGCGGCTGGTCCTGGTCGGCCGCGGGCGGCCGGTCCTGGGCGGCCGGCCAAGGCCGCCCGACCGGAGGGGGTCGGCCGGCCGTGGCCGCCGGTCGCGAGGAGGCGGCCGGCGACGGGCGGCCGGCCGCGGTAGCCGGCCACATGGAGGCGGCCGGCCGGCCGCGGCTGCCGGCCGCAAGGGGGCGGCCGACCGCGACCGCCGGCCGCAAGGGGGAGGCCGGTCGCGGCCGCCGCTGCAAGGAGGCGGCCGGCCGAGGCCACCGCCGCAAAGGGGGCGGCCGGCCCAGGGCTGTAACACCCTCATCCGTATGCCATATAACAGAATATCCAGCTAGAACCCGACGCCATATACCACGGACAGTCGGAAGGGTTACAGAATAATACCAAAAATACTCAACTACTCGCCCTAACACAGAGCGTTCTAGTGGAAGCTTTTAAAAAATTTAAGAGAACCCAAAATTTCCACAACACTGGCATGAATGCCCACTATACATCACAGGAATGAAATACAACAAATACACAAAAGGGGTACATGGCCTTAAGGCCTTACAAATGTTCACTTGACAATATAATGTTTTACATACATCGGCTCACAGGCCGGCCACACATGACAAAAGTAAAACAACAGTTCGTTTGGCCTTCGAGGGCCAGCTCAGCAGCTTGGGCTTCAGCCCGCTATTTGGCGCTTGGTTCCGCTGCACCTGCAAGCAACATTCAACCGCATGGTGGCAAACAAAGCAACGGTCAGCTAAGGCTGACCAAAATAGAACGACCCCGCCCCTTAATCGGGACGGCGGTGCTCCTTCCCTGCATATCATTAGCCCAGCTAAATAGTAAAGTGCAAATATATATTTTGCCACAGGTGTATGCTCGCTCGGCCAAACACCTTGTGCACTCAGGGCACATTCTCGGTGAATCCGATCAATTTTATAGCTTCACCACCACCCTCAGGATGGCAAACATTGTGAGCATTTTTGAGTCTATCCGACCGCAGCCCAAGACTCCCGACTATACCAACGGCCAGTTCCACTTTAGGGCCTCTAGCACCGAACTACAAAGCCCAGGTCCGTTTCCACCCGCCTGTTGCTCACGCTGCCTAATCACTTTAAGACGTACGCGCGGGCCAAGCTTCACCCGGATCCTAAAACATTCCCAAACATCACATAACCCAGTTATGTTCAAGGCTGGCTCCCCGGCCTCCAAGTTAGCAGAATCACGTTTCCGCCCAATTTTCCGGATGCGCCTTGGAGTTAATCCCCAAGGATCCCTGCTGCAATCTACTGCATAGAAACCCGAAAACAGCACACAGAGTCTTCTCCGGCTATTCATAAAATGCAACATCACTGATCCATACAAACACGTCCGGGTAGGCTTCACACACAATGCCTATGCTCGTACTTCGATTCCGGACTCTAAATAAGGGGGACTTCACATATCTACCTCAAGGAACACCGCAAACTCACCGCACACTCGCGGGAGAGGGTTTTCATGTGCAAAGGAAGAAGAGCTTCACATGCTCAAGTTGAGAATCGTTATCCTTGAAGTCTGCTTAGGCGCCAAGAAAAACTAGCCGGATGAAAGGCTTCGCAAGAGAATTCTCTCCACGGATCTGGTCTCGGTTCTCAATTTCGTGCTCCGATGCTCCGCCGACGTCCGGATTCGTCCCTTCCTTCTTCCTTGTTCTCTCCTCTCTCTAACTCCTTAGAAAGAGAAAACTTAAGAGGAAATGAGGAATTAACCCTCAATTCCCGAACTTAACTCAGCAGGAACTCACCGGGGCCGTCGGATCGTATTTAAAGAAAACGAACGGCTCAGATTTGCTTAAAATCGCCAAACCTTGGGCCGAACACGGCTTTGCACACGGCCGCATCCCAGGCCGTGTGCCTCGATCCAGTACGATTGTCGAGGACAGAAAAGGACACGGGTTGGGACACGCCCGTGTCCCAACTTGACACGCCCGTGTCGGGTCATCGACACGCCCATGACCAGTGGCGTGTCACGAATAACCGCCACGCCAACCGTCACGTCCCTTGGTGTACACGGGTGACCACACGCCCGTGCCAAAACTTACACGCCTATGTCATACAGTACGCGCCCGTGTTTCGGGCTGTGTCCCTCAATCGACACAGGCCCAAACTTCCAGAGGAGAACACGGCCATGTGACAAGCCCGTGTCACATGTCGTGTGCCTGACACGCCCTGTGTCATGCCCGTGTCACAGGCCGTGTTCGAGCACTCAACGCTCGTCGACCTCAACTCGACTACTCGAGCACGACACGCCATGTGACACGCCCGTGTCACAGGTCGTGTTCACCCTACCAAGACCCGAACTTGGTTTGAACACCACCCGTTTCACTTTTAAGTTTCGGGGTGTTACAAATCTCCCCCCTTAAAGAATTTCGTCCACGAAATTATGTAAAGGTACACAAAACAACTTAAGGATTACCTGCGTGGAATAATTCGGGGTATGCTTCCAATATAGTCTGCTCTCGTTCCCAAGAAAGCTCCCCACGTCCGCAGTTATCCCATCGGACTTTAATCATTCGAATTTCCTTGTTGCGGAGCCGTTTGATTTCAAAGTCTTCAATGCGAACTGGCTTGACCTTGGTCGTCAACCCACTATCAATCGACACTTGATCGACCGCAACAACCTGAGAAGGCTCTTGTACTATCTACCGCAACACCGAAACATGGAATACATCATGTAGCCCACTCAATTCCACCGACAACTTCAGTCGATACGCTGCTTCGCCAATCCGCTCCAGGATCTCAAACGATCCAAGGTATCTCGGACTCAGCTTTTTCAAGCGTCGAATCTGCGAGACACCCTTGAACGGCTTGATTTTCAAGTACACCCAATCGCCAACATTGAACTCCACATTCGTATGCTTGGCATTATAATATTTTGCCTGCCTGTCCTGAGCGATCTTTAACCGTTCCTGAATCGTACGTACCATTGAAGTGACGTCTTTCACTGCCTGACGTTTATATAACTTTGACTCGCCTGTCTCCAACCAAGACAACGGCGTGCAACACTTTCTCCCATACAGGGCCTCAAACGGTTCCATTCCAATACTCGCTTGAAAACTGTTATTGTAAGTAAACTCTACCATGTACAGGTGATCTTACCACTATCTTCCAAAATCCAAGACGCACATGCGAAGCATGTCCTCCATCGTCATGTTGACCCTTTCAGTCTGACCATCCGTCTGCGGATGAAAGGTTGTGCTGAAACTCAGTTTAGTTACCAACAACTTATGCACCAGCCTCTAGTCATTATACGTGAAGCGTCTGTCTCGGTCACTAAAAATACTGCGTAGCACACCATGCAACCGTACAATATTATCCACATAGAGCTTGGCTAACTTTTCCACCAGATCTTCCTTCCTATTCGGGATGAAGTGCGACACCTTTGTCAATCTATCTACGCCCACCCAGATGGCGCCGTTTCCCTTCTGCGACCTTGGCAAACCATGCGCAAAATTCATGGAAATGTCGTCGAACTTCCACTCCGGGATAGGCAAGGACTTCAAGAAACCTCCGGGCTTCTGGCACTCTGCCTTCACCAGGGCACAAGTTTGGCACTTCGCCACATAAAGTGCTACATCCTTATTCAACCCTGACCACCAAAACAACTTCCTCATGTCCCTATACATCTTCGTGCTCCCCGGGTGGATTGAGTACTTGGTATGATGAGTCTCATACATCAACTCTTCCCGAAGACTATCCGTGTAACATCCCATTTCCGGCTAGACCCCTAGGAGTCGGTTGGTTGTGGTAGAACTCTAGGGAGCCCAAAAACTTGAAATAAATCGGCTAAGAAATCGGACCACGGGTTGGTCACGCCCGTGACCCGCTATGTCACGCCCGTGACAAGGGCGTGACACGCTCGACGATCGTCGATCCCAACTCGACGATCGTCGAACCAAATTCGGCCACACGGGCCGGTCACGCCCGTGACCCTCCAGGTCACGCCCGTGACAAAGGGCGTGACACGCTCGACGATCGTCGAACCCCAATTCGACGATCGTCGACCCAAAATTTGACCACACGCCATGTCACGCCCGTGACTTGCATTGTCACGCCCGTGACATTGGGCGTGACCACGCTCGACGATCGTCGATTTCAGCTCGACGATCGTCGACCAGAATTAGTCACCAGGCCTGTCACGCCCGTGACCCAATTGTCACGCCCGTGACAACCCTTCGACGATCGTCGATCTCAGTTCGACGATCGTCGAGCCCAGAACTGCTAACCGGGCCTGTCACGCCCGTGACCCATGTGTCACGCCCGTGACCAAGGCCGAAACGACAGCCAGGTTGGAAATTTTGGTAACCGACGCCTTAATAAATTTTGGCTGTGGGGATGAAAAATCAAGAATATTTATGGGTCGTTCCCTACTTTAATTATGTTAATAATTAAGGAAGAAATTGGGTCCAATAGGAAATTGCCACCTGGCAAGCACCTCTTCATTCCCAACTTTCCAACTGCCATTCGGCATAACCGAAACGTCATAAGGTGTTATTAATGGCTGTTAACGTTTCATCTCCAACGTTTCACCCTTTCCCCTCCCCATTTCCTCATCTATAAAAGATTCCTGAGTGCAAGAGGAAAAGGTTACACTCCCTCAACCGTTCAGACCTCCTCCTTGCTGTTGAAGAATTTCCGGCAACGCCACCACCGCGCAAATGGCTTCCCGACGCTCTGCACGCCTTCAACCCGCGAACAAGGTCCTCCCCTCCCTCTTCTTCTGCGGATAGATCTTAGGAATCGTTAGGAGAGATATCGGGCTCAAAAGAGCCAGATCGGGTGAGCGAAATGGTGGTTTTCCGAAAATATCATGGTGGCGGGTTCGCCGGAAACCGCCTCTCCGGCGGCCGTGCCGCCGCCCGACGTTAGCCCTCGCCTCAACGGAGGTGGTGGTGGTGGTGGCCGGCCAGGGAGATGGCTGGGTGGCCGGGAAATAGCTTGGAAAGGCAACAGGAAGATTAGGTTTTCAGTCTCTGGTTCGGGCTGTAGAAGAAGATGAACAGTGCCTTTAATTAGATTTTATTTGTAAAATCAATTTCTGAATGAGATTTCTGTCATGTTAAATAATTTGGGAAAAATACTTAGAGGCTCCTACAGGAAAAGTGGTCAACATAGAAACTGTAGCCCTTGAAGTCTAGTTTTATTCAAAATTAATTTCATTCAATTTGGATTCCTGGTTAGACCACAGCACCCTTTTTGGTGAGGTCTATCCAGAGGGCTGCCTTGACCTTAGAAAAATTCCCCACTCCAATCCAGTCATCCAAACGACTTGAAATTTGGGATGTGGTCTAATCTTACATATATCTAGGTGATATCCAAAAATGAGAATTTTTGGAGAATATTTTTCTATAGTTTTTAGAAAAATTCAATAATCCTAGCCGAATTTAATTAGGTGGTTAAATAATTTCCAAACCCTCCCAAATTTTGGTGAGTGGTCCCTGGGTTCACCATAAGGTTCTGTATAATTGTTCATCTCATTTGGAGATGGTTTGGTTTAGAATTGATCAACCCTAAGTTTTGCCCTAATAAGGGGTCTTAGGTTAAAAGTGCACTTTTGAAGTTTGAGTGGTGAGATCACCTCAACAGAGGCTGAGATTTTTACCACTGGCTAGTAATGTTGTCTAGCACCCCCTCATGGGGTTTGAGGTGGATCGGGGTAAGTTTACCCTGAGGACCAAGGCCAAACCCTAAGGATGGATCTTGGTGGTTTGTGAAGGTCATGTGGTCAAATGACCTTGGATTGACCCGAGGTCGGGTTATGAGAACCATAGGGCTAATATAGTTCTCTGGATGAAATTTTAGTGGGTTTGGAGATCGTTGGGATATCTAAAAACCTAACCCTAGTTTAGGGCGCAAAACTTATAGAGATAGGAAATGACACCAAACCACATTGAAGAGTGATGAGAATTGGGTAGAGTGGATTATAGGGGTAGTACAAGCTCTGGATATTTTTCTATGAATTTTATGCTCACTATTTTGAGTACTTCTTTAATAAATTGGTAGTTGCATGATTTGCTTAGAAAATTTATTAGAGTGTACAAACTTCCTGGAAAATTGATGAAATTTAGGCAGAGAACCTTTATTATGATTTTAAAACTCTGTGAATTTTTATGGGATTTTTAGAAGCTTAATTCTAGGGCTTGCTTCATTAAGTATTATTTACCATGGATATTGGATTAAATCTATTTTGATGCTTAGCAAGCTGATAAAATTATGATTCTCTGCACAAAGATCTTTTATACATCATACTACTGACTAGTGATTTTTCTATAATTTTTAGATGAATAATTTCTGTACTTCCTTCATTAAGTATGATTAACGTGATTATACTGACTGAATTAATTAGAGGATAAATACTTTCTATAAAAATCTGAGAATTTGTATTTGAGGTTATCTTGCTGTTATTTAATGAACTTAATTTTTGGGTGGCCGTAACTTAAGAATATCGTGTAGTGCATGTTAAAATTACCCATGGCCAATCTTTGAGAAAAATAAAATAAATACCAGATTAATTAGGAAAATTATAAATTTCTGGATTTGAGCTAATTAAGTCATGATAGTCCTCCAGTAAATATCATAAGAGATTTGGAAGATAATTTGGAGTACCTCCCCTTGTGTACCACATATAGCTTAGGATGGTCTGCATTTAGTAAAACCACGGAATTATGATAATCGATGATTGGTAGGGCAAGTTTAGAATGAGTTCATTATTAGAAGTCAGGATAAATAGAATGTGGGACTGGTTAGGATAAGAGAGTACGGGAGCGACGAAAGATCGTCCGTCCCGGGAGGAAGAGGAAGAGTCTTAATACGCTAGGGTTAGATTCATTATAACATTAAAAGGGGATTGGGTAAAGGGTAGACAACCAATAATAATAAGTGCCTTGCGAAAGGGAACTTCGGGCCGTAATGCACCGTCTTGGTTCCTAGTGCCCCTTGAGAGCCCTTCACGGGGTATACCGGGGGCAGTCCTGGGCTAACGTAAACCATAGGAGTAATAAATTAAAAGAGCAACTAGTATAACTAGGGTTGCACACACTCACACCCCGGTAGCTAGGAAAGTAGAATTATAGGATTACTTGCCATCAGACAGCAGCTCTGAAGGTAGATGCACGGACAGTACTGTCCGGGGGGCCGCGGGCTCGAGGGTTGGAGTACGGAGAAAGGTGGTGGGTCATCGGTACTAGGCGATCGATCACACCGACAGCGGTACGATGACTCGGTGAAAAGTCTGGAGGGTACATCCAGCAGCAGTACGCGGATACTCTAGGTTGTGTTCTTCTAGGGGCGTACGGAAGGGCTAGGCCTGGTAGTGTGGTTACCCGCCTAGGAGTGGGGGGCCCGACCCACTGTCTCCGTTTGCCACTACGGAGGTTCCTGGGGGTGAAGCTAGCCTCCCGAACAGGGGGAACTAAAGGTCTGTGCGCATAGAGTCGTGTGCGTGGGTTGCACTTGCATGAATCATGGCATAGCATGTTTGCATATAACCGTCACCCCAACGTATAAATCGGTATGGGACTTTTTATACGATGGGAGCCTTGCAGAAGATCCCTTAACTTATAAGTTTGTATGGGCATTCATATAAGTTAAGGTTACTTACATACTTACTTACTGTTCTCTAGTTGTTTTTTTTATATAAATTACTTCTTATTAATTGTTCTACCTATTACAACATTTATACTGCTCCCCGATATAACTTGCTAGTTAGGTCCACCGACACTTGCTTGTCTACTCTCCACTTTTGTAGCTTCCCTTTCCTCCTCTCCTCCCGGTGCTTAGGAGCCGTGGTGGGAGGGGTAGGGGATGATAGGGCTTAGTCTTTATGACTAATGGTTTTCGAACCAAACATTACAGGAGCTCCGGATGGGAGACAGGGACCAGCACCAGCGGAGTACGGTGCGCATGGAGGTGGGACAGTCTAGCACCGGTGCACCTGCGACCAGCTCCGTGAGTGATTAGCATTTTCTTAGCTTCCGCGATGAGAGACTTGTAGTGAGGACTCTGATGTACTGGGCTCGAGCCCATTTATCTATTTTCCTGTTGTTATGTACTGATGGACTTGATATGATTCTCTTTTATTTACATGTTTTCTGTGGGCTTGTTTACACTTTTGTATAAATGCTTCTCTCTCTTGTGATCGAAAAGGGCCGGCAGAATTGGCGTTTTGTAGTGGTTGACTTCCCGAGATGTCGGTGCCACCGCAAAGCGGCAATTCTGGGCTAAGACCCCCGGTGGTTGAAAAAGAAAAAAGGGGGTCTTACAAGTGGTATCAGAGCAGACCTCGATCGAAAGAGAAGTAGTCCACAGAAACCTTGGGCCACCCCCCGTGCGAGCTTAGTTTGCGGACAAACTAGCAGCGGAAGCAGTGGTGTGCCCATAAGGGAAATCACATGTGAAAGTCCATTATAACTCTTCTTAAATTCCATTCATTCGCTCTCTAACAAATGGAATTTTTGCTTGTAGCCTGCGACGAACCCTACATCGCAGCAGGGGATACCTCAGGCCCCGGATGTGGTCCTGACTCCGCCAGCACCCGTTCCGTTCCAGCAGACGGAGATGGGGCAAACATTGACGGCCATCCTGGAGGCCTTCAGAGCTCAGCAAGCCCCGGCCCCACAGCCGAACCCCGGGGCCAATTGGATGACTGTCTTCCGGGGACTATCGCCTCCATCCTACCAGGGGACGGAGTCCGCAGTACATACGGAGGAGTGGTTGGACACCATTTACGAGATGCTGGCAGGGATTCGATGCCCCACGGAGGAGGCAGTTGCCTTGGCAGTCTCCTGCTTAGAGTCACACGGAAAGAGATGGTGGAAATCTCAGCTGGACACCACCTTTGCAGGGGTGGATTGTGCTGATATTACCTGGGAGGAGTTCAGAGCAGCGCTCTTGGGACACTTTGTACCTCAGTCGGCGAGAGATGACCTGGAGGATAGGTTCCTGCGGTTGAGGCAGGGGAGCAGGACCGTGGTGGAGTACTATCAGGAGTTCACACACCTGGCCCGATATGCGGACGCTTACCAGTTAGACGATGCTGGCTATGCCCGGAGGTTTTATAAGGGGCTGCAGGATGACATGAGGCAGGCCCTCCTTTTCGTTTCAGAGGGGAGTCTGGCTAGGATTCTGGAGATGGCTAAGAAGAGAGAGGCGGATCAGCTTACAGTGAGGAGCCGGAAGAGACCGGCTGATGATACGGTGATTGGAGGACGTAGAGACCGCCCTCGAGGCCAAGTTATTGGAGAGAGAAGGAACGGGGATCAGCCCCGTCAGGAGTTTGGGCAGGAGCAGAGGACTCAGGGGATATTGGCTCCCCAGCCTATACAGATGCTGGAAATGCCAAGGACGGCAGGGCAGCCACCGGTATGCTATCAGTGCAACCAGCCGGGGCATATCAAGCGGAACTGCCCTGTGGGGCGAGCACCCCCACCAGCACATCAGGGCGCCCCACCCCCCAGACAGTTTGGAGGACGAGGACAGGACCGAGGACGAGGATTTCAGGATCGAGGCCGTAGGCAAGAGAGGGAGCAGGTGTACGCTCTAGACCTGACACAGCCTCGGAACCCGGAGCAGGTTATCACAGGTATGGCAGCACTTTTAAATTTTTCTTCATACAAACTACTATTTCAGACATAACCTGCTTAGAAATTTAAGAGAAGATGAACTGCAACAAAATACTAAGACACTTAATCACCCCAGGCATAGTTTTCATTAGCGGCAAGCCCGCTCACACCCTCTTTGACACCGGTGCGTCGCAATCATTCGTGTCAGAGGATTTCGTGAAAGGACTGGCAGGAGTGGAGCTGAGCACCGGGAAGATGCTGAGGGTGCGCCTACCCGATGGATCGGAGATATTGACCTCTACTCATTGTGATATGGAAGCAAGGATCGGCGGAAAGGCGTTTGAGGCACCCGCGACGGTTTTGAGGATGCCAGATTACGATCTGATTCTGGGCATGACCTGGCTGTACTGGAACCATGCCCAGATCGATTGCGTGGCAAAGAGGATCACCGTGAGGCACGGCGACTCCTTCATTGTTATCGAAGGTATTACATCAGCACCCCGCACCTTACTTTCTTCTATACAGGCCGTTAAGGCCCACCTGCAGGGGGAAGAGGTTTATCAGATCCTTTTTGAGGCGGTCGTAGCCAAGGACTCCATTGCAGATATTCCAGTGGTGCGGGACTTCGCCGACGTGTTTTCGGAGAAGCTACCAGGGTTACCCCCGCACCGAGAGAGGGACTTTCAGATTCAGCTTATACCAGGGGCTAAGCCGGTATCCAGAGCTCCCTACCGAATGGCCCCAAAGGAGTTGGTGGAATTCCGGAGTCAGCTTCAGGAGTTAGTGGAGGCCGGGTTCGTTCGGCCTAGCTCTTCACCGTGGGGAGCTCCGGTGCTGTTCGTTAAGAAGAAGGACGGGACCCTCCGACTGTGCATAGATTACCGGGCTCTAAACCGGTTGACGGTCCGGAATACTTATCCCTTACCACGGATAGACGAGCTATTTGACCAGCTGGAGGGAGCCCATTGGTTCTCAAAGCTGGATCTGAGATCAGGATACTACCAGCTTCGCATTCGGGAGGAGGACATCCCGAAGACGGCATTCAGCAGCAGATACGGCTTGTACGAGTTTACCGTGATGCCGTTCGGGCTCACGAATGCACCCTCCGCATTCATGACTTTGATGAATCGGGTGTTCGAGGAATACCTAGATGTCTTCGTCATTGTATTCATCGACGACATCCTCATCTATTCAAGGACGGAGGAGGAGCACGCGAGACATCTAGCCTTGACCTTGGAGAAGCTGCGGGAGCACGAGATGTATGCCAAGTACAGCAAGTGCCAGTTTTGGCTAAAAGAGGTGGCATTTCTGGGTCACGTCATCAGTGGAGCAGGTCTGGCAGTGGATCCGGCAAAGATCCAGGCAGTACGGGATTGGCCACCACTAAAGTCGGCCACGGATGTTCGGAGTTTCTTGGGACTTGCCGGTTACTACCGGAAGTTCGTAAAGGGGTTCTCTCAGATTGCCCTTCCTCTTACGTCTCTGACGAAGAAGGAGTCCCCTTTTACTTGGACGCCGCGGTGCGAATCTGCCTTCCAGGAGCTGAAGGATCGTCTCACCTCGGCCCCCATCCTTGCTCTCCCATCAGGGAGGGAGGGATTTCAGGTATATGCAGATGCTTCCTATCAGGGGATGGGCGCCGTCCTTATGCAGAATGGGCACGTAATCGCCTATGCCTCCCGTCAGTTGAAGCAGCACGAGCAGAACTACCCCGTGCATGATTTGGAGATGGGGGCAGTCATTTTTGCTCTTAAGATCTGGCGGCACTATCTCTACGGGGTACATTGTGATATCTTCTCCGATCACAAGAATCTGAAGTACGTCGACACCCAGAAGGAGTTAAACATCAGGCAGAGACGCTGGGTGGAGTTCCTTTCGGACTACCAGTATACCATGCACTACCATCCGGGGAAGGCGAACGTGGTTGCGGATGCTCTGAGCCGGAGAGCGAGTACGACTGGAGTAGGCCCGCAGCTGATGGCCTTGGAGTTGATTAGATCATTCGAGGAGATGCAGATTTCGCTAGTATCTGAGGATGACCCGGAGCTGTACATGGAGTACCTGGGGTCGATGGCTACTACAGATGATATCCGAGACCGCATCAGAGATGGGCAGAGGCTGGACGAGAGAGCTGAGCCGATATTCCGGGCCTTGGAGGAAGGCACGACAGGAGATTATACTTTGAGGGATGGGCTTCTGTGTTTCCGGGGCAGAGTCTACATACCAGCAGGAGGACGGATCCGGGAGGACATTTTGGAGGAAGCTCACTGCAGCCGGTATTCGGTGCACCCGGGGATCACCAAGATGGTAAAGGATTTAAAGAGGACGATGTACTGGCCGGGTATGAAGAAAGATATTACATATTTTGTGACGCATTGTGAGGCCTGCCAGCTCGTGAAGGCGGAGTGTAGGAACCCGGCAGGATTGCTGCAGCCGCTTCCAGTGCCGGAGTGGAAGTTTGAAGATATAGCCATGGACTTTATACATGGGCTACCTAGATCCCGTGCGGGGAACGACTCGATCTGGGTGATAGTGGACAGGCTGACAAAGGTGGCCAGATTCATCCCAGTGGCGAAGGACACGCCGGTCAGTGTATTGGTACGGAGGTTCATCGAGCAGTTTGTGCGTTATCATGGGGTGCCCAAGACTATCGTTTCGGATCGGGATGGGCGGTTCACATCCAGGGAATGGAGGTCAGTCCAGGCCCATCTGGGTTCTCGGTTGACATTCAGCACAGCTTTCCACCCTCAGACCGACGGACAGACAGAGCGCACAAACCGTACACTGGAGGATCTGTTACGACTGTGTATTTTGGACCGTGGCGAGCCTTGGGAGAGATTGTTGCCACTGGTCGAGTTTTCGTACAACAACGCTCATCAGTCCAGCATAGGCATGGCTCCATACGAAGCGTTGTACGGAAGGAGATGCAGAACCCCACTATCATGGGTTCAGGATGAGGATCCGCAGGCGCTGGGCTCGGAGTTTGTGGGAGATACAGATGCTCAGATCAGATTGATCCGAGACAGGATGTTGGAAGCCCAGAGTAGACAGGCGAAATACTACGATGCGAGACATCGCCAAGTGGAGTTCCAGGTGGGGGACCGAGTCTTCTTGAAGATACGGCCGATGCACGGAGTCTCGCGGGTTCGCGGGCGGAGGAAGCTCAGTCCGAGATATATGGGGCCCTACAGGATCCTGGAGCGGATCGGCCCCTTAGCCTATAGACTGGAACTACCGCCGGAGTTAGCGGGATTGCATGACGTCTTCCACGTCTCCTCACTTCGGAGGGCTCTGCTACGCCCTGAGCAGCTGATTCCCTCGGCAGATGGCCCGGTGGCCTCGGATCGGTCAGTCAACATGGAGCCTATCAGGATTGACGATACGGCAGTGCGGGTCTTGCGGAGAAAGAAGGTCCCGTTGGTCAAGGTTCTGTGGAACAATCATGGGCAGGAGGAGCATACATGGGAGCCACAGGACTTGATGCGGCAAAAATATCCGGAACTTTTTCGTCAGGTATACCTCAAAACCCCTCTGAACAATCATTTGTCTTCCTGTTTTAAACCAATGGAATGGAAATTTCAAGAATAGGGGCTAATCTTTTGTTTATTGGGGTGAATATACCTAGTTAGGTGGGCGAATTAAACCTTAGATTCGGAACCGCACAAACGTGGCGTAGGGAGGTAATCATTCGGTTCTCATGGGATGTTACAAGCTTAACTTTTCCCGATTTGAGTCCCGTAGGCTTAACCTTGATTTCGGGGACGAAATCTTTGTTTTGTTTATTGGGATTTGTAACATCCCATTTCCGGCTAGACCCCTAGGAGTCGGTTGGTTGTGGTAGAACTCTAGGGAGCCCAAAAACTTGAAATAAATCGGCTAAGAAATCGGACCACGGGTTGGTCACGCCCGTGACCCGCTATGTCACGCCCGTGACAAGGGCGTGACACGCTCGACGATCGTCGATCCCAACTCGACGATCGTCGAACCAAATTCGGCCACACGGAACGGTCACGCCCGTGACCCTCCAGGTCACGCCCGTGACAAAGGGCGTGACACGCTCGACGATCGTCGAACCCCAATTCGACGATCGTCGACCCAAAATTTGACCACACGCCATGTCACGCCCGTGACTTGCATTGTCACGCCCGTGACATTGGGCGTGACCACGCTCGACGATCGTCGATTTCAGCTCGACGATCGTCGACCAGAATTAGTCACCAGGCCTGTCACGCCCGTGACCCAATTGTCACGCCCGTGACAACCCTTCGACGATCGTCGATCTCAGTTCGACGATCGTCGAGCCCAGAACTGCTAACCGGGCCTGTCACGCCCGTGACCCATGTGTCACGCCCGTGACCAAGGCCGAAACGACAGCCAGGTTGGAAATTTTGGTAACCGACGCCTTAATAAATTTTGGCTGTGGGGATGAAAAATCAAGAATATTTATGGGTCGTTCCCTACTTTAATTATGTTAATAATTAAGGAAGAAATTGGGTCCAATAGGAAATTGCCACCTGGCAAGCACCTCTTCATTCCCAACTTTCCAACTGCCATTCGGCATAACCGAAACGTCATAAGGTGTTATTAATGGCTGTTAACGTTTCATCTCCAACGTTTCACCCTTTCCCCTCCCCATTTCCTCATCTATAAAAGATTCCTGAGTGCAAGAGGAAAAGGTTACACTCCCTCAACCGTTCAGACCTCCTCCTTGCTGTTGAAGAATTTCCGGCAACGCCACCACCGCGCAAATGGCTTCCCGACGCTCTGCACGCCTTCAACCCGCGAACAAGGTCCTCCCCTCCCTCTTCTTCTGCGGATAGATCTTAGGAATCGTTAGGAGAGATATCGGGCTCAAAAGAGCCAGATCGGGTGAGCGAAATGGTGGTTTTCCGAAAATATCATGGTGGCGGGTTCGCCGGAAACCGCCTCTCCGGCGGCCGTGCCGCCGCCCGACGTTAGCCCTCGCCTCAACGGAGGTGGTGGTGGTGGTGGCCGGCCAGGGAGATGGCTGGGTGGCCGGGAAATAGCTTGGAAAGGCAACAGGAAGATTAGGTTTTCAGTCTCTGGTTCGGGCTGTAGAAGAAGATGAACAGTGCCTTTAATTAGATTTTATTTGTAAAATCAATTTCTGAATGAGATTTCTGTCATGTTAAATAATTTGGGAAAAATACTTAGAGGCTCCTACAGGAAAAGTGGTCAACATAGAAACTGTAGCCCTTGAAGTCTAGTTTTATTCAAAATTAATTTCATTCAATTTGGATTCCTGGTTAGACCACAGCACCCTTTTTGGTGAGGTCTATCCAGAGGGCTGCCTTGACCTTAGAAAAATTCCCCACTCCAATCCAGTCATCCAAACGACTTGAAATTTGGGATGTGGTCTAATCTTACATATATCTAGGTGATATCCAAAAATGAGAATTTTTGGAGAATATTTTTCTATAGTTTTTAGAAAAATTCAATAATCCTAGCCGAATTTAATTAGGTGGTTAAATAATTTCCAAACCCTCCCAAATTTTGGTGAGTGGTCCCTGGGTTCACCATAAGGTTCTGTATAATTGTTCATCTCATTTGGAGATGGTTTGGTTTAGAATTGATCAACCCTAAGTTTTGCCCTAATAAGGGGTCTTAGGTTAAAAGTGCACTTTTGAAGTTTGAGTGGTGAGATCACCTCAACAGAGGCTGAGATTTTTACCACTGGCTAGTAATGTTGTCTAGCACCCCCTCATGGGGTTTGAGGTGGATCGGGGTAAGTTTACCCTGAGGACCAAGGCCAAACCCTAAGGATGGATCTTGGTGGTTTGTGAAGGTCATGTGGTCAAATGACCTTGGATTGACCCGAGGTCGGGTTATGAGAACCATAGGGCTAATATAGTTCTCTGGATGAAATTTTAGTGGGTTTGGAGATCGTTGGGATATCTAAAAACCTAACCCTAGTTTAGGGCGCAAAACTTATAGAGATAGGAAATGACACCAAACCACATTGAAGAGTGATGAGAATTGGGTAGAGTGGATTATAGGGGTAGTACAAGCTCTGGATATTTTTCTATGAATTTTATGCTCACTATTTTGAGTACTTCTTTAATAAATTGGTAGTTGCATGATTTGCTTAGAAAATTTATTAGAGTGTACAAACTTCCTGGAAAATTGATGAAATTTAGGCAGAGAACCTTTATTATGATTTTAAAACTCTGTGAATTTTTATGGGATTTTTAGAAGCTTAATTCTAGGGCTTGCTTCATTAAGTATTATTTACCATGGATATTGGATTAAATCTATTTTGATGCTTAGCAAGCTGATAAAATTATGATTCTCTGCACAAAGATCTTTTATACATCATACTACTGACTAGTGATTTTTCTATAATTTTTAGATGAATAATTTCTGTACTTCCTTCATTAAGTATGATTAACGTGATTATACTGACTGAATTAATTAGAGGATAAATACTTTCTATAAAAATCTGAGAATTTGTATTTGAGGTTATCTTGCTGTTATTTAATGAACTTAATTTTTGGGTGGCCGTAACTTAAGAATATCGTGTAGTGCATGTTAAAATTACCCATGGCCAATCTTTGAGAAAAATAAAATAAATACCAGATTAATTAGGAAAATTATAAATTTCTGGATTTGAGCTAATTAAGTCATGATAGTCCTCCAGTAAATATCATAAGAGATTTGGAAGATAATTTGGAGTACCTCCCCTTGTGTACCACATATAGCTTAGGATGGTCTGCATTTAGTAAAACCACGGAATTATGATAATCGATGATTGGTAGGGCAAGTTTAGAATGAGTTCATTATTAGAAGTCAGGATAAATAGAATGTGGGACTGGTTAGGATAAGAGAGTACGGGAGCGACGAAAGATCGTCCGTCCCGGGAGGAAGAGGAAGAGTCTTAATACGCTAGGGTTAGATTCATTATAACATTAAAAGGGGATTGGGTAAAGGGTAGACAACCAATAATAATAAGTGCCTTGCGAAAGGGAACTTCGGGCCGTAATGCACCGTCTTGGTTCCTAGTGCCCCTTGAGAGCCCTTCACGGGGTATACCGGGGCAGTCCTGGGCTAACGTAAACCATAGGAGTAATAAATTAAAAGAGCAACTAGTATAACTAGGGTTGCACACACTCACACCCCGGTAGCTAGGAAAGTAGAATTATAGGATTACTTGCCATCAGACAGCAGCTCTGAAGGTAGATGCACGGACAGTACTGTCCGGGGGGCCGCGGGCTCGAGGGTTGGAGTACGGAGAAAGGTGGTGGGTCATCGGTACTAGGCGATCGATCACACCGACAGCGGTACGATGACTCGGTGAAAAGTCTGGAGGGTACATCCAGCAGCAGTACGCGGATACTCTAGGTTGTGTTCTTCTAGGGGCGTACGGAAGGGCTAGGCCTGGTAGTGTGGTTACCCGCCTAGGAGTGGGGGGCCCGACCCACTGTCTCCGTTTGCCACTACGGAGGTTCCTGGGGGTGAAGCTAGCCTCCCGAACAGGGGGAACTAAAGGTCTGTGCGCATAGAGTCGTGTGCGTGGGTTGCACTTGCATGAATCATGGCATAGCATGTTTGCATATAACCGTCACCCCAACGTATAAATCGGTATGGGACTTTTTATACGATGGGAGCCTTGCAGAAGATCCCTTAACTTATAAGTTTGTATGGGCATTCATATAAGTTAAGGTTACTTACATACTTACTTACTGTTCTCTAGTTGTTTTTTTTATATAAATTACTTCTTATTAATTGTTCTACCTATTACAACATTTATACTGCTCCCCGATATAACTTGCTAGTTAGGTCCACCGACACTTGCTTGTCTACTCTCCACTTTTGTAGCTTCCCTTTCCTCCTCTCCGCCCGGTGCTTAGGAGCCGTGGTGGGAGGGGTAGGGGATGATAGGGCTTAGTCTTTATGACTAATGGTTTTCGAACCAAACATTACAGGAGCTCCGGATGGGAGACAGGGACCAGCACCAGCGGAGTACGGTGCGCATGGAGGTGGGACAGTCTAGCACCGGTGCACCTGCGACCAGCTCCGTGAGTGATTAGCATTTTCTTAGCTTCCGCGATGAGAGACTTGTAGTGAGGACTCTGATGTACTGGGCTCGAGCCCATTTATCTATTTTCCTGTTGTTATGTACTGATGGACTTGATATGATTCTCTTTTATTTACATGTTTTCTGTGGGCTTGTTTACACTTTTGTATAAATGCTTCTCTCTCTTGTGATCGAAAAGGGCCGGCAGAATTGGCGTTTTGTAGTGGTTGACTTCCCGAGATGTCGGTGCCACCGCAAAGCGGCAATTCTGGGCTAAGACCCCCGGTGGTTGAAAAAGAAAAAAGGGGGTCTTACAATCCGCACTAGGGATGCATAGGCGACTGTCCTTCCTTAGCAGTCCATCTTCAACTATAAATTGGGAATTTTACCCATCCAACGATTCATCCAAGATCTGCTTCATACTACTATCCTTAACCAAAGCCCGCCGAATCCTATCAGTTAGGTCATACTGCACCTCCGCCCAACACAATATTGCCTCGGCACTAGCCTGCTTGTCAACGCAGGAGATCGCCAAAGCCTCCAAATCACGGACCAAACTCTCATCATGCACCGCCAACAAGTTGGCTTGCGCAGGTGCCCTACGACTCAACGCATCCTCCACTGCATTTCCTTTCACGGGCACATAATGTATTTTGAAAGTGTAGTCCCCCAGGAACTCCATCCACCTCTGCTGCCTCATGTTCAGGTCCTGATCTAGCAAATACTTCAGTCTTTTATGATCAGTGTAGATATCGACCTTCACACCGTAAAGATAGTGCCTCCACAGCTTTAGAGCAAATATCACGGCCGCTAGCTCCAAGTCATGGACCGGATAATTTCTCTCATGAACCTTCAATTGTCGTGATCCATAGGCTATTACGCTCTCATGTTGTAGTAGAACACAGCCCAAACCACTGCTCGAAGCATCACTATAAATTTCAAACCTTTCAGACCCACTCGGCGAACGCAAAATAGGCGTCGTGACCAACCGCCTCTTCAATTCTTCAAAAGCTTGTGCGCACTCCAGCATCAATAAAAACTTTTGATTCTTCCTTGTCAGCGTCGTGAGTGGTAGCGCTATCCGCGAGAAGTTCTCTACGAAGTGCCTATAGTAGCCGGCAAGCTCCAAAAAGCTCCGGACTTCCGCCACTGTAGTCAACACTGGCCACTCCTTAATCGCCGCTATCTTCGCCGGATCCACCGTTATGCCTTCACCACTAACAATATGACCAAGGAATGCGATTGAGGATAACCAGAACTCACACGTGGAGAACTTAGCATACAACTGATTCTTCCTCAACGTCTCCAATACCATATGCAGATATTTGTAATGATCATCCTCACACCGCGAGTAAACCAAGATATCGTCGATAAATACTATCACGAAATGGTTCAGGTACTCTCTGAACGTCCTGTTCATCAAATCCATAAACAAGGATGGCGCATTGGTCAACCCAAACGGCATGACCGTAAACTCGTAATGCCCAAACCGCATGCTAAACGTTGTCTTTGGGATGTCACTTTCCCTTATCCTTAGCTGGTAGTATCAGGATTTCAGATCTAGCTTCGAATATACCATTGACCCAACCAACTGATCAAATAGATCGTCAATCCTTGGGATCGAATACTTATTCTTTTCCATAAGCTTGTTCAACTCCCGATAGTCGATACAGAGTCGCAAGCTCTCATCTTTCTTCTTAATGAAGAGGACCGGTGCGGTCCAAGGCAACGAACTTGGACACACATACCCTTGCTCTAAAAATTCTTGCAGTTGCACCTTCAACTCCGCCATCTCCTTAGGAGCTATCCGATACGAAGAGCGTGACACCGGGTTGGCACCCGACACCAGCTCAATTGTAAAATCAATCTCCCGCTGAGGAGGGGCTCCCGGGAGATCGTCTGGGAATACATCGGGATACTCTGACACAACTACAATACTGTCAAGACTAGGTTTAGGCGTTGAAGCCTGCACTAATGCGACAAACAGTTCTGCCCCATACCGAACTGCCTTAATCACCTGAAGAGCCGACATCAAAATCTTGCTCGACCCTTTCATGCCTGCAAACGTATTCTCCTGATCGGTACTCAGTCCCAGCTTAACCTCTTTTCGGTTGCAATCAATGCATGCTCACTGCTCCGAGAGCAAGTCCATTCCAAAGATTACATCGAACTCCACTAACGGCAGCACTGATGCTTGCAAATCAAACTCTTGATCCCCGATCCACAACTTTACCACACAGACTTTATCCACACGCATTGAGCACCCATTGGGAAACAACACATCCAACTTGTCTTTTGCCATCGAGGAAGGAACTCCGATGTGCGATACGAATCTTTCAGACAAGAAGGAATGCGAAGCTCCCGTATCAAACAAGGCTCTCGCCGGACTATCGAAAACTAACACAAAGCCTAGCACTAAGATTTAAAAGCTAACATGTAAAAAGGTAACAGCTACAAAAGCAAAACAGTAAATATTTAACTCATACCTGTCACCACGTCAGCTTGCTTAATGGCCTCTTGCAGACCAAGGTTGTAAACTCTAGGTTGGGCTGGAGCTTGGTGGGATGCGATTGATTCTGTCGTCTTCCCTTTTTCTTCATAAGTTGCTTCATGTCTCTTCTCGGACTTTGCACGTCCGCTCCATCAATCACGTGCAAAATGCCCCACCTTTCCACAGTCGTAGCACGCTCATGGGACTCGACTTGAGTTTGCCCCCGTCGCACCAGACGAAGGGGCTGAACTTGAAGTCTTCTGCTTCTTGATCTATCTGCGGAAACCAGACTTTGAACTCGGCATTTTGAACTCTGACCTCTTTTCTCCTGGCTCCTTCTCTTGAACTTTCTTCGCGACCCTTTCCAAAGACCGAGCCGCATTAACCAAGGGTAGGAAGCCATGTGCTTTAGGCCCAGCGAGGAGTAGCTGTAGGTCGCCCCGTAGGCCCTCATAAAATCGGTTGGTCTTCCGCTCTTCTTCAGTAAACATAGCACCAGCATAGCGACCTAACCGAGTAAACTCGTGGAGATACTCATCCACACTACTCGCTCCCTGAGTCAAACCAAGGTACATATTCTCCATCTCAAGCTTCTGGGAAGAAGGTAGGTATCTGGCCAAGAACAACCTTGATAATTCCTCCATCGGTACTTCGGCAAGTTGCCTTCCCACTAAGAGATGAACCTCCAACTCGTCCCACCACATCCTTGCCTCATCAGCCAATAGGAAGGTCGCTATTGTAGTCTTCTGCCACTCCGCAGTTTCTGTGGCGGTGATGACCCTCTTCATCGTAGAGAGCCAATCCTCAACTTGAGTTGGCGTTCCCATCCCGTCGAACACCGGAGGATTAAAGCTCATCACATGCTTGAGCTGTTTCTCCGTGGCTCTCCTTGGTGCTACCGGATCAACTGTCACGCATTCTACCGCTCCCAACTCTGCCACTCTAATCGGTTCTTGCTCATTAGCAGGTGGTGCGTGCTGCACTTGTTGGGCATTGATCATACCATAGACTGCTTCAGCCACCAATCTGATGGTTTCTGCTGAATGAGGTGTTGTAGGAACGTCACTCGGTGCACTACTTTCCGCCGATTGCGGATGTTCCGATTGCCCAGCACCGCTCCTAGTTACCTATAATAGCATAAACCCTTGATTAGGCGACACACAAATTGCTAAAAGCAATCATTTGAACACTCAGATTTCTCAAAACAAGTGTATTTTTCATTCCTAAGTGGACATTCCTGGGTTCTTTTATGTTATAACGATGACCGACACCCTAGTCTGATACCAAATTGTAACACCCACATCCGTTGTATGACATATAACAGAAGGTCCAGCTGGAACCCGACGCCATATACCACGGACAGTTGGAAGGGTTACAGAATAATACAAAAAATACTCAACTACTCGCCCTAACACAGAGCATTCTAGCGGAAGCTTTTAAAAAGTTTAAGAGAACCCAAAGTTTGCACAACACTAGCATGAATGTCCACTATACATCACAGGAATGAAATACAATAAATACACAAAAGGGGTACATGGCCTTAAGGCCTTACAAATGTTCACTTGACAATATAATATTTTACATACATCGGCTCACAGGCCGGCCACACTTGACAAAAGTAAAACAACAGTTCTCTTGGACTTCGAGGGCCAGCTCAGAAGCTTGGGCTTCGGCCTGCTATTTGGCGCTTGGTTCTGCTGCACCTACAAGCAACATTCCACCGCATGGTGGCAAACAAAGCAACGATCAGCTAAAGCTGACCAAAATAAAACGAACCCGCCCCTTACTCGGGACAGCGGTACTCCTTCCCTGCATATCATTAGCCCAGCTAAATAGTAAAGTGCAAATATATATTTCGCCACAGGTGTAGGCTCACTCGGCCAAACACCCCGTGCACTTAGGGCACATTCTCGGTGAATCCGATCAATTTCGTGGCTTCACCACCACCCTCAGGATGGCAAACATTGTGAGCATTTTTTAGTCTTTCCGACCGCAGTCCAAGACTCCCGACTATGCCAACGGCCAGTTCCACTTTAGGGCCTCTAGCACCGAACCACAAAGCCCAGGTCCATTTCCACCCGCCCGTTGCTCACGCTGCCTAATCACTTTAAGACGTACGCGTGGGCCAAGCTTCACCCAGATCCTAAAACATTCCCAAACATCACATAACCCAGTTATGTTCAAGGCTGGCTCCCCGGCCGCCAAGTTAGCAGAATCACATTTCCGCACAGTTTTCCGGGCGCGCCTTGGAGTTAATCCCCAAGGATTCCTGCTGCAATCTACCGCGTAGAAATCCGAAAACAACACACAGAGTCTTCTCCGTCTATTCATGAAATGCAACATCACTGATCCATACAAACACGTCCGGGTAGGCTTCACACACAATGCCTATGCCCGTACTTCGATTCTGGACTCTAAACAAGGGGGACTTCACATATCTATCCCAAGGAACACCGCAAACTCGTCGCACACTCGCGGAAGAGGGTTTTTTTATGCAAAGGAAAAAAGAGCTCCACATGCTCAAGTTGAGAATCGTTACCCTTGAAGTCTGCTTAGGCGCCATGAAAAACTGGCTGGATGAATGGCTTCGCAAGGGAATTCTCTCCACGGATCTGGTCTCGGTTCTCAATTTCGTGCTCCGATGCTCCGTCGGCGGCCGGATTCCTCCCTTCCTTCTTCCTTGTTCTCTCCTCTTTCTAACTCCTTAAAAAGAGAAAACTTAAGAGGAAATAAGGAATTAACCCTCAATTCCTGAACTTAACTCAGCAGGAACTCACCGGGGCCGTCAGATCGTATTTAAAGAAAACGAACGGCTCAGATTTGCCTAAAATCTCCAAACCCTGGGCCGAACACGGCTTTGCACACGGCCGTGTCCCAGGCCGTATGCCTCGATCCAGACACGATTATCGAGGACAGAAAAGGTCACGGGTTGGGACACGCCCGTGTCCCAACTTGACACGCCCGTGTCGGGTCATCGACACGCCCGTGACCAATGGCGTGTCACGAATAACCGCCACGCCAACCGTCATGTCCCTTGGTGGACACGGGTGACCACATGCCCGTACCGAAACTGACACGCCTGTGTCATATAGTACACACCCGTATTCCGGGCTGTGTCCCTCAGTCGATACAGGCCCAAACTTCCAGAGGAGTACACGGCCATGTGACACGCCCGTGTCACATGCCGTGTGCCTGACATGCCCTGTGACACGCCCGTACCACAGGTCGTGTTGGAGCACTCAACGCTCGTCGACCTCAACTCAACTACCCAAGCACGACACGCCCTGTGACACGCCCGTGTCACAGACCGTGTTCACCCTACCAAGACCCGAACTTGGTTCGAACACCGCCCGTTTCACTTTTAAGTTTCGGGGCGTTACACGGGCGCCCGGCCAAGACCGCCGACCGCGAAAAGGGGGGTGACCTGCCATGGGTGGCCGGGCGCCGAGCGCCGCCCTCCCGCAATGACGACGGCGGCGGCGATTGCGATTTGCCGCGTGGCGGTTGCGGGATCCGGCGCGCGACGGTTGCGCGATCTGGCGCGCGGGAGTTGGGATCCGGTGCGCGGTAGTTTGGATCCGCCGCGCAGTGGTAGCGGACAATCACCGTGCATAAGTAGTTGCACAAAGTGATTGTCATTTATGAATGCAATGAAAACGGTCCTTGGGAATGTTGTTGACACCGAATGTAACTGTAAAAATGTGAATGATTGGAATTTCGATAAGTAAACAAACTTTATATTGTAACAAGATGTCACTACCAATCTCATGTCCGGCATACTCATCCACTTACTCAACGGGGCAGGAGTGACTTCACAATCCAAAGATGCTATTAATTGTGATACGTCGGTGTTTCCATAAATGTCTATATATAGTGCCAAATTACTTTGTCTCATTTGAAAGGTCTTTTCGCACTTGCTTCCAATCTTCCCCCCATATTCATTGATGAACTGATGACACGATAACCACAGTGTCCATCTCCTAGCATGTTCACCATGTCAATGATAAATTTTGATATGCATGTTAGCGTTTCTTTTTGAACCCTTTGAATCATTTTTGTACCACCTGTAGATTTGGTTACTTTTTGAGAGCCACTGATTTTCTCATTTTGTAGAACATGTTCAAATAAGCACGGTTCACGTATTGTTGATTTGTCCACTTTACGATGATGTTTATAGCTCCCCTTCGGTCTACCTTTTAGGTTTCTAGGAACCAACGGTTCTATGGTGAATGTCAAAGTAGGATCCATAATTTCGCACAATTTTCTTTTAATTTCTTTTTGTTGAAGCACATTTGTGTTGCTATACCTCTAAAGAATCATCTGCATCTCAATATCAATGTTATTCTCAACATCACACTCCACCTTAATGTCCTAATCCACCTCTTTTTCAATTAACTGTAAATGTTTCCAGAGGGAATGAACCATCCAAAGTGGAAAGCAATTTGTTTGTGTTACATAAAGCTTTAACTCATGGCCACATGGTAAATTAAATACACTTCTATTTCTGTGTGTTCAAACATCAACAAAGGCAGTTTCCGATTGCAAATGAACAACCTCTTGTATTTTTTCCAAACCAAATATAGAAACACGACCAAACAACTCCGAATATAAAAAATCTCTAAAATTTTTACGAACTTGTTTGGCGCTTTGACCAAATGATCTTTTAATATCTGTATGCCGTAAATTAATCATTTGGTCAAATATTTTCCATACTATAGACAAGCTACCAATTGATACTTCAATGAATTTCTTTAACTGAGCATGCCCACCTTCAACACGGTTGGTTGTTGTGGTACCCAAGTGCATAAATTTATCAACCCAAACAGAAACGAAGTACTCATTGTATGGTTCAATCCAGATAGTCATAATATATGAGAACACAGCAGGATATGTAGATGCATATATATTTTTTAGAGATTTCAAAACATCTATAAAATTATTTTCAGTTTGTGAATCCACTAATCATTGCCACTCAATCATGAAAATTTCAAAATCTTTCCCCTTCTGAAAAAACTTTTTAAAATGTGCAAGGATGTTCTGACTGATATGTACTTGACACAAAAGATTTTTGATTTCAGAGCATCTCTAAAATAATTTTCAGTTTGTGAATCCAGTAATCTTTGCTACTCAACCATCTATATCGTTACTATTTTGCAAGAAAAAAATTGCAACAAAAAATTTGTTGTTATTTTAGCAACAAAAAAATATGTTCCTATATTTGCAACGAAAAAAATCCTTGTTATTATTGTAGGTAAAGAGAAAAATCATTCACCTAGCTAATTCGTTGCTAATTAGGAAGGAATTATCTATCTTTCCTAAATTTTCTAGCTAAATAGGATTTTTTTGTAGTGGCTCTAATCTCGTAACTATTTTTTTCTACAACACCACCATCTCAAACAAAGTTCTACTCATCCCGCCACCTTAAAAGCAATGCGCCCAGACCCATAATGTTAACTCCCGCATAATGACACAATTTTATCCCAATCCAAATGGTTAGTGCTCCACACCTATATTACTCATGTCCCGCTTTTCGAATGTGAAAAACTTGTGCACTGCGCAATAACACAAGCAATGAGTGCCCTCAAACGCACGCAATCATGCGAAATAATCTTTTTAATCCCATCCACACCCCGCATACGCACGCAAAATCAAATAATGCAGGTAGAGCTAATTGACCGGTATATAACCATGTAGACAAGTGACACGTGTACCCGAAAGACCAGTCTCGCTTCTCAAGAGTGCCCTCAAACGCATTTAACTTTATTCAAAGCGCAAACGCAGTTTTACAGCTGTTTGTTTGTGCAACTGTTAGAAAATAACTTATTTTAAAATTGATAATAAGTTATTTTTTCATAAGCTATTAGAATCCAGCTTATGGTTTCTCGTAAGCGTTTATCCCTTAAAAATACCCAAGCACTTGTTGAAACTCGTCGCAAGCTCTCGCGATTCCTCCGATTTTGAGGAAGAAAAACCAGCCTGGCTATAAGATCTCGCGCCTGGGCTGTCACCATCGTGTACTAGGGAAAAATCTGAACGTGATTTTTTTGCCTGGATGCGAATTTTAGCCAAGACGCAATTTTTTGCATCAGGCGGGATTTTTCTCCAAACGCGATTCTTCGTCCTGGACACGATTCTTCGTCCCGAACGCGATTTTTCGCACTTGTGTGATTTTACGGCTGGGCGCGAATTTTTTTGTGAGTAGCAATTTTTTCATTGGGACGTAATTTTTTCGCCAAGACGCGATTTATTTTCACCTGGGCGCAATTTTTTGCCCTGGCATGATTTTTTCGTCCAGCCGTAATTTTTTTCCACAGCAGCAAGTTTTTCACTCAACTGTATTTTTTCTCGACCGACCTTGATATTTTCGCACAAACGTGATTTTTTTGCCCGAACGTGCATTTTTCTTGCAGACACGATTTTTTCGCTCAAATGCATTTTTTCTTGCTTGAACACGATATTTTGCAAGTACACGATATTTTCGCCCAGACGCGATATTTTCGCCCGGACTCTGTTTTTTCGCTCGTTCGCGATTCTTTCGCACATATGCGATTTTTTCACCTAGACATTTTTTTCGCCGGATGCGATATTTTTGCTCGGACATGTTTTTTGCCCTGAAGCATTTTTTCACGGGCACATTTTTTTGCTCAAATGCGATTTTTCTCTCAGGCGCATTTTTTTTGCATCCGGGTAAAAATATCGCACTCATGTGAAAAAATCGCATTCGGGCGAAAATATCACGCCCATGAGAGAAAAAATGCAGCCGAGCGAAAAATTCGCGCCCGGGTGAAAAATTGTGCCCAGGTTAAAAAATTACGCCCGGGCAAAAAAAATGCATCCAGGACAGAGAATCGCATCCGGGAGAAAATATTGCTTCCGGGGTGAAAAATTGCGTCCAGGATGAAAAACTGCGTCCGGGCGAAAAATCACAATTGCGCGAAAAAACTGCGCCCGGGACGAAAAATCACGTCCGAGCCGAAAAATTCGCGTTCAGGCAAAAAATCGCATCCGGGCCAAAAAAAATCGCATTCATGGAAAAAAATTCGTCCAAACGAACGGACACTTATGAATGAATGAAACTTTAGATCAGCACTTATAGACAAATTATCCAAACAATATACTGCTTATTCGTCATTTCTTTTATAAAATCTTTATTCAATCATCACTTTTCAATCAACAGTTTATTCATCAACATAAATTTTCCCAAACAGAACCAATATCATGTTTTTAATTGATTATGTGTTGTCTTTTAGTCTTCCAATGGATCTCCCTCCTACATAAAGAGATGCTAGTGAAGAATTATATTATCTTGAGTATTAATCTTTTATAGTTCTCTACAAAGAGATGGTCTTAGGAAAATCATATCCTAGAGAGTTTTCTTAAAATCAATGTACTTCGTTCAACACTATGCTAAGACTTGGCTCAGTTGAATGAGCTCAGGCATCATGACAAGTAGTTCGATTACTTTATCTACTTAATTAGTAGTATATTATTTGATTGAATGATTTAATCATTGATGCTTATGTTATCAATGATACTTGTACATTTATTACTAAAAAAACACTAAACTATCTGAAATATTTTCTGGTCCCACTTACGTTGATCAAAGTATATTGATGCAAAAATATCATGTGGTTGGCTCGTATTCTAAAGTTTTTTGATTGAATATGATATTAACCGCTTCTGCATCTTGCGCAACTTTGATGGCATCTTTGATTCGCATGATCGCATCCCTAATAAATTTGTGAGCACAACATTCATGGAATTCCTTGGTGTGAAATAGAATATACCATTCTCCACAGCTAACAACAGCTCATCCTTTTTACCGTCTCTTTGAGAATGCGGTGGTGGTAGGAAAAATTATATTCTAATTGTTACCGCTATTTTGGAGGAATTTGATTTCTTAGTGGTGACTCGTCATTCTCTTCCTGTAGACCTACATCTCCCTTCTCCTTTCTTTTTCCGACCACTAGTTTCTCAAACAAAGTCTTGAGCAATGTAATTATTAAGAGAGTTTGTTGCTTTTATTGTAATTAATTAAGAAGATTACCCTCAGCATACATGCCCAGGAGTCCATAAATCCATCTCACATCTCCCATTTCATATCTCTTCGATAGGAATCTGCCAACAGCGGAGCGAAATATTCATTCCTCCAGCATATTCGGTTTTGCTTCCTTTGAAGTCAGCCACGAAAGGCTGCATCCAGTCGTCAGTAGATGGAAAGGCGAAAATGTTCCGAAGAATTCACTCCAATGAGGTTTTCAGCCAGCAGAATTAGGAGAAAGTTCTTAAAGCCTCTCAAAGATTGAAAATATCTACTATTTATTTAATTAGAAGACAGCTTCTCATATTTGAAGGCTTACAAACTCATCACACGCGATAACAGAGATGGATTCAAAGTAAAAGCGGGGCCAACAGTAATGACACTGAAGGCTTTTATTGCATCAAGGGGAAAATTACCTGAAGGGGAGATATCCACAAAGCCGGTATCAGAACTTGGACGCGAAAGCAAGGCCTTCACTCTTAAGTTGCTCCACGTCCGCAGCCGGCGGCTGGAGCCTGGCGACCTTGGCGATGGCCTTGTTCTCCTCTGGAGTGCCGGATTCAAGGAATGCGCCGAAAACCTTCCCATCTTTGATCCAGTACGAGCCAAATTTCTGGTTAGGGGAGGATGGGTCGCTGTCGCCGAACAGAACTGCATCACCGACGTTATCACCGTAGAATTGCCAGGAGAGATCAAATGCACGGGAATAGAAGTATGGGAGGTAGTCGTATTCTTCAATGGTCTTTCCTTCCTCGCTCGCCTTGAGCGCCTGGAACACGGCAGAACTGAGGACGCTGAGACAAGATACAAAGAATGCCGGCCGAGGGAGGGGAAAGATTGAACCATACCTTCACGGCCTGTTCTGCAGATTTTCTTGAATGATCGACATGCTCTACTCTTCGCAGCTCGTTGTACAGCTTCAGCGGAAAGGTGGCAACGTCTCCCACAGCATAAACACCAGGGACGCTTGTCTTGAAGAATCCATCGGTCTGGAAGAAGAAAATAATTAATATGAAATATTCAGCTCCTTGGTAATTATTCACAAAAACATTGATCAAAATTGTATAATGTTTGTGGGGCATATAATAGCAACTCATTGTGGCAAGCATTTAAAATCATTTTCTAATAATTGTGCCTCCAAAAAAGCATTCACAAAAGGTGTTAAGATGCCTTAAATCTTAAAGGTTAATTACCGGGGCCTCCTCTAGGACTTTACCTAATTACCTGGACCTCCTGTCTACTTTTTAAAATTACAATAAACTCCACTCTAATGGTCCATTTGACGAGGTGCCTTTGCTTCGGTAAATTTGGACAAAAACGTTACCGTTCTAAATTATGTGCTTGGCAGCATGACAACGGTTATGACCGTCATAAAAAAACTATTTTTGAACATAAAAGTGACTGTAGTTCCTTAAGTGTGGGCGATGTTCATGAATGACAGTTCATAACCACCGTGTTCAAGACCGCTACTGCCGTGCCAAACAAACCTTAAGTTTGCAGTGTTACAAGATCCTTTCATTCACTTAACATATCCTATGACCACGCCCCTCTAAGGGAGTAGTCTATTGTACTAAAAATTAACAATATAAATTCAGAAGGGAGGTTCAGGTATTTTCATAAGGTATCATGGTCCTAAATTTAGAGTGCACCGTGTATGTTCCTGTGTTGCATGATCCTTTGGCTGATACTTTCTTCTTCCTTTTTGTTTGATTATCCCCTAAGAAAAGGCTCTTTGGAATTTAACAGATTCAGAAGCTAAAACCTGGTGACAAATGGAAAAAGAGGGACGATATTGTGACAGATTGAAGTGCCTAAATTAAATTATAATAGACTGATGACTGTAGTTTTCAAGCTAAAGTATGAACAAATCATATTCCATGATTGGGAAATTTACAAATTCATGGTATATTAAATAAGCAGTTGAAGAGATCAAGATGAAATATAACCTTTATTCCTCCTTTCTCTTCATCAACTTGGCCCTTGAAAAGTGTTGTGAGAGGTCTACCGCCAACACCAACAACAACAATATCAGCATCCAGCACTCTTCCATCCTTCAGTTTTACTGTCGTGACCTGATTATGATCTTAAGCATTAGAACATATGATGACAAAATATATATATAACCTGTGCAACGTTTAAGAACTTACATCGCCATTAGCATTAGAGTCGAACCCAGTAGCCACTGTCCCCTTGATTATTTGAATTCCCTTGTTCGCATAGTAACCCTCGTAGAAAGCAGCAATTCCAGCAGTAAAGAGACGAGGCACTGCGAGTACAAAAAAGGGCTTGAATATTTCATCTACGTTCTCAATGACTTTGGTTCTGTTTGGGACAACTGGGCGTTTTAGCAGTAGCAGTGTGAAACTGTGATAGTAAACACAGTAATGACAGTTAAACTACATTTTGAATTTTTGTGATAGTTTTTTTCCACAAATTCTACTTTGTATGGTCTGGGTGTTCAAGACCGCTAAAGTTTGACGACAGCAGCATGACTAACAGAGGTATTTTGGACAAAAACACCGGTTTGGAAAAATAGAATTCGTGATTACACCTACAGAAACACCACCTACGAAGGAAATTACGGTCGCAACTGCTGCCACACTCCCACCGCTCTCCCAAACATAGCCTTATTCACTATTTTCCAATCTTTTCTAGCAAATGAAGCTCTATTTAATACTGGGCTGGGAAAAGAAGAGCAACTTACTGCACCATGGCTCAGGGTACACCATCGTGACATCAAGATCGTTTAATTTTAGCACTGCGCTAAGTTCAAGGCCAATGTATCCACCTCCAACAATCACAGCCTTGCCATTCTTCTTGCTCCTTATCACTTCCACAAGTTTATCGGCATCGTCGATCTCCCTCAGGTATAATATATTGTTTGCATTTGCCCCTTCGACGCCAAAGTCGCTAAGCTTTATAGTCTGCATGGAACAAAAAAAATATCACAAAAGATTTGGGTTCCCCATTTTACCCCAAGTTTTTTCCCTTTTTTACTCAAGAAAAAATATGAAATAATTTCAAAGATATAATTTATTAATTATGTTCAATTTATAATTCCTCCACCTTTGCACATTGCAAGGCATACTGCTCGAGATTGAGTATTGTCGTCGCAATACATGGCATGTGGGGGGACCACGTGAATGACAACTTGTGTATGTGCGCACTTGTGCATAAGCGTATATATATGCACACGCACATAAATAATCGCCAGCAGGCAAGCTTGCAACATCGTTTGTGGTGTAAATCGAAGTTAAAAAAAAGGCTGTACAAGATTGACTGAAAAGCAGTCTTTAATCTACGGATACAAGAATCAAAAGAAAAAAAGTAGTATATGGAAAGATTGAGAGTCAAGAACAAAAGAAAATTTCTTAACAAGACTTCATGAGAACGATGTGTATAAACAATAAAAGGAAATGTCTGATATACCGATGAACCAGTAGCAATGATCAAATTGTCATAGGTGAAAGTTGCACCGGTAGCACTAGTAAGAGTCTTCTCAGAAAGCTCAGCTTTCACAATTTCAGTGTTTAGTACCAGCTCTATACCTGCAGTTGAAAAGATGCAAATTCAGCACATACAAATTTTTTCCATTGGAGCATTTAAAATAGGTAAGAAATGCATGAATTACCTTTTTCAGAATACCATTCAGGAAGTAATCTCTCTCCGCCACTCCCGACACATGTATGAAAACCAGGCAATCTCGCGGGACCTAAAAACCAGACATATCGGCAATCAGAGAGGAATAGCAGCCCCTATAGAACTAATTCATCATAACTAAAAAATTCAAATTGTGGTATGCTTTTCGCTAGCATAATGTATGAAAAGCTAAATTCAGTAATAATCATGTCATGATGAATTCATAACTGAGAACAGGAATAAGAAAATTGGCATAATGAATTAGATTTGGCATGTCCTTAGTTAAAGAGAAATTGGGGTAGCCTCAGCCTAAAAGAAAAAAGGGTAAAAAAAAACACAGCCTGGTGGTGCACAAGGCATCCCCGCGGAGCGAGGGTCCGGAGAAGGGTCCCACCTCAAGGGTGAAATATAGGCAAACCTTACCTTGCAAAGAAAACAGAGTATTCTATAAAAATTACGGAAGACCTCTAGGCCTAATGATGTAGGAGTAGGCTAGTGGTGCTCGGAAACTATGACTAGGTGCGGGTGCATGAGTGACACTATTACAACCATAAATGCAATGCAACCGTTGGTGGCGGCGACGATTAAATTAAGCAATGAAATTAATAGCACCACGCAAATAATTGAATCAGAAAACAAACAGTTAGTTTCAGCAATTTTTATAATGGTTTCCTCCGCTCGGAGGACCAAAGCAAAGTGTGCGGCGAATAACTCCTCCTGCAATTATTAGTATACTAGAACCAATTTCCACACAAGCAATAGTCGCAGCACAATACAGTAAATCACCAAATGAAAATGTCAAATCAAAGAATACAATACCACAAAGCTCACTGCATAGAGGGCTGAACCGAGACACTGGAGATTTGGAGGGCCGGATGTGTAGATCGGTGATCGGAGGTGGAACCGGTGGCGAGGCGACGGTGACGGTGGCTGCCCTCGGCGGAGAACGGTGCGTACGGACAATAAAATGGTGGATCCGGCCACAAATAAGTAGATTCGGGCCGGGGGTGGGTAGATCCGCTATTTAGGGTCGGATCCGGGCAAAAATGGAAAGTTGTGCGGTGGAAATAATGGATCGGGGGGCTAGAATCCTAGATCTGGACTGATCTAGAATTTTAGGGTTATCGGGATGGTGGATCCACGGGAAGGAAGAAGTAGAGGGTCGGAGTGAACAGTGTTTTCGGGTGAACAGTCGGTGAACAGTGTTTTCGGCGAACAGTTCCGTGAACAGTGTTTCGGTGAACAGTACCGTAAACAGTGCTCGGGTTGGAATTTGGGGGTTGTAGGGGCTGCGGATGAGGATTTCGGAGGGGGGAGAAGAAGGCTATGGATGGGTAGTACCTTGGGAGGAAGTTTGAGCGTCTAGGAGTCGTCACCTAGGGTTCCACGGCGTCGGCACCGGGGAGGGATCGCTGGAATCCGGGAATGATTCTTCTCCAAATTCAACAACGACTGAATTCAGCCTCTCTACATCCTATTTATAATAAAAGAGAAGCTAGGGCATCCCCATCAACGGCTATGATTGGTTGGTGGGTTCGTCCATAAAAATACATCAAAATAAACTGAAAAAAATTAAGTAATATAGCATTTTGATTCGCGGCAACGCTCCGGACGCAATCGCGGAGCCCGATCGTCGATCCGAGCACGCCATATATGGAAAGTTGCCAAATCAGCCCCGAACGGGCCCAAAACGCGTCCTCGTCTGTGCTCCGCATCAATCTCCCCGGCTTGAAAGAATTCATCTCCCGATGAATAGGGATCAAAATTCTCTCGCTGCATGCAAGGTAAAACTCGAAGAAGTCCGCCAGAGGTCGCCCAAGTGTCGTCGCTGGAAAGTGTCCTCGCCGATCAACTCCCCCTGACTGAAAAGATGTCATCTCCGGTAAATGGAGACGGACGTGCTGAAGTCGAAGTCCAGGGGTGAATCGATCAAGCTCTGCTGCAAATACCCAAGAGTCATCAATGTCTGTAGTGGGAATGCACTGGTGGAGTCTGGTCTCCATGAAGCTCTCAACGCTCAACTCACGAGTCGTGGATCCCGATGCGATCGGTGGTGCCTGTGGTGAAACCAAAGAAGACGAGTCCCCAGGTGGGTGGAGATCAACAATGGGTGGGGACGTATGAGGGTGATATGGTAACGACGGTGGGGATGGGGGTGGCTGGGTATCTCCACTGCTCGGGTCCACATACTCATGAGATTCATAGTATGGAGTCAGATCTTCAACATTAAACACAGGGCGAATTCCCATACTGGCCGGGATGTCAAGTCGGTAGGCGTTGGTCCCAATACGACTAATAATGGAGTACGGATTCATTCGCCTCGCGCTTAACTTCTAGGCAGGCCCCGAAGGGAGCCTCTCAGGGCGGACTCGCACCATTACCTTCTCGCTTACATTAAATATTTGCTCTCGCCTTCGCTTAACTGCATGGGCTTTGTAATTTTCATTGTTTGTTAATATTCGTCGGCGGACCGACTCATGCAAATCAAGCAAATGTTGTGCTAATGACTCAGCAGACTCATGCAGGTAATGCAAATGATGAAAAGACAACATGACAGACACGGTACACTCCTTATAGGAAAATCTAATAATTCCTGAGATGTCTCTCAAATGTGGTGGCCTATCAGGAGGTTCTTTCGGTGGAGTGTAGACAAACTCATCCTGTGTGTGACGAGTGCTCAGATGACCGTGAGAGACAACTATACTCAAATACCGGCTCGTAAAGAGCCAAATGTCTCTCGGGGAACGTAGCGTATCAGGGGGGTCCCCAGGAGGTGTGTAAGAAAAGTCATCATGAACGACCACCTGAGTGAAAATCGTGTACACCGACTAGAAGTCGTGACTCTAAAATATGGTGATGGAGGGACGAACGACGACAATAACTAGACATGGATGAACCTAAAAACTCTATATGACCTACCACTACAAAGCATGCAAATGGTCTAACCTCCCTCTGATACCAATTTGATGTAAGAGTAGGCTAGTGGTGCTCGGAAACTATGACTCTAGGTGCGGGTGCATGAGTGACACACTATTACAATCATAAATGCAATGCAACCGTTGGTGGCAGCGACGATTAAATTAAGCAATGAAATTAATAGCACCACGCAAATAATTAAATCAGAAAACAAACAGTTAGTTTCAGCAATTTTTATAATGGCTTCCTCCGCTCGGAGGGCCAAAGCAAAGTGTGTGGCGAATAACTCCTGCAATTATTAGTATACTAGAACCAATTTCCACACAAGCAATAGTCGCAGCACAATACAGTAAATCACCAAATGAAAATGTCAAATCAAAGAATACAATACCACAAAGCTCACTGCATAGAGGGCTAAACCGAGACACTGGAGATTTGGAGGGCCGGATGTGTAGATCGGCGATCGGAGGTGGAACCGGTGGCGAGGCGACGGTGACGGTGGCTGCCCTCGGCGGAGAACGGTGCGAACGGACAATAAAATGGTGGATCCGGCCACAAATAAGTAGATTCGGGCCGGGGGTGGGTAGATCCGCTATTTAGGGCCGGATCCGGGAAAAAATGGAAAGTTGTGCGGTGGAAATAATGGATCGGGGGGCTAGAATCCTAGATCTGGATTGATCTAGAATTTTAGGGTTATCGGGATGGTGGATCCACGGGAAGGAAGAAGTAGAGGGTCGGAGTGAACAGTGTTTTCGGGTGAACAGCCCGTGAACAGTGTTTTCGGGTGAACAGTCCCGTGAGCATTGCCGTGAACAGTACTCGGGTTGGAATTTGGGGGCTGTAGGGGCTGCGGATGAGGGTTTCGGAGGGGGAGAAGAAGGCTATGGATGGGTAGTACCTTGGGGGGAAGTTTGAGCGCCTAGGAGTCGTCACCTAGGGTTCCACGGCGTCGGCACCGGGGAGGGATCGCTAGAATCCGGGAATGATTCTTCTCCAAATTCAACAACGACTGAATTCAGTCTCTCTACATCCTATTTATAATAAAAGAGAAGCTAGGGCATCCCCATCAACGGCTATGATTGGCCGGTGGGTTCGTCCATAAAAATACATCAAAATAAACTGAAAAAAATTAAGTAATATAGCATTTTGACTCGCGGCAACGCTCCGGACGCAATCGCGGAGCCCGATCGTCGATCCGAGCACACCATATATGGAAAGTTGTCAAATCAGCCCCAAACGGGCCCAAAACGCGTCCTCGTCTGTGCTCTGCATCACCTAATCACATGCCAATTTTGTCCATTCAATACAATGGATCAAAGTAAAGTGATACTGAGAACCGCACATGAAAAGCATGCTGCGTAATTTGGTTCTCATAATTTAACAGAATCTAAGCATCCAACCAAAAATTAATTGGTTATAGGTGGAGTCGTGGAGAGGCTCTATATAATATTGCATGCACACTACATAAGTTTCCTTATATATGACTAAATTCTCAACATATCCCTTTCATGTAGGGTATCTTCCTTCTAACACGACTTTTTGTTCAATTGGGTGGTGTAAGTATGGGCGGCCAAGCTCAGCCTATGTTGATACCTACGAAGCACAAATACTTAAAAATACTCTACGTATTGGCTCAGACAAGTATCGGATACGGGAAACCGCCGGAAACACGTTTCCAAAACTCTAGGAAACGTATTTTTAAATTTTTTTAAAAACTTTAATTCGGAAACGCTTATCCGTGCGGAAGAGTCCTGCCAATTATTTCACGCCTTAAATATTCAAGATTTAGGTTTACGCCATTCACTTTTTTGTGCGCCCGAAGTTCTCCCACATCACGCCTCTGTCGAAGCTCTCCCTCTCTTGCCGATGTTGCCATGCTATTGCTATTGCTCAACTGACGCTTTTCCTCCTCTTCGTCTTCCTCTTCTTGTTCTTCCTCCTCCACCGCCTCTTCTTCTTTTTCTTCTTCCTCCTCGTCTTCCTCTTCCTCTTCTTCTTACTCCTCTTCTCTTCTTCTTCTTCTAAGGCTCCGTTTGGGGGCACTTATTTTCACCAGTCAAGTGCTTACGACCGCATGAATCGGACCTTAATTAAGGTCGGATTCATGCAGTCGTAACCGCTTGACCGGTGAAAATAAGGCCCCCCAAACGGAGCCTAACTTTATTATTCTCCCTTAAAATAGAATGTTGAAAATTTTGCAGATGCAATTTTAATAAATAAGGAAGCAGCAACAATAGAGATTGAAGTAGCTAAAAATACAACAGCAGCACCAAGATAACTTTTTGATGTGGCACGGGCATCACACCTGCCCGCCACCCTGGAGTCCCACCAGGGGGCCCACCTTGGAGTCTACCAAGGGGGCTTTCATCAGGTCCGCAGACCGTGCACCCCAACCAGCTCTCCGTCATGGATTCAGCACCAAGCGGCAGGTTGTTGAGGCCCGGGATCGAACACCCGACCTCCTAGATAAGAGTCTTTCAGCAACCTGCCTACATGGCGGAGAGCTGGTTGGGGTGTACGGTCCACGGACCTGATGAAAGCCTCCTTGGTGGACTCCAAGGTGGGCCCCCTGGTGGGACTCCAGGGTGGAGGGCAGATGTGACGCTTGTGTCGCATCAAAAAAGTGCACTTTTATGATGCGGCACAGACGTCACACCTGCCCGCCACCCTGGAGTCCCACCAGCGGGCCCACCTGGAGTCAGCACCAGGCAGCTTTCATCAGAGTCGCGGCCCGTACACCCCAACAAGCTCTCCATCATGGAGTCACCACCATGCGACAGGTTGTTGAGGCCAGGGCTCAATCCCCAGACCTAGATAAGAGGCCTTCACCAGCGCACTCATCAAGATCGAGCCCCAGCCTCAACAACCTATCGCATGGTGGTGACTCCATGGCGGAGAATTGGTTGGGGTGTACGGGTCGTGGCCCTGATGAAATACGTCAGGTGTTGACTCCAGGTGGGCCCCCTGGTGGGACTCCGGGGTGGCAGGCAAGTGTGACGCCTATCCTGCATCACTTTTCTTTCATTTCAAGGAATAAAAGGTGATTAGATAAAATTGCCTATTGAACTAGCTAGTCTTGTTCAGCTTATTGTTGAGGTAATAACATTTTTTCCCATTGCTGAGATAGTTTTTCGCTTTTTCAATGGGTTAGATCTTGATATGTAATGGGTTTTAATACTGAGCAAATGCATCTCTTTTGACATCAATTGTGAAGATTCCTTTTCTTAAACCTTACTGATGTTATTTATTGTGCTTAAGAAGCTTGTTTATCTATATTTTATGTCATTTTCAACTATTGAAATCTCATCAAAAGAAGCAGTGGAAGAATCCTCATCTCTAATCAAGCATCGGTATCAACATTAAGAGTTGCTTTGATTTATCATTATGAGTTGCTTTAGCATTATGAATTGCTAGAGAAGGATATTGTAATATTTAGACCCCTCATTATGAGTTGCTTTAACAATAATCTGAAGCTTGAACTCTCATTAAGCTTCATCATTTGCAAAATTTTCTCAACTATGTGGTCGGCTTCAAGAATCCTCAATTTTCATTCACATTAATAACAAGTTCGAGATTATTTGCTAATTTACATTATTTGCAGTGTCTAGATTTTACATTATTTAGAACTCATTGAGATTATTTGTTCTTTAAATTAGGTCTTATCTTCCATAACATGGATTCAAGTAGCGTCGTTACTGAAAATGACGAAAAACCACTTTGAAAATATGTGACAACAGAGAACAAGTTAACCGGTAGCTCCAAGTACTTCAAGTGGAGTTGGAAGTGTTGGGATTGTTCGTGATAAGCGGAGAGAAATGATGATCAAGCGTTAGTGGAAAGAATCCAATTTCTAGTGCGTTCAATAATGAGAATAGAGCTCATTTGGATGCTTTAATTGTTGGGACATTTTATTCGGCGGGGTTGCCTTTCAATCTACCAAGAAATACTTATTGGAAAGAATCATATTCTTTTGCCGCTAGTCATAACTTTGCGGGATATGTACCACCCGGATATAATTCACTAAGAACCACCTTGCTATTGAAGGAGAAGATAGAAATTGAAAAAATATTAGATCATATTCGAGGGATGTGGGTAGAGAAAGGAGTTAGTATTGTAAGCGACGGATGGAGCGATTCACGAATAAGACTGCTCATTAATTTTATCACAATAACTAATTCAAAACAATGTTCTTGAAGGCAACTATTGTGAAGGTCAAACCAAAGACAAGTATTGCATTGTCTATTTGATCAAAGAGATAATTTTAGAAATTGGATATGAAAAAGTTGTTCAAGTTATAACAGATAATGTGCCAAATTGCAAGGGGGCGAACCAGCTAATTGAGAGTGAATTTCCATCAATTTTTTGGACTTCTTGTGTGATGCACACTCTCAATCTAGGTTTGAAGAATATATGTACCGCTAAGAATTCAGAGAATAATGCGGTTATGTGTGAAGAATGTTCGTGGATTGCCTATATTGGTGATGGCATGTTCATTAAGAACTATATAATAATCATTACATGAGATTAGCTATGTTTAATGAGTTTGTGAGCTTTAAATTATTTTCTATTGTAGAAACTCGTTTTGCATCAATTATCATCATGTTAAAATGATTCAAACTTATAAAGAATGGACTCCAAAGAATGGTTATTAGTGATCATTGGATTCTATATCGTGATGATTATATGAAAAAAGCGAGACCCGTGAAAGAGAAGGTCTTGGATGATGATTAGTGGGATTCCATTGAGTATATTCTTTCATTCACCGCTCCAATGTATGACATGATTCGCTTTTACGATACGGATAAGCCTTGTGATGGGGATCCATCAGATCGTGCACCAGAAGGGGTTCGCCGCAAGGCGGGATCCACGTTCGTGTATTCGCGCACGAGGACTTGATCGGATCGTTGATCCAACTCAGCGGATGTGTCCCGATCCGCGTCGCGAGTCGAGATCATATATTATTTTATATATTTTGGTTTATTATTGTTATATTTATGTATTTTTCCCACATATAAATCATAGCCGTTGATTGGGATACCCTAGTCTTCTTATCATTATAAATAGAGGTGTTAGGGGCTGAATGGGGGCATTGCAGAATTTTGGAGACTCTTCTTCCCGGATTCCAGCGATCACCCCTCGGTGCCGACGTCGTGGAGCTCTAGATGACGATTCCTAGGTTGGTTTTCTCCTCCCCTATCCTTCCCCTAACCCTTGTCATCATTTTCCATCCCTCAAACCCGTTCCCCAACCGCTGCCAGCCCTTAACCCCCCCCCCCCCCCCCAACCCAGCGGCCTGTTGTTCCAAGCACCTTGTAGCTGTCGGTTTCCAGATTATCCACTACCGGCTTGAATCCACCCCACCGCCACAGTTACAGCCCAAACTCCCTCCACCGCCGAACCTACCTGGCGGCAAACCCCCTCCCAACACAAAAACCCTTTCCTCCAAAGCCACCTCCCCTTTTGGCCGCAAACCCTAGCGGCTAGCCTTCCCCTTTTCGCGGATCCACTTCCCTGTCGTCTCCTCTCTCAAGATCAGTCCAGATCTGAGAAATTCAATCCCCGATCTGTCATCACCACCACTCATATTTCCTTTTTTTAGCCCGGATCCGCTCCTAAACATCGGATCCACCCTTCCCTTGCCTGGATCTACTCCCCCGTGACCGGATCTATCTATTTCCGGCCCGATCTCGCCATCCACCGTCGGGGACAGCCATCGCATCATTTCTCCTCCGTCGGTTCCTCCTTCGATCGCCGATCTACGCATCCGGATCCAAAATCTACAGTGCCTCGATCAGTCCGCTACTTTGGTGAGCCTCTCGTTGTATTGGAACATTTGATTTGACATTATTATTTATTGATTATCGTGTTTTGCTTAGATTCGTGCTTGTAGAAATTTGTTGCGATCCGATTATAATTTGCAGGTGGGACAAATTCGTCGCACGCTTAGCTTTGGCCCTCCGAGCGGAGGAAGACCATTACAAAATTGTTAAATTAAATGTTAGTTCTTTGTTCTTTAATTATCATGTGTGGTGTTAATATTTTCATTGCTCAAAATTAATCGTCGCCGTCACCGACAGTTGCATTGCATTTAGACTAAGGTTTGTGTGTCGCATATACATCCCGCCCCTAGTAGCCTTAATTCTGCGCACCCCCTTAGCCTACCCTACATCAATTGGTATCAGAGCCAGGTCGGGTCATTTGCATGCTCCGTAGTGGTAGAATTTTTAGAAGCATGGTAGATCCACAAATCACCGACGACCGAAGGGCGAGCTCGAATTCGGGCGCCGCTTTTGCTGAGTTTCAGCGCCTTATCCTAAATCATTTTGACACCTTAGGTGTCCAGTTCGATGATGTGCACCATGATCTTGTCGAGATGAATCTTTGTTTGGACCACTTAGAGAATGTCAGGGACACTCCAACACAGCATGACGATTCAATTGAGGACGACCTGATGCTCCTCCACGTCCTAGCCAGCACCTGAGAGATGGTCAGCCTCCAGTAGACCTCCACCGTCGTGATCTTCCTCACCGAGCCCCAGCTCTGCCGGCAAGGCGAAATCCTGATCCGTCGCGTGATAGACCCCCATATCAGCGTGATGAGTATCGTATGCCATGTTAGCCTCAGCCTGATCTCAGAGATCGTGTACCCCCGCACGGTTGCCGTGATCATCAGTTCATCACCGCAATGAGTATTATCCCCCGGGTCGGAGAGAGCGCGGTCCCCCACCCGCTTGATACGTCTACGCCCATGATGATTACCCCGAGGATTATCCCGACCCACGGAGAGGTGGCCACCACTTTGACATCACTCGTCATATTTGACTCGACACCCCTTCGTTCGATGGTCGTCTGGATCTGAAAGCCTTCAGCGATTGGCTCTTGGACATGAACCACTATTTCGAGTGGTATGATATGAGTGACGAGCGTTGTGTTCGCTTCGCAAACATGAAGCAGGTCGGACATGCAAGGTATTCCGGATTAGCGTAGAGAGCTTTGGAGCGAGATGTTTATTACCCCATCGTCAGATGGGATGAGATGAAGCAAAGGTTGAGCGAGAAGTACCTCCCCGCGTACTACCGAGACCAGTTATTTGAGCAGTTACAGAACTTACGGCACGGGACACTCACTGTCGTTGAGTATATGGCTCGTTTCGACGAGCTAGTCGCTAGGAGTGACGTCTCAGAGGAGCCTATTGCCACTGTCTCTTGTTTCAAGGCAGGCCTATGTTCTGAAATTCGAAGAGAGCTGATTCCCCATCGCTTAGAGACCATCGATCAAATATTTCAGCACGCTCTCGAGTACAGGAAGTAACTCTGGTCATCTAGCACGAGGAAGTTCCCCTCTCGGACTGATTCCACGACTTTTAGGAAACCAGCTCCGCCCCAGACCATCGCGGTTGCACCCTCACGTGTTCCCGCGGACACGAAGGGCAAGTCCGTCGCCACTAATGGCCAGCGATCTGGGTGTATTCTGTGTTATAGATGTTCCGGCAGAGGACATGTGGCGACGCAGTGCCCTACGCGGACCCTGCTAATTGAGGATGAAGAGCAGGGTTTAGAGGAGGATGAGGAGGTTACGGAGGAAATTAAGGCCACTGTCGAAGAAGGTTGGGAGAGTGAAGCAGAGAGATCATTGGAGGTGGAGTGATTAGACGCCTCCTACACACCCCTCGTGTAGATGAGGATTGGCGACGCACCACCATCTTTTACACGTACTTTCCTAGTGCAGACGGACCCTGCAAGTTGGCCATTGACAGTGGGAGTTGCGTGAACATCGTGGCCCAAAAGGGGCTTGACCGTATAGAGGTAAAGGATGAGCCTCACCCCCACCCATATCATGTTGTCTGGGTAGATAAGACTGCGATTCAGGTTACCCAGTGATGTCTTGTGCCTATTAGCATTGCCTCCTTCCAGGACCGAGTCTGGTGTGATGTCATCCCTATGGACGTCACCCATGTATTACTCGGCCGCCCATGGCTTTTTGATCGCGACGTCACGTGTTTCGGCCGTTCGAACACGTGTGTCTTCTACAAAAGGGGCGGAAGATTACGTTGACACCAACCCAACTCAGGGAGTGATCCAAAGGTGTAGTTGAGCCGTCTGTGAGTACGAGTGCCTCGAGACCCCAACATATCTTGAGGCAAGGTGAGTTCCTGCGAGATAGTACTGAGTCGAACATCATTTACATTGTGGTCGCCACTCAGGCATCCGAGGACACCCCTGTTGACCACCCCCTAGCGGTGCGTCCCCTTATAGATGAGTTTGCGGATATCATGCCTGATGAGCTCCCCGATGAGCTGTCCCCTCCACGGGACATTCAACATGCTATTGAATTAGTCCCGGGGGCTTCTCTCACAAACCTGCCCCATAATCGTATGCACCCTGATGAGCACGCTGAGCTCAAGAGGCAGGTTGACGAGCTTCTTCGGAAGCAGTTTATTTGTGAGAGTATGAGTTTGTGTGCGGTTCCCGCCCTTCAATCCCTAAGAAGGACGGCAGTTGACGTATGTGTATCGACAGCCGCGACATTAACAAAATCACGGTCATGTATCGCTTCCCGATCCCACGACTCGATGACTTAATGGATACTATGTATGGTGCCCAGATTTTCTCCAAGATCGATATTCGCAGTGGGTACCATCAGATACGAGTTCGTGAGGGAGATGAGTAGAAGACCGCATTTAAGATCAAGGACGATCTATATGAGTGGCTAGTCATGTCATTCAGGCTATCTAATGCCCCGAGCACCTTCATGAGAGTTATGACGAAGGTGTTGCGACCCTACATGGGCAAGTTTCTGGTGGTTTATTTCGATGACATACTGATCTATAGCCAGACTCAGGCCGAGCACCTAAATCATCTGAGACTGCTCTTCGACACCCTTCACCAGGAGAAACTGTATGTGAACTTGAAGAAATGCTCATTCTTGTCGAAGTTTGTTCACTTCTTAGGATTCATCGTGTCTTCTACGGGAGTTTCTGTCGACCCTGAGAAGGTCAAGTCCATTCAAGATTGGTCTGTGCTTGCGGCCATCCACGAGGCTCGCAGTTTCCATGGACTTGCCACCTTTTATAGGAGGTTTGTCCATGGATTTAGTGCGATCATGGCCCCCTCCACGAGCTGTCTTAAGAATAGAGAGTTTCAGTGGACCCCCGCGGCCACCAGAGTCTTTAAGGAAATTAAAGAGGGACTTGCGACGGCTCCCGTTCTGAGATTGTCGAGGATTTTATCCGTGCTTTTGAGGGCGCATATGATGTGTCTGGTGTTGGTATCAGTGACGTATTGAGCCAGGAGGGACACCTAGTTTCTTACTATAGTGAGAAACTGAACGAGGCAAAACAGAAATATCTCGAACTATGATCGAGGGTTTTATGTTATTATCCAGTTTCTGCGCTACTGGAGGCACTATCTCCTTCCCCGGTAGTTTGAGTTATATTCCGACCACCGGGCCTTACGTTATCTCGACTCGCAGCGCAAGCTAGGACATAGGCATGCCAAGTGGGCCGAGTGTCTTCAAAACTTTCATTATGTTCTCAAGCACTGAGCTGGTGTTGAGAACAAACCGGCTGATGCGTTGAGTCGCTGTGTCTCCCTGCTGCAGACGATGACCGTACATGTAGACGGGCTTGAGAGAGTGATCTAGAGTACCCTACATGCCCCGAATTTGGCGAGATTTACACCACCCTGTCCCGAGACCCACCAGACCCTGTTGAGGGCTATCAGATCTATGAGGGATACATGTACCGGGGCTCCCTCATGTGCATTCCCCAGACTCTGTACCGTGATTACTTGATTTGGGAGTTGCATGCGGGTGGGGCCGCATTACACTTTGGGCGAGATAAGTCCATATCCATTGTTGAGGACCGTCTCTACTGGCCCAACCTTAAGAAGGATGTGGCTCGTGTTGTCCGCCACTGCCATACCTGGCAAACGGCAAAGGGTGTCAAGCAGAACACGGGTCTGTACGCGCCTTTATCTGTTCCACATCACCCTTGGGAGGACATCAGTATGGACTTTGTTCTCGGACTCCCCCGCACTCTGCGGAAACACGACTCCATCTTCTTGGTGATCGATCGGTTTTCGAAGATGCCGCACTTTATTGTTTGTTGTAAGACGGCGGATGCAACTCACGTAGCATATATCTTTATGAGGGATGTTTGTAGATTGCATGGTCTACCCAAGTCGATCGTGACAGACCGCGATGTGAGATTCATGAGTTACTTCTAGAAGACCCCGTGGCGCAAAACTGGCACCATTCTTAGATTTTCCTCGGCATATCATCCACAGACGAACGGACAGACCGAAGTAGTGAATCAGAGCTTAGAGAATCTTTTGAGGTGTCTAGTAGGTGAGCATGTAGGTGTAATTGGGACTTAGATCTTCCAGTTGCGGAGTTTGCTTATAACAGTTCCGTCAATAGGTCCACCGGGTTGAGTCCATTTCATATAGTATCAGGATATGACCCTAGGAAGCTCATTGACCTCGTCCCGAGTCCCTTAGAATCGCGCTCTAGTGAGTCTACTGAGTCATTTGCACAACATTTGTATGAGTTGCATGAGTCAGTTCACCGACGAATAATAACGAGCAATGAAAATTATAAAACTCATACAAATAAGCGAATGCGAGAATAGATATTTAATGAAGGCGAGAAGGTAATGGTGGGAATCCGTCCAGAGAGGCTTCCCTCGAGGCCTGCCAAAAAGTTAAGCGTCAGGCGAATGGGCCCCTAATCTATTATAAGTCGTATTGGGACAAACGTCTACCGACTCGACATCCCGGCGAGTATGGGAATCCATCCAGTATTTAATGTCGAGGATCTGACGTTGTACTTCGAGCCTCGCGAGTATGTGGACCCGAGCAGTGGAGATACCCAGTCGCCCCCACCCCCACTTTCGTTGTCTTACTCTCATACTCCACCTACGTCTAATAGCCACTACAGTCCACCCACCGCTGACACCCACCCACCTGGGGATTCGTCTTCTCTGGTTTCGCCGATGGCACCGTCGATCGCACTGAGTTCCACCACTCGAGAGATGAGAGATGAGAGCATCACAGAGGTCAGATCCCATCAGTTCGTTCCCACCACAGACGGGCTACGTTGTCGCTACTTGGTACATTGGCAAGGTCGTCCAGACGCCGACGACGCTTGGATACTACCAGCAAAGCTCAATCGACTCGCCCCTGGACTTCGACTTCAGTATGATCGTCTCCATTCATCAGAGATGAATGTTTTTCAGTCGAGGGGAGTTGATGGGGATCCATCAGATCGTGCACCAGGAGGGGTTCGTCGCAAGGCGGGACCCACGTTCGTGTATTCGCGCAGTAGGACTTGACCGGATCGCCGATCCGACTCCTCGGATGTTTCCGGATCCGCGTCGCGAGTCGAGATCATATATCACCTTATATATTTCGAATTATTATTGTTATATTTATTTATTTATTCACCGGCCAATCATAGTCGTTGATTGAGATGTCCTAGTCTTCTTATTAAATAGAGGTGTTAGGGGTTGAATGAGGGCATTACAGAATTTTGGAGACTCTTCCCGGATTCCAGCGATCACCTCTCGGTGCCGACGTCGTGGAGCCCTAAATGACGATTCCTAGGTTGGTTTTCTCCTCCCTTATCCTTCCCTTAACCCTTGCCATCATTTTCACCCCTCAAACCCGTTCCCCAACCGCTGCCAATCCTCAAACCACCCCCCAAACCCAGCGGCCTGCTGTTCCCAGCACCTTGCAGCAGCTGATTTCCAGATTCTCCACTGCCGGTCTGAATCCACCCCACCACCACAGCTACAGCCCGAACTCCCTCCACTACCGCCCCTACCTGGTCGCAAACCCCCTCCCAATACAAAAAACCTTTCCTCCAAAGCCACCTCCCCTTTGGCCGCAAACCCTAGCCTCTAACCTTCCCCTTTTTCTGGATCCACTTCCCCGTCGTCTCCTCTCTCAAGATCAGTCTAGATCTGAGAAATTCAACCCCCGATCCGTCTCCCCACCACTCATATTAGCTCGGATCAGCTCTTAAACATCGGATCCACCCTTCCCTTGCCCGGATCTACTCCCCCGTGGCCGGATCTATCTATTTTCGGCCCATTCTCGCCATCCACCGTCGAGGACAGCCACCGCATCATTTCCCCGCCGCCGGTTCCTCCTTTGATCACCGATCTACGCATCCGGATCCAAAATCTACAGTGCCTCGGTTAGCCCGCTACTTTGGTGAGCCTCTCGTTGTATTGGAACATTTGATTTGACATTATTATTGATTGATTATCGTGCTTTGCTTAGATTCGTGTTGTAGAAATTTGTTGCGATCCAATTATAATTTACAGGTGGGACAAATTCGCCGCACGCTTAGCTTTGGCCCTCCGAGCGGAGGAAGGCCATTACAAATTTGTTAAATTAAATGTTAGTTCTTTGTTCTTTAATAATCATGCGTGGTGTTAATATTTTCATTGCTCAAAATTAATCGTCGTCGTCACCGACGGTTGCATTGCATTTAGACTAAGATTTGTGTGTCACATCTACATCCTGCCCCTAGTAGCCTTGGTTTTGTGCACCCCCTTAGCCTACCCTACATCACCTTGTCTTCATTTAGTATATGATATGTAGGACAATGATTAAAAGGGTAAGGAAGGCTATCTACTCTCATGAGAGGAAAATAGGAGAAGATGTGTCTACCTTTTTTGAAATAGTGCATGCTATACTTGTGGATCGTTGGAATAAGAATAGCACTCTGCTTCATTACTTTGCGCATTCATTGGATCCAAGGTACTTATTTTTTAATTATAAATTTATAATTTTTCTTTTGTATGAATGATTTTTAACTCAATAAATTTTTTTATTTCACTAGATATTATAGTGAACAATTGCTAGCAGAGGATCCATATAGAGTTGCTCCTCATAAAGATCAATAAGTTAGCAAAGAAAGAATTAAATGCTTGAAAAAAAGTTTCCCAAGCTTAATGGAGTGCAATGTGGTCGCCAAGGAGTATGCAGAGTTCATTGACAAATCGAAGGATTTTAACGATTATGATTCAATTCCAAATCGTTATCTCTTAGATCCAAATACTTGGTCGATAAATCATGACTCGCCGGCCACTTCACTTCAAACCATTGCATTGAAGTTATTAGTACAACCATCATCTTCTTCATGCTTCAAAAGAAATTGGAGTACTTACTTATTTATCCATTCAATAAAAAGAAATAGAATGACACCACAACGCGCGGAAGATTTAATAAATATTTATAGCAATCTTCGACTTCTTTCTAGAAGAGATCAAAAATACAATGAATGAGAGTCTATATTGTGGGATATTGCGGGCGATGGATTTGAGGTATTCAAAGAGGTAGGTACACTTGAGATAGCTAGCTAATCTATCGCTTGATGAACCAAGGTTGGAGCGCTCGATTATTGAAGAAGATGATGATGAAGTTGATACTATTGGAATGAATGTTAAATTTTTAAACTTGATATTTTTCATGTGAATATAACGAAACAATGATCAATTGATATAATGATGTGGCCATGTGATACATTGTTCTTTATGTTTCCTTGAATCTTCTCTATATTTTTATAGTATTATATGAAATGTTATTTATAGCATTATATGAAATGTCAATGATGTATAATATAAGTTTGAAGTCTCGATTTTTGTATGTGTGGTCTATGTTGTAGTCTTAATAAATTTGTTTCGTTACAATTCAAAATATGCACAAAAAATTTGTTAGTTATCTTGTTTTTATATTAATTAATACTTATATTAAAATAATTAAAAATTTTAAAAATGTTTCTTGTATCGTTTTTTTTTTAAATCACATTTCTGGTATCCGTTTCATATCGTGTCCCATTTCCGTTCCCGTGCTACATGGGTTGATACCATATTAGTACCTAAGCATCCAACATAAAATAAATTGGCTATAGGTGGAGTCGTGGAGAGAATCAATATTACATTAAATGCATATGGCTACATGAGTTTTCGAATGTGGGACAAAATTTTAAATGAAAGTAATTGAAAGATATTTACATTGGCTACTCGTAAATGAATATTGGGAAAACAACTGAAAGCAAGGATAGTATCCTTAAGTATTTCTTGTTCACAAGTGGCTACAATACCACCACGACTATCAGGGATAAGTTCGACTGCACAAATTGTAACTGGGAAGAAAATTCTGAAGGTTCAAATTAAGCTCAAAATGAATTTAAAAGATTACTAAAGCGTGACTTTTTATCAATCATTCATATTTGCTTCTTAAAAGAGAGAAATAGGTCAAATATATTTAAAATCACTAATTGCATACAGACTTTGAGGGAAAAGGTAAGCCTTGCTAAGAGCCGGTCTTTCATAAGGAGCTACCTGAAAAAAAGATAAGTATATTAGGAATGACAATAAAAACCAATAAAAGCCTGAAAAGAAAAATAACTAGAAAAAAAAAATTTCAAAGTATACTGGAGGAAGTCTTAGTTTGATCTAATAAAGTGGGTCATTGCCACATAAATTTATAACATTAATAAGTACAAAATAAAATGTTATCATTCCATGTAGCCACTTCTCATTTCCTGCAAATCCAAATTCAATTATTTGGATTTATTTGGATTCGAAGTGCCGCAGTTTTTTAAAATGAAATTAACACAAATAATTGAGGCATATTACTTATAGCATGATCGTGACTGGAATGAGCTCCCAGTAATATGGTTTATAGACATCAATCAATAAACTGAACAAAAGGTCTGCTGTTACGGGTCTGCAAACTTTATGTAGTCGTGGCTAAACAAAAGGATTTCGTAAGATCAGTAAATTGCCTCATATGACATCAATAAGGACAAGATATTCATTAAAAAAAACCTAAAACAGATAAGATATTTTATTATTCAAGTATTTAAAAAAATAACATATAGGTGTGTTCACTGAACCCATTCATAACTCTCAGTGAACACATGTCCACTGAACTTTGATTTCATTGTTATTAACGATAGAATCAGAGCAGAACAGGAGTAAATGTTTTAGGATTACTGATCCTACTTACACTATAGTTTCCATTCATAAGCTTGTCCTTCAAATAATAGGGTGGTCTTCCTTCACTCATTGAGTATCAACAAAGAAGAAAGAGTGCCTTGACCAATCACTCTCTCCTTCACTTGCATTACTTCGATATTAAATTAGATAATCAGCTCCAAATTTTGATAACATATAAAAAGAAAACTTAGGCAGATTTGAATGCCCAGATCACCAGAAACCAGCAACCGCTTGCTAAACAGACGCTCAAACTGCCAGAGACAACTATCTCAATGGTGCTCGTGAAAATCTGGTTCTTTGCATAATATTCGATCCCTTTTCTCATTGATAATGTGAGTATTTATCAAACTTGTAGATTGCGGCCGACATGTCGGATATGTCGGCCGACATGTCAGTTCTGAGGGGGAAACGACACGTTATCGCCACATATGACAATTCTGGCATTTTCCAGTATTGCGGCCGACATGTCGGCCCAATATTGCGGCAAATGTCGGGTAATGTCGGCCCAATATTGCGGTTTTTCTTTTTTGTTCAAAAAAATTATAATTTTTTATAGAATGAATTCAGCAGAAGGTTCTAGCAAGATATCTAGTGCTTCTTCCATAGCATGTAGAGACCTATGTTGGGCATTTGGTGAGAAGGTGACTCTAAATGACATCAATTAAATACAATTAAACACTCGTTAGTAGTTTAATTTTCTCTAATGAATTTTAGTTTACATATATATATCACAATACAATCCGACATTTTGAAATGTCTCCCATATATCTCCCGCAATCCGACATCCGACATAAGAAACTCAAATCGATATGAGTCCGACATCCGACATCTACAACCATGGTATTTATAGTACAAAAAATTGAAGCACAAAATAGAAAAAGATCAAAAGAAATAAATAATATCTTCCGAACCTCACACAGGAAGTATAAATAATGCTGGTAAAAAAGGAATTCGGGGGAAGAAAAATATTCGGTTGCGACTCAGCTCTAGTGAATATGAAACTCCCAACTATGCTCCAGTGAATACAGTTGTGTCAGTGCAAGTTCCATAAATATATTTAAAATATTTGTTGGTTAAGGTGGTGCATGCTTTGGACACGCAATTACATGATGACATTGTTACGTGTCGGGAGGGTGTTATGTCGGATGGCAGTGGAAGGTGCAGATGGAGATGGGGATACAAGGGTTATTAATCCTAGAAACGGTGGAGGAGATGAGAGAAGTTGATACCCTCGAAGAGAGGGGTGTGAAGAGAAGAAGTTTGAGGGAGAGAAAGAGCTTTGATTTATTTCTTGCAAAATCCTTACATGACCCCAAGGATAATATATATATATATATATGTGTGTGTGTGTGTGTGTGTGTGTGTTGATGGCATAAGCGTAAATACCAAACATACAACAAATAAAAAAATACTTAAACACTACGACAACTATGACTCAATACAACACGGCTAGATAAAATGACACGACTCAACATATAAATAATAATACAAGATAATTGACGGAGAACCCGTAACACTCCATTTGTCCTTGACATCGAGCTTGCACGCAAGCTCGAAGTCCACGTGGATGGTCGGATCATCTGGCATCTTGAACTCCCGCCAGAACAATACCGGATAGTGCATAGCGGCGGCGGTGGCGTACTGCGGACTGTGGATGGTCGGATGATTTCTTGAAGCTTAGGGGCAGACTGCGGACAGTAGTGAAAAAGATTGAAAAATTTTGTTAGAGATCACAAATCATGTTTGGATGTTCTGCTCCAAGGGGAGCATATCACTGTTATGATATGCTGTTGCCCGCGTGTTACCTTCTGTTCAGTATTTTGTTATTTTGCAAACCAGGAGTTTAAGAAGTAACTATGTCTTCTATTCATTTTTCTATTAATGCTTGTGCTGCAGGCAGTTGGCGAAGTAATTGCAATGGATGCTGGGGCTACATCGGAATTGCATAACAAAGGAGAGAATCCAACTAATGACAGTTACAAGTTTGTATGGTTCCAGGTTAGACCGTGTTGTTCCAAGTAAGCTGAACTTTGTGTAAGCTGCATAATGTGTCTGGGTTTAATTTGTCGATGAATTGATGTTTGAGTAACTCCCCTTACTTGAAACACTGATTTATGTCCATTTTGGTAGCTTTCAAGCATGAAGTTTGTTTTAGGGGTCCTATTAACCTTGCTCTGTGACTAGGCCACTACTTTTTCCCCACATGAGCAGGTAGCCGCTCTGCTTGCCTAGGCACAAAAAGTTTGTTTCAGTGTACTACATATCTCGTGCACCCACCAATTTGTTAATTGTCAAGAAATATCCACTATCGTCATCACTCATCACTTAATCATTTGGTTACTTGCTTATTGTTTCACCATTTGAGGAAACTAAAATAAAAATTCTTTAAAAGATTGAGATACATTAAAAATATATGAAAAAGATCATGTAACTTGATCAGGAATCTAAGATTCTTCCCCCATTTAGTCAAAATACTAATTGCACAAAAATCATTATACCTTCCTAAACATGCTATTTTCAACTTGGTGTCTGTAATTTTTGTAGTTTTTGTCAACATTCAACTATTTTCCATCTTGGCATCAGCTGTCATTATAAATTTGAGTTTATCTACAATAAGGCTTCGTTTGGGGGGACTTATTTTCACCGGTCAAGCGGTTACGACCGCATGAATCGGGCCTTAATCGTAACCGCTTGACCGGTGAAAATAAGTCCCCCCAAACGAAGCTTAAATGCAGTGTGTTTTTGAAGTAGTATTTGATCTCTAAAAGTTGGTTTAGCCATAGAAAAGTTAAGAGCATGCTTTCTTAGTGCTTACTTTCCGTGATTACTTGTGAAAGCAAAATGTAGCAAGTTACCAAAGTCAAGTACTTCAATGATGTTGCTCATTTGTTATACTGATATCTGTTATTTGAAGCACATTCTCCGTATATCTATCACTTATATAAGCTTATCGTCTATGTGAACCTTGAATTGCTTATTAGTAAGATATTAAAACAATGCTACTTAAGGAGTTAAGGTACTCTAAAGTTTAGTGTACTTAAGCTTATTAGCAAGGGAAGTGAGTTTTGTGATGAAGATGACCTCTGTTATTAAATGCGCGCCTAAGGCTCAGAGGTTTGCGCCTCTATGCGCCTTATTTGCGTCTTTGGAATATAAAAAATGTGTCTGAGTGAAATTTTTGTTGTAAATTTTTTTTACAAACATTAAGAAATAAATAATGAAAGAAATCAATAGTTTTTAATTGATTTAGTGTTTATAAAAGATTATTGTGTGTTGAGACCTAGATATGATGTGACAACATTGATTCTATTTTTTAAGAGATATAAGTGATAGTAATTAATGATTAATTAGTAGATTAGATGAAAAAAATTATCGAGAAAATGAAATGAGCGCCCAATTCACGCCTTGGTGTTGATTAATTAGATAATTGATGTTGATTATTCAAAATAGATGTGGTTGCGCCTTGCCTTCGTCAGGCACGCGCATGCGCCTTGAGCCCCGCGCCTAGGCTCCAAGACTCATTTACGTCTTGGTGCGCCTTGCGCATTTAATAATTGAGACATTGACCGCCTAAAACATTTTTGAACTTTCTTTTTTACCTTAACCATTGCATCTAAAATTATTTATTAGTTTTCTTTTTCTTAGGACGTCATTTTCAGTGAATTGGGTGCCCAATTCACTGATTTTCAGTGAATCGGGTGCCCAATTCACTGATTTTCAGTGAATCGGGTGCCCAATTCACTGATTTTCAGTGAATCGGGTGCCCAATTCACTGATTTTCAGTGAATCGGGTGCCCAATTCACTGATTTTCAGTGATTTTCAGTGAATTAGGTGCCCAAATGACTTATTTTCGATGAATTGGGCGTCCAATTCACTTATTTTCAGTGAATTTGGCGCCCAATTCACCTATTTATTTTATTTTTCATTTTTTTGTCAAGTATGCCTCGGGCACGCACCTGCGTCTTGCGCCTAGGTTCCAGGGACCCCTTTGCGCCTCAGTGTCGACGAACAGCTCACATCAAAACACCTAGTCTTGCGCCTTTAATAACATAGCCACATACAAAAAAGAGAGTAGATTTGATTTTCATCGTGGTTGATAGATTTTTGAAAATGACTTATAAAGTCGACAAAGTGAGGGCAAAGAGGGTCAGCTATAAATCACTTTACGTTTGTAGGAATGATAAAAACTTAGTCAGGTATAAAGTCGCCAAAAAACAAGCTAAACAAGCAGTAAGTAAAGCAAGAAGTCAAACTTATAAAGAATTTATAAGCGACTAGATAACAAAAATGGAGAGCGTGACATATACAAAACTGCTCGAGCTAGAGAAAGAAAGACAAGAGATTTAAATCAAGTAAAATGCATAAAGGATGAGACAAATACAGTTTTGACGGTTGATGAGGATATTAAAAAGCGATGTAAAAGATACTTTTATCAACTCTATAATGAAACAAAGGGCAATGAATTGAACTTGGAAAAGTTAAGTAAATCAGAGAAGTATAAGAACGTAATATTTTATCGTAAAATTCAAGTATCAGAGGTAAAAGAGGTTCTAAATAAGATGAAAAATGGAAAGACGGTTGGGTGAGATGATATACTCATCGAAGTAAGAAAATATTTATGAAATAAAGGAATTTTGTGGCTTACATATTTTTTCAATAAGATACTGAAGTCAAAGAGAATGTCAGACCAATGGAGAGAAAGTATCATGGTACCTTTGTATAAGAACAAAGGGGATATACAAAATTGTTTTAATTACAGAGAAATTAAATTGAAGAGTAATATCATGAAACTATGGGAATGAGTAATAAAAAGAATATTAAGACGAGAGACTAACAACTCGGAGAATCAATTTGGATTCATGTCAGGGAGGTCGACCATGGAAGCTATACATCTCTTGAGGAGACTCATTGACAACTATCGAGAAAGAAAATAAGATTTGCATATGTTGTTTATTGATCTTGAGAAGGCTTATGAAAGATTTTCAAGAGAGATCTTATGGAGAGTCTTAGAAAAGAAAGGTGTAAATATATCATATATTGACACAATCAAAGATATGTATACAAATTCAGTGACAAGGGTGAGGACATCTGGAGGATTAACATAGGAATTCTCTATCACTGTTGGCTTATATCAAGGTTCAGCTTTAAGCCCTTATCTCTTTACCCTTATCTTAGATGAGCTCACCAGACATATCCAACAAGCAATAACTTGGTGTTTATTGCTTGCGGACGATATCGTTTTGGTTGATGAGACGCGCGAGGGTGTAAACGCAAAACTTGAATTTTGGCGAGATACTTTAGAAAAGAAGAGTTTTAGGTTGAGCGAGAAAAGACGGGGTATATGGAGCTTAAATTTAGCAGTACAAGAAGGATAGATGACTTTGTTATTAAGTTGGGTGATCAAGATACATCCCGTAGTGAGTGTTTTAAATATCTTGGATCGATAATTCAAAAAGACTCGAGGTATTGATAAAGATGTGATACAAAGAATCCAAACGGGTTGGTTGAAGTGGAGAGGCGTGTCAGGGATCTTATGTGATCGTAAAGTACCACTAAAACTTAAGGGAAAATTTTACCATACTGCAATTAGACCCGCGATGCTCTATGGTTTTGAGTGTTGGGCAGTGAATTGTGTACATGAACAAAAAATGGGAGTTGTGGAGATGAGAATGCTTAGGTGGATGTGTGGACACACGAGATTAGATAAAATTAGGAATGAAAGTATCAGGGATAAGATAGGAGTAGCACCAATTGCAGAGAAGTGTGAGAAGCACGTCTAAGATGGTTTGGGCACGTACAAAGGAGACCATTAAAGGCACATGTTAGGCGTTGTGAGAGTCTAGTCACTAGGCATGTTAAACGAGGGAGGGGTAAACCAATAAAGACTTGAAATGAAACTGCAATGAAAGACATGATGTACTTGGGCATTAGTGAGATTATGACAAAAGATATGGCACAATGGCGACAAAGGATCTATATAGCCGACCCCACTATAGTGGGATAAAGGCTTGAATGTTGTTGTTGTTAACATCGAATGTGGAGATTCAGATCCGGAAGAGATTTGAATAAAGCATAAAGATGCAATGAGTCCTGCAACACCCTGCACATCATCAAAATGTTTGTTATATCCTCCATCATTGTTGGCTCCCAACTTCCCATTGCACATTAATAGAAACTTGTTAATGATACCACCTGATACATAAATTTTAAAAGTTTGGATCACCAAAAACTAGCAAATTCCTACTAGGCATGTGTTCTAGCAGCCAGATAAACTCCCTCAAAGAAACACTCATAACGAATTAGGATTTTCAAAGACAATATTTGATCCTTGTCTCATTGATAATGGGAGTATTTAATGTTACAAAAGGGTAAACCCAAAGCAATAAAGACAAATAGTACGTTACTAAAAGTGGAATCTATAAATTCAATTGTCTTTGGAATCTTGCGTAAACAAGAATAAATAATGCTAATCATAAGATAATTTGGGGGAAAGTGAATACTTATTTGTGAATCAACTCGAGCAAATATGAAACTTACAACTATGCTCCAACAAATATAACTCTACTCGTAAAAAGTACTGCAAATTCATTCGTACTATCTATTGGTTGAGGTGGCAGATACTCCAGACGCATGATTACTAGATGATGTTCGCGTCAAAAACTAGATCGACAACTTATCTCGGGAAAATTTTGGAAATTATCTATTTAAGATATACAAGGATATAGGAAGCTAACGAAACCCTTGTACTAGTGATCAGCAATACAATAAGTATAATATTTTCTATATCAACCATAAAAAATAATTTTGACTGCAATTTACAAGAACAACAACCTTGGTAGTTATTTACTACAATCAATATATTACAACGCTCTCAAGTTAGCTTGCACAAGTAACGCATTTCTCTTAAACTACGATGAAATCAAGTGTCTGCAGCTTATGAGCTCACGCTAAGCGTTTGACTACAGAATTGAACCCGTAAAGCATTCAGTAAGAGATAAATGCTTTCTCTTCCATTCATGCTTAGTGTTTCCTAAGGTGTTATACTTATACCCAACCTACAAAAATTACATCGAACATGTTACATTTCATTTTACTACCTCTATTTAATCATATAACTAGTGCATGTTTAAACCTTTGTTTTACATTCTAAAACCACCTAAATTTATTTCCTTTATTCTATCTTCGATAAATATCACTCGCACTCTTTCGCTAATATAAACATTCTTTAATTTACATGTTCTAGTTTTTTACATACATCCTTGTAAGTAGTCAGACTCAGGTTATAAATAAAAAATCTTTCTATTGCCCAAAGAATTAAGATTCATATAACATCGTCAGCCTAATTATGCTTTTATAAAATTTATCCAAGTATCCTTGACATCAAATTATCTTAAATTCGCTATCAGGAGCACAATTTTAAAACTAAAATTAACAAAATAATACAATTGCAGAAGAAGGATCCGCGTAGAAACGCATACCCCTTCTTTGGAAATAATTGCCAACTTTCCTGGAGTTAGACCAAGCTTTGAGAACTCCCTAGCAGCATATCCCTGGAAAAACCACAGAAAAATTTAGGGACGACGAAAAAGCTAGGTCAACAATACTGTTTCAGAGCGGTAAGCAATCTAAATCTTGAATCGAAGTAAAAAAAACAGCTAGAAGCGGGGTATGATCTCAAGCTTAAAACAAACGCTCTCATCCATCATCTAGTAAAATTAATATCAGAAATCAATCATAGTCGATCGACCGTAATCAGAAATCATCCCGGAAAAAAGAAAAGGGGAAAGTTAGATCCGATCTCACCGCTGCGACCCCTCCTCCGAGTACCAAATACTTGTAGTGGCTCCCTGCCGCCATTGATTGATGAGAAGACGACGAACCCTCTGAGCAAAATGGAAAGGGCGAATTCTTACGAGGAGAAAATGGCTAGGGGAAATATAACGGAACTTTTGCTGACTTGCTGGGGTGCACAAAGGTCAATAAATATAAGCCCGAGAATACAGCGGGCCCACCGTACACGTGGCAGCGAGATATTCGTGCAAGTCTTATGATTATCGGCCACAGATCGAAGTAAATAAGCACTTATTCCTGGATTATGAATCTACCCCGCATTTGTGCCTAATTCGAATTGAGAGGAAATTTTCATTAAAATCGAAAAAAATATTAAAATTAGAACATTGAATTGTTGAATTCTTCTTCTACTTATGAAAAAAAAACAGGTTGAATATTATTTTTGGCATATTCCTAAATCAACTTGTCATAGCTTAGAAATATTTATAGAAAATTAGAATAATTTAGAAGCAATGAGGATCCATGGGAGAGTATTCAAAATTTGTGTATGTATTTTTTCTATCATTTTTATTGTATGTTTGCATAACACGTGAATACATAATACTATTATATAAGAAAAATATATCATGTATTGTCAGGAATTTTATATAAGTTTTAGCGGTGGGTCTAGAAATTTTTTTCAGCATTGACGCTTTTAAAAATTACAAAAAAAATAATAATCAAAAAATATAACAAAGTACATTAATATCATAAAAATTATACAAAAGTCGTGCATACAATAGTAGAAAAATATAAATAACATTTCTTACAAAACTCATTTTTTTATTTTTCATGTTTTGAAAGCATTTCATGATATCCTCTACATATGTAAGATACTTTAATAATATCTGTAATAATTGCTACTGGGTAAAAAAAAATCTTATTGTGTTTCTTTGCAACCGCAACAAATGTCAATTTCAGTTGATGAACAAAGCAATTGACCCTATTACTACAAAATGGATAAATAATGATATAAGGTTTTGCATTTTTGCAAAAACGCAATAAGGTAAGAACTAGGTAGAATGATAATGTCAAGGTAAGAATAAAGTAATTAAAAACTTAAGTTTGAAACGAATATAGAATTAATGAAAATTACCTAAAATTTTTTCAATTCGAAGATTTAGGCTGGAAAAAATGATGAACGAACAACTCGAAGTGGGGATTCCCAAAAGAAAAAAGAAAAAAATCATGAAAAACTATTACCCACGGTTTTTAGTCGTGGCTATTACTATTAAGATGAAGACCTGTTTGCTAAAGTTTTAAGTCGTGACTAATACTATTAATTAACAAAAAATGAGTGTGGACAGCAGCCACACTCGCCCCAAGATAGATCCGCCCTGAGTTTAATTGTGTATTGTATTATTATTTTAACATGTATGCTCTTCTCTCAATTTTTATTATGTATTCGGCTAAAAACTTTCACAATGCAGTGAGAGGCAGATGTATTGTCACGTCGAGGCACGGGGGAATCTCTTGCATCATGCTTGTATACTTTATATAAGAAAAAATTATTTAGTGAAACATTAATCTTTCCATTTTTATCAATTTTTTAAACTTTTAACGAGTGAATTTATTCGGAAAACTTCTTTGAAGCAAAAATATATCTACCAAGCCTCTCCCTAAGGAAATACAACATGGTTCTCGGATTTATAGCCTCAAGAACTATCTGCGCTTTTTTTAAAAAATTCATAATTGACACTTAGAAGTTGTTTGTTTGATTGACACGAATTGTAGTAATATCTTACTTGATATCAAGTTAGTTCCTCCTTAGTGCATACTGTTTATCCCTCCCACTAAACGTTTTCATATGATACCCAGTTATATACCACATTAAATTGCATATAAATGTGATATTAACGTCTCGACAAACGACCATTCCCTTCTTGTTTGAATTATCTGATGCAATCTCAAACTTAGCAATATCGACTATATTATCTGTTGGAGCTAAAAACTGGCCCCAACGAGAGTTCGGACCCTGGGGTGTAGCTAACACCTACTGCTCCCAAACTCAGACCCTTGACCAGTTGCTGAGAACTAAAGAACTGACCCTGGGCTACAGCACGGAGGTCCCTCCACTAACCCGGAAGATCTCAAAATGTTTCCCCTCCTTAGCCAAGTGTTGAGTTAAGGATACCTCAGAAAGCGCTTCAAGACTTCAGAAAATGAGAAATCTTGCCTTTTGGAGCACCCTGTGGGTATATTTATAGAATCCAGAAATCTGTGCTGCCAACAGCATAGCTTCGCTGTTCCAAAAGACTATTTGCAGCCCAAAGTGGTCTGCCAACAGCCAAACTCTGTTGTTTTGAGGAGCTAAATGCAGACCTTTAGGGGCAACCAGGTAAATTTACCTCTTAGACTAATCTGGGCGAGAGGCTTCTCGCACACCTAGGCGGAAGCCTTTCCGTCGGCTTCACTTAACTGATGATTTACACCCAACGCCCTAGGTCGAGAAGCATCAAGAGCGTTGAGTGGAAGAGCCTCACACAACGCCTTAGGCCGAGAAGCGTCGAGAGCGAGAGCTCCACTCGACGCCTTGGGTCCAGAGAGTTCTGCCCATCCCAAGGGACTTTTCGCCCACCCAGTGGAAGCCTTCTCGCCTACCCTGGCGAAAGGCTCTTAAACGACCTCCCCTAGGGAAAAACCCACTCTGCGAATATGGAGTTATACACAATCTCCGCTCTTTGCGAGCGAGTACTATGCTCGGAAAGAAAAGGCCAACCCCTAATATTCGGTGAGTGCGTACTGACCTGGAAGAGAATATTATGCACATGGATTTGGTATTTACACTTGGTCTTCCCATACAGAATCATGTCCCTTGGGAGATCTCGGCAAACCAGCAATGAAGTCCATAGAAATACTATCCCACTTCCAACTTGGAATCTCTAACGACGTCAACTTGCCACCAGGTCTTCCATAATCAGTCTTAACTCGCTTTCAAGTGAAGCACTCAGACACGAACTTGGCTATATCCTTCTTCATATTATACCATCAAACGATCTGCTTCAGATTTTTATATATCTTTGTAGAACTACGGTGGTAGGCAACACTAGATCCATGGACCTCACTACACGGCTTAACTCGAATATCCTCAACAGCGGGGATACAATATCTACCACGGTACTTCAAAGTACACTCGTCATCAATAGAAAAGTCGGGTAACTCTCCTTTCTTAGTTCTATTGTAGAGGTGCAGCAAATCAGGATCATCCTTTTGATGTAGCCTTGTAAGCGTAATCCACGAAGACTCCGCTACCTCCAAACTGCTCGATGAGTCGCTACTTCCGACCGAGATACCCATTAACAGAAACTCTTCTACCAAGGATTCCACTGAAAGTCCAAAGATTTGCGCGGTCTTCCTACTCAGGGTGTCGGTTATTACATTAGCTTTGCCCGGATGATATTGGATCTCAATATTATAATCCGCGGCATATTCTCACCATCTTCGCTGGCGCAAATTCAACTTCTTTTGAGTGAAAACGTACTTCAAACTCTTATGGAATGTATAGATCTTGCACAAGGCGTCATACAACAGATGCCTCCACAGCTTCAAAGCAAAAATCACAGCAGAAAACTCTAAATCATGCGTAAGGTAATTTCTTTCACGAGTCTTTAACTGCCTCAACCCATACGCAATCACTTTGCCTTATAGCATCAAAACACAACCAAGTACAACATGAGATGCATTTACGTACACAGCATACTCTATCCCTTTGGTAGGCAGAGTCAAAATTGGAGCAGTGCACAATCTCCTCTTCAATTCCTGAAAAGCTTCTTCGCACTTATCGCTCCAAATGAACGTCGCGTTCTTCTGCGTAAGCTTAGTCAACGACACAGACAACGAAGAGAAACCTTCCACCAACCTCCTATAATATCTGCCAACCCTAAGAAACTCCTTATCTCTTTGGGTGTGGTAGGTCTATTCTAATCCATCACAGCAGTAATCTTCTCTAGATCAACTGAAATACCATCCTCTTTAACAACATGACCAAGAAAGGAAATCTGGGGTAGCCAAAACTCGCACTTGTTTAGCTTAGCAAACAACTTATGCTCCCTTAAGGCAGACAGAACCAAACGCAAGTGCTGGGCATGCTCTTCAGCACTGCGGGAATAAACTAGAACATCTTCTATAAACACGAACACAAAACGGTCCAGAAAATCCTTGAACACTCTGTCCATCATGTCCATGAAGGCATAGGGTGCATTAGTCAAACCAAAGGACATCACCACGAACTCAAAATGTCCATGCTGGGAATGGAACGTGGTCCGTAGAATATCCGTCTCACGAATCCTTAACTGATGGTAGCCTGAACGAAGGTCAATCTTCGGAAACACAGTACTACCATGCAAATGATCAAATAAATCATCTATTCGCAGCAAGGGATACCTATTCTTGATAGTCACCTTATTCAGTTCTCTATAGTCAATACACAGCCTCATAGATCCATCCTTTTTCTTTACAAACAACACGGGAGCACCCCAAGGCGAAGAACTCGGCCTAATAAAACCATATTGCAATAACTCATCCAACTGGGTATGCAACTCTTCCAGCTCACAAGGGGTCATACGGTACAGTGCCTTAGCAATAGGACGAGTACTCGGCTTTAGGTCTATAACAAACTCTACATCTCTCTCAGGTGGAAGACCGGGAAGATTATCTGGAAAAATATCAGGAAACTCATGCACCACCGGAACATCCTCGACACGCGACAAACTACTAATGGTTCTCAAAACAGAAACCAAATAAGCAAAACAATCGGATTCTAAAAGCTTCCGAGCACATACCGCTGAAACAATCGAGGAATCCTGCCTCGGGTAACCAGAAACACTTATGGGTTGGTCGTTGTCCATTCTGAAGTCCAAACACTTGACCTTGCATTGGATAACCGCATCATATCTGGACAACCAGTTCATGCCCACGATCACATCGAAGTCTTCCAAGTCTATCACCTTCAAATCAGCAACAGCTAGGAAATCTCCTAAAAGAATCGGACAACCCAGGATACCCTGGTCCTAGGGGTGAGCATAATAATCGAAAATTGATAGTCGCTCGAAAATCGCTCGAGTTTTTATTCGATTCGAACTCGAATTAAAAAAATCGAATCAAATTGAATTGAATCAAAATCAACTCGAAATTTTGAGACTTATATGAGTCGCTCGAATTTTGATTCGAGCCAACTCGATTTAAAGTTTTATCCAAAAATATTATTTTAATTTTTTAAATATCTTCTTTTTTACTTTTCACAAAAAAGAGGCTGTCATGTGCCAACTGCCATCCTGTCAAAAATTAAAAATTGACTCTCGATTTTTCTTTTTCCAAAGGCAAAGCTGCTAGGCGCTAGCTGTCATCCTGCAGCGTTGTGTTACGTCTCCTTGGGAGTTGGCGTTACTCATTACAGTCTACAGATGCTGTCAACCGAGAAAAATCACGGATTCACGGTGACTCCTTCTCCAGAGTACAGTGGTGGCGAGTCGGTGACCACTTCTCTGGAATGCAGCGGCAGCGACACTCACATGCCTACTGAAATAAACGGGAGAGACATGGTCGATCCTCTCTAGAATATTTTTGCAGAAGATCACCGTCCTTAATCCAAGACAACATTTCTCGGTAGGGCCTCTCATCTCCCTCTTTCTCTTCATGGAGTTAATGAAAATGTCTGAAAATGTATGAGTAATGAAAATGCCAGTTCGAGCATCCTCTTATTCTTCATGGAGTTAATGAAAATGTCTGAGTATTTTTTCCCAACCAAGAGTAATAAGCTTGAAATTAAGGTTTTGAGTTATTTTCTTAAATTTTTATAAGTCACTTGGAGAAGTTTATGGCTGAAAAGAAAATAATATTAATTGATTTCGAGTCGGCTCAAAATTGAATCAAGTTGGCTCGGAATCGAATCAATTTCGAGTCAAGCTGGCTTGACTCGAAACTGATTTCGACTTCGAGTCGATTTCGAGCCGACTTCGAGTCGAAAATTTCGATTTGGAGCCGAGCTGAAATCGCTCGAACTCGACTCGATATCAACCCTACCTGGTCCGACACCACTGAATCACCAGAGAGAAACTTGACATGAAACACATCACCAACTTGATTGAGAGTCAAACGATGACGCTCTAAAAGGCCCTAGCCACGAACGAGTGGGTAGCACCAGAATCGAAAAGAACACGCGTCCAACGGTTCTTTACCTTAAACCTCCCTATAAAAATCGCTTATATGACTAATCGAACAACATCGAAACTACAACTTTGAGCTGAAAACAAAACTAGGTTAGGATCTAACCTAAGATCACTTGGGTAGACGTATGTGCTTCCTCCAAGGTCACCACGTTCAGCTTGCCCTTCCCTTTGTCCAAATGTTGCGGCGGCGACAAAGCCTGAAGTGGAACTGGTTGCAACGTGGGCTGAGATTGCGGGCACTTTCACTTAACATGCCCCTTCTGCCTACACTAAAAGCAGACATTATCCTTAAACCAGCAATAGGTAGCATCGTGCCCCTTTTGCTTGCACAGAGTACATACTAGATCTCCTTTTGGAGCGCCCTGAATAGCGTGCACTTGCTCATTCTGAGCTCTTATTCTCTTAAAACATTTCTCAAACAGGTGGCCCGACCGGCCACAGAAACTACACACCTCCTTGCTTCTATTCCTTGAAGCAGGACCAGATTCTTTAGAGTTCTTACCCTCTTCTGACTTCCTCTTATCTTTCCTCATTTTTTGGCCTTGATTTTTAGCATTGTCGAGGAACCTTTAGAGCGTCTTCTACCACTTCAGCATAGCTTTCTGATCCATAAGCACTAGTCAGCTGCTGGATGCCATTCCTCAGACCACCTAGAAAACACTTAACCCTACTAAATTCCGAGGATACCAGATCCGGGGTAAACCAGCTCAATTTGTTAAACTCGACTTCATACTCACTCACCGTGAGTTGTCTTTGCTTCAGATGAAGGAAATTATTCATCAAGCGGTCTTGCTCGACCGATGGTAGAAACTTTCTCAACAATAGCTCCTTGAAGGCTTCCCACGAACATCCGTCCTTTAAGTTCTCCTTTTCTCTCAACCACCAGCTCTTAGATAGACTCTTTAGCTGATAGGCATTGACCATCACTCTCTGGTCGGTAGAGACCCCTGAGTAAGAGAACATTTCCTTGATAGCTATAATCAAGTCGTCTAAAGCCATGAAGTCAGCTCTATCATCGTAGGTAGGACGTCCTAATCGCTAGAAATGTGAAATGAAGCTTATATCTGGTGGCAACACAGCTGGGGGCACCAGACGAGCAGGGGAACAGGAATAGCTTGACCCACAGTAGAGTCTTGCACTCTAATAGGTTGCCCGGAAACAACATACAACAAAGTCTGGATCTACGACTACATCTCCAACATATGCCTAGACAGGGCCTCATTGCTCTATCGTAGTCCTTCTATCACGGCCTCATTCTAAGCTCTAGATGACTCGCCCTCAGACTGAGGAGTCGACCTCATCGCAGGATGCCTCGACATTCTAATAACATAATAAACAGCTAATCAAAACCTAGCTTACCGCTATAACTACATAACTTAGTTCAGACAATACATGTACAAATACTTGCTTAAGTTGCTAACTTGCTCGGGAAATTTCATTAATGATGTTATGCCTAAACATAGGATGATATACTGTCATCCTACTAACTCGTGTGCCTAAACCATGAATGCATGAATTCTTATTCCTTTTTTTGACTTAAAGTCATGTGTGTACATATGTCATCATGTAAATCTTTAGCTTGGCACTTGTGCTAATGCAATGTTATGTCATATATGTTGTGCTATGTAATCTAATAAAGACATTAGTGCATGTTATAAGCGGCATATACATGAAATATTATGCAACCTATACTACATAATATCACATGCAACGAAAATCAAAATCTAATGTGTATTCATGTGATGATTGTTATGCATCACATACTATATAACAGTCACATGTTGTCTCCTATGAAGATCCATATACAAACACATATTATTCATCCCATACTACATAATATGCCACGTATACTTCTTATCATGCTTATGAGTGTAGTGTTCATGCTTCAACTAAGACGTACTGCTGACACATCGGTGTGTGTATGCAATGGAATAAGAAAACTAAAACTAACCTGAGATGGTTGCTCGACCAATTGTCAAACAAACTTATCCCTTTGATACCAGCTGTCACAACCCGCATTTTCTCCGAGTTTAAATGTATATCAGAGTAAGAGAAAACACGCGTTGTGATGTCACGCCGTGCATGGGATAATTGCAGACGTTCAGGCATCCTTCAATCCTAACATAGTTTATGAAAATGCTAAGTTATGATGTGAGAAAATCATGTTTCAAGTTAAGTTTTGGTGGTCGTATCCATCGGCTCAGTGGATCAACTAGTCCATAAGTGAAATTATAATTATATGCTGCAAAAAATAGTTTGTTTATATTATTTGACATCCTACATGAGCAAAAACATCCATATAGGACAACTCATGGTAAACATGACTCTAGATCTAGTATATATATGAAAATAGCTTTTAAGTTCATTAAGCATAGTGATTTTAATTATGAAAGATGGCATGTATGAGGTGATAGAAGTAATACTTTTATAATTTAAAATATGTAACATGCAACCTAGCATAAAACCTTCTCAGAGAGCAAGTAAATCAACACCCTCATATAGAAGAGGCTTAGCAGCTACCAAGTACTTAACATTAAAAAAAATCCAGTGGCCGTCGATAACCTGACACGACCCACTAAAATATATGTATGTCTGAACAAGAGTAAAACAACACACTACCTCACAATCGGTGAGAAAAAAAGACAACTGCAACCACCAGTCAGAAAACCAACACTAGCCACTCAACTGGCTACTTCTCCAAACCTGAGGCATTCGAAGAAAGAACACCTCAGTAAGAATAAATAATACAAGTGACGAACAAGTGTAAAGAGGTTCGCAGTAAACAAAAAAGAAATAAAAGGTTACCAACCCATCATGAGAAAATTGACAAAACTCAGTAGATTAATCATATGACTAAGGTAAAAGATTACTTATTGAATTCAAAAATAAGAAAGTTGCACCAAGTGCGAAATGAAGCCATGCTTTGAGAATATCTGCGAAAGTAAGCAGAATAACATAAATTTATACAATACGAGGAAGGAGACTTAATAACTCTACTCATATGAATCATTACCACTGGTGAGAAATGGTCAAGAGTCGGTGGCCACATTGTCCAACCCGAACTTGCAGACTCAGCATATTTCAAGAAGACACTGTGGTGGTGACAACATTATCCAACACAACTTGACAATCCAATTATCTCAACAAGACACTAGGGTGGTGGCCTCAATATCCAACTCAACCCATCAATCCAAACATATAAACAAGGTACTGTGGTGATGACCACATTGTCCAACTTAACCCCACAATCTAAAAAAAAGAACTCTAGTAGTGTAATGATTTACAATTTGGCACTAGGTTGGAGGTCCTGTATCCACTACCAACCAAAATCCGCACTTAACATCCAAAAACACTCAAGTAACAAATCACTCCAAGTCATACTCGTTGAACTCAACTTAATTCGGCGAGAAATTTCTAAGTCCAAGCTGAATCGTCGAGTATACTCGATGAATGTAGTAGATACACGACGAATCAGCTAAAAATACTAAGTCTAGGGAAAAGCTTCGAGTACACTCGACGCCGCATTGAGTGCATTCAACGCACTCGACGCTAACCAACTAAACTCAACGATATTACCTCCACTCAACGCGGCGTTGAGTCCACTCGACGCCGCGTTGAGTCCACTCGACGCTTTTTACTTAGCTCTGAAGCTACTCAACGCCAAGGTTACACTAAATGTTGTTTCACTCAATGTCGCATTGAGTGCACCCAGCGCACTCAATGCTTTATACTCGACAAACTCAATGCTAACTAGCATTACTCGACGAATTCGTTGAGATTACTCGATGTATCTAACTTAGACTCAAATCTCACTTAACGCCAAGGCTTATACTCGACGGACTCAACGCTTTATACTCGACGAACTCGACGCCAAGTTTACCTCACTCAATGCCAAGCTGATATTCGACAAATTCGCTGAGATTACTCGATGAATTGGACTTAACTCAATGCCAAGCATTACCCGACGAATTTTCATCGGATACTCAACGAATTTGACTTAACTCCAACTGAAACTCATCAAATTTTACTTAAACCCAAACTCCACCTATATTCGACGAATTTACTCAGGCTAACCTTATCATACTCGACGATTTCTTTAAACCTAAATTGAAGGTTATATTCAATGAATTTATCTATACTTAGCCTATCATACACGAACAAATTACTTTAGATTAATGATCATATACCCGACTGTTGAAACCGAAAGAACGGTCTCTGTGGAGTTCACCCTTGGGGAAGGGGTGGTCGCACTCCTACTTCGTTCCTGCAAGAAAAGCAACCGGAGAGAAGGAAAAAACAGAGGACTAGACCAAGGGCCCGGCGCGGAGGTCCCACCACAAACCCGAAAGATCTCAGAGCGCTTCCCCTCCTTAGCCAAAAAGGCCGGGCTAAGGTATCTCAGAGAACACAAAAAGACTGGGAGACCAGTGCGTGTGCTCTGAGATACCCCTTGGGTCCTATTTATAGTTTTTAGAAGATGGTCTGCCAATAACTGACCTCTGATAGCTTGAAATTACTGAAAGACCCCTAGGGATGGTCTGCCAACAGCCCAATCCCGCTGTCCTAACCAGCTATGCGCAGCCCGTCCCGACCTGATAACCGAAAAACACGGGTCGGGGCTGGCCCACCTAAAGGAGCGGGTCGGGGCTGGCCCGCCTAAAGGAGCGGGTCGAGGCTGGCCCGCCTAAAGGAGCGGGTCGGGGCTGGCCCGCCTAAAGGAGCGGGTCGGGGCTGGCCCGCCTAAAGGAGCGGGTCGAGGCTGGCCCGCCTAAAGGAGCGGGTCGAGGCTGGCCCGCCTAAAGGAGCGGGTCGAGGCTGGCCCGCCTAAAGGAGCGGGTCGAGGCTGGCCCGCCTAAAGGAGCGGGTCGAGGCTGGCCCGCCTAAAGGAGCGGGTCGAGGCTGGCCCGCCTAAAGGAGCGGGTCGAGGGGTCTAAGATCCTCCGGCGGACACGGGGTTGTACACAATCCCCGCTCTTTTCGGGCTTCGCAGAAGCTCGGAAAGAAACGTCCAACCCTACGTGTCCGGCGGAAGTACTGCTGAGCTGGAGGGAATCTTTGATGAGGGGTCCCACCCTGGCTCAATAAATAAGCTGTCGGGCCTTTGGAAGACCACCTCTTTTTCCTGACGTTCTCCCGTTGCTCGTAGCTGAGAGATGCTATGTCTGAGGAGATGCATGCCCGATTGGCGACTGCGAGGGAGGGCGCCCGAGAGGCTGCCCTAGAAGCCGCCCCGTGGCTAGCGCGGGGAGCGTCCGGTCCTCTTTTTAAGCCGGCAAAAGGAAAGATCGTTCGGCGCCCCCGACCGGACGATGATCCTGCCTTTGGCTCGGCCGGCGACGCCGAGGTTGTTCCTTCGATAGGAGATCACTTTATCCGATCCACCGTTCCTCCTGACTTTTCTCTCTTTGGCAGGAGACGCTTCAAGACGTCGGAGTGGATGAAGAGGGGTCAGGGAAATCTCCCCTGAAGGCGACGAGTCGGGCCGCCAGTCCTTCTCTTCCTCCTGCATCTTCCTCGTCGCCGAGGCCCCCGGGTCTGGGGAAACCGTTCGTCGCCCTGGGAGGACCTGTATTCCATGGTCGGCCAGGCTCTTCTCGACCCGCTAATGATGCGGGTGTCGTGCTGACGCCTGGTAACTCTTTTGCTTCTAGGCCATTTATCAATCGTCGGCTCCCTCTAATTTTAACCTTGTAGGTTACAACGCGGTCTCTTCTGATGTGGAGATGAGTGAGGGGTATTCGCCTCCCCCCGAGCTGGGCGACATCGCAGGCTACCTGGGCGACCCGCTTGATGCCGCGAAGATGAAGACGCAAGTGACTCGATTATTTCAGAAACACACGCTGCTGCTGAATGAAATCTTCGACAGAGTAGAGAAGGATAAGGCTGAGATGGAGGAGCGACTCACGGCTCTAGGGGGAGCTAGGCGAACTGCTGGCGAGGATGGGGCAACATCGCCGGACGCGCATATCACGCGAGCCGAGGAGCGACTTAAGCAGATTTCAGAGCAGGTCGACCTGACCCAGCGAGAGCTGACGGCGGTTCGCGAGTATCACTATCCTCGCGTTCCACCCCAATCCGGCAAGCGAGGGCGGGGTAGGTGGAAATGGATTCAATATTGAGCCGCCTGCCTCGCTCTCGTCGGTGCTTGCCACCGCTTGCTGGGTCCGGGTCGCCTCGGATGCCGGTCGAAGCTACTAGGTTTGCTAGACATTTGTTTTGAGAACAATGGTTTCTGTAATAATTCAGGATCTGTCCTGCCCGATCATGGGCATGTGCTTACTGTGTTCTTCTGCTTTATATTCTGGCTCTCCTCGCGGTCGTCGGTAGTCGACTCGCGCAGTTCTGCGGTCGACGATAGTCGATCCATGGTCGGCGATATTCGTCGACCCGCGGCTGACTGTTCCGGCGAACCCTTTCAAGGTAACAATAGTCCATGACCCTACTCAGGAGATACGGGCGAAGTGAGCTCCCCCGGCCAGCTCGTCTTCTTACTCGCGTGATGCCGAGGAGCCGACCTGCTTAGACCTTAACCGTATTTATGCTGCCGAAAGCGGGCCAATTTCCCGCGGGCCCCCCTCTTATAGACTCGCGCGTCGTTCTTGGAGGGGCCCGCGTCGCCATTCATTCTCCCATGCGAGAGCGGGCGAGGAAGGTTTGCGGTCGAGAACCTCTCGTGGGCGTCCTGTGAGCCAACGAGGATCCCGATCGGGTTCAGAAGTCGAAGCGTCGGGGTTAATCTTGCTATCCGCACTTTTCCCGCCACCAAGGTTTTTCCCGGCTTTCCCAACTCTATAAATAGACTCAGCCGATCCACTTTTCACCTACCGCATTAAAAGCTGATTCTTCCTTCTTCCTGCGAGAACCCTTCCTTGTTTCACCCGGTGAACCTTTTCGCAAGATGGTTGGCGACAGCGGCAGCGGCGATGCGGACGGGAGGGGGAAGTGTGCTTGGGCCTTTTCTGAGCACGATTTCCCTCCCGCCGTCATTACCGCGGCGGAATTCCTTGAAGCCCTCGGCCGATTCGTCCCGCCGGGCTTTGAGGCGAGGCGGACTGAGGCGGGCGAGCGCATAAATGACCTGTCCGGGGACGAGCTCGCGCTTCCTACTGCCCACTTCGAGGCGGGTCTCCGGCTCCCCCTATGGCCGGAAATCCGTCAAATCTTCAAGTACTTCGGGGTTGTCCCCGGGCAGATGACCCCTAACTCCGTCGCGTTGGCGGTTGGGTTTGCTTGCTATCTTTGGGAGGAGAGGATCGAGTTCAGCCTCGCGGTCTTCCGCAAGCTGTTTTCCTTCCGCACGAATAAGGACGGGACCGCCTGCTTCGCCAGCAGCCAGGCGAAGGTGCGAGAGACGGTAAACAAGAGCCACAATTAGCTAAAGAAATTTATCTTCGTCAAGGGGGACTTTGGAAACGTCCCATTCTCGCCAGTTCAGCTCAGCGAGGCGAGCTATCGCCCCTGTCCTTGGGGGGTCACGAGGCGGCACTGTACGGGTTCTTCGCCGGGAAGAACTTTGAGGTGGCATACCTCCGCAGGAACCTGGATGATCTCGCCCCCGTCCCGCCTGGTGAAGGTAAGCGACTCGACTACTTCCGTTTTCCAAGACCATCCTTCGAGTAACCTTAAGTTCCTCACTTTTACAGGCGAGCGCGATATTCCCCGCCGTCCTCCCTACGAGAGTGCGCGACTCGCATCCGGCGAGCTCGCCCGGGCTGAGGCGGCGGCCGCTGCACACCGCGAGTTATCAACCCCTGCCACCTCAAAGCGACCCAGTCATGAGCGGACCCAGGATCTGCCGCCGCCCAAGAAGTCCAAAAAGGCGAGTGGCGCACCTCTCCCGACTCCCGACAAGGGCAAGGCTCCTGTCGGTCAACAGTCTGTTGATCCTCCTCCGCCTTGTCCCTCGGCCGCACCGGCCACCGGCTCAGCCGGTGCGGGGGCGGGCACATCACAGTCACTAGAAGGGGGTCAGCCCGCAAAGACGTTGGTTCCCCGGGGACACTGCAACTTCGGATTCGGGGAGGGGCCCTTGGACGAGCTCGGGGTCCCGCTACTCCAGTGGGACAAGGAGATCAACCGAGTCTCCATATCCTCGGCGCTGCCAAGTTGGGTGGAGCAGGAAACCAGCCGCGGAGATGCGTATAACCTCTCCTTCGGCGTCTACGGGCGGGAGGATGCCGCCATCTATGGCGAGGAGGGGACGCGGGTGCTGGTCTACGAAAGCGCGCGGGCCCAGCTTCGCAGCCTTGAGCTGGCCCATATGGTCAGCCGGCGATGCCTTCGGGTGGAGAAGAGCATCCCGTCCCTCGAAAAAATTATTGACGAGAAGGAGGCGGCTCGCAAGCTTGCTCAAGAGGAGACGGACGAGCTACGGAAACGGGCCGAGGCATCTGATGCCGCCCTCGCGCAATACTTCGGGGGAGCGGTAAGCGAGCTAACTCGCGTCGGCCTTTCCTCGCCCAGAGCGATCTGACTCAATAATCTTCCTTTTCGCAGGACGCGGCGACGGCTAGCCGCATGGGCACTGAAATCGTCACCCTTCAGCAGGAGAAGCAGGCATTACGGGCGCGAGTGGATGCACTGGAGGCTGCTGCGGCTGCGCCACCGTCATCCACAAGCGGCTGTCAACTTACTCATTACAGCGACTACGACATAGAAGTGATGATGCAGAAGAACGCGGCCAGTGCGGCGAAATACACCTTCCAGACGTTGCAGCGGGCCAATCTCCTTAGAAGTAGTTGTGCCAAGCTTTCGGCTGACGAGGTGGTACCGGAGCTGTTCCTCCCGGTGCCGAAGACGGGTGGGCCTCCCTTCCACCCCATATGAGGGGGCTCGCAGCTTAGGGCTCGTCTCGCCGAGGGCTTGCACACTTGACTTTCCTTTTCTCTTTGCCGCAGCGTCGAGGGCCCATGTCTGGGGTTTTTGTAGTATTTTCTTTTTGACAAACCTAAGTGTAATGATAAATCTTTCATTCTTCCTCTGTAATGTGAATGCTTTCTTTGCTCATTCTTCGTTATTCGCTTCTCGCATTCACCTCTTGTATTTTGCCTTGAGTCGCTCACTTTGCGTCGTTGCCGTCGCGCGCGAGCGAAGTTGTAGAGTCGCTCTTGAATGAGATTTTTGACTCGAGAGTGCGAGGAACGCCGGGCAGTCGCGACGCGGATGGGCGACTCGCATCGCCTGTCCGGGTTCGCTGTCACACTTTTTGCCGCGAAGCGGGCGAGTAGGCCGGGCAATTGCGCTAGAGCTCGCGCGGGTCGGCCAATGATCTCCTCCCGGAAAGGCGCCAGAGCGCCGAACGACTTCAAACAAATCCGAGCTCGGCATTCTTTCCCCGAAAAAGCGTCGAGCGGACAGCGGAATTAAGGCAAACTGAAGCTCGACTATCTCTATCTGGAGCTCCACGATAGTTGAACGGCGCTTCGGTTGAGATAGAGATCGACGATAGCCGAACACCGCCCGCGGGCTCGTACTGGCTGGGGCCTACACTGGCTTCCCCGAGTGATATTCGGCTCCGTCAGCCTGATGGGGGCCTATCAGCGGGATCCGCTCGGGCTCCGGGGTAAACCCCTCCGAGTGACATCCAGCCATGCCAGCTTGATGAAATCCTGACAGCGGGATCTGCTCGGGGCCCGGGATAAATTCCTCTGAGTGACATCCAACCCTGCCAGCTTGATGGGAGCCTGACAGCGGGATCTGCTCGGGGCCCGGGATAAATTCCACCGAGTGACATCCAGCCCTGCCAGCTTGATGGGAGCCTGACAGCGGGATCCACTCGGGGCCCGGGGCAAACTCCTCCGAGTGACATCCAGCCCTGCCAGCTTGATGGGAGCCTGACAGCGGGATCTGCTCGGGGCCCGGGATAAATTCCTCCGAGTGACATCCAGCCCTGCCAGCTTGAAGGGAGCCTGACAGTGGGATCTGCTCGGGGTCCGGGGCAAACTCCTCCGAGTGACATCCAGCCCTGCCAGCTTGAAGGGAGCCTGACAGCGGGATCTGCTCGGGGCCTGGGGCAAACTCCTCCGAGTGACATCCAGCCCTGCCAGCTTGATGGGAGCCTGACAGCGGGATCTGCTCGGGGCCCGGGATAAATTCCTCCGAGTGACATCTAGCCCTGCCAGCTTGATGGGAGCCTGACAGCGGGATCTGCTCGGGGCCCGGGATAAATTCCTCCGAGTGACATCCAGCCCTGCCAGCTTGAAGGGAGCCTGACAGCGGGATCTGCTCGGGGTCCGTGGCAAACTCCTTCGAGTGACATCCAGCCCTGCCAGCTTGAAGGGAGCTTGACAGCGGGATCTGCTCGGGGTCCGGGGCAAACTCCTCCGAGTGACATCCAGCCCTGCCAGCTTGAAGGGAGCCTGACAGCGGGATCTGCTCGGGGCCCGGGGCAAACTCCTCCGAGTGACATCCAGCCCTGCCAGCTTGAAGGGAGCCTGACAGCGGGATCTGCTCGGGGTCCGGGGCAAACTCCTCCGAGTGACATCCAGCCCTGCCAGCTTGAAGGGAGCCTGACAACGGGATCTGCTCGGGGTCCGGGGCAAACTCCTCCGAGTGACATCCAGCCCTGCCAGCTTGAAGGGAGCCTGACAGCGGGATCTGCTCGGGGTCCGGGGCAAACTCCTCCGACTCATACGAAAATATGTACACCTCAGCATTTCAGAAAAGAACTTTTTATTTCATAGAGCGAAAGTTACATAACTCAGGGATAGAAACGCTTCAGGTCGTCTCCATTCCAGGTGAGACCCATGGTTGCACCTTCCGCATTTCGAAGGCGATAACCACCTGACTTTAAGACTTCTTGCACTATGTATGGCCCTTCCCAGTTGGGGTTAAGTTTCCCCACTGCGGCTGATCTTCCTGCTGCGTGCACCTTTCTCAATACTAAGTCCCCTTCCGCGAATTGTTTGATCCTGACGTGCTTGTCAAAGTATTTGGACATTCTCCTCTTCACCTCCTCCTGCCTGATGGCAGAGAGGTCCCGCAGCTCTTCTACCAAGTCAAGGGAGAGTCGTAGCTCCTCCTCATTCTCGACTCTCCACTCTTCCCTGCCTTCTCCTGCCTCAGCCACCCGGGGTGTTTGGACTTCAAGTTCTATCGGGAGCACCGCCTCGCATCCGTGGGAGAGCTTGAACGGGGTCTCTCCGGTGGCCGTGTTGGGCGTGGTCCTGAGAGCCCAGAGGACCGAGAGGAGCTGCTCCACCCAACTACCCTTCAAGTTTTCCACTTTCTTTTTGAGGAGGTTGACGATGATCTTGTTTGTCGCTTCCACCTGCCCATTACTCCTCGGGTGATGGATCGAGGCGAACCTAAGATCAATCCCGAGCTGCTCGCAAAAGCTGAAGAATTCGGCGCTCGCGAACTGGGGTCCGTTGTCTGTGACGATGGCTTGGGGGAGCCCGTGACGGCAGATGATTTCCCCCCATACGAAGTTCCTCACGACTTGGGAGGTCACCTTGGCCAACGCCTTCACCTCCAGCCACTTGGAGAAATAATCGATCATCACGAGCAGGAATCTTCTCTATCCGCTGGCTTGGGGGAAGGGTCCAACCAAGTCCATTCCCCAGATCGCGAAGGGCCAAGGGGCTGAGATGCTCCTGAGACGTTGGGCCGGCTGCAGCTGGAGTGGAGCAAAGAGCTGGCACTTGTGACACTCCTTGGTGAATTTTGCCGCATCGCGGCCTAAGGTTGGCCAGAAATACCCCTGTCTGATGATCCTCCCTTCCAAGGTCCGACTCCCAGAATGGCTCCCGCACTCCCCGGAGTGAACCTCCTCCAAGATTCTCTGGACCTCTCCCTCAGCCACGCAACGAGCCAACATGCCTGAGAGGGTCTTCCTGTACAGCTGACCATCTCGCGTAAGGTAATAGGCTGACTTATACTTGAGCTTCTTCCGGTCCATCCCCTCGGGATACTCCCCCGTGGATAGGAAAGTCGTGAACGGGTCCATCCATGAGGGGTGTTGCTCCTTCTCCATCAATTCTCCTTCCTCGATGGAGGGCCGAAATAAGTCAGTGACAGTTCCCCCCGCCCGGGGACCATGTTTTGCCAGCTGGTCTACCTGCTCGTTCTCCACTCTGGGCACGTGCCGGATGGAGAAAGTCTGGAACGAGCCGATGATCCCCTTCGCCTTAGTTAAGTATAGCTGCAGAGTAGGCTCTCGGACCTCAAACTCCCCGTTGATCTGGGAGGCCACCACCATGGAATCAGTGAGGACCTCCACATCTTGCACCCCCAGTTCCCGAGCCAGGCGCAGCCCTGCAATCACTGCTTCATACTCCGCCTGGTTGTTGGTGATGGGGAAGTGTATTACCACCGTCTGCTCTATTCTTGTCCCGTGGGGGCTTTCCAGGATGATCCCGACTCCCAGGGAATTTTTTCTCGAAGCACCATCCGCCATAATCTTCCAAGGGACCGGGCGAGTGAGTTCTTCCTCCGCCACCTCGATCACATATTCAGCCAGAAAATCTGCCATAACTTGTGCTTTGATCGAGAGACGGGGGACAAAGGAGACGTCGAACTCGCTCAATTCCACCGACCACTTTGCCAATCTGCCCGAATGCTCCACCCCCCCCCCAAAGATGTTACGGAGGGGGTGGTCGGTCACTACCCGGATCGAATGAGCCTGGAAGTAAGGCCGGAGCCTCCGGGCCGAGATGACCAGAGCAAATGCCAACTTCTCCAAAATAGGGTAGCGGAGCTCGGCCTTCCTCAGCACCCTACTGACATAGTAAATCGGGAGTTGCTTCTTCCCCTCTTCCCGAACTAACACAGAGCTCAGGGCCTCTGTCCCAACGCCCAAGTATAGGAATAAGTCCTCCCCTTCCTTTGGTCCCTGGAGCAGGGGAGCCCGAGTCAACTGCCTCTTCAGGGCCTGGAATGCTTCTTCGCACTCCGGGGTCCATTCGAACCTCCGACCTCCTCTCAGGGTTTTGAAGAAGGGAGAGCACTTCTCTCCGGCACGAGAAAGGAATCTGCTCAACCCTGCTAACTTCCCCGTCAGCCGCTGCACTTCTCTTGCATTCCGTGGTGACCCTAACTCCAGAATTGCCCTTACCTTGTCGGGATTGGGCTCTACTCCAGCAGGGGTGAGGAGATGCCCCAGAAATTTTCCCCTGCTTGCCCCGAAGATGCACTTCGAGGGGTTCAATCTCTTTTTATGCTTCCGAAGGGTAGTGAAAGTCTCCTCCAGGTCCCGGAGGTGAGAGTCGATGCTGAGGCTCTTGACCATGAGATCGTCTATGTAAACCTCTAGGTTCCTGCCCTTTTGCTCTCGGAAGATCCTGTCCATCATTTTCTGGTAGGTCGCACCTGCATTTTTTAGCCCGAAGGGCATCATTTTGTAGCAATAACACCCATCCCCCGTGATGAAAGAGACATCTTTGACGTCGGGAGGGTGCATCCTAATCTGGTGGTAACCTGAAAAAGCATCTAGGAGACTCATTACAGAAAAACCAACGGCTGAATCTACCAGCGCGTCGATCCGAGGCAAGGGATAACAGTCCTTAGGGCACGCTTTATTAAGTAAAGAAAAATCGACACACATCCTCCACCGGCCGTCTCCTTTTTTAACCATTACAACATTGGAGACCCAGCCGGGGTATTGGATTTCAGAAATGAAACCGGCCTTGAGGAGCTTGGCCACCTCCTCCCGAATCGGCTCGGCCAGCCTATCCGCCGTGGCCCTCTTCTTCTGCTGGATGGGGCGTGCTTCCGGGTTCAGGTTAAGGCAGTGGCAGGCCACGTCGGCGTCGATCCCCGGCATCTCCGCAGCACTCCAAGCGAAGATATCCACGTTCTTCTGGATGCACTCCAGCATCCTGCCTTGAGCCTCCAGAGTCAGACCTCCGCTGACGCGGACCTTCTCAACCCTGCCACCGAAGGCGAGGACCTCCATCTCCACCACCTCTTCTGCTGCCTCCAGACGGGACTGCTCTCCCCATTCTTCAGTAACTCCTCCGGGGGCGGAGACTTCTTCCTCGACTTCCTCCACGGCCATTGCTTCGGCCGGCCCCTGGACCTCCGCCACCACTTCTTCCTGGGCGCGACTCTCCTCCACTTCCATATCTTCTCTGCCAACCTCCTGCTCTGTCTCCTCCATCCTCCGTCCCATTTCTTCGGCTTCTTCCAACCAAGAGATAGAGTTCATTGCCGTTACGTAACATTCTCTCGCCACTTTGGGATCTCCGCGGACCCGGACCTGGACCCCCTCGACGTTAAACTTGAGGCATTTATGGAAGGACGAGGGGACGCAGCGGAAGGCGCTGATAAGGGGCCTCCCGAAGATGGCGTTGTAGCTGCTGGGGGCGTCTACGATGACGAACTTGCAGTTGCGAGACTGCCCCCCCAGGGAAACATTGAGTCCCACTCCTCCTTCAACTTCCTTCCTCTCCCCTGAGAAGCCGAACAGGGGCCCATCCGAGGCCAACACCCTCCTGGCCTCCACCTTCATCGCGTCGAATGCCCTCTTAAAGATGACGTTGACTGAACTCCCGTTGTCGATGAGGATCCGGGAGATGGTGAAATCTTCGATGGCTGTCTGAATGACCAGCGCATTGTAGAAGGGATCTTCGTGACCTGGCATGTCCTGGATGGAGAATGTGATTCTCTCTTCTGGGGGCGGGGTCTGGGATGTGGAGCCAATGCTCCTACGGTACATGGTGTGGAGGCTCGCCTTGCGGGAGGCCTCGACCCCCGCCCCCCCCGTGGATTGCTCCGATCCCTCCCCGGGACCCCACATCAGCCCGATCTTCGCATCTGTCCTCCTCCCTCCGAGGCAGGACTTCTTCGATCCGCACTCCCTGGTGATCTTGCCGGCGCTGCTGCTCCCTGTCTCCTCTCATCTCGAGGAACTCCGGGCACGTGACGGTGGAGTGCCCTTCTTCCTGGTGGAAATCGCAGTACGGCATCTCCACCCTGACTTCTCTTCTCCTCCTTCTCGCCGGCCTTCTTCTCTCCCCCATGGCTATGGCCATAGCCTCTTCTTGGTCGGGAAGAGGTGGCCTTCGGCCTTGCCTTCCTCCGGGAGGGTAGAACTGACCCTGGCCTCCCTGGCGACGGTCCCCTCCGTAGAACCCTCTCCTCGCCCTCTGCTCCTGCCACTCTGGCCTCCATCCTAGCCGGTGATTCGGCTCTTGGCGCCCCCACCTGGGCGGCGGCTGTTGCTGCTGATGTTGCCCGTCCCTCTGCCGGGGCTCGGCTCTCCTCTCCTCCTGTCCTCTACCTCCCTTTGGCCTCTCCTCCTCTGTAGCCCATCTGGCTAGCTTCTGGGCAAACTCTGGATTCGACGCCTCTCCGTCGACTTCTCTCGCCGCCCTTTCCATCAACTCATCATAGGAGAGGGGGGGAACCCTTTTCAACTCCATGCGAAAGAAGCCCTGTTGCAGTCCCAGTGTGAAGGCCATCATCAGGGTATGGCCCGACGTCTCCTGAACCTGGGTAACCTCCTCCTGGAAGCGGTCAACATAGCTTCCCAGGGTCTCGTTCGCCTCTTGTTTGATACGGAACAGAGATTCCGACTCCCTCTTCCTCCTCTTAGAGGTAGTGAATCTCAGCACGAACCCCCGGCGGAGATCCTCGAAGCAGTGGATGGAGTTGGACGGCAGCTGATGGAACCACTCCCTCGCCTTCTCTCTGAGAGTGATAGCGAAGAGTCGGCACTTGAACCCGTCCGACATTTGCCTGATGGAGACCACGTCCTCGAACCACTGGACGTGTTGGACCGGATCTCCCCTTCCGGTGTAATAGGAAACCTCGGGCTCCCTGAATCCATCCGGGACTGGGGCGGAAGAGACCAATTCGCTGAAAGGACTGCCTCCACCCGCCGGGCGGGTTGGAGGGTCTCGCGCCCCTAACTCGCCGAATCGGCCGCCGCTCCCCGAGCCTGGGAAGAGCACTCGCCCGGGGAGCTCGGCGCCTCGCCCCTCATCGACCACTTCCTTCCCGGTTCGCCGGGCGGGAGCCGCCTTGCCGAGTGCCGGGTCCGCGAGAACCGGGATTGCTGGGGTCGCACTTCGGCCCGCACGCCGAGTGCGAGCCTGACCATGCCGAGCATTTCCTGTCTAAATTCCTCAAACATCCCCGCGATGGCGAGAGGGGGTGGGGGTGGCGAGTCGGTCCTGTCCGAGCCCTGCCCTTCTCCTCCAGTCATTGATCCTGCGGAAGGTTTTCTGAGTTGACCACTCTCCACGCTCACCGCACCAAAATGTTGAAACCGAAAGAACAGTCTCTGTGGAGTTCACCCTTGGGGAAGGGGTGGTCACACTCCTACTTCGTTCCTGCAAGAAAAGCAACCAGAGAGAAGCAAAAAACAGAGGACTAGACCAAGGGCCCGGCGCGGAGGTCCCACCACAAACCCGGAAGATCTCAGATCGCTTCCCCTCCTTAGCCAAAAAGGCCGGGCTAAGGTATCTCAGAGAACACAAAAAGACTGGGAGACTAGTGCGTGTGCTCTAAGATACCCCTTGGATCCTATTTATAGTTTTTAGAAGATGGTCTGCCAATAACTGACCTCTGATAGCTTGAAATTACTGAAAGACCCCTAGGGATGGTCTGCCAACAGCCCAATCCCACTGTCCTGACCAGCTATGCGCAGCCCGTCCCGACCTGATAACCGAAAAACGCGGGTCGGGGCTGGCCCGCCTAAAGGAGCGGGCCGGGGCTGGCCCGCCTAAAGGAGCGGGTCGAGGCTGGCCCGCCTAAAGGAGCGGGTCGAGGCTGGCCCGCCTAAAGGAGCGGGTCGAGGCTGGCCCGCCTAAAGGAGCGGGTCGAGGGGTCTAAGATCCTCCGGCAGACACGGGGTTGTACACCGACGGACCCTACTTAAGCTAATTGTCATATACTCGTCGGTTGACCTAAACTAACCGTTAAATACGACGAATTTCTACTTATCCATATCTGACGAATTATACTTAAGTTAACTGTTATGAATTCAAAATATTATCCTAGTCTAACAGTCAAATATGACGGAAATACCGTATTAGATTAATCTCATAATCAATGGATTCACCTGACTTTCACCTACATAATCAACTGGGCTAAACCTGGCCGGAAAACTGCAGTCTAGCAGATCGGCAAGGGCCGAACCTGACGTTACTCCTAAGTACTAAGGAGGAAGGGATAGCATTATGTTTTCCGGCTTGCATGTCGAGATAGCCTATGTGTGCTAGGGCACGTTTCTCTATTTGTGGTTGTTGTTTCAGTTTCTGGACAATTGGTTATTGTAAGGCCTTAAGGCCATTCTGAACTTCTTATACTCTCGTGGTAGTGGATAACTTCTGGTTGGTTGGTTGTTTCCGCTGTTTTAATTTTGATTTTCTAGTTGGGTAGTTATTATATCATCTTATATGTAACACCCCTATCCGTCACATGGCATATAGCAGTAGGTCCGGCCGGGGCCCGACGCCATATACCGCAGACAGACCGTGGAGTTACGCATCGCATTATCATACTCACAATTTGAAAGACAACGTCCTACGCAACACCTAGCGGAAGCATTTTAGGTTATTAAAAAGAACCCATCAATAAGCATGAATGTCCACTAATAATAAAACCCATAGGAATGAAACGACTAACAATACACAAAACAGTCCTCGGCCTTAAGGCCTTACAAGCATTGTTCTCTTAACCAAATAGTGTCTTTCATACATCGGCGCGCAGGCCGGCCAAACATGAATATGAAAAGCAAAACTAAAACTTCAGCCTTCAAGGGCTAGCGCTGCAACTTGGGCTTTAGCCTGCTATTTGCCGCTCGGCTCCGCAGCAGCACCTGTAAGAAGCAATCCACCGAAGAGGTGGCAATTTACACGAGTAACCGGTCAGCAATGCTGACCAAATTATAACGACCCCGTCCCGCAATTGCGGGACGGCGGTGCTCCTTCCCTGCATAACAACTAACATAGCAATATATAAATCTATATAACTATTCGCCACAAGTGTCGGCACGCACGGCCGTACACCCCGTGCTCTCAGGGCACTAAATGGTGAATCCGGTCCGGACCCGGTCCGTTCCCGCGATTCCACCGTCATCTCGTGGACGACAATTCTCGTGAGCAAATAGCCCTTTCAGCCGTAGCCTAGGCCCGTTTCCAGCCCCCCGGGAAGTCCCATGTACTTTAGGTCGCTTCTACCGAGACCACTTGGAATGGGTAGAGTTCCACCCGCCCGTTGCTCACTTCACCACGGCCATTTAGCCATTGGTGCGGGCCAAGTTTCTCCTCATTCCCACAATCGATCAAAACACGCACATAACCCCGTTATGTACCGATTTGCCCTCCAAGGCAACATCGTGGCGGCAATGCGATTCCGCCCAAGCTTTCCGGGTGCGCCTCGAGGTTAATCCCCAAGGATCCCTGTATGCAATCTACCGCGTAGAAATTTCGGAAAACTGAAATCATCGGTGCGGAGTCTTCTCCGACCATGCAATGCAACATCACCGATTCGGGCTAAACCCGAATGGGCTTCACACACAATGCCTACGCCCGTACTTCGATTCCGGGCTCTAACAACGGGGACTTTACATATCTACCCGAAGGGATTCCGCTCCTCAACGCTTACTCGCGAGAGGGGGATTTCCCCATGCAAAGGAAGAAGGGCGACTACACATGCCCTATGAAGAGGATCGTTACCCTCGTAGATTTTCGCGCGCCCGTCATGAAGAAGTAGACGGTTGAAAAGCTTCGCCTCGCTCTTGCCGTCGAGGATCCGGTCTCGGATCGAGATTCGGTGCTCCGGTGCTCCGCCGGCGGCCGGATCTCCTCTTCTCCTTCCTTGCTCTCCCTTCTCTCTAAACTTTTTAGAAAGAGAGTCTAGGGTTTGAAATGAGGGTTTAGAACCCTTCAACCCTAAATTAAATGTTTGGGCGGACCATCCTAGGCCGTTAGATGAGATTTGATGGAAAATCGGACGGCCACGGAGTCATTTTACGGATCCTGCACCCGTCCGCACGACCAGTGGCGCACGGTCAGTGGTCGTGCGCCCTATGTCAGCGATCGTGCGTTTTCGTTAAACAGGGATTTGACATTAGGCTTTCTTTACGCACGACCAGTGGCGCACGGTCAGTGGTCGTGCGCCCTGTGGTCAGTGATCGTGCGCTAAGGGAAAACTGCACAGTTCAACGCCCCTCCGCCGACGGTTACTCTACCGCGAGGCGTTAACTCCCACCGACTCCAGGACTGAACATGGGGTGTTACAACTCTCCCCCCCTTAAAAGAATTTCGTCCCGAAATTACGAATTAGCAAGAAAACAACTTAAACTTAAACGGTACCTGAGTTGAAGAGTTCGGGGTACTCCTCGAGCATGGTTTGCTCTCGTTCCCACGATAGCTCCTCACGACCGCAATTGTCCCAACGGACTTTCACCATCCTGATTTCTTTGTTCCGAAGCCGCTTGACCTCGAAATCTTCGATAGAAATGGGCTTGACCTTGGTCGTCAGCCCTTCCTCAACCGGCACTTGATCAACCGCTAACACTTGCGACGGCTCTTGCACCGCCTTCCGCAATACTGAGATGTGGAATACGTCATGCAAACAACTCAGTTCCACAGATAATCTCAACCGGTAGGCCGCTTCTCCGATCCGTTCTAGAATCTCGAATGGCCCAAGGTATCTCGGACTCAACTTTTTCAAGCGTCGAACCCGTGACACCCCCTTGAACGGTTTGATCTTCAGGTATACCCATTCGCCAACATTGAACTCCACGTTCCTATGTTTGGCATTAAAATACTTAGCTTGCCTGTCCTGAGCTATAAGCAAGCGCTCTCGTATCGTTCGCACCAAAGAAGTCGCATCTTCGATCTCCTGACGATTGTAAAGTTTCGACTCACCCGTCTCCAACCATGACAACGGCGTGCGACACTTTCTCCCATAAAGAGCTTCGAACGGTGCCATCTGGATACTTGCTTGGTAACTGTTATTGTACGCAAACTCGACCAAGTATAAGTGATCCTCCCACCGTTTTCCGAAGTCCAACGCACACATGCGAAGCATGTCTTCCAATGTCCTGTTGACTCGCTCGGTCTGGCCATCCGTCTGCGGATGAAACGCCGTGCTAAACTTCAGTTTCGAGCCCAACATCTGATGTACTAGCCTCCAGTCATTGGACGTGAAGCGTCCATCGCGATCACTCACAATGCTGCGGGGCACTCCGTGCATTCGCACAATATTATCCACGTAGAGTTTTGCTAGCTTCTCCACCGGATCATCCTTCCTCATCGGGATGAAATGCGACACTTTTGTCAATCTGTCCACGATCACCCAGATGGCGTCGTTTCCCTTCTGCGATCTTGGCAATCCATGCACAAAATCCATAGATATGTCGTCGAATTTCCACTCCGGAATGGGTAAGGACTTCAAGAAACCTCCCGGCTTTTGACATTCCGCCTTCACTAGGGCGCAGGTTTGACATCTCGCCACATAAAGCGCTACATCTTTCTTCAGTCCTGGCCACCAGAATAGTTTCTTCACGTCTTTGTACATTTTTGTACTCCCCGGGTGGATTGAGTACTTGGTATGGTGAGCCTCGTACAACAATTCCTCCCGTAGATTACCTACGTTGGGGACGCACAAACGATCGTCCTTTCTGAGCAATCCGTCCTCCAACATAAATTGGGAATTTGACCCATCCAAAACACCATCCATGAGTTGCTTCATAACATCATCCACAGCTAAAGCCTGCCGAATCCTATCAGCCAGGTCATACTGCACCTCTGTCCAACTCAAACGCGCTTCGGCGCCCGTTTGTCTATCTACACAGAAGATCTCCAAATCCTCTAACTCTTGAATCAATCGTTCATCATGCACCAACAGCCAACTAGCACGTGCGGGAGTTCTGCGACTCAACGCATCTGCCACCGCATTGCCCTTCCCCGGCACATAATGAATTTTGAAGGTGTAGTCCCCCAGGAACTCCATCCACCTCCTTTGCCGCATATTCAAGTCCTTCTGATCCAGCAAGTACTTCAAGCTCTTGTGGTCGGTGTAAATATCAACTTTCACACCGTAAAGGTAGTGTCTCCACAGCTTCAGTGCATGTATCACGGCCGCTAACTCCAAGTCATGGACCGGATAATTCCTCTCGTGTACCTTCAGCTGCCGCGAGCCGTAGGCAATCACACTCCCACGCTGTAGTAGTACACATCCCAAGCCACTCCCCGAAGCATCACTGTAGATTTCGAATCCCTCGGTCCCACTCGGCGAACATAAGATTGGCGCCGTGGTCAACCGACCCTTTAACTCCTCAAAAGCTTGTGCGCACTCCGGCGACCACACAAACCTTTGATCCTTTCTTGTCAACGATGTGAGAGGTAACGCTATCCGCGAGAAGTTCTCTACGAAGCGCCTGTAGTAGCCGGCAAGTCCTAGGAAACTTCGGACTTCCGCTACCGAGGAAAGAACAGGCCACTCCCGTATCGCCACTATCTTCGCCGGATCTACCGCAATCCCTGCTCCACTAATGATGTGGCCAAGGAAAGCCACCGAGGATAACCAGAACTCGCATTTGGAGAACTTAGCATAGAGCTGGTTCCTCCTCAGTGTCTCCAACACCATGTGCAGATGTTTGTAGTGATCATCTTCGCTCTGAGAGTATACCAGGATGTCGTCGATAAACACGATCACAAACCGATCCAAGTACTCTCTGAATGTTCTGTTCATCAGATCCATAAATACGGACGGCGCATTCGTCAGTCCAAACGGCATAACCGTGAACTCGTAATGCCCATAACGCGTGCTGAACGCCGTTTTAGGGATATCACTCTCCTTGATCTTCAACTGGTAGTACCCAGACTTCAGATCCAACTTCGAATAAACTGTAGACCCCACTAGCTGGTCAAACAGATCGTCGATCCTCGGAATCGGGTATTTGTTCTTCTCGGTGAGCTTGTTCAACTCTCGGTAGTCGATACACAGCCTCAGACTTCCATCCTTCTTCTTGACGAAGAGGACCGGCGCACTCCAAGGTGACGAGCTTGGACGCACGTACCCCTGATCCAACAGTTCTTGCAATTGGACCTTCAGCTCTGCCATCTCCTTCGGCGCTAGCCGATAAGGTGAGCGGGACACAGGTTTGGCACCTGGCACCAGCTCTATTGTGAAATCAATCTCTCTTTGGGGTGGAGCCCCAGGGAGATCATCGGGAAACACGTCAGGATACTCCGAAACCACTGGGATACTATCCAGACTCGTCTTAGGCTTTGTGGCCTCCACTAACGCGAAAAACAGCTCTGCTCCAGCACGAACCGCCTTGACCACCTGAAGAGCAGACATCAGTGTCTTGCTCGCCCCTTTAATGCCCTCGAACGTAGTCTCGCGACTAGTATTTGCCCCCAGTTTAACTTCCTTCCGACTGCAGTCAATATAGGCTCGCTGCTCCGAGAGCCAATCCATCCCAAGGATCACGTCAAACTCCACTAGCGGAAGTAACGACGCCTGCAGATCGAATTCCTGATCCCCAATCTGAATCTTCACGAGGCATACTCTATCTACGCGCATAGAGCATCCATTGGGGAGTAGCACATCCAGTTTGTCCTTAGCCATCGAAGAAGGGACTCCGATGCGCGATACGAATTCTTCGGACATAAAGGAGTGCGACGCTCCCGTATCAAATAATGCCCTTGCTGGGCTATCGGATATCAAAACGAAGCCTGTCACCACGTCAGCCTGTTTGATGGCTTCTTGAAGGCCAAGGTTGTACACCCTGGGCTGAGCTGGAGTATGGTGAGATGCGGATGACTCCGCCATCTTCCCTTTCTCCTCATAAGTTGCTCCTGGCTTTCTTTCGGACTTTGGACGTCCGCTCCAACAATCACGGGCAAAGTGCCCTGGCCTCCCACAGTTATAACAGGCACCTGGGGTGCGCGCTGTCGTTGCTCCCGAGGCACCAGAAGAGGGGGCTTGACTTGACGTCTTGGCCCTCTTATTCCACCTCTGAAACTTTGACTTCGAAGCGTTCGGCACCTTGAACTCGGGCTTCTGCACACCCAGCTCTTTCTTTCCAGAGATTCTTGCCAACTCTCGCTCCAACGATCGAGCCGAGCCGACCAAGGTTAGAAATCCTTGCGTCAACGGCCCTGACAGAAGTACCTTGAGATCATCTCGCAGTCCTTCATAGAAACGGTTCGTCTTCCGTTCCTCATCGCCAAAAGTAGGAGCTGCATAACGACCCAGCCTTGTGAACTCATGCAGATAATCATCCACATTTTGACTCCCTTGTTGCAGTCTGAGGAATTGATTTTCCAGTTCTATCTTCTCGGTCGACGGTAGGTACCGCGCCATGAACATTCTCGAGAATTCTTCAATAGAAACCTCTTCCAACTGTCTTTCGACTAGATGGTGTTGCTCCACACCGTCCCACCACAGCCTTGCCTCGCCATCCAATAAGAAAGTGGCTATGGCGGTTTTCTGATCCGCTTCGGTTCTGGTTGTCGAAAGGATCCGCTTAACGCGTGATAGCCAATCCTCCGCTTGCGATGGGGTTCCACCCCCTGAGAATATTGGCGGATTGAAACTCATCACGTGCTTCAGCTGACAATCCGTCGTACGCCTTGGTGGTCTAGGCTCCTCAGCCACCACAGGCACTGTCGCTCTCGCAGGTTCTTGCTCAATCTCCGGTGCTGGACGTTGTACCTGCCCTGCAGGTTGGGCATTTAGTGCGGCAAGCACCGCCTCGGTAACCAGCCGAATAGTTTCAGCAGATGGAGGTGTTGCAGGCGCCTCGCTTGGTGCCCTACTCTCTGCTGAACGTGTACGGGCTGACTGCCCTGCCCCACTCCTAGTCACCTAGATAGACAAAACCGACAAATAAGCGACAAGCACATTGCTAAAAAGCAATCATTTGAACATTTAACTTGTTCAAAACTGTGTATTTTCATTCCTAAGTGGACATTCATGGGTTCTTTTTCATGTTATAACGATGACGCACGTGATAGTGCTCACCACCCCTTAAAAGAATTCGTCCGCGAATTCGAATAAGCAAGACCGAAACCGTTAGTCTGATACCAATTTGTAACACCCCTATCCGTCACATGGCATATAGCAGTAGGTCCGGCCGGGGCCCGACGCCATATACCGCAGACAGACCGTGGAGTTACGCATCGCATTATCATACTCACAATTTGAAAGACAACGTCCTACGCAACACCTAGCGGAAGCATTTTAGGTTATTAAAAAGAACCCATCAATAAGCATGAATGTCCACTAATAATAAAACCCATAGGAATGAAACGACTAACAATACACAAAACAGTCCTCGGCCTTAAGGCCTTACAAGCATTGTTCTCTTAACCAAATAGTGTCTTTCATACATCGGCGCGCAGGCCGGCCAAACATGAATATGAAAAGCAAAACTAAAACTTCAGCCTTCAAGGGCTAGCGCTGCAACTTGGGCTTTAGCCTGCTATTTGCCGCTCGGCTCCGCAGCAGCACCTGTAAGAAGCAATCCACCGAAGAGGTGGCAATTTACACGAGTAACCGGTCAGCAATGCTGACCAAATTATAACGACCCCGTCCCGCAATTGCGGGACGGCGGTGCTCCTTCCCTGCATAACAACTAACATAGCAATATATAAATCTATATAACTATTCGCCACAAGTGTCGGCACGCACGGCCGTACACCCCGTGCTCTCAGGGCACTAAATGGTGAATCCGGTCCGGACCCGGTCCGTTCCCGCGATTCCACCGTCATCTCGTGGACGACAATTCTCGTGAGCAAATAGCCCTTTCAGCCGTAGCCTAGGCCCGTTTCCAGCCCCCCGGGAAGTCCCATGTACTTTAGGTCGCTTCTACCGAGACCACTTGGAATGGGTAGAGTTCCACCCGCCCGTTGCTCACTTCACCACGGCCATTTAGCCATTGGTGCGGGCCAAGTTTCTCCTCATTCCCACAATCGATCAAAACACGCACATAACCCCGTTATGTACCGATTTGCCCTCCAAGGCAACATCGTGGCGGCAATGCGATTCCGCCCAAGCTTTCCGGGTGCGCCTCGAGGTTAATCCCCAAGGATCCCTGTATGCAATCTACCGCGTAGAAATTTCGGAAAACTGAAATCATCGGTGCGGAGTCTTCTCCGACCATGCAATGCAACATCACCGATTCGGGCTAAACCCGAATGGGCTTCACACACAATGCCTACGCCCGTACTTCGATTCCGGGCTCTAACAACGGGGACTTTACATATCTACCCGAAGGGATTCCGCTCCTCAACGCTTACTCGCGAGAGGGGGATTTCCCCATGCAAAGGAAGAAGGGCGACTACACATGCCCTATGAAGAGGATCGTTACCCTCGTAGATTTTCGCGCGCCCGTCATGAAGAAGTAGACGGTTGAAAAGCTTCGCCTCGCTCTTGCCGTCGAGGATCCGGTCTCGGATCGAGATTCGGTGCTCCGGTGCTCCGCCGGCGGCCGGATCTCCTCTTCTCCTTCCTTGCTCTCCCTTCTCTCTAAACTTTTTAGAAAGAGAGTCTAGGGTTTGAAATGAGGGTTTAGAACCCTTCAACCCTAAATTAAATGTTTGGGCGGACCATCCTAGGCCGTTAGATGAGATTTGATGGAAAATCGGACGGCCACGGAGTCATTTTACGGATCCTGCACCCGTCCGCACGACCAGTGGCGCACGGTCAGTGGTCGTGCGCCCTATGTCAGCGATCGTGCGTTTTCGTTAAACAGGGATTTGACATTAGGCTTTCTTTACGCACGACCAGTGGCGCACGGTCAGTGGTCGTGCGCCCTGTGGTCAGTGATCGTGCGCTAAGGGAAAACTGCACAGTTCAACGCCCCTCCGCCGACGGTTACTCTACCGCGAGGCGTTAACTCCCACCGACTCCAGGACTGAACATGGGGTGTTACATTATAATACTTAAGCTATGGAAGTTGTATGTTGTGGGGCCCCGACCAGACCTATATTATACGGTCATTACAGGAGAGGCGTTATAATTTGGTATCAAAGCGAAGTTAGTGTCCAAGGTAAGGTTTAGTGGTCGATTTGACATAATCGGATCGCGTAAATAAGTTATCCACATAGGAGTATCATGGGACCATGAGTGTCTTAGAGTCTAAGTTTTCCGATTAGAAGCTGATTCTTATTTTACATTGCTTTTGCTAAGGGTGCAAGCGACGATGCGAGGACGTTGAGGTTGTAAGAGGAGCCTTCAGCGAGCAGTGCTACTGCTCCGAGTCCTATGGGCATGGGTGTAACCCCGGCCAATTTCTGTCGCATGCTTGCAGAAGCAATGATAGCGGCCCAAGCAGTAGCAGCAACGCAAGTTGTGACCCCTTTTGCATGGGTAGCGACTCCTGTTACCCCAGATGCGACACCAGTCATATTGGGCGAAGGAGCCAGGCAGGCAGAGCCATTGGATGAGAGAGTGGTAGTTGGGCAGGGAGACCAACAGATGAAATATTTTTCGAGTTTCCATCCTCCAACATTCAAGAAAGTCGGCACACTGGCCGATGTAGAGGACTGGTGGGCGAGGACTCAGGAACTTCTAAGGGTGGCAAAGATGCCAGAGGAGAAGCAGTCTCAATTTGCGACCTTCATGTTGGAGGGTGACACGCTAAGTTGTGGTGGGTGAGCCATAGCGGCCGCTAATTTCCTGGATGCACCCCGTCTATAGGAGAGTTCGGGAATGCCTTCTTAAAGAAGTATATCCCTTCGTCAACAAGGTTAACCTTTCAGAGGCAGTTTCTGCATTTGGTGTAGTGGGATAAGACAGTAGATGAGTATGTTCAGGAGTTTACTCGATTGAATCGTTATGCTGGAACGACCATGGATGACGGTGAGGAGAGGGACAATCCCTTCTACCATGGGTTGTGAGAGAATGTGAGACAACCCCTGATAGCTATGAAGAATGCGGGCTTCAACGAGTTGATTGAAGCTGTCGGGACGTTGGAAAGTGATATGGAATGAACCCAACGTCGAAAGGGACTGGAAGTCAAGTAGGGAGAAGTAAAGCATTCTCAATCGCAAGGGAAGTCTGAAGGGAGTAAATGGAGAAAGAAGCCTTATCCCTTCAGGTCAGGTGAGAAGAGCAGTACAATGTCTGGGCTATCTCGCTTCAAGGGACCACCATCGTGCTACAATTGTGGCAAGCTAGACCACATAGCTCATTTCTATACTGAGGGTGGCGCTGAGTAGGAGACACGGCATGAGCAGCCAGTGCGGTCCGGTCCCAGCACTATGGAGAAAGGGAAAATGGAAGATTCGAGCGCTTCATGTTTCTAACCCGTGTAGCCAAGGGCTTATAACCTTGGGTAACAGGAAGCGATCCGACAACTCGATGTGGTGACAGGTATGAGAAAGTTTAAGTTTGTTTATTGGCTTTAGACTTTCGAGACTTTTATGTGCATTGCATGTGTTTTAGGCTTCGTGGTAGTTTCCAGTTACCCCGCTAGGGTACTGTTTGATACGGGAGCGTCACACTCATTTCTTGCGGAAAGCTTTATTCGGAGAATTGGAGTCGAGCCCTTTTCGGCGGACACAGAGCTTAGAGTGTGCATGCCCAATGGGTCTTTCATGACCACCGGGGCGAAAGGGCGTATTGGTTGGAGTTTAGACGGAGTTGACTTCATGTTGATAGCAGTGGTTCTACCGTTAGCCCAGTTCGATGTGATCTTAGGGATGGACTGGCTGGCACAGCAGCGCGCCAGTATTGATTACATATCTAAGGTGGTGACCTTGAGAAGTGAAGGAAAGGAAGAATTCAAATTTGAGGGCCTTAGTGGAGTGGCCTGTTCCCTGATTTCGGCCATGCAGTTGGTGCGGACAGTTAACCAGGGAGGAGTAGCTTTCGTAGCATTGTTGGAAGTTCAACTTTCCAAGCTATCAATTGGAGAGGTGCCGGTAGTGGCAGAGTTCGAGGATGTGTTTCCTGAGGAGCTTCCTGGAGCACCTCCTCGACGAGAGATCGATTTCTCGATTAAGTTAGTGCCAGAAGCTAGACCAGTGTCACGTCCCCCTTTTAGGAGGGCACCAAAGGAGTTGGCTGAGCTCAAGGTGCAGTTCTAGGAACTATTGGAGCAGGGGTACATTAGACCCAGCTCTTTGTCATGGAGCACACCATTATTGTTCGTGAAGAAGAAAGATTGTAGTATGCGGTTGTGCATAGACTACCGGGAGTTGAATAAACTAACCATCAAGAATAAGTATCTGATCCCACAGATAGATGACCTATTTGACCAGTTGGTAGGGTCGGTGATGTACTCTAAGTTGGACTTGAAGTCAGGATACTATCAGTTGCAGATCCGAGATGAGCACATACCTAAGACAGCTTTTGGTACGAGGTATGACCACTTCGAGTTCTCGATGATGCTGTTCGGATTGATGAATACGTCATCAGTATTAATGGATTTGATGAACCGAGTGTTTCGGGAGTACTTGGACTCGTTTGTGGTTGTCTTCATCAATGATATTTTGGTATACTCCAAATCGGAGGCGGAGCATGAGGCTCATTTAAGAGTAGTCTTGCAGACCTTGAGAGAGAACCAGCTTTATGCAAAGTTCTCTAAGTGCGAGTTCTGGTTAGAGAAGGTGGCATTTTTGGGCCATGTGATTAGTGGTGATGGGGTGTTGGTGGATCCAAAGAAAGTTGAGGCCATCAGAGATTGGCTAGTTCTGAGCACCGTGGCGGAAGTCAGGAGTTTCTTTGGACTAGCTGGGTACTATAGAAGATTTGTGGAAAACTTTTCGTGGATAGCTCTGCCCCTCACTACTCTGACTCGTAAGGACTAGAAATTTGTGTGGACTCAAGAGTGCAATCAAGCGTTTGATACCTTGAAGGAAAGGTTGATGTCGGCTCCAATCCTAAGTCTTCCTAAAGGGAGTAAGGGATTTCAGATTTTCAGTGACGCGTCAGGTTGCAGTTTGGGTTGCGTGCTAGTGGAACATGGCAGTGTGATAGCCTTTGGATCTAGACAGTTGAAGCCTCATGAGAGGAATTACCCCGTCCACGACTTGGAGTTGGCGGCGGTAATTTTTGCGTTGAAGTTGTGGCGACACTATGTGTACGGTGCAAAGGTAGAGTTCTTCTCGGACCATAAAAGCCTGAAGTATCTTCTAGATCAAAAAGAGTTGAATATATGGCAGTGCAGGTGGGTCGAGTTCCTTGGGTTATACAATATGGTGATTCAGTATACGCCAGGCAAAGCCAATGTGGTGGCGGATGCCTTGAGTAGGAAGTATTCTGGACAAGGGAATTGGATTGAAGCTCATGATGAGTGGTTAGTGCGAGACTATGAGTCCTTTGGTATTGCGTGTGTAGCCAGAGGCGAGTCTAGCACGGCTCGATTGAACTGGATATAGTTGTAGAATGACTTATCCGATCGTATTCGGGAAGCGACCAGCGTGGATGCAGAGTTCCAGCCGTTTGTGGTGGAAGATCAAAAAGGCGAGGGTAGTGCTGGGAGATGATTGATGAGATCTTAAGGAAGGACAGAAGGATTTGTTGTAACACCCCAGAAAGTAGCAGGCTAAAAGTTGACCTGAGTTTGACGAACGTCGAGCAGAGCTCGACGAAGCGTCGTGCACAGCTCGACGAAGCGTCGTGCACAGCTCGACGAAGCGTCGTGCACAGCTCGACGAAGCATCGTGCACAGCTCGACGAAAACGTCGAGCAGAGATGAGCGGTGTTGTGCTCCCATTCGACGAATTATCGAATTAAGTTGTCACCAAAGTGGCAACCCGTGTCAGGTGGCTGGTGTGCGGCCACTGAGCGGTGGTTGACTTTGTCAGCTTAAACTCAATGCCATATATGTAGAGAGATTAGAATGAGGAAATCATTATTTCCTTTTCTCTCTCTCTCTCTTCCTTGCTTCTCAGTTCTGGTGCAGAAAACTTTCGGCTAGTGCTAGGGTTTGGGTGGAGCGGAAGTTACTGGAGAAAATCTGGTGGCTGGACTCAAGAGCCGAAGCTAGATTCGCGAAGAGGAGAGCGACGTATTCCTTTCCATCTGCGTAGAAAAGCTTTGTCATGGTCCTGAAGAGAACTACAAGGGTAATGAGTTTCTCCCGAACAAATGAAGTCCTCAATATGCATATTTGCATGGATCCCCTCACCAAAAGGTGAAAAAGGGTGGACTCCAATGGGAAGATCGGTTTGATCCCCATATATTCCTATATTTAGATCCGGAAATATAGAGTACAGAATAGACATGCTGTGAGAAGCTCATCTGGACAAGTTGGTCTGGATTGGTGATGTTTATTTTGCATGCTGGAGAAAACTCCGTGGATATGCGTGTTATATACGTATGAAATCTGGGGTATAGGGGTGTGCAGGATGCTGCATCCAAGTACTGGAAGTATTTCCAGGAAAGGACCCAAAAAAGATCACAGTCTGGAGAATTGTTAATATCATCAGGCGACAGTGAGTATCGTCATGCGATAGCTCCTAGTGAGCTGGAGTTTATGTGACCTGTCTTGAAGAGACCTGGGGGTCACTGTATGAGAAGCTGTGAGCGTAAATTGCCCAGCAATGGTGAGTACCAGCCTGAAATGGTAATGGTGAGTACCAACCCGAAATGGTAATGGTGAGTACCAGCCTGAAATGGAAATTGTGCCGTGATGGCTAATTACTATGCCATCAAGTTAAGTACCTCTGAACGACAGAGTCGGTAAGTTAAGTATCTCTGAATGGGCAGTTAGTCGTTAAGTTAATTACCTCTGAACGATATAGTCGTTAAGTTAAGGACCTTTGAACGACGAAGTTAACCGTGAAGTACTTCTGAACGGTGGTAACACGCAAGAAGTCATGGACACCAAAAATGTGCCCTGAGTGCACTGGGCGTGTGGCTGTTGAGCCTACATCTGTGGTGAATGGTGCTTAAAGTGCACTTTGTAAATGCCAATATATACTTGATGCCTTGTTTACAGGGATGGAGAAATGCCGCCCCGAGTAAGGGGTGGGATCGTTTTAAAAGGGTCAGCAAAATGCTGACCGTTGCTTTGTTTGCCATGTTTTGGTGGGCCCGTTTATGCAGGTGCTGGAGAGCCAAGTGGAAAGTAGCGGGCTGAAGCCCATGTGCTGCAATTGGCTGGACCTTGAAAGCCTGAAGGCGGACATTTTATTGTTTTCATGTGTGGTCGGCCTACGTGCCGAAGTATGAAACCACTTGTTATAAAAAGGGAACAGTTGTAATAAGGCTACGACCAAAACATGTGTTTTTGTATATATATCATTCCTGTTGTGTAGTGGACATTCTTGTTCGGTATGAGTTCATAAATCAAAATGCTTTCGCTAGAATGCTCTGAGTTAGGATGCGCTCATAAGTAAACTTGGATTTGGAAACAACTTGTAATCTCCTTACCTGTCCGTAGTATATGGCGTCGATCTCCGGCCGGACCTTCTATCATATGCTATACAACGGATGGGGCGCTACAAAATTGGTATCAGATTCCATTCTCAGTCTTTCTTATTTGAATTCGTGGTCGAATTCTTTTAAGGGGTGGTGAGCACGTGTATGTGCGCTACCGTGATAACATAATTGAACCCATGAATGTCCACTTAGGAATGAAAATACACATGTTTGCAGAACTGGTATGTTCATGTGATTGCTTTTGACAATATTCATAGTTGCCTAATTGGTTGTTTCACATTGTAGGCGACTCGAAGTGCGGCACTGGTTGAGGTATCCATTCCTCATCTCTCGGAAGAAACGGTTCAGCGGTTAGCGGATGTGGTCTTCATAATGATCAAGGCCTAACCTGAACGGCAGGTACAACCCCTTGTCCCTCGGGTGGCAGCACTACCGGTTGGTCTATTTGAGCAGATTGCCAGCAGAAGAGCATCAACTCAGCCGTTGAATATGTGTTTGATGCAAGGACCGCACTCGATCTAGGAGTACTTTCATGCCTTTGTTGTGTTAAGACAATAAGCAGAGTTTTGGTTTGAAACTGAGGAGAAAAAGATCAACAGGTTTTATGATGGTCTACGTTAGGAACTATGACTTTTGTTGTTGGGTCCAAAGTTAATGGGATTCCAGACACTAGTGCAGTCAGCTAGGTTGTTGGAGATGGACTTGGCCAAAGTCCACCGGACACCAGTAATGCAGCTACCTAATGTCTCCAAGTCAGGATATCGATGATGGAAGAAGTCAAAAACTTCTGAAGTAGCTCCTTCTCTGACGTCTAGAGCAGCGACGGGACGAACCACTCTTGCGTGTTATACATGTGGCAAGAAAAGACATCTTGCCCAAGAGTGTTGGGGTGTTGGCCGGAAGCCAAAGAAGGGTAAGGCTAGAGCAGGTGCAGGGCAAACTCCACGTACTTGTTACTTGTGTGGCAAAGAGGGACATATGGCCCGAGACTGCCGAAGTGGCCCTTAGATGACAACAAACTGAAAGGGAATTTCGAGTTTATGTACATAAATAACTGTGATCGTGTACTGTACATTTACTAGTATGTAATAATATATACAGTGCATGTTTTGCGTATACAAACATATTGTTAGTCTTTTAATGAGGGCATAAAGTATTCCTTTTGTTTTTATATTTGCATAATAAATATAAGATTGGGATAAAATTTCCTTAAAGGTAGTAGTTAACACGGATATAAAGTTTGGTGTTATGGTGTTGTTGTGAAGTCATGCCGTTAAGATGGAAGCATCTGTGATGGCAATAGTTATGTTTGATGTGATTCTGGGTATGGACTAGCTCGCGGAGCAGCATACCGGTATAGATTATAACTCTAAGGTGGTCATACTGGGATTGAACACTGAACAATAGACTAAATTCGCTAGTATGCGAGGATCGAGCAAGATATTGATGTCTGCTCTCCAAGTAGTCAAGGCTGTTTGGAAGGGAGCTGAGTTATTATTCACGCTTTTAGAGGCTGTTGAGCCGAAGACCAGTCTAAGTGACGCTCTGATTGTATCGGAGTAAGCAGATGTGTTTCCGAAGGATCTTCCGGGGTTACCTCACCAACGGGAAATAGACTTCGCTATCGAGTTGGTGCCAGGTGCGAAACCTGTGGCCCGCTCGCCGTACCGAGTAGCGCCAAAGGAAATGATGGAACTTAAGGTTTAATTGCAAGAGCTGCTAGATCAAGGATATATACACCAAGTATGTCACCTTGGAGCGCTCCGGTCCTATTTGTGAAAAAGAAGGACGGAAGCTTGCGGCTATGCATTGACTATCGAGAGTTGAATAAACTGACTGAAAAGAACAAGTATCTGATACCACGGATTGATGACTTGTTCGATCAGCTAGTGGGCTCAACTGTCTACTCAAAAATGGATTTAAAGTTTGGCTATTACTAGTTGAGGATTTGGGAATGTGATATTCCCAAGACAGCGTTTGGTACACGCTATGATCATTACGAGTTCACGGTAATGCCGTTTGGGCTAACAAATGCGCCATCGATATTTATGGACCTAATGCACCAAACGTTTTGAGAGTACTTGGATTTAATTGTCATCGTCTTTATTGACGACATTTTGGTTTACTCCCAGTCTGAAGAAGATCATGCGAATCATTTGCGGATGGTGTTGCACACCCTGAGAAAGAACAAGCTCTATACAAAATTCTCGAAGTACGAGTTCTAATTGTCATCAGTGGCCTTTCTTGGCCATATGATTAGTGGCGAGGGCATTGCAGTGGATCCTGCGAAGATAGTTGCGATACGGGAGTGGCCGGTGTTGTCTTCTGTTGCCGATGTTAGGAGTTTCCTTGGACTGGCAGGATACTATAGGCGCATCGTAGAGAACTTCTCGCGGATAGCCTTGCCTCTCACCACACTGATGAGAAAAGATCAGAAGTTCGTTTTGACGTCGGAGTGCGTACGAGCTTTTGAAGAGCTGAAAGGTCATCTGACTACGACGCCAATCTTGACGACGCCATGTGGTTCGGATGGCTATGAAATTTATAGTGATGCATCAGGAAGCGGATTAGGCTGCGTTCTTCTTCAGTTTGGTAAGGTGATAGCATATGACTCATGCCAGTTGAAAGTGCATGAGCAAAATTATCCCGTCCACGACTTAGAGTTGGCGGCGGTGATTTTTGCACTCAAATTGTGGCGTCACTACTTATATGGTGTGAAAGTGGATGTATTCACGGACCATTATAGCTTTAAGTACCTATTGGATCAGAAGGATCTCAATATACGACAACGAAGGTGGATGGAGTTCCTCGGGGACTATACCTTTGATATTCATTACACTCCCGGGAAGGGAAATGTGGTCGCAGATGCCTTGAGTCGTAAGACTCCGACAAGAAAAAATTGGTTGTAGATGCATGATGAGCATCTGATCCAGGATTTTGGAGGCCTTAGACATCTCTTGTGTGGACAAGAATGCAACTACAAGTGCATGCCTGAACTGGACGGAGGTACAATATGACCTTGCGGACAGGATTCGGCATGCAACGAAACTTGATGAAAGACTACAACGTTATGCAGCGGATGGGTCAAATGCCTAATTATCCTGGGATGACGGCCTTTTGCGAAAAGGTGATCGTTTGTGCATCCCGAATGTGGGTAAATTACGTGAAGAATTGTTGTATTATGCACACTTCACGAAGTATTCAATCCACCCAGGGAGCACAAAAATGTATAAGGACATGAAGAAGATGGTCTGGTGGCCAGGTTTGAAGAAAGATATAGCCCATTACGTGGCAAAATGTTAGACTTGTGCCTTGGTAAAAGCTGAATGCCCGAAGCCTAGAGGTTTCCTGAAGTCGTTACCTATTTCGGAATGGAAGTTTGATGATATTTTGATGGATTTCGTGCACGGTTTGCCGAGATCTCAACGCGAGAACGATTCTGTTTGGGTGATCGTGGACCGGTTGACTAAAGTGGCTCACTCTATTCTGAACAAGAGGGACGATTCAGTGGAAATGTTGGCTAAACTTTATGTCGAGTAAATGGTAAGATTGCACGGTGTGCCCCGTAGCATCGCCAGTGATCGAGATGGGCGCTTCACTTCGAATGATTGGAGGCTAATCCATCCGTTTTTGGGGACAAAATTAATGTTCAGTACGGCCTTTCATCCACAAACGGATGGTCAGACCGAAAGGACCAATAAAACTATGGAGGATATGCTCCGAATGTGCGCTTTGGATTTCGAAAAGAGGTGGGAAGACCATCTCTATATAGTAGAGTTCGCATACAACAATAGCTATTAAGCTAGCATAAATATGGCGCCTTTTGAAGCTTTGTATGGTAGGAAGTGCCCTACACCATTAGCTTGGGCGGAAACAGGCGAATCAAAATAATAAAAGTGTAAGGAAGTCGAAGAGGCTAACTCGATGATACACTCTATCCAGGAGAGGCTACTGATATCCCAAGATAGGCAAGCAAAGTATTACAACGCCAAGCACCGAAATATAAAGTTTATGGTGGGCGATTGGGTATATTTAAAAATCAAGCCATTCAAAGGCGTGTCCAGGATTCAACGCTTGAAAAAGTTAAGTCCGAGCTATCTTGATCCGTTTGAAGTGGTAGAGCGAGTTGGAGAAGCTGCCTATCGGCTAGATCTTTCGGCAGAATTGAGTGGATTGCATGATGTATTCCGCATATCAGTGCTTCGAAAAGCCGTGAAAGATCCAACTCAAGTGATTGCAAATGATCGTGTACCAGTCGAATCTAGGATAATGATGAAGGTTAGGCCCATTCAGATCGAGGATAAAGCAGATAAGCAGTTACGGAACAAGACAATCGGGATTGTCAAGGTCTGGTTGGACAACTGTGGTCATGAAGAGCTAATATGGGAGCAGAAGCAAACCATACGTGCTGAATTTCCAGAGTTGTTTGTATAAACTGTTATAACAATTTTGTTATAAACTATTATAAACTGATATAACATTTTTTTTGTACAGAAAAAATATGTTGTAACATATTTGTTACTGGTTTCTTCTTGCTATATTAAATTTTGGGATGAAATTTCAGTAAGGAGGGGAGGATTGTAACACCCTAGAAAGTAGCAGGCTAAACGTCGAGCAGAGCTCGACGAGCGTCGAGCAGAGCTCGATGAAACGTCGAGCAAAGATGAGCGGTGTTGTGCTCCCGTTCGACGAATTGTCGAATTAAGTTGTCGCCAAAGTGGCGACCCGTGTCAGGTGGCTAGTATGCAGCCACTAAGCGGTGGTTGACTTTGTCAGCTCAAACCCGAGGACATATTTACAGAGATATTAGAATGAGGAAATCATCATTTCCTTTTCTCTATCTCTCTTCCTTGCTTCTCAGTTCTGGAGCAGAAAACTTTCGGCTGGTGTTAGGGTTTGGGTGGAGCAGAAGTTGCTGGATAAAATCTAGCGGCTAGACTCAAGAGCCGAAGCTAGATCCGCGAAGAGGAGAGCGACATATTCCTTTCCATCCACGTAGAAAAGCTTCGCAATAGCCCCGAAGAGAACTACAAGGGTAACGAGTTTCTCCCGGACAAGTGAAGTCCTCAATATGCATATTTGCATGAATCCCCTCACCAAAAGGTGAAAAAGGGTTGACTCCAATGGGAAGATCAGTTTGATCCCCATATATTCCTGCATTTAGATCCGAAAATGTAGAGTACGGAATAGGCATGCTGTGAGAAGCCCATCTGGACAAGTTGGTCTGGATTGGTGATGTTTATTTTGCATGCCGGAGAAGACTCTATGGATATGCGTGTGATGTACACGTGAAATCCGGGGTCTAGGGGTGTGCAGGATGCTGTATCCAAGTACTGGAAGTATTTCCAGGAAAGGACCCAGAAAAGATCACGGTCTGGAGAACTATTGATATCACCGGGCGATAGTGAGTATCACCAAGCGATAACTCCTAGTGAGCTGGAATTTGTGTGACCTGTCTTAAAGAGACCTGGGGGTCACTGTATGCGAAGCTGTCAGCGTAAATTGCCCAGCAATAGTGAGTACCAGCCTGAAATGGTAATGGTGAGTACCAGCCTGAAATGGTAATGGTGAGTACCAGCCTGAAATAGTAATGGTGAGTACCAGCCTGAAATGGAAATTGTGCCGTGATGGCCAATTACTGTGCCATCAAGTTAAGTACCTCTGAACGACAGAGTCGGTAAGTTAAGTACCTCTGAATGAGCAGTTAGTCGTTAAGTTAATTACCTCTAAACGACATAGTCATCAAGTTAAGGACCTCTAAATGACAAAGTTAACCGTGAAGTACTTCTGAATGGTGGTGACACACGAGAAGTCATGGACACCAAAAATGTGTCATGAGTGCTCAGGGCGTGTGGCCGTTGAGCCTACGTCTATGGTGAATGGTGCTTAAAGTGCACTTTGTAAATGCCAATGATGCCTTGTTTGCATGGATGGAGAAATGCCGCCCCGAGTAAGGGATGGGATCGTTATAAATGGGTCAGTAAAATGCTGACCGTTGCTTTGTTTGCCACATTTTGGTGGGCCCTTTTATGAAGGTACTGGAGAGCCAAGTGTAAAGTAGCAGGCTGAAGCTCATGTGCTGCAATTGGCTGGCCCTTGAAGGCCCGAAGGCGAATATTTTACTGTTTTCATGTATGGCCGGCCTGCGTGCCAAAGTATGAAACCACTTGTTGTAAAAAAGGAACAGTTGTAATAAGGCTACGACCAAAACATGTGTTTTCTATAAATATATCATTCCTGTTGTGTAGTGGACATTCTTGTTCGGTATGGGTTCATAAATCAAAATGCTTCCGCTAGAATGCTCTGAGTTAGGATGTGTTCATAAGTGAACTTGGATTTGGAAACAACTTGTAATCTCCTTACCTGTCCGTAGTATATGGCGTCGGGCCTCGACCGGACCTTCTGTCATATGCTATACGACGGATGTGGGAATTACATTTGTGTACCGCAGTTCGGTAAGATCCGTGAGGAGTTGATGTTCGAGTCTCATTTCACAAAGTACTCCATTCACCCATGCAGTACAAAGATGTACTTGGATATGAAGAAATCCTTTTGGTGTCCTTGTTTGAAGCGGGATATAGCTTTGTACGTGAGTAAGTGCCAAACTTGTGCCTTAGTGAAGGCTGAGTGTCAAAAGCCGGGCGAGTTCTTGAGGCCTCTTCTTATCCCCGAGTGGAAATTTGATGACATCTCCATGGATTTTGTGCATGGCTTACCTCGGTCGCAACAGGGTAACGATGCGATTTGGGTGATCGTGGATCGCTTGACCAAAGTGGCTCACTTCATCCCGAATCGGAAGGAGGACAGTGTGGAGAAGCTGGTAGAACTGTATGTTCATAATATTGTGTGATTGTACAGAATTCCAAAGAGTATCGTTAGTAATCGCGATGAACGGTTCACGTCCAAAGACTGGAGGTTAGTACAGAAGAGTCTGGGCACAAGGCTCAAGTTTTGTACAACATTCCATCCTCAAACTGATGGCCAAACCGAAAGGACGAACCGTACTATAGAGGATATGCGGAGAATGTGTACCCTTGATTTTGGCAAGAGGTGGGAAGATCACCTTCTCATGGCGGAGTTTGCCTACAATAACAGCTTACAGGCGAGCATCAAGATGGCGTCGTACGAGGCTTTGTATGGAAGGCGGTGTCGAACACCAATGTCATGGATAGAGGCGGGAGACACAAAACTTTTGGGAAAAGAGGTGGTGGCCGATGCTTGCGAGTTATTGCGAATAATTCAGGAGCGCATGAAGGTTGCTTAGGATCGGTATGCGAAGTATTTCAATGTACGCCACAGGAACATGGAGTTCAAGGTAGGCGACTGGGTATATCTAAAGATTAAGCCGTTCAAAGGTGTTTCGTGGATTTGCCGACTTAAGAAGTTGAGTCCGAGGTTTTTGGGTCCGTTCGAAGTCATGGAATGAATTGGAAAAGCAACCTATCGGTTAGCATTGTCCCCAAATCTGAGTGTATTACACGATGTCTTTCATGTTTCAGTTTTATAGAAAGCCTTGGTGGAGACAAGCGTTGTGGTTGAGTCAACGACGGTGCTAGTAGAAGAGGACTTGAGGACGAAAGTCCATCCGGTTGGCATAGAGGATTCAGAAGTTCGACAGTTGCAGAATAAAGAGGTTAAGCTCGTGAAAGTGCGTTGAGATAATTGCGGGAAAGACGAATTTTCCTGGGAGCGTGAGCAAGCAATGTGGGAGGACTTCCCCGAACGTTTTTCTTCAAGTATGACTTTTGTTTGAGTACTTGCTTCATTTTGAGGACAAAATTCTTCTAAGGGGGGAGGAGTTGTAACACCCCAATTTTTCCAAAGCTTGAGCCGCAGGAAGCTATCGCACAGTCATAGGTAGCTATCACCCGGTGATAGCCTTGTTTTGTCAAAACCAAGCGTTGAGTACTAGCACTCGGCGTTAGTTAGCTACCGCTTGGCGATAACCTGGTGTTGAGAGCATTGAGTAGTAGACGTTGAGTGGAGGCATTTAGTGGTAGGCGTTGAGTGAGCTACCACGCAGTGTTATTCTTACCGTCGACGATAGCGCAACTTATTTTCTGGCCGAGCGCTCAGGAAGCTACCGCGGTGCGGTACGTAGTTACCTCCCAACGATAGCGCTTCGGTGCAGTTCTGTCATTTGACTTTTTAGCCGTCTATTTTCTCTTAGGATTTGATCCTATGGCCCAGGACCCTCCGTCCAAAGGGCATAAATAGGGCTGAAATGTTCTAAACCCTCATTTCATCTCATTTGAGAAAGAGTAAAGGTTTTTGGGAGAGAGAGTTTGGACGAGGAAGAAGGCCTTTCTCCGCCACTAACGAAGCTTCGGGTCTCTGATCGTCGATTCGAGGCCAGATCCGTGGAGAGGACTTGAAGGCGCACACTTTCATCCGTGTAAATTGAGTTTTCCATGGCTAGGAAGAGGAGTCATAAGGTAACGACACTTCTGCTCTCGGTCTTTAGGATGCGTGCATGGCATCCATGTTGTTCTTGCTTTTTTTCAAGCATTTAGGCACCAAATCTCTCAAATGAGAGGGGTTCGGGTCGCCATAGTTCAAGTGGAGCCACCTGGTCGATTGTGTCTGTCCCCAACATGATTTTGCACTAGAAATCTGCTCCGCTAGTGGATTAGACATTGTTGGTGAAGCCGTAGTCGTGACCGTTAGTCTGACTCGGTGATGTTGCATAACGAGCCATAAGGATTTTACTAGAAATCCGTTTGCGGCAAGGTGCCATTTGTGATGTTTGTCCCCCCTTATTTTCGTGTGAGTACGAATGGTGGATTAGGGAGGGAAAGGCTTTTGATTGTGATGTACTAAGGCACGACATTGTCTCTATGGTCGGCTAGCTAGTCCGTGACGTACAAGTCATGTATGGAGAGTGTCCCGGCGAGACAAGTCCCCTTCTGTGAAATTGACGAGAACGCCAAGCTTTGGACAAGCACGAGAGATGAAGACCATGAGAGGGTGGGGTCAAGCAAGGGTTCTTAGCATCAGTTTGTTATTTGTGAGACAGAATCGTGACGTGAGAAGTCAGAGCTTGCAGGCAAGCCCGGGTTTTGAGACCCACGAGCGGGTGGGGCCTTGGCAAGAGTTTCGTGTGCCAACTTGTATGCCGATGGGAAAATTGGAAGTACCCGTGTGTTTGCGGCTTGAACGCCGATGGGGAAATTTGAAGTACCCATTTGATTGTGACTTGAACGCCGATGGGGAAATTGGAAATACCTGTTTGATGATGCGTGATGATGTGTTAGATTCATGCGTTATAGGGTGCCTTGGGTGAAACCTAGGATTACATACATACTGCATTGTAGGCCCCTTTATTCTACCTACTCAACATAAAAACGTGTTTGCTGTTTGAGACATCCAAACCTATTTATTTGTTTTCTATGTTCATGTATATTTGCATATGAAGTGCTGACCTGCAGGGTGATTGGGTGCCCCGGGGTCCCTTAGGGATGACCGGGAGGAGATGTGTTGGTTACACAGTTGAGGTCAGCCTTTGCTGACCTACGTTATAATAAATTTTTACAGGACAAGGATCGTAAGCAGAAGAAAGCTCGCCAGTCAAAAAGGCCTAAGCCTCATAAAGTGAACTATTTGTTTAGCAGTTTTGTTTTGTTGAGTGCTATGCTTTGTGCATTATGTTTTCCAGCTTGCATGCCAAGATAGCCTAGGTGTGCCAGGGCATGTTGCTCTGTTTGTGGTTGTTGTTTCAATTTTTGGACAATTGGTTATTGTAAGGCATTAAGGCCATTCTGATACTCTCGTGGTAGTGGATAACTTCTGGTTGGTTGGTTGTTTCCGTTATTTTAATTCTTAGTTTTGAGTTAGGTAGTTATTATATCATCTTATAATGCTTAAGCTATGAAGGCTGTATGTTGCGGGGCCCCGGCCAGATCCATATTATTTGGTCATTATAGGGGAGGCATTACAGGAACATCGATCATCAAGAGAGCCCGCATAATAAGTATTAGAATATGCAATAAGAGACAAAGAGGAGGATGACTTATATATGAGTCCCTGTCCAGGAGCAGTCTTCAAGTACTTGAGAATGCGTTTGACTGCTTGGAGATGAGAGACCCGCGGAGCATGCATAAAACGTCTAACCACTCCAACAACTTGTTTTGGACTAGTTATTTTAGACCTTATTTGACTATGATATTTATTTATATTGAACTTTTTATACCCCCTTCGTGGGTTTTTCATATATGGTTATTTCTCTTATCATGCTGAGATATCCTACGGTGTTCTACTTCCACATATATTTTTATTCTCTATGAATGCTTTGCAATGATGCATAATCTTACAAGGCGAATGCTCCCCCAATTGGGTCATGAGTCAGGTAAGAGGGTGACACCTCTTCAGATACACAAACCTTTTGGGGTGACGCTCACATTGTGCATAAAGATCTCCTTGATTTTTAAAAGATGGTCTTTACATACTATTGAGAGACATTCGAATTTCCAAAATCCAGACTTAAGTTCAAATTTTCTAAAAATGTAGTGGTTTTGAATACTACTTAGTAATTTTGTTTTATCTTAAATATTATAAGAACCATCTATGATATTATCATTTTAACGTCGATAATTAATGACCATTCTATATTTTCTATGGGTCTATTTACTGAGTTTGTTGACGATAAATGCTAGAATTCTGAGTGTTATTACTTCATCTAATGATGTGGGGTTTTAATAGTTCATTAACACATGTTTTAAAATCAACTATATTTTCATTGGTGTTTCAATCTTTTTAGAGATAATATGAAAATTAAGATCTTTAAGATTTAGTTGGTAAACTAACTTATTTCGTTCTCAATGTTATTGCTAGTTATCATCAAATATTTCATCTTTTTTAACGTGCTAATAAGCTTATCAATTTCAAAATTATTCTTCTCTATAAGTATATGCAATTGGGTCGGAAGAATAGAGTGACTATGGTATTATGTGGGACATTTTTTTTCTAAGTATTCAGTTAACTCATCAAACTCAGTTAGGTGTTCAGACAAAAGTTCTAATAGGTTTATTTTACAGGCACTAGAGATAGGACAATGATAAGGACCAGATATAAGGGTGTCACACTTTCAAGAGGGTTCTAGGGTAAAAGGGATGACAAGTTGGGTTAGTAAGTGCATTCTATATGAAGTAATGAGTATGCCATAATACCAATTAATAAGAAAATTAAGGTCGATAATGTACAACTCCATATTCGCTGAGTGGGTTTTTCCCCATGGGAGGTGGTTTAAGAGCCTTTCGCCAGGGTAGGCGAGAAGGCTTCCGCCGGGGTAGGCAAAAAGTCCCTCGGGGTGGGCAGAACTCTCTGGACCCAAGGCATCGAGTGGAGCTCTCGCTCTCGACGCTTCTCGGCCAAGGCGTTGAGTGAGGCTCTTCCACTCAACGCTCTCGATGCTTCTTGGCCTAGGGTGTTGGGTGAAAAGTATCAATTAAGTTAAGCCAGCAGAAAGGATTCCGCCTAGGTGTGTGAGAAGCCTCCCGCCCAGATTAGTCCAAGAGGTAAATTTACCTAGTTGCCCAGGAAGCTTTGCATTTATCTCCTCAGAATAGTGGAGTTTGGCTGTTGGCAGACCACTTTGGGCTGCAAATAGCCTTTTGGAATAGTGGAGCCACGCTGTTGGCAGACCAGATTTCTAGATTCTATAAATAGACCCACCGGGTACCTCAGAAGGCAAGCTTTCTCATTTTATGAAGTCTTGGAGCGCTTTCCTAGGTATCCTTAGCTCAACACTTGGCTAAGGAGGGGAAACGCTCTGAGATCTTCCGGGTTAGTGGAGAGACCTCCGTGTTGTAGCCCAGGTTCAGTTCTTTAGTTCTCAGCAACTGGTCAAGGGTTTGAGTTTGGGAGAAGTAGGTGTTAGCTACACCCCCAGGGTCCAAACTCTCATTGGGGCTAGTTTTTGGCTCCAACATTTTTGATGCGGTGAGTGTGGACCGTAGCTGATACAAGAAAATCTCAGGATAAGTCTCATGGCTAGAAGTGAGGATGAAGGAGCGGAATTGGGAGGTTCTCCACCTCTGGCGAGTGGGGTGACGATGGAGATGCGAGAAGACTTCAGGCAGGAGGTCTTCCAGACCATCCAGTTGGCTTTTTCTGCGAGAAGTGAGTGGGCAACGCCTTCAGTTCTGATGGTTGCGACTCCTTTGGGCGAGAACGCTCCCGGACAGCGTCCCAGGAAGGAGATCCGCCGAGGGATGTCACTGGGCGGGAGCTCTTCCCTGGGTAGGTTAGTGCTTATAGGGTTGGCGAGTCGAGACCCCGGGACGTGCCCTCTTGCCAGGCTGTGGGCGGGAGCCCTTTCAGTGAGTTGATTGTCTCTGCCCTGGTCCCTGATGGGTTCAGAGAACCAGATATGTATTACTACTTGGGTAGGGATGACCCCGTGCAGTATGTGCAGTGGTTCGAGGATGTCATTTCCATAAGGTAGATGTTGGATGCCTTCAAGTGTTGGCTCTTTGCCATCACTCTGAAGGAGAAGATGAGGGAATTGTTCCATCAACTCCCTACAAGTTCCATTTACTGCTTCGAAGATCTATATTGTGGGTTCCTGTTGAGGTTCTCCACATCGAAGAAGAGGAAGAAGGGGGTGGAGAGCTTGTTCGCCATCAAGCAAAAGTCGGAGGAGACGCTAGGACATTACGTCGATCAGTTCCAAGAGGAGATCCTTATAGTTCAGGATGTCCCGGGGTACACACTGATGCTCATGTTTACCCTGGGGTTGAGGTATGGATTCTTCAGCATGGAGCTGAAAAGAGTGCCCCCTCTCTTTTGAAGAGCTAATGGAGAGGGCGATGAAGGAGATAGAGATTGAAGCGCCCAACCCGGCATTCTCCAGGAAGCTGGTCAAGTTGGCGGAGGATGATATAAAGGATCTGGGAGAAGGGAAGCAATGGGAGCAGAGAGAGGAAAGGAGGAGAGAAGAGCCCCGAGTCCAGGGGCACCAGGGGCAACACCAAGGTTGGGGGCATAGGGAGTTAAACAACTGGTTGTCCTGGAGGCCTCAAGAAGCCCCCCCCCCCCCCGGGGGGGGGGGGAAGGGGGGGATTTCAAGGTAGAGAACTTATGCAGTCAGGGAAGGTTTAATCTGCCGGCTTGGAGGCAGGGGCAGAGGCCCCCTCTCCCACAACAGTAGGAAGTAATGACGATCGCCTAAGCGAGGAGAGAGGGTAGAGGAGCTAGGGGAGTAGGAAGGAGAAGAGAAGGCAGGGTGGCGTTGCCTTTCTATGACTTTAATCAGGAGAAGGGTCACACAACGACCACCTGCCTATAGTTTCTGGAGATGAGAAAATCCAGGGGGCAAGTGCTGCAGCAGCTGCCCGTGAGGATTGAGGAAGTTATGCCAGGAGGAGGAGAAGATAGGTGTGAGGACCAAGCAGATGTGGGAGCCTGAGGGGGATCAGAGTGATCCACGGGGGAGTGGGGATCAAGGCCACCTGCAAAGGGAGATTCCAAACCATGTATAGGAGGAGCATCGCCTCGACCTCCCTGACCCCCCAGGAGGAAAAATCACCTTCTCGTCAAAGGATATACCCGACTATGAGGTCCCGTTCTGCGACGCCTTGGTGATCCAGATGGTCGAGGAGAACTTGACAGTCTCCAGGATTCTGGTGGACAATGGGAGCTCGGTGAATGTAATCTTCAAGAAGGCGTTCGATGAGATGAAGGTAGAGGCCCGGAGGATTGTAGTCTCGGATGGACCATTGTTCGGGTTCTCGGGGGTGAGGAAGGAAGTTGAAGGAGGAGTGGGACTGCACTTGACGCTTGGGGGGTGTCGAGGAACTGTCGGTTCGTCATTATTGACGCTCCGAGCATCTACAAAGCCATCTTTAGGCACTCTCTCATTAACACCTTTCGTTGCGTCCCCTCCTAATTCCATCAATGTCTCAAGTTCAGCAGTGAGGGAGTCCAGGTCAGGATTAGGGGGGATCCAAAGGTGGCGAGGCAATGCTATGTCACCGTCGTCAACACTATATCTTGGATTGCAGAGGCGGAGGAGTTGGAGAAGGAGATGGTGACGCAGGAGGAGGTTGTAGAGGAGGGGAAAGTGAGCCTAGGTGAGGCTGAAGAGAAGGCTGCGGGGGAGGAGCAGGGAGAAGGAGAAGCTGGGGTAGAGGCCCAGGGATGAGGAGAAGTGGTGCCGCAGGAGAGCCCGCTGGAGGCAATGAAGGTTGGGGAAGTAGGCAGGGAGGAAGAGTTCGGGCAGGAGGAAGAGCCGAGGAGCGGCAAAGAGCAATACAGGTTGGAGCTGGTAGAGGAGGTCGTGGAGACGGAGGTCTTCCCTAGGGCCGGGAAAGCGGAGAGGGTACGGATCAGCAACGGCTTGAACCCTAAAGATCAAGAGAGGATGCAAGACTGCATACAAAGGAACGTCGACGTCTTCGCTTGGAGCGCGACAGATATGCCAGGCATCGTTGCGGATGTGGCATTCCACCGTCTGAATCTGGACCCCAAGACGCGTCCCATCCACCAGAAGATGAGAACCATCGCCACCAAGCTGGAAGAGCCCATCCACGAGGAGGTCAAAAAGCTTCTCAAAGTAGGTTTCGTCTAAGAGATCCAGTATCCAAGCTGGGTCTCCAACGTAGTAATGGTAAAAAAAGGGGATGGGCGGTGGAGAATGTGTGTGGACTTTTCTTTATTAAATAAATCATGCCCTAAGGATTACTACCCCCTGCCTCGGATCGACGCGTTGGTTTATTCAGCCATCATTTTTTTTATTATGAGTTTTTTGGATGATTTTTTAGGTTACCATCAGATCCGAATGCACTCCGTTGATGTCAAAGATGTTTCCTTCATCACAAGGGAGGGATGCTTCAGCTATAAAATGATGCCCTTTGAGCTAAAGAACATGGGAGCCACGTACCAGCATATGTTGGACCGGGTTTTCAAAAATCAGAGGGGTAAGAATCTGGAAGTTTATGTCGATGATCTTATGGTGAAGAGTAGGGATGTGGGTTCACATCTACTCAACCTGGAAGAAACATTTGCCACCCTGCGGAAGTTCAAGATGCGCCTAAACCCACAGAAGTGTGTCTTCGGGGCAAGCCGAGGCAAGTTCCTTGGACATCTTCTGACCCTTACGGGGGTAGATCCCAACTCGGACAAGGTGAAGGCTATCATGGAGTTGGAGTCGCCGTGTAACGCCAAAGAGGTTCAGCGCTTGACGGGCAAGCTCGCCGGGCTGAGTAGGTTTCTCTCTCGAGCTAGGGAGAAATTCTCACCTTTCTTCAAGGTGTTGCTGGGGAACCAGAAGTTCGAGTGGACAAAGGAATGTGAGGAGGCTTTCCAGGCACTGAAGGGTCAACTCTCCCGGGCACCGCTTCTTCAGAGCCCAAAGGAGGGGGAGGATCTAGCCTTATATCTCGGGGTTGGGGCGGAGGCCGTAAGCTCTGTTTTGGTCAGGGAAGAAGCAGTTACACATCTACTACATAAGAAAAATCCTGAAGAAGGCAGAGCTCCGCTACCCCATCCTGGAGAAGTTGGCCTTCTCCTTGATCACCTCGACCAGGAAGCTCAGGCCGTACTTTCAGTTTCAGGCCCATTCGATCAAGGTGGTGATAGACCACCCCCTGCGCAAGATTTTCGAAGGAGTGGAGCACTCGGGAAGGTTGGTCAAGTGGTCCATCGACTTAAGTGAGTTTGATATCACTTTCGTGTCGCGGCTCTCCATCAAGGCACAAGTGGTGGCTGATTTCTTGGCTGACTACGTCGTCGAGGTAGAAGGTGAGAAGCCGCAGCCACAAGATGCTTGGAAGATGTTTGTCGACGGAGCCTCGAGGAAGCATTCCCTATGAGGAGGGGTAGTGCTTGTAATCCCTCAAGGGGTCACCATAGAGCAGGCGGTGGTCTTGCACTTCCCCGTCATAAACAATCAGGCGAAGTACGAGGCTGTCATAACAGGGCTGCGATTGTCCAAAGAGCTCGGGGTGCATGACGTGGAAGTATTCACGGACTCGTTGGTGGTGAGTATGAGGCTAGGGAGCATACCCTCATGAAGTACTTGTCCATGGTGAGGGTGATCGTTGGCAGGTTCCGGACATTTTCAATCCATGTCCCTAAGAAGGAGAGTGCAGTAGCCGATCGGTTTAGTAAGTTCAGACCCCGGGGGGAGGAACTTTGACTGAGCTGTTCTGCCCAGCGATCGAAGAGAGAGAGTTGATGGAAGTGGGTTGGCAGCCCTCGTGGGTGGATCCCTTTATATTTTCCTAACCAGGGGTAAAATTTCCGAGGGGACCAAAGATGCAAAGGGATTTAGGCACCAATCAACACACTACTTAATGCATGAAGGAGGGTTGCATCGGAAGATGTTGTTGAGGCTCTTGGCGCGATGTGTGTCAGAAGAGGAGATCCCGCGGATCCTAGAAGAAGTGCACTCTAATGAATGTAGCAGTCACTTGGGAGGCAGAACTTTCGAAGTGAGGGTGGTCAGGCAGGGTTAATTCTGGCCATCTCTCAGGAAGGATACAATGGAGTTTGCAAGGAGGTGTCAAAAGTGTCAGCTATATGCCCCCCTCTAACTCTTGCCCGCCCAAAGGCTTTGAAGTATCACGGCTCCATGGACTTTCGCCATCTGGGGGATGGATTTGGTTAGACCTTTTCCCCCGGCAAGTGGGCAGAGAAGGTTCCTTCTGGTCATGATTGACTATTTCTTAAAGTGGCTGGAGGTCAAGGCGTTGGCCAGGGTGACCTCACAAATCATCAGAAATTTCATATGGGGGGGAGATCATCTGCCGACATGGGTTACCCCAAGCCATTATCACGGATAATAGACCCTAGTTTGCCAGCGAAGAATTCATCAGCTTTTGCACCCAGTTGGGGATTGACCTCAGGTTTACCTCCGTCCACCACCCAAGAAGCAACGACAAGGTGGAGGCCACAAACAAAATCATCGTGAACCTGCTTAAGAAGAAGGTAGAGAACTTGAGGGGGAGTTGGGTGGAGCAACTCCCCTTTGTGTTGTGGGCTCTGCGGACAACCCCCAACACGACCACCGGAGAGACCCCCTTCAAACTTTCTCATGGGTGCGAGGCGGTCTTGCCCATGGAGTTTGAGGTTCAGTCGCCGCGAGTCGTAGCCGCTAGCAGGGGAGACGAGGAATGGATGAAAGAAAATGAAGGGGAGTTACAACTCTCGCTAGACATGATAGAGGAACTTCACGACATGGCCGCCATCGGGCAGGAAGAGATTAAATGAATGATGGCCAAGTACTTTGATAAGCATGTCAGAATAAAGCAGTTCAAAGAGGGAGATCTGGTCTTGAAGAAGGTTGATGCCATCGGAAGGTCAGCGACCGTTGGAAAGCTCAATCCTAACTGGGAGGGTCCCTATATAGTTAAGAAGGCCCTGGGGTCGGGGGGATACCACCTCCAGAATGTGGAAGGGTTGTCCATCAGTTACACTTGGACTGACAACGACCTGAAACGCTTCTACCCTTTGGGTGGGTAAGATTGTATATTTCATTGTGATATGATATTTTAAAAATTGCTTCTCTCCGGGTTGGAATGTATTTATAATTTGGAAGACCCCGAGTAGATCCCGTTGTCCAGGTTCCCATCAACTAGCAGGGCTGGAAGGCGCACTCGGCCTCGAGTAGACCCGCTGTCAGGATCTCACTAGCTGGCAAGGCCGTAGGCTCGCTTTGGGGTAAGAGAAAGAGGTTGTGATTTGCAAGACCCCGAGTAGATCCTGATGTCCAGGTTCGTATCAGCTAGTAGGGCTGGAAGGCACACTCGGCTCCGAGTAGACCCGCTATCAGCCTCTCACTACCTGGCAGAGCCATAGGCTCGCTTGGGGGGGCAAGGGAAAGAGGTTTTGATTTGCAAGACCCCGAGTAGATCCTGTTGTGTAGGTTCCAATCAGCTGGCAGGGCTGGAAGGCGCACTCGGCCCCGACTAGGCCCGCTGTCAGGCTCTCACTAGCTGGCAGGGTTGTAGGTTCTCTTGGGGGGGGGGGTAAGGGAAAGAGGTTATGATTTGCAAGACCTCGGGTAGATCTCGCTGTCCAGACTCCCATCAGCTGGCAGGGCTAGAAGGCGCACTCGGCCTCGAGTAGACCCGTTGTCAAGCTCTCACTAGTTGGCAGGGCCGTAGGCTCGCTTGGGGGGTAAGGGAAAGAGTTTGTAGTTTGCAGGAATCCAAGTAGATCCCACTGTCCAGGCTCTCATCAGCTGGTAGGGTTAGAAGCCACACTCGGCCTCGAGTAGACCCGCTGTCATGCTCTCACTAGCTGGCAGGGTCGTAGACTCGTTTGGGGGGGGGGGGGGTAAGGGAAAGAGGTTGTGATTTGCAAGACCTCGAGTAGATCCCGTTGTCCAAGCTTCCATCAGCTGGCAGGGCTGGAAGGCGCACTCAGCTCCGAGTAGACCCGCTGTTAGGCTCTCACTAGTTGGCAGGGTCGTAGGCTCGCTTGGGGGGGGGGGGGTAAGAGAAAGAGGTTGTGATTTGCAAGACCCCGAGTAGATCCCGCTGTCTACGCTCCTATCAGCTGGTAGGGCTTGAAGGCGCACTCGGCCCCAAGTAGACCCGCTGTTAGGCTCTCACTAGCTGGTAGGGTCGTAGGCTCACTTGGGGGGTAAGGGAAAGAGGTTGTGATTTGCTAGACCCCCGAGTAGATCCCGCTGTCTACGCTCCTATCAGCTGGCAGGGCTTGAAGGCGCACTCGGCCCCAAGTAGACCCGCTGTTAGGCTCTCACTAGCTGGTAGGGCCGTAGGCTCACTTGGGGGGTAAGGGAAAGAGGTTGTAGTTTGCAGGACCCCGAGTAGATCCCGCTATCCAGGCTTCCATCAGCTAGCGGGGCTGGAAGGCGCACTTGGCCCCAAGTAGACACGCTATCAGGCTCTCACTAGCTGGTAGGGTCATAGGCTCGCTTGGGGGGGGGGGGGGGGTAAGGGAAAGAGGTTGTGATTTGCAAGATCTCGAGTAGATCCTGCTGTCCAGGCTCCCATCAGCTTGCAAGGCTGGAAGGCGCACTCGGCCCTGAGTAAACCCGCTGTTAGGCTCTCACTACCTGGAAGGGCCATAGGCTCACTTGGGGGTAAGGGAAAGAGATTCTGATTTGCAAGACTCCGAGTAGATCCCGCTGTCTAGGCTCCCATCAGCTAGCAAGGTTGGAAGGCGCACTCGGCCCCGAGTAGACCCACTGTCAGGCTCTCACTAGCTGGCATGTCACTTGGGGGGTAAGGGAAAGAGGTTGTGATTTGCAAGACCCCGAGTAGATACCACTGTCCAGGCTCCCATCAGCTGGCAGGGTTGGAAGGCGCACTCGACCCCGATTAGACCCGCTATCAGGCTCTCACTAGGAGGCAGGGCCGTAGGCTCGCTTGGGGAGGGGGGGGGGGTAAGGGAAAGAGGTTGTAGTTTGCAGGACCCCGAGTAGATCCCGATATCCATGCTCCCATCAACTAGTAGAGCTAGAAGGCGCACTCAGCCCCGAGTAGACCCTCTGTAGGCTTTCACTAGCTGGCAAAGCCATAGGCTCGCTTGGGGGGTAAGGGAAAGAGATTGTAGTTTGCAGGACCCCGAGTAGATCCCACTATCCAGGCTCCCATCAGCTAGCAGGGATGGAAGGTGCACTCGGCCCCGAGTAGACACGTTGTCAGGCTCTCACTAGTTAGCAGGGTTGTAGGCTCACTTGGGGGGTGGGGGGTAAGGGAAAGAGGTATTAGTTTGCAGGACCCTGAGTGGATCCCGCTGTTCAGGCTCCCATCAGTCGGTAGGGCTGGAAGACACACTCTTCCCCGAGTAGTCCCGTTGTCAGGCTCTCATTAGCTGGCAGGGCCGTAGGCTCGCTTGGGGGGTAAGGGAAAGAGGTTCTTGGTTTGAACGGCCCTGGGTGAACCCCTTGACCAGCCTCCCATCAAGCTGGCAGGGTCGACGGCTCGCTCGACGGCAAGACGCAAAATGCTTGGAATAATTAGATCTAGAGCCACTCTCACGGCTAGGCTCTCACCTAGTTATAGGGCCGCTGGACTCATGATGAGTATTACGGAGCACTTTGATAACATGTTTTCAGATAGCTAACACCTATCCTGAGTAGGGGTGAGGTAATCCAGACCCATCCCGACACTGTCCTCTTAGAACACTTCTCTCGGCATGTCCCTGTCGGCAAAAATTTACTTAGTCTATTCATCGAACGGGTGGTGGTCGTCACCTAAGAGTATAAGGCTTGCGCAAACGTGCAGAATCATTCACGGATAATAAAGTGTGATACACAGAGAAAAATATGAAAGACAATAGCCATTTTGGAAAAAAGAAAGATCATTCATATATCACCAAAATTATTACATTCGCTTGGGGGATCTCGCCCCTTACAAAAATGCATAAAAGAAAAGAAAAACTTTTTACAAGTTAAAAGCAAAAATGTGAAATCTCTTCAGGAAGATTCGTTGGATGTCTCGCTGGAGGATTCTTTAGAAGACCCGTCACTCTCGCCAAGGATTATTTCATCATCCTCACCCGGGGAGTCATCCTCTCCCACGAGCTTAGGGATGGGATCAAATAGCCAGGGGAGGATCCCGCGAGGAGTGAGCGTCTCGCCACCTTCATTCAGGAATCCGGACTCTAGCAACACCTGGATCACGCACTTGGCCGCCGCCTACACACTCTCCTGCATCATCACCTCTAACTCATAATTTGAGTATTGGTGGCATTTGAACTTCTCGACCGACGATGGCGAAACTAGTGCCTTGGCCTCCCGCGCTTGTTTGAGCTCGACCTTTAGCAGCACGATCTCGCCCCTAAGAGAAGCCTCGCGCGCACGCGATAGTTGGGCCTGGGCGGAATCCTGTAAGAAAGTTATTAGAACAAAACAGGAGTAAATGGCGGGAATTCAAGAGGCAAAAGGCCTCTAAAATTTCACATACCTCAATCGTCGGGCAGAGGGCGAGAAGTTTTTGGGACGCCTCCAGGCCGGCCTTCAGGGTGGTGACCTCGGCAGCGGCGAGATCCCGCATCCTGAGTGCCTCGCCCATGTTGCGCTCCATGATGAGGCTGCAACGCGCAGACATGTGTGCTAGCTCAAACGTGCGCAGCTGGGCTTGAACAGCTTCATGTGCGAGAGCTTTAGTAGTCTCCTGGTCGTATATACTCGCGTACACTCGGTTGTAGAGCCCGAAGCCGAGCGTGAAGGCTTCACCGCTGCTGGTTTCCTTCTCAATCCACGATTGAAGAAGCGACAAGATGGAGACCTGGTTCGCCTCCGGGTCCTATTACAGGAGGGGTTGGCCCTCTTCGTCCAAGTGCTTCCCGCGTAGGCCAAAATTCTGATGCCCTCTCGGCACCGGTTTGGCGGGAACCACCTTCGAGGTGGTAGCAACCTGTGCAGTAACATCTTTTCCACCAGCAGCAAGCGGGGCTTCGGTCGGGGTTTCGACGACGGACTTGCCCTTATCCATCGCAGATGGCTTGGACTTCTTGGAAGAGGTAGAAGAGGGAGCGTCAGGCTTCTGCTTCCGGGCACTCGGCTGGGAGGATCCCGGCTCATTCTAGCAAGTGAGAGCTGTAGACTGGGCGAGAGCCAGGGTGGCAGCGGTACCCCTGGCCTCATCGAATGGTTGGTTGAGGGGGATCTCCCGCTCACCTGTGAAATCCATAAAAGTTAGTCTTAAAGTTTGAAGTTTAGATGGACAAGGCAGAATGGTACCTTCGCCAGCGGGAACTGGCAGAAGAGGGTCGAGGTTTTGCCACAAGAACTTGACATCGAAGTTATTGGTCCCGAAGAAGGGGAGGAGGGTCGTCTCGCATCCCCCAAGCGCTATAGGCCGGTAGATCGCCTCATCATACTGGACCAGCGAGAGGGGAATAATATCGAAGTTCCCGGACATGAAGACGAACTTCTGGGCCCAGTTGTGGTTCTTGTTTGCGAGGCCGATGGTCTTGATTGTATGCCCCGAGAAGAAGACGATCCCGCTCTTTGGCCGGAAGTTGAACAGTTTCCGGAAGATGGAAAGGTTGAACTCAATCCTTTCCACGCGCATGTAGCAGGCGAATGCCACTAGCAGCGCGACGGAATTCAGATTGAGTTGGGCCGAGACCACTCCATAGTATCGAAGTGCCTGGCGCACTTCTGGCCAGAGGGGGAGGCGGAACCCTACCTTGAAATGCTCCAGCGGTATGGCCAGCTCCCCTTCCGACAGGAAGTTGACTCTGTCTTCATTCCCGGGATTGCGCGCGGTGAACTCGAGGGGAATGTAGTTCCCGGTTATGAAGGAAAATTCCGTCTTGGTTAGGCGGTATGGGGGGAAGTTGTGTTCGACGAAGTTTTGCGCACACTTGGTCCGATCCTCAATTTCGCCCGACATATTGGATGAAGGCAGAAAGGGAGAAAACTGGTGGGCGAGAGGCTCGAGGTTGCATAGAATGGCGAGAGCATGATAAAAGAAAGAAGACAGAGGTTCAGAAGCAAGTGGAAGTAAATACGGTTGGTAAGCCGGCCTATTTATAGAAGAATATGGTAATCATGATGTTTTTTATAATGGCAGAAGTGCGGATAGCAATTTTTCATAATTCGATGTTTCGTATTCCGCTTGGTCTCGCTAGCACTGCCTATACTTGCAAATGGCAAAAGCCTCCGTGAGGGATCCCGGGTAAGAATAAAGCAATGACAAATATAAAGAGAAAACATGGCGCGAGAGCCAATCATTCGGCAAGACAAAATGACGAGAAAAAATAAGTTATATACAATAGGCCTCTCGCTGGGCGAGACCCGCATTAAATAGATTAAATATTCAAAAGTTTGTTACAAAAATTAAAGGGTACATGTGACAGGGGTAGATCGAGAGATTGGGGGAAGAGGGGGCGAACACTCAGTACTGTTCCCACCTCCAGCGGCCCCGACCTCACCTCTTTGTCCTTGGGGGCACTCGCGGGTAATGATAAGCTATCACGACTGTGAGTGTACAACCCCATATCTGGCGAGTGGGTCAGCAGGAGCCAGACCGGCCAAATCGGGCAGTCTGAGTCCCTGGGTGAGCTCGGTAGGGGGGGGGGAGAACTCGACAATTTCCGACTCGCCCAGGCAGGGTGAGATGCTTTTGGGAGGCGAGTTCATACTCGCCAAGCCTCGTTTGCTGAGATCTGGGCCGTTCGTCGAGCTCTGGGTCTTTCGTCGAGCTCTGGGCCTTTCGTCGAGCTCTGGGTTGTTCGTCGAGCTCTGGGCCTTTCGTCGAGCACTGGGCTATTCGTCGAGCTCTGGGACATTCGTCGAGCTCTGGGCTTTTGTCGAGCTCTGGACTGTTCGTCGAGTTCTGGGCTGTTCGTCGAGCTCTGGGCCTTTTGTCGAGCTCTGGGCTGTTCGTCGAGCGCTGGGCCGTTCATCGAGCTCTAGGCCATTCGCTGAGCTCCGGGCCTTTCGTCGAGCTTTGGGTCGTTTGTCAAGCTATGGGCCTTTCTCGAGCTCTGGGCTGTTCGTCGAGCTCTAGGCCTTTCGTCAAGCTCTGGGCTGTTCGTCAAGCTCTGGGCCGTTCGTCTAGTTCTAGGCCTTTCGTCGAGCTCTGGGCCGTTCGTCGAGCTCTGGGCCTTTCATCGAGCTCTGGGCCGTTCGTAGAGCTCTGGGCCTTTCGTAGAGCTCTGGGCTATTCGTCGAGCTCTGGGCCTTTCGTCGAGCTCTGTGATATTTCTAGTTGTCTACCTAAATCACCTAGAGGGGGTGAATAGGTGAGGTCTGCGTCTTTTCGCGGAATAAAAAATTAAAGACTAAAAGAGCAGAAAAACAAACAATCCAAGCACAGATAACATAGAGTTTATAGTGGTTCCCCAATCTTGGGTACATCCACTCTCCACCTCACCGGATTAGCCTTGCGCTAGATCCGACTTTTTCACTATTACCTCGGATTGAAAACCAATCCTACCAAATCTCGGAGCAACGCCCCTACAACTCGATCCACAACAAGGATCTACACTCGGAAGATAGAACTTCCTACAAGTCTTGGAAATGAGATATCCTACAAGAAAAATGATTTGAAATACAAGATCTACAATAACAATATCAAAATATCAGATCTGAAATTGGAGTCCTTCTGAAGGACTTGAAAGCCCTATCAGATGATCTCGAAGAAGACGACCGAAATCCTATAGATCTGAAACCCTAGATCAATCACGATCTGGATTGGATTTGAACGATGAAGAACGAAACGATCAGATGATCTCTTTCTTTGTCTGAATCAGAAATGTCGAGGAAGAATCGTCGGCAGAAACTTTTATCTACAGCCTCGGCGGGATCGAAGATCGGTGGTGAATTCTTCTCGGAAAATTAGGTCAGCGGCGGTGATTCAGAAATCTTGAAAATCTTTCCGAAAATAAAATGATTTGACTAATTAGAGAATCTGTACGATGAAAGAGGATGATTAGACTATTTATAGGCAAACCCTTAACGGTCAGATCATCAAAGCTGAACACGTGGACCAATAGGAATGAAGATTAAGAATTAATCCGGTCCAAGGTGACTTAGAAATATTTTCGGAGTTTTTCTTCTTCACGGCCCGAGAGGAAAATAATCACCCGAGAGAAATGTTGAGCCTCTCGAGAGGGATAGGAAATCCACTCGAGAGTCTTAGAAAAATTCTGGAGTTGACAACTGCTTTGAAGAAGATTCTCTCGAGAGAGAAAAGATTTACTCGGAAGACTGAATTGCTCTCGAGAGAGCTGGACGGATGTCTCGGGAGACTGGCTTTTAGCCTCTCGAGTGAGCCTGTCGAGATAGAGACTTGACTGACTTCAGCCTCTCGAGTGATCCTGTCGAGACAGAAACTTGACTGACTTCAGCTTCTCGAGTACGCCTCTCGAGTCAGGGACTTGACTTTACCCGAATAGAATAAATCTACTCGGGATCTTCATTAACTTCTCTAGATGAATAAGAATCCACTCGAGATAAACTGAAGACCAACTCGAGTACTAAAGAAATCACTCGAGTCCTGGTACTTAGAGAAATTCCTAATGTAAAACATCTGACTACTCGAGTTAACTAGGGGAACGTCTCGTGTACAGGAATTCTTCTCGGGATTGAGAATTTCTGCCTCTCGAGTAGAAGGGATCTACTCGAGACAACCTCTCGAGAATAAATACTTAGAAAAATTTCTTCTTGGAAAATCTTCAATAGACCTTTGGCCTTCTTCTATGGTGCTTGATCATAAAGTGTACCCAATAGAGAGGCTACACATGAGTCAACACCATGAGTCACACAATGAGGGATTACATTGCATGATCCTGTGTTTGGTGACCCACTGGAGACTGACATTGGTTTACACTTAGTAATTAAGTCCTGCAAACACATAGCTAGAACACAATATCAAATACAACTTAATTCATCTTAGATTAAGGGTGACTTCTCACAAATCTGAGATATTGTGGAGACAATTCCCAACAATCTCCCCCTATTTGTAGAAATCAGAACCCTCTACACTAAGGTGAATTACATTAAAATAAAAAACAATTCATGAAAATAACAACAATGAATACTTAAGCAAAAATTATAAAAGAGATAAAATATGAATCAGCAAAAGAAGTCTTTTCATATTAATAGAAAACGTTCAGATATTCCACATCTACACCAATTCTCTCTCATAGAGGCTATTCCCTAAACAATCTTTCTCTCTTCTTCCTTTGTCTCTCAACATAACTGTAGGGCTTGGGAAAGTACATTCTTGGTCGAGCTGGTGCTGAGGGATCATTCCTTCTGTGGCTTCGATCATGAATTCTGATCTTGGTCTGAGATGTCTCATATGCTTTCCACTCAGTATGGCTATAGTAATCTTCCCTTTCACCATTGAGTTCAGTGACAAGCTTTAGAGTATCAAAGATAAGAGATTTTGAAACTGGGCTCCAAATCTCAACATGATCAGGATCAAGTACTTCCTCAGGTCTTGGAACTTGAGTTGGTATGGAGCGACTTGCAGAGGCACCATCACCATTGTTGAAACCGAAAAATCGGTCTCGAGGAGATCGACCCTTGGGGAAGGGGTGATCGCACACTTACTTCTCTCCTCACAAACCCAAATGACTAAGAAGAAAGGACCAGGAGCAGACCCAAGGCTCCAGCACGGAGGTCCTACCACACACCCGGAAGATCTTAGAGCGCTTCCCCTCCTTAGCCAAGTGCTGAAGCTAAGGTACCTCAGAAAGCGCTAGAATACCCAGCACCAGTGAGCATGCCTTTCTGAGGTACCCCTTAAGTACTATTTATAGGAAAAGACGGTCTGCAAATATCGGACCTCCGCTATCGGGAAGGGCAAAAAGGAGAAAAGACATATGGAGCTCGGGCGAGTAGATTCTGAAGCCCCCCTGCTCGCGAGTGACGGGCGGACTCACGCTCGCCCACCCCTCAGCCTTGGGCGAGCACGTACTCGGCCATCCCTGCTCGCCTAGGGGTTGACTCCCTTCATCGGGCTCAGCTCCACAAACTTCGAGCTTGGCCCGACGATTACCGAGACCGTACTTGGCATGCTTGACTCAACATGCCTTGCTGAACTTGCCCGGGACCCGGGAGTGGTCCGAACTGGCCGGTTTGGCTCCTGTTGGCCCACTCGCTGGATACGGGGTTGTACACAATCCTCGCTCTTTGCGAGGTTGGCACAAGCTCGGAAAGAAACATCCAATCTCATAGAATCCCGCGTGTGCGATAGGAGCCAAAAGGAATCTTCTGGTAAGGCCCACCGACGACTATATGTACATACCCTGCGCACCTGGCTGACCTCCGCCCTTCCCCTTACTTAAGCCCTGCCGAGATGCCGCTCCCCAAAGAGGTCTTGGAGCGACTCGCAAAATCTCGCGAGGAGACCGCCCTTCGTGCTGCGACCCTGACCAATCTGAATATCCCAGCTCGCCGCTTCACCGAATTCGGCTCGGTCAAGAGGGAGAGGCCTTTTCCTCCTGAGGTCGAGCACATCTTCGCTGATTTGAAGAACACCCTGGTTAATGGTTCCGGCTCCTCCAACCGTCCTGCTCTTGACCCTGACGGCAGAGACTTTGTGGACCTCACCACCGAGCAAGGCCATGGTGGCGAGATCTCAACGCCGAGAATCGAGAATCTTCCTGTCAGTACGCCTGAGCCATTCTCTAACCCACGTCCCCAAGACTCGCTCCCTGCCGCCGAAATCATGGAGCTGGACTCACGGAAGCTGGGGTCGCCGGCTCGTATCCCTCCACAACAACCTTCTTCTACTCCCGCGACTACTGGGTAAAACGCCGAGCACACATCCGCTCCCGATTCCCACTGAGATTCTGAAGGTAGGTCTTTGATCCCCTCAAATTATGTCTGATTTCGACGATGCTCACGCCTCCTAATCATTATTTTTGAGTCTCTCGCACAGGCCTTCCTAGCCGATCTGGGGCTGTTGATTCCGCCGAACGGGCTGACTACTCGCCCCTTCCGTCGCTGCACGCCCTGGATATCTTCCTGGACTCGGAGATAGATAACCCCGAACGGTCGAGGCGAAGCCAGCTGGTCCTCAAAAAGTTGGTGCGCGAGCTCCACGAGCTAAAGAAGGATAATTACAGACTACAGGAGGAGTGCGCGCAGCTCGCGGGCGTGACGAGGGTCAGCTCGACATATACGGCAGCATCTTCCTCCACACTTTTGGATGAGATCGATGAGAGCCTGCGGGTGGTGAACAGGAACCTAGGACAGCTTCAGCAGCTCTACGCGCAGCGGCCGGCGACGTCGGGCCGGTGAGAACGGGGTAATTAAGGACGGCTCCCTTGCGAGCCAACCGGTACTCGCCCCCACTTTTGCCTGGTCCGCGCGTGTATTTTTATTTTTTCTTGTTATGGACAAATCTACTTCCTTTTTGTAATAAACTGTATAATTTTCATGCGAGCGAGTCTTACTTTCTTCGAATTATTGACGTGCGTCTGTTCGAATTCTTCACTTCTGGATGGGATCAGCTCGCTAGGGTTGGCGAGCAGAGGGTGGCAAGACGGGTAGGCGAGCAAAGCCGGTCGGTCGGTTCTGCCCTCCCCCTTTTTTCTTTTCTATAAATAGGGGTCCCCACCAACCCTCTGGCTACGCCTTTATTGCTTTTGTATCCTTCCCCCTCCTTGCTTCCCTTGCCTTCTGTCCTCGCGCTTCCTGTCCTTCGGCGAGTATGGGTAAAGGGAACCCTGATTCTGATGGTCGTGTCAAGTGCGCCCAGAACTTTGCCGACCATTGCTTCTTTGAGGGCAATACCACGGCGGACGAGCTCGCCGAGTTCATGGCGGACTATGTTCCCGCCGTCTTCATGGCTCGCCTCCCAGCGGAGCAGGAGGCCATTAATTCCTTCTTCGAGAACGAGCTCGCCTTCCCTATCTCGTATTTCAAGGTGGGGTTGCGGCTTCCGCTCTGGCCTGAAGTCCGCCAGGTCCTCAAATATTACGGCGCTGTGCCTACGCAGCTCAATCCCAATGCCATAGCTATGGTGGTTTGGTTCGCCTGCTACCTCTGCCGAGAGCGGATTGAGTTCAATCTGACTGTCTTTCGCAAACTCTTCTCTTATAAGGCCAACGCCGATGGGGTCGCCTTCTTCGGCGGCTCTTCCATAAAACTCCGCGAGGTCGCCAACAAAAACCATAACTGGATATCGAAGATCGTCTTTATTCGGGGTGACCTCGACAACATCCCCTTCTCACCCCAGCAGAAGAGCGAGGAGGTGTACAACTCACCGTTCGTATCCGGCAACGATGCCGAGCTTCACAAGTTCTTCCTTTATAAGGACTTTGAAGTCGCCTATCTCTGTCGTGGCCTCGGATCCCTGCCGCCCGTCCTTCCTGGCGAAGGTATGCTTCGCCTACTTTCTTTTTTCCGTCGTGCTCGACATAGCCGCTCAAAAACCCTTTATTTAACCAAGTCCTTTTTACAGGGGAGCGACTGGTCCCGGAGAATCGTCCCTTTGCTGATTCGGGATTATTCTCGGACCCCATCGAGCGAGCTCGAGCTGCGGCCGATGCGTGTCGAGAAGAGAAGGCGAGGAGCAAGCCTTTCAGCAAGAAGCGGCTGGAACTCGGGGGGTCGAGCTCGCTCCACCGTCCCTCAGCACTCAAACAGAAGAGGGTGAGGGTAATCTCGCGAGGGCAGCCACAACAACCCTCGTCGCCCATCAAATTTATGAGCTCGCCGGAGGTTTCCTCTGACGAAGCCCCGGCGAGCCCACTGAAGGAGACGGCGTCCCCCCGTAATTAGAAGCGTAGGCCCTCCTCCCCTCCTTCCGTGGAGGAGGTTGCTCCCCGCGAGCCGGGCATTCCAAAGGACCGCCCCACTTCGGCAAGGGGGGAAGAAGCAAGGATGCGGCCGGCGAGCCGATGGTGAGCTGGGATGAGGGGGATCACCAAGTCTCTATCTCTACTCGCGCCCCCTCCTGGGGAGCTCGCCGGCCTCCTACAGGCCACGCGTTCGCCCTCGGCTTCGGCCTTTACGGTCGTGATTGTGCCGAGGCCTACAAAAGCATGACCCCTCACCAGATAGGCTACGAGGGTCTGCAGGCCCATCTGCGGGCCTTCGAGCTCCATCACATGATGGTTCGTCGTGGCTTTCAGCTTAGCCAGCTCCTATTAAAGGCCGAGCAGGAGCGCGACCTGGCGAAGGAGAGAGCTGTCGACGTGGAGCGGCAGTTTGGCATTGCCGAGCACTTACTCGAAGAGGCCTCGGGCAGGCTGGTAAGAATCGATCACTTCTCATTTTAACTTAGAGAAAAACAAATATTTCACCAATAGTCTGACCTCTTTATTTTTAAGGATGCTGAGGCCGCCAGGGCATTGCAAGCTCGCGTCGAGGAGCTGGAGGGCGAGGTCGCCCAACTGCGGACCCGCCTCGCTGATCAGGAGACCAATTCCCATGAGCAGGAGGCTCATGTTGCCGAGCAGGGAGCTCTTGCTATTCGGTTGGGGGCCGAGGGTGAGGCGCTGAAGGAGCAGAACAGAGGGCTTCAAAGCAAGGTCTGTCGACTGACAGAAGCCCTTCTCCCCCCGGACGGCATTGAGCCCTCTTTTCCCTACAAGCGGCCTCAAATTTTTGGAGAAGGGGAGGTCATGTAGCGACTGCGAGTCAACTCGATCGAGTCTGTCGAATGCCTTCTAGGTTCCATGAGGGGGTCGGGGATCCTGGCGGAGGGCTGCGAGGGAGTGGCGGTCTGGGGCCTTCTGCCGAGCCTATTTCCGCCGTCCCTGCCTAACGGGAAAGAGGACATCTTCGGCTCCCTTTTCTATGGAGCGAAGGACAAGGAGCAGCTGCTCAGAGTCAAGGAGGAGGATCATTCTTCGGGGGAAGAGGGCGAGAACTGACCGGATCTCTTCCCCTTACTTTCTGCGCTCTGTTTTGTAATCTCCCCCCCGTTTTGTAATCTCACCGAGGCGATCCCATTTTGAAACTGTAATGATAATCGAATACCACTTTCTCTTTTTTTATCTTCTTTTGACTTTGATGTTAGAATGTAAGTGAGTTAGGATTCGCGCTCGCCACGGGGACCTGAGCATCGATCATGATTGGACTCGCGAGTGCCCTGCTAGCCCGCAAGCCGCACCTCCCTCTTCTTTGAGGATTCAAAGTAAAATGCAGCAGGGGGCGGGCTGCCGCCGGTGCTCGCCGAGGATCACCCTTCGCCGAGTGGACTTTTGCGAGAACGGGCTCGCCTGAGAGGTGCACCCTCCTCTCAACCAGAGATGAGATCAAAAATTCCTCAGCAGTAAACTAAGGGGGACAGGACCCCTCAAGCTCGCCTTTTTGACTAGTGGGCTTGCTTGTTCATGCTTTCCTCATACCAATTCCCAGCCCCAGCCCCAGGGTCATAACGACATCCATTGATACCCCTGCCCTGCCGGCTTGGAGGGAGCCTGACAGCGGGAGAGTCGAGACCTGACCCCAGAGCGAGAGGACTTAGAACATTTGCCTCTCCCGGGTGCTACCACCAGGCCAGTCAGTTAGATGGGAGCTTGAGAGCGGGTGTTGAACATCCTCCGGGCTCAGCCCTAGGGTCATAACGATGTCCATCGAGACCCCTGCCCTACCAGCTTGGTGGGAGCCTGACAGCGGGAGAGTCGAGACCTAACCCCAGAGTGAGAAGACTTAGAACATTTGCCTCTCCCGGGTGCTACCACCAGGCCAGTCAGCTAGATGGGAGCCTGAGGGTTGGTGTTGAACATCCTCCGAGCTCAGCCCCAGAGTCATAACGACGTCCATTGAGACCCCTGCCCTACTATCTTGGTGGGAGCCTGATAGCGGGAGAGTCGAGACCTAATCCCAGAGCGAGAAGACTTAGAACATTTACCTCTCCCGGGTGTTACCACCAGGCCAGTCTGCTAGATTGGAGCCTGAGGGCGGGTGTTGAACATCCTCTGGGCTCAGCCCTAGGATCATAACGACGTCCATCGAGACCCCTGCCCTGCAAGCTTGATGGGAGCCTGACAGCGGGAGAGTCGAGACCTAGCCCCAGAGCGAGAAGACTTAGAATATTTGCCTCTCCCGAGTGCTACCACCAGGCCAGTCAGCTAGATGGGAGCCTGAGGGCGGGTGTTGAACATCCTCCAGGCTCAGCCCCAGGGTCATAACGACGTCCATTGAGACCCCTGCCCTGCCAGCTTGGTGGGAGCCTGACAGCGGGAGAGTAAAGACCTAACCCCAAAGCAAGAAGACTTAGAGCATTTGACTCTCCCAAGTTCTACCACCAGGCCAGTCAGCTAGATGGGAGCCTGAGGGCGGGTGTTGAACATCCTCCGGGCTCATCCCCAGGGTCATAATGATATCCATCGAGACCCTTGCCCTGCCAGCGTGGAGGGAGCCTGACAGCGGGAGAATCGAGACCTAACCCCAGAGCAAGAAGACTTAGAACATTTGCCTCTCTCGGGTGCTACCACCAGGCCAGGTTGCTAGATGGGAGCCTGAGGGTGGGTGTTGAACATCCTCCGGGCTCATCCCCAGGGTCATAACGACGTCCATCGAGACCCCTGCCCTGCCAGTTTGGAGGGAGCCTGACAGCAGGAGAATCGAGACCTAACCCCAGAGCGAGAAGACTTAGAAACATTTGCCTCTCCCGGGTGGTACCACCATGCAAGTCAGCTAGATGGGAGTCTGAGGGCGGGTGTTCAATATCCTCCGGGCTCAGCCCCAGGGTCATAACGACGTCCATCGAGACCCCTGCCCTGCCAGCTTTGTGGGACACTGACAGTGGGAGAGTCGAGGCCTAACCCCAGAGCGAGAAGACTTAGAACATTTCTTGAGGGCTCATGGTATTGTGCTATGAAGGTTCTGCAAAGTCCCCTGTCGTCATTATAACTACCAAGCAAAAAGCTTGAATGAGTGGAACAAATTGTATTGAAAAAGGAAGCACATACAAATATTCAGGGGTAGAAGCATTTCAGATCGTCACCGCTCCAGGTATGGCTCAGGGTCTCGCCCTCCACATTTTGGAGGCAGTACCCTCCCAATCTTAGTGACTCTTTTACGATGTATGGCCCCTCCCAGTTTGGATGGAGCTTGCCCACGGTAGTCGATCTTCCCGCCGCATCTACCTTGTTTAGAACCAAGTCACCTTCCGCAAACTGCTTGACCCAGACATGCTTGTCAAAATACTTGGCCATCCTCCGCTTGACTTCCTCCTGCCGAACAGCTGACGGGTCGCGCAACTCTTCTATCAGGTCTAAGGAGAGCCGCTGCTCTTCCTCATTCTCAACTCTCCACTCCTCTCTCCCGGCTTCCGCCTCAGCAACCTTGGGAGTACGGACCTCGAGCTCGATGGGGAGCACCGCCTCGCACCCATGAGATAGTTTGAAGGGTGTCTCTCCTGTGGAGGTATTGGGGGTAGTTCTCAGGGCCCAAAGAACAGAGGGGAGCTGCTCCACCCAACTCCCCTTCAAATTTTCAACCTTCTTTTATAGGAGGTTCACGATAACCTTGTTGGCCGCTTCCACCTGCCCATTGCTCCTGGGGTGATGGACGGAGGCAAATCTAAGGTCAATTCTTAGCTCTTCGCAAAATTTGATGAATTCGTTACTAGCGAACTGCGGTCCGTTGTCGGTGACAAGGGCTTGGGGAATTCCATGCCTACAGATGATTTCCCCCCATACAAAATTCCTGATGATCTACGAGGTCACCTTGGCTAACGCCTTCACCTCCATCAATTTTGAGAAATAGTCGATCATTACCAACAAGAATCTTCTTTGCCCGCTTGCCTGGGGGAAGGGCCCTACCAGGTCAATTCCCCAAATTGCGAAGGGCCAGGGGGCTGTGATAATCCTGAGTCTCTGAGCCGGTTGTAGTTGGAGAGGGGTGAATAGTTAACACTTATGACATTTTTTTAGAAATTTGGAAGCATCATGTCCCAGGGTAGGACAGAAGTAGCCCTGCCTGATAATTCTTCCCTCCAGGGTTCGAGCCCCTGAGTGACTCCCGCACTCCCTGGAGTGGACCTCTTCCAAAATTATCGGCACCTCCTCTTCAGCCACACAATGAGCCAGCAGCCCCGAGAGAGTCTTTTTGTAGAGTTGTCCGTCACGCAAGAGGTAGTATGCCGACTTGTATTTGAGTTTCTTCCTGTCCATCCGAATATTCCCCCGTGGACAAAAAGGTGGTGAAGGGATCCATCCATGTGGGTGTTGATCAACCTCCATTAGCTCCCCCTCCTCCAAGGATGGGTGGAAGAGGTCTGTGATGGTACCCCCAACCCGAGGGTCGTGCTTTGCAAGACGGCCGACTTGTTCATTTTCTTCCCGCGGCACATGTTGGATGGATAAAGTTTAGAACCCCCCAATGATTCCCTTGACCTTGGCCAGATACCGCTGCAGGGTAGGCTCCCTTGCTTCAAACTCCCCGTTGACCTGGGAGGCTACCACCATGGAGTCAGTGAGGACCTTAACATCATGCACTCCCAACTCCCTGGCCAGGCGCAACCCTGCGATCACGGCCTCGTACTCGGCCTGATTGTTGGTTATGGAAAAATGTATCACCACTGTCTGTTCGATCCGGGTTCCTTGGGGGCTTTCCAAGATTACCCCGACCCCCAAGGAATGTCTCCCTGATGCTCCGTCAACCATCACTTTCCAACGGATAGGATGAGTGAGTTTGTCCTTTGCTACCTCGACCACATAGTCAGCCAGGAAGTCAGCCATCGCCTGTGCCTTGATTGAGAGTCGGGGGACAAAGGAGATGTCGAACTCGCTCAATTCCACCGACCACTTTGCGAGTCTCCCCGAGTGCTCCAACCCCTCGAAGATGTTGTGGAGGGGATGGTCAGTCACCACCCGGATGGAGTGTGCCTGGAAGTAGGGCCTGAGCCTCCGGGCCGAGATGATTATGGCGAAGGCCAATTTTTTTAAGATGGGATAACGGAGTTCTGCCTTCCTCAGAACCCTGCTTACATAATAGATCGGCAGCTGCTTCTTCCCTTCTTCCCTGACCAGAACCAAACTTAGAGCCTCAGCCCTAACTCCTAAATATAAGAATAAGTCCTCCCCCTCTTCAGGCCCCTGAAGGAGAGAGGGCTGGGTGAGTTGTTTCTTTAGCCCCTGGAATGCCTCCTCGCACTCCTTGGACCATTCAAACTTCTTGCCCCCCTCAATGCTTTGAAGAAAGGGAAGCACTTTTCTCCAGCCCTGGAGAGAAACCTGCTAAGCCCGACCAGCCTCCCCATCAGCCGTTGGACCTCCTTGGCATTCCGGGGAGCCCCTAGCTCCATTATTGCCTTGACTTTATCAGGATTTGGTTCTACTCCCGCGGGAGTGAGCAGATGCCCCAGGAATTTTCCCCTGCTGGCCCCGAAAACACACTTTAGGGGGTTCAACCTCATTTTATATTTACGTAAGGTGCCAAAGGTCTCCTCCAGATCCCGGAGGTGGGAGTCGACCTTCCGACTCTTTATCATCAAGTCATCCACGTATACTTCCAGGTTCTGCCCCTTCTGTCCCTGGAATACACGGTCCATCATCTTTTGTTATGTCGCCCCTGCATTTTTCAGCCCAAAGGGCATCATCTTGTAGCAGTAGCATCCATCCCCCGTGATGAAGGAGACATCCTTTATGTCGGGAGGGTGCATCCTTATCTGATGATAACCTGAAAAGGCATATAAGAAACTCATTACAAGAAAACCGACGGCTGAATCTACCAGCGCGTCGATTCTAGGCAAGGGGTAACAATCTTTTGGGCATGATTTATTAAGAAGTGAAAAGTCTACACACATTCTCCATCGGCCGTCCCCTTTTTTACCATTATAACATTTGAGACTCAGCCGGTGTATTGAATTTCGGAAATGAAGCCGGCCTTGAGGAGCTTGACGACTTCCTCCCTGATTGGTTCGACCAGCATGTCCGTGACAAACCTCCTCTTCTGTTGGATGGGGCGAGCCTCTAGGTCCAGGTTGAGGCTGTGGCAGACGACGTCAGCATCGATCCCAGGCATCTCGTCCCCACTCCAGGCAAAGACGTCCACATTATTTTGGATGCACTCCAGCATCCTGCCTTGATCCTCCGGGGTCAACCCCCTGCTGATGCAGACCTTCTCCACCCTGCCATCCTGGGTGAGAACTTCAATCTCTACCACTTCCTCGGCGGCCTCCAACCGGGACTGCTCCTCCCATTCAGTAATATCCTCCCCTCTTGGATCAAGGACCTCCCCTCCTTCCACGGCCATCGCCTCGACCGAATCCTCATGGAGTACCTCCTCGCGGGCCTCCCCCTCCATCCCTTCTTCCTCCCTGATTTCTTCTCCGACCTCCTGCCCATCCACCTCTTTTATCCTCCTCCCCATTTCCTCGGCCTCCTCCTGCCAAGAAATGGAATTTACCGCCGTCACATAACATTCTCGAGCCGCCTTGGGGTCGTCGCGGACTCGGACCTGGATCCCCTCCGCGTTGAATTTAAGGCACTAGTGGAAGGATGAGGGGATGCAGTGGAAGGCGCTGATGAGGGGCCGTCCAAATATGGCGTTATAGCTGCTGGGGGCCTCTACTATAACGAATCGGCAGTTCCTGGACTGCCCCCCCCAAGCTGACATAGAGACACACTCCCCCTTCTACTTCTTTCCTCTCCCCCGAGAAACCGAAGAGAGGCCCGTCGGAGGCCAGCACCCTCTTGGCTTCTACCTGCATGGCGTCGAAGGGCTTCTTGAAGATGATGTTAACAGAGCTCCTGTTATTGATGAGGATCCGGGAGATTGTGAAATTCTCGATGTCCGTCTGGATGACTAGCACATTATAGAAGGGGTCCTCATGACCCGGCATGTACTCCTGAGAAAGTGATCCTCTCTTCCAGGGGCGGGGTTGGGATGTGGAGCCGATGCTCCTTCGATACATGGTGCGGAGGATCGCCTTTTGGGAAGCCTCGACCCCCACCCCCCATTGATCACTCTGATCCCTCCTCGGGTTCCAACATCGCCCCGGTCTTCGCAACGATCCCCCTCCGCCTGAGGTCGGACTTCCTCAATCCGCACTTCCTGGCGGTTCTGCTGCTGCTGCTGCTCCCTATTTCCCCGCATATCGAGGAACTCTGGGCACGTGATTGTCGTGTGCCCCTCTGTAAGACCCCCTTTTTTTTCTTTTTCAAACATCGGGGTCTTAGCCCAGAACTGCCGCTTTGCGGTGGCACCGACTCACGGGAAGGTCTCCACTACAAAACGCCAATTCTGCCGGCCCTTTTCGATCGCAGAATAGTAGCATAATGCAGTAAAAGCAAGTCCACAACAATCACATGTATATAAATAAATCTCCACGAAGGGAGTGTCCACAATATATCAGAGTACTGCAAATACGGGCTTAAGCCCGGTACATCATATCCTCACTACAAGTCACTCGCGGAAGCAAAACTAAAACTAAGCGTCACCGTAACTGTCACTGAACCGAGAGCACCCAAACTGGACTGGCCCAACTCCACCGACTCTGTACTCTGCTGGTACTGCATCTCTGGGTGCTTCTTTCTTTTCGGCCTGCCGTCGCCGCCTCGCGATCCACGTCTGCGTCTACGTCTTCGGCCTCCTGGCTGCCGAGCTGGTGGGGTCCCACCCATCAAGGGGCATTTTACCCGTGTATGACCCGGCTGGTGACAATGGTAACACGGTCATGGGGCCAACTCTATCAGGAACTGCAATAGCGGTGACCCTTCCATATGGTACACCTAAAATGTTGTGGTTCGAAAACCGTTAGTCATAAAGACTAAGCCCTATCATCCCCTACCTCTTCCCCCATGGCTCCTAGGTACCGAGCGGAGAGGAAGAAAGGGAAGGACATGAAGGTGGAGATTAAATCAAATAAACAGGTGACATCGGACCTATACTAGCAATTCTGTAATAAATATGATGGAAACAGAAAGTAAGAAATGTAACCTTAACTTAGGCGTGGAAGTGCATAAGCCGAGGGATCTTTTGCAGGGATCCCATCGTATAGAGTGTCCCATACCACTTATACGTTGGGGTGTCGGATGTCAAACAGCAAGAATGGCAAGTAAGTGAAAGTACAAGTAATATAACCATTGATTTATAGGGATTACCCCTATAGACCAAGGGGTCGTTTTGCAGAGCCTATCGTATAAAACGACCCATACCATTTTATACCTTAGGTGGCATGTTTATGCTATGACACACATTTATGCTATGAAATGCACAAGCAAGTGCAACACACCCACACGACTCTACGCGCACAGACCTTTAGTTCCCCCTGTTCGGGAGGCTAGCTTAGCCCCCAGGAACCTCCGCTGTGGCAAACGGAGACAGTGAGTCGGGCCCCCCACTCCTAGGCGGGTAATCACACTACCAGGCCTAGCCCTTCCATACGCCCCTAGAAGAACACAACCTAGAGTATCCGCGTATTAGTGCTGGCTGTACCCACCAGGCTTTTCGCCGAGTCAACGTACCGCTGTCGGTGTGATCGATCGCCTAGTACCGATGGCCCACCACTTTTATGCACATGCAATCATGACAATTATATTTGTACAAGTTCTTATATTACCGAGCCTCCAGCTCTCTAGGCTACTAAGCCTATACCAAGTCCCCGAGCATCCCGCTCCCTGGACTTCCAAATCACAAACCAACCACCATCACTACTAGTAGGCCCTTGGACCACGGACCTACTCTACCCATTCCAAGCCAATTCTTCTTCCTAAGTGTAAAAGTGTAGGTGTGAGGTACAACTATTATTAGGGTTACTCTTGATCATTTTATTCCTAAGATTTAAGGTTAACCTTGGACTTCCCGAGGGTTACCCGGTGAAGGGCTCACAGCGGTACTAGGAGTTATGATGGGGTGAATCCCAAAACTCCCTTTCCAAGGCACTTATTATACTTGCTTGGTTCCCTTAACCCATTCCCTTCTCGCATTCCAGTGGGCTATTCCTAGGGTGGCTTGACTCTTCCTCTTCTCGGGGAGGATGGTCTTCCGTCGAACCCGAGCACTACCTACCGCTAGTCACTCTCACCCCCCCTACCCATCCTGACTTCCAATAATGAACTTGATTTAACTCACCCTATCCAAACCAGCAAACTACCAAAATTCCATCTCCAAGTTCATCACCCACTCTGGCTCAGCTTCTGCAGTTTTACTACGCAAACCGTTCAAATCTTTATGAGGTATGCAAGGGGTGGTACTCCCAACTGTCTTCCAAATCCCATACAATATTTACTGGAGGTCTGCCATGACCTAATTAGTCTAAATCCAGAAAATAATAATTTTCCTATTTCATTTGGCAATTTAATTTATTTATTATAAGATCCCAAATGCCCTTGTATGAACATGAAGTGCACTAATGAGTCAATAATAAATCATCATAAAATTAGTAAAAATCATATCCAACATTTAAACAGCAATTCCAAGTTTTTAGAAATTCCAGAGATGTTTATGCCTATATTTCCTAATTTACCATTTTAGGCCACTTTTACTATATCATGAAGGAAGTACTGTAAATATTTATCCAAAAATCCCAAGAAAATTATGTAAGCTATAAGATGACCTAAAACCATCATAAACCAAGTACCATAATTTTTCTCCATCATTTGAACTCTGAATCTATTTTAAAGTAAGATACTAATTTTCTTAACTTAATGAAGGAGGTACTGTTTTTATCCATCAAAAATTCCAAAGAAAATTACCGGGTGACTATCATTATTTGAAACACTCACTGATCAAATTTCATAATTTTCCAATCAATAATTGGGCACTATTTGTATTTTTAACTGTATATCATATTTAGCACATTAAAGAATAAAGTACCCAAAATATTCAGATAAAAATTTCCAAGAAAATTACAGAAGATATAATATGCTATAAGATGCCCTAATCCAAGATTTCATAATATTCCAGTGAACAGAAATTCCATAATCATCAAAATAAATATCCATGGCACCATTAGAGTTGTAAATGAAGTACTGTATAAATTAATACAAAATTCTCAACAAAATTATATTATATCTACTTGGACCATAATCTCACTCTATCCAAATTTTTGCTTGATTTGTAGTTCATTTAGTAACTTAATAATTCAAATTAAGGTTGGTGACCTAAACTAGGGTTAGAGTTTTAGGTGGGCTAAAGATCTCCAAATACCCTAATATTTCTACCAGAGAACTTTAATGTCCCTATGGTTCTCTCCACAAAATTTGAAGTCAGTCCAAGGTCATTTGACCCCATGACCTTCACAACCCTACAAATCCCGTTAAGGGACCTACCCTAGGGTTCTAGGGCTACCCTACACCAAACCACTCTAAACTCCCTTGGAGGGGGTGTCATGCCCAAGAAAGTCAGCGACCACAATATAGCCCCTGTTGAGACGATATGGCCACCCGAATCTCAAAAGTGCACCTTTAACCTAAGACCCCTTATTAGGGCAAAACTTAGGTTTGATCTTTTCCAATCCAAACCATCTCCAAATGAGATGAAAAATTAAACAGAACCTTATGGTGAACCCAGGGACCACTCACCAAAATTTGGGAGGGTTTGGAAATTATTTAGCCACCTAATTAAATCAAGTTAGGATTATTGAATTTTTCTAAAAACTATAGAAAAACATTCTCCAAAAATTCTCATTTTTGTAAAGCACCTAGATATAGGTAAGAATAGGCCACACCCCAAATTTCAAGTCCTTTTGAGGACTGGATCGGAGTGGGGAATTTTTCTAATGTCAAGACAGCCCTATGGATAGACCTCACCAAAACGAGTGCTGTGGTCTAACCAGAACTCCAAATCTAGTGAAATCAATTTTGAATTAAAGTAGACTTCCAGGGATACATTTTCTATGTTGACCATTTTTCCAGTAGGAGCCTCTATGTATTTTTCCCAAATTATTTAAAGTGACAGATAAATTCATTCAGAAATTATTTTAAAAATAGAATCTAATTTTCATGGCACTGTTCATCTTCTTCAACAGCCCGAAACCAGAAGCTTGAAAACTTAGTTTCCTGTAGCTTTTCCAAAGCTATTTCCCGGCCATCCAGCCATCTCCCTGGCCGGCCACCACAACCACCACCTCTATTGAGGTGAGGGCTACCGTCGGGCGGCGGCACGGCCGCCGGAGAGGCGGTTTCCGGCAAACCCGCCACCATGCAAATTTCAGAAAGGCATGGAAATGCTCACCCGATCCGGCTCTTTTGAGCCCGATATCTCTCCTAATGATTTCTAAGATCTATCCATAGAAGAAAGAGTAGAGGAGGACCTTATTCATGGTTTGTCGGCGAGATGGATGTTGGACTGTCATGGCGCGGTGGTGGCGTCGTCGGAATTCTTCTACAGCACAGTAGGAGACTCGAAACTTCATGTAAGGGCTGGGAAACTTCATCCTTGAGCCTAAGGGGCCTTTTTAAAGGGAAGAGAGGAGGGAGGGGAAATGTTGAAACGTTCACGGCCATTACTATTTCTTCTTAATAACGTTTCGGTTATGATGCTGGTAATTGAATTGCTGGAAACGAAGAGATGTTTGCCAGGTGGCGATTTCCTATTGGACTAACATTTTCTTATTTATTTAAACAATCAAAGTAGGAAACGGCCCATAAATACTCCTGGTGTAACTTCCCATAACCCGAATTGATTACAACGTCGGTTACCGAAATTTCAAGTCTGGCTGACGTTTCGGCCTTGGTCACGGGCGTGACACATAGGTTACGGGCGTGACAGGCCCGGATAGCCAAATCTGGGATCGACGATCGTCGAACTCAGATCAACGATCGTCGAAGGGTTGTCACGGGCGTGACACCTGGGTCACGGGCGTGACAGCCCCGGGTGGTCGATTCTGGGTCGACGACCGTCGAACTGAAATCGACGATCGTCGAACATGGTCACGCCCTATGTCACGGGCGTGACATTGTGGGTCACGGGCGTGACAGGCCCGTGTGACCCATTCTGGGTCGACGACCGTCGAACTGAAATCGACGATCGTCGATCGTGGTCACGCCCTATGTCACGGGCGTGACATTGTGAGTCACGGGCGTGACAGGCCCGTGTGGCCAATTATGGGTCGACGACCGTCGAACTGAAATCGACGACCGTCGATCGTGGTCACGCCCTATGTCACGGGCGTGACATTGTGAGTCACGGGCGTGACAGGCCCGTGTGGCCAATTATGGTCGACGATCGTCGAACTGAAATCGACGATCGTCGAACGTGGTCACGCCCTATGTCACGGGCATGACGGGTCGGTCACGGGCGTGACCAACCCGTGACCCGAAATCTCGGTCGATTATTTCAATTTTTTTAGGCTTCCTAGGGTTCTGTCACGACCAACCGACTCCTAGGGGTCTAGCTGGAAATGGGATGTTACAAATCCCAATAAACAAAACAAAGATTTCGTCCCCGAAATCCAGGTTAAGTCTATGGGGCTCCAATCGGGAGGGGAAGCTCGTAACATCCCATGAGAGTTGGAAGATCTACATTTCTGCGTTACGTTTGCAGTGTGCAATTTTGATTCTAGGAACCATTCGTCCAATTGTCAAGGTATATACCCCCAATAAACAAAGGGTTAGCCCTTATTCTTGAAATTTCGGTCTTATTGGTTTAAAATAGGAACACAGATTGATTGTCCAGAGGGGTTGTGAGGTATACCCGACTGAAAAGTTCTGGATACCTTTGTCGCATCGAGTCCTGTGGCTCCCATACATGCTCCTCCTGTCCATGCTTGTTCTACAGAACCTTGACTAACGGAACCTTCTTCCGACGCAAAGTCCGTACTCCTCTGCCATCGATCCGAATCGGCTCCAAGTGAACTGACTAGTTGGAAGCTACCGGTCCATCTGTGGTCAAAATCTGCTGCTCCGGGCGCAGTAAAGACCTCCTAAGTGAAGAAACGTAGAATACGTCGTGCAGAGCTGCCAGCTCTGATGGCAACTCCAGCCTGTAAGTTAGGGCCCGATCCGTTCTAGGATCCCTTAAGGGCCCATATACCTAGGGCTGAACTTCTTCCTCCGACCACGCACCTGTGAAACTCCATGCATGGGCCAGATCTTCAAAAACACTCGGTCTCCCCACCTGAACGCCACCTGACGATGTCGGGTATCATAATACTTAGCCTGTCTGCTTCGCGCTTCTAACATTCTGTCTCTGATTAGTCTCACCTGAGCCTCGGCGTCTTCGACAAAATCCGATCCCAATGCCTTCGGATCTTCGTCCTGAATCCAGGGAAACACAAGCCAATACTAATTTGCCCAATAAACAAAGGTTTAGCCCCCAATAAACAAAAGATCAGCCCCTACCTATCTTGGGCTAAGTATCATGGATATCACCCTGTTACATCTGTCCTAGCTGGGTGCAAAATTTCTAGGGCATCAATCTTCGACTTGGGGTTCCACCCTGAAACTCGTTAATATACTCCATACTTTAAACTCTCTGAGTCACATTTATGGCAACTTTATCCGGGTCAAATGTTCCCAATCTCACATGGGTATCTTCCGAACTTGCATTCCTATCCGAACCTCAGTGTTTGTCTCGGTGGTTGCCTCTAGGTAATTTTGTTACTGGTGTTGACGGTTAAGACTACCTGTATTTTACCGTTCTGCTAATGTATTATTGGTCTCAATTCTCCTTAAAGTAGTCTACCGCTTCGAATAATCGTTGATTGGGATAGTAGGGACACCTGAGTTTTCATCTTAGGTAGTCATTCTCGTGCTAAACTCCTCCTTTATTCTCTTTGGGTATCTCCTTACCTTACCCAAATTCATACCCAAGGTCTATTTTGAACCAGGGCACACTATAAATTGTCATGGTTAGTCACGAGTCCTAGTTGGTTGAGTCTACGTCGTAGATTAGAGAATTATGTGAAATGTTCTCTGCCGCCGGAGGTGTTCCCTGCTGGGGGCAGGGTAGGCCACAGGCTACAAAGAAGGATTCCAATGAACGATGAAGTGGACTTTCACATGTGATTTCCCTTATGGGCACACCACTGCTTCCGCTGCTTAGTTTGTCCCCAAACTAAACTCGAGCGGGGGTGACCCAGGGTTAGTGGACTGCTACTTTTCCGATCGAGGTCTGCCTCTGATACCACTTGTAAGACCCCTTTTTTTTCTTTTTCAAACACCGGGGTCTTAGCCCAGAACTGCCGCTTTGCGGTGGCACCGACTCCCGGGAAGGTCTCCACTACAAAACGCCAATTCTGCCAGCCCTTTTCGATCGCAGAATAGTAGCATAATGCAGTAAAAGCAAGTCCACAATAATCACATGTATATAAATAAATCTCCACGAAGGGAGTGTCCACAATATATCAGAGTACTGCAAATACGGGCTTAAGCCCGGTACATCATATCCTCACTACAAGTCACTCGCGGAAGCAAAACTAAAACTAAGCGTCACCGTAACTGTCACTGAACCGAGAGCACCCAAACTGGACTGGCCCAACTCCACCAACTCTGTACTCTGCTGGTACTGCATCTCTCGGTGCTTCTTTCTTTTCGGCCTGCCGTCGCCGCCTCGCGATCCACGTCTGCGTCTACGTCTTCGGCCTCCTGGCTGCCGAGCTGGTGGGGTCCCACCCATCAAGGGGCATTTTACCCGTGTATGACCCGGCTGGTGACAATGGTAACACGGTCGTGGGACCAACTCTGTCAGGAACTGCAATAGCGGTGACCCTTCCATATGGTACACCTAAAATGTTGTGGTTCGAAAACCGTTAGTCATAAAGACTAAGCCCTATCATCCCCTACCCCTTCCCCCATGGCTCCTAGGTACCGAGCAGAGAGGAAGAAAGGGAAGGACATGAAGGTGGAGATTAAATCAAATAAACAGGTGACAGCGGACCTATACTAGCAATTCTGTAATAAATATGATGGAAATAGAAAGTAAGAAATGTAACCTTAACTTAGGCGTGGAAGCGCATAAGCCGAGGGATCTTTTGCAGGGCTCCCATCGTATAGAGTGTCCCATACCACTTATACGTTGGGGTGTCGGATGTCAAACAGCAAGAATGACAAGTAAGTGAAAGTACAAGTAATATAACCATTGATTTATAGGGATTACCCCTATAGACCAAGGGGTCGTTTTGCAGAGCCTATCGTATAAAACGTCCTATACCATTTTATACGTTAGGTGGCATGTTTATGCTATGACACACAGTTATGCTATGAAATGCACAAGCAAGTGCAACACACCCACACGACTCTATGCGCACAGACCTTTAGTTCCCCCTGTTCGGGAGGCTAGCTTCACCCCCAGGAACCTCCGTTGTGGCAAACGGAGACAGTGAGTCGGGCCCCCACTCCTAGGCGGGTAATCACACTACCAGGCCTAGCCCTTCCATACGCCCCTAGAAGAACACAACCTAGAGTATCCGCGTATTAGTGCTGGCTGTACCCACCAGGCTTTTCGCCGAGTCAACGTACCGCTGTCGGTGTGATCGATCGCCTAGTACCGATGACCCACCACTTTTATGCACATGCAATCATGACAATTATATTTATACAAGTTCTTATATTACCGAGCCTCCAGCTCTCTAGGCTACTAAGCCTATACCAAGTTCCCGAGCATCCCGCTCCCTGGACTTCCAAATCACAAACCAACCACCATCACTACTAGTAGGCCCTTGGACCACGGACCTACTCTACCCATTCCAAGCCAATTCTTCTTCCTAAGTGTAAAAGTGTAGGTGTGAGGTACAACTATTATTAGGGTTACTCTTGGTCATTTTATTCCTAAGATTTAAGGTTAACCTTGGACTTCCCGAGGGTTACCCGGTGAAGGGCTCGCAGCGGTACTAGGAGTTATGATGGGGTGAATCCCAAAACTCCCTTTCCAAGGCACTTATTATACTTGCTTGGTTCCCTTAACCCATTCCCTTCTCGCATTCCAGTGGGCTATTCCTAGGGTGGCTTGACTCTTCCTCTTCTCGGGGAGGATGGTCTTCCGTCGAACCCGAGCACTACCTACCGCTAGTCACTCTCACCCCCCCTACCCATCCTGACTTCCAATAATGAACTTGATTTAACTCACCCTGTCCAAACCAGCAAACTACCAAAATTCCATCTCCAAGTTCATCACCCACTCTGGCTCAGCTTCTGCAGTTTTACTACGCAAACCGTTCTAATCTTTATGAGGTATGCAAGGGGTGGTACTCCCAACTGTCTTCCAAATCCCATACAATATTTACTGGAGGTCTGCCATGACCTAATTAGTCTAAATCCAGAAAATAATAATTTTCCTATTTCATTTGGAAATTTAATTTATTTATTATAAGATCCCAAATGCCCTTGTATGAACATGAAGTGCACTAATGAGTCAATAATAAATCATCATAAAATTATTAAAAATCATATCCAACATTTAAACAGCAATTCCAAGTTTTTAGAAATTCTAGAGATGTTTATGCCTATATTTCCTAATTTACCATTTTAGGCCACTTTTACTATATCATGAAGGAAGTACTGTAAATATTTATCCAAAAATCCCAAGAAAATTATGTAAGCTATAAGATGACCTAAAACCATCATAAACCAAGTACCATAATTTTTCTCCATCATTTGAACTCTGAATCTATTTTAAAGTAAGATACTAATTTTCTTAACTTAATGAAGGAGGTACTGTTTTTATCCATCTAAAATTCCAGAGAAAATTACCAGGTGACTATCATAATTTCAAACACTCACTAATCAAATTTCATAATTTTCCAATCAATAATTGGGCACTATTTGTATTTTTGACTGTATATCATATTTAGCACATTAAAGAATAAAGTACCCAAAATGTTCAGATAAAAATTTCCAAGAAAATTACAAAAGATATAATATGCTATAAAATGCCCTAATCCAAGATCTCATAATATTCCAGTGAACAAAAATTCCATAATCATCAAAATAAATATCCAGGACACCATTAGAGTTGTAAATGAAGTACTGTATAAATTAATACAAAATTCTCAACAAAATTATATTATATCTACTTGAACCATATTCTCACTCTACCCAAATTTTTGATTGATTTGTAGTTCATTTAGTAACTTAATAATTCAAATTAAGGTTGGTGACCTAAACTAGGGTTAGGGTTTTAGGTGGGCAAAAGGTCTCCAAATACCCTAATATTTCTACCAGAGAACTTTAATGTCCCTACGGTTCTCTCCACCAAATTTGAAGTCAGTCCAAGGTCATTTGACCCCATGACCTTCACAACCCTACAAATCCCGTTAAGGGACGTACCCTAGGGTTCTAGGGCTACCCTACACCAAACCACTCTAAACTCCCTTGGAGGGGGTGTCATGCCCAAGAAAGTCAGCGACCACAATATCAGCCCCTGTTGAGGCGATATGGCCACCCGAATCTCAAAAGTGCACCTTTAACCTAAGACCCCTTATTAAGGCAAAACTTAGGTTTGATCTTTTCCAATCCAAACCATCTCCAAATGAGATGAAAAATTAAACAGAACCTTATGGTGAACCCAGGGACCACTCACCAAAATTTGGGAGGGTTTGGAAATTATTTAGCCACCTAATTAAATCAAGTTAGGATTATTGAATTTTTCTAAAAACTATAGAAACACATTCTCCAAAAATTCTCATTTTTGGAAAGCACCTAGATATAGGTAAGAATAGGCCACACCCCAAATTTCAAGTCCTTTTGAGGACTGGATCGGAGTGGAGAATTTTTCTAATGTCAAGACAGCCCTACAAATAGACCTCACCAAAACGAGTGCTGTGGTCTAATCAAAACTCCAAATCTAGTGAAATCAATTTTGAATTAAAGTAGACTTCCAGGGCAACATTTTCTATGTTGACCATTTTTCCAGTAGAAGCTTCTATGTATTTTTCCCAAATTATTTAAAGTGACAGATAAATTCATTCAGAAATTGTTTTAAAAATAGAATCTAATTTTCATGGCACTGTTCATCTTCTTCAACAGCCCGAAACCAGAAGCTTGAAAACTTAGTTTCCTGTAGCTTTTCCAAAGCTATTTCCCGGCCATCCAGCCATTTCCCTGGCCGGCCACCACAACCACCACCTCTATTGAGGTGAGGGCTACCGTCGGGCGGCGGCACGGCCGCCGGAGAGGCGGTTTCCGGCGAACCCGCCACCATGCAAATTTCAGAAAGGCATGGAAATGCTCACCCGATCCGGCTCTTTTGAGCCCGATATCTCTCCTAATGATTTCTAAGATCTATCCATAGAAGAAAGAGTAGAGGAGGACCTTATTCATGGTTTGTCGGCGAGATGGATGTTGGACTGTCATGGCGCGGTGGTGGCGTCGTCGGAATTCTTCTACAGTACAGTAGGAGACTCGAAACTTCAGGTAAGGGCTGGGAAACTTCATCCTTGAGCCTAAGGGGCCTTTTTAAAGGGAAGAGAGGAGGGAGGGGAAAGGTTGAAACGTTCACGGCCATTACTATTTCTTCTTAATAACGTTTCCGTTATGATGCTGGTAATTGAATTGCTGGAAACGAAGAGATGTTTGCCAGGTGGCGATTTCCTATTGGACTAACATTTTCTTATTTATTTAAACAATCAAAGTAGGAAACGGCCCATAAATACTCCTGGTGTAACTTCCCATAACCCGAATTGATTACAACGTCGGTTACCGAAATTTCAAGTCTGGCTGACGTTTCGGCCTTGGTCACGGGCGTGACACATAGGTCACGGGCGTGACAGGCCCGGATAGCCAAATCTGGGATCGACGATCGTCGAACTCAGATCAACGATCGTCGAAGGGTTGTCACGGGCGTGACACCTGGGTCACGGGCGTGACAGCCCCGGGTGGTCGATTCTGGGTCGACGACCGTCGAACTGAAATCGACGATCGTCGAACATGGTCATGCCCTATGTCACGGGCGTGACATTGTGGGTCACGGGCGTGACAGGCCCGTGTGACCCATTCTGGGTCGACGACCGTCGAACTGAAATCGACGATCGTCGATCGTGGTCACGCCCTATGTCACGGGCGTGACATTGTGAGTCACGGGCGTGACAGGCCCGTGTGGCCAATTATGGGTCGACGACCGTCGAACTGAAATCGACGACCGTCGATCGTGGTCACGCCCTATATCACGGGCGTGACATTGTGAGTCACGGGCGTGACAGGCCCGTGTGGCCAATTATGGTCGACGATCGTCGAACTGAAATCGACGATCGTCAAACGTGGTCACGCCCTATGTCACGGGCGTGACGGGTCGGTCACGGGCGTGACCAACCCGTGACCCGAAATCTCGGTCGATTATTTCAATTTTTTTAGGCTTCCTAGGATTCTGTCATGACCAACCGACTCCTAGGGGTCTAGCCGGAAAGGGGATGTTACAAATCCCAATAAACAAAACAAAGATTTCGTCCCCGAAATCCAGGTTAAGTCTATGGGGCTCCAATCGGGAGGGGAAGCTCGTAACATCCCATGAGAGTTGGAAGATCTACATTTCTACGTTACGTTTGCAGTGTGCAGTTTTGATTCTAGGAACCATTCGTCCAATTGTCAAGGTATATACCCCCAATAAACAAAGGGTTAGCCCTTATTCTTGAAATTTCGGTCTTATTGGTTTAAAATAGGAACGCAGATTGATTGTCCAGAGGGGTTGTGAGGTATACCCGACCGAAAAGTTCTGGATACCTTTGTCGCATCGAGTCCTGTGGCTCCCATGCATGCTCCTCCTGTCCATGCTTGTTCTACAGAACCTTGACTAACGGAACCTTCTTCCGATGCAAAGTCCGTACTCCTCTGCCATCGATCCGAATCGGCTCCAAGTGAACTGATTAGTTGGAAGCTACCGGTCCATCTGTGGTCAAAATCTGCTGCTCCGGGCGCAGTAAAGACCTCCTAATTGAAGAAACGTAGAATACGTCGTGCAGAGCTGCCAGCTCTGATGGCAACTCCAGCCTGTAAGCTAGGGCCCGATCCGTTCTAGGATCCCATAAGGGCCTATATACCTAGGGCTGAACTTCTTCCTCCGACCACGCACCTGTGAAACTCCATGCATGGGCCGGATCTTCAAAAACACTCGGTCTCCCCACCTGAACGCCACCTGACGATGTCGGGTATCATAATACTTAGCATGTCTGCTCCGCGCTTCTAACATTCTGTCTCTGATTAGTCTCACCTGAGCCTCGGCGTCTTCGACAAAATCCGATCCCAATGCCTTCAGATCTTCGTCCTGAATCCAGGGAAACACAAGCCAATACTAATTTGCCCAATAAACAAAGGTTTAGCCCCCAATAAACAAAAGATCAACCCCTACCTATCATGGGCTAAGTATCATGGATATCACCCTGTTACATCTGTCCTAGCTGGGTGCACAATTTCTAGGGCATCAATCTTCGACTTGGGGTTCCACCCTGAAACTCGTTAATATACTCCATACTTTAAACTCTCTGAGTCACATTTATGGCAACTTTATCCGGGTCAAAATGTTCCCAATCTCACATGGGTATCTTCCGAACTTGCATTCCTATCCGACCCTCAGTGTTTGTCTCGGTGGTTGCCTCTAGGTAATTTTGTTACTGGTGTTGACGGTTAAGACTACCTGTATTTTACCGTTCTGCTAATGTATTATTGGTCTCAATTCTCCTTAAAGTAGTCTACCACTTCGAATAATCGTTGATTGGGATAGTAAGGACACCTGAGTTTTCATCTTAGGTAGTCATTCCCGTGCTAAACTCCTCCTTTATTCTCTTTGGGTATCTCCTTACCTTACCCAAATTCATACCCAAGGTCTATTTTGAACCAGGGCACACTATAAATTGTCATGGTTAGTCACGAGTCCTAGTTGGTTGAGTCTACGTCGTAGATTAGAGAATTATGTGAAATGTTCTTTGCCGCCGGAGGTGTTCCCTGCTGGGGGCAGGGTAGGTCACAGGCTACAAAGAAGGATTCCAATGAACGATGAAGTGGACTTTCACATGTGATTTCCCTTATGGGCACACCACTGCTTCCGCTGCTTAGTTTGTCCCCAAACTAAACTCGAGCGGGGGTGACCCAGGGTTAGTGGACTGCTACTTTTCCGATCGAGGTCTGCCTCTGATACCACTTGTAAGACCCCCCCCCCCCTTTTTTTTCTTTTTCAAACACCGGGGTCTTAGCCCAGAACTGCCGCTTTGCGGTGGCACCGACTCACGGGAAGGTCTCCACTACAAAATGCCAATTCTGCCGGCCCTTTTTGATCGCAGAATAGTAGCATAATGCAGTAAAAGAAAGTCCACAATAATCACATGTATATAAATAAATCTCCACGAAGGGAGTGTCCACAATATATCAGAGTACTGCAAATACGGGCTTAAGCCCGGTACATCATATCCTCACTACAAGTCACTCACGGAAGTAAAACTAAAACTAAGCGTCACCGTAACTGTCACTGAACCGAGAGCACCCAAACTGGACTGGCCCAACTCCACCGACTCTGTACTCTGCTGGTACTGCATCTCTGGGTGCTTCTTTCTTTTCGGCCTGCCGTCGCCGCCTCGCGATCCACGTCTGCGTCTACGTCTTCGGCCTCCTGGCTGCCGAGCTGGTGGGGTCCCGCCCATCAAGGGGCATTTGACCCGTGTATGGCCCGGCTGGTGACAATGGTAATACGGTCGTGGGGCCAACTCTGTCAGGAACTGCAATAGCGGTGACCCTTCCATATGGTACACCTAAAATGTTGTGGTTCGAAAACCGTTAGTCATAAAGACTAAGCCCTATCATCCCCTACCCCTTCCCCCATGGCTCCTAGGTACCGAGCGGAGAGGAAGAAAGGGAAGGACATGAAGGTGGAGATTAAATCAAATAAATAGGTGACAGCGGACCTATACTAGTAATTCTGTAATAAATATGATGGAAACAGAAAGTAAGAAATGTAACCTTAACTTAGGCGTGGAAGCGCATAAGCCGAGGGATCTTTTGCAGGGCTCCCATCGTATAGAGTGTCCCATACCACTTATACGTTGGGGTGTCGGATGTCAAATAGCAAGAATGGCAAGTAAGTGAAAGTACAAGTAATATAACCATTGATTTATAGGGATTACCCCTATAGACCAAGGGGTCGTTTTGCAGAGCCTATCGTATAAAACGTCCCATACCATTTTATACGTTAGGTGGCATGTTTATGCTATGACACACAGTTATGCTATGAAATGCACAAGCAAGTGCAACACACCCACACGACTCTATGCGCACAGACCTTTAGTTCCCCCTGTTCGGGAGGCTAGCTTCACCCCCAGGAACCTCCGCTGTGGCAAACGGAGACAGTGAGTCGGGCCCCCCACTCCTAGGCTGGTAATCACACTACCAGGCCTAGCCCTTCCATACGCCCCTAGAAGAACACAACCTAGAGTATCCGCGTATTAGTGCTGGCTGTACCCACCAGGCTTTTCGCCGAGTCAACGTACCGCTGTCGGTGTGATCGATCGCCTAGTACCGATGACCCACCACTTTTATGCACATGCAATCATGACAATTATATTTGTACAAGTTCTTATATTACCGAGCCTCCAGCTCTCTAGGCTACTAAGCTTATACCAAGTCCCCGAGCATCCCGCTCCCTGGACTTCCAAATCACAAACCAACCACCATCACTACTAGTAGGCCCTTGGACCACGGACCTACTCTACCCATTCCAAGCCAATTCTTCTTCCTAAGTGTAAAAGTGTAGGTGTGAGGTACAACTATTATTAGGGTTACTGAAAGTGAAGGGAGGGTACCAACAGTTACTCTTGATCATTTTATTCCTAAAATTTAAGGTTAACCTTGGACTTCCCGAGGGTTACCCGGTGAAGGGCTCGCAGCGGTACTAGGAGTTATGATGGGGTGAATCCCAAAACTCCCTTTCCAAGGCACTTATTATACTTGCTTGGTTCCCTTAACCCATTCCCTTCTCGCATTCCAGTGGGCTATTCCTAGGGTGGCTTGACTCTTCCTCTTCTCGGGGAGGATGGTCTTCCGTCGAACCCGAGCACTACCTACCGCTAGTCACTCTCACCCCCCTACCCATCCTGACTTCCAATAATGAACTTGATTTAACTCACCCTGTCCAAACCAGCAAACTACCAAAATTCCATCTCCAAGTTCATCACCCACTCTGGCTCAGCTTCTGCAGTTTTACTACGCAAACCGTTCTAATCTTTATGAGGTATGCAAGGGGTGGTACTCCCAACTATCTTCCAAATCCCATACAATATTTACTGGAGGTCTGCCATGACCTAATTAGTCTAAATCCAGAAAATAATAATTTTCCTATTTCATTTGGCAATTTAATTTATTTATTATAAGATCCCAAATGCCCTTGTATGAACATGAAGTGCACTAATGAGTCAATAATAAATCATCATAAAATTAGTAAAAATCATATCCAACATTTAAATAGCAATTCCAAGTTTTTAGAAATTCCAGAGATGTTTATGCCTATATTTCCTAATTTACCATTTTAGGCCACTTTTACTATATCATGAAGGAAGTACTGTAAATATTTATCCAAAAATCCCAAGAAAATTATGTAAGCTGTAAGATGACCTAAAACCATCATAAACCAAGTACCATAATTTTTCACTATCATTTGAACTCTGAATCTATTTTAAAGTAAGATACTAATTTTCTTAACTTAATGAAGGAGGTACTGTTTTTATCCATCTAAAATTTTAGAGAAAATTACCGGGTGACTATCATAATTTGAAACACTCACTATTCAAATTTCATAATTTTCCAATCAATAATTGGGCACTATTTGTATTTTTGACTGTATATCATATTTAGCACATTAAAGAATAAAGTACCCAAAATATTCAGATAAAAATTTCCAAGAAAATTACAGAAGATATAATATGCTATAAGATCCCCTAATCCAAGATCTCATAATATTCCAGTGAATATAAATTCCATAATCATCAAAATAAATATCCAGGGCACCATTAGAGTTGTAAATGAAGTACTGTATAAATTAATACAAAATTCTCAACAAAATTATATTATATCTACTTGGACCATAATCTCACTCTACCCAAATTTTTGCTTGATTTGTAGTTCATTTAGTAACTTAATAATTCAAATTAAGGTTGGTGACCTAAACTAGGGTTAGGGTTTTAGGTGGGCTAAATGTCTCCAAATACCCTAATATTTCTACCAGAGAACTTTAATGTCCCTACGGTTTTCACCACCAAATTTCAAGTCAGTCCAAGGTCATTTGACCCCATGACCTTCACAACCCTACAAATCCCGTTAAGGGACCTACCCTAGGGTTCTAGGGCTACCCTGCACCAAACCACTCTAAACTCCCTTGGAGGGGGTGTCATGCCCAAGAAAGTCAGCGACCACAATATCAGCCCCTGTTGAGGCGATATGGCCACCTGAATCTCAAAAGTGCACCTTTAACCTAAGACCCCTTATTAGGGCAAAACTTAGGTTTGATCTTTTCCAATCCAAACCATCTCCAAATGAGATAAAAAATTAAACAGAACCTTATGGTGAACCCAGGGACCACTCACCAAAATTTGGGAGGGTTTGGAAATTATTTAGCCACCTAATTAAATCAAGTTAGGATTATTGAATTTTTCTAAAAACTATAGAAAAACATTCTCCAAAAATTCTCATTTTTGTAAAGCACCTAGATATAGGTAAGAATAGGCCACACCCCAAATTTCAAGTCCTTTTAAGGACTTGATCGGAGTGGGGAATTTTTCTAATGTCAAGACAGCCCTATGGATAGACCTCACCAAAACGAGTGCTGTGGTCTAACCAGAACTCCAAATCTAGTGAAATCAATTTTGAATTAAAGTAGACTTCCAGAGCTACATTTTCTATGTTGACAATTTTTCCAGTCAGAGCCTCTATGTTTTTTTCCCAAATTATTTAAAGTGACAGATAAATTCATTCAGAAATTGTTTTAAAAATAGAATCTAATTTTCATGGCACTGTTCATCTTCTTCAACAGCCCGAAACCAGAAGCTTGAAAACTTAGTTTCCTGTAGCTTTTCCAAAGCTATTTCCCGGCCATCCATCCATCTCCCTGGCCGGCCACCACAACCACCACCTCTATTGAGGTGAGGGCTACCGTCGGGCGGCGGCACGACCGCCGGAGAGGCGGTTTCCGGCAAACCCGCCACCATGCAAATTTCAGAAAGGCATGGAAATGCTCACCCGATCCGGCTCTTTTGAGCCCGATATCTCTCCTAATGATTTCTAAGATCTATCCATAGAAGAAAGAGTAGAGGAGGACCTTATTCATGGTTTGTCGGCGAGATGGATGTTGGACTGTCATGGCGCGGTGGTGGCGTCGTCGGAATTCTTCTACAGCACAGTAGGAGACTCGAAACTTCAGGTAAGGGCTGGAAAACTTCATCCTTGAGCCTAAGGGGCCTTTTTAAAGGGAAGAGAGGAGGGAGGGGAAAGGTTGAAACGTTCACGGCCATTACTATTTCTTCTTAATAACGTTTCGGTTATGATGCTGGTAATTGAATTGCTGGAAATGAAGAGATGTTTGCCAGGTGGCGATTTCCTATTGGACTAACATTTTCTTATTTATTTAAACAATCAAAGTAGGAAACGGCCCATAAATACTCCCGGTGTAACTTCCCATAACCCGAATTGATTATAACGTCGGTTACCGAAATTTCAAGTCTGGCTGACGTTTCGGCCTTGGTCACGGGCGTGACACATAGGTCACGGGCGTGACAGGCCCGGATAGCCAAATCTGGGATCGACGATCGTCGAACTCAGAACAACGATCGTCGAAGGGTTGTCACGGGCGTGACACCTGGGTCACGGGCGTGACAGCCCCGGGTGGTCGATTCTAGGTCGACGACCGTCGAACTGAAATCGACGATCGTCGAACATGGTCACGCCCTATGTCACGGGCGTGACATTGTGGGTCACGGGCGTGACAGGCCCGTGTGACCCATTCTGGGTCGACGGCCGTCGAACTGAAATCGACGATCGTCGATCGTGGTCACGCCCTATGTCACGGGCGTGACATTGTGAGTCACGGGCGTGACAGGCCTGTGTGGCCAATTATGGGTCAACGACCGTCGAACTGAAATCGACGACCGTCGATCATGGTCATGCCCTATGTCACGGGCGTGACATTGTGAGTCACGGGCGTGACAGGCCCGTGTGGCCAATTATGGTCGACGATCGTCGAACTGAAATCGACGATCGTCGAACGTGGTCACGCCCTATGTCACGGGCGTGACGGGTCGGTCACGGGCGTGACCAACCCGTGACCCGAAATCTCGGTCGATTATTTCAATTTTTTTAGGCTTCCTAGGGTTCTGTCACGACCAACCGACTCCTAGGGGTCTAGCCGGAAATGGGATGTTACACCCTCCTCTTGATGGAAGTCACAGTAGGGCAAGCCTATCCTGACCTCCCTCCTTCTCCTTGGCTGTCTTCTCCTCCTTCCTCCCAGGGCGATAGCCATGGCCTCCTCCTGATCGGGAAGGGGGGGTCTCTTACCCTGCCTCCCCCCTGGAGGTAAAACTAGCCGCGCCCACCTTGACGGTTATCTCCTCCCTAATAACCCCTTCGTGGCCCCTGATCCTGCCACTCCGACCTCCAACCCAATCAGTTGTTTGGTTCCTGACGCCTCCACCTGGGCTGCTGCTGCTACTGCTCTCTCTGCCGAGGCTCGACCCTTCTCTCCTCCTGGGCTCGACCACCCCTTGGCTTCTTCTCCTTTACGGCCCACCTGGCCAACCTCCGGGCAAACTCTGGGTGTGCTGCCTCCATATCAACCTCTCTTGCCGCCCTTTCCAGGAGCACCTCGAAAGATACTGGAGGCGTCCTTTTCAACTCCATGGCAAAGAATCCGGGCTGGAGACCCAGGGTGAAGGCCACCATCATGGTGTGCCCTTGCATCTCTTGCACCTGGGACAGTTCCTCCTGAAACCTGTCCAGGTAGCTTCCCAGGGTCTCCCCTGTTCCTTGCTTGATATGGAACAAGGACTCGGCCTCCCTCTTCCTCTTCCTGGAGGTGGTGAACCTCAACATGAACCCCCGGCGTAGGTCCTCGAAGCAATAGATGGAGCCGGCCGGGAGCTAATGAAACCACTCTCTCGCTTTCTCCCTGAGGGTGATGGCGAAGAGCTTGCACTTGAAGCCATCCGACATCTGTCGAATCAAGACCACGTCCTCAAACCACTAGACGTGCTGGACCGGATCTCCCTTCCCTGAGTAGCAGGACATCTTCGGCTCACGAAACCCCTCTGGAACTGGGGCAGAAGAAACGAACTCACTAAAGGGGCTGCCCCCCTTAGCCGGGCGAGCTGGGAACTCTCTTCCCACCGTCTCGCCAAAGTGGAACTCGCCTGCCGAGCCTGAGAAAAGGACTCGTCCTCGCGAATCGTGCTCGCCTTCATTTGCGGCCTCCTTCCCTGCTCGCCGGATGGGCGCGTCGTCGCCTATTGCTGGGTTAGCGACTATAGGGACCGCTGGTGTCGCGCTCTCGGCGCGTATGCCGAGCGCGATCCTAACGAGCCCGAGGACCTCCTCTCTAAGCCTTGCCGACATCCCTGCTGCTGCGGGAGGGGGAGGTGAGTTCGTCCTGCCTGAACCTTTACCATCATCCCTAGCCATCGGATTTGCAGAGGATCTTCGGTGCTGACAACGCTCCACGCTCACCGCACCAAAATGTTGAAACCGAAAAATCAGTCTCGAGGAGATCGAACCTTGGGGAAGGGGTGATCACACACTTCTCTCCTCACGAACCAAAATGACTAAGGAGGGGAAGCCCGGGTGAGTAGATTCTGAAGCCCCCCTGCTCGCGAGTGACGGGCGAACTCGCGCTCGCCCACCCCTCAGCCTTGGGTAAGCACGTACTCGGCCATCCCTGCTCACCTAGGGGCTGACTCCCTTCGTCGGGCTCAGCTCCATAAACTTCGAGCTCGACCCGACGATTATCGAGACCGTACTCGGCATGCTGGACTCGGCATGCCCTGCTGAACTCGCCCGGGACCCGGGAGTGGTCCGAACCGGCAGGTTTGGCTCCTGTTGGCCCACTCGCTGGATATGGGGTTGTACAACCATATTTCCTTTTCTTTTCTTGTTGAGCTGGCTTATCAGTTTCCCAAACTTATGAGTAATGAGCAGGAGGGGCTTGAGAAGCTTCAGGTCCTGGAGAGAATGTAGGCTAAATAGGAACAGAATATTGCTGAGCAACCGATCTCTTTGCAGGATGCAGATGCCGAGGGATCTTATTAGGATCAATGGTAAGCTCAGGAAAGAGTTGATTGTGCATCCACACTGTTGTATTATAAGTATGAAATTTAACATCATGAACTTGAGCTTGAACATCTGTGCTGATCTCTTTTAGCTTGGCTTCCCATTCAATCTTCTTGTTTTCATCAGATGCTTGTAAATATTCCTTTACTAATTCCTCCCCCCTTTCTGATTTCTACAGATAGGGTGGATATAGCTGCTTCCTTGAAGGTACCCACTTCAGTAGTAATATTAAAGGCATGAACTTGGGCATTCTTCTCTAATTGAATTTTATTATTGGCTAGAGTTATGGATTGCTCCATGACGTTGCCTATACTTATAATAGTATGATCCAAAGCTTTGCCACCTATTTTGAAAAGGTGTTTCAAATCATCTTTATTCTTTTGAATCTCAGCAAAGCCTCTAGAAATTTCTTTGTCTAGAGCTATTACCTTATCAGTAACTGTCTGAAGACCAGTGTCAAAATAAGTCTGTTTCTCTGCAAGCAACTTTTGAATCTGACCAAGTAAAGAATCATCTGGTAGAGTTACCACTGGAGGGGCAGGAGGAAGAATCACTTTGGCTTTCCATGGTAGAATTTCTTCCAATAGTACAGAACTTTGGCCTCTAAAAGTGTAAGCAACTTCAGCCTCTTCATCAAGAAAGGTAGGCAAGGTGAAATCTAGGGATTTCAGAGGGACTTCTACTTGTTCTATGGGAATATCATCAGGTAGGTCAGCTGGAATCTTTGCAGCACCAACAAGAGGATCAGCCTCTGAATCATGAACTGAAGTAACATCATCATCATCATCATCATCAACCCGAACATCATCATTAACCTTAACATCATCCATAGTGGCATCATCCTGATGTTTAGGAGATAGCTCTGATGCATCTACTGGAAGAGAGTCTACTGGAGGAGAAGATCTTGGTGACTGAGGAGACTTAGAAGGAATTACTGGAGAAGAGGGAAGAGCTGCAGAAGGAGATGGATGAGGCTCATTTTCAGTAAGGTCATCTATCAGTTTATCAATGACCTGAGCTAAATTTGACAACTGTTGCTGTACTTGTGCTTCTGACAAATCTTCTGAATCAGGAATTTCTTTTTCAAGTGGAGGCACTGGATCTTCTGGAGGCACTCTATCTTCTATAGCCACTGCATCTGATGGGGGCACTACTGAAGAACTGCTCTTCCTTACTCTGCTGTAGGTTTGAATATATGGAGGAGTTGAAGCTGGAAATCTGGATGGTTCTTGTACTGATTCTTGAACTGATTCTGGAACTGATTCTGTAACTGATGGAGCAGGCTCCCCCTTACTAACTGGATCAGTTAGCTAATGTACAGGAGGAGATGGGGTCCTGTCCTCGGCCTCTAGTGATGCTGGAGCTTGCACATCTTTTGGAATTGATAACTTTATCTCCCATCTCTGAATGGAGGAGATGGAGACCTTCTTCATGTGATGAATAGGTGTTCCTTTAGATAGACTGAAAACAATCGAGTTGAACTCATGCAAGAGCAATGAGATAATCCTTGCATAGTTAGGATCTTTAATACCTGCCTTGATATTTTGAAAGATCATCATACAAAACTGGAACTTCTTCCTGCAAATAATGGTTGTCATCATGTCAAACATTTCATTTGAAATATGACCAATTGAGGTGGTCTTGCACCACAAAATTTTTCCCAACACATCCACCAAAAATTTGCTTTCAGCATTCAACTTTGGCTTGCGAAGAGCTTGCATATCAATTGCTTCATCTGGAGGAAAACCACAAAATTAAAATGTCCTGCCATAGTCTTCACCATCGAGGTCATCTTCTTCATCAACTATGGGAAGTCGGAGAAGAGTAGAGACCCTGGTTTTATCTAATTTAATCTTGATATCTCAGACAGATGTTTTGAGTAGTCGGCCATTCCTTTTGATCTTAGCATTTGAAAAGAACTGCTCAACATCTAGAAAGATTTCTCTGCACAGCTGCTCCAGAATGAACTTCAATCCGGCGGATTCGAGAAGAAGAAGGAGGTTCTGGAAATCGGCGGATAAATCAATTATACCCGTAGATATGAGTTCACTGTCGATTCCGATCTTATAAGTAGGAGCCATACTGTCAGATAAACTTACTGAAATCAACGAGAGACAGAGGGACGGTCGGACGCGAGAGAATTCGTGAGAAGAGGGGTCGGCGGCAGTCGCTAGAACAGAAGATGAAGCGTCTCGGGAGATTGCATAAATGTGGTTTTCCGAAGTTTTTCTATTTATAGACGACCTAATTTGTGATTAAAGGAAAGATTAATTACCTTAGAAGAGGCGGTGTAAGCGCCGAGTGCGAATAGGAGAAAATTTGAAATATGGAGAAAATCCTGATATGGACTTCTCGAGTGCAGCTCTCGAGTAAAACTTGTCCTCTCGGGAGCCAGTCTTGAGTGAATAGAGTTCTCTCGAGTCGGAATGAATACTTTCCCGAGTTGGAGTATTGATCTCGAGAGAAGTACTTATCTCGAGAGTCTTTCCTGAGAGGCCTTCTCGAGAGGCCTTCTCGAGAAGAATACTTAGTCTCGAGAATTGTCATTCCGACTTGGAATTTTCTTCGATTTTTGAATTTCTGATCTTGAGCTTTGCCTTTTAGCATTCTTGAAATTCCTTTAGCCTCATTCGACTTTGTTGAGCTTGCCTAGTTCTAATTTGAAGAACGAGAACTTGGCTTCATCCAGCGGCTTCGTGAAGATATCTTTAACTTGCTTGTCGGTTGGAACATACTGAAGGTCGATTTCGCCATTCTCTACATGCTCCCTTATGAAATGATGTCTCAGCTTGATGTGCTTTGTCCTGCTATGAGAGACTGGATTGTTGGCGATTGTGATAGCACTCGAGGAGTCACAAAACATAGGAATGTTTTGAAACTTCAAGTTGTATTCTTCACACTAATTCTTTATCCAAAGCAACTGTATACAACAACTGCTTGCAGAGATATGTTCTGACTCGGCCGTTGAGATTGTAATACAGGTCTGCTTTTTTCTACTCCAGGAAATAAGTCTTCTTCCCAGGAATTGACAAGTCCCGGAAGTGCTTTTCCTACCATCTTTACTACCTGTAAAATCTGCATCTGAGAAACCAATTAATTCGCTATCATTACTTCTTGGGTACCATAAGCCAAGATTTGGTGTACCCTTAAGGTATCTCAGAATCCGCTTTGCAGCAGCATAGTGAGATTCCTTACAGTTCACTTGGAATCGAACACATACACATGTTGAGAACATGATATCTGGCCTACTTGAAGTGAGGTAGAGCAAAGAACCAACTATGCTTCTGTACTTGGTTTCATCAAAAGGTTTCCCTTTCTCATCCTTATCCAGAGACACAGCTGACCCCATTGGAGTCCGCATCGTAGATGCGCTCTCCATTCCGAATTTCTTAATCAACACTTTGGTAAACTTCGCCTGGGAGATGAAAATTCCATCTTTAGATTGTTTTACCTGGTGGCCTAAGAAATACTTCAGCTCTCCCATACTTCTCATTTCAAACTTCCCTTGCATCAGTTTGGAAAACTTTCTGCATAGGTTATTGTCTGTAGAACCAAAAATGATGTCGTCAACATAGATTTGTACTAGCAAAATCTTGTCTTTTATTTCCCTAAGAAATAATTTCTTATCTATTTTTCCTCTCATGAATTTATTCTCAAGAAGAAAATTAGATAACATCTCGTACCAAACTCGAGGAGCTTGTTTCAAGCCGTATAGCGCTTTAAATAGAAAATAAACATGCTCGGGAGAAGTAGGATCAACAAAACTTGGGGGTTGCTCTACATATACTTCTTCCTTTAGCTCACCATTGAGGAAGGCAGACTTCACGTTCATTTGATAGACGATGAATCCCTTGAGAGCAGCATATACGAGGAACAACTGAATTGCTTCCAGCCTTGCCACTAGAGCATAAGTTTGATCGAAGTCGATCCCTTTTTCTTGTTTGTATCCTTTGACAACGAGTCTGGCTTTGTTCTTTATAATCGTTCAATTCTCATCCAACTTATTCCGATAGACCCATTTGGTTCCGATGACATTCTTACCTTTGGGTCTTGGAACAAGCTTCCAGACTTGGCATCGCTTGAATTGATCCAATTCTTCTTCCATTGCCATAATCCAGGATGTGTCTGAATTTGCTTCCTCAAACTTCTTTGGTTTAACCTGCGAGAGAAAACTCAAATGTAAATTTTCATTAGATGTACATCTACGAGTTCTGACACCGTCACGGGGATCTCCTATGATCTGATTCTGTGGATGATCCTTCAGATGTCTGAGCTCTAGAGTCCTTGCATCTAGAGCTTCCTCTTGCTCTTGAATGATATATTCATCATGATCTTCCTCTTCAATGGGAGTTGGAGTAGTGATCGTTATGAGCTCTTCGTTCTTCTCCACGTATTTATCTTCCAAGCTTAAGTCTTTCAACTTTGAACCTGCATCTTCAATGAAAACACTAGAAGAGCTGCTTTGCAGCAAGCTCGTCTCATCAAATACAACATGAATAGATTCTTCGACGATCAGGGTTTTCTTGTTAAAAATTATATATGTCTTACTTTGGCTACTATATCCTACGAAAATACCTTCAAAACTCTTTTCACTAAATTTAAAAGTGTGATACTTCCCATTGTTCAGTACGAAGCATTTGCTACCAAAGATTTTGAAGTATGAAATTGTTGGTTTCCTGCCTTTCAAGAGTTCGTAAGGTGTCTTATTATGGTCTTTGTTTATGAGCGCTCTGTTTTGGACATGGCAAGCAGTGTTGATAGCTTCAACCCAAAAATATTCTGGTAGTGAAGCGTCGCTCAACATTGTTCTACAAGCCTCTATGAGTGTTCTATTCCTTCTCTCGGTGACTCCGTTTTGTTGAGGAGTCCGAGGAGAGGAAAACTCATGAAAGATGCCAAGTCTTTCACAAAATTCTGTCATGAACCATGACTTTAACTCTGTTCCATTGTCACTTCTGATTTTGACAACGGAGCATGAATATTCATTCTGAACCTGCCTAACAAAATTAGTAACGATGTCAAAGGTATCTGACTTGTGTTTTAGAAAGAATACCCACGTAAAGCTAGAGTAGTCATCAACAATGACCAGTGTATAATCCTTACCTCCCAAACTCTTGATTTTTAGTGGACCGAACAGGTTCATATGAAGTTGATGTAGGCATCTATTAGAATCTTTACTACCAATGCTTTTGAACGTAGCTCTTGTCTGCTTGCCTTTAACGCAAGCATAACAAGGTCTAATTTTAACGCACTTAATATTGGGTGGATCACGCACTAATTTTAGAGAAAGCAACTTATTAATAGTTTTGTAATTTATATGTGCTGGTCTTGTTGGGTACATAGGAAAATGTGTACCTGATTTGAAGAAGCCTTACTTAGCTCAATGATATACATCAAGGTGTATTTGATGTTATTTTGAGTTTATATGTGCAAGTTAAGTATATGCTAAAATGCAGGAGAAAGTTTCTAAGTTCATATGTCGACACTTAAGAAAGCCTGTGTCGACACTTGGAAAGGTCGTGTCAACACTAGAAGAAGCAGTGTCGACATACAGAATTCTTAGACTATATCACCTGTGTTGACACCTGGAGGCAGTGTCGACACACAGAATTCTTAGACTACATCAATTGTGTCGACACCTGGAGGAAGTATCGACACACAGAATTCTTAGACTACATCAACTGTGTCGACACCTGGAGGCAGTGTTGACACACAGAATTCTTAGACTATATCAACTGTGTCGACACACTGCAGAGTTTCAACAAAGTTGATTTTTGTGAAGTGAAGAAGTGACTGTGTCGACACAAAGAAGCAGTGTCGATACATTCTACAGATGCAGTGTCAAGAAGCAGTGTCGACAACAAAGAAGCTGTGTCGACATCACCAAAGCTTGTGTCGACACTTAATCTACTTGTGTCGACACATAATTAAGATCAGTCTCGACACTTTGCTGACAAAGACAAAGGTTCAAGATATGAGTGAAAACTTGATAGCTGTGTATTCCAACAAGTTTGTTGAAGCTATCAGAACTGTCAGAGAATCATTAGAAACCGGATCAGCCGGTTTCTATGGATGAAGCCTATATAAAGACGGATATTGTCAAATCAAACACAACTAATGAAGTATTGATCATTGATCAAGAAAGAGCACGTCACACAAAAGAAGATTTTCGTGAGAAGATCTAAGAAGATAGTCTGAAGTGGCAATCTACTCAGAATTTGTCTAAGGAGAATTCAAACAAGAATTCAGAAGAAACTTCAGAAGATTTGGAGAAAGAGAGAGAGCTCCAGCTGTTTGAAGTAAAGAAGGAGACATTTACAAGTCTCTTAAGAAGCAGATCTTGAACAAATCTGCTAAGAAGAATTCAGATCTATCTCTGAAATCTATGAAGGAAGCTGCCAGCCAGTCAACTTCAAGGGAGATCAACCCTACTGTGTTCATATTTAAGAAGTTTCGAAGAAAGTTAAGTACAGGTTGATCTCAGCAATCAGTTTTATCAAGAAGCTGATCAAGAAACCTTTTATCCCTTCTCTCTCAACAAGGGTAAGAGTCAAACTATAAAGTTTTTCAATTTCTGTAGGATCTTTCAAGATCTGAGTTGTAAGCCTATGATATAAAGGCTGAGTGTAGGAGATATAAATCTCTGAGTGGTAAGACTTTTGAGTCTGAGTGTAGGAGATATCAATCTCTGAGTTGTAGGCCTTGTGTCAAGGCTGAGGTAGGGCTGTTAGCCTGAGCTGTAGGAGTGTGGATACATTCTGAGTTGTAGGAACATTTCAGGGTTCTAAGCTGTAAGATCTGCAGGATCTGAGAAGAAGGAAGAAGTTAGGACGAATCTAGCGCACTGTTGGATAGGCGAAGGAGGAAAGTGGATGTACCCCGACCTTAGGGAACTACAATAAACCTGTGTGCAATCTATGATGTGTGTGTGATTGTGAATTCTGTGATGTGGTTGTTGTGTTAGCTGTAGAATAGTTAGATTCTCTGTAAAGAACTGAATTCTTATTCTGCCTTAAGTAAAAAAAAGGATTGAACCTATTCCCCCCCTCTAGGTGTTTGGGTTATCTTGAAATTGAATTCTATCAAGTGGTATCAGAGGGAGGTTACTCAAAGAAGGACTTAACAGTCTGAGTTAGATCCATAAGGCAGATTCAAGATCAAGAAAATGGGTTCAGGAGAAAATCTTAAGGAACTAGGTTCTATGAAATTACCCATATGCAGGAAAGAGATATTTAGAATATGGAAAGAATGGGTCAGGCTTTTTATGGAGGCTTCTGATCCAAGGATATACATTACAGTAAAGGAAGGTCCTTATATTCCAATGAAGAAGTCAGATCAAGATGAAAATCAAAGTATTCCCAAGGATTTTTCAGAGATGACTAAGGATGTGATCATCCTGGCAACTATGGATAAAAGAGCCCAGAATATCATAGTAAGTTCCATAGATGATTCAACCTTTCAAAATTTGATTCACTGCAAGACCTCCAAGGAAATGTGGGACACTTTGATAGTCTATATGGAGGGTTCTGAAGAAGTCAGACAAGATAGAAAATCTATGCTGAACCAGGAATATGAGAGTTTTAGACAAGAAAAGTCAAATGGTATAATTGAGTGTTATAAAAAGTTCTATAGAATAGTAAATGAGCTGATGTCCTATGGAAGGATCTTCAGTACATATGAACTGAATGATAAATTCCTAAGATCCTTGACAAAGGATTGGGACACTAAGATTTGTGACATTAGGGAAGTGGCCAAACTTGCAGATATCTCTCCTCCAACTTTGTTTAGAAAATTGCCGGCATATGAGATGAAGCTGATGGCTAGGAAAGAGGAAGAGAAAAGTGCAAAAGGAGAGCATATAGAAAATTCTGTGGCCTTCAAGGTGGAAGCCACTAGCAAGAATAGGAGGATGTCTCCATCACCTCCTAAGATAGTTGCTGAAATTACTTCAGATAATTCAGACAACCAAAGTTCAGACAGCAGTGACTCAGATAAAAACTTTGCTGCCTTCACAAGGCAGTTTCAGAGATTCCTGAAGAATAAGCAGTGGAAGTCTAGGCCCTCCACATCTCAGCCTGTGGATGACTATTATCAAAAGAAGAAGTCATGTAGGAAGGACAGGAGCAGGTCTAAGCCTAGCAAATCTACAACATCAAAGATAGTTTGCTACTGCTGTAATAGGCCTGGACATGTTGTGGCTGAGTGTCCAGAAAAAAGAAAGGAGTCTGCTGATAAAAGGAAGACTCAATAAAAGAGCAAGAAGGAGAAATCCTTTGTTGCTAAGAAGGAGAAGAGCTTTACAGACCAATCATCTTCAGAGTCTGAATCTGAAGCTGAGGCATACATTGGTCTATATGCAGCAGATGTAGAAGATGAGTTTATGCAAGTGCTGAACTCTATCTATGAACAAGAAGACCATCAGTGCATGGGACTGATGGCTATGTTAGAAGAAGACAAGTGCCAGGATCAGCCTGATCCTAGTAAGGTACAATGTTTTTCTAGAAATTCAGATTGTAGTACTGGTTCAGAGTCAGCTACATCTACATCAAGTGATGTGGATGGGTCTGAGTCTGAAAGAGATATTCATCAGTTGATATATGAATATGGGGATTTGTTGCAGGAACTAAAGAAAAACAAAAACTTGGCCAAAACTCAGGCTAAGGAAATTGCAGATCTCAAGATGTCTGCATCTGATTTAGTGAAAGAGTTGGATCAAAAATTGAATGAGATTGCCAAACTGAAAAATATAACTATTATTCAGATGGGCACAATCATATACAAAAATTATCTAATTAAAAGTCTGGAAGCCAGACTTCAAAAAGAAAAGGAGTTGGTGGCTAGTTATTCCAAGCCAAAATCAGTTTTACCCTTAATAGATGAGTTTGTGGCTCAAAAGGGTAAGGCTGGAATAGGATTTAAAGGTGACACCAGGGATGTCAAATTTAAGAGAAAGGGCAAAGCCCCAGTCCAGCCACTGAACTTTAAAGTCTATGTAGTTTTTAGAAAGGTACAAGTGCCTTCTAACAAGTATGACCTTGAGAATACTCATGGTCATAGTGAGACTAAAGTTCTGAATGACAAGGGTGTTTATGTCAATAAGGCAGCCCATGTCCATAAACCCCATGTTCTTAAGAAAATAGTGGGTGTAGCTGCAGCAGTACCATCACAAAACAAAAGATTTGCTGTCAACCAGACTACCAAGAATGTATCTAAAAATAGATACAATAAGTATGAATGCTGGTGCTGTGGCAAGACAGGCCATTATGCCTTAGATTGCTGGTATTACATTAGTGTCAGGAAGAATAACAGTCTACCTTTTAGAAGAGTAGCAAGTACATTTGTTAAGTATGAAGCTAACTTGAACTAAGGACCCAAGACTTACTTAGGCTCTAAGGTTAGGTAATTCTTTATTGCAAGTGAGTCCAGGTTACCATGCCCCTATATGGTACTTGGACAGTGGATGTTCCACGAACATGACTGGAACAAGGGGGTTGCTGAAGGAGTACTTACCTATCATAAATGGGCCTAAAGTAATCTTTGGTGGTTCTGAAAAAGGAATCATTAAAGGATTTGGTAACATTTCTAATAACCAAATTACTATCACTCAAGTGGCCTATGTGAAGGGTTTGAAACACAACCTTATAAGCATAAGTCAGCTGAGTGATTTAGGATATGACATTTCATTTATTAAGAATGGATGTCATATCAAAAGGTAAAGTTATCAAAAGGTCATATTGACAGGATATAGAAAAAGAAATGTGTACTGTCTTAACTTTGAGTGTGAGAACAAAGATTCTCATATTTGTCTTGTAGCTGATGAGAGAGCCTCGCATTATGTCAAATGGCACAAGAGGCTGACCCATCTTAACTACAAAACAATTGGCCAACTCTTTAGCAAAGAGTTAGTGAGGAATGGTCCTAAAGTTAAGTGTATAAAGGATGAGATATGTTCAGCTTATCAAAAGGACAAGCAGACAAAATCCTCCTTTCATAGCCTTGAAAACAAGGATTCAGTGAGGTGTCTATACCTCTTGCATATGGATCTATTTGGTCCTATGTCAGTTCATTGTCTAGGTAGGAAGGTCTACACTTTTGTGGTGGTAGATGACTATTCTAAATATTCCTGGATGTTCTTTCTGAGACAAAAATTTGAAACCCCAAATGTTTTATATAGTTTTGTCAAGCAAATTTAGAATGAACTTGACAGTACAGTGGTCAAAATCAGAAGTGACCATGACACTGAATTTCAATCTGAGAATATGACAAGACTGTGTGAAGAATTTTGGATTTTTCAAGAATTCTCCTCACCTAGAACACCACAGCAAAATGGTATTGCTGAAAGGAAGAATAGAACACTAATAGAGGCTGGTAGAACTCTATTGAGTGACACTTCTCTCCTAGAATATTTCTGGGCTGAGGCAGTAAGTACTGCATGTCATGTGTTCAATAGGGCTTCTATCACCAAAAGCCACAAAAAGACTTCCTATGAGATCATGAAGGGCAGAAAACCAAACTTATCCTACTTTAGGATCTTTGGTTGCAAGTGCTATGTCCTTAACAATGGCAAGTCTTATCTAACTAAGTTTGCTGTCAAATCCCAAGATGAGATATTTGTTAGGGAAAACAACAATAATAAGGCTTATAGGGTCTACAACTTGATTACTCAAGTTGTAGAAGAGTCTGCACATGTTGTCTTTGATGAAACAATACTGATTAACAATGAGTTGCCTTGTAGCTCATGCAGTTCTACAGGTATAAATGAGAGAATGGACAAGCTTACCATTACAGAAGAGTCAATTGCAAAGCAGGAAGTGGAAAATGGTGGCTACTGTCCAGGGGGAGTACAGGACTCTCTAGATGCTGATGAAAACCAAGAGGTGCAGCATATTGAAGAGGTTGGAGGTGTTCAACCTGAATATAGTCTACCTCCAGCTGTTAGACACTTAAAGGATCATCCAGCAAATCAGATAATTGTGATCTAAGACATGGAGTGCAAACCAGAAGCAGGAACTTGAATACAGTTCTTTGCTCAAGCTTCCTATCTCAACTGGAGCCAAAGAGATTTGAAGAAGCTATTATAGACCCACATTGGATTGATGCCATGCAAGAGGAGTTGAATCAGTTCAGAAGGTGCAAGATCTGGGAGTTAATTCCTAAACCAAAAGATCACAACATCATTGGAACAAAGTGGATCTTTAGGAACAAACTGGATGAGAGTGGGATCATTGTGAAGAACAAAGCTAGACTTGTTGCAAAAGGTTACAGGCAGGAAGAGGGTATTGACTTTGATCAAACCTTTGCCCCAGTAGCAATACTGGAAGTAATTAGGATGTTCCTTGCCTATGCAGCATATCAAGGCTTCAAGGTTTTCCAAATGGATGTAAAATCAGTATTCCTAAATGGAAATCTAAAACAAGAAGTTTATGTAGAGCAGCCCTTAGGTTTTGTTGATTCTCTCAAACTTGATTATGTTTATAGACTTAGGAAAGCTTTGTATGGGTTAAAGCAAGCCCCAAGGGCTTGGTATGAAACACTGTCTACTTTCCTTATTGAGAACAAATTCTCAAGGGGGAAAATAAACAATACTCTATTCCTAAGGGAGTCCAAAGGAAAGATAATCTTAGTCTAGATTTATGTAGATGACATAATATTTGGGTCTACAGAAAACAACCTTAGCAAGAAGTTTGCTAAACTTATACAAGGGAAGTTTGAGATGAGCAGCATGGGGGAACTTAAGTTCTTCTTGGAACTTCAGGTAAGACAGACTGATGATGGCTTGTCCATATCCCAATCTAAGTTCACCAAGGAGTTAATTAAGAAGTATGGTATGGAATCATCCTCCACCATGAGAACTCCTATGGGAACAAGTATGCCTATATGCAAAGATGATGCAGGTAAGCCTGTAGATGAGTCTTTATATAGAGGAATAATTGGCTCTCTTCTATATCTGTCTGCTAGTAGACTAGACATTATGTATATAATATGTGTCTGTGCTAGGTACCAATCATGCCCTAAAGAATCTCATTACACTGCAGTAAAAAGGATTTTGAGATATCTAAAGGGCACACCTAATCTAGGCTTTTGGTACCCTAGGAATGGAGATTTTCTACTGACAGGCTATTCAGATGCAGACTTTGCAGGTTGCAAAGAAGATAGAAAAAGCACAACAGACACCTGTCAATTTCTAGGAGGAAGATTGGTGTCTTGGAGCAGTAAGAAGAAGACTAGTGTGGCAATTTCCACAGCTGAGTTTGAATATGTGGCAGCAGGAAGTTGCTGTGTATAGCTGTTGTGGATTCAGCACCAGCTAGAAGACTATGGTATTCAGGTAAGTAGAACACCTTTGTTTTTTGATTTTAAAAGTGCTATTTCTATTGCTAATAATCCTGTTTCACATAGTAGGACTAAGCATATAGAAATTAGATACCATTTTCTTAGAGAACATGTAGAGAAAAAGGACATCTCACTAGAATTTGTCAAAACAGATTATCAAATTGCAGATGTGTTTACAAAGCCTCTAGATGAAACTAAATTCAATAATTTAAAATTGAATTAGGAATGTTGAACATAGATTAGTTTATCAAAATTGGCTAAGTAAAACTGTGTCGACACATCCAGAGAAGAGAAGTCAGCACTTCAGAAAGTGGTGTCGACACATCCAGAGAAGAGATGTCAGCACTTCAGAAAGTGGTGTCGACACGTCTAGAGTAGTGGTGTCGACACATAGAAGTCAACACCGTTGTCGAGACATTAGAAGTATATGTCGACACATATCAACAGTGTCAACACATTTGGACTGTTTTTGCCCATCTTTTGACCTTCTTTGTTTAGAAGGGTATAAATAGGTCAAGAACAAACTCTGTCGACACACTCTCCAGGTTTTCGAGACCAAAACCTTGTGTCGACAATCTCTCTCCTCTCAATCCAAGCTTTCTCACCATCCCAATGGCGCCAAAGGTAGAAGATAACATCAACGAAGGATATGAGTTGGTTCGTCACGCCTTTGATGATGCAGAATCTGAGATTAAAGGGGTAATTACCCTAATTGCTGAAAATGGTTTGGAGTTTTTGGTATCCGAACCAACCAAGATATGGAAGAAAGAGATACTTGAGTTTTATGGCGCAGCTATAGTAGATTCAACTGGAATTAAGATTAAATCAACGGTTCATGGCGCTAGAGTCAAATTGACCTTGAAGAGTTTGAAGAAAATTCTTAATCTTCCAAGAACTCAGGATGAAGAAGAGGTACCCATATCTAAGACAAGGGAAGCACTAAAATGGTGTGGATTGGATCCCACCTTGAAGATTGGATCTGCTATAAACAGGAAAGGGATGAATCAGCAAGGAAAATTGCTCTCTGAAGTGGTTGGCAAGGTAGTTCTATGTAAGCCAGGGGGACATGATAGGATTTCAGCCTATATGTTCGGCCTCATGACAAGCATTATTTTAGACTAAACATAGATTGGTCTATAGTAATTTTTGAGAAGATTAAGGAAGGCATAAAGAAGCCTAATTTGGCTAGACTGATGAGTTTATACTTGGCTGGAGCAATTTCAGAAGTAATGCACCAGATTCCTGTTTCTAAAATCAACTATATGAGAAAAATGGACATCAGGATTATCTCCAGATGGGATAGGGTCCTAACAAAGAACATACTTGATTTAGAAAGACAAGAAGCTGTTGAGAAAACATCTGCACAGGACATTACTGATAATGCACATGTGTAGGGGGAGCCAGATAATACACAAGCACAGGATATTACTGATAATGCACAGGTGCTAGGGGAGCCAAATAATGCACAGATACAGGGGAAGAGACAGCACACTTGGCAAGTGAAATGGCTTCACAAACAATTCTTGAGAGACCTCATGTCCACATTCCAGCACAAGATGTTATCATGGAGGATATATCTGTAGTTGTTGATGCTCCTGAAAAAGAAGTATCACCAGTCCACACTCAACAGAAGTTTACTCTTGAAGAGTTGTTTCTTGATATTGAGGGAGCAACAAATAAGGGGGAGCAAATAAGGAATGAGGGGGAGCAGGCTGATCTTAAGGGGGAGCAGATTAGGACTGAAAAGGAGCTCCCTCCTAGTCCTAAGGAAAGAGTAGACATTGCTAGTTTATCTGCTTCAGAAGATGAAGAAATCACAAGTGCAAAAAAGAGAAAACTGATTGTTTTCAAGAGAAGGAGCCAAATCTACAAGAAAGCATTACAAATTGCTACTCTATAACCTGCCCTAAAGGCTGATTACAGCTCATTAATGGTGGCCTTGCAAGTGAAATTAGATGAGCAAAGAGTGGCTCTAGAGAAATATATGGATGAAAGCCATAAGTCACTTCAATTTGATCTAGCTTAGGATATCAAATCCATCAGGTTTGAAGTGAATCTACATAAGAAAGAGATGACAGATTGCTTCCACAAAGGGGGCAATGCTATAGTATTTCTGGCTGAGCAGCAAGCAGGAATAAAGGCTAAAGTGGATGACATTGCTATTAAACAAGGTTATGTCCTTGAGAATCAGATTAGGATGAATGACAATCTGACTGAATCTCACAATGTGATAGTAACTCACATAAAGGATACAGTCACTACAATGACTGAAGCAAGTGAAAAAGAGAAAGATGAGTTTGATAAGAAGCTACAGGCTGCCTTAGACTCATTTAAGACAGCCATTACTACTTCTCAAAATTTCATCTCTGATAAGCTTCTCAAGTTAAAATCATTATATGAAGATGGTGTTACTTTTCTTAATGGACAAGTAAGATTTCAGAAAGATGACTTAAGAGATCATATTGAAAGATAAGCCATAAAGGGGGAGAGAGTGTTAGTCAAAGCAGGCTCAGATCATGCCAAATGGATATCAAATAGCATTAGAGCCACTCTGGGCTATCCACCCCTTTGTGATGATGATAATGTTGCTGAGTCAGGTGTGCAACCTGCTTATCTTGAAGGTGATCAACCTAAAGTTGCTCAGGTCATCTACCCTCCAGCAGATTTTGATATAATTCAGCAACAGGTTCAGTCAATGTACAGTCCTTCATAGGAAGTTGATAATGTTATTATTGAGAAAGTAGAAATGCCAGAAGCTGCCTTAAAAGCTCAGCAGGAAGCTCAACTGTCAAAGAAAAGGTTCAGAGAACAGGCTGAGTTAAAGCCTGATTTTGAGCAGTGGAGCCCCACTTTTAGGAATATCATTTTGACTGCTTGGAAAGCTGTGAAAGACCAGATCCATGAAAGGGGCAAATGGTATACTGAACAAGAATGGCAGAAATATGAAGTAAGGCAAGAAGCCATTCTGCAATATAGAAGAAAGGCTAAAATTGGGAAGCTACCTCCTAATGCTCAGGAGCCTAGCAAATACTTCCCTAAGCCTTTTCATTATTTTGAAAGGCAGAAAATTAAGGCTGAAGCACAGAAGAAGGCAGAGTTGAAAGGAAAGAAGCCCATTGATGATGCAGAACCTACTGTGCAGGCTCAGATTAAGCCAGGAAAAGGCATAGTCATCAGGGAGCCTGATCAACCTTAGTATAGATTTACTAGATTTTACAAGAACAATGTAATCTTTTGTATTAAATAAATCTATGTAAACAATTGTTAAGAAACTTTTTGATAGTATAAGCAAAACAATGTTTCATGATCATTAAGTTTGCATAATTATTCTGTAATGTCATTTTGGTATATGTTTTGTTTATAAGTTACCCTGTCATATATTGCTTATATACATCATAATGTTTGTTTATTATAAGTGGTGTATATCATTGACTAAAGGGTTATGACTTCTCCAAATAGGGGGAGATTATTGGGTACATAGGAAAATGTGCACCTGATTTGAAGAAGCCTCACTTAGCTCAATGATATACATCAAGGTGTATTTGATGTTATTTTGAGTTTATATGTGCAGGTTAAGTATATGCTAAAATGCAGGAGAAAGTTTTTAAGTCCATGTGTCGACACATAAGAAAGCTTGTGTCGACACTTGGAAAGGCTGTATCAACACCAAAAGAAGCAGTATCGACACACAGAATTCTTAGACTATATCAACTTTATCGACACCTGGAGGCAGTGTCGACACACAGAATTCTTAGACTACATCAATTGTGTCGACACCTGGAGGCAGTGTGGACACACAGAATTCTTAGACTACATCAACTGTGTCGACACCTGGAGGCAGTGTCGACACACAGAATTCTTAGACTATATCAACTGTGTCGACACACAGGACTTGTGTCGACACACTGCAGAGTTTCAACAAAGTTGATTACTGTGAAGTGAAGAAGTGACTGTGTCGACACAAAGAAGCAGTGTCGACACATTCTACAGATGCAGTGTCAAGAAGCAATGTCGACAACAAAGAAGTTGTGTCGACATCACCAAAGCTTGTGTCGGCACTTAATCTACTTGTGTCGACATATAATGAAGATCAGTCTCGACACTTTGCTGACAAAGACAAAGGTTCAAGATATGACTGAAGACTTGACAGCTGTGTATTCCAACAATTTTGCTTAAACTATCAGAACTGTCAGAGGTTCGTTAGAAACCGGATCAGCCGGTTACCATGGATGAAGCCTATATAAAGATGGATGCTGTCAAATCAAACACAACTAATGAAGTATTGATCATTGATCAAGAAAGAGCACGTCACACAGAAGAAGATTTTCGTGAGAAGATCTAAGAAGACAGTCTGAAGTTGCAATCTACTCAGAATTTGTCTAAGGAGAATTCAAACAAGAATTCAGAAGAAACTTCAGAAGATTTGGATAAAGAGAGAGAGCTCCAGCTGTTTGAAGTAAAGAAGGAGACATTTACAAGTCTCTTAAGAAGCAGATCCTGAACAAATCTGCTAAGAAGAATTCAGATCTATCTCTGAAATCTATGAAGGAAGCTGTTAGCCAGTCAACTTCAAGGGAGATCAACCCTACTGTGTTCAGATTTAAGAAGCTTTGAAGAAAGTTAAGTACATGTTGATCTCAGCAATCAGTTTTATCAAGAAGCTGATCAAGAAGCCTTTTATCCTTTCTCTCTCAACAAGGGTAAGAGTCAAACTATAAAGTTTTTCAAATTCTGTAGGATCTTTCAAGATCTGAGTTGTAAGCCTATGATATAAAGGCTGAGTGTAGGAGATATAAATCTCTGAGTGGTAAGACTTTTGAGTCTGAGTATAGGAGATATCAATCTCTGAGTTGTAGGCCTTGTGTCAAGGCTGAGGTAGGGCTGTTAGCCTGAGCTGTAGGAGTGTGGATACATTCTGAGTTGTAGTAACCTTTCAGGGTTCTGAGCTGTAAGATCTGCAGGATCTGAGAAGAAGGAAGAAGTTAGGCCGAATCTAGCGCACTACTGGATAGGCGAAGGGGGAAAGTGGATGTACCCAGACCTTGGGGAACCACTATAAACCTGTGTGCAATCTGTGATGTGTGTGTGATTGTGAATTCTGTGATGTGGTTGTTGTGTTAGCTGTAGAATAGTTAGATTCTCTGTAAAGAACTGAATTCTTATTCTGCCTTAAGTAAAAAAATGATTGAACCTATTCACACCCCCCTCTAGGTGTTTGGGTTATCTTGAAATCGAATTCTATCAAGTATCTTGTGCCATTGGTTAGCATGAGATGCACTATCTTTAGCTAAAAGACACACTGGCGTAGAAGAATCTATGCATATAAAATTTAAACAAAATATATTCCTGCTACGAGTACCTGATAAAATCGTGTCAAAATTTTTGACTGATTTTATCAAACACTTGTCAGCACTGAATTCTACGATGTATCCTTTATCGCAGAGTTGACTTATGCTAATCAAATTGTGTTCCAATCCTTCAACATAAGTCACATCCGAAAAGGATACACTGCCATTAGAAATCATACCATAGCCTTTTGTTGTTCCCCTGTCAGAACCTCCAAAGATAACCTTCAGTCCGTTCATGACTGAAGAATAATTTTGTAGTAGGCTTCGATTCCCGGTCATATGCCGAGAGCATCCGCTGTCCAAATACAAAATTGGAGTTTTGGTGGCCTTTGGACATTCCTGCAAGAATAGAATCACTTTACCTTAGGAACCCAAACAAGTTTGGGTCCTTGGTCTCGAGTTAGTATGCTCCCCCTACGAGTATTAACATTATGAGGAGTTACTCTCACTTTGTTAATTCTAGGGTTCTCACCATATCTGGTATTAAGCCAACAATTTATTGCAAAATGACCAATCTTGTCACAACACCAACAATCAAACTTGTTATATCTTTGCCTATAATTCTCTTGCTTGACCAGTTGATATGCTGGTCTAGCAGAGTCAGATTTCTTGGAGGTAGAAGTCTCGTGGAGTTGACACTCACAGATCTTCTTCTCCTTAATAGGCTTTTCTATAATAGGTTTGATCTTTGGAGCTTTACTGATGTTATGATCATGACAATAAGGTCCAAAACTCTGAAGATTTATCTCCTCATAAGATTCCTTGAAGACGCTCTCGCCAAGGTTTCGAGGGCGAGTCCATCCTTGGTAATAAGACTTAGGCTTTTCAGGGATCGGCCTAGTAAAATGACCAAAAGTGGACTCAAAGTCAAACTCGTTCGTTGGGAAAATGACCTTTTTAAACGAGATTGGCTCCATAGGAGCTTTCCCTTTCTCCTTGGCAAGTGCCTTCTTGGCACCCTTATTCTTCCTTCGAGTTTGATTCCTTCTAGAAGATTTACTAGAGGAAGCCACATGTCCCAAGACAACTCCTTTACCTTGGGCAGAAAACTGAGCCAAAACTGGAAGAACAGTCTTGGGCTTAGAGAAACTTTCAACAAGTTTATTCTCCACCTCAAGTTGTTTTTCCAACTCCAGGATTATTTTCTCCTTTAGGTTCAGGTGCTCGAGGGACTTATTGTACTCTTCAGTGATATTTTGAATATCCTTTCTGAGTGAGTCCATCAATTTGAGGTCCTCCATTAGAAGGCTTTCTTCACTCTTCAGAGTCTTGATTTCTTTTGCTTGAGTTCTTGAGACTCTTTGACATTTGTCGTAGTCCTTAAGTAACTCTTTATACTGAATCAAGAGTTCAGATTCATCTTCAGAGGGACAGTCCTCTTGTTCATTGTCAGCATTATCTGAATCAGAAAGAGGTGTGTGAGTTTTTACCTCCCCAGTAAACTGAGGGACTTGACCTTCGTCATCTGAATGAGCCATCAGTCTGAAGTAGGCTTCTTCATTATCACTTGACTCAGATGAGTCATTGTCGCTGAGAGTTTTGCCCTTCTTGGCAATCAGACTCCTTTCAGATTTCTTCTTGTTGTGAGAAGATCTCTTTTCTTCTTTTCTTCCACCTTCTTTCTTCTTGTGCGGGCAATCGGGGATCACGTGCCCTAGCTTATTGCAACAATAACAAACAATGTCAGATGAAATGTGTTTGTTCGGTTTAGAGTTCTACCTGTCCTTGCTGCTTGAATCCTTCTTATACCGATCACCATCATAGTGTGATCTCCTTGATGAGGCATCCTTACCACTCCACGATTTCTTCTTATTCAAGAACTTTTTGAATTGTCTTGACAGAAGAGAGAACTCTCCATCAGATAATTCAGACCCAGAGGTACTTGGCTCTGAAGTCTCTTCTTCACCTTTAACTGGCACGGGATTTGGAGAAGCAGCCTTAGATTTTCTTGAAGTATCTGCCTTGAGAGCAACAAACTTTTCTTTTAGCGTTGATCTTCTCTTCTCTTCTTCATCCTTTCTCGAATTGATCTGGAGTTCATAAGACATAAGCTTCCCAAAGAGATTGTTAGGCTTTGTCTCAGCTAATCTTTCGAACTCCCGGATAGCACAAACTTTATTGTCCTATTCCTTTGTTAGGGATCTTAGAAATTTGTCATTTAACTCCCCATTGGTGAAGAATCTGCCATATACCCTGAGGCCATTTACTATCTTGAAGAAGTTCTCGAATGTCTCTGCAATAATATCTTTGGTACCTTGCCGGAAGGCTTCATACTTTTGGTTCAGAAGTGATCTTCTAGCATCTCTCACTTCTTCTGTACCTTCTATCAGAATAATCAAAGATTGCCACATCTCTTTGGCTGAACTGCAGTGATTAAGATTTTGAAGCATTGAGACATCAACTGCACTGACGATGATGTTTTTAGCCTTCTTATCTAGAGAAACAAGTGATATTTCATCTTTGTCCAAATCCATAAGCTTATTCAGAACTTGCTTGGTTGGATCTATGGTGGACGCAATGGTCCGCACATAGGGACCTTCTTCAACTATCATGAAGATCCTCAGATCTACCGATTCCATGAAGAACCTTATCCTTTCTTTCCACATAGCAAAATTGTTCTTGGTGCACAATGGAAGCTTGGCGAAATCCTTAACTTTGTCCATGCTTAATATCCTCTTGAAGAAACCTAGGAGGAAGTATGTTCAAGGTGTCAACCTCTTGATGAACAACCTCCCTCTAATACCAATTGATGTTTCTATTTTTTTACCTAAATCACCTAGAGGGGGGTGAATAGGTGAGGTCTGCGTCTTTTAGCGGAATAAAAAATTAAAGACTAAGAGCACAGAAAAACAAACAATCCAAGCATAGATAACACAGAGTTTATAGTGATTCGCCAATCTTGGGTACGTCCACTCTCCACCTCACTGGATTAGCCTTGCGCTAGATCCGGCTACATTATTATTACCTCGGATTGAAAACCAATCCTACCAAATCTCGGAGCAATGCCCCTACAACTCGATCCACAACAAGGATCTATACTCGGAAGATAGAACTTCCTACAAGTCTCGGAGATGAGATCTCCTACAAGAAAAATGATTTGAAATACAAGATCTACAATAACAATATCAAAATTTTAGATCTGAAATCGGAGTCCTTCTTCTAAATAACTTGAAAGCCCTATCAGATAATTTCGAAGAAGACGACCGAAATCCTGTAGATTTGAAACCCTAGATCAATCACGATCTGGATTGGATTTGAACGATGAAGAACGAAATGATCAGATGATCTCTTTATTTGTTTGAATCAGAAATGTTGAGGAAGAATCGTCGGCAGAAACTTTTATCTACAGCCTCGGCGGGATCGAAGATCGGTGGCGAATTCTTCTCGGAAAACTAGGTCGGCGGCGATTCAGAAATCTTGAAAATCTTTCTAAAAATAAAATGATTTGACTAATTAGAGAATCCGTACGATTGAAGAGGATGATTAGACTATTTATAAGCAAACTCTTAACGGTCAGATCATCAAAGCTGGACACGTGGACCAATAGGAATAAAGATTAAGAATTAATCCAGTCCAAGGTGACTTAGAAATATTTTCGGAGTTTTCCTTCTTCACGGCCCGAGAGGAAAATAATCACCCAAGAGAAATGCTGAGCCTCTCGAGAGGGATAGGAAATCCACTCGAGAGTCTTAGGCTCTGTTTGGTTGGGTTGTTGCTGATGGTAAGCTGCTGATGGTAAACTGCTGATTGAAAAAGTACTGATTTTGGAAAATGGAGTTTTGTTAAAAAACTGTTTGGGTGAATGGAGTTTTCAAAATGGAGTTTTCAAAAAGTTGTTTGGAAATAAAACGGAGTTTTGAGTGATTTTTTTTCAACATTTTTTTAGTACCAACAATTTATTTTTTGGAGTAAACAATTTTTTTTCATAAAATATCACTTATGGCGAAATTGAAAATACGGCTATCAGTAAAATGTCATGGTATAAACACCTTAAACACACACACACATAAATCACACTCATACATATACACACACAGTAAAGAAAAACATCATGGTATAAACAGTGAAGAAAAAAATCATTCGAATCTCCATGCTTAGAGTAAAATGTCATGGTATAAATAATGATTTGAAGCAAAAAACAGTGAAGAAAAAGTGCTCTTACCTCAATGGAAAAAAGGAGTAACCAAAATTCAGCCACAAAGGCGTGCGGTATTCCAAGCTCCATGTAAAAACAGTGAAGAAAAACACAGGGCATCCACGGTAGGAAAACAGTTCAGAAAAACACAGGGCCCCCTTTCCTTGCCAACCTCCATGTATTCGCCTCTTTCCCTGTCTAGATGGAAGGAAAATACAGGGAAAGAGGCAAACACGATAGAAAATAGCGGCAAGGATGTGGAAAACAGCAGCAAACCAAAACCTGAGAAAACAACGGCGAAACATAACTTGCGAAAATCAAAACCGGCGAGGAAGAGAGCGAGACATACCGAACTCCGGATCGGTGGTTATTCGCCGTCGCCAACAGGAAAACAACAGCGATTTCTGGCTCGCCGCTCGCGTGAGGGGGATGCAGAAATTGCAGGTCGATAGGGTTTCGGGGGCGGCTGGCTTCTGCGGCTGAACGCGATAGATAATAGCGGACAGGGATTAGAACAAAACCACAGAATATTAGAACCGGAGTTTTTAAATAAAGCTACGTCAAACCCTGCTTACTCCTAAAATGACAGTGCGTTTCTGCCGCACCGCAGGCAAAAAGCCCAACCAAACGCCACCTTAGAAAAATTCTGGAGTTGACAACTGCTCTGAAGAAGATTCTCTCGAGAGAGAAAAGATTTACTCGGAAGACTGAACTGCTCTCGAGAGAGCTGGACGGCTGTCTCGGGAGACTGGCTTTTAGCCTCTCGAGTGAGCCTCTCGAGATAGAGACTTGACTGACTTCAGCCTCTCGAGTGAGACTGTCGAGACAGAAACTTAACTGACTTCAGCTTCTCGAGTACGCCTCTCAAGTAAGGGACTTGACTTCACCCGAGTAGAATAAATCTACTCGGGATCTTCATTAACTTCTCGAGATGAAGAAGAATACACTCGAGATAAACTGAAGACCAACTCGAGTACTAAAGAAATCACTTGAGTCCTGGTACTTAGAGAAATTCCTGATGTAAAACATCTGACTACTCGAGTTAACTAGGGGAACGTCTCGAGTAAAGGAATTCTTCTCCGGATTGGGAATTTGCCTCTCGAGTAGAAGGGATCTACTCGAGACAACCTCTCAAGACAGCTTCTCGATAATAAATACTTAGAAAAATTTCTTCTTGGAAAATCTTTAATAGACCTTTGGCCTTCTTCTATGGTGCTTGATCATAAAGTGTATCCCAATAGAGAGGCTACACATGAGTCAACACCATGAGTCACACAATGAGAGATTACATTGCATGATCCTGTGTTTAGTGACCTACTGTAGACTGACATTAGTTTACACTTAGCAATTAAGTTCTGCAAACACATAGCTAGAACACAACATCAAATACAACTTAATTCATCTTAGTTTAAGGGTGACTTCTTACAAATCTGAGATATTGTGGAGACAATTCCCAACACTCTGGGCTGTTCGTCGAGCTCTGGGCCTTTCGCCGACCTATGGGCTGTTCGTCAAGCTCTGGGCCTTTCGTCGAGCTCTGGGCTGTTCGTCGAGCTCTGGGCCTTTGGCTGAGCTATGGGCTATTCGTCGAGCCCTGGGCCGCTCGCCGAATTCTGACCGCTCAACAAACTCGCGTCGTGCAAGCAGGGTAGGCTGGGAAGGTACTTGCCTAAGGCCAAAGGTAGGCGGCGAGTGCCAGATCCATCGAGCACTCGCCACCCTTGCCTAGCAGAGTTTGTTGAGGGCTACTTGCCCAATGATATGTGAGGTATTTTTACCTTTTTGCCCCCGCTGGCCTGCCCATAGCAAGTTAGAACAACGGAGTTGCACTGTTGGCAGACCGATTAGGCTGCACATAGCTGTTCAGAATAGCAGAGGTTAGCTATTTACAGATCATTTTCAGAAATCTATAAATATGACCCAAGGGGTACCTCAGAGGGCATGCTCACTTGTCTCCCAGCCCTCCAGCATTTCCTGAGGTACCTTAGCCCGACATCTGGCTAAGGAGGGGAAGCGCTCTGAGATATTTCGGGTGTGTGGTGGGTTCTCCGCGCCGAGCCCTTGGGTCTGTTCCCTGTTCTTTTTCCTTTATCATTTTTCTTATAGGAGAGAAGTAGGTGCGCGATCACCCCTTCCCCAAGGGCGAACTCCAAAGAGGCCGAATTTCCAGTTTCAATATTTTGGTGCGGTAAGCATGGAGCGTGGTCAGCACAGAAAATCTTCAGTATGCTCGATGACAGGAGGAGAAGGACGAGGCTCAGACAGGTCTGACTCGCCTCCCCCCACCTCTCTCCCTAGTGGGGATGTTTGAAGACTTCAGGCAGGAGGTGCTCAGTCTCGTCAAGTTCGCACTCGGCGCGCGTGCCGAGTGCTCGACTCTAGCAGCGCCAGTACTCGCGGTCCCGGCCCTTGGCGAGGACTCTCCCGGCAGGTGAGCTGGGAAGGAGGTTGCAGAGGAAGGGAGGGCGGTGGCGCGAGAACCTCCAGCTTGCCCAGCAGGGGGAGGCAACCCCTTTAGCGAGCTGGTTTCTTCCTCCCCAGTTCTGGAGGGGTTTAGGTAGCCAGAGATGTCTTACTACGCCGGAAAGGGAGACCCGGTCCAACAAATCCAGTGGGTTGAGGACGTGGTTTCGATCCGACAGATATCGGATGGGTTCAAGTGCAGGCTCTTCGCCATCACTCTCAAGGAGAATGCAAGAGAGTGGTTCCACCAACTGCCGGCCAATTCCATTTACTGCTTCGAGGACCTATGTCGGGGGTTCATGCTGAGGTTCACCACCTACAAAAGGAGGAAGAAGGAGTCAGAGTCCCTGTTCTACATCAATTAGGGGGTGAACGTGACCCTGGGGAGCTACGTGGACCGGTTCCAGGAGGAGGTGACCCAGGTCCAAGATATGCCAGGACATACCCTGATGATGTCCTTCACCATGAGGCTGCAGTAGGGTTTCTTCCGAATGGAGCTGAAGAGGGTGCCGCCCTCTCCTACGAGGAGCTTATGGAGAGGGCGACAAGAGAAGTCGACGGGAAAGCGTCGAACCCAGAGTTTGCCCAGAAGCTGGCCAGGTGGGCCACGGAGGAAGAGAGGCCAAGAGGTGGTAGAGGTCAGGAAGAGAGAAGAGCTGAACCCCGGCAAAGGGAACAGCAGCAGCAGCAGCCCAGGTGGGGGTGTCAGGAGCCGAATCATCGGCTAGGTTGGAGGCCGAAGTGGCAAGACCAAAGGCCGCAGAGAGGTCACCATGGGGGGATAACTGTCAGGGAGGTCAGGGCCAATTTTACCCTCCAGGTGGGAGGCAAGGCCAGAGACCACCTCTCACCGACCAGAACAGGCTATGGCTATAGCCATGGGGGAGAGGAGGAGAGAAGAGCGGAGGAGGAGAAGGGAGGTTAGGGTGGAGTTGCCCTACTGTGAATTCCATCAAGAGGAGGGGCACGCTACGGCCATATGCCCGGAGTTCCTCGAGATAAGAGGAAACAGGGAGCAGCAGCAGCAACAAGGCCGCCGGGAAGTACGGATTAAATAAGTCCTGCCTCGGGCGGCGGAGGACAGGTGTGAGGACCGGGCCGATGTTAGGGCCCGGGTGGGATCAGAGTGATTAATGGGGGGGGGGGGGTCGAGGCTTCCCGCAAGGCAAGTCTCCACACCATGTATCGCAGGGGCATTGGCTCAACATCCCAGACCCCACCCCCAGAGGAGAAGATAACATTCTCAAGGAAGGATATGCTAGACCATGAGGACCCCTTTTGCGACGTGCTGGTCATCCAGACAGTAGTCGAGAACTTCACCATCTCCCGAATCCTCATCGACAATGGGAGCTCAGTCAACGTCATCTTCAAGAAGGCATTTGACACGATGAAAGTAGTGTCCAAGAGGGTGTTGGACTCAGATAGACCTCTGTTTGGGTTCTCGGGGGAGAGGAAGGAGGTCAAAGGAGGAGTGGGACTCCGTGTAACTCGGGGGGGGAGGGGGGTCAGTCCTGCACCTACAGGTTCGTCATCATGGATGCCCCCAGTAGCAACAACGCTATCTGTGGGCGACCCCTCATCAGCTCCTTCCGCTGCGTCCCCTCGTCCTTCCACCAATGCCTGAAGTTAAATGCCGAGGGGATCTAGGTCCGGGTCCGGGGATACCCCAAGGTGGCAAGAGAGTGCTACGTCACAGCGATAAACTCCATCTCTTGGTAGGAGGGGGCCGAGGAGATGGAGCGGAGGATGGAGGAGGTGGAGCAGGAGGTAGTAGAGTTGGAGGTAGAGAACCGCACTCGGGTGGGGGTGGCGGAGGAAGTTAGGAGCCGGCTGAAGTCATGACCATGGAGGAGGCTGAGGAGGACGTTCTTTCCCCGGGAGGAGAGGCTATCAGAGAGTGGGGGGAGCATACCAGGCTGGAGTCCGCGAAAGAGGTGGTGGAGATGGAGGTTCTCACCCTGAGGGGTAGGGTGGAGAAGGTCCGCATCAGTAGTTGGTTGACCCAAGCAGATCAGGAGAGGATGCTAGAGTGCATCCAAAGGAACGTGGACATCTTTGCCTGGAGCTCCGCGGAGATGCCAGGGATCGATGTATACATCGCCTGCTACCACCTCAACTTGGACCCATAGGCTCGCCCCATCCAGCAAAAGAAGAGGTCCATCGCGGACAAGCTGGCTGAGCCCATCAGGGAGGAGGTGACCAAGCTCCTCAAGGCTGGCTTTGTATCAGAAATACAATACCCCTATTGGGTCTCCAATGTAGTAATGGTTAAAAAAAGAGACGGATGATGGCGTATGTGTGTCGATTTTTCTTTACTTAATAAATCATGTCATAAGGACTATTATCCTTTGCCTCGGATCGACGCACTGCTCGACTCAGCCATTGGTTTTCTTGTAATGAGTTTTTTGGATGCATTTTAAGGTTACCATCAGATCAGGATGCACCCCCAGACAGTAAGGATGTCTCCTTTATCACGGTGGACAGATGCTACTTCTATAAAATGATGCCCTTTTGGCTAAAGAATGCAGGGGCAACATACCAGAAAATGATGGACAGTGTCTTCCAAGAGTAGAAGGGGAGGAACCTGGAGGTGTATGTAGATGACCACATGATTAAGAGTCGATACGTGGACTCTCACCTCCGGGACCTAGAGGAGACCTTTACCACCTTGCGCAAGTACAAGATGCGGTTGAACCCCCTGAAGTGTGTCTTCGGGGCAAGCAAGGGAAAGTTCCTAAGCCATCTCCTTACTCCTGCAGGTGTAGAGCCCAACCCTGACAAGGTGAAGGCGATCATGGAGTTGGGATCGCCTCAGAACTCCAAAGAGGTGCAACGGTTGACAGGGAAGCTGGCAGGGTTGAACATATTTCTCTCTCGGGCTGGAGAGGAGTGCTCCCCCTTCTTCAAAACGTTGAGGGGGCCAGAAGTTCGAATGGACTAAGGATTGCGAGGAGGCATTTCAAGCCTTGAAGGGGTAGTTGACTCAGGCCCCCTGCTCTAAGGGCCAAAGGAGAGGGATGACCTGTCTTTGTATCTCGGGGTCGGAGCAGAGGCCTTGAGTTCCACTTTAGTTCAGGAGAAGGGGAAGAAGCAACTCCCCATATATTATATGATTCGGGTCCTGAGGAAGGCAGAGCTTCGGTACCCCATCTTGGAAAAGCTGGCCTTCACTCTAGTCACCTCGGCTCGAAGTCTCCGACCCTACTTCCAGGCGCACTTAATCCGAGTGGTGACTGACCACCCCCTCCGCAACATCTTTGAGTGCGCCTTGAAGGGTAGCTGGGTGGAGCAACTCCCCTCGGTTCTTTGGGCCCTTAGAACCACCCCCAACACCGCCATGGGAGAAACCCCCTTCAAGCTTTACCATGGATGCGAGGCAGTGCTCCCAATCGAATTCGAGGTCTGAACGCCTCGAATGGTCGAGGCAGAGGCAGGCAGGGAAGGATGGCAAGTTGAAAATGAAGAGGAGCTGCGACTCTCCCTTGACATGGTGGAGGAGGTACGCGACCTCTCTGCCATCCTCTAGGATAAAGTGAAAAGAAGGATGGCTAAGTACTTCGACAAGCATGTCCGGGTCAAACAGTTTGCGGAAGGGGACTTGGTCCTGAAGAAGGTGGATGCCGCGGGAAGGTCAGCTGCTTTGGGAAAGCTCAACCCCAACTGGGAGGGTCCGTACATTGTAAAAGAAATATTAAATTCAGGAGGGTATCGCCTCCAAAATGTGTAGGGCGAGACCCTAAGTCTCACATGGAGCGGTGATGACTTGAAACGTTTTTTCCCTTAAAGCCATGCAAGTAACGTTCTTTTCTAATAAAACTTGATGTGTTAGTGCTCCCGTTGTGATTCATGAGAATGGGTGAAGCGTTAATTTCCCAGACCCCGAGCAGATCTCGTTGTCAGGCTCTCACCTTGCTGGCAGGGCTGGATGTCACTCGAGAGAGTCTACCCAGATCTCGAGCAGATCCTGCTATCAGACTCTCACCTAGCTGGTAGGGCTAGATGTCACTTAAGAGAGTCTACCTAGACCCCGAGCATATCCCGCTGTCAGGCTCTCACCTAGCTGGCAGGGCTGGATGTCACTCGAGAGAGTCTACCCAGACCCCGAGCAGATCCCGCTGTCAGGCTCTCACCTAGCTGGCAGGGCTGGATGTCACTCGAGAGAGTCTACCCAGATCCCGAGCAGATCCCGCTATCTGGCTCTCACCAAGCTGGCAGGGATGTATGTCACTCGAGAGAGTCTACCCGGACCCTGAGAAGATCCCACTGTCAGGCTCTCACCTAGCTGGCAGGGCTGGATGTCACTCGAGAGAGTCTACCCAGACCCCGAGCAGATCCCGCTGTCAGGCTCTCACCTAGCTGGCAAGGCCGGATGCGACTCAAGATAGTCTACCTAGACCCTGAGGAGATCCTTCTATCAGGCTCTCACCTAGCTGGTAGGGCTGGATGTCACTCAAGAGAGTCTACTCAGACCCCGAGCAGATCCTGCTGACAGGATCTTATCTAGCTGGCAGGGCTGGATGTCACTCGAGAGAGTCTACCAAGACCCCGAGCAGATCCCACTGTCAGGCTCTCACCTAGCTGGCAGGGCTGGATGTAACTCGAGATAGTCTAACCAGACCCCGAGTAGATCCCGCTACCAGGCTCTCACCTAGCTGGCAAGGCTGGATGGCACTCGAAGGAGTCCTACCCTCTCCGGGTGTTACTTGAAAGGATTGGCCTTTCCCCCAAGGATAGGGGAGGAAAGTCCTCATGAGCGAGTCGGGGTTCGTAGACTTAGCTCAATAGAGGGGTAATGAGCCGAATACTCGGCATCCATTGAAGAAGGTCAGCTCAAGCAGTGCACTCCCCCCTTCCGTTTTACTTGTGAAATTTTTAACAATTTTAGCTTGATATTGGCGAGAAAGGAGGCAGCTTGCGAGCGAGCTGGGTGGTTGCTGTAATATCCCATTTCCAACTAGACCCCTAAGAGTGGTTTTGATCATAACCAAGTAATGACAAAGCCCTAAGGAGCTAAAAAGGGCCAGGTAATCAAAGGCCAAGGTGAGAATCACCTTGGTCTGCCTATGACACAACCTCATCACCAAATCTAGAGTTTGACCTTAAGGCTTCACCATGACTCCATGACCCCACCATAACACTACTAACCTATTAGAGGACCCACTAGAGCCTTAAGGGTCCATTAGAGTCAACCCAAGGTGACCAATTTGACCTAGGACCACCATAGGCCTAAATTAGGCAAGGTGCCCTAACAAAGGGCAGTTGGCCTCTAATGTGCCCAACCAACCTTGCCCAGGTCTTCCTAGACCTAAAGTGGTGTTAATGGTTCACCAAGGACACATTGGGTTCAGTCCTAGAGGCTAAGTTGACCCAAGTCAACTCTAGCCCCAAAGTGGTCAAAGTGTCCTTACTAAGGGTCAAGTGACCTCCAAGGTGCCAAGTCAACCCTACCCAGACCTACCTAGACCCTAAGAGGGTCCAATGAGTCAATAAGGATCCATTGGGGTCAACCCAAATGGTCATGTTGACCAAGGTCAACTCTACCCAAGGTCAAGTCAAACCCTAGCCCAACTGGGCTAGCCCAAGCTCAAGCCCCCTCATGTGGCTTAATCAGAATAAAATTTGTTTGAGTGGGCTGCCTTTAGACCATAAGATTGACCAAGTTAACTTGGTGAATAGGAGAGAGAGAGAATGAGCTCCACCTCATTTTAATGGAGGAGAGAGAAATGGGAACGAAGAAGAGGAATGTAGGGGGCGGCCAAAGGCCACCTTTAATGGCAGGATTCAACTCCCCTAGGGAAGGGGATAAGTTTCCAGTCATTTCCCGGCCACCAAGGGCCAGGTTCAGCCTCCTCCTCCTAACCCGAGCCCAAGCTTTCAATGACATTAATGGCCATTGAAGCTATGGCCTCTCCCCTTCTCAATTGACCTTTTAAACACCACCAGTGGCCCAAGAGGAAGATTTCCCGGCCCTTTACTGAAGAATTTGAGACTTCCCACTGTACCATTGTAGAAGCTGAGCGCCGTCGTCGTCAGCCATGGTGTCCCGCCGCTCCTCTCGCCTTCAGGCCGTCGGAAAGGTCCTCCTCCTCTCCTTACTTCATGGGTAGATCTTAGGACTGGCTAGGTTCAAGGTTCGGGCTCAATTGAGCCCGATCCATGTTCTCTTTTTCATGGTTTTCGGCCGAAAATCGGCTTGGTAGAATCGTCGGAATAGGCGTCTCCGGCGGCCGTGCCGCCGGCTGGGGGTAGCCCCCACCTCCCCGAAGGTGGTGGTGGCGGTGACTGGCCGAGGAAGTGGACGGGTGGCCGGGAAACCAGCCCGCAATGTTGCCCAGGCACGAGCAATCGTGGTCGTTGGCCTGTTGGTGAAGATGACGGGCAGCCCTTGGATTTGCGCCAAGATCCGTGCGGCAAGATGCATAGTAATTAATTAATATTGATTTATTCATTTTTCTGTCACAATATTTACAGTAGATGGTTTTAATTTTTAAAAATATTTAGGGTCCTATGGTGGGAAAACGTTTAACATGAAAGTTGTAGCCCTATGGGTCTACTTTAATCAAAAATAAATTTGGACCCATTTGGACTTCTGGTTTGATCAGGGCACCCATTTTGGTGGGGCCTATACTTAGGGCTAACCTGAGGTTCAAATGGGTTCCCACCCTTCATCCCTTGTCCAAATGGAGTGAAATTTGGACAGGGGGCCAATCTTAACCATATCTAGACCCTACCCAAAAATGAGAATTTTGGGGAACAATTTTTCTATAGTTTTGTAAATAATTCAATTTCTCTAGGGTAAATTAATTTAGGGGTCAAATGAACTCCAAACTCATCCAAATTTTGGTGGATGATGCATGGGGTAATTATTAACCTATGGTTAAAATTTTATTACATTTGGAGGAGGTTTAAATTGAAATCTTGCAAACCCTAGTCTTGCCATAATAAGGGTAATTTGGTCCAAATGCTCTTTTGGTGTTTAAGTTGCCCAATCACCTCAACAAAGGCCTATTTTTTGGCCACTGATTATATATGGTTTGTAACACCCTCCTATTGGATTTGGGGTGGTTTAGGATTGGGTAGCCCTAGAACCCTAGGGTAGGCCCCTTGATGGGGATTCTTAGGGTTTGATGTTCATGGGGTAAAATTACCTTGTAATGACTTGAAAATTGGTGGAGAGGACCATAGGGTTAGTATTGTCCCCTGGTTAAAATTTTAGGGAATTTGTAAGTCTTAAACCTCCTCAAAACCCTAACCCTAGTTTTAGGGTAGAAGCTCAACTATGAAAACACAGTCACTAAACCATAGTCAAAAGTTGTGGAACTTGGGTAGAGTAAGTTTTAGACTAGGTAGAATCATTCGTAATTTTATTAGAATTTTATGGATTATATTTCTAGTACTTTATTTGTTAGGTATCAATTTGCCCAAACTGGTGTTTTAATAAATTTGATTACTCTGGTCATTTGAATCTGATGAAACTTGGTTAACAGATGATTTAGGTCTAAATGAATATCCCTGAATTTTTTTACAATTTTAGTTGACTATATCTAGTACTTCTTTCACAAGTATTAAAAAGGGTAATAATGGTCAATAAATCATTTAGAGCAAATTACCTACTATAAAATTAAGAAACCTGGCCACTGATGTTTTTAGATAAATATCTAGTTGTAGAATTTTATTATTATTTTTAGGTGAATATTTACAATACTTGCTTTACAAACATAGTTTTTTGAGATTTTGGTAATTATTTATTCTAGAGCTCAATCCTCATTGAAGAATTATGAAATTTGGCCACTGATGTTTTTAGGAATGTATCTATTCTAGAAGATTAATAAATAATTTTTGGATGATTATTTACTGCACTTACTTCATTAATGAAAGGAAATAAGATTTATTATCAAAATTAAATTAGAGCCCTTAAAATACTGGAAAAATTGTTATATCTTGGATTTATTGTTAAATTGTTGTTTCGAATTTATCAAGATTTCATGAAGATTTATTCATACCTAAAAAGTGAACTTCATGTTCAATTGGTAGCTCTTGGAACCCTTAAGAAAATTAATTAAATATCAGAATAATTAAGAAAATTATAATTCTCTTGATTTAGTCTATTTGTGTCAGGATAAGTCTCCAGTAAATAATTTAGGGCATTTGAATGATTATTTGGATTATCTCCTATCCGGTTCGACATATAACCTAGGTTGGTTTGCACTTAGCAAATCGTTAAATTTGCAATATGATATGATTCGGGATAGTTGTTGGAGTTAGTCATTTTGCTGGGTTGGATAGATGTGTATGATTTCACCATAGAAAGATGGGAAGAGTAGTGAGAAGTGGTTTGGCTAGAGTTTAGGGGTGCTCGGGTTCGACGAAAGATCGTCTTTCCCGAGGGGAGGAAGAGTCAAAATCATCCTAGGATTAGCCTATCGTAACATGAGAAGGGAATGGGTAAAGGGGATCAACCAATAACAATAAGTGCCTTGCGAAAGGGAACGATGGGCTTCATCTACCATCATAGTTCCTAATGCCCTTTGAGAGCCCTTCACGGGGTATGCCGGGGGCAGTCCCGGGTTAACGTAAATTTTACTAACAAACAGAAAGAGTAACTTAGTAATTAGGGTTCCACATTTCACAAACACCATTAGCACAGGAAGATTGTTGGGAGCTTCGGCTCGGCTAGTTTTGGGACGGACAGTTTGGTCCGGAGAGCTTCGGCTCAGATAGTTAAGAGACGGACGTTTTGGTCCGGGGAGCTTCGACTCGATTAGTTAAGAGACGGACGGAATGGTCCGGGGAGCTTTAGCTCGATTGGTTTGATACGTTAAATATTGCATGTGCATAAAAAGGAAAGAAAAAGGTGGTGGGTCTTCGGTATTGGAGGGTCGATGCACCGACGCCAATACGCTGACTCGACAAGTGTGGCTAGCACTTCGCCAACAGTAGTCCGGTGCGCCAGCCGGCAAGAGTACGCAGGAGTCCGCTTCATGCACCAAGAATTGAGTCATACGATAGGTCTGACCAGTAGTGCTTTACTTGTTTAGAGGTGGGCGAGGCCCAACCCACCGCTTCTGTCTGCCACTACGGAGGTATCCTGGGAGGTAACAGCTCCGAAAGGGGGAACTAAAGGTCTGTGTGCACAGAGTCGGGTGTGTGCGTTGCACTTGCATGTTCCATCATACCCACTAGCATGTCATAGCATAATCGATTCATTTAACCCCTGATACCTAAGGTATAAGTGGAACGGGACGATGTTGGGTATTGCATCCACAATAGACCTGATTTGAAGAAGAGCCTGAACAAGATAAGTTGAATTGACTATGTATTTGACAATTCTATCAAGTTGTGCTTACAGCTATTCCATGCTAAGTACACACCAATGTCAGAGTGTAGTGGGTCAATATACACCGGTCTGCGCAATGTAATCCCTCGTTGTGTAGATCAGTGTGTTGATCCATGTGTGCTCTCTCTATTGGAGTGTACTTATTTTCAAGTACAGGATCAAGATAGATCAAGAGCAGAAGAAGGAGCAAGGATGGGTCAAAGACCAAGTTTTCAAAAAAAAGGAAGAAGGAAAATTCTTCCAAGTCAAAATCGACGGGAATCGCTAGTGATTCCCGCCGAATTCGACGGGATTTGTTAGTGATTCCCGCCGACTTCGACGGGAATCGCTAAGTGATTCCCGCTGATTACTTTCGGACGACAATATAAATCAGAAATTCTGCCAAGGCAGAATCGACGGGAGTCGGGAGTGATTCCCGCCGACTTCGACGGGAATCACCAATGACTCCCACTGATTTTGCCTTAGGCAGATTTCGCCGCTCACTGGACCAGTCCAGGTCGCTGTGCTCTGTTCGGCCAGATCTCGGGATTTCTGAGGTGGGCCCCACAATGGTCTTCTAGGGTTTGCCTTTGGGTATAAATACAGACTTATTTTTATTATCTACAGTAGAAACCAACACCGGAATACGAAATCGGTCGTGACCTAGCGCATCGCGAACTCCGCCCTTCCGCCGATCGCACATCGCAGCTCGCCAAGTTGTCGCCATCACTGATCTCAGCCAGCCTCTGATCGTTCGATGACAGTACCGAGGCAAGCAGTCGGTCCCACGTGTCTCTCTCGAGATCTCTTGTCTTCCAATTCGTTGAACGAGACTTGTTCTCCCTTCCGAATTGGTTGAGACGTTTGATCCGACTGAGATCGTTCGAAGACCTAGTTTGCTTCGTCAAGAAGTTTGGATTTACAAAGCATCACCGCTACCCTTGCTTGCCGCCGCTGATCTTGACAAGATCCATTCCAAGTGAGAAATCTGGTTGTGGACTCTTCGTACATTTCGTGCAAGCTTCACTTAACGAAGAAGGACATCGGAATCTCCATAAAGCATTGTTTGTATTTTTATTTACATTCAATTTTGTTGTAAGGAATTTTCATTCCTAGTTGTAAGGGTTGGGTGCAACCCCTTATAGTGGAGTTGTGAATCTGTTGTTGGAAGGGTTCCTTCCGTTGTTAGGGGAGCGTTGCTCATAGTGTGAGGATTGGATTTCAATTCGTTTTGGAGAAGTGACCGAGTCGTCCCTTGGTGGGAGATAGGTCAAAGGGGGAAAGTGGACGTACCCAAATCGGGGAACCATTATAATTCTTTGTGTGTTTTCTGTGTTTTGTTTAATTACTTGTGCAGGTTATTTTAATTTCGCAAAAGACTGTACGACACCTATTCCCCCCTATAGGTGGATTAGGTTGACACTAGATACTTTCAGACGCTTATACATTAGGATTTGCAAAACAACCCCTTGGTTTATAAGCTTGTGTGGGCAAGCTTATAAATTAAGGTCAATTTTGATATATATATACTGCTGTTTAATAACCGACACCCCAACGTATAAATTGGTATGAGACTTTTTATACGATGGGAGCCTTGCAGAAGATCCCTTAGCTTATGTGTTTCCAGACATAAGTTAAGGTTACCTTTCCTATTTTTTGTTACTGCCATAATTATTATAGAATTGCTAACATAGGTCCGCTGTCGTCTGCTTTTGTTTGACTTTTTCTCCACCTACATGTCCTTCCCTTTCTTCCTCTCTACTCGGTGCCTAGGAGCCATGGGGGAAGGGGTGGGGGATGGTAGAACTTTGTCTTATAGACTAACGGTTTTCAGACCACATCATTTAGGGGATCGTGGAGCTCAGCATGGAGGAGCAGCCCCGGAGGTCGACCCGTTTGGAGATAGGGCAGTCTAGCTCAGGAGTTCAGACAGCTGGGACTGTTAGTCCCTGACCTTAGTAGTGTTTTATTTTGCTTCTGCTTGAGTGATTTGTAGTGAGGACATGATGTACCGGGCATAAGCCCACATTTTAGTACTCTGATATATTATTCTGTGGACACTCCCTTCGTGGAGATTTTTATTACTCTGATGTGATTAATTTTATTGTGGATTTATGACTAGAGTTTTACTACACTTTGTGTTTACTCTACTATTGTTGCTTTTCTGTGATCGAATCGGCCGGCAAAATTGGCGTTTCGTGACGATGAACCTTCAGGGCGTGAAGGTGTCACTGCAAAGCGACGGTTCTGGGCCTAAGACCCCGGTGTTTAAAAAGAAAAAAAATGGGGTCTTACAAGTGGTATCAGAGCAAACCTCGATCAAAAAAGTAGCAGTCCACAAACCATGGGTCACCCCCGCGCGAGTTTAGTTTGGGGACAAACTAAGCAGCGGAAGCGTTGTGTGCCTATGTGGGGAATCACCTTGAACTGTCCACCCCATTTATAAACTTAGGGTCGTTGCTTATTATGTTTTGTTATGCAGCCTTCAGCACAACCCACACCACAGGGTGGAGTACAGCATGTCCCAGGTGTTACTCTGACTCCTCCGACCCCCTCTCCGTTCCATATGTCGAAAATGGGGCAGACCTTGACGGCAATACTGGATTTGTTCAGAGCCCAACAGGCCTCGGCTCCGCAGCCAAACCCGGTGGCCAACTGTGAAGGATCAAGCGCATGCCCAACTGCACCAAAAGCCCGGACTGTTGGAGAGGGTGCTACTTAATTTTTTATATAAGTAGCAGAGCGCCACGGGTCAAGTGAAGGAACGCCGGACCCAACAATCCCCCCCCCCCGGCGTCCAGCACAACCCGTCGGCTCAGAGGTGGGGTTACCACATGGCCCACACGGCTCAGAGGTGGGGTTACCACATGTCCACGGTTGCCTGACCCACCGGACCCACACAGGTAGAAGGGAAAAATCAGGATTTAATAGCGCCCCCCGGTCTTGAACCCGTGACCTCCTCTGATACCAATTGAAAGTGAAGGGATAGATACTACTCTAGAGGGGGGGTGAATAGAGTAATCAAATTTTGCACAATACAAAACTTAACTGTCTACCCAACTCCCTTGGAGTGAAGTGCGGAATGAAGAGATTATAGATATTGGTTTAACCTTAAAGCCTAACACAAGTGTTGTGTACAAACACAAGCTAACTGTAATTACAGTTAAGCTTGGAAAAACCTAAACAGCAACTAGCAGCCTAGTTATATCTATTCACAGCCACAGTACAGGAAAAATAATAAACAAGCCAGACGACACAAGGAATTTTATAGTGGTTCCCCAAACAACTTGGGTACGTCCACTCTTCTACCCAAACGGTAGGAATCCACTACAGGTTTTTGATCAGGTGCCCTGCCACCAACAGGATCTTCTTCAGGTAGATCCAGAGACCCTTTAGACTTTTGATCAGGTGTCTAAAAACCAAGCACAGGTTTTTGATCAGGTGCCCTGCCACCAAGGGATACTTTTGAAGGGAGTAATAACCCTGTACAGGAGGGGGAAGAAGGTTAAGATGTCTTCTCTATTTTGCAATAGATTAGAGAAGCACAAAAGCTTGCACTGAGCTAGAATGCTCTAAAGAATCAAGGCTCCCCCTGGCTCAAAGATGTCCAGGTGAAGTCTTGCTTCAGTGCAGAGAAAACTCTTCAGAAAGTTCTGAAGGAAAGAGCTACAGGAAGAAAGTAAACAATAAAAAGAAACAATCTTCAAGCAGCAATCTTCTTCTTCTTCTTCTTCAAAGAAACTCTGAGTTGAACTTCCTGAAAGCAGGAGAACTCAGGTGAAGAAGAGATGAAGATCTTAACACTTCTCAGTTAGATGGAGTTTGCTGAGAGCAGGAAGCTTGAGCTTGATGAAGGCTTGAGTGCTTTTGAATATGTGTGTAACACTCTCTTCTATTAACTCCTGTTAACTAGCTTGAATCCTTCTGCAAAGGGTTCTTTATATAATCATCAGCAAGCAACGGCTCTCTTCCATTTGAATTAATTTGTCTTCTTCTGAGCCTTGAGACCTGGGCTGTAAATATCAAGAAGACAGAAATATCTCTGCAGCAAAACATTCTATAAAAAGGAATAAACCTCTTTCTAAGAAGCTGCAGGCTTAAATCAAATAAACAGATAGACTAAATAAAGTCACATCAGAAACAATCTCTTTATAGCAAAAGAAGACTTTTCAGTCCAACGGCTATAAAGGGCTGTCAGCAGATAAAGTAAATTAAAATGACAGCTAATAAGACAAACAACTTTATCTTAAAAGATTTAAACTCAGGCAATAAGAATAGAGCAAATAATGCCTGGAAACTTTATCATACAGCTTAAAACACTGTGCCAGAAAATGTATTAAATAATTAAATATAATAAATAAATACAAAATACAAAGGCAGACAGAAAACGTCGAACGACCTTCGAAGATCGTCGAACGACGCCAGGAGATCGTCGAACTATCGGGCAGATAGTCGAACGATCCAGATAGTCGAGCTATCAAATAGATAGCCGAGCTACCGCAGCAGATAGTCGAACTATCAGGACAGATAGTCGAACTATCAGATAGTCGATCTATCTAGGACAGATAGTCGAGCTATCAAGCGCACAGAGATAGTCGAACTATCAAGCAGATAGTCGACCTACCTCAGAAAACAGATAGTCGATCTATCAAAAGATAGTCGAACTATCAAAACAAACTAGATAGTCGAACTATCAACAGATAGTCGAACTACCAGCGCAGAACAGATAGTCGACCTATCAACAGATAGTCGAACTATCAGCGCAGAACAGATAGTCGAACTATCAACAGATAGTCGAACTATCAGCGCAGAACAGATAGTCGAACTATCAACAGATAGTCGAACTATCAGCGCAGAACAGATAGTCGAACTATCAACAGATAGTCGAACTATCAGCGCAGAACAGAGCGTCGACCATCTGATAGACGATCGTCGATCAGACGATAGACGATAGTCGAACGGCGTTCGACTATAGTCGAACGAAAAACCTACTTAACCAAATTCTCAATTTGGAAAAGCGAGGACTCTACAGCTAGACTCCTAACCATTGACCATAGATATTTCTTGGGTCAAGGGGCACAAAGGAGAGGACTGAACTCAAATCAAACTAGGGTACCAACAATCTCCCCCTATTTGAGTTAAGTCTCTCAAAAACTAAAACAGCTAGCAATAGAATACTAAAAATAAATTCAGCAGATAGTTAACAATAAACTGACAGATTATCAATCAGATAAATAAATAATCAAAAATATCACAGCAGTTTAATCAAACTATTAAGAATCTTTAGGGTCAGGTAATGGATCAGAAGAACTAGAGACAAAAGAGATTTTTCTGAGCGGGTCATCAGATTCCTTCTTTGACATCTTCAGATCCTGAGCCCCAATGATCTTTAGTTCTGTAGCTCTGGGGACAACAGCTTCAGGATGTTTTTCCATGTACTTTGCTGGATCAAATATCTCAGGATTGACTTGGAATTTTTCAAATTCTTTCTTTCTATATGCTGACATCGTAGTAAAGCCAGTTGTATCTTTGCCTTCGGCTCTTGCTTTTCTTATTTGGGCTGCTCCTACAAGCTCTTGAAAGCGAGCCATCCTAAAATTAGGATCGAGCTCAGGATTTTCATATACGGGCTCTGGAGAAGCAGCATCAGCTATTTTATCTAGATAAGACATTAGAATAAACTTAGCAAAAGCGACTTGCTAGAAGGTTTTAAAACACTGTAAACTATTTACCTTTCGAAACACTTTTCTCAGATTGAACTGGAGAAGGAGGTGGGGAAAAAGTTGGTCTTTGGGCCACAACCTCCTTCACTGGTCTTTGAGAACCATAGGATGATCTGCCTTGAGAACTTTGATGACCTTGTCTTGGTTGGGGCTGAGCAGACGCAGATTTTCCATAGGCGGCAGATTGATTAGCAGGTAGATTCCCAGAGGCTCCTGCACCAGGAGGTGGAGGAGGACCTTTGGGAGTCCATCTGGAGACTGGACTGTCATACCTCTTTGTTCTCTTCCTTTCTTTTTGCTGATTTTTCGAAAACCACATCCAATGCTTAAAATCTTTTGATTTGGGGTCAATGCCCTTCAGAATATAATATGGAATGTCATTATCCTTATTTGGAGGTGGAGGAGGAGCAGCTTTTCTTTTCTTAGCAGCAGATTTCTTTTTCTTTGATTTTTCAGACACATCTGAATCATCATCATCATCAGAATGGGATGATGGAGGGTTCTCATAGGGATCATAGGCTTCTGAGACAGCCTTTTCTTTAAGCTTTGAGACAGATTTCTCCCTTTCTTCTTCCAGGGCATCCATAGCCAGAAGGGAGTCTAAATCTAAACCAGGAGAGTCATCCCAGATGGATGACTTCTCAAATTGCAAATCTTACTCTTTTTCTTTTAAAGATTTTACTCTTAAGTCCCAAGCAGCCCTTGCTTGAATTTCTTCCAAACTTAAAACAGGAGAATCAACTTTGATTTCCTCTTGATTTTCATCCTCTTTATCATCTAAAAACACATCCAATTCTGGATCTAATTGAGTATCAGAATCACTTGGAGCAGCCTCAGAAACAACTGCTATTTTCTGGGCAGTTAAATCTTCTTTAATAGTATCTGTAGAATCAAGAACACAGATCTGCTAAATGAGCTTGAATCATCCCTTCAAGGTATTCACCAGCAAGCAAATAAATTGACTCATCAATAAACCGGATTAGGGAATTACCTTCATATTTAACCATCTCCCAGCAGTCATTCAGATATTTAGTTATGATTCCTTCCAGGAATCTGGCAATCATAGGAGAGGTTAGATCTTCTAAGCATACTTTCACTGCAATTTCTGATAGCAGGATTCCATCTGATATTTCCTTCTCAGTCAAGACTGGAGCTAAAACTTTCTTAGCAGGAGCAATCTCTTCCTCAGTTGGAACAATTTCTTCCTCAGCTGGAGCAACCACTTCCTCAGCTGGAGTTACCACTTTCTCAGCTGGAACAATCTCTTCCTCAGCAGGAGCTGTCTCTTCCTGAACAGACATAACAACATCTGGAACTTCTTCTGGCTCAACTTGAGCAGATTCTGGCTGGGCAGACAAGACAACATCTGGAGCTATTTCTATTTCAGCTGGAGTAGAGGCAGGAAGATCTGAGACATCTTCATTGAACATCTCCCCCTGCCTGATTTCAGTAGCCACTGAAACCAGGCCCCTAGAGGAAGATGGCTCAGCAGATTTAGAAATGGATTGGATGGAGGCAGTTAGACGGTCAATGGAGGCAGCAAGGGGAGCGATTGCCTCGTCAATCATGGTTTTGATTGACGGGGTAATCAGCTCCACGATACGGATGATAATCTCTGGAGAGATATCAAAAGAAGATGGATGAGAGGTGGATGGATCAGCAGCAGATATGGTAGATGTGCTGGGATGGAGGGTGGTGTGAACAGGGGATCGAACTGGAGATACAGCAGGAGAGGGAGCAGGGGATGGGGAATGAACTGGGGAATTAACGGGAGATGCATGAGGAGTAAGAATTCTCTCTGATCCTAACAAATCGAAGCTAGGAGCAGATATCCTAGCCAGATATGCAGGTAGAGGAGAGGCTGGAGGAGACAGAGGAACAACCACGGTTGTTTCAGGTGCAGCAGAAGAAGAGGGTCGTACCTCAGCAGAAGTTGATGGTACTTCAACTGAGGTAGACGGCAAAACAGAGGAGGAGGAAGGGATAGCTGAGCCAGCTTCAATAGGTTGAGGAGCGACTGATGCAGTCCTAGTGTCCTCAGATTGTGCTGGAGCAGATTTCACGAACGTCCTCTTCCACTTTGAGAACAGATGGGGATCCATCTTCTTGCTGGCATTGATGGTAGTTGCGGCAGAACTCAGCAGCTGGGGGAATTTCTCCTTAAGAAAAATTCCAATAACCCTTCCCAGGGTGACTTCCTTCTTTCCTGTCTTCTTCCTGATTAAATCAAACAGAACAGCAGCCCAATCGATCCTCTTTCGATTAACAATTGCACACATAAGTGCGAATTGCTGTCTTGTTATGTTATCATGGGCAGAATGCTTCCCAAGGAGCACTTTTCCGACAACCTCAGCGAGGAACTTGATCTTGAAAGGGAAATTTACCTTGAGCAACTTGGAGGGAATGCCTTCAGCATGTCCCAGCTCGACGAGCATCCTTCCGAACTCCTGAGCGTCTTGCTCATAATCTTCATCACCAATAACTAAACCAAAGACATCAGAAAGAATGGCCGGAGTCAGGATAACTTCTACTCCGCCGATGGTACCGATCATTGATTCGTCTGTGGAAGACGACGTGAACGCCCATTCTTTAATCTCTGGAATGTTGATCTTGATCCTTTCAGACATCAGCTTCTCTAGACCTTGATCTCTGCAGAGCTGGAGAACTTCCACGATTCCGGCATTGCAACTGCTGAAAGCTTCGAAATCCACACTGAATCCGGCGTCAAACTTTACTACGGCTAGAACAGCTGGAGAAATCGCTATGGATTCGCCGGAGAAAACACGAAAAAGCAGGAGAGGGAACGAGAAAGACGAAGCGCCAGAAAATCGCAAGCGGGAAAGCAGAATGCGAAAGGGCACGCTCCGTCGACGATAAAGCACACGATCTTTTAACCTAGGTCGACTATCGGCTTTATATTGGACCGGAAATAGTCGATCTATTAAAAAGATCTTGAACCGATAGTCGAACGGCCGTTCGACGATCGGCTCAGAAGCAGAATAGTCGAACCATAGTTCGGCTAATTCTGGCTTCACAAGCACCAAGCTGTCGTCGAGTAGAGATCGACGATAAGCTCAGCCTGTTCGACGATGGTCGAACGTCGATCGACGATCTTTAAACAGATAAGCTATCATTAACCAGAGGTCGTCGATAGGCTCAATCCGTTCGACGATCTTCGATCATCGTTCGACGATCTTCAAGCAGACCTCAACATAGGCAGATATCGTCACACTTAGTCTCGTCCATTTATCATGCCTAGTTGGACTAAAAAGAACAGATGCTTCTGTTCATCTAAAGGCTTGGTGAATATATCACCTCTCTGAAACTCAGTGGATATGAACTCAAGACAGATCTTGTTCTTTTCCACGCAATCTCTCAGGAAATGGTGCCTAATCTCAATGTGCTTGGTTCTAGAGTGGTGCACTGGATTTTGTGCAATAGAAATAGCACAGGTACTATCACACATGATCTTGGTGTTCTTGTGTGAGTAACCATAATCCACAAGCTGGTTTTGAATCCACAGGATCTGTGAACAACAACTAGCAGCAGCTATATATTCAGCCTCTGCAGTTGAAGTTGAGACAGAAGCCTGCTTCTTACAGAACCAAGAGACCAATCTCTCTCCCAGGAACTGGCAAGTTCCTGAGGTGCTCTTCCTGTCAACTCTGCAACCAGCATAGTCAGAATCAGAATATCCAATTAATTCAAACTCTGACTCAGCTGGGTACCAAAGTCCTAGATTTGGACATCCTTTCAGGTATCTCAGGATTCTCTTTAGAAGAATCAGATGAGATTCCTTGGGGTTGACCTGGAATCTAGCACAAAGGCATGTAGCAAACATTATATCTGGCCTACTTGCAGTTAGATATAATAGGGAACCAACAATGGCCCTATAATTCTTTTGATCAACTGGCTTACCGTGATCATCAGAATCAATAACTACATTAGTAGCCATGGGTGTAGGCATTGCTGAAGCATCAGTCATCCCAAATTTCTTTACCAATTCCTTGGCATATTTGGATTGGGAGATGAAGATACCATCAGCATCTTGCTTAACTTGGAGACCAAGGAAGTAAGACAGCACACCCATGCTACTCATCTCAAACTTAGAGTGCATCAAGTTGGAAAACTTTTTGCAAAGTTTGGGATCAGTGGAGCCAAAGATAATATCATCTACATACACCTGAACTAACAGGATTGTGTCCTTGTGATGCTTGACGAAAAGGGTTCTATCAACTACTCCCCTAGTGAAGTTGTGCTCTAACAGGAAACTAGCTAGAGTCTCATACCAGGCCCTAGGAGCTTGCTTTAGTCCATAAAGAGCTTTCTGCAACTTAAAAACATGAGAAGGCTGAGTTGAATAAACAAACCCTGGTGGTTGTTCAACAAACACCTCTTCCTTAAGCTCACCGTCCAGGAATGCACTTTTGACATCCATTTGGAACACCTTAAACTTCATGTAGGCTGCATAGGCCAAGAAGATCCTTATTGCTTCTAGCCTTGCAACAGGAGCAAAGGTTTGGTCATAGTCTATACCTTCCTCCTGTCTGTAGCCCTGAGCTACAAGCCTAGCTTTATTCCTTACTATTATTCCATTTGCATCTAACTTGTTTCTATACACCCACTTGGTGCCTATGATCAGTTGGCCTTTAGGTCTTGGAACCAAAGTCCAAACTTTACATCTCTCAAACTGATTGAGTTCCTCTTGCATTGCAATGATCCAGTGGGGATCTAGCTCTGCATCTTTAAAGGTGAGGGGCTCAACCTGTGAGAGGAAACAAGCATGCATCACATCCTGTCTTAATTGATGTCTTGTTTGCACACCAGCTGATATGTCTCCAATCACTTGAGATGTGGGATGATCTCTAAGTGTGACAATATCAGCAGGTGGGATGTGATCTTCAGCAACAGTTGGGATTAATTCCTCAGGAGGAATTTGATCTACTGTTGGTGGAACAACAGCTTCAACAGCTTCAGCAATGTCTTCATCACTGTCTGATTCAGTGATCTGAAGAGTTGAAAGTTGAAGGATTTCTTGAGGGGCATCATGTACCTGCAAAGAACTGGAGGAAGGAGAATTTTCTTTCTCCTTGTAAAACATCTGAGACTCATCAAAAGTCACATGCACAGATTCCTCTATCTTACAGGTTGATTTGTTATAAACCCTATAAGCTTTGCTTACTTGGGAATATCCAAGCATAATTCCCATTGAAGCTTTTGCTTCAAATTTTCTAATATATTCTTTATTATTGTTATGAATATAAACAGTACAGCCAAAAATTCTAAAGTAATTAATTTTTGGTTTCTTTCCTTTAAGCAACTCATAAGGAGTTTTACACTTAAGTTTGTGTATCAAACTTCTATTCAAGACATAGTTAGCTGTACTAACAGCTTCTGCCCAATAGGATAGAGGCATGTTAGCATCTGCCAACAATGTACTAGCAGCTTCAATTAGTGTTCTATTCTTCCTTTCAACTACCCCATTTTGTTGGGGAGTTCTAGGAGCTGAGAAGCTATGTTTGATACCTTCTCTCTCACAGAATTCTTGCATGAGAAGAGAGTCAAACTCAGTACCATGATCACTTCTGATCAAGGCCACATGAGTAGAGTACTCAGTCTGCACACAAAGTAGAAAGTCTGTAAGGGCTTTGAAGTTATCAGACTTAGTTCTCAAAAAGAAAACCCAACTGAACCTAGAGAAGTCATCTACAATTACTAATGTGTAATACTTCCCTCCTAGACTTTGTACATTTATTGGGCCAAAAAGGTCCAAGTGTAATAAATACAGGATTCTAGGAGAATCACTTTTATTAACAGATTTAAATGAATTCTTGGTTTGCTTGCCTAGCTGACAAGCCTTGCATAGGCTCTCCTTCTTGTAGGGGCAAGAAGGTAAACCTCTAACAAGGTTGTGCTTAGATAACCTAGATATGTTCTTGAGGTTTACATGACTAAGCCTTTTATGCCATAAAGAATTATTATTAAGGGTTAATTCATTAAACAGGCAGATTTCAGAATGAGATGAATTAAAATCTACTAAATATATATTGCCTATTCTATTACCTATTAAAACAACATTATTATTTAAAGTAATATTGCAAGAGGAGTTAGAAAAAGAAACCTGGTAGCCAGCATCACATAGCTGGCTGACTGAAATCAGGTTATGCTTCAGTCCATTGACATAAGCAACTCTCTTGAATGTAACAGCTCCAATTGTGATCTTGCCATATCCTTCTGTCTGACCACTGCTGGAGTCTCCAAAGATAACCTTTGGGCCGAGCTTTGCTTTGTACTTTGACAGAAGCTCTTTGTTTCCTGTCATATGCTTAGAGCATCCACTATCCAAATACCACTTATTTTGAGTGATTGGATAGGCCTTCACCTGCAAAACAACTATTTAGACAGAGTGGACCCAGGTAACCTTGGGTCCCTTGTTTTTCACATAAGAAAAACTGGAGATATAAGAAAATGCAGGCTGAGGGTGATAACCTAGTGGGTGAGATCTCCTAGGTGGGATTCTCCATGCAGATGATGGGTCAACAAACCTAGGGTTTCTATTTTCATTTAGGTTTCTATGGAATGGATTATGATTTTGAAAATCATGTTGAAATCGTCGATCGACGTTCGACGATGGGCGCTCAGATCGTCGAGCTTCGTTCGACCATGGAGCATCCGATCGTCGAGCGGCGTTCGACGCTCTTTGCATTTCTTTGAAAAACTTCTTTCTCTTTTCTCTCTTAGCCTTATTTAATGTTTTATTTACAAGGTTTACTTGCTCAGTGTTCTTCTTTCCACTAGCTGAAATGAAGTTCACTGGAGTTGAAAGATTATTTTTAAGCAAGACTGGGGGTTCACTGGGAGAAGCTCCTAAGCCTAATTTATCATTACCTGACCTAGTGTTAGTCATGCTGGTAATTTCTAACAGCTTAAGGCTTCTACCATTAAGTGACTCTTCTAGTCTCTTAGACTTAGCTAATTCTATTTTAAGAAATTTGATTTCTTCACTACAAGTAGTGAGTTCTTCCTTTAACCTAACATTTTCAGAGGCTATTGATTCAGAGTCAGCTAGCCTATTTCTAAGTTCTTTTATCTCTTTTTCTGAACTAATTAAATCTAAACATAGAGATTTAAAATCTAACTTAAACTCTTCTGAAGTAAAATCATAAGATGAAAGTACCTCATCTTCAGTAGGCATTTCTTCATCTGAGTCAGAACTCTCTGCAGCAGAGTGGTTGCTGCAGGCATCTATTGCCATGAGGCAAACTTCTTTTGCCTTCTTTTCTTCTTCATCCTCACTAGAGCTTGAGGATGAGGATTCTTCATCAGAATCACTCCAGGTTTCAGCAATGAAACCTCTCTCCTTCTTCTTGTTTTTGTAGGAGGATGACTTGGAGTGCTTCCTGTGTTGTTCTTTATCTTTTCTCTTTTCTTTGTTTTTCTCCTCTGGACACTCTGGCAAGATGTGTCCAGGCTTCCTGCACCCATAACAAATAATTTCTTTAGTTGGAGTACGATCATACCTTGGCTTTTCTTCATACTTTGAAGATTTTCTTCTGAACTCTTTTCTCCCCATTTTGAGAAATCTCTTGGCAAACAATGCCATGAGCTCCTCATTTGATTGGCTGCCTTCTGAGGCTTCAGCAGCTTTAAGAGCTAGAGATTGCTCTTTTCTTGTTGGAGTGGGGGTCTTGGCTTCTGCTTCAGCTTCCCTTGTCTTCAGCACTTGCTCAAAAGATTTGAGCTTGCCGAGAAGGGCTTCAGTTGATATCTCATTGGTACTTCTAGCTTCCTTGATTGGCCAGATCCTCAAATCCCATGTGCTAGGAAAGCACATAAGGATCTTATCATTGACCTCTGTCAATGAGATATCCTTGTCAAGGGTCCTCAGCTCATTGATGATTGAGCTGAGCCTGGTGTACATCGCTTCAACTGATTCAGCATCAGTCTTCTTGAAGTTCTCATACTGTGAGATAAGGTTGGACCTCCTGTCCTTCCTTTCATCAGCTGAACCAGCTACAATCTGGTTCAGTGTGTCCCACATGGCCTTAGCTGAGGAGCAGTCGGCCACCTTCTGGAACACCTCATCAGACATAGTCTGAGCCAGTATGTTCATTGCTTTGGCATCAGCAATTTTGGCCTTCTTGTACTCATCATTATAATCTGGAGGAGGCACTGCACTCATATCAGATGATGAGGCAGTGGCAGCAGCAGGTGCTCTTGGGGGACCTGACAAAATAGAAGCAAAAATACTCTCATCAATAGAGTTCATATAAAGTTTGATCCTTGCCTTCCAGATGCCAAACTTTGCTAAGTTGCATGCTGGAGGTCTGGTGCTAGAATAATCCTTAGACTGGGCCATGATAGTGAATATCTATAAGCTCTTGGTATCTATCAGGATCTTGTGACTTAGGTGTTAGCCTATACAGTCAGTCAACCTCCCTCTGATACCAATTGAAAGATCAAGCGCATGCCCAACTGCACCAAAAGCCCGGACTGTTGGAGAGGGTGCTACTTAATTTTTTATATAAGTAGCAAAGCGCCACGGGTCAAGTAAAGGAACGCCGGACCCAACAAACTGGTTGAGCATTTTTAGAGGATTGTCTCCCCTATCCTACCTGGGGACAGAGTCAGCCGTTCAGACAGAGGAATGGCTTGACATCATGTATGAGATGCTGACCGAAATTCGGTGCCCTTGGGAGGAGAGGGTGCCCTTAGTGATCTCCTTCCTAGAGTCACATACAAAGAGATGGTGGAAGACCTCGTTGGACACGACATTTGCGGACAGGGATGTAGCAGAGATTTCTTGGGAGGATTTCAGGAGCGCGCTGTTGGAACACTTTGTTCCACAGTCAGACAGGGACGAACTGGAGGATAGATTTTTACAGTTGAGACAGGGGAACAAGACGGTGGTGGAATACCACCGAGAGTTCAACCACCTAACTCGGTTTGCAGACTCATATCAGTTAGACGAGGCTGGATATACCAAGAGATTCTACAAGGGCCTCCGAGAGGAGTTGAGGGATGCACTACTATTTGTATCCGTTGGGCCCATTTCTCGGATACTAGAGATGGCTAAAAGGATAGAGGCTGATTGGCAAACTGCTCGGGGCCAGAAACGGCCAGCGGAGGATCAGAGTCAAGGAGCAAGGAACGATCAGAGACGAGCCCATATCACGGACGGGAGGAGAGTCGAGGACCAGCCTCGTCAGGAGGCAAGACAGGAGACCAGGGAGCCAGTGGTGGTGGCTCCACCACCCCTTCAGACATGGGAGGGACAGAGACCCGGGGGAATGGCATATCCCCCGCCAGAGTGCTTCCACTATCATCAGGTTGGGCACATCCGCAAAAATTGCCCCATGAGGGGGGCACCCCCACCAGTACCACCGGCTGCCCAGCCAGCGCAGTATTTTGGAGGCCAAGGACATGGCCGAGGACGAGGATACCAGGTTAGGGATCGTAGACAAGAAAGGGAGCAGGTGTTTGCTTTGGACCTAGCGCAGCCTCGGAACCCAAAGAAGGTCATAGCAGGTACGCCAAGATGTTTAATGGTTTAAATAGAATTCCCTTTCTCAGCTGTTAAATTTGTAGAACTGCACTAGATAGAATAAATAGGAAAGAAAACTTGTTATAGAATCCTAAGATATTTAATCGCCCCAGGTATAGTCTTCATCAGCGGCAAGCTTGCCTGCACGCTTTTCGATACCGGAGCTACTCACTCTTTTGTGTCGGAGACGTTCGTAGAAGGACTGGAAGGCGTGGAGCGATTCATGGGCTCGGAGAGGAGGGTGTGACTACCCGATGGATCTGAACTCCTTACCTCAGACCACTGCAATATGGAGGCAGAAATTGGTGGAAAGGCGTTCGAGGCTCGAGTGACACTTTTGAAGCTGACGGACTACGACTTGATCCTGGGCATGGCATGGCTGCACTGGAACCATGCCCAGATTGATTGCCAAGCAAAGAGTATCACCGTGAGGCACGAGGACTCTTTTATTGTTATCGAAGGTATAAGACTTGCCTCCCGTATTCTCTTATCATCAGTTTAGGCCGTTAAGTCCCATCTACAGGGGGAGGAGGTTTACCAAGTTCTATTTGAGATGACGGAGGTCAAGGAATCTGTGACGGACATTCCAATAGTATGAGATTTTGTCGACGTTTTTCCAGAGAAGTTGTCAGGGCTACCTCCGCACCGGGAGCAGGACTTCAAGATACAGCTTGTGCCGGGGACCAAGACGGCATCTAGGGCCCCTTACTGGATGGCCCCAAAAGAGTTGACAGAGTTCCGAAGTCAGTTGCAGGAACTAGTGGAGGCAGGGTTTGTCCGGCCAAGTTCTTCACCATGGGGAGCCCCGATATTATTCGTCAAGAAGAAGGACAGAAGTCTCCGCTTGTGTATTGATTATCGAGCGCTGAATAGACTGACGGTCCGGAATACATACCCGTTGCCACGGATTGACGAGTTGTTCGATTAACTGGAAGGAGCGCATTTCTTCTTAAAGCTTGACTTGAGGTCAGGTTATTACCAGCTACGGATTCGAGAGGAGAACATTCCGAAGACCGCCTTCAGTAGTAGGTACGGACTATTTGAGTTTACAGTGATGCCCTTCGGGCTCACAAATGCACCATCAGCCTTTACAAGCCTCATGAACAGGGTATTCGAGGAGTATTTGGATGTATTCATCATCGTATTAATTGACGACATCCTCGTCTACTCAAGTACGGAGGAGGAGCATACACGACACCTGACTTTGACTCTAGAGAGGCTACGGGAACACCAGCTGTTTGCAAAGTTCAGCAAATGCTAGTTTTGGCTAAAGGAGGTGGCCTTCTTAGGTCATATTATTAGTGGAGCTGGGTTGGCAGTAGATCCGACCAAGATTCAGGCAGTGCGGGACTGGCCACCGTTGAAGACAGCCACGGATGTACGGAGCTTCCTGGGACTTGCCGGATATTATCAGAAGTTCGTCGAAGGATTCTCCCGGATTTCACTCCCTCTTACTTCCCTGACGAAGAAGGAATCCCCTTTCGTTTGGATGCCGCAGTGCGAGGCGGTCTTTGTGGAGTTGAAAGTTCGGCTTACCTCGGCTCCCATTCTTGCTCTTCCGGTAGGAAGGGAGGGATTCCAGGTGTACATGGACGCCTCCTACCAGGGGATGGGTGTCGTTCTGATGCAGAACGGGCACGTAATAGCCTACGCCTCCCGATAGCTGAAGATACATGAGAAGAACTATCCGGTGCATGATCTGTATATGGGTGCAGAGATCTTTGCTCTGAAGATTTGGCGACACTATCTCTACGGGGTTCACTGTGACATCTTCTCAAATCACAAGAATCTGAAATACGTGGACACACAGAAGGAACTCAACATCAGACAGAGACGTTGGGTGAAGTTCCTATCGGATTACCAGTACACCATGCACTACCATCCCGGGAAGGCGAACGTGGTGGCAGATGCTCTGAGCCGGAGAGGAGATACCTCAGGGAAGGGACCACATCTGATGTCCATTTAGCTAGTCCGGTATTTTAGAGATATGCAGATATCCCTAGTATCTTAGAATGATCCAGAGTTGTATAGGGAGTATCTAGCATCGATGGTTGCCATAAATGATATTCGGGACCGCATCCGGGACGGACAGAGGATAGATGCATGGGCAGAGCCGATATTCCAAGCCTTGGAGGAGGGTTCGAAGGGAGATTATTCACTGAGAGATGGATTACTGTATTTCAAAGGCAGGGTTTATATACCCGCAGGAGGTCAGATTCGGGAGGACATCATGGCGGAAGCACATTGTAGCAGATATTCTATATACCCGGGGATCACCAAGATGACGGCAGACTTGAAGAAGACGATGTTTTGGCCAGGGATGAATAAGGACATTACATACTTTGTGACTCATTGCGAGGCATGCCAGCTGGTGAAGGCGGAGTATAGGAACCCCGCAGGATTGCTACAGCCACTTCCGGTGCCGGAGTGGAAATTTGAGGACATTGCGATGGATTTCATCCATGGCCTCCCCCGATCACGGACGGGAAATGATTCGATTTGGGTCATCGTCGATCGGCTGACGAAGGTGGCCAGATTCATTTCGATCAGGAAAGATGACTCGGTTGGGGTACTGGTGCGGAGATTCGTAGAGCAATTCATTCGTTACCACGGGGTGCCCAGGACGATCGTGTCAGATCGGGATGGTCGGTTCACATCCAGAGAGTGGAGATCCGTACAGACTTACTTAGGCACGCGACTGACCTTTAACACAGCTTTTCATCCCCAAACGGATGGGCAGACAGAACGCACCAACCGGACATTGGAGGACCTCCTAAGGCTTTGCATCTTGGATCGAAATGAACCTTGGGAGAAGCTTTTACCACTAGTTGAGTTCTCCTATAACAACAGCTATCAGTCCAGCATTAGGATGGCTCCCTATGAAGCCCTGTACGGGAGGAGGTGTAGGACTCCACTTTCATGGATTCAGGACGAGAATCCGAAGACATTGGGATCGGATTTTGTTGAAGACACCGAGGATCAGGTGAGGCTGATCAGAGACAGTATGTTAGAGGCGTAGAGCAGACAGGCTAAGTATTATGATACCCGGCATCGTCAGGTGGAGTTTTAGGTGGGAGACAGAGTGTTTTTGAAGATCTGACCCATGCATGGAGTTTCACGGGTGTGTGGTCGGAGGAAGAAGCTCAACCCTAGATATATGGGCCCTTACAGGATCCTGGAGCGGATCGGGGCCCTACTCTATAGGCTGGAGTTGCCACCAGAGCTGGCAGCTCTGCACAACGTGTTCCACATTTCTTTGCTGAGGAGGGCTCTACTACGCCGAGAGCAGCAGATTTTGACCACCGAAGGGCCGGTAGCTTCAGACCAGTCTATTCACTTGGATTCAGTTCGGATCGATGATAGAGGAGTACGGATCTTGCATCGCAAGAAGGTTCCGTTAGTCAAAGTTCTGTGGAGGAACCATGGCCAGTAGGAGCATATCTGGGAACCGCAGGACCTAATGTGACAAAAGTATCCAGAGCTGTTAAGTCATGTATACCTCACAACCTATCAAGATGTTCAAGTTACTTTCCTATTTTAATCTAGTAGGACTAAAATTTCATATGTATGGGCTAAACTTTTGTTTATTGGGGTCTAGACGTTGTCAATTTGGTGAATTAGTCATAGATGTGAGTTTTCCTTTTAAACCTCACTTAGCAAACATGGCGTCGTGATGTAATCTTTCACTTCTCATGGGATGTTACAATTTTCTTTCTCTCCAATAGGAGTCCCCGTAGGCTTAACCTTGATTTCGGGGACGAAATCTTTGTTTTGTTTATTGGGATTTGTAACATCTCATTTCCAACTAGACCCCTAAGAGTGGTTTTGATCATGACCAGGTCATGACAAAGCCCTAGGGAGCTAAAAAGGGCCAGGTAATCAAAGGCCAAGGTGAGAATCACCTTGGTCTGCCTATGACACAACCTCATCACCAAACCTAGAGTTTGACCTTAAGGCTTCACCATGACTCCATGACCCCACCATAACACCACTAACATATTAGAGGACCCACTAAAGCCTTAAGAGTCCATTAGAGTCAACCCAAGGTGACCAATTTGACCTAGGACCACCATAGGCCTAAATTAGGGAAGGTGCCCTAACAAAGGGCAGTTGGCCTCTAATTTTCCCAACCAACCTTGCCCAGGTCTTTCTAGACCTAAAGTGGTTTCAATGGGTCACCAAGGATACATTGGGTTCAGTCCTAGAGGCCAAGTTGACCCAAGTCAACTCTAGCCCCAAAGTGGTCAAAGTGTCCTTACTAAGGGTCAAGTGACCTCCAAGGTGCCAAGTCAACCCTACCCAGACCTACCTAGACCCTAATAGGGGCCAATGAGTCAATAAGGATCCATTGAGGTCAACCCAAATGGTCATGTTGACCAAGGTCAACTCTACCCAAGGTCAAGTCATACCCTAGCCCAACTGGGCTAGCCCAAGCTCAAGCCCCCTCATGTGGCTTAATAAGAATAAAATTTGTGTGAGTGGGCTGCCTTTAGACCACAAGGTTGACTAAGTCAACTTGGTGACTAGGAGAGAGAGAGAATGAGCTCCACCTCATTTTAATGGAGGAGAGAGAAATGGGAAGGAAGAAGAGGATTGTAGGGGGCGGCCAAAAGGAGGCCAAAGGCCACCTTTAATGGCAGGATTCAACTCCCCTAGGGAAGGGGAGAAGTTTCCAGTCAATTCCCGGCCACCAAGGGCCAGGTTCAGCCTCCTCCTCCTAACCCGAGCCCAAGCTTTCAATGGCATTAATGGCCATTGAAGCTCTGGCCTCTCCCCTTCTCAATTGACCTTTTAAACACCACCAGTGGCCCAAGAGGAAGATTTCTCGGCCCTTTACTGAAGAATTCAAGCCCTCCCACTATACCATTACAGAAGCTTAGCGTCATCATCGTCAGCCATGGTGTCCCGCCGCTCCTCTCGCCTTCAGGCCGTCGGAAAGGTCCTCCTCCTCTCCTTACTTCATGGGTAGATCTTAGGACTGGCTAGGTTCAAGGTTCGGGCTCAATTGAGCCCGATCCAAGTTCTCTTTTTCATGGTTTTCGGCCGAAAATCGGCTTGGTATAATCGTCGGAATAGGCGTCTCCGGCGGCCGTGCCGCAGGCTGGGGGTAGCCCCCACCTCCCCGAAGGTGGTGGTGGCGGTGGTCGGCCGAGGAAGTGGACGGGTGGCCGGGAAACCAGCCCGCAATGTTGCCCAGGCACGGGCAATCGTGGTCGTTGGCCTATTGTAGAAGATGACGGGCAACCCTTGGATTTGCGCCAAGATCCGTGCGGCAAGATGCATAGCAATTAATTAATATTGATTTATTCATTTTTCTATCACAATATTTACAGTAGATGGTTTTAATTTTTAAAAATATTTAGGGTCCTCTGGTTGGAAAACGTTTAACATGAAAGTTGTATCCCTATGGGTCTACTTTAATCAAAAATAAATTTGGACCCATTTGGACTTCTGGTTTGGCCAGGGCACCCATTTTAGTGTGGCCTATACTTAGGGCTAACCTGAGGTTCAAATGGGTTCCCACCCTTTATCCCTTGTCCAAATGGAGTGAAATTTGGATAGGGGGCCAAATTTTAACCATATCTAGACCCTGCCCAAAAATGGGAATTTTGGGGAACAATTTTTCTATAGTTTTGTAAATAATTCAATTTCTCTAGGGTAAATTAATTTAGGGGTCAAATGAATTCCAAACTCATCTAAATTTTGGTGGATGATGCATGGGGTAATATTAACCTTTGTTTAAAATTTTATTACATTTGAAGGAGGTTTGAATTGAAATCTTGCAAACCCTAGTCTTGCCATAATAAGGGTAATTTGGTCCAAATGCTCTTTTGGTGTTAAAGTGGCCCAATCACCTCAACAGAGGCCTATTTTTGGGCCACTGATTTAATGTGGTTTGTAACACCCTCCTGTTGGATTTGGGGTGGTTTAGGATTGGGTAGCCCTAGAACCCTAGGGTAGGTCCCTTGATGGGGATTTTTAGGGTTTGATGTTCATGGGGTCAAATGACCTTGTAATGACTTGAAAATTGGTGAAGAGGGCCGTAGGGTTAGTATAGTAGCCTGGTTAAAATTTTAGGGAATTTGGAAGTCTTAAACCTCCTCAAAACCCTAACCCTAGTTTTAGGGTAGAAGCTCAACTATGAAAACACAGTCACTAAACCATAGTCAAAAGTTGTGGAACTTGGGTAGAGTAAGTTTTAGACTAGGTAGAATCCTTAGTAATTTTATTAAAATTTTATGAATTATATTTCTATTACTTTATTTGTTAGATATCAATTTGCCCAAACTAGTGTTTTAATAAATTTGATTACTCTGTTCATTTGAATCTTATGAAACTTGGTCAGCAAATGACATAGATCTAAATGAATATCCCTGAATTTTTTTACAATTTTTAGTTGATTATATCTAATACTTCTTTCACAAGTTTCAAAAAAGGCAATAATGGTCAATAAATCATTTAGAGCAAATTACATTCTTTAAAATTAAGAAACCTGGCCAATGATGTTTTCCGATAAATATCTAGTTGTAGAATTTTATTCATGATTTTTAGGAGAATATTTACAATACTTGCTTTACAAACATAGCTTTTTGAGATTTTGGTAATTATTTATTCTAGAGCTCAATACCCATTGAAGAATTATAAAATTTGGCCACTGATATTTTTAGAATAGTATCTGCTCTAGAAAATTAATAAATAATTTTTGGATGATTATTTACTGCACTTACTTCATTAATGAAAGGAAATAATATTTATTATCAAAATTAAATTAGAGCCCTTAAATTACTGGAAAAATTGTTATATCTTGGATTTACTGTTAAATGGTTGTTTAGAATTTATCATGATTTTATGAAGATTTATTAATACCTGAAAAGTGCACTTCATGTTCAATTGGTAGCTCTTGGAACACTTAAGGAAATTAATTAAATATCAGAATAATTAAGAAAATTATAATTCTCTGGATTTAGTCTATTTGTGTCAGGATAAGTCTCCAGGAAATAATTTAGGGCATTTGGATAATTATTTGGATTATCTTCTATCCGGTTCGACATATAGCCTATGATTGTCTGCACTTAGCAAATCGTTAAATTTGCAATAGGATATGATTCGGGATAGTTGTTGGAGTTAGTCATTTTGCTGGGTTTGATAGATGTAGATGATTTCACCATAGAAATATGGAAAGAGTAGTGAGAAGTGGTTTGGCTAGAGTTTAGAGGTGCTCGGGTTCGACGAAAGATCGTCTTTCCCGAGGGGAGGAAGAGTCAAAATCATCCTAGGATTAGCCTACTGTAACATGAGAAGGGAATGGGTAAAGGGGATCAACCAATAACAATAAGTGCCTTGTGAAAGGAAACGATGGGCTTCAGCTACCATCATTGTTCCTAGTGCCCTTTGAGAGCCCTTCACGGGGTATGCCGGGGGCAGTCCTGGGTTAACGTAAACTTTACTAACAAACAGAAAGAGTAACTTAGTAATTAGGGTTCCACATTTCACAAACACCATTAGCATAGGAAGATTGTTGGGAGCTTCGGCTCGGCTAGTTTTGGGACGGACAGTTTGGTCCGGAGAGCTTCGGCTCAGATAGTTAAGAGATAAACATTTTGGTCCGGGGAGCTTTGACTCGATTAGTTAAGAGACGGACGGAATGGTCCAGGGAGCTTCAGCTCGATTGGTTTGATACGTTAAATATTGCATGTGCATAAAAAGGAAAGAAAAAGGTGGTGGGTCTTCGGTATTAGAGGGTCGATGCACCGACGCCAATACGCTAACTCGACAAGTGTGGCTAGCACTTCGGCAACAGAAGTCCGGTGCGCCAGCCAGCAAGAGTACGCAGGAGTTCTCTTTGTGCACCAAGCGTTGAGGCGTACGATAGGTCTGACCAGTAGTGCTTTACTGTTTTATAGGTGGGCGAGGCCCAACCCACCGCTTCCGTCTGCCACTACGGAGGTATCCTGGGAGGTAACGGCTCCGAAAGGGGGAACTAAAGGTCTGTGTGCACAGAGTCGGGTGTGTGCGTTGCACTTGCATGTTCCATCATACCCACTAGCATGTCATAGCATAATCAATTCATTTAACCCCTGACACCTAAGGTATAAGTGGAATGGGACGCTTATACATTAGGACTTGCAAAATGACCCATTGGTCTATAAGCTTGTGTAGGCAAGCTTATAAATTAAGGTCAATTTTGATATATATATATATATATACTACTGTTTAATAACCGACACCACAACGTATAAATTGGTATGAGACTTTTTATACGATGGGAGCCTTGCAGAAGATCCCTTGGCTTATGTGTTTCCGCACATAAGTTAAGGTTACCTTTCCTATTTTCTGTTACTGTCATAATTGTTATAGAATTACTAGCATAGGTCCGCTGTCATCTACTTTTTGTTTGACTTTTTCTCCACCTACATGTCCTTTCCTTTCTTCCTCTCCGCTCGGTGCCTAGGAGCCATGGGGGAAGGGGTGGGGGATGATAGGAGTTAGTTTTATAGACTAACGGTTTTCGGACCACATCATTTAGGGGATCGTGGAGCCCAGCATGGAGGAGCAGCCCTGGAGGTCGACCCGTTTGGAGATAGGGTAGTCTAGCTCAGGAGTTCAGACAGCTGGGACTGTGAGTCCCTTACCTTAGTATTATTTTATTTTGCTTCCGCTTGAGTGATTTGTAGTGAGGACATGATGTACCAGGCATAAGCCCGCATTTTAGTACTCTGATATATTATTCTGTGGACACTCCCTTCATGGATATTTTTATTACTCTGATGTGATTTTATTGTGGACTTATGACTAGAGTTTTACTACACTTTGTGTTTACTCTACTATTGCTGCTTTTCTGTGATCGAATCGGCAGACAGAATCAGCATTTCGCGATGATAAACCTTAAGGGCGTGAAGGTGTCACCGCAAAGCGACGGTTCTAGGCCTAAGACCCCGGTGTTTTAAAAGAAAAAAAATGGGGTCTTACAGTTGCGAACCCAGCGTGGCGAGTGGTCCCCTACCGGATTTCCTAGATATGGCGAGATCTCAGGGTCTACTCACGGGTACGAGTCTTAACATGCATTTTAACGACAAGTTCTATCCTAACGAGGTTTCTCAAGGAGGAGAGCTCGCGGGCGCGTGCACCACAGAAAGACGGTTCAAGAGAAAGAAGATAGAGAAATCAATTTTCATTAAGTATAATCTTGTTGCAAAAAGGGAGCTCACCTTAGCGAGGTTACAAAAAGGGAGAGGGAAGAGAATTACACAAAAGAAAGGAAAAGGGAGGGGTCAGCTCTCTCATCCTCCCTCGGATTGGCGATCTTTGCCCGCTCCTCCAGAGGATCGCCCTTGTAATTCTTCCCGAAGAGCAGATCGAATCTATCTTCCTTCTCGCTGGGCAGCGTGGGCGGGAACAGGCTCGGCATGAGGTCTCTAACCGTGACCTCCTCGCATCCCTCCACCAACACCCACATATCCTTCATGATCTACAGGGTGCATTCGGCAAATTCGATCGAGTTGACCCGCAGCCTTTCCATGACCTCAGCCTCGCCGAAGATCCTCGGGCTCTTGTATGGGAAGGGGGCTCACTGCCTCCTGGAGGGAGGAAGGAATCCACCTGGTGGATGATTTCTCCATGGAGCCCCTATTTTCCTTGCTCAGCTTTGCATTCTTCCCCTCCAGCTCGGTGGCGCGAGCCTTTAGCTCGGTGGCGCGAGCTTCCATGGTGATGGAGTGAGCACAGAGCTGGTTGTTTTCTTCCTCCAGCCCGATGGCGCGAGTCCATATCTCCCTAGTGGCCTCGACATCCTATGAGGCAAAAACGGGTAAGAAAATCTAAGGCGGAGAAATTCCAAGTAAAAAAGAGAAAGAGGTGATCAGTGCTTACCAGCCCGCCAATGCCTTTGGTGAGCAAATACTCAGCAATGTCAAGCCTCCTCTCCAGGTCGACGACCTTGTCATGGGCAACATCATGCTTCTGCTCACCCTTCTGTAGGAGGTGGCTGAGGTTGAAGCCGCAACAGACCACCATGTGGTGCAGCTCTAATTCCCGCATGTGGGCCTGCAAGCCCTCGTGGCAAGGTTGGCGCAGGGTCATGCGCTTGTAGGCCGCAACATCCTCGTGCCCATAGAGGCCGAAGCCGAGCACGTAGGCATGACCGGAAGATAGCTGGCGGTCAGTCCAGGAGGGTTGTAGGGTGGAGATGGAGATCCGTTGGGCCGACTCGTCCCATTAGACCACGGGCTCGCCAGCCGAATCTTTCCACCTCCCCCCAAGGCCAAAGAGGGGGTGACTCTTCGGAGGACCTGGATCGTGGGTCGGGGTCTTCTTGACGCAGGAGGAGCAGAGGGCTCGTCTCCCTCTTGCCCTTTGTCAGTTGTATCCTTTAGCTGGCTCTCCGATGATCCATCCGGGGAGGGCTCGGGCGAGCTCATGTATTTTGGTTTTTTATGTTGTCTCGCCCGAGAAACCACCACCGCCTTCAACTTCTTCTGCGGCGGATGACGGTGAGGCGATTTAGACCCCGCGTGGTCAACCCGCTTCTTGCTAGATGAAGGCTTGGACGATGATGGCTCATCTCGACAGGCGGCTGCAGCCGCTTTCTCGCAAGCGAGGGAGTCAGGGAGTAGCCCCGAGTCCACGAAGGGCGGGTTTTCGGGGACCAGCCGCTCCCCTGCAGAGAAAACTTGTCAGAAAAATTCTATTGTTTTGACGAGCTCGGAAAGGGGAAAAGTATGAAGTATACCTTCACCGGGATGGACGAGGAGGAGCGAGTCGAGGCCCCTTCGGATAAAGACGACCTCGAAGTCTTTGTGGAGGAATAACTTGTGGAGCTTGGCATCATTGCCAGAGACGGTGGTGGGTCGGTATACCTCCTCGCCCTTTTGCTGTGGCGAGTAGGGGATGTTGTCGAGGTCGCCCTTGATGAAAACGATCTTTGTCATCCAATTATGATACTTGTTCGCGATCTCGCAAACTGAGAGGTCTAAGTTGTTAGCCTAAATCACCTAGAGGGGGGTGAATAGGTGAAATGCGTGTCAAATGCGGAATTAAAAGCTAACACAGCACACATCAAGCAATCACAGACGACAAGAGATTTATAGTGGTTCCCCAACCTTGGGTACGTCAACTTTCCTCACCGATCTAGCAAATCACTAGACTCGGCTACTCCACTATCTCGGATCAAAATGATCCTACACCTCGAAACCACGTTCCTACAAAACTCGATCCAACTGGATCTACAAAACTCGGAAGAAAAGGTCTTCCTACTAATCTCGGAGAAAATCTCCTACAATGAAACTTGGTTTGAAAAATAAAATACAACCAATAATAAAATCTCAGATCTGGATCTTGACAGTCTTCTTCTTTAAGAACTTTGGCTTGATCAGAAAAGGTTGAAGACAACTTGAGAGAGAGATCCACGAATCTGAAAACTAGAATCACCTCGATCGAGAAGATAGATCTGAAATCTTTGAGGCTCGGCGAGATCGGGTGATTCACTTTTGTCTGGATCGCTGGAGAAACAATCGTTGAAGACAGAGATCGGCGATCCAGAACTTCTTCTTCCGTGAACGTCAATGGCGGCGTGAGAAATTAAGGTTCACGGACTTTCTTTTTCTTTCGTAAAATGAATATCTCTGTAATCTCTTTTTTAGTCAAATCTGAAAGGACCTATTTATAGGTGGACTCCAACGGTCATAATCTTAATTAGGGATGACATGTGGACCAATCAGAAATAACCGATTCAAAATACACATGGCGAAATTGTACTTAGAGAAATTCTGGAATAATGGATATACTATACTCGAGTTAGAGACAAGATATACTCGAGTATGAGAAGTTAGATACTCGAGTGGCAATGAGAAGTATACTCGAGTATAAGAAGAGAAATCTACTCGAGTGAAACTTAAACTACTCGAGTATCAGAAAAGAACTTACTCGAGTGAAAGGGAACTACTCGAGTATCAGAGTAAATACTCGAGTAATATGACTTAAGAGAATTTTCTTTAGACAGAGAAGGAAGAACTACTCGAGTGAAAGAGTTGAAGACACTCGAGTGAAGGGAAAGAAATTACTTGAGTATGTATAGAAAGTTACTCGGGAAACCATTCACTTACTCGAGTATGAAAATCAATTACTCGAGTATAAGAAACACTTACTCGAGTATGAAAAGCAGTTACTCGAGTATAAGAAACACTTACTCGAGTATGAAAAGCAGTTACTCGAGTATAAGAAACACTTACTCGAGTATGAAAAGCAGTTACTCGAGTATAAGAAACACTTACTCGAGTATGAAAAGCAGTTACTCGAGTATAAGAAACACTTACTCCAGTATGAAAAGCAGTTACTCGAGTATTAATACTTGAACTTACAGAGAAGAAAAGAAATGGATCTACTCGAGTATGATATATGATTTACTCGAGTGACTAAGTCACTTACTCGAGTATGAAAGGAACCTACTCGAGTGATTAACTAACTACTCGAGTATTAAGTCTGATACTCGAGTATGATATATAATTTACTCGAGTGACAAAGTAACTACTCGAGTATTGAGTCTGATACTCGAGTATGAAAAGAACTTACTCGAGTGACTAACTAACTACTCGAGTATTAAGTCTGATACTCGAGTATGAAAAGGACTTAGAAATATTTTTCTGAGGAAATTAGCTTCAATGCATCTGTCCATCAATCCAAGTGCATGAATGAGAAGTGTATCCCAATAGAGAGGCTATACATGGGACAACACTTTGAATCACACAATGAGGGATTACATTGCATGGTCCTGTGTTTGGTGACCCATTATAGACTGACATTGGTCTACACTTGGCAATGAGAACCTGCACACATACAACTCAAACACGCCATCAAATACATCTTAATTCATCTTAGTTCAAGGTCTGACCTCCTACAAATCTGAGGTATTGTGGAGACAAGTCCCAACAATCTCCCCCTATTTGTAGATGTCAGCACCCTTTAAACTAAGGTGAATTACTTAGAGTAAAAGAACAACATACATATAAAAAGAGAATAAGCTGATGCTAAAGCAGGGTAAACAAAAACATTGCCATAATCAGAATTAAATATATATATATATATAGAAATGTTTTAAACAAATCAAAGGTCCATTTCCACACTCTCATATCAACTCAAGAAGGGGCTTCTTTGTTCATCCTTTCTCTCTTCATCTCTTGCCTCTCTAGGTAACTGAAAGGTTTAGGAAAGTAAGTCCTGGGCCTAGGAGGAGGAGCTGGGTTGTTGTGCCCCCAATTCCTGTCATGGATCCTGATCTTTATCTGAGATGCTTCATAGGCTTTCCATTCTGAATAACTGTAGTGGTTATCTCTGTTCTCACCAAGATCTGTCACTAACCTAAAGGTATCAAGAATTAGAGACTTAGAGGTAGGACTCCACACTTCAGCATGTACAACAGGTGGTCTACCTTCAGAAGCTGGCTCTTTCCTGGGTGCAGAATGGCTGGCAGAAGCGCCGTCACCATATTTTCTTTTCTTCTTTGAGGGACCTTGAGAACTTTGTGGAAAATCATCTTGCCATGTCTTAGAATAGGATAGGGGAGGCTCAGTCACATCACCCTCAGGTCTGGGTGAGAAGACTGGCACACCTCCTTGAAAGGTTGCTTGAGCTGAATCATCTGCTGGAGGCTGTTCTGCAAGAGGATCTAGATGTTGAGGTATGATGGAGGGGTTCAGTTGAAACTCAGGGAAGTTCTGATTATGCAGCAAGACAACAGTGTCATAGGTATAAAATTTTACAGACTGGAGCTGGGAAAGGATAGATTCTTTCAATCCTTTTACAAGATCACTTACAGCATCTTGAGATTGGGTAGATAGTTGTTTAATTTGAGCTTCAGCTTGTTCAGATAGCTTTTCAACTTGTTCTTTTACGATCTTCTCCCCCTTGCTGATATCTATGGATAGCTGGGCAATTGCTTCATCTCTGAAGGTGCTCACTTCATTACATACTTTCACAACATTAGTTTCAGCTCTCTCATCTAGCTTGAGCTGATTGTGAGCTACTGTCTCTGCCTGATTTCTCAGCTCACCTATGCTTGTGATGGTGTGATCTATTGTTTTGCCTCCAATATTGAACAGCTGCTTGAGTGTGTCAGTGTTTGCCTGAATTTCAGCAAAGCCTCTGCTCATCTCCTTTTCAAGAGCAGAGACCTTGGAGGTGACTGACTGCAGAGAGGCATCAAAGTAATCTCTCTGTTCTTTGAGCATAAGCTCAATCTTGCTTAGAAGATCTGAAGAGGAAGAAGAAGAAGGGGCTGAGGTTGATGCAGGGACTGAGGGAGCAGGAGTATTCCAAGGGGGATCTCTTCCACAATCACTGAGCTCACAGCTCTCTTGGTTGGAATTATCTCTATGGAATCACAAGGGTCAGTGAAGGAGGGGAGAGAGAAGTCAAGTGTCCTCAGAGGAGGGTCAACAGGTTCTGGGGAATCCTCCTCATCATCGGACAGGATGATATCATCATGAAGATCTGCTGCTGCTAAGGGAGAGTGAGCAGGGGATGGAGAAGGTTCTGCTGCAGGGGTCTGTTCTTCTATTAGCTCAGGTTCTTTATCATGACTTACAGTATCTGCTGGAGGAGGGGAACTGGTATCTCTCAGTTCTTCAATCATGCTGGCTATGTCTGCAGCTGATGATAGAGGCTCCTCCTGAACCTGGGTTTCTGGCTGACTTAGAGCTTCTGAGGATATCTGGAGATCTGGAAAGGATGATGGAGAAGGATCTCTGACAGTGTGGACTGGTAGTTCTGAAGTCTGTACCTGAGGGGTGGATGAGGCAGGCTCCCCCTCAATTACTGCACCCAGAGTGTCAGCAATTTGATGTTGAGGAGGAGATGGAGTCCTGATCATAGCCTGATTTCTGGGAGCATCTGTTGCTTGTGAGGCCTTAGAGGTTTGAGCAGTGTTCTGAAGCTTTATCTCATATCTTTGTATAGAGGAGAGAGTAACCTTTTTCATGTGATGGAGGGGAATACCTTTGGAGAGGTCAAACACTTGAGGATTTATCTCATGGAGAAGGAGAGAGATGATCCTTGCAAAATTTGGTTGCTTGACGCTTCCCTGAATCTTTTCCAGTAACATCATTCCAAACTGGAACTTTTTCCTGCAGACTATGGCTTGCATGATGGTAAACATGTTGTGTGAGATTTCTCTGATCGAGTAGGTCTTGCATAGGATAACTTTTGAGATTACATCAATTAAGAACTTCCCTTCTCTGTTGCAATCGGCCCGGCTGAAAGTATCACATTCTGGATCCACTCCACAGTATAGAACAGTCCGGTCGGAATCTTCAGGAGTTAGGTCGTCTTTTTCATCGACTACAGGGAGTCGGAGCAAGGTGGACATTGAGGTTTTATCGAGACGGATCTTGATCCCACTGACCTTTGTTTTCAGAACTTTCCCATTCCTTTTGAACTTTAGGTTTCTGTAGAATTCTTCAACTGCGGGGATTATTGCTCTGCACGGCGTCTGGAGGAGGAAAGTTAATCTGGCGGTGTCTAACAAGATCAGGAGGTTGCGAAAGTCATCGGAAAGGTCGGCAATGCCCTCTGGGACGAGTTCGGAGCCTATTCCGATTTTCGAGGAAGGAGGTGCCATCTGCGATTCGGAAAGCTTGCGGCGAAGGAAGACGAAGAACAGTGATTTTGGGAATACGAGAGGTCGGCGGCTACTCGAGTGAATGAGAAGTGGAAAGGATTTTTCGTTTTGTATATATATATAAGTAATCCTAATTTAGGTTTAAGAATAATTTAGTATACAGTCATACCTGTATGAGGCGGCAAGCGGCTCGGTGCGAATAGAAGATTTTGAATTCCAGAAAGTTCAAGTACTCGAGTAGAAGATGGCAGCATACACGAGTATTAGCCGTTTACTTGTGTAAGTCTAACTATGCTCGAGTCTCTAATACTTGAAGGAATTTCCCTGACAGATTTCTATTGCCACTGAAAACTGTACCTCTGAGCAGCCAACACTACTGATATCTTCTTAATCTTGAGAGTCCATCACTGGTCTTCTTTGTTGAGCATTCCAAGCTCAGTTTTGAAGAACAAGAATTTGGACTCGTCCAGCGGCTTGGTGAATATATCTGCAACTTGCCTGTCTGTGGAGACATATTGTAGATCTATGTCTCCATTTTCCACATGCTCCCGGATGAAATGATAGCGAAGCTCTATGTGCTTGGTCCGGCTGTGGGAGACTGGGTTGTTGGCTATTGCTATAGCGCTGGAAGAGTCACAGAACAAGGGAATGTTCTGGAACTTCATGTTGTAGTCTTCAAACTGATTCTTGATCCATAGGAGCTGTGCACAACAGCTGCCTGCAGAGATGTACTCTGATTCAGCCGTTGAGATGGCTACACAGTTCTGTTTCTTACTGCTCCAGGAAATGAGTCTCCTTCCGAGAAATTGGCAAGTCCCGGAGGTACTTTTTCTGTCATCTTTGCTACCTGCAAAGTCTGCATCTGAAAATCCAATTAGTTCACTATCATTACTTCTTGGGTACCATAAGCCAAGATTTGGTGTACCTTTGAGGTATCTCAAGATTCGCTTTGCAGCGATGTAGTGAGATTCCTTAGAGTTCACCTGAAATCTAGCACATACACATGTTGAGAACATTATATCTGGTCTACTTGCAGTGAGGTAGAGCAAGGACCCAATTATGCTTCTGTACTTGGTTTCATCAAAAGGTTTCCCTTTCTCATCCTTGTCCAGAGACATAGCTGAGGCCATTGGAGTCCTCATAGAGGTTGCATTCTCCATTCCGAATTTCTTAAGTAGCTCTTTGGTGAACTTGGTCTGTGAGATGAAAATTCCATCCTCAGATTGTTTCACTTGAAGCCCTAAGAAATACTTCAGCTCTCCCATGCTGCTCATTTCAAACTTCCCTTGCATAAGTTTAGAGAACTTTTTGTAGAGGCTGTTATCTGTAGAGCCAAAAATAATGTCGTCGACATAGATTTGCACTAGCAAAATCTTGCCTTTTATTTCCCTAAGAAATAATGTCTTGTCTATCTTTCCTCTTGTGAACTTGTTCTCAAGAAGAAAGGTAGACAGCGTCTCATACCAAGCTCGAGGAGCTTGCTTAAGACCATATATTGCTTTTTGCAATAAGTATACATAATTAGGATGGGTTGAATCAACAAAACCTGGCGGTTGCTCTACGTACACTTCTTCCTTTATGTCACCATTCAGAAAGGCGGACTTTACGTCCATCTGATAGACGGTAAAGCCCTTAAGTGCAGCGTAGGCAAGAAATAGCCTGATCGACTCCAGTCTTGCTACTGGAGCATAAGTCTGGTCGAAGTCGATTCCTTCTTCTTGACGATATCCCTTGGCGACAAGTCTGGCTTTATTCTTTATAATTGTTCCATCTTCGTCCATCTTGTTTCGGTAGACCCATTTTGTCCCGATGACATTCTTGTGCTTGGGTCTAGGAACAAGTGTCCAGACTTTGCATCGTTTGAACTGATTCAATTCTTCTTCCATGGCTAGAATCCAGGATGCGTCGGAGTTGGCTTCCTCAAATTTCTTTGGTTCAACCTGTGAGAGAAAACTTAAGTGTAAATTCTCGTTAGTTGTACCTCGACGAGTTCTGACGCCATCCCGAGGATCTCCTATTATTTGGTCAACAGGATGATCTTTCAAGTGTCTGAACTCTAAAGTCCTTGCATCTGGGATCTCTTCAGCCACTGGAGTTGCATCTTCAGCTGGGATGTCTTCTTCATCTTGATCATCCACCTCTCCAATGATGGTTGTAGAGGGGATCTTGATGAATGTCTCACCTTTATCTTCACTAGGTTCATCCAAGCTAAGTTCTTTCAACTTTGTACCTGCATCTAAAATAGGCACACTAGACGAGTTGCTTTGCAACAGACTCGTCTCATCAAATACAAGATGTATCGACTCTTCCACCACCAGAGTTTTTCTATTGAAAACTCTATAAGCCTTACTATGGCTACTATATCCTACAAAAATACCTTCAAAGCTTTTCTCGCTAAACTTTGTAGTGTGATACTTGCCATTGTTAAGTACGAAGCACTTACAGCCAAAGATTCTAAAGTATGAAATGGTTGGTTGCCTGCCTTTTAGAAGTTCGTAAGGAGTCTTATCATGGTTCTTGTTGATGAGTGCTCGATTTTGCACGTGACAAGCGGTGTTGACGGCTTCAGCCCAGAAATACTTCGGAAGTGAGGCATCACTTAACATGGTCCGACAAGCCTCTATGAGTGTTCTGTTCCTTCTCTCAGCTACTCCATTTTGCTGTGGAGTGCGAGGAGAGGAAAACTCATGAAAGATACCTTGACTTTCACAAAATTCTGTCATGGCTCCAGATTTGAATTCCGTTCCATTGTCACTTCTGATTTTGACTACGGAACAGTTGTATTCATTCTGGATCTGCCTCACAAAATTAGTGAAAATACCGAAGGTATCTGACTTGTGTTTCAGAAAGAACACCCACGCAAAGCGCGAGTAATCATCCACAATAACCAACGTATATTCCTTACCTCCCAAACTTCTAACCTGTAGTGGACCAAACAAGTCCATATGGAGAAGCTGCAAACTTCTATTGGAATCCTTGCCTATTATGCTTTTAAACGAACTTCTTGTTTGCTTGCCTTTGATACAAGCGTGACAAGGACTGTCCGTAACGCACTTGACATTAGGTGCATCACGCACTAAGTTTTGAGAGAATAATTTATTAATAGTTTTGAAATTAATATGTGCTAGTCTCTTGTGCCATTGGTCAGCAAGAGATGCACTACTTTTTGCCAAAAGACACACTGGTGTCGAGGAGTCTATACAAATAAAATTTAAACGGAAAATATTTCTGCTTCGAGTGCCTGATAAAATAGTTTCCATATTGTTAACCGATTTTATCAAACACTTGTCAGCATGAAATTCAACTACGTATCCTTTGTCGCATAGTTGGCTTATGCTAATGAGATTGTGTTCCAACCCTTCAACATAGGCTACATCCGAAAAGGATACGCTACCGTTAGAAATCATACCATAGCCTTTAGTGATTCCTCGATCTGAACCTCCAAAGATGACCTTTGGTCCGTTGCAGACTGAGGTGTAATTCTGTAGTAGGCTCCTTGTCCCGGTCATATGCCGAGAGCATCCACTGTCCAAGTACCAGATTGGCGTTTTGGTGGCCTTTGGACATACCTGCAATTACAATCATTTAGCCTTAGGAACCCAAACAAGTTTGGGTCCTTGGTCTCGAGTTAGAATACTCCCCCTACGAGTATTAGCCTCATGAGTGGTCACTTTCACGTTGCTAACTTTAGGGGTTGCAGCATTTTCAGGATTGAACCAACAATCACTAGCAAAATGACCAATTCTGCCACAGCACCAACAGTTGAACCTGTTGTATCTTTGCCTTGTGTAGTCCTGCTTGACTTTCTGGAATGAAGGTCTAGCAGGAGCTTTACTCTTGGAGGAAGAGGCTTCATGATGATGGCAGTTACATGAGGTCTTCTCCTTCATAGGCTTTTCTACAATGGGTTTTACTTTTGGTGTCTTTTTGAAATTATGACCATGAGCATAAGGTCCATAGCTTTGAAGCTGAATCTCCTCATAAGATGCCTTGAAGACACTCTCGCCAAAGTTATGAGGACGAGTCCAACCTTGGTATCTTGACTTAGGCTTCTCAGGGATCGGCCTAGAAAAGTGTCCGTAGGTGGACTCATAATCGAGTTCGTTCGTGGGAAAGATAACTTTCTTGAACACAACAGGTTCCAAGGGAGCTTTCCCTTTTTCTTCAGCTAGAGCCTTCCGGGCAGCCTTATTCTTTCTCTTGGCCTTGTTTCTCCTAGAGGATTTACTAGAAGAGACAATGTGGCCTAAACCAGCACCCTTGGCCTTAGCAGAGAATTCAGCAACGATTGGAAGAACTGTCTTAGGCTTAGAGAAACTCTCAACAAGCTTCTTTTCAGCCTCGAGTTGTCGTTCCAATTCTTTGATGATTTCCTCTTTAAGGTCGATGTGCTTGAGAGCTTTATTGTATTCCTCCATAGCTACATTGAGGTTCTCTTGAAGAGAGTTAGTCTTATCGACTTCTTCTCTCAAGCTGCTCTCACTAGCTCGTAGAGTATTTATCTCTTTGGCTTGAGTTTTCATTAATCTACGACATTTTTCGTAAGCGGTGAGTAACTCCTTATACTGACCCATGAGCTCAGATTCATCTTCAGAGGAATATCCCTCTTGCTCATTGTCATCATCAGAATCAGAGAGAGGAGTGTGAGATTTTACCTCCCCAGTAAACTGGGGGACTTGTTCATCATCTGAATGAGCCATGAGCCCAAAGTAAGCTTCCTCTTCTTCACTCGACTCAGATGAGTCAGAGTCACTGAGAGTTTTGCTCTTCTTGGCTACTAAGCTTTTCTCTTTCCTGTTCGTATGGTGTGAGGATTTCTTTTCCTCTCTTCTTCCACCCTCTTTCTTTTTATGAGGGCAATCGGCGATGACGTGACCTGGCTTATTGCAACAATAACAAATGATGTCAGTTGAGATCTGTTTGTTCTGTTTAGAATTATACCTATCATGGCTGCTTGAGCCTTTCTTCCGATGATCACCGTCATGTCGTGATCTTCTATATGAGGCGTCCTTGCCTCTCCATTGCTTCTTCTTGTTCAAAAACTTCTTGAACTGCCTTGAGAGTAGGGAGAACTCTCCATCAGATAGTTCTGAGCCAGATGAGCTGGGCTCAGATGATTCTTCTTCATCAGCCTCAGGAACTGGGGCAGGAGAGCTAGCCTTTATCTTCCTTGAGCTGTCTGCCTTTAGAGAGACAGATTTCTCCTTGGATGCAGACCTGCTTGTCTCTTCTTCAGCTTTTCTTGAGTTGATTTGCAGCTCGTAAGACATAAGCTTTCCGAACAGATTCTGCGGGTCCGTCTCAGCTAACTTTCCAAACTCCCGAATGGCACATACCTTATTGTCCCATTCCTTGGTTAGGGATCTTAAGAATTTGTCATTGAGTTCCCCGTTGGTGAAGACACGTCCATAAACTCTTAGGCCATTTACTATCTTGAAGAAGTTCTCAAAAGTGTCAGCTATGGCTTCCTTATGACCCTGCCTGAAGGCTTCATATTTCTGGTTCAGTAGGGATCTACGATCATCCCTCGCTTCCTCTGTACCTTCCATTAGAGTCACTAGGGATTGCACATCTCCTTGGCAGACTGGCAATGAATCAGATTCTGCAGCATTGAGTCATCGACTGCACTTGCTATAATATTTTTAGCTTTCTTGTCCAAAGAGACAAGTGCAATCTCATCCTTATCTAGATCCATCAACTTCTTGGGAACTTGCTTAGTGGGATCTATGGTGGAAGTAGTCATAGGAATGTGAGGACCTTCTTCAACAATCATGAAGATCCGGGGATCTACTGCTTCCATGAAGAACTTTACTCTTTCCTTCCACATAGGAAAATTGTTCTTGGTGCAGATAGGGAGTTTAGCAAAATCCTTGGTCTTACTCATGCTTGATACCTTTCAAGAAACAACTTAGAAGGATAAGATCAAGGTGTTAACCTTTTAACGATCAACCTCCTTCTGATACCAACTGAGAGGTCTAAGTTGTTAGCCTAAATCACCTAGAGGGGGTGAATAGGTGAAATGCGTGTCAAATGCGGAATTAAAAGCTAACACAGCACACATCAAGCAATCACAGACGACAAGAGATTTATAGTGGTTCCCCAACCTTGGGTACGTCCACTTTCCTCACCGATCTAGCAAATCACTAGACTCGGCTACTCCACTATCTCGGATCAAAACGATCATACACCTCGGAACCACATTCCTACAAAACTCGATCCAACTGGATCTACAAAACTCGGAAGAAAAGGTCTTCCTACTAATCTCGGAGAAAATCTCCTACAATGAAACTTGGTTTGAAAAATAAAATACAACCAATAATAAAATCTCAGATCTGGATCTTGACAGTCTTCTTCTTTAAGAACTTTGGCTTGATCAGAAAAGGTTGAAGACAACTTGAGAGAGAGATCCACGAATCTGAAAACTAGAATCACCTCGATCGAGAAGATAGATCTGAAATCTTTGAGGCTCGGCGAGATCGAGTGATTCACTTTTGTCTGGATCGCTGGAGAAACAATCGTTGAAGACAGAGATCGGCGATCCAGAACTTCTTCTTCCGTGAACGTCAATGGCGGCGTGAGAAATTAGGGTTCACGGACTTTCTTTTTCTTTCGTAAAATGAATATCTCTGTAATCTCTTTTTTTAGTCAAATCTGAAAGGACCTATTTATAGGTGGACTCCAACGGTCATAATCTTAATTAGGGATGACACGTGGACCAATCAGAAATAACCGATTCAAAATACACATGGCGAAATTGTACTTAGAGAAATTCTGGAATAATGGATATACTATACTCGAGTTAGAGACAAGATATACTCGAGTATGAGAAGTTAGATACTCGAGTGGCAATGAGAAGTATACTCGAGTATAAGAAGAGAAATCTACTCGAGTGAAACTTAAACTACTCGAGTATCAGAAAAGAACTTACTCGAGTGAAAGGGAACTACTCGAGTATCAGAGTAAATACTTGAGTAATATGACTTAAGAGAATTTTCTTTAGACAGAGAAGGAAGAACTACTCGAGTGAAAGAGTTGAAGACACTCGAGTGAAGGGAAAGAAATTACTCGAGTATGTATAGAAAGTTACTCGGGAAACCATTCACTTACTCGAGTATGAAAATCAATTACTCGAGTATAAGAAACACTTACTCGAGTATGAAAAGCAGTTACTCGAGTATAAGAAACACTTACTCGAGTATGAAAAGCAGTTACTCGAGTATAAGAAACACTTACTCGAGTATGAAAAGCAGTTACTCGAGTATAAGAAACACTTACTCGAGTATGAAAAGCAGTTACTCGAGTATAAGAAACACTTACTCCAGTATGAAAAGCAGTTACTCGAGTATTAATACTTGAACTTACAGAGAAGAAAAGAAATGGATCTACTCGAGTATGATATATGATTTACTCGAGTGACTAACTCACTTACTCGAGTATGAAAGGAACTTACTCGAGTGATTAACTAACTACTCGAGTATTAAGTCTGATACTCGAGTATGATATATAATTTACTCGAGTGACAAAGTAACTACTCGAGTATTGAGTCTGATACTCGAGTATGAAAAGAACTTACTCGAGTGACTAACTAACTACTCGAGTATTAAGTCTGATACTCGAGTATGAAAAGGACTTAGAAATATTTTTCTGAGGAAATTAGCTTCAATGCATCTGTCCATCAATCCAAGTGCATGAATGAGAAGTGTATCCCAATAGAGAGGCTATACATGGGCCAACACTTTGAATCACACAATGAGGGATTACATTGCATGGTCCTGTGTTTGGTGACCCATTATAGACTGACATTGGTCTACACTTGGCAATGAGAACCTGCACACATACAACTCAAACACGCCATCAAATACATCTTAATTCATCTTAGTTCAAGGTCTGACCTCCTACAAATCTGAGGTATTGTGGAGACAAGTCCCAACACAAACTCTGATGAAGGAGCCCCCGAAGTAGGCAACGCTGTCGGGAGTCGCCTTATAAGTGAAGAGTTTCTTGAACACGATCAGGTTGAACTCTATTCGCTCCCTATGGAGGAAGCATGTGAATGCCACCATCATGGTGATGGCATTCGAGTTGAGTTGCGCGGGCACCGTGCCGTAGTATTTCAAGATCTGGCAGATTTCCGGCTAGAGCAACAGGCGCAACCCAGCCTCGAAATGCGAGATGGGGAAGGGAGATCCTCGGGGAAGAAAGTATTAATGGACTCCCTCTCCCTGGGTCGGAGCGCCTCAAATCCAGGGGGCATGAAGTCGGCAATGAACTTTGCGAACTCCTCCTCCGTCGTGTTTCCCTCAAAGAAGCAGTAGTCGGTGAAATGCTGAGCATATTTGGAGCAGCTGTCATAATCGGGATTGGTCTTACCCATGCTCGCGGAAGGTTTAGAGCGTGAATACAGGTAGGAAGAAGGCGAGAAGAGAAGGAAGGTACGAAAGAAATAAAAGTAGTAAGTCGGGGGTAGGTTGTTGGGCATTGCATCCACAATAACCCAGATTTACATGAAGTCGCCCTTGAACTAAGATGAATTAAGTTGTATTTGATATTTTGTTTAAGTTGTATGTTTGTAGATCACCATTACTAAGTGTAGACCAATGTCAGTCTACAGTGGGTCATGAACACAGGACCATACAGTGTAATCCCTCACTGTGTTATCCAAGGTGTTGACTCATGTGTAGCCTCTCTATTGGGATACACTTCATATTCAAGCACTTGGACCATGGAATGAAGATTGGACTCTTGGAGAGAAGAAAAAGTTTTCTAATAAGTTCAGGAAATTTTCTAAGTCCACTTCTCGAGAAGTTCTTTTAGTTCTCGAGAAGTAGAGTTATAAGTTCTCGAGAAACAGGAGCTCAGTTCTCGAGAAGCTTAGATGTTTCAGTCCAGAAAATTTTCTAAGTATAATTCTCGAGAAGTATATCTTAGTTCTCGAGAAAACTCATTGTTCTCGATAAGTCAGGCTAGAGTTCTCGAGAAGTCCTAGCTCTTAGTTCTCGAGAAATTCTGACAGCATCAAAATTTTCTCTAAGTCTTAGTTCTCGAGAAATGCAGGTTAGTTCTCGAGAAGTCATCAGTTCTCGAGAAGCTCAGCTTCATAGTTCTCGAGAAGTCAGGCTTTAGTTCTCGAGAAGTCTCATTTCTCGAGAAGCAGAATTCTTCTAAGTATTTAGCTCTCGAGAAGTCCTAGTTCTCGAGAAGTTTAACTTCCAGCTCTCGAGAAGTCAGCCTGTTGTTTTCGAGAAGTGTCTCTCAGCTCTCGAGAAATATTATCCCTGAAGTTCGGCAGCATAGCTTTCGAGAATTCTAAGTTCTAGTTCTCGAGAACTAATATTGTCTATCGAGAACTGCAGGTCGAAATTTTTCAAAAATTTTCTTAAGTCCAGATCGGCCGGATTTTTTCAAAAGACTTGATGTGACTGGTCCACGTGTCGTAATTAATGACTTTTCTAACCGTTAGGAGTAATCCTATATAAGGTCTTTTCATTAAGACCAAACCCTAAGAATTATCTTTGACAAGAAGCGGCTGTCCTTTCCTCGAAATATTTTCTCGTCGGCCGTCTTTATTTCAGATCTCTGAAGCCGCTGACGCCGCTCCGATCAGATCGTTTCTTCTGTCGTCGATCAAGAAGACTTGTTGTTCAAGTATTCTCATCTTCTCCTTGATCGAGTTGGTCAAAAATATCTCAGATCAGATTTCTCATCTTCTTCAACCTTTCTGAAAGAGCCGCAAAGTTCAAGAAGAAGATTCAGTTTTTCATTTTTCAGATCTGAGAAAATTTATTCTGTTTGTAATTCAAAACTTCTTTATTATTATTGTAAGAGATTTTCTCCGAGTGTAAGAGCGTTGCTCTCCGAGTTTGTAAGAAGTTTTTATCTTCCGAGTGTAGATTCATTTGGATCGAGTTTGTAGGAACGTTGTTCCGAGTGGTAGGATCGTTTTGATCCGAGATTAGTGGAGTAGCCGAGTGATTTGCTAGATCGGTGTGGTAAAGTGGACGTACCCAAGATTGGAAAACCACTATAAATCTTCTTGTCTTCTGTGGTTGCTTGATTTCTTGTGCTAGTTCGTTAAAATTTTTATTCCGCAAATAGACGCACGATTCACCTATTCACCCCCCTCTAGGTGATTTAGGTTGACAACTTTACACTCTCATAGGTGAGGGGGCCTATTTATAGGAAAAGGAGTCCATGGCCGAGCCGACCGATCGGTCCAACTCTCCTAACCCAGCTCGTAGACCCTAGCTCACCGACTTCCAAGTCCCGTCCCATCACGTGTCAAACGGAAGGGTAATATATTTGAATATCAAGCAATAAAATCTAAAAATATTCTAAGTTATTACAGACAAAGGAAGGATATTATTCAAAGGAATCAAATGCAGCAAAAGAAAGAAGCAACAAGTTCGATACATGCGCGAGATGAGGGGGCAATAGGCGAGTGCCGGTAGGCTCGATGGGGGGCCGTTATCTACCTACCTCGGCCTCGCGTCTCCTTCCCCATAGGTCAGCGCGAATCGCGAAACTCGTGGATCTGTCCCAAGCTCCTGCGAGCAGCCTGAAGGCTCTCGTCCAGCTCATCCAAAAGCGGTTAAAGGGACATCGCCTCGCTCGTCGAGTCATCCCTCACCTCGCCTATCTGGTCATCCCTCGTCTCGCCTACTATCCACGGGCACTCCCGCTGCAGCACCTCGTTGTCCTCCCACAACTGGTGAAGCTCGTGTACCAGCTTCTTGAGGACCTCAATCCCTCGCCTCGTCAGCTCGGGACCCTCCAGCTCGGAGTCTAGGAAGGACTCTAAAGTTTCCGGGGAAGGAAGGGGCGAGTAGCGAGCCTTATCCAGGGATTTGTCAGCCTCAGATTGACTGAGGAAGGCTGCAAGGATAGTCAAACATTAGTATGAAAGGCGAGCACGCCAGGGCGACTATGGGATGAGAACCACTAAAATACAACTTTCCTGACGAGCTCGGTGCCTCGAAGGATAGGTGGGGTGGAGGCATCTTTAGATTTTTGCTTGGGCCCAGAGGGTGTGTTCTTGGTGGAAGGAGGCTAAAGCCCGGTACAGGGATAGCTTCAACGCCTCCCCTCAAAGTCTCAACAAGCTGAGAGAAGAGAGTGCGGGCTGGCGAGCCCAGTATTTGCGAGTCCAACCCCAGAGTCCCAAAGGGCGGGGATGGGTTGCGTCGATGAACCTCTGGAGTTTTCAACCGCTGGTCGACAGGAGGGATATCGGCTTGCGGTGAGGCAATCTCGTCGTCCTCCCGCTGTCTGTCCGGGTCGGTGCAGAGGTCAATAAAGTTTCTCTCCTTTTTAGGGGCATACAGAGTAGAGGAGCTGGCCTCAGGCTCCAGGGTCGTTTTAAAGTCTTGAAAGATGTGCTCGGTCGCTGGGGCACATGGCTTCGCCCTCTTAGCAGAATTGGACTCTGCTGGGATGCTCTGCGGGATGCTAAGTGGAAGAGCGGTCAAGTTGGCGACACGAGCAGAGGAGACCTCGTGAGCCTTCACAAGCCTCTCTTGGAACTCCTTTGGGAAAGTCATATCGACAAGTTTAGAGCAAAGGGAATGACAAAGGTCACCCAGGTACGCAGGTGCATATTTATAGTCGCTGGTGGGCCCCACCGAAAGATTCCCTGGCTCCTGCCACACTCGCCAAATCCCGTGGGGTTGGATGTTTCTTTCCGAGCTTGATCCAACCACGAAAAGAGTGGGGATTGTGTACAACCCCGTATCCGGCGAGTGGGTCAGCAGGAGCCAGACCGGCCAAATCGGGCAGTCTGAGTCCCTGGGCGAGCTCGGTAGGGGGGGGAAGAACTCGGCACTCTCCGACTCGCTCGGGCGGGGTGAGATTCTTTTGGGAGGCAAGATCGTACTTGTCAATCCCCGTTCGTCGAGCTCAGGACCGTTGGTCGAGCTCTGGGCCTTTCGTCGAGCTTTGGGCCATTCGTCGAGCTCTGGGCCTTTCATTGAGCTCTGGGCAATTCGTCCAGCTTTGGGCCTTTCATCGAGCTCTGGGCCGTTCATCGAGCTCTGGGCCTTTCGTCGAGCTCTGGGCTATTCGTTGAGCTCTGGGCTGTTCATCGAGCTCTGGGCCTTTTATTGAGCTCATGGCTATTCGCCGAGCTCTGGGCCGTTCGCCGAGCTCTGGGCCTTTCGCCGAGCTCTGGGCCATTCGTCGAGCTCTAGGCTTTTCGTCGAGCTCTAGGATGTTCGTCAAGCTCTAGGCCTTTCGTCGAGCTCTGGGCCTTTCGTCGAGCTTTGGGCTGTTTGTCGAGATCTGGGCCGTTCGTCGAGCTCTAGGCCTTTTATCGAGCTCTGGGCTGTTCATCGAGCTCTAGACCGTTCGTAGAGCTCTAGGCCTTTCGTCGAGCTCTACGTTGTTCATCGAGCTCTGGGCCTTTCATCGAGCTCTGGGTTGTTCGTCGAGCTCTGGGCCTTTCGTCAACCTTTGCCCTATTCGTCGAGCTCTGGGTCGTTCGTCGAGCTCTGGGCCTTTCGTTGAGCTCTGGGTTGTTTATCGAGCTCTAGGCCGTTCGTCGAGCTCTGGGCTATTCGTCGAGATCTAGGCCTTTTGCCGAGCTCTGGGCTGTTCGTCGAGCCTTGGGCCGCTCGCCGAGTTATGACCGCTAAACAAACTCGCATCGTGCGAGCAAGGCATGTTGGGCCCATACACACCTAAGGCCAAAGATAGGCAGCAAGTGCCATCTCCATCGAGCACTCGCCGCCCTTGCCGAGCAGAGTTTGTTGAGGGCTACTCGCCCAATGATCTGTGAGGTATTTTTACCTTTTTTTCCCCCTCTGGCCTGCCCATAGCTAGTTAGAATAGCGGATTTATGCTATTGGCAGACTCAGTTGGGCTGCACATAACTGTTTAGAACAGCAGAGGTTAGTTATTTGCAGATCGTTTTCAGAAATCTATAAATAGTACCCAAGAGGTACCTCAAAGGGCATGCACACTTGTCTCCCAGCCCTCTAGCACTTCCTAAGGTACCTTAGCCCGACATCTGGCTAAGGAAGGGAAGCACTTTGATATCTTTCGGGTGTGTGGTGGGTACTCCGCGCCGAGCCCTTGAGTCAGTTCCTTGTTCTTTTTCCTTTGTCATTTTGCTTGCAGGAGAGAAGTAGGTGTGCGATCACCCCTTCCCCAAGGTGAACTCAACAGAGACCGAATTTCTAGTTTCAACAGTGAGCTCCTGGTGGACTAAGCACAGCTGGTCCCAGGCTTACGCGATGTGCCTCTCGGGAGAGGTCTCCTCGCTTCCGCCTCTCATACAATCCATCTCGCCTAGAAGATGCGTATAGTCCTGCTCGATCATGCTCAGACGTTGTTCAATCGATGTCAGGAGGTCAGTTTCCCGCAAGGAGTCCTCCTGCCGCATCCATACGAGCTTTAACAGGACTTCCGTTATCCTCTCCCTCTGCTTCTCGGCATTCCTGGAGACCTCAAGAAAGCTCAACATCTCGCTCGGGGAAGGTGGCGGTGAGATCACCTCCTCATCTGCGTCAGGATCTCTTGCTGGCTCCTAATGATCTGGTGAGAAGACTGTCGGGCCAATTTAGGGAGGGGAAGAATAATCAAGGCGTGATAAGGGGCATTTTCTACCTAATCGATGGCGAGAAGATCCGGGCCGCCCTTCAAAAGGTTTCCCAAGAAGTGGGCGGTGTGTCTTTCCCCGAACTAGGGGGAAGGATGCCTGCCCCAGCAAAGGAGTCTCGACCGGAGGCGAGAGGGCAGTGCCCTCTCCACCAGTGAGGCGGGAGTCCGCCACGATAACTGGGGACTTTTCAGCAGTTCTTCTGGGTGAGAAGGGAAGGATGGCCGCAGGATCGTTAGGGTCCTTGGCGGCAGGAGTCCGACGGCTCGGGTTGACGGTACCTAAAGTTCCAAAGTGGGTGCTGCGGAAAGCCATGGAAGTGAGAAGAAAGAAGCAAACCAATAAAAGCTGAAGCCATGTGAGAAAGTTACCGGGTGCCTTCGCAGGCTCAGCCTGGGTAATCATGGGGGCCACCTCCGGGACCAGCGGTAGGTTTTTGGCAGGATGCCAGGTGGACTCAGTATTTGCCGAAGGGGTATGGGCGGCGTCCTCAGGAACCGTTCCCAGCGAGAAGGGTAGCGTATCAATGTGATAGGCCATTTTTGGGGGTCCACGCCAAAAGGCGAGAAAAGAAGCATACCTCCGTTAGAGCAGCAGGCTCCTCGCGGGCGGGGGTTGGGGTCGGCGAGGCTGGCTCATTCCTAGAATTTGATAGAATGACGAAGTGTGCTCACTTTGTGTCATTCAAGATAGATTACTCCATGAAGAAAATAACTGAGTTATACTTGGATGAGGTTATCAGGTTACATGGAGTACCTATTAGTATTGTGTCGGATCGTGACTTCAGGTTTACGTCTCGCTTTTGGAAAAGTTTATAGGAAGGATTGGGTACCGATCTGAGGTATTCAACTGCTTATCATACACAGACAAATGGTCAAACCGAAAGGGTAAATCAGATTTTGGAGGATATGATTAGATGTTATATTTTGGACCACAGAGGAGAGTGGGACAAGCGTTTGAGGCTGATGGAATTTGCATATAATAATAGTTATCAAGAGAGCTTGCAGATGACCCCGTTTGAGGCCTTGTATGGGAGACGTTTCAGAACTCCCTTGTTTTGGGTTGAGGTTGGCGAAAGACCGTTGTGTGGTCCGAAAGCCTTATAAGAAATGGATGCTTCTATGTGACATATTCGAGAGAAGCTTCGAATAGCTCAGGAGCATTATGAAAAGAACGCTAATCGGCGAATGACGGATTTGAAATTTGCTGTTGGGGACATGGTTTTTCTTAAGGTTTCCCCGATGTCTGGTGTAAAGAGGTTTGATAAGAATCATAAGTTAGATCCTAGGTATGTGGGATCCTTTGAAATTATTAAACGTATTGGAATGTCAACTTATAGGCTGGATTTGCCTGCAAGTTTTCCTAGTGTGCATAATGTGTTTCACGTAAGCTAATTGCGGATGTGTGTGCTTAGCGACCGATAGGTTCTTGATTATATGCCCCAGTTGGAGCCTAATATTTCTTATGTCAAATTGCATGTTCGCATTCTGGATACTCAAGATCGAGTGTTTCAAAGGAATACCATACCTATGGTTAAAGTTTTGTGGCAGAACCAAGACGTGGAGAGCGCGACTTGGGAGTTGGAGTCAGCTATGAGGGAGGTACATCCTCATCTGTTCTCCTAGTTTCTGTCGATATGTGTTTCCATTCTATAATCTTTGATTATATTCCTTCCATAGTTGAATCTTTGGTGCGTAAAGTTTCGGGACGAAACTTTCTTTTAGGGGGAGTGACTGTAACGCCCCTGATTTTTTCCAAGGTTTATTTAAATTCTTTAGTGACATATTTTGACTTCAGGGCGTTACTTTGACGCTTAATTAACGGGTGCCGTTGTTGGAACGTGGCTTCTTGCACATTGGTACCCGGGGTTTTGACTTGGAATGTTAGCATGACTAATTTCTTGTGAGTTTTAATATTCCCTTACAGGCTGGGGTTTGTTTTGGAACACGGTGGAGCCTTTTTAGGAAAGTTGTGTTTTTAACTTCGATGAATGTTTACCCAAGTTTGGTTTGTCAGATTTCGATTTCGACTTCGTCGTTGGATTCGTAGCGTCGGTATTTAGCTACGGTGTGATTTTCATAGAAATATGAATTAGTGCAAGTTTTGGTCAATCAGACGTTTTAATTATGATAATAATATATTATTATATCTTTTAGTCTCTATAAATAGCCTTGCGATTAGACGTAACCCTATTCATCGTCTTCTTCTCGAAACTGTCGGCCTATTTGCGAAAGAGTGAAAATGGCGGACACTTCTAGGCTTTCGGCCGCCGTTTAAAGGAGCTTTGGTGCTCGAAAACGTCGTCGGAGAGTAGATCCGGATAGCTCTCACCAAGATCTACATTTCTATGGTGAGTTTTTTCCATTTTTTTGGATTTTTAGGGATTAAGGTATGCGGTTTTGACATTCTCCCTCTCGAAAAGTTTTAGGTTTTGCTGCTTAGGTGTTCTTGCGACCGGATCCGTGAGGAGGAGCGTTGTGTGGCCGAATTTCGGCTGGATCGAGGCAAGTGGTGACTTCTTCTCCTTGCCAAGTTTTCCTTTCATTTGTGTATTTCCTGTTCTATCCCTTCCTCCTTAGTACTTAGGAGTAACGTCAGGTTCGGCCCTTGCCAATCTGCTAGACTGCAGTTTTCCGGCCAGGTTTAGTCTAGTTGATTCTGTAGGTGAAAAGCAGGTGAATCCATGGATTATGGGATTAATCTAATACAGTATTTTCGTCATATTTGACTGTTAGACTAGGATAATCTGTCGAATTAATAAATGTTAATTTAAGTATAATTCGTCGGATATGGATAAGTAGAAATTCGCCGTATTTAACTGTTAGTTTAGGTCAACCGCCGAGTATATGACAATTAACTTAAGTAGGGCCCGTCGGGTATATGATCATTAATCTAAAGTAATTTGGTCGTGTATGATAGGCTAAGCAAAGACAAATTCATTGAATATGATCTTCAGTTTAGATTGAAAGAAATCGTCGAGTATGATGAGGTTAGCCTGAGTAAATTCGTCGAATATAGGTAGAGTTTGGCTTTAAGTAAAATTTGGCGAGTTTTAGTTGGAGTTAAGTCAAATTCGTTGAGTATCTGATGAAATTTTGTCGGGTAATGCTTGGTGTTGAGTTAAGTCCAATTCGTCGAGTAATCTCGACGAATTCATCAAATATCAGCTTGACGTTGAGTGAGGTTAACTTGGCGTCGAGTTCGTCGACTATAAAGCGTTGAGTCCGTCGAGTATAAGCCTTGACGTTGAGTGAGATTTGAGTCTAAGTCAGATTCATCTAGTAATCTTGATGAACTCGTTGAGTAATGCTAGTTAGCGTTGAGTTCGTCGAGTATAAAGCGTTGAGTGCACAGAGTGCACTCAACACGGCGTCGAGTGAAACATCGTTGAGTGTAACCTTGGCATATAGTAGCTTCAGAGCTAAGTCAAAAGCGTCGAGTGGACTCAACGCGGCGTTGAGTCCACTCAACACGGCGTTGAGTGGAGGTAATATCATTGAGTTTAGCTGGTTAGCGTCGAGTGCATTGAACGTCAAGTGCATTCAGTCGAGTGCATTGAATGCACTCAACGCGGCGTCGAGTGTACTCGACGCTTTTCCCTGGACTTATTATTTTTAGCCAATTCGTAATGTATCTACTGCATTCGTCGAGTATACTCGACGATTCAGCTTGGACTTAGAAATTTCTCGCTGAATTAAGTTGAGTTCGACGAGTATGACTTGGAGTGATTTGTTACTTGAGTGTTTTTGGATGTTAAGTGTGACTTTTGATTGGTAGTGGATACAGGACCACCAACCTAGTGCCAAATTGTAAATCATTACACTACTAGAGTTATTTTTTTTAGATTGCGAGGTTAAGTTTGACAATGTGGCCATCACTACAGTACCTTGTTTATATGTTTGGATTGATGGGTTGAGTTGGATATTGAGGCCACCACCCTAGTGTCTTATTGAGATAATTGGACTGTCGGGTTGTGTTGGACAATGTTGCCACCACCACAGTGTCTTCTTAAAATATGTTGAGTCTGCAAGTTTGGGTTGGACAATGTGGCCACCGACTCTGGACAATTTCTCACCAGTGGTAATGATTCATATGAGTAGAGTTATTAATTCTCCTTCCTCGTATTGTACAGATTTATGTTATTCTACTTACTTTCGCAGATATTCTCGAAGCATGGCTTTGTTTCGCACATGGTGCAACTTTCTTAATTTTGAACTCAATAAGTAATCTTTTACCTTATTCATATGATTAAATTGCTGAGTTTTGTCAGTTTTCTCATGATGGGTTGGTAACCCTTTATTTCTTTTTAGTTTACTGCTAACCTCTTTACTCTTATTCGTCACTTGTATTTTTTATTCTTGTTGAGGTGTTCTTTCTTTGATGCCTCAGGTTTGGAGAAGTAGCCGGTTGAACGGCTAGTGTTGGTTTTTTGACTGGTGGCTGCAGTTGTCTCTTTTCCTCACCGATTGTGAGGTAGTGTGTTGTTTTACTCTTGTTCAGACATACATATATTTTAGTGGGTTCGTGTCAAGTTGTTGACGCCCACTGGATTTTGTTTAATGTTAAGTACTTGCTAGCGGCTAAGCCACTTCTATATGATGGTGTTGATTTACTTGCTCTCTATGAATATTTTATACTAGGTTGCATGTTAGATATTTCAAATTATAAAAGTATTACTTCTATCACCTCATACATGTCATCTTTAAAAATTAAAATCACTATGCTTAATGAACGTAAAAGCTATTTTCATACTTATACTAACTCTAAAGTCATGCTTACCAGGAGTTGTCCTATATGGATATTTTTGCTCATGTAGGATGTCAAATAATATAAACAAACTATTTTCCGCAGCGTATAATTATAATTTCACTTATGGACTAGTTGAACCACTGAGCCGAGGGATATGACTACCAAAACTTAACTTGAAACATGATTTTCTCACATCATAACTTGGTATTTTCATAAACTATGTTAGGATTGGAGGTTGCTTGAACGTCTGCAGTTATCCCCTACACGGCGTAGCATCACGGTGTGTGTTTTCTCTTACTCTGATATATATTTAAATTTGGAGAAAATGCGGGTTGTGATACCCCACCCGCTCGTGGGTCTCAAAACACAAGCTTGCCTGCAAGCTCTGACTTCTCACGTCAGGATTCTGTCTCACAAACAACAAACCAATGCTAAGAACCCTTTCTTGACCCCACCCGCTCATAGGCTTCATTGCCCGGGCTTGTCCAAAGCTTGGTGTTCTCGTTAGTTTCACAGAAGAGGACTTGTCTCGTCAAGACACTCTCCACACATGACTTGCACGTCACGGTCTAGCCAGCCGACTACAGGGACAAACATCACAAATGGCACCTTGCCGCAAAAGGATTTCTAGCAAAATCCTTAAGGCTCGTTATGCAATATCACCGAGTTGGACTAACAGTCGCGACTACGGCTTCACCCACAATGCCTAATCCACTAGCGGAGCGGATTTCTAGTGCAACATCATGCCGACGATGGACACAATCAACCCGATGGCTCCTCTTGAACCATGGCGACCCGAACCCCTCTCATTTGAGAGATCTGGTGCCTAAATGCTTGAAAGAAAGCAAGAACAACATGGATGTCATGCATGCATTCTAAAGACCGAGAGGAGAAGTGTCGTTACCTTACTACTCCTCTTCCTAGCCATGGAAAACTCGATTTGCACGGATGAAAGTGTGCACCTTCAAGTCCTCTCTACGGATCTGACCTCGGATCGACGATCGGAGCCCCGAAGCTTTGTTAGTGGTGGAGAAAGGCCTTCTTCCTCCTCTAAACTCTCTCTCCCAAAACCCTAACTCTTTCTCAAATGAGATGAAATGAGGGTTTAGAACGTTTCAGCCTTATTTATGCCCTTTGGACGGAGGGTCCTGGGCCATATGATCAAATCCTAAGAGAAATTGGACCGCTAAAAAGCCAAATGACGGAACTGCTCCCGAGCGCTATCGCCGGGCGGTAACTACCTACCGCATCGCGGTAGATTACCGAGCGCTCATCCAGAAAATAAGCCGCTCTATCGCCGGCAGTAAGAATAACGTTGCGTGGTAGCTCACTCAATGCCTACCACTCAACGCCCGCTACTCAATGCTCTCAACGCTAGGCTATCGTCGAGCGATAGATAATTAACGTTGCGCACTAGTACTCAATGCTTGTTTTCGATGAAACAAGGTTATCGTCGCGCGATAGCTTCCTGAGGCTCAAGCTCTGGAAAAATTGGTGTGTTACAGTTCCATTACTGATTTATGTACCTACTTTGGAGGGAATCTTATCACATGGCATAGCAAAAAGCAATCAGTTACTATTCACTCTTTTGTTAAAGCCGAGCATCGTGCAATGGCGGTTGTTGTGTCAGAACTTACCTGCCTTGAGAGTCATCTTAGTGATTTGGGAGTCAAACTATCATCACCAACTACTCTGTTTTATGACAGTCAGATTGCTATACATATTGCCAAGAATCACATATTCCATAAGCGAACCAAACACATTGAAGTTTACTGTCACTTCGTTCGGGAGAAGGTTCAGTTGAAGAAATTAGAATTAGAGGATGTTCCTTATTCTGGGCAAGTTGTTGATTGTTTTACCAAGGCATTATCGCGACCAATGTATCACTAGTTTTTGTCCAATTTTGGCGCTTACAATTTGTATGCTCCAGCTTGCGGGGGAGTGTTAGAGAATGAGAGAGAAAATCATGTAAAAGCTCAATAAGTGTGGCCCAATTATAAGCTCACTTAGTCATCTTGTTTTGTCTCACATCTTTGGATTGAGAATTCCTATCTCTCTCTCTCTTTTCTTATATATATGTACACATACTTGGGGTTTAAAATTAATAAAATTGTGATTATTTTTGCCTTATTTCTATGCTTCTCTACACCATCAATATTGATTCAGCTTTTGAGTTTCCCAACATGAATCAAAAGCAAAAAATAATAAGGATTTATGCACTCGTATAAGAATGTAAGTTGAAGAATTAGATCAGGAGAAACGAGTCATCAGTTTTCCTATTAAAAATTGAATATCTATATATGTAGGAGTTTCCCAACAATATAGATTTTTTACTGCAGCAAAAAATTAAAACTTACATGAATCAAGAAATATAGGGTAAACATTCAAAACAAAAGATGTTGACCAAGAGAATGATATTAATAATTCATAAAGAGGGTTCCCCTCCTATATATGAGGGGAATATAATAAGGGAAAAATCATTAAAATTATAATTGGTAAATCTAACACTTCCCCTCAAGTTGGGCGTGTGATATTGTGCATGCCCTACTTGCACATAATTTTTTGAAATGTGGTCTGACATAAAACCTTGGTGAGAACATCCACAAGCTGCTGATTTGAGGGAACAAATGGTGTGCTCACAACTCCTCTTTCTATATTTTTCTTTGATGATGTGGCGATCAACCTCAACATGCTTTGTGCGGTCATGTTGGACTGGATTATGAGCTATGCTGATGGAGGCTTTGCTATCACAGTGGACTCTTATGGGGTCATTATTCCCCATACCAAGATCATTCAACAAGGGTTTAATCAGAATTCATTCGCAGATCCCATGAGTCATAGCTCTAAATTCTGCCTCTGTACTTGACCTGACAACCACATGTTATTTTTTACTTCTCTACGTTACCAATTTACCAACAACAAAAGAGAAATAACCAGAAGTGAACCTCATGTCATCAACAGAACCTGCTCAATTAGCATTTGTATAGAATTCAACAGTCAATTCTTTTCCATGAGAGAATAGGATACTCCTCCAGAAGAGGACTTGAGATACCGTAGGATATGGTAGGCCACTACTACATGACATGCTCTAGGTGAATGCATAAACTAAATAATGACACCCACATCATTTGAAATATCCGGACGAGTATGTGATAAATAAATAAGGCGACCAGACAGTCTTTGAAATCTAGCAACATCAGTAATCATTTCTCCATCATCTCTATCGAGTCTTTGATAAACTTCAATTAGAGTGTCAGTAGGTCTGCACCCACTCAACCCACACGACTGAAGCAAGTCAAGGATATACTTCCTCTATGATATGAATATACCATGCTTCGATCGAGCGACGTCAATTCCAAGAAAGTGCTTGAGATTTCGTAGGTCTTTCACTTCAAACTCCTTTGCCAATCTTTGTTTCAGAGACTGGATTTTCTCATTATCATCACCCGTTATAATAATATCATCCACATTGATAATAAGGACAATAAGCCTCCCATGCTTGCGCCTTACAAATAAGGCGTGATCAGCGTCGCTTTGGGAGTATCAAAATGCGATCATAGCTCTATGAAATCTCCCAAACTAGGCTCGAGGAGATTGTTTTAAGTCATATAAGGCTTACTTCAGCCTGCATACCTTTCCCCCAAATCCTGCCCGGGTAAGAACAGGAGGTAAAGACATATAGACTTCTTTCAGGTCCCTGTGGAGAAATGCAATCTTCACATCCAATTAAGTTAGAGATCATCCTTTGCAGGCAGCACACGAGAGCAAAACTCTTATGCAATTCATCTTCATTCTTCACCATGGGAGCAAAGGTTTCTTGGTAGTGAATCCCCATGGTTTGGGTTTGGATTTCCTTAGTATCATCACCTGTGATAATAATATCATCCACATAGATAATAAGGACAACAAGTCTCTCATGCTTGCGCCTTACAAATAAGGTGTGATCAACGTCACTTTGGGAGTATCCAAATGCGACCATAGCTTTATGAAATCTCTCAAACTAGGCCTGAGGAGATTATTTTAGATCATATAAGGCTTTCTTTAGCCTGCATACCTTTCCCCCAGATCCTGTCAGGGTAAGACCGGGCAGTAAAGACATATAGACTTCTTCTTCAGGTCCCCGTGGAGAAACACATTTTTCACATCCAATTGAGTTAGAGGGCATCCTTTGCAGACATCACATGAGAGCAAAACTCTTAGGGCCCGTTCGTTTGCACCATTTTCATTTATGGTTTTCGTTTTGCTTCAAAACGAAAAAATCAAGTGTTTTCGTTTTGGGGCAAAATGAAAACTTATGTTCGTTTGCAAAATGATTTTCAAGTCCGTTTTGAAGCAAAACAAAAACTTAGGTTTGTTTGACTTGTAGTTTTCAGTTTGAGCTTCACCAGAAAAAAAATGAAGCTGTTATTATCGGAGCTCCAGTTCAGATGCTCCGGCTGACATGGATGTCTGTTCCGTCCATTAAAGCTCGCTGCCGGTAGTAGAGGGAGAGGATGAAGCAGGAAGACCAAGGCCACGCAGAAAGTAGGAACTAGAAGCAGCTGCCAACAAAAAGAAACATGAAGAGCTGACAAAACTCTACGGAAAAACCATCTCCCATACCCCCCCCCCCCCCCAGGCGCCCTAAATAAAAAAATGGGAAGACATGAAGATCCCAGAATCATATATGTCTGTTTTCCGATAACTTCTCCGACGGCAGACATGGATGTCTGTTCGATAACTTCTCCGGAGATCCCAGAATCAAAAAACGGCTGACATGGATGTCTGTTTTCCGATAACTTCTTCGGTGGCTTCAAGAGGACAAGATCAGATGTCGTTGTCCTGAACCAAACGAAGCTCCGGTTCAACTTGCCCAAGACTTCGTCGGAAATGGAAGCTTTTGAGAAATTACTCTAGTTTTAGGACAAGATTAGCTCATTTGACGGAAGAAAGCGCGCCCGCCGGGGAAGAAGGGAAGAAGAGAAGATCCATCTATTATCAAAACCGCCCAAAACGGACCTATTGAGGCCTATTTTGGGGTCAGGCAAAATTTAGAAGTAATGAAAACAGAGCGTTTTCATCTCAAAACAAAAATGGTGCAAAATATAGCCAAACGAACACCTACATTTGGTTCGTGAAAACTCAAAACGAAAACGCTGCGTGAAAACGGTGTAAACGAACATGCCCTTATAGAATTCATCTTCACAACATGAGCAAAGGTTTTTTGGTAGTCAAACCCTATGGTCTAGGTGTAGCCCCTGACCTCCAATCGAGTCTTATACCTCTCAGCAACACCTTTAGAGTTCTATTTGACAGAGAACACTCATTTGCATCCAACCACAATCTTATCAGGTGGCAAAGGAACCAAATCCCAAGTGCAATTCTTTTCCAGGGACCGCATCTCCTCATGCATAGCATCCTGCCACTTTAGGTGAGCAATAACATTCTGCCAAGTTGAGGGGATAGAAATAGAGGAGAGAGGCAACAAAGTGCTTGTGTGAAGTAGATAATGAGCTATAGGACACAAAGTGGAACATCAGATGTTGGGTAGAGATACCTTGAGAGCCCAAAGAAGGATCTAATGTTGGTGTGGGTAGTCTGAGAGATAACGATGTACCTGGACCCCTTTTCTGTCGAGTATACTGATGTTATTAGTTGTCTACCTAAATCACCTAGAGGGGGTGAATAGGTGAGTTGTGCGTCTTTTTGCGGAAAAAAAATTATCGATCTATGCACAGAAAATAACTAAACAATCACAGACGACACCAAGAAATATAGTGGTTCCCCAACCTTGGGTACGTATACTTTCCACTCACCAATCTAACAATGCACTAGACTTGGCTACTCCACTAATCTCGGATTAAAACAATCCTACTACTCGGAACAACGTTCCTACAACTCGATCCACAAAACGGATATACACTCGGAAGATGAAAACTTCCTACAACAACTCGGAGAACAAAGCTCCTACACTCGGAGAATAATCTCCTACAAGAATAGATTTGAAATAATAAATACAAACAGTAATATCTCTCAGATCTGGAATTTTCTGCCTAGGTCTTCTTTCTTGAACTTTGCGGCTCAATCAAAATGTGTTGAAGAAGACTCGGCTAGATCCTTGATCTGGAATTTTTGGACTCACAAGATCAAAGAGAGGATCTGTAGATGGAAGAAGATCTTGATCTACATGTCGACTTTTCTGAATCGTTCTTGATTGAAAGCCCTTGACGATGAGGAAGATGAGTGGCGGCTTCCGATTTAGGAAAGAGAATTAGTCGATTCAGAATTCTTAGAATTGCTTCTTTTTACACGCTTAGGGTTGGTCTGAATGACAAGACCTTTTATAAGATGTCCCTAACGATCATAATTATCATTAATGATGGCCACGTGGACCAATCATGTCAATTCATTTGAAAAACACATCTGTCGGGACTTAACAAATTTTCTGAGAAAAATTGTTTGCATTACTCGAGTGAAGAAAGAGTTACTCGAGTACTACTTCAGGTTCTCAAGAAGATAATTTCAAGCTTCTCGAGAAGTACTTAAGGAAACTTCAGTACAAAATTCAAAATTACTCGAGTAAAGTGATGATTACTCGAGTACTTAATATGTTACTCGAGAAATGGATGTAAACTTCTCAAGAAAAAGACTTAGAGAGAATTCTGGGAAGAAATATTGTCACTCGAGTACTGGAGGTTGACTTCTCGACAAGTAGATAGACTTCTCGAGTACAGGAACTTCACTACTCGAGTAAGATAGACACTTCTAGAGAACTAGCCTTCTGTCACTCGAATCAAGGTGCTCATGTACTCGAGTAATGTACTTAACTACTCGAGTATAAGACTTAGAAAAATTCTGAGATGGAAAATCTGTTAACTCGAGAATAAGAAGGGGTTTACTCGAGTAATGGAACTGGCCTCTCGAGAACAATGTTCAGACTTCACGAGAACCATTTCCCTTACTCGAAAGTCAGACTCAACTTACTCGAGTACTATCAAGAAATCTACTCGAGTACTTAAGTTCTTCTCGAGTAAAATACTTAGAAAAATTTTGTTTCCTGAAAATTTTTCTTTCTTCAAGGGAGTCAGCAACATGTCTTTCTCCAAAAAGTACAATGCTTGAAAATGAAGTGTATCCCAATAGAGAGGCTACACATGAGTCAACACCATGAATCACACAATGAGGGATTACATTGTATGGTCCTGTGTTTTGTGACACACTGTAGACTGATAATGGTCTACATTTGGCAATTAAGTCCTGCAAACACATAACTCAACCAAGACATCAAATACAACTTAATTCATCTTAGTTTAAGGGTGACTTCATACAAATTTAGGTTATTTTGTATACAATACTCAACAATCTCCTCCTATTTGTAGAAGTCAGAACCCTCTACACTAAGGTGAATTATATCAACATAAATAAATAAAAGGACTAGATATCAAAGAGAAAATCAGAGTAACATGATAAGAATTAAAACAGAGAATAGATCATCAAAATTAAAGATTTACATATATAGAATTGTCCAAAAATTTCATTTCCACACAATTCCATTCCACAATCTAGATCTTTGTTCATTCCTTGGCTTGATGTTGATGTTGTTGTCTATCTTTCTTCTCTTGTTGCCTTCTTTGATAGCTGAAAGGTTTTGGGTAGTACTTTGGAGGTCTTGGAGGTACATTAGGATTATTCCTTTCATACTCTCGATCATAGATTCTTCTTTTAGTAATAGATTTCTCATACAAGTCCCACTCATGGGAGTTGTAATGATCATGTCTATTCTCATTAAAGTCCATAACTAATTTGAGAGTATCAAGGATTAATGACTTGGAAGTAGGGCTCCAGATTTCTACAAATTCTTGAGCTTTTCTCTTTTCTGCTTCTGGGTTTGGAATGGACTTGCTAGCAGAAGCTCTGTCACCATACTTTCTTTTCTTAGGAATATGAATCTCAGGAGGTGCTTGATGAAGTATATCTGCTGGATCAATTTCCCAAACTTGAGTATAAGTATCTGGAGGTGGTGCTTCTGAGCCTTCGGGTTTTGGAGAGAAGGTTGGCTGTTGAACTATAGGATGTTGAGCAAGTGGATTCAGATGATGAGGAATTATATTTGGGTTTGCCTGAAAGTCAGGGAAAATCTATTTGTGCACCCACACTGCAGTATCATAAGTATGGAACTTCACAGAATTTATCTGATTCTGTACATCATCATGAATTGCCTTCAACTTTTCTTCCCAGAGAGATTTCCTGTTAGCATCTGATTTTTCTAAGTACTCTTTGACTAATGTCTCCCCCTTTCTGACTTCTATAGATAGGGTATCTATAGCAGATTCTTTGAAAGTACCCACTTCTTCATAGATCTTGAAAGTATGTTCTTGGGCTTTCTTCTCTAGCTGTATCTGATTATTAGCAAGGGTAACTGATTGTTCCATCACATTACCATTGCTTGTTATGATATGATCTAAAGCTTTTCCTCCAATTTGGAAGAGCCTTTTGAGTTCATAAGTGTTGTTCTGGATTTCAGCAAATCCACGGCTCATATATTTCTCTAAGGCAGACACCTTTTCAGTTACACTTTTCAGAGACTCATCAAAGTATTGTCTCTGGGCAGCCAGCATAGCTTTAATTTTATTTAGAATATGTCCTTCAGGGAAGACCTCTGTAGGTTGAGCAGATGGAGGAGGCAGGGCAGGGGCTTTCCATGGAAGGATTTCTTCAATTACAATAGTGGAGGTAGATGGCAATTTCTTGAGTACAGTGTTGTCCTCATCTTCAGTTTCTATGGGCAGCAATGAGGGAATAAAGAAGTTGAGACTTGGGAGTGTTGGTTCAGCATATTCTATAGGAGTGACATTTGCTGAATAATTAATAGAAATAACTTCATCATCATGTAGATGTTCATGAGATTTCTCTTGTTCAATCTCAGGAGACTTGTCTTGATAAGGAGAAGGAGACTTTGGTGGAGAGTTAGGTGGATGTTCAGAGAACTTGGAGGATGAGGGGTGATCTTCAGGAATAGTGGGTAGAGGCTCTTTAGAACTCAGTTCTTCATCATCTGATTGATGTCTTCTTCAGTAGAGAGAATGGTCACTTGTACTTGAGCATCTGATAGTGCCTCATTAGAAGTGACTGGGTGGAGAGCAGCAGCAGTAGGGGTAGAAATCCTTTCTTCTTGAACTAAAGGAGCAGGCTCCCCCTCAGCAGTTGCACCAGATGTGTTAGCAACAGGAGGTAGAGAGGGAGATGGAGTCCTGTCTTCAAAGGCTGGATGATCATGAGCCTTGGCAGCCTGGGCTGGATTCAGTAGTTTGAGTTCCCATCTCTGAATGGAAGAAATAGAGACCTTCTTTCATATGATGAAGTGTTGTCCCTATGGAGAAATCAAAAACTTGTGGATTCAACTCATGCAGGACAAGAGAGATAATCCTGGCATAGTTGGGAGCCTTGATGCTTTCTATTATCTTGTCAAGAATCATCATACCAAATTGAAACCTTTTTCTACAAATTATGGCTGTCATGAAGTCAAATATATCATTAGTGATGAAACTTATAGAACTTGTCTTACATAGTAGAACCTTGCCAATGATATCAACAAGTAATTTGCTTTCTAGATTGAGATCAGGTCGTCGAATGGAATGAACTTCTGTTGAAATTCCACAAAATCTGCATGCTCTGTCAGAATCTTCATAAGTTAGGTCATCTTCTTCATTAACTATGGGTAGCCAAAGAAGTGTAGAGACAATAGTCTTGGTAAGCTAAATCTTAATTCCCTTGACCTTTGACTTAAGAACCTTACTGTTACTTCTCACTTTGATATTTTGAAATAACTCTTCAACTTCAGAAAAAAGAATTTTGCAGGGTTGTTGTAGAACGAAAGTTAAACCGGCGACATCTAGGAGAAGAATAAGGTTTCAGAAATCATCAAAAAATTTAGCAATTCATGTAACAACAAGCTCACTGCCAATCTCAATCTTGGAAATCAGTGCCATTTGTCTAGAAAGATTCGAGAAATCGACTGAGTGAGAGATGACAGTGGCGTGCTCTGCGACTACGGCGGAAGATGAACAGACTTTTCTTTCTTTATGGAGAACGGGATTTTGAAATCGTGTATAAATGAAATCCTGGATTTTCTATTTATATAACCCTAATTTTTGATGATTAAGGAAGTAAATAACGTAACATACCTTAGAATATGGCGGTATAGACTTCGGGTTGCGAATATAGAAATTTGAACTGAAGTCGAGAAAATGTCTTCCTATTTCTCGAGTGGACCAGCATTACTCGAGTAAGAGAATGATAATACTCGAGTGACATCTTGGCACTTCTCGAGAAGAGTCTCATTACTCAAGTGGTATTACTCGAGTGACTTACTGAGTTCTCGAGTAGTCCAAGGAAGTACTTGAGTAGTCACACTCCTACTCGAGAAGTGAGGTATGAACTTGAGAAATTTTGACTTTTTGACGTGTTCCTTTATCTTTGAGCTATGTTGTGTGTCTTCCTTCTCTATTCTTCTTTGTTGAGCATTCTAAGTTCTGTTTTGAAGAACGAGAACTTTGTCTCGTCCAGCGGCTTCGTGAATGTATATGCAATCTGCCTATCAGTTGGGACATATTGTAGATTTATGTCCCCATGCTCCACATGCTCCCGGATGAAGTGGTATCGCAGCTCTATATGCTTTGTCCGGCTGTGAGAGACAGGGTTGTTGGCTATTGTAATCACACTGGAGGAGTCGCAAAATAAAGGAATGTTTTGAACCTTCATGTTGTAGTCTTCAAACTGGTTCTTTATCCATAGCAGCTGTGCACAACAACTGCCTGCAAAGATATACTCTAACTCGACTGTTGAGATTGCGACACAGTTCTGCTTCTTACTACTCCAGGAAATGAGCCTTCTTCCTAGGAATTGGCAATTCCCAGAAGTGTTATTCCTTTCATCTTTGCTACCTGCAAAATCTGCATCTGAAAAACCAATTAGTCCGTTATCATTACTTCTTGGGTACCATAAATCAAGATTTGGTGTACCTTTAAGGTATCTCAAAATCCATTTTGTAGTAGCGTAGTGAGATTCCTTAGAGTTCACTTGAAATCTAGCACATACACATATTGAAAACATTATGTCCAGTCTACTTGCAGTAAGATAGAGCAAGGATCCAATTATGATTATATACTTGCTTTCATCAAAAGGTTTTCCTTTCTCATCCTTGTCTAGAGACACAGCTCAACCCATTGGAGTCCTTATAGAGGTTGCGTTCTCCATTCCGAATTTCTTAATTAACTCTTTGGTGAACTTTGTCTGAGAGATGAAAATTCCATCTTCAGATTGTTTCACTTGAAGTCCTAAGAAATACTTCAGCTCTCACATACTGCTCATTTTAAACTTTCCTTGCATAAGTTTTGAAAACTTTTTGCAGAGATTGTCGTTAGTAGAGCCAAAAATAATATCGTTGACATATATTCACACTAGCAAAATCTTGCCTTTTATTTCCCTAAGAAATAATGTCTTATCTATCTTTCCCCTTGTGAACTTGTTCTCAAGAAGAAAGCTAGACAGTGTCTCATACCAAGCTCGAGGAGCTTGTTTCAAACCATATAATGCTTTAAATAAAAGATAAACATGATTAGGAAAGATAGAATCAACGAAACCTGAAGGTTGTTCCACATACACCTCTTTCTTTATGTCACCATTAAGGAAGGCAGACTTCACGTCCATCTGATAGACAGTGAAGCCCTTAAATGCAACATCAGCTAGGAACAACCTGATTGCCTCTAGCCTTGCCACTGGAGCATACGTCTGGTCGAAGTCGATTCCTTCTTCTTGTCTGTATCCTTTGGCGACGAGTCTGACCTTGTTCTTTATGATTGTCCCATCCTCGTCCATCTTGTTCCTGTATACCCACTTTATTCTGATAACATTCTTGCCTTTGGGTCTTGTAACAAGCTTCCAAACTTGACAATACTTGAACTGATTCTGGTCTTCTTCCATAGTCATTATCCATGATGCGTCTAAGTTTGCTTCCTCAAACTTCTTTGGTTCAACCTGTGAGAGAAAATTCAAATATAAATTCTCATTAGTTGCTCTACGAGTTCTGACACCATCCCTGGGATCTCCTATGATTTGTTCCATTGGGTGATCCTTCAGATGTCTGAGCTCTAGAGTCCTTTCATTTGGAGCTTCTTCTATCACAGGAGTGACTTCATCAACTTGAATGATTTCTTCATATTGATCATCAACCTATCCAATCAGGGTTGGAGTGGTGATCTTGATGAACTTTTCATCTTTTTCCTTATCTTGCTCATCCAAGCTCAGTTCTTTCATCTTTGAACCTACATCTTCAATGAACACACTAAAAGAGTTGTCTTGCAGCAAGCTCGTCTCGTTAAATACAACATGAATAGATTCTTCTATAACCAGGGTTTTCTTATTGAAAATCCTATATGTCTTACTATGGCTACTATATCCTACGAAAATACCTTCAAAACTCTTTTCACTAAATTAAGTAGTGTGATACTTGCCATTGTTAAGGACGAAACACTTATAACGAAAGATTCTAAAATATGAAATAGTCAGCTTTCTGCCCTTTAGCAGTTCGTAAGGTGTCTTATTATGGTTCTTATTTATGAGTGCTCGATTTTGCATGTGGCATGCAGTGTTGACAGCTTCAGCCCAGAAATATTCCGGTAGTGAGGCATCACTAAACATGGTTCTACAGGCCTCTATGAGTGTTCTATTCCTTCTCTCAGTAACTCCGTTTTATTGAGGAGTTCGAGGAGAGGAAAACTCATGAAAGATACATAAGCTTTCACAAAATTCTGTCAAGGCCCATGATTTGAACTCTGTCTCATTATCACTTTTGATTTTGACAACGAAGCAGCTGTATTCATTCTGGATTTGCCTGACAAAATTAGTAAAGATATCAAAAGTATCTGACCTGTGTCTTAGAAAGAACACCTACGCAAAGCGAGAGTAATCATCAACAATTACCAATGTATAATCCTTACCTCCCAAACTTCTAACTTGTAGTGGACCGAACAAGTCCATATGAAGTAGGTGTAAATATCTATTAGAGTCTTTACCAATAATGCTTTTAAAGGCAGCCTTTATTTGCTTGCTTTTTACACATGCGTGACAAGGTCTATATTTAGCGCACTTGACATTTGGGGTATCACATACTAAATTAAGAGAAAATAATTTATTAATAGTTTTGAAATTAATATGTGCTAATCTCTAGTGTCATTGGTCACCAAGAGACGCACTATCTTTTGCTAAAAAGCACATTGGCGTAGAAGAGTCTATACAAATAAAATTCAAACAAAATATATTTCTACTACGAGTACCTGATAAAATCATTTCTAAATTATCAACCGATTTTATCAAACACTTGTCTGCATGAAATTCTACGATGTATCCTTTATCGCAAAGTTTAATTATGCTTATGAGATTGTGTTCCAATCCTTCAACATAAGCTACATCAGAAAAGGATACACTACTATTGGTGATCATACCGTAGCCTTTAGTAATTCCTTTGTCAGAACCTCTAAAGATGACCTTTGGTCCGTTCATGACTGGAGAGTAATCCTGGAGAAGGCTTCTAGTCCCGATCATATGCCGAGAGCATCCACTGTCCAAATACCAGATAGAAGTTTTGGTGTTCTTTGGACATACCTGTAATCACAAATCAGTTTGCCTTAGGAATCCAAACTCGCTTGGGTCCTTGGTATCGAGTTATCTTACACCCCTACATGTATTAACATTATGAGTGGTCTTTCTCACATTGTTAATCTGAGGAGTTACATAATTTCTGGAGTTAAACCAATAATGAATGGCGAAGTGACCAATCTTGCCACAACACCAACAGTCAAATCTGTTGTATCTTTGCCTAACAATCTCCTGCTCGACCTTTTGAGATTGTGGTCTAGCAGGAGCAGTAGAATTAGAAGTAGAAGCTTCATGATGTTGACATTCACATGACTTCTTCTCCTTAGTAGGCTTTTCTACAACGAGTTTAACTCTTGGAGCTCTCTCGATGTTGTGACCATGATTATAAGGTCCGTAGCTCTGAAGAGTGATCTCCTCATAAGGTGCCTTGAAGAAACTCTCGCCAAAGTTCCAGGAACGAGTCCATCCTTGGTAACGAGACTTGGGCTCTACATAAGTAGGCCTAGCAAGGTGACCATATGACGAATCTAGATCAAACTTATTAGTCGGAAAGATAACCTTACTAAATGACGTTTGTTCTAGAGGAGCTTTCCCCTTCTCCTTGTCTAGTGCTTTCTTAGCCGCCTATTTCTCCTTTGGGCTTTATTTCTCCTAGAAGATTTACTAGGACCAGCCATATGGCCTAAGCCAGCACCTTTGGCCTGAGCAAAGAATTCAGCAACAAGCGGAAGAACTCTCTTGGGCTTCGAGAAACTTTCAACAAGTTTCTTTTCAGCGGCAAGTTGTTTTTCCAACTCCTTGATGATTTGCTCTTTCAGATCTATGTGCTCGAGAGCCTTTTTGTATATGCCGATTTCCAAATGGGCTTTCTCTTTGAGTGAGTCCATCTTAGCAACTTCATCTCTCAAAGTGCTCTCTTCAGCCTTAAGAGATTTAATCTCCTTAGCTTGGGCTCTTGCAACTCTATGACATTTGTCGTAGGCTTTAATCAACTCTTTATATTGAAACATGAGTTCAGATTCCTCGTAAGAAGAACATTCCTCATTATCATGGTCAGAATCATCAGATTTAGAAAGAGGAGTATGAGAGTTTACCTTCCCAGTGAACTGGGGTTCTTCTTCATCAGTTTGTGCCATTAGCCCAAAGTAGGCTTCCTCTTCTTCACTTGACTCAGATGAGTCAGAGTCGCTGAGAGTCTTGCCCTTTTTGGCTACTAGGCTTCTTTCAGTTCTCTTCTTATTATAAGAGGATTTCTTCTCCTCTCTTTTTCTACCCTCTTTCTTCTTGTGAGGGCAATCAACAATAACGTGACCTGGCTTATTGCAACAATAGCAAACGATATCAGAACAAATATGTTTGTTCTGTTTAGTATGATACCTGTATTGGCTACTTGAGCCTTTCTTGTAGTGATCACCATCGTGACGTGATCTTCTGAATGAGGCGTCCTTGCATTTCCATTGCTTCTTTTTGTTCAAGAATTTCTTGAACTGCCTGGAAAGGAGAGAAAACTCTCCTTCAGATAACTCTGAGCCTGAGGTACTTGGCTCTGATGTTTCTTCTTCACTATCTTCTTGTGAAGGAGCAGGTGATACAGCTTTGGCTTTCCTTGAGCTGTCTGCCTTCAGTGCAACAGACTTCTCCTTGGATGAGAACCGGCTCTTCTCTTCTTCAGCTTTCCTTGAATTGATTTGTAGAGCATATGACATTAGCTTTCCAAAGAGATTCTGAGGTTCAGTCTCTGCCAGCTTTCCAAACTCCCGAATAGCACAAACCTTTTATCTCATTTCTTAATTAGGGATCTCAAGAACTTATCATTCAGTTCTCTGTTGGTGAAGACTCGACCGTAGACTCTTAGGCCGTTAACAATCTTGAAGAAATTCTCAAAAGTATCTGCAATGGAGTCATTGGGACTTTGTCGGAACGCTTCATATTTCTGATTTAGAAGGGATCTTCTGTCATCCCTAACTTCTTCAGTGTCTTCCATCAAAATGATAAGAGACTGCCACATTTCCTTAGCAGACTGACAGTGAATCAAGTTCTGTAGCATAGAGTCATCGACTACACTTGCTATAATATTTTTGGCTTTCTTGTTTAATGAGACAAGTGCAATCTCATCCTTATAAAGATCCATCAACTTCTTAGGAACTTGCTTGGTAGGATCAATAGTGGAGACGGTCATGGGAACATGATGACCTTCTTCAACAATCATGAAGATCCTTGGATCCACAGCTTCCATAAAGAACTTTATCCTTTCTTTCCACATAGCAAAATTATTTTTTGTGCACAAAGGAAGCTTGGCAAAATCCTTGGCTCTGTCCATGCTTGAATAACTCAATAGACAACTAGGAGGAGATATGTTCAAGGTGTTAACCTTTTGACGAACAACCTCCCTCTAATACCAATTGATGGTATTTGTTGTCTACCTAAATCACCTAGAGGGGGGTGAATAGGTGAGTTGTGCGTCTTTTGCGGAATAAAAAATTAGAGATCTATGCATAGAAAATAACCAAGCAATCACCGATGACACCAAGAAATATAGTGGTTCCCAACCTTGGGTACGTCCACTATCCACTCACCGATCTAGCAATGCACTAGACTCGGCTACTCCACTAATCTCGGATTAAAACAATCATACTACTCGGAACAATGTTCCTACAACTCGATCCACAAAACAAATCTACACTCAGAAGATGAAAACTTCCTACAACAACTCGGAGAACAAAGCTCCTACACTCGAAGAATAATTTCCTACAAGAATAGATTTGAAATAAAAAATATAAACAGTAATATCTCTCAGATCTGGAATTTTCTGCCTAGGTCTTCTTTCTTGAACTTTGCGGCTCAGTCAGAATGTGTTGAAGAAGACTCGGCTAGATCCTTGATCTGAAATTTCTGGATCAAAGAGAGGATCTGTAGATGGAAGAAGATCTTGATCTGCAAGTCGACTTTTATGAATCGTGCTTGATCGAAAGCCCTTGGCGATGAGGAAGATGAGCGGCGGCTTCCGATTTAGGAAAGACAATTAGCCGATTCAGAATTCTTAGAATTGCTTCTTTTTACACGCTTAGGGTTGGTCGGAATGACAAGACCTTTTATAATATGTCCCTAACGTTCATAATTATCATTAATGATGGCCACATGGACCAATCACGTCAATTAATTTGAAAAACACGTCTGTCGGGACTTAGTGAATTTTCTGAGAAAAATTGTCCGCATTACTCGAGTGAGAAAGAGTTACTCGAGTACTACTTCAGGTTCTCGAGAAGATAACTTCAAGCTTCTCGAGAAAAAGTACTTAAGGAAACTTCAGGACAGAATTCAACATTACTCGAGTAAAGTGATGATTACTCGAGTACTTAATATGTTACTCGAGAAATGGATGTGAACTTCTCGAGAAAAAGACTTAGAAAGAATTCTGGGAAGAAATCTGGTCACTCGAGTACTGGAGGTTGACTTCTCGAGTACAGGAACTTCACTACTCGAGTAAGATAGACACTTCTCGAGAACTAGCCTTCTGTCACTCGAATCAAGGTGCTCATGTACTCGAGTAATGTACTTAACTACTTGAGTTTAAGACTTAGAAAAATTCTGAGATAGAAAATTTGTTAACTCGAGAATAAGAAGGGGTCTAATCGAGTAATGGAACTGGCCTCTCGAGAACTATGTTCAGACTTCTCGAGAACCATTTCCCATACTCGAAAGTCAGACTCAACTTACTCGAGTACTATCAAGAAATCTACTCGAGTACTTAAGTTCTTCTCGAGTAAAATACTTAGAAAAATTTTGTTTCCTGAAAATTTTTCTTTTTTCAAGGGAATCAGCAACATGTCTTTCTCTAACAAGTATAGTGCTTGAAAATAAAGTGTATCGCAATAGAGAGGCTACACATGAGTCAACACCATGGATCACACAATGAGGGATTATATTGTATGGTCCTATGTTCAGTGACCCGTTGTGTAACATCCCATTTCCGGTTAGACCCCTGGAGGTGGTTTTGTCATAACAGACCCTTAGGAAACCCAGGAATTGAAGATTATCGACAAAAATTTCGAGTCAAGGGGTGGTCACGCCCGTGGCCGATCCGTCACGCCCGTGACCTAGGGCGTGACCCCTTCGACGATCGTCGACCTCAAGAAGACGATCGTCGAGCTCAGAAATGTCAACATGGGCCTGACACGCCCGTGACCAGTCCGTCACGCCCGTGACCTAGGGCGTGACCCCTTCGACGATCGTCGACCTCAGGAAGACGATCGTTGAGCTCAGAAATTTCATCATGGGCCTGACACGCCCGTGACCGGTCCGTCACGTCCGTGACCTTTGAATGGCGTTGAGTGAGCTAAGCTCACTCAACGCCGTGGGCTGGATGGCGTTGAGTGAGCTTAGCTCACTCAAAGCCATAAGCTAAATGGCGTTGAGTGAGCTTAGCTCACTCAAAGCCATAAGCAGGATGGCGTTGAGTGAGCTTAGCTCACTCAAAGCCATAGGTTGAAGGGCGTTGAGTGCACTGACTGCACTCAACGCCATCTGGTGTTGGCAGGAATGGCATTGAGTGAGCTGAGCTCACTCAACACCGTAGACTGGATGGCATTGAGTGAGCTTAGCTCACTCAATGCCGTAAACGGTCAGGCGGGATGGCGTTGAGTGCGTTGAGTGCACTCAACGCCATAAGCTGAACGGCGTTGAGTGCACTGACTGCACTCAATGCCATTTGGTGTTGTCTGGATGGCGTTGAGTGAGCAGAGCTCACTCAACGCCATAACCTGGATGGCGTCGAGTGAGCTTAGCTCGTCGAGTGATCTTAGCTAAGCTCACTCAACGCCATCATCTAAAAAGACATATTCCGGGTGGCGTTGAGTGAGCAGAGCTCACTCAACGCCATAATCCGGATGGCGTTGAGTGAGCTTAGCTCACTCAACGCCATAATTCGGATGGCGTTGAGTGAGCTGAGCTCACTCAATGCCATAGTCTGGAATGGCGTTGAGTGAGCAGAGCTCACTCAACACCGTAGCCTGATGGCGATGAGTGAGCTGAGCTCACTCAACGCCATTATACTTAGACTTTTTTCTGGCATTTTTACTTCTAGCTGGGTGCTGGTTTAGCTGAACCGGGCCGGTTCAGGAGTGAGCCGTCTTCTCCAATAAGACCTAATAAGTTTCATTTGATTTAAGTTAACCAGTCATGCTGTGCCACGTGGACTGCCGGTTTTGCAAAAGGACGGTTGCGGCCATGGCCGAAAGCTTGAAGTCACGGCCATCAATGGAATTTGATACCATGACTCTTTCCCTTCCCCTGAAACTACTGGATTCAACTCCTCTCAGGGAGAGGAGGAGTTTCCAACCCTCCTCCAGCTGTCATAGGGCCGATTTAGCCCCCCCTCCATCATGACCGAGCCAAGCTTTTATGGGCCATTAATGGCCACCAGCTTTTGGCCGATCCCCCTCCTTGCCCAAGCTTTTAAACATCTTCAGAGGCCCAAGGGGAGTTTTTCCCAGTGTTACCCGAAGTTTTCGAGCCTCCCCTTGCTGTTGAAGAATTTCCGGCGACGCCACCACCGCGCAAATGGCTTCCCGACGGTCTGCACGCCTCCAGCCCCCGAACAAGGTCCTCCCCTCCCTCTTCTTCTGCGGATAGATCTTAGAAATCATTAGGAGAGATATAGGGCTCAAGCGGATCGGGTGAGCGTTTCCATGGTTTTCCAAAATTTCATGGTGGCGGGTTCGCCGGAAACCGCCTCTCCGGCGGCCGTGCCGCCGCCCGACGGTAGCCCTCACCTCAACAGAGGAGGTGGTGGTGGTGGCCGGCCAGGGAGATGGCTCGGTGGCCAGGAAATGGCTTTAGAAAAGCTACAGGTTTCAAGTTTTTTTTTGGTTGCTGGTTCGGGCTAAAGAAGAAGATGAACAGTAGCATTTTATTATATTATATATTGTATAATTAGGAATTAATTCCCTTTACTGTGCACTAGGTTTAAACTGATAATTATTGCCTGTAGGGGCTGAAACATAAAAAGTGGTTAACATATAAAATGTAGCCCTTGAAGTCTAGTTTAATTAAAAATTGATTTCACTCGATTTGGATTTCTGGTTAGATCATAGCACACTTTTTGGTGAGGTCTATCCATAGGGCTGTCTTGACCTTAGAAAAATTCCCCACTCTAATCCAGTCATCAAAATGACTTGAAATTTGGGGTGTGACCTAATCTTACCTATATCTAAGTGCTATCCAAAAATTAGGATTTTTGGAAAATATTTTTCTATAGTTTTTAGAAAAATTCAATTATCCTAGCATAATTTAATTAGATGCCTAAATGACTTCCAAACTCTCCCAAATTTTGGTGAGTGGTCCCTGGATTTATCATAAGGGTCTGGTAAAAATTTCATCTCATTTCGAGATGTTTTGATTAGGTTTGTGTCCAACCCTAGGTTGATCCTTATAGGATAATTTAGGATCAAACACCCCCCTTGGTATTTGGGTGGTCATATCATCTCAACAGAGGCTGATATTTTGTCCACAGGCTGTTTAGGGCATGACACACCCTCCAAGGGATTTTGGGGTGGTTTGGTGTAGGGTAGCCCTAGAACCCTAGGGAAAATCCCTTAATGGTGGTTTTTTGGGGTTGTGAAGGTCATGGGGTCAAATGACCTTGGACTGACTTAAAATTTGGTGGAGAAAACCATATGGCCAGTATAGCTCTCTGGACAAAATTTTAGGGTATTTGGAGACAGCCAGGCCACCTAAAATCCTAACCCTAGTTTAGGTCACCAACTTTAATTTGAATTATTAAGCTATCTAATGAACTTCAAATCAAGTAAAGTTTGGGCAAAGTGATTTTCTGGTCCAAATGGCCATGATATAATTTTGCTGAGATTTTTGGGTTAATTTATACAGTACTTCATTTACAACCCTAGTTGTGCCCTAGATATTTATTTTGATGATTATGGAATTTCTGTTCACTGGAATGTTATGAAATCTTGGATTAGGGCATGTCATAGCATGTTATACCTTCTGTATTTTTATTGGAAATTTTAACTGATTATTTTGGGTATATATTTCTTTAACGTACTAGTTGTGACATGGAGTCAAAAATACAAATAATATCCAATTACTATCTGAAAAAATTATGAAATTTGGTCAGTGAGTGTTTAAAGTAATGCTAGTCACCCTGTAATTTTCTATGGAATTTTAGATGATTAAAAATAGCATCTCCTTCTCTAAGCTAGGAAAGTCGGTACTATACATTAAAATAGTTTCAGAGCCCAAATGTTTGATAAAAATTATGGGACTTGGATTCTGATGGTTTTAGGTCACCATAAAGCTTCTATAATTTTCTTGGGGTTTTTGGATGCATATTTACAGTACTTCCCTCATAATATAGTAGAAATGGCCTAAATTGGTATATTAGGAAATATAGGCCTAAACACCTCTGGAATTTCTCAAAACTTGGAATTACTGTTTAAATGTCTCATAGGATTTTTACTGATTTTATGATGATTTATTGTTGGCTCATTAGTGCACTTCATGTTCATACTAAAGCATTTGGAATCTTAGAATAAATAAATTAAATGCCCGATAAATAGGAAAATTTGGAAATCTTGGTCTTAGCTATAATATGTCAAGATAGACCTCCAGTAAATACTATAGGAGATTCGGAAGACAAATTGGAGTACCTCCCCTCATACTCCTCACGTATCTTAGGATGGTCTGCATATAGTAAAACCACGGAAACTGAACTAGAGCGGATAATGAACCTTGAGAGATGGAATTTTTGGTAGTTGCTGGTTGGTTAGGGCAAGCTAAGTTAAGATTCATTATTGGAGGTCAGGATAAGTAGAGTGTGAGACTGGTTAAGGATAAGGGCGTACGGGAACGACGAAAGATCGTCCACCCCGAGTAGTAGTGGAAGAGTCTTAATATGCTAGGGCCAGATCTAAAGTAACTTAAAAAGGGATCGGGTAATGGGTATCAACTAATAACAATAAGTGCTTTGCGAAAGGGAACGGTGGGCTTCAGCTACCATCATAGTTCCTAGTGCCCTTTGAGAGCCCTTCACGGGGAATACCGGGGGCAGCCCTGGGCTAATGTAAACTGTAGAATTAATAATCTAAAGAGTAACTAATATAATTAGGGTTGCATACACATACACCCCGATAGCTAGGAAGGTAGAATAATTGGTTTGGTTGCCATTCAGACGGTAGCTCTGAAGGTAGATGCACGGACGGGACAGTCCGGGGAGCCGAGGGCTCGAGGGTTGGAGTACAGAATAAAGGTGGTGGGTCTTCGATATCTGATTGTCGTTCACACTGGCATCGGTATGTTGACTCGGCGGTGTGGGACACTTAGCCAAAGAAAGTCTGGTAGGTATAGCCAGCAGTAGTACGCGGATACTCTAGGTTGTGTTCTTCTAGGGGCGTACGGAAGGGCTAAGCCCGGTAGTGTGTATACCCGCCTAGGAGTGGGGGGCCCGACCCACTGTCTCCGTTTGCCACTACGGAGGTTCCTGGGAGTGAAGCTAGCCGCCCGAACAGGGGGAACTAAAGGTCTGTGCGCATAGAGTCGTGTGCGTGTGTTGCACTTGCATGAATCATGGCATAGCATATCACTACACTCATATTTGCATACAACCGACACCCCAACGTATAAATCGGTATGGGACTTTTTATACGATGGGAGCCTTGCAGAAGACCCTTTAACTTATAAGTTTGTATGGGCATTCATATAAGTTAAGGTTACCTACTTATTTACTTGCTTGTTTACTTACTGTTCTCTAACTGCCCTTTTTATACAATTGCTACTTACTACTTCTCTTCTTTACCACTTACTACCATAGAATTGCTAGTTGTTCCTTGTTCTAGATAGTTGTTAGAATAACTCTCATGTCATCTGCTTGATTATTCTCCACCTTTGTAGCTTTCCTTTCCTCCTCTCCGCTCGGTGCTTAGGAGCCGTAGGGGGAGGGGTAGGGGATGATAGGGCTTAGTCTTTATGACTAATGGTTTTCGAACCACAACATTACAGGAGCTCAGGATGGCAGACAGGGACCAGCACCAGCAGAGTACGGTGCGCATGGAGGTGGGTCAGTCTAGCACCGGTGCACCTGTGACCAGCTCCGTGAGTGATTAGTACTTTTATAGTTTCTACGATGAGTGATTTGTAGTGAGGGCTCTGATGTACCGGGCTCGAGCCTATTTATCTATATTTCATCTGAACTGTATCTTGCAGTACTTCTGGTATCTACTTCCTGTTATTATCTACTGATGTCTGGATGTGATTTCACTTTTATACATGCTTCTGTGGACTTGTTTACATTTGTGTATAATTACTTCTCTCTCTTATGATCGAAAAGGGCCGGCAGAATTGGCGTTTTGTAGTGGCGGCCTTCCCGTGAGACGGTGCCACCGCAAAGCGGCAGTTCTGGGCTAAGACCCCGGTGTCGAAAAAGGAAAAAAAAAGGGGGGTCTTACACGTTGTAGACTGACATTGGTCTACACTTAGCAATTAAGTCCTACAAACACATAACTCAACCAAGACATCAAATACAACTTAATTCATCTTATTTTAAGGGTGACTTCATACAAATCTATGTTATTATGGATACAATACCCAACATATACACCTGTAAAGGAGGAACCATCATAGAAGCTATCACAGGAGGAGGCTGTCACCGGAGGAGTGGTAGAAGTTGGAATAGTCATGGTAGGAGGAAGAGGAAGAGAACTCACTTCCATTGGGTGAAACTCCCCCTAAAGTGAGGACTCCCCCTGAAGAGAGGACTCATAGTAGGCCTCAGACTCCCGAAAGGTGACGTCCATAGTAACAAAGATCTTTTTTTACGTTGGATGAAAACATTTGTATCCTTTCTCGGTTGGAGAATACCCAATAAAGATACACTTTAGGGAACGATGATCAAATTTGAATGTGGGATAGATATGGACAAAACACACACATCCAAATATTCGAGGTAGAAGAATAGAGGGGGATATAGAACGGGTTTGAAGAGGTGATTTGTGGCCAAGGACATGAGTCGGCAATCGATTAATGAGGTACGTCGCAGTGAGAACCGCATCACCCCAAAAAACCTTAGGGAGCTGCATCTTCAGGAGGAGACAACAAGCGACCGCCAAGAGATGGTGATTCTTGCGCTCGGCCACCCCATTTTGAGCCGAGGTAGAGACACAAGTTGTTTGATGGATAATGTCATGTTCACTAAGGTAATGCTCAAAGGAAGAGTCGGCATACTCCCGACAATTATCACTCGGCAAAACTTTGATAGTGACATTAAACTGAGTGGCCACCATTTTATGAAACTGTTTAAATAATGGAAAAACCTCATTTTTATGTTGCATCAAGTAAACCCACGTACAATGAAAGAAATAATCTATAAGAAAAAAAACCAGTGAAAATCGGAAATATAAGCTACAGGACAGGGCCCAAACATCAGTATGAACCATAACAAAAGGAGTAACACTAAGAGTAGATACATGAGTGAAAGAAGCACGATGATGTTTAGCACGAACACACACATCACATTTAAAATCTTGCAAAGATATATTTGACAATTATGGAAATAAAAAATGCATAGTAGAAGGAGATGGATGGCCAAGGCAATAGTGCCAGGAGTCCAGAGAGATGGGTAGTAGAAAGAGCATGTGGAGCAATGACAGAGCTGGAGGGGTCAAATAAGTAGATGTCATCCCACATTCTACAAGATCCAATCATCTTCCATGTCTTCAGGTCCTGAAAAACACAAGAGGTGGGAAAAACGTTACAAAGACATTCATAGAATTAGGTAGGTGGATAATATAAAGCAGGTTACGGGTAAATTTAGGCACATGGAGCACCAAAGTGAGAGTAAGAAAGGAGCAATGAATGGACCCTTTCCCAGCAATAAGAGACAAGGATCCATCAGCAATGCTCACTTTATCCTAACTAGACAAAGGAGAATAAGATACAAAACCTCTAGCAAACCCTGTCATGTGGTCGGTGGCACCTGAATCAATGATCCATTGGGAAGAAGAGCAGGCAGTGGCAGAGTGAGCACCAAGAACTCCCTGATGGGAATAAGAGGAACTAGCAGTAGGAGACTTGGAGGAGTGGATAAGCATGAAGCGGAGGAAGGCGAGAATCTCCTCAGCAGAAAGGGCAGAAGGAACCTCGGGTGCAACAGGTCTACCATAATAAGTGAGATCATCACCGACATCGTAGAGATGAGCCAAGCGAGAGAAAGGAGGCTGGCTCAAACTGCGACCAGAGCTACATTCACCACGAGGAGCAAGACCCCTATGAAAGGAAGGAAATCCATGAAGCTTAAAGTAAGTGCCTCTAGTATGTCGAGCTTTCCCACAATAATCACATATCACTTGATCCTTGTCCACAGGCTTGCCCTTAGTGTCTCAAAAAGAGCAACCTCTAGGACCAAACCGAGCTGCAAGAGCGGAGTCCTCAGTAATAGTGTAAGGCAGGCGAATCTGTCAGCGATCATTCTTACTGAACCAAACTATACACCTTAGGCAAGGAAGGTAGGGCACATCGGTCAATAATTCGAACACTGATGGGATCAAGGTCACGATGGAGACCTTGAAGAAACTCAAAGATCAGGTTGCACTCCTCCCGGGCACGAACCAACACCTCATCCTCAGGAGAGACAAGAGTAAGCGCGTCGAAATGATCATACTATTGATAAAGCTGGGTAAACTCCAAGTAGTAGGCAGTGGGAGGACGATCCCCTTGGCGTAAAAAAAATCCATCGTCGCAACTGAAAGATCTGATCCACATTACCCCGACATGAATAAGTAATATCGGCACACTTCCAAATATCAGCTACAGTATCCAGGAAGAGATAATTGCGGGCAATAGACTCATGCTTGGAGTTAGTGAGCCAAGACATAACTAAATAGTTCTCAGAATCCCATTGTGGCCAATCGGGAGAGGTAGGCGAAGTTGCCCTGGTAGTACCACTGAGGTAGCCAAACAAACGGCGGCTCTTGAAGGGCCAAAGTGACAGAATGTGCCCACGAAAGATAATTTGTTCCGTCCAACCGAATAGTAGTAATCTGAGGAGCCCCGTGATCATAAGAGACACGAAGAGATCCAATAGGAGGCAGAGAATCAAGAGCAGCACTCCCACCGGAGGAGATATCTGGAGTTTCACCACTCTCTGACATCATAGGCGAGGTAATTAAACAACACCGGGCAATCGACGGAGAAATATCTCACTCATAGAAAGAGGAGAGGCTCGGAGAAGACCAATTAGGGGTGTAAGTTGAGTTGAGATGGCTCGAGAGCTCGACGTGGTGGCTTAAAAAAAACTCGACTTGAGCTCAAGTGTGTCAAGCTTGAGCTTGATTTTGAGCCGAGCTCGAGCCCAGTAAACCTTATTCATGGGCTCGCGAGCCGTCTCGCAAGCTTATATATATATATATGTTGGTACCCTAGTTTTGATTTGAGTTCAGTCTTCTCTTTCTGTCTCTTGACCCAAGATTTATCTATGGTCAAAGGTTAGTTGTTTAGTTTGTTGCTCTAGTTTTAGAGGCGTCACTTTTCCAGATGTAAATTTGGTTAAGTTGTTTTTCGTTCGACTATGGTCGAACGCCGCTCGACTATCGTCTATCGACTGTTCGACGATCGTCTATCAGTTGGTCGACGTTCTGTCTGCGTTGATAGTTCGACTATCTGTTTGATAGGTCGACTATCTGTTGTGTTTGATAGTTCGACTATCTGCTTGGATAGTTCAACTATCTGATAGTTCGACTATCTGTTTGATAGGTCGACTATCTGTCCGCTTTGATAGTTCGACTATCTGTTTGATAGGTCGACTATCTGCTTTCTTTGATAGTTCGACTATCTGTTTGATAGGTCGACTATCTGTTCTCTTTGATAGTTCGACTATCTGCTTGGATAGTTCAACTATCTGATAGTTCGACTATCTGTTGATAGGTCGACTATCTGTTCTCTTTGATAGTTCGACTATCTGTTTGATAGGTCGACTATCTGTTCTCTTTGATAGTTCGACTATCTGCTTGGATAGTTCAACTATCTGATAGTTCGACTATCTGCTGATAGGTCGACTATCTGTTTTGGTTGATAGCTCGACTATCTGTTGATAGGTCGACTATCTGTTTTCTTTGATAGTTCGACTATCTGTTGATAGGTCGACTATCTGTTTTCTTTGATAGTTCGACTATCTGTTTGATAGGTCGACTATCTGTTTTGTTTGGTAGTTCGACTATCTATCCTGATAGATCGACTATCTGATAGCTCGACTATCTGTCCTGATAGATCGACTATCTGATAGCTCGACTATCTGTCCTGATAGTTCGACTATCTGTTGTGGTAGTTCGACTATCTTCTTTGATAATTCGACTATCTGGATCGTTCGACTATCTGTCTGATAGGTCGACGATCTCTGTGCTTCGGTCGACGATCTCTGAGGGTCGTTCGACGTTTTGCTGTATGTCTTGAGTAATTTTGTCATCTTCGATGATGTGATTTATTTTATATTTATTTTGGCATATTTTATAAAAGATTATTTGAATAAAGTTGAGATATTATTTCCATGCAATATCTGCTCCATTCCTTATGCATGAGCCAATCTTTTTCTGACAAAGTTGTTTGTCTTATTAGCTGAGATATGATTTCTGCTTTATCTGCCAGGCTGTCCTTTATAGCCGTTAGACTCAGAAAGTCTTTTCTGGCTGTAAAGAGTCTCTTCTGATGTGACTTTCTCTAGTATTATTTTATCAGAGTTATTTGCAGCTTCTTAGAAAGCTTTATCCTCTTATAAGATATCTGCCTGCAGTATTTGTTTTGCTTTATGCTATTTGCAGCCCAGCTTGCAGATTTTAGTAGAAAACAAGATTCAAACTCAATTAGAGCCGTTGCTGCTGCTGTTATATAAAGAATTCTTTAGAGAAAGAAATCAACTAGTTCACATAGCCAAAAACTAGTTCATTCAGAAAAAGGAGTTCAAAAGCTAACAGCAGCATTCAAGCTTACAACTTACAGTTTACAACTGCTCTCAGCTCGTTCACATTCAACTGAGAAGAAGTTTTAGCTCTTCATTCTTCTTCAACCTGAGTTCTCTTGCTTACAGGAAGATTTTCACTCAGAGCTTTTTGAAGAAGAAGAAGAAGAAGATAGCTGCCTGAAGAAGAATTTTCATTTCATATTCTTTATCTTCTTGTAGCTTTTTCCTTCAGATTTTCTGAAGTGTTTTCTACACTGAAGTAAGACTTCACCTGGACATTCTTTTAGCCAGGGGGAGCCTTGACTCTTTAGAGCTTTCTAGCTCAGTGTAAGTTCTTGTGCTTATCTAATCTATTGTAAAATAGAGAAGATATTTTAACCTCCTTTCCCCCTCCTATAAAGGGTTATTACTCCCTTCAAAAGTATACCTTGGTGGCAGGGCACCTGATCAAAAACCTGTGTTGGTTTTTAGACACCTGATCAAAAGTCTAAAGGATTTTTGGATCTACCTGAAGCAGATCTTGTTGGTGGCAGGGCACCTGATCAAAAACCTGAGTGGATTCCTACCTTGTTGGTAGAAGAGTGGACGTACCCAAGTTGTTTGGGGAACCACTATAAATTCCCTTGTGTCGTCTGGTTGTTTGATTTATTACTTGTGCTGATTGGCTGTGATTAGTTTTAACTAGGTTTGCTAGTTGCTGTTTAGGATTCCAAGCCTTAACTGTAATTACAATTGGCTGTCTTTTGTGCACAACACTTGTGTTAGGCTTTAGGGTTACTTCTCAAATATCTATAACCTTCATTCTGCAATTAACTCCAAGGGAGTTGAGTAGACAGTCAACTTTGTTAGTGCAATTTTTGATTACTCTATTCACCCCCCCCCCCCCCTCTAGAGTAGTATCTATCCCTTTTCTTTCAATTGGTATCAGAGGGAGGTTGTCTGACTGTATAGGCTAACACCTAAGTCACAAGATCCTGATAGATACCAAGGATTATAGATATTCACTTTCACTATCATGGCTCAGTCCAAGGATTACTCAAGCACCAGACCTCCAGCATGCAACTTAGCTAAGTTTAGCATCTGTAAGGCAAGGATTAAGTTATATATGAACTCTATTGATGAGAGTATTTTTGCTTCTATTTTGACAGGACCACCAAGAGCACCTACTGCAGCTACTGCTTCATCATCAACTGATATGAGTGCAGTGCCTCCTCCAGATTACAATGATGAATACAAAAAGGCAAAGATAGCAGATGCTAAGGCAATGAACATTCTGGCTCAGACAATGTCTGATGAAGTATTCTAGAAAGTTGCTGACTGCTCCTCAGCAAAAGCAATGTGGGATACACTGAACCAGATTGTAGCTGGTTCAGCTGATGAAAGGAAGGACAGAAGGTCCAACCTTATCTCCTAGTATGAAAATTTCAAGAAAACTGATGCTGAATCAATTGAAGCAATGTACACAAGGCTCGACTCAATCATCAATGAGCTGAAGACTCTTGATAAGGATATTTCATTGACAGAGGTCAATGATAAGATTCTTATGTGCTTCCCTAGCACATGGGATCTGAGGATCTGGCCTATCGAGGAGGCCAGAAGTACAAATGAAATCTCAATAGAAGCCCTTCTCGGTAAGCTCAAGTCCTTTGAGTAAGTGCTGAAGTCCAGGGAAGCTGAGGCTGAAGCAAAGACTCCAACTCCCACAAGAAAAGAGCAAACCCTTGCTCTCAAAGCTACTGATGCTTCTGAAGGAAGCCAGTCCAATGAAGAACTGATGACATTATTTGCCAAAAGGTTTCTCAAGATGGGAAGGAAAGAATTCAGAAAGAAATCTTCAAAATACGAAGAAAAACCAAGGTATGATCGTACTCCTACTAAAGAAATAATTTGCTATGGTTGCAAGAAGCCTGGACATATTCTTCCAGACTGTCCAGAGGAAAAGAATAAAGAGAAAAGGAAAGACAAGGATCAGCACAGGAAGCATTCCAAGCCATCCTCCTACAAGAACAAAAAGAAGGAGAGAGGTTTTGTTGCTGAAACCTGGAGCGATTCTGATGAGGAATCTTCCTCTTCAAGCTCCAGTGAGGATGAAGAAGAAAAGAAGGCAAAGGAAGTTTGCCTGATGGCAATTGATGCCTGCAGCAATCACTCTGCTGCAGAGAGTTCAGATTCTGATGAAGAAATGCCAACAGAAGATGAGGTATTGTCTTCTTACGATTTTACATCTGATGAATTTAAATCAGATTTTAAATCTTTATGTTTAGATTTAATTAGTTCTGAAAAGGAAATAAAAGAGCTTAGAAATAAACTAGCTGAATCTGAATTAATTTCTAATGAAAACATTAGGTTAACAGCAGAACTCACTAATTCTAGTGAAGAAATAAAATTCCTTAAGAATGAATTAGCTAAGTCCAAAAGGTTAGAAGAATCTCTGAATGGTAGAAGCCTTAAGTTGCTTGAAATAACCAGCATGTCTAACACTAGGTCAGGCAATAATAAATTAGGCTTAGGAGCATCTTCTAGTGAACCCCCAATCATTTTTAAAAACCATCTTTCAACTCCAGTGAATTTTATTTCAGCTAGTGGAATAAAAAACACTAAGCAAGTTAATCAGGTTAATAAAGCTTTAAATAAAGCTAAGAGAGAGAAAAGAAAACAAAAATTTAAGGAATTACAAAGAGCGTCGAACGCTGCTCGATGATCGCAGGCCCAGTGGTCGAACGGAGATCGACGATCTGGTCACCCATCGTCGAACGCTGATCGACGTTTTCAACATGAATTTCAAAACTTCAACCAGAAATTTAGAAACCCGAATATGAATAGAAACCCTAGGTTCATTGACCCATCATCTGCATGGAGAATCCCACCTAGGATATCTTACCCGTTAGGTTATCACCCTCAACCTGCTTATTCATTTATTTCCAGTTTTTCTTATGTGAAAAACAAGGGACCCAAGGTTACCTGGGTCCACAATGTTTAACTTATTTTTCTACAGGTAAAGACCTATCCTATCACTCAGAATAAGTGGTATTTGGATAGTGGTTGCTCCAAGCATATGACAGGAAATAAAGAACATCTGTCAAGGTTCAAGGCCAAGCTTGGCCCAAAGGTGATCTTTGGAAATTTAAGTTGTGGTCAAACTGAAGGCTATGGCAGGATGACAATTGGAGCTGTAACATTCAAGAGAGTTGCTTATATAACTGGATTGAAGCATAACCTCATTTCAGTAAGTCAGTTATGTGATGCTGGATACCAGGTATCATTTTCTAACTCTCTTTGTAATATTACTTTAAATAATAATGTTGTGTTAGTAGGTATTAGACAAGGTAACATTTATTTAGTAGATTTTAACTCAACTCACTCTGAAATCTGCTTGTTTAATGAAGTAACATTTAATAACAATTCTTTGTGGCATAAGAGGCTTAGTCATGTTAACCTTAAAAATATATCTAGGTTATCTAAACACAACCTTGTTAGAGGTTTACCTTCTTGCCCCTACAAGAAGGAGAGCCTATGCAAGGCTTGTCAACTAGGCAAGCAAACCAAGAATTCTTTTAAATCAGTAAATAAAAGTGATTCTCTTAGAATCCTGTATTTATTACATTTGGACCTATTTGGCCCAATAAATGTACAGAGTTTAGGAGGGAAGTATTACACCCTAATCATTGTAGATGACTTCTCTAGGTTCACTTGGGTGTTCTTTCTGAGAACTAAGGCTGATAACTTCAAAGCCCTTACAGATTTTCTATTATGTGTGCAGACTGAGTACTCTACTCATATGGACTTGATTAGAAGAGATCATGGTATTGAGTTTGACTCTCTTCTCATGCAAGAATTCTGTGAGAGAGAAGGTATCAAACATAGCTTCTCAGCTCCTAAAACTCCCCAACAAAATGGGGTAGTTGAAAGGAAGAACAGAACCCTGATTGAAGCTGCTGGCACATTGTTGGCAGATGCTAATATGCCTCTTTCCTATTGGATAGAAGCTGTTAGTACAGCCAACTACGTCTTGAATAGAAGTCTGATACACAAGCTTAAGTGTAAAACTCCTTATGAGTTGCTTAAAGAAAAGAAACCTAAAATAAATTATTTTAGAGTATTTGGTTGTGTAGTTTATATTCATAATAATAATAAAGAATACCTTAGAAAGTTTGAAGCAAAAGCTTCAATGGGAATTTTTCTTGGATATTCCCAAGTAAGCAAAGCTTATATGGTTTTTAATAAATCTTCTTCTAAAATTGAAGAGTCTGTTCATGTGTCCTTTGATGAATCTCAAATGTTTTACAAGGAGAAGGAAACTTCCCCTTCCTCAAGTTCATTGCAGGTACCAGAATCTAGCAAAGATGTCACTCAAGAGATTCTCCATCTTTCAACTCTTCATATCACTGAATCAGACAAAGATGAAGACTGTGCAGAAGTTGTTGTTGTACCACCAATAGTAGATCAAATTCCTCCTGAGAAATTAATCCCAACTATTGTTGAAGATCACATCCCACCTGCTGATGTTGTCACACTTAGAGATCATCCTACATCTCAAGTGATAGGAGACATATCAGCTGGTGTTCAAACAAGACATCAGTTAAGACAGGATGTGATGCATGCTTGTTTCTTTTCACAGATTGAGCCCCTCACCATTAAAGATGCTGAGCTAGATCCCCACTGGATCATTGTTATGCAAGAGGAACTTAATCAGTTTGAAAGATGTAAGGTATGGACTTTGGTTCCAAGACCTAAAGGCCAACTGATCATAGGAACCAAGTGGGTGTATAGAAACAAGTTGGATGCAAATGGAATCATTATAAGGAATAAAGCTAGGCTTGTAGCTCAGGGCTACAGACAGGAGGAAGGTATAGATTATGACCAAATCTTTGCTCCTGTTGCAAGGCTAGAGGCAATAAGGATCTTTCTAGCCTATGCAGCCTATATGAAGTTTAAAGTTTTTCAGATGGATGTCAAAAGTGCCTTTTTAAATGGTGAGCTAAAGGAAGAGGTATTTGTTGAACAACCACCTGGGTTTGTTTCTTCAACTCAGCCCTCACATGTTTTCAAGTTGCAAAAAGCTCTTTATGGACTCAAACAAGCACCCAGAGCCTGGTATGAGACTCTAGCTAGTTTCCTGTTAGAGCATAACTTTGTTAGGGGAGTAGTTGATAGAACACTTTTCATCAAGCACCACAAGGACACAATCCTGTTAGTTCAAGTGTATGTGGATGACATTATTTTTGGTTCCACTGATCCCAAACTGTGCAAAAAGTTCTCTGACTTGATGCATTCTAAGTTTGAGATGAGTAGTATGGGTGAGTTGTCTTACTTTCTTGGTCTCCAAGTAAAGCAAGATGTTGATGGCATCTTCATCTCTCAATCCAAATATGCCAAGGAATTGGTAAAGAAGTTTGGGATGGCTGATGCTTCAGCAATGCATACACCTATGGCTACTAATGTAGTTATAGATTCTGATGATCAGGGAAAGCCTGTTGATCAAAAAAATTATAGGGCCATTGTTGGTTCCCTATTGTATTTAACTGCAAGTAGGCCAGATATAATGTTTGCTTCATGCCTTTGTGCTAGATTCCAGGTCAACACCAAGGAATCTCATCTGATTCTTCTCAAGAGAATCTTGAGATACCTGAAGGGATGTCCAAATCTAGGACTTTGGTACCCAGCTGAATCAGAGTTTGAGTTAATTGGATACTCTGATTTTGATTATGCTGGTTATTGAGTTGACAGGAAAAGTACCTCAGGAACTTGTCAGTTCCTAGGAGAGAGATTGGTCTCTTGGTTCTGTAAGAAGCCGGCTTCTATCTCAACTTCAACTGCAGAAGCTGAATATATAGCAGCTGCTAGTTGTTGTTCACATATCCTGTGGATACAAAACTAGCTTTTAGATTATGGGTACTCACACAAGAACACAAAAATCATGTGTGACAGTACCAGTGCTATCTCTATTGCACAAAATCCTGTGCACCACTCTAGAACGAAACACATTGAGATCCGGCACCATTTCCTGAGAGATTGTGTGGAAAAGAACAAGATCTGCCTTGAGTTCATATCCACAGACCTTCAGAGAGGTGATATTTTCACCAAGCCCTTAGATGAACAGAAGCATCTGTTCTTTTTGATTCAACTAGGCATGATTAATGGAAGAGACTAAGTGTGATGTCTGCCTTGTTCAAACCTGTTTGAAGATCGTCGAACGACGCTCGAAGATAGTCGATCGGATCAAGTCTATCGTTGATCTATGGTTGATGATAGCTTATCTGCTTGAAGATCGTCGACCGACGTTCGAAGATCGTCAAACAGGTCGAGCCTATCGTCGATCTATGGTTGACGACAGCTTGTTGTTTGTGAAGACAAAAATAGTCGAACGATGGATCGACTACTCTGCTTCAGGAACGATCGTCGAACGACCATTCGACCATCGTCTCCAGTATCTTTTAAATAGATCGACGATCGTTGTTTTAATATAAAGCCGATGGTCAACCTAGGTTAAGAGATCTTTCTTTTTATCGTCGACGGAGAGCGTCTTCTCGCATTCCGTCTTCCCGCTTGCTCTTTGTCTCGTGTTTCTGTCGTTTCGTCTTCGCCGTCTCCCTCGTCTTCTCCAGCCCCTTCAATGGCGATAGCTCCAGCGCTCCTGACAGTGGTGAAGTTTGATGCAGGCTTCAGTGTGGATTTCGATTCTTTCAGTTGCTGCGAATATGGAATAGTGGAAATTCTCAATCTATGCAAAGATCAAGGTTTGGAAAAGCTAATGTCCTCCAGGATAAAGATAAACATTCAAGAGATCAAAGAATGGGCATTTACTTCGTCTTCAAATGACGAATCAATGACCGGAATAATTGGCGGAGAAGAGGTAACGTTGACTCCCGTCATTTTAACTGAAATTTTTGGATTGATAAATGGGGAAGAAGATTACGAGCAAGATACCCCAGAGTTTGGGAGAATGCTGACAGAGTTGGGACATGCCGAAGGCACTCCCTCTAAGCTGCTTAAGGTAAATTTTCCATTTAAGATTAAGTTCCTTGCTGAACTCGTCGGAAAAGTGCTACTGGGAAAGCACTCTGCCCATGACAACATTACAAGGCAACAGTTTGCCCTAATGTGTACAATTGTGAACAAAAAGAAGATTAACTGGGCAGGAGTATTGTTTGATTTGATTAGGAAAAAGAACAGCAAGAAAGAAGTCACCCTGGGTAGGGTAGTTGGGATTTTTCTGAAGGAAAAATATCCTCATCTGTTAGTTTCAGCTGCTACCTCCATCAATGCCAGCAAGAAGATGGATCCAACCTTGTTCGCCAAGTGGAAAAGGACTTTTCTGAAGCCCGCTCCTGCAGGGGTTGCTCCAGCTGCATCTGAGAGCACCGGGACTGCCTCAGTCACTCCTCTCCTACAAGAAGCTGGCTCAGTAAACCTCTCCCTTCCATCTTCTTCATCTGCATTACCGTCTACTTCAGTTGAAGTTCCATCAACTTCAATTGAAGTACAACCTTCTGCTTCTCACCATGCATCACCTCCTGCATCTCCTCTCCCCTCTCATCTTGCTGGGATCTCACGTCCCAGTTTTGATTTATTGGTTTCTGAGATTTCTACTTCTCCTCAGTCACCAATTCCTTCTTCAGATCACATTGATCATCGTGCATCCACCCATCATTCTCCAGCTCACTCTCCATCTCCAGCTCACTCTCCATCTCCAGCTCACTCTCCATCTCCAGTTCACTCTCCAGTTCATCAAGAATACACCATTCCTGATGATCATCCATCCACTGAGATTCCCCCTTCATCATTTGAAATCACTCCAGCATTCATTTCTAGCATTTTGGAGTTAATTACTCCTTCAATCAAAATTATGATTGAAGAGGCAATTGCTCCCCTTGCATCCTCCATCTCTTCTTTGACTGCTGCCATTCAAGCACTCTCAAAGTCTACTGAGCCCTCTTCCTCTAGGGGCCTGGTTTCAGTATCTACTGAAATCAGGCAGGGGGAGATGCTTAATGAAGATGCCTCTGAGCTGCCTTTGGCCTCCCCTCCAGCAGATCCTCCTGCAGTTGTAGAGAAAGAAATAGAAGAATCAGCTCCTCCTCCTTTGTCTGAAAAAGAAATTTCTGATGCCTTAATGAAGTCTGAATTCATTGTCAAAGTTTGCCTAGAAGAATGTTCTACTCCCCTGGTCGCCCTATACCTAGAAGGAGTTATCATTTCCTTTCTAGATGAATTATGGGAGTTAAGACACTCAAAGGACAATTCTGAAGGTATCCCTTTTACTCACTTTTTAGACTTGATAACTGATATGATAGTTTGGGAATACTTGGAAGGAATGATTCGATGTCATTTAGCAAAATTTTATTCATAATATTACAGATAAAATGGAAGAAGTATTAGATGTTCAAGAGCCTGATCACCAACCAGCTACAGAAGTTCAAACTGAACCAGAACCAGTTGCTCAAGTTTCTTAGGCTGCTCAGCCAGCTCAGCTAGCAGGGCAAGTAGAACTGGTCACCATGATAGTTTCTGATCAACAAGAAAAGGCTTCAGATGCTCAAATTGAAAAGTCTACTGTATGGGATGATTCCCCTGGATTGGATTTAGATGCCCTCCTGGCACAGGATGCCATGGAAGAAGAATTAGAAAAAGCTGCCTTAAAAGAAAAGAAAAGAGTTGTGCAAGAAGCAATTGATCTATATGATCTTCCCATTTCTTCAAATTCTGAGGATGAGATTGATTCTGATGAATCTGATGAGTCTAAAAGAAAAAGATCTGCTAAAAAGAAAAGGAAAGTTGTGGCTCCTCCTCCTCCAAATCCAGATAATGATACTCCTTATTATATCCTGAAAGGCATTGATCCTAAATCAAAAGATTTCCAACACTGGATGGCATTTTCTAAAAATCAGCAGAAGCAAAGGAAGAAGTCAAAGAGGTATGACAGTCCTGTCCCAAGATGGACTCCTAGAGGTCCTCCTCCTCCACCTCCCAGTGCAGGAGCCTCTGGAAACCTATCTGCAAACCCTGCTGCTCAGTCTGACAGGTTCAACCCATCTCAGTCATCACAAAGGAGAAGTTCTCAAGGATATCAAGGTAAAACTCAATCTGGCTATCAAAGACTTGATGTTGATGTTAAGGAACAAGTAAAGGAGGTGGTGTATCAAAGACCAACTTTTTCTCCTCCTCCTTCCAAAGAACTCAAGAGCTCAACCTCTCCAAAGCCAGATCATGCTGTGAAGGCTGTTTCAAAAGGTAAGCGAATTTTTTTCTCTAAAAAAATCTAGCAAGATATTTGCTGAGTCTGCTCCTCCTTCTTATCTAGTTATTCAGGATAAAGAGCCAGCTGAAAGTCTGTTATACTTGTCTATTAAGTTTAAAGCTGTGAAACCTGTTGATACATCTTCTAAAAATGTGTATGAAAGCCCAGAGCTTGATCCTAATTTCAGGATGGCTCGTTTTCTTAAACTTGTTGGTTCAGCTCAAATTAAGAAAGCTAAAGCTGAAGGCAAAGACACTGCAGGATTAACCACTATATCAAAATTCAGAATGAAGGAGCTCGATAAATTCCAGGTTAGACCTGAGGTATTTGATCCTTCAAAATACATGGAAAAGCGTCCTGAGGCAGTTGTCCCAAGAGCGTCAGAATCGAAAATCATTGGAGAACAAGACCTAAAGTTTTCAAGGAAAGAAGCTCTAGATCCTTCTAGAAAAATTACTTTCATTCCTAGTTTTTCTCAACCTAAACCTAATTCTGAAGCATCTTAAAAATTCATTGATTGACAGTTATTTGCTTATCTGATTGATTGATGTTATCTGCTTAGTTATTTTCCTTCATGTATTTTATTTATTTTCAGTATTTAGTTTTGTATTTAATTGTTGAGAGACTTAACTCAAATAGGGGGAGATTGTTGGTACCCTAGTTTTGATTTGAGTTCAGTCTTCTCTTTCTGTCTCTTGACCCAAGATTTATCTATGGTCAAAGGTTAGTTGTTTAGTTTGTTGCTCTAGTTTTAGAGGCGTCACTTTTCCAGATGTAAATTTGGTTAAATTGTTTTTCGTTCGACTATGGTCGAACGCCACTCGACTATCGTCTATCGACTGTTCGACGATCGTCTATCAGTTGGTCGACGTTCTGTCTGCGTTGATAGTTCGACTATCTGTTTGATAGGTCGACTATCTGTTGTGTTTGATAGTTCGACTATCTGCTTGGATAGTTCAACTATCTGATAGTTCGACTATCTGTTTGATAGGTCGACTATCTGTCCGCTTTGATAGTTCGACTATCTGTTTGATAGGTCGACTATCTGCTTTCTTTGATTAGTTAGACTATCTGTTTGATAGGTCGACTATCTGTTCTCTTTGATAGTTCGACTATCTGCTTGGATAGTTCAACTATCTGATAGTTCGACTATCTGTTGATAGGTCGACTATCTGTTCTCTTTGATAGTTCGACTATCTGTTTGATAGGTCGACTATCTGTTCTCTTTGATAGTTCGACTATCTGCTTGGATAGTTCAACTATCTGATAGTTCGACTATCTGTTGATAGGTCGACTATTTGTTTTGGTTGATAGCTCGACTATTTGTTGATAGGTCGACTATCTGTTTTCTTTGATAGTTTGACTATCTGTTGATAGGTCGACTATTTGTTTTCTTTGATAGTTCGACTATCTATTTGATAGGTCGACTATCTGTTTTGTTTGGTAGTTCGACTATCTGTCCTAATAGATCGACTATCTGATAACTCGACTATCTGTCCTGATAGTTCGACTATCTGTCCTGATAGTTCGACTATCTGTTGTGGTAGTTCGACTATCTTCTTTGATAGCTCGACTATTTGGATTGTTCGACTATCTGTCTGATAGGTCGACGATCTCTGTGCTTCGGTCGACGATCTCCGAGGGTCGTTCGACGTTTTGTTGTATGTCTTGAGTAATTTTGTCATCTTCTATGATGTGATTTATTTTATATTTATTTTGGCATATTTTATAAAAGATTATTTGAATAAAGTTGAGATATTATTTCCATGCAATATCTGCTCCATTCCTTATGCATGAGCCAATCTTTTTCTGACAAAGTTGTTTTTCTTATTAGCTGAGATATGATTTCTGCTTTATCTGTCAGGCTGTCCTTTATAGTCGTTAGATTCAGAAAGTCTTTTCTGGCTGTAAAGAGTCTCTTCTGATGTGACTTTCTCTAGTATTATTTTATCAGAGTTATTTGCAGCTTCTTAGAAAGCTTTATCCTCTTATAGGATATCTGTCTGCAGTATTTGTTTTGCTTTATGCTATTTGCAGCCCAGCTTGCAGATTTTAGTAGAAGACAAGATTCAAACTCAATTAGAGCCGTTGCTGCTGCTGTTATATAAAGAATTCTTTGGAGAAAGAAATCAACTAGTTCACATAGCCAAAAACCAGTTCATTCAGAAAAAGGAGTTCAAAAGCTAACAGTAGCATTCAAGCTTACAACTTACAGTTTACAACTGCTCTCAGCTCGTTCACATTCAACTGAGAAGAAGTTTTAGCTCTTCATTCTTCTTCAACCTGAGTTCTCCTGCTTATAGGAAGATTTTCACTCAGAGTTTTTTGAAGAAGAAGAAGAAGATAGCTGCCTGAAGAAGAATTTTCATTTCATATTCTTTATCTTCTTGTAGCTTTTTCCTTCAGATTTTCTGAAGTGTTTTCTGCACTGAAGCAAGACTTCACCTGGACGTTCTTTTAGCCAGGGGGAGCCTTGACTCTTTAGAGCTTTCTAGCTCAGTGCAAGTTCTTGTGCTTATCTAATCTATTGTAAAATAGAGAAGACATTTTAACCTCCTTTCCCCCTCCTATAAAGGGTTATTACTCCCTTCAAAAGTATACCTTGGTGGCAGGGCACCTGATCAAAAACCTGTGTTGGTTTTTAGACACCTGATCAAAAGTCTAAAGGGTTTCTGGATCTATCTGAAGCAGATCTTGTTGGTGGCAGGGCACCTGATCAAAAACCTGAGTGGATTCCTACCTTGTTGGTAGAAGAGTGGACGTACCCAAGTTGTTTGGGAAACCACTATAAATTCCCTTGTGTCATCTGGTTGTTTGATTTATTACTTGTGTTGATTGTCTGTGATTAGTTTTAACTAGGTTTGCTAGTTGTTGTTTAGGATTCCAAGCCTTAACTGTAATTACAGTTGGCTGCCTTTTGTGCACAACACTTGTGTTAGGCTTTAGGGTTACTTCTCAAATATCTATAACCTTCATTCCGCAATTAACTCCAAGGGAGTTGAGTAGACAGTCAACTTTGCTAGTGCAATTTTTGATTACTCTATTCACCCCCTCTAGAGTAGTATATATCCCTTTTTTTCAATATATATATATATATATATAATATTAACATTAATATATATTATAATATAATTTCCCGACGTGTCTCGAGGTCTGAGCGTATATAATATATTATAATATATATTTTTAAATATTATATAATATATTATTTTCCCGAGGTCAGTGTGCATATAATATGTCTGACGGTCTGACCGCCTGGCCTATGTTGTCCACACCTGTGGAAGAAAGGGTTATATCGCCTAGCGATAACCGTTATCGCCAGGCAATGGCGCAGTTAGGCTACTTAGCCGCGCGACCTGCAGGAGCTGGCTGAAGAAGCAGGTTGCGCCTCTTGCCGAGCATCCGGCTACCTAGCGGTCTGGACAGATAGAGATGAGAGTCTGCCCAAACAGGGCTATCGTCTGGCAAAATTACTATCGTCAGGCGATAATGCGACTAGATATTCTAGCCGCGCGGCTAGCCAAAAAGCTGGCGGTGAACCCCTGGGAAGAGCCAGAGTACACGACTTGCGAGCAAGCCGCCTTGGAGAGTGTTGAAGCCAAAATTTGACCTCAATGAAAGTTCGAAATCAGGGAGGTAGCCAACACCTACTTCTCCCAAGCTCCGACCTCTGACTGGCGATAAAGGACTAGAAACCGACCCAAGGCCTCAGCTGGGAGGTCCACCTCTTACCTGGAAGATCTCTGAGCGCTTCCCCTCCAAAGCCAAATGCTGGGCTTGGAGCTCCTCAGAAAGCACTAGAAACTCTTAGGAAAATATGAAAGCTTGCCTTCTGAGGAGCCCCTGTGGGTCTATTTATAGTCTTTGCTGACATGAAATTACTAAATTACCCCTAGCTAGTCTGCCAACAACTAAACTCTGATGTTCTGAGGAGCTAAATGCAGACCCTTGGGGTATACAGGTAATTTTACCTGAGGGCATTCAGGTAATTTCACCCCTGGGCCCTACCCGGCGGGAGCCTTCCTACCGAGAACTCCCTTGCCCTCACTAGGAGGGAGATAAAAGAGTATTAATGAATGCTACAGGCGATGCCTGCTCCCGCCCTCATGAGGCGCGAGCCTTCTCGCCCGCCTTTGGGCAGGAGTATGCCTCGGCCGAAACCCGACCTGTCTTGACGAGCGTCGAGCTCTGCTCGACGAACTGCTCAACTGAGCGCGAGCGCTCTCGCCTACTTCTATACGAGAGCTCTTCTGTTCCAAACCTGTTCGACGATCGCCGAGCTCCGCTCGACGAGACTTGAGCTGAGCTCGGCGAAATCTGAATAGAGGCGTTGAGTGAGCTTTCCGCTTGCTCAACCCTGATTGGGCTAGCAAGTTCTCGCCCATGTTATTCTCGCCGAGGGACTGCTCTCGCTCCTCCTTTTTGCTTGCTTCCAAGCAGAAGCTTTCTTGTCTATGGACTTAGAGCTCTGAGTCTTTCTTCACCCGAGGCTAGCCCAAATCTAGCCCAAACCTGGCTCTTGGTGTTTCTGGGTCCCACTCAGCGAATATGGGGTTGTACACAATCCCTGCTCTTTTCGTGCTAGCTCTGCGCTTGAAAAGACACATCCAACCCTTATATTCGTTGAGCACGTGCTGTCCTAAAAAGGAATCTTTTGGTTGGCCAACTTATGGCTATATAGACATATCTGCTAATAGTCTCAAACCCATCCGTGTTGTTGTCGCCCCCCATTTGAGTTCTATTACGGTCTCGAAATGCGCCCTGAATGCGCCGAGAAACCGCTCTCGCGAGACCTTCAAAATCGCATTGATGCGGCACAGGCGCGAGCCCGCGCCAATAGCTCTCTGGTAGTCCCTTGGCTTGCGAGAAAGGCTTCGGCCACTGAGCCCCCTCAGCTCAAGAAAAAGAATAGGAAGGCGAAGTCGGTCAGGTGAGACCTATCAAGCGAGAACCGGGCCTCGCCTACACCGACCCCAGGCCATGCGGATAATCTCTATTCCTCGCAGAAGGTATGTCTCCTCGAATCGCCTGTTAACGAGAACTGTGAACTGCGAACTGCTGAAGAAAAGAGAACGATAACTGACGTGTCGTACTTTTCGTAGGAGGCGATTCAAGATGTCGGCACCGGGCCCTCACCAGCGGCCATGGAGTCAGCGCCTCTCCCCCCTTGGGATCCACCATGGGTCCCGGAGACCACTCCTCCGGCTGACCCCCCCCCCCCCCCCCCCGAGAACTTCAAGTAACCCTTACCCCCACTTTGTCCAGCCTTTTCTTTTCAATTTGTTCTCCTACTGTTAAAATGACTTTCTGTAGCGCCTGCTCCTGCGAGCCCAAGTCTTGCCACCTGGGGAAACGAAATAATACTCGTCAATAATGTCAACCCGGTGGTTGATCTCGCCCTCCCGGCGGGAGGAGTGGCCATCGAACCCTTCACGCCTTCACAGGGGTCTCGCCCTCCCGCGAGGGAGGACGTCTCCGCCCCTTCCCCTGGCAAGGTCGGGACTGTCACGTGTAAGACATTCTGCCCGGGATGAGGTAAGCCGCTCCACCTCCTCTTTGGAAAGGAATCCGAGGGGGAGCCCGGACCCTCTCGACCGTCATCGGTTGATGGCTCTCGCCATGCTACAGGTACGCGAGAATTCACCACTTCCTCTACTTCCACCTTTGTCATGACTGGAACCATCTTTCTTTTTACGAGGAGTTACGGAACCCCGGGAGGGAGCCGAAGAGGAGGAAGATGAAGACGAAGACAAAGATGAAGATGAAGAGGAATGGGGAGATGCTGATAGCTCCCCCTTCCCTTCTTCTGATGAGATGGAAGAGTTTCATGATGCTGCCGGGAGCGGTAAAAATGGCGAAAGAGGGTGGCAGGGCTCTTGCCGAAGCTTGCACGGCGGGAGCGGGCCAACTCCTCTGCAATAAAGAGACTCTACAAGATGGTGGAGAGGCGAATGACGGTCATCGAGCAGGACTACACCTACCTTATCGGCGAGACGGAGCGGCAGGACACACTCACCGCCGAGAAGTCCCCGGGGCGGTATGTTGCGCGAATTCGAGACCAAGCGCGCCTGATAAACCTCAGGTGCACTGCCCTGACGGCCTATTTCAACCCGCGGGTTCCTCCAAGGATGGGAAGAAGGAATCGAGGACGATGGCGCTTGGAGCAATACTGAATTATTTTGTCTCGCTTCCCTTACTCCCCACCTCTCGGCCCACCCTTCTCTCCATGTACCCCTTTACGAACTATTTGACGAATAATAACTTAATTGCTTGGTTGTTATTATTATATGTCTCTCGCCCGGTGAGAGCCCATCTTTATTTCTGTTTTTATACTGTTTGTTTTTTTATGGTTTGTTTTCTGATGCTTGCGGGGATGCCTGCTTCCCGCTTGTTAGTTATCACCTTACCTTTGGACCGAGGTCTCGCCCAGGGGTTCTCTCTCCCTGCTGGCTTAAGTGGTCATGATGTGTCAGAGCGGAAAACAAAGCGTTGACACCTCAGGACTTGACGGTCGTACCCCCGCCGTCTTTTTGGAAAAATTATCATTACCGCGCTTTCTATAAATAGGCTGATCCACCTACCACATTTATTTCTCTGATCCGAAACCTTTGTCTCCTTCTTTGCCGCTCTCGCGCCTCTCTGTGACTTCACTTGCTTACGCCTCTTTCCCCCGTTCTCGCCCTCTTCCTAGAAGTTCTCTCCTTGGAATTCTCACCCACGGTGTCGGGCGAGAGCGAAGGTCGTTCTAACTGTGCGCAAGCCTTCCTAAAGCATAAATTTCCTTCTTGCCGCCTGACCCTAGACGAGTACCATCTGATAACAACCAACTACATCCCCGTTGGGTTCACTGTTAGAAACCCAGGCAACAATGACAAGGTTAATCTCACGCAAGCGGGGGAGCTCTCCATCCTGCTGGAACACTTTGAGGTTGGCTTCCGCCTCCCCCTCTGGCCGGAGATGCGCCAAGTTCTCCAAAATTATGGGGTGTTTCCCGCCCAACTCAACCCCAACTCGGTCACCATCTTAGTAGCGTTCATCTGCTACATGTGGGCCGAGCAGATAGAGTTCAGCTTACCCATTTTCCGGAAGCTATTCATCTTTCGGGCCAAGAGCGGAGGAGTAGTATTCTTCTCCAGGCAGCTGCTCAAGACTTGCGGCCTCACCAACAAAACCCATCATTGGAGTGAGAAGTCCGTCTACGTCTCGGGCGACTTCAACAACGTCCCCCTCGCGCCTGTCCAGTATGATGACGCGGCTTATAAGCCACCCGCTCTTGGGTTGCGCGAGAGCGCCATCCTCAATTTTTTGGGACCAAGGACTATAATATCCAGTTTCTTAAGCGGGACCTTGATTCCCTTCAGCCCGTACCTCCCGACAAAGGTATGCTCTCGACCTGGCCATGCTATTATATACTTTAAGATGCAGAGTTAACCATTGTTGATCTCGCAGGAGAGCGAGAAATCCCCCTCCACCAACCATTTGATGATTCCAGGGTTCTCGTCGACCCCCTGGCTCTCACGAAGTCCGCCGCGCTCGCTTGCCGAGACGAATCGGCTCCCCCCTCCAAACCTAGCTCCCGGAAGTGAAAACCTAGTGCCTTCTCTTTCTCCCCTTACAAGAGGCCCAGGCAATTTTCTGCTTAAAAGGGTAAGATCGCGGCGGCATCTCCCGCCCAATCTCTTCCCGGGGCCCGATCTTTTGTCGAGATCATATCCCTCTCAGACTCGGTGACTACTACTACTGAGGCCATCGCCAAGGCTCCCGCCGAGAATTTATCAGCCATAGGCGGAGCTGGCGATGAGAGGGCGGCCGCTGAGACTTCTGCCGAAGTCCCACCCAAGCAGATGTCGAAAGGGCATCAGAACTTTGGCTTCGGCTAGAAGTCCTTTGATGCGAAGGGGAAGCCCTTGCTCCAGTGGGATCCTGAAGCCAACTGGGCCTCGATATCCACTCTCCTTCTCAGCTGGACGGAGCAAGACGAAGTCACGGGCGATGCCTTCTCGCTGGCCTACGACCTCTATAGTCGCGAGGATGCCGACCACTTTGACTCGTCGCCTACCCGGCTCCTGGCCTTCGACTCCATCCAGGCCTTGATGCACGAGATTCAGCTCGTGCATATGTGCGCGCGTCAAAGCATCACCATAGACGGTAACTTCGCCGACATGTACAAAGCGAGAGACGAGGCGGTGGCTAATGCGGCTGTTCTGAAGGCCGAGCTAGCGGATGTCCAGCGGCTTCTATCTCTCTGCAAGGCTGATGAGGTAAGCGAGACTCTCCAAGGCCTCTCTCTCCCCCTTAGTTCATAATCTGCCTTCCTCCTTCATGAGCTGACAAACTCTGTGTACAGGACTCCGTCTAGGGCTCGTTGTTTCGGGTGAGGCTGGCTGGTCTTGAGTGCGAGAACACTCTCTTGAAGGCCCAGTTTGCGCACACGGAAGTGGCTGAGGCTACGGTCCCGCCCCCTCCCTCACTGGACAAGAGGCTAAAGAGCCGCCACTACTCCGAGTATGACATCGAAAAGCTGCTGCAGGTCAATGGCCAGGCTAATGATAGAGATGCTGCGGGATGTGGGATGCCTTAACGAGGGTGGCGAGATCATCACCGCCCGCGGGCTCCTTCCTTGGCTTTTCGAGCCTGTCCCCAAGCCTGCAGGAGCACCCGATTCCCCGCCCTCGGATGTCCAGAAGTCTCTCATTGTAGTTGGCAGGACATCCGGCGAGAGCCCAAGCGGTAGCTCTGGCGAGAGCTCGAGCGGGGAATCCGGCAGAACCCCCCAAAGATCCTTGTTATCCTCACTGTTGCTAACTTTTTTGTACTTTTTGGATATGTAAGACGCTCTCGTATGTAACCATTTTTTGTAAACACATTCGTATATATATGATCGGTTTTCTACTTCTCTTACCTTCTCTTAAAAGCGATTTATATGTTGTTTATTGCTTCTCAAGCGCGTTCTCGCCGAGGCCCCCGGCCCCCTTAGTAGAGTCGCACCCCTGAGTAATAGGCTAATAGGTGGAACCTTGCCAAGAGTTTGAGGCAAAACGTGCTTTTGCCGAGAACTTTTTGCTGAAGCCCCTGTTGAGAGCCCTCTACCGAGAGCGCCGACCACAGGTTTCTAAGAGGGCCGCCCTCCTGCGATTCGCGAACAAACAGGGTTTTGTCGAGAACTTTTTGTTGTCTGTTCAAGGGCTTCCCGCCAAGGGTCCCTTTCTGAGAACTCCCTGTGCCGAGAACCTCTGGCCGGGAACTTCATACCCAAATGGATGGTGGACACTTACCTTCCTCCCAGGTTCTGTAAAACTTCCAAACTTCCGCCAAGCTCTTTCTGAACTCTTTCCCTGGCCCCCTGGTGTGTCTCCTGCCCTGCCCGGCTGATGAGATCCCGAACAACGAGTCTACCTGGGGCCGAGCCTCCCTCGGAGTGGTGCAAAAGTTTCCAAACCGAAGTGTCTCCGAAAACCTTTCCAATACCAAGTCCTTTGCCCCCAAGTGTGCCTACCACCCTGCCCAGCTAATGAGAGCCTAAGCAGTGAGTCTACTCGGGGCCGAGCAGCACTCGGGGTATCCCTTACCCCCAAAAGGCGAGCCTTCAGACCTGCCAGCTAATGAGAGCCTGCGTAGCGGGTCTACCTGGGGCCGAGTCAGACTCGGGATATTGCAAAAGTTTCCAAAGCGAAGTATCTCCAAGAACCTTTCCAAGACCAAGTCCTTCCCCCAAGGTGTGCCTACCGCCCTGCCCAGCTAATGAGAGCCTGAGTAGCGAGATTACCTAGGGTCGAGCAGCACTTGGGGTATCCCTTACCCCCACAGGCGAGCCTTCGAACCTGCTAGCTAATGAGAGCTTGCGCAACAGGTCTACTTGGGGCCGAGCCAGACTCAGGGTAGTGCAAAAGTTTCCAAACCGAAGTATCTCCAAGAACCTTTCGAAGACCAAGTCCTTTCACCCCAGGTGTGCCTACCGCCCTGCCCAGCTAATGAGAGCCTAAGCAGCGAGTCTACCCGAGGCTGAGCAGCACTCGGGGTATCCCTTACCCTCACAGGCGAGCCTTCGAACCTGCCAGCTAATGAGAGCCTGTACAACGGGTCTACCTGGGGTCGAGCCAGGCTCGGGGTAGTGCAACAGTTTCCAAACCGAAGTATCTCCAAGAACCTTTCCAAGACTATGTCCTTTCCCCCAGGTGTGCCTACCTCCCAACCCAGCTAATGAGAGCCTGAGAAGCGATTCTACTCAGGGCCGAGCAGTACTCGGGGTATCCCTTACCCCCACAGGCGAGCCTTCAGACCTTCCAACTAATGAGAGCCTACGCAGCGGGTCTACCTGGGGCAGAGTCAGGCTCGGGGTAGTGCAAAAGTTTCCAAACCGAAGTATTTTTAAGAACCTTTCTAAGACCAAGTCCTTTCCACCCAAGTGTGCCTACCTCCTTGACCAGCTAATAAGAGCCTGAGCAGCGAATCTACCCGGGGCCGAGCAGCACTCGGGGTATCCCTTACCCCCACAGGCGAGCCTTCGGACCAACAAGCTAATGATATCCTACGCAGCGGGTCTACCTGGGGCCGAGCCAGGCTCGGGGTAGTGCAAAAGCTTCTAAACCGAAGTATTTCCAAGAACCTTTCCAAGACCAAGTCCTTTGGTGTGCCTATCGCCCTGTCTAGCGAATAAGAGCCTAAACAGCGAATCTATCCGGGGTCGAGCAGCACTCGGGGTATCCATTACCCCCATAGGCGAGCCTTCGGACCTACCAGCTAATGAAAGCATGCGCAGCGGGTCTATCTAGGGCCGAGCCAGGCTCGGGGTAGTGCAAAAGTTTCCAAATCAAAGTATCTCCAAGAACCTTTCCAAGACCAAGTCCTTTCCCCCGAGGTGTGCCTACCGCTCTACCCAGCTAATGAGAGCCTGAGCAACGAGTCTAACCGAGGCCGAGCAGCACTCGGGGTATCCCTTACCACCATATGCGAGCCTTCGGACTCGCTAGCTAATGAGAGCCTGCGCAGCGGGTCTACCTGGGGCCAAGCCAGACTCGGGGTAGTGCAAAAGTTTCCAAACCAAAGTATCTCCAAGAACCTTTCCAAGACCAAGTCCTTTCCCCCCAGGTGTGCCTACCGCCCTGCCCAGCTAATGAGAGCCTGAGCAGCAAGTCTACCCGGGGCCGACTAGCACTCGGGGTATCCCTTACCCCCACAAGCGAGCATTCAGACCTGCCAGCTAATGAGAGCCTGCGTAGCAGGTCTACCTAGGGCCAAGTCAGGCTCGGGGTAGTGAAAAAGTTTCCAAACCGAAGTATCTTCAAGAACCTTTCCAAGACTAAGTCCTTTCTCCCCAGGTGTACCTACCGCCCGGCCTAGGTAATGAAATCCTGAGCAGCGAGTTTACCCGGGGCCAAGAAGCACTCGGGGTATCCCTTACCCCCACAGGCAAGCCTTTGGACCTGCCAGCTAATGATAGCATGCGCAGCGGGCCTACCTGGGGCCGAGCTAGGTTCGGGGTAGTGCAAAAGTTTCCATTCCATCAAAATTTCACAATAGGTAAAGCAAAAAAAGGTTAGTGAATGTAATATAATAAACTTGACTTTAAATATACAATTTCACCTTCTCCCCCCTCATGGGTAGAAGCGTTTTAAGTCGTCACCGCTCCAGGTGTGGCTCATGGACCTCCCCTCCACATCTTGGAGGTGGTAACCTCCCGTTTTTAGGACCCTTTCAATAATATAAGTCCCTTCTCAGTTTGAGTTGAGCTTACCCACGGGGGCTGATCTCCCAGCAGCATCAACCTTCTTTAGCACCAGATCCCCTTCCGCGAACTGTTTGATTCTGATATGCTTATCAAAGTATTTCGCCATCTGCCGTTTGATCTCCTCCTGCCTGATAGCTGCGATATTGTGCAGCTCTTCCACCATATCCAATGAGAGGCGCAACTCCCCTTCATTCTCCAACCTCCAAACCTCGTCTCCTTCACCCGCGGTCGTGACCCGCGGGGACCGAACCTCAAATTATACGGGCAGGACCGCCTCACACCCGTGAGAAAGTTTGAAGGGGTTCTCGCCAGTGGCCATGTTCGGGGTTGTTAGCAAGGCCCACAACACTGAGGGGAGTTGTTCCACCCAAATCCCGCTCAAGTTCTCCACCTTCTTCTTGAGCAAGCTTACGATGATTTAATTCACCGCCTCCACTTGTCCATTGCTCCTTGGGTGGTGGACGGAGGCAAACCTAAGGTCTATCCCCAATTGGGTGCAAAAGCTGATAAACTCCTCACTAGCGAACTGGGGGCCATTGTCTATTACTATCGCCTAGGGCAACCCGTGTCTGCATATAATCTCCCCCCAAATGAAATTCCTAATGACTTGGGAGGTGACCTTGGCTAGTGCCTTGACCTCCAACCACTTTTAAAAATAGTCAATCATGACTAGAAGAAACCTTCTCTGCTAACTAGCCGGAGGGAAAGGCCCAACTAGATCTATCCCCCAGATGGCAAAAGTCCACAGCGCCGTGATACTTCGGAGCCTTTGAGTGGGCAAGAGCTTGAGGGGGGCGTTCAGCTGACACTTTTGTCACCTCCTTGCAAACTCGGTCGCATCCTTCCTCAGGGTCTGCCAGAAATACCCTTGCATAACCACCCTCGCTTCCAACGTCCTACCCCCCGAATGACTACCGCATTCGCCGGAGTGCACCTCCTCCAGGATCCTTGGGATCTCTTCCTCTGTCACGCATCTTGCCAGGAGTCCTGACAACGTCTTCCGATGCAACCCCCTTCAAGCATTAGGTAATGGGACACTTTGTTCCTTAAGCTCTTTGCATCCTTGGTCCCCTCTGGAAGCTCGCCAGTGGTCAGAAAGGTCACGAATGGATCCAATCACGAGGCTCACCGATCCACTTACATCAACTCTCCTTCCTCGATCGCCAGTCGGAATAGCTCGGTCAGGTTTCCTCCTCCCCGAGGTCCAAACTTAGCCAACCGATCGGCTGCTACACTCTCCTCCCTGGGAACATGTTGGATTGAGAACGTCTGGAACCCTCCGATGATCACCCTTACCTTAGATAAGTATTTCACAAGGGTGGGCTCCCGGGCTTTGAACTCTCCTCGGATCTATGATGCCACCACCAACGAGTCAGTGAATACCTCCACATCATGGATCTCAAGCTCCTTTGCCAAATGAAAGCCGACTATCACGGCCTTGTACTCCACTTGGTTATTAGTGACCCGGAAGTGCAAGACCACCGCTTGTTCTATAGTGACCCCCTGAGGGATTATAAATACTTCTCCTCCCCCAAGGGAATGCTTCCCCAAAACCCTGTCAACCATCATCTTCCATGCTCCCTGTGGCCGTTGCTCCTCGGCCTCGACCTCAACAATGTAGTCAGCTAAGAAGTCAGTCACTACTTGTGCCTTAATGGAGAGCTTTGGCACAAACGAGATATCAAACTCACTCAATTCAATAGACCACTTGCCCAGCCGTCTCGAGTATTCCACTCCTTCAAAAATCTTGTGAAGGGGATGGTCCGTCACCACCTTGATCCAATGGGCTTAGAAGTACGGCCTAAGCTTCCTGACCGAAATGATTAAAGCATACGCCAGCTTTTCTAAAATGGGGTAGCAGAGCTCTGCCTTCTTCAGGATCCTGCTAACATAGTAGATAAGCAATTGTTTCTTCCCCTCTTCGCTGACTAGGATAGAGCTTACGGCCTCGGCTTATACCCCGAGATACAAAGCTAGATCCTCTCCCTCCTTTGGCCTTTGAAGTAGTATCACCTGGGAGAGTTGGCTCTTCAACCTTTGGAAAGCCTCTTCACACTCGGTGGTTCATTCAAATTTTTTATTACCCCGCAGCACCTTAAATAACGATGAGCATTTCTCTCCCGACCTGGAGAGGAACCTGGTTAGCCCGTCCAGCTTGCCTGTCAAGCACTGGACCTATTTAGCGTTGCGTGGTGACTCTAGTTCTAGGATGGCCTTCACCTTGTCTTGGTTAGGCTCCACCCCTGCCGCGGTCAGAAGATGCCCAAGGAACTTCCCTCGACTTGCCCCGAAGACACACTTTAGGGGGTTCAGCCTCATCTTGAACTTCCACAAGGTAGTGAATGTCTCCTCTAGGTCACGTAGGTGCGAGTCCACACCCTTGCTTTTGACTATGAGATCGTCAACATAGACCTCCAGGTTCCTCCCCCTTTGGCCCTGGAAGACTCGATCCATCATACGCTGGTAGGTAGCTCCCACATTCTTCAGCCTAAAGGGCATCATTTTATAGCTGAAGCATCCCTCCCTCGTGATGAAGGATACGTCCTTGACATCAGGAGGATACATTCGGATCTGGTGGTAACCTTAAAAGCATCTAAAAAACTCACAATAGAAAAACACACGGCTGAATCAACCAGCGCGTCGATCTGAGGCAGGGGGTAGCAATCCTTGGGGCATGATTTATTAAATAAAGAAAAGTCTATACACATGCGCCATTTTCCACCCCCTTTCTTTACCATTACCAAGTTGGAGATCTAGCCTGGATACTTGACCTCCGAGATGAAGCCGGCCTCCAGAAGCTTCTTGACCTCCTCGCGGATGGGCTCCTCCAGCTTGGTATCGATGGTCCTCATCTTCTAGCGAATAGGGCGTGTCCGGGGGTTTAGGTTCAGGCGGTGGCAAGCTACATCTGCATCGATACCCGACATGTCAGCTGCACTCCAAGCAAAGATGTCGATGTTGCTCTGGATGCAAACCCGCATCCGCTCCTGGTCCTCGGGGCCTAGACCCCCACTGATCTGCACCCTTTGCACCTGGCTGGCTCTGGTGAAGGCTTCCATCTCCACCACTTCCTAAGTCGGCTCCAACCGCGATTGCTCCTAGTCGGCCCTTTCCTCCTCTTCCTGCCCAAGCTCTTCCTCCCCGTCTGCTTCCTTAACTTCCATCGCCTCCCCCAAGCTCTCCTGCTGCTCAACCTCCCCGCCCCTTGGGGCCTCCATCTCAACTCCTCCTCCTCGCTCTTCCTCTACTTCCTCCTCTTGTCGACCCTCTTGCGGCTCTGACCCTTCGTCCCTCTGGACCTCTTGCACAGCTCCTCCTCCCTGCTCCTTCGCAATCTCCTCGCTCGCCTCCTCTAGGCTTACCTCCTCCCCTCAGACAACCTCTTCCTGCACCGCCATCTCCCTCTGAAAGACAACTTAGGGAATTGACAATGCTTTGATACCAATTGAAAGTTGGGGGATAGATCTGATTTACTCTAGAGGGGGGTTAATAGAGTATTTTAAATATTTTTACTGTTTTTAAAATCTATTAGTAAAATTAGTGATAGTAGTAGTTATATAAAATGAATGAGGAACTAAGCTAAACTACACAACCGCAACACAACAAAGCAAAGGAAAAATGAACACACAGAAAACACAAGAAATTTTATAGTGGTTCCCCAAATCTGGGTACATCCACTCTTCTACCACGCTGGTAGGAATCCACTAGCAAGTTTTTGATCATGTTACTGCCACCACAGGTTTTTGCTCAGGTGCCCTATCACCACATGTTTTTGCTCAGGTGCCTTGTCACCACAAGATCTATTTGCAGGGAGATCTCACAACCCTTTAGGCTTTTGATCAGGTGCCCAAAAACCAACAAAAAACTTTTGAAGGGAGTTAATAAACCCTTTGTACAGTGAGTTAAGAAGGTGATTTTTTCTTCTCTTTCTCTAAACAATAGAGAAGACTTCAGTGGATTGCTGGTGTCAAAGCCCCCCCCCCCTGAGATGTTGAAATGTTTAGGAAGACTGGAGCTTTGCTCAGGGTATAGGTCTTCAGCCTTGACTTGAAGATGTCCAGTACCTTGTAGACAGATGTTGAATAATTGTCTCTGAAGATTCCTGGATCAGAAGTTGAAGAAGACTCTTGATTTTGTAGATGATGTTCTTCTTCAGTCTTCTTGAATGTGCAAGAACAAACAACTTATTTTTCTACACAGAGAAGGAAATGATGTTGTTCTGTATATTGTTCTGTGTATCTGTGTCTCTGTGTCTCTTCGTATCTGCCTGAGAGCCGTTTGAAAAAAAAATTTTATATCCTGCTATCTAATTCTGCTTTTGAATTTTGAATTATACGCATTAATTGTTGATTAGATTCTGGAGATTGAAACGGTTGGAATATAGTCTTTAATTGTATTTCCCCAACTGTCCCGAGAATAAGTCAAGTAATTACTCTGATAAAAACCATAATTAATGTTGTCTTCAACGGCTATATTATTAGAGAATTTAAGCATTAATTACTCAGAGAATTATTGACTTAGGATGAAATGAAGAGATGGACAGATAAGGAAAACATAACATTTAGGCTCTGAACAGATTTCGTCGACCTCTGGAAAGGTTTCGTCGACCTGAGCTCCAAGTTCGTCGAGCTGAGAAATCCTATTCGTCGTCCTGAGCTCATTGAACGTCAATCTGGAAATATATTGTTTGTTCTACGCTCCAAGTTCGTCGATCAGAGAATCTATCTTGAGGGAAGAAATCGTCGACCTGAGCTCGAATATCGTCGAGCTCAACTCAGAGAAGGAACTCTGAGTTTGTCGATCTGAGATCAATGATCGTCGAGCTGAGTTTGAAAAACTTTGAACTAATAATCTGAACTCTGAATTCTTTTAAGTTTGAGCCTCCTGAAGTCCACCGCAGGCTGGTCCAAGAAGCTTGATTCTAAAGACTAGCCTAAACTCTAAGACTGACAAACTTTACCCTAGCTATACAAGGTGGGTCAAACATCCTAATACTGAACCTTAGCCCAAATCCAAACTAGGGATCCAACAATCTCCCCCTATTTGGGTGAGGTCACTAGAAAAAATATAAAATATAATCGCAATGCAAAACAACAAATATCTGGCAGAAAATAAAAATCTAGCAGATATATACAAGTGTTTTGTGATAGATTAACATAAATAGTTCAGAAAATAAACTAATAAAAAAGTTATTTAGGTTTCTTGGAATTGTCTTTGTCAGAAGGTTGTCTGAATATGATTTTCCTGTTAGGATTGACAGCTTCTTTCTTGGACATTATCATATCAGCTGCTCCAATAATGTTGCATGAAGTTGCTCTTGGGACAACAGCTTTTGGGTGAAGACTCATGTAAGCATCTACATTGAAAAACTGATTTGCTTTATCATACCTTTTTAACTCTTCTTTCTTGTAAGAAGACATGGTAGAATATTGAGAGGGATCCTTGCCTTCTGCTTTAGCTTTGTTAATCAAAGATAGTCCAATTAGCTCTTGAAATCTGGTCATTTTAGCAGTGTTCTCCTGTTCAGGATCAACAAAGGGAATTGGTGGAGATTCAGGCTTTTTAGTACTGCTGTCCTTCTTTGATTCACCATGAGATTTTGAAATACTCTTTAGCTATGAGGTTGGAGGTGGATTGCTTCTTATAGATTTATGATGTTGATGATGATGCTGACTGCTTCCTTGAAATTAAGTTCTTGAAGATCTGTCTTGCCTTTGGTATGTTTGGGTGTATGAGGTAGATCTCTGTGATACATTTCCTGAAGTACTTGCTACTGGAGGAGGAGGAGGAGGAGGAGGACCTCTCCAGTTCCTTTTAGAAGGAGGAGGAGAGCACCTTCTACTTTTCTTTCTGGCCTTCTGTTCATTCTTTGATTGCCACATCCAGTTAGGCATTCCTTTATATGGAGTTATGTTGTTCAAAATATAGTAAGGAGTGTCTGCAGTTGGATTAGGCTTGGGAACATACTTTGGAGGGTCTTTCTTCTTTAGCTTCCTCTTCTTAGAAGATGGCTCATCATCATCATCTTCATCATCATCTTCATCATCAGATGAACCAGGAGGATTGACATACAAATCATCAATCTCTTTCAATGCTTCCTTGGAGATTTTCTTCTCAACCTTAGGTAGCACTTGAAATTCTTAAACTTCTGGCTCAACAACACTTTCAACAACAGTTTGATTTTCATCTTCTTTTTCCATATCTGCAAACATGATGTCATCCAAGTTTGGCATTGGGGACTCAGCCTACATGTGAGGAGGAGGACTGTACGCCTCTTCAGCAACTAGTATTTCTAAGATCACAGGGGCTGCCAAACTTGCCCTTATTTGTTCCATAACTTATGGACTTACTGGAGCATAATAGCATACAATGGCTTTGAAGAAAACTTGCTCAGGAAGAGGAAGAGAATGATAAAGAGTGTCAAAAACTCTTAATAAATCAGCTAAGTAAACATAAGGGACTAGGTAAAAGAATGGTGCAGCTGCCAAAGGTTCTGCAATCTCAACATCAGTGAGCTCAATATCAAATTCTGAAGGATCTGCCTCAAGAAAATCTAATAGCTCTGTATCTGTATTTACACTTTTTGTAACTACTATATCCATATGTACATCTACTATAGCTGATGCTGTTACTGTTGCTGGAGGAGAAAGAACTGGAACTTCTTCACAGGACATCCCCCCCTGCCTGGTTTCAGAGGGTCCGAAAGTCAGGCCCCCAGAAAAAGAAGGAACAGATGGGGCAGCAGCAAAGAGAGCAGAGAGGGAGGAGATGGAATCAACAAGAGGTGCAATTACCTCTGCTATGAGATTCCTGAAGATTGGAGTGACGAGCTCCAGGATATTGGAGATGGATGGAGAATCCAGCTGCATTAACTCAGGTGATGTTTGAGTTGATACAGATGGATGGATGATGGTAGATGGATATAAAATGACATGAGGGATGAGAATGATATCAGTCATATCTTCATATAGGATGGGTGAAGATGGAGGAGTATGTGAAGGGGATGGAGTATGATTGTGTTGTGGAGATGAATGTGGAGATAATAGATTAAAGTTTATGGAGGACATGAGGTTTTGTGGTGTTATGTTGGCAAGGTGAGGTGGAAGAGGAGATGGAGGTGGTGTGATGTGTTCTGGAGATGCAGGGTGTGTTTGTTGATGCATTGGTGAGGTAGGTGGTGTTGGAGATTGAAGTTGTGATGTTGAGGCAGTGGATAGTTGTTGGAAGGGAGTTGATGAAGGAAGTGAAACCTGTGGAGGAAGAGATTGTTGTTGAGAGGGAGGTGATGGAATCCTGATGGAGGGAATTTCTTCTGGAGTGGGAGGAGTGGTTATTTCAGCCCTTGTGTCCTCAAAAATTCTGGAAGAGGATGAAGCCTTGGATGGCTTAGTGATGGTCCCTCCTATCTGCCAAATAAGGCACAAGTTAACCTCATAGAGGCATTGATGAACACTGTTGGGGTGACAAGTAGTTCATGAGCCTTTTCCTGCAGGAATATCCCCAGAATCTTTGCAAGACACACCTCTTTCTTGCTATTTTTCCTTTTAATCAACTCAAAGAAAACCTTCCCTAGTTCACCTGCTTCTTATTTACTAAAGTACACATTACCAAGAACTGGTGCCTTTTAATATAATCATGAGCAGTATGCTTGCCCAACAAGACTTTTCCCACAACATCAGCCAAAAACTTATATTCAGCAGATAAATTTTTCTTTAATAATTTGTTAGGGTTTCCCTCGGAGTGATCCATTTTTAGCAGCATATCATTATACTCAGAACTGTCTATTTCTATATCTTCTTGTCCATTATTAAAACCGAAAATTTCAAATAGAATAGCAGGAGTAAGAATAACATGTTGTCCTGCTATTGTTCTTGTCATTGTCTCAGCATCAGGTGTGGTTGAAGTATATACCCATTCCTTTATTTCAGCTGCTAGCAACTTCATCATTGTGGTCATGAACTTCTTTAACTGCTGTTCTTCAAACAGTTGCAGTATGTCGGTGAAGATCTTATCAGAATGGCTGAAGGAGTCAAAGTCAATATCGAATCCGGAGTTGTACTTCATTCCTGAAAGAGAAATCGTTGAAATCGTCATGGCTTGCCTGCAAAAATGAGAAAGATCAAGTGCATGAGAAATCTGAAAGCGTGGGATGGAGGTCGAAGAAAACCAGATTATAAGGTTTTCAGAATATGAATCGCCAGACTCCGTCCTGTGAAAAATAAAAAGTCTTCGATCTCAGGTCGACGAAAAATTTAATGTAGAAATGATATCGTCGATCTCAGTCCGAAGAGGAGGGAAAATAGTTTGTCGATCTTAGGTTGACGAAATATTTTCTGAAGCAAGTTCGTCGATCTCAGGTCGACGAAAATGACTTCACACATAGATATCGTCGATCTCAGGTCGACAAAAAATCTCAAGAAGATTTATCAGCTCGTCGATCTTCGTTCGACGAACTTTGATAAATTCTTCGACCACAGACAGAAATTAAATTAAAGCTTCTCCATTTATCATATCTAGCTGATTCAGAAAGAATAGATGGTTCCTCTCATCCAAGGGTTTGGTAAAGATGTCTGCTCTTTGCAAATCAGTGTAGATGTAGACAAGCTTAATTTTATTTTTGTCCACACAATCTCTAATAAAATGATGTCTTATTTTTATATGCTTAGTTCTACTATGATGCACTGGATTTTGTGCAATGGAAATTGCACTTGTATTATCACACAGTAAGGTTGAATTATTTAAGTTTATACCATAGTCTAGGAGTTGGTTCTGAATCCACAGTATCTGTGAATAACAACTGTCAGCTGCTATGTATTCAGCTTCTGCAGTTGAAGTAGACACAGATGTTTGCTTTTTGCAAAACCAGGACACTAGTCTAGCACTTAGGAACTGGCATATCCCTGAGGTGCTTTTTCTGTCCACTCTACATCCAACAAAGTCAGCATCTGAGTATCTAGTAAACTCAAACTCTGACTCAGTTGGATACCAGAGCCCTAAACTAGGACAACCCTTTATATATCTTAAAATCCTTTTTAGAAAAGTAAGGTGAGATTCTTTAGGGTTCACCTGGAACCTAGAACAAAGGCAAACATTATGCTTGGCCTACTTGCTGTGAGATATAACAGGGACCCAACAATGCCCCTATATAATTTCTGATCAACAGGCTTGCCATGTTCATCAGAGTCAATCACAGCATTAGAAGCCATGAGTGTTGTCTTTGTTGAGGCATCTGACATCCCAAACTTTTTGATTAGCTCCTTAGCATACTTGGTCTGGGATATGAAGATGTCATTCGGAAGTTGCTTCACTTGGAGGCCAAGGAAGTAAGAGAGCTCACCCATGCTACTCATTTCAAACTTGGAATGCATTAGGTCAGAGAACCTCTTGCATAGTTTGGAATCAGTAGTGCCAAAAATAATGTCATCTATATAAATTTATACTAATAAGATTTGATCCTTATAATGTCTAGTGAACAATGTTCTAGCTACTATGCCCCTAGAGAATTTATGCTCTAGAAGAAAGCTAGCTAAGGTTTCATACCAAGCTCTTGGAGCTTGCTTTAGACCATAGAGATCCTTATGCAATTTAAAGACATAAGAAGGATGAGTTGGAGAAATAAAACCTGGTGGGTGGTTCACATAAACCCCTTCTTTAAGTTCACCATTTAAGAATGCACTCTTGACATCCATTTGATATACTTTAAACTTCTTATATGCAGCATAAGCAAGGAAGATTCTGATTGCTTCCAGCCTTACAATAGGTGAAAATGTCTGGTCATAGTCAATGCCTTCCTCTTGTCTATAGCCTTGAGCAATTAGCCTTGCCTTGTTCCTGATGATAATACCTTGGGCATCTAGTTTATTTCTGAATTCCCATTTAGTTCCAATGACTGGGTAGTCTTTGTGTCTTGGAACTAAATCCCAAACTCTACATCTCTCAAACGGGTTGAGCTCCTCTTGCATTGCAATAATCTAGTGTGGATCTTGCTCAGCATCTTTTATGGATTGGGACTCAGTTTGAGATATGAAACAGACATGCATCAAGTCTTGGTGGAGTTGATGCTTTGTATGCACACCTACTAACATGTCTCCAATCACCTAGGATACAGGATGATCTCTAAGTGTGACAAATTCAATAGGTGGAGTTGGTTCAACAACAGCTTGGGGATTTAATTCCTCTTGTGGAATTAAGGGAGTTGTTGTTGGTTCAACATCCACTTCAGTAGGTTCATCTTCACTATCTTTATTTATATGTGGAGAGGGATGTGCAATAGCCTCATTTGTGAGGGTTAACTCATCCAACTTCTCACACAAGTGTGGTACCTACAAAGTTTCACTGGTAGAAGGATTCTTCTCCTTGTAAAAAAGGTTAGTTTCATCAAATGATATATGTACAGTCTCTTCCATTTTCATAGTAGATTTATTATATACCCTATATGCCTTACTAACTTGGGAATATCCTAGAAAAATTATCATTGCAACCTTCGCTTCAAACTTTGTAAGATATTTCTTGTCATTGTTATGAATGTAGCATAAACAACCAAAAATTCTAAAGTAATCTACTTTAGGTTGCTTCCCTTTAAGTAATTCATATGGAGTCTTGCCCTTAAGCTTATGTATCAGACTCTTATTCAGTACATAATTTGCTGTGCTCACAGCCTCTACCCAAAAGGATAGTGGCAAGTGAGCATCTGCAAGTAATGTACATGCAGCTTCAATCAGGGTCCTGTTTTTCCTTTTAGGTACCCCATTTTGTTGAGGAGTTCTAGGAGCAGAGAAGCAATGTTTGATACCTTCTTTCTCACAGAATTCTTGCATGGGAAAGACTCAAACTCAGTACCATGATCACTTCTGATCAATGTAACTGGAGTAGAATACTCAATCCTTATGCTCTTAAGAAAGTCTGTAAGAACTTTAAAGTTATCAGACATGTTCCTCAAGAAGAACACCCAAGTGAACCTTGAAAATTCATCTACAATCACTAAGGTATAAGATTTCCCTCCTAGGCTCTGTACAGCAATGGGTCCAAAAAGATCCATGTGGAGCAAATACAGAATCCTAGGTGAATCACTCTTATTAATGGCTTTAAAACTATTTTTAGTTTGCTTGCCTAATTGACAAGCCCTACACAGGCTTTCCTTCTTGTAGGGGTAAGAAGGCAATCCTCTTACAAGGTTGTCCCTAGATAATTTAGCAATGTTCTTTAAGTTAACATGTCCTAATCTCTTTTGCCATAGTTCATTATTATTACTAACCTGGTTGAATAGGCATATCTCAGACCTAGCAGACTTAAAATTTACTATGTAAATATTTCTTATGCTAGTTCCAGTTAAAATTACTTTATTTTCTACAGAAGGGATAATGCAGGAAGAGTTATTAAATGATACATGAAACCCTTCATCACATAATTGACTTATGGAGATTAGGTTGTGCTTCAGTCCGCTTACATATGCTACCTTTTTGAAGGTGACAGCTCCAATATTTACTTTCCCATAGCCTTTAATCTGGCTACAGTTGGAGTCACCAAAGATTAATTTTGGACCTAGCTTGGACTTATAGTTGGTTAGATTTTCCTTGCTACCAGTCATGTGCCTTCAGCAGCCACTATCCAAGTACCACTGTTTTCTGTGGTAGGATAGGAGTTCACCTGCATAAAAACAGATTAGATGTTCTTGACCCAGATTACCTTGGGTCCTTGTTACTTTTCATACTTAAAACTGGAAATAAAAGAACATTCAGGTTGATTTTAATACCCTAGGGGGTGATATCTTCTTGGTGGTATTATCCACTGGGTGAATGGATTGAGATATTCCTTAGGTTGATTAAAGGTTCTGAAAGAATTAAAGTTTTTGTTTTCTTGAACTGGGTTCGACGAATTCTGGTGAGTTCGTCGATATGAGGTCGACGAATGGGGATGAGTTCGTCGAACCCCGCTCAAAGAATGAAAATATTCATTCTCTGTACCCCAATATCGTTGATCTCGGCTCGAAGAACCATACTGGTTTTGTCAATCGCAGTTCAAAGAATAATTATAATAAAAGTCTGCGTTCGGAGTTCGTCGACTTGAGTTCGACGAACTGTACACATTTCGTCAATCTGAGTTCGACGAAATCTGCTGAACATTGTTATAATTGGGATTTTTATTGTTCTCTCTTTTTCTTATTTTTTTTGTTTTAATTCTATTTGCTTAGTACTATGATCATCTACCTTTTCTTTGCCTTTTTCAGAAATAAATTTGATTGGAGTTGACAGTATGTTTTTCTGAATTAATAGGGGTTGGCTTGATGAAGCACCTAAGCCCAGCTTGTCATTAAGTCTGGCATTTACTATGCTTTTGATGTTCATCAACTTGATGCTTCTCCTATTTAAAGATTCTTCAAGTTGTCTTGTCTCAGCTAATTCAGTTATAGAGAGATGATTAGTTCATTAGCTAAAGTTAATTCATCTTTCAATTTAATGTTTTCAGACAGGAAGTTATCTTGTTCAGTTAGTTTTTCTCTAAGGAGTTTGATTTCCTTCTCAGAGTTTATTAAATCAATACATAATGATTTAAATTCAGTTCTAAAACCATCTGAATTGAAATCAAAAGAGGACAGTACCTGATCTTCTTCAGATTGAGGTTCTTCACTGTCTGACTGCTCAGCTTCTGAGAGGCTACCTGATGCATTGATTGTCATCAAGCAAACTTCTCTTACTTTTTATTTCTCTTCATCTTCACTTGAGCTGGAAGATGAGGATTCTTCTCCTAAATCACTCCAGGTTTCAGCAACAAAGCCCTTATCCTTTCTTTTGTACTTGCTACAGGAGGGCTTGTTATAGTGCCTTCTGGATTCCTTTTCTCTTCTTTTCTCCTTATTCTGATTCTCTGGACACTCTGAAAAGATATGTCAAGATTTCCTGCATTGAAAACAAACAATCTCTTTAGTAGGTGTTTTGTCATACCTTGGTTTATCATCCTATCTGGATGACTTTCTTCTGAAATCCTTTCTAGCTATCTTGTAGAATCTTTTTGTTAGTAGCCCTATAAACTCATCATTGGTAGGTGGAGCTTCTGATCCTTCAATTTATTTGAAGGCAATACTTGGCTCTTTTCTCCCTGGTGTGGAGGTCTTCTGCTCAGCAGCTTCTCTAGTCTTCATCAGCTGATCATAAGATCTGAGCTTTCCCAATAGAGATTCAGTAGAGATCTCATTCAGGCTTCTTGCCTCCTTGATTGACCAGATCCTGGAATCCCATGAGTTGGGGAAGTACATGAGAATTTTTTCATTGATCTCAGTCAGGGTTATGTCCTTGTCCAAGGTTTTTAGCTCATTGACAATTAAGCTAAGTCTATTATACATATCACCCACTAACACTGATTCTTCCTTCTTGAAATTCTCACACTGGATGATGAGATTAGACCTTCTGTCTTTTCTTTCATCTACAGATTCAACAACCATCTGATTGAGAGAGTCCTAGATGGCTTTAGCAGAGGTGCATTCAGCCATCTTCTAGAAGATTCCATCTGACATTGTCTGAGCCAGAATGTTCATGGCCTTGACATCAGTTATCTTGGCCTTCTTTTGTGCATCTGTCCACTCAGGTGGTGGAACAGCATGAGTGCTGGAAGTTGTAGTAGATGTAGCAACTGGAGCTGGTGGACCTTTCAAGATAGAATTAAAAATATCTTCATCAATGGAGTTCATATATAATTTAATTCTTGCCTTCTAGATAGCAAACTTGTTCAAGTTGCAAACTAGAGGTCTGGTGCTTGCATAGTCCTTGTTGTGTCATGGTATAAGTAATATGCTAGAGAAATTTAGATCTTAGAAGGATCTGTTGGTTCAAGTGTTACCTTGTACAACCAAATAGACCTTCCTCTGATACCAATTGAAAGACAACTTAGGCAATTGATAATGCTTTGATACCAATTGAAAGTTAGGGGATAGATTTGATTTACTCTAGAGGGGGGTGAATAGAGTGTTTTAAATCTTTTTACTGTTTTTAAAATCTATTAGTAAAATTAGTGATAGTAGTAGTTATATAAAATGAATGAGGAACTAAGCTAAACTACACAACCACAACACAGCAAAGTAAAAGAAAAATGAACACACAGACAACACAAGAAATTTTATAGTGGTTCCCCAAATCTGGGTACATCCACTCTTCTACCACCCTGGTAGGATTCCACTAGCAGGTTTTTGATCAGGTGACTGTCACCACAAGTTTTTGCTCAGATGTCCTGTCACCACAGGTTTTTGCTCAGGTGCCCTGTCACCACAAGATATATTTGCAGGGAGATCTCACAACTCTTTAGGCTTTTGATCAGGTGCCCAAAAATTAACAAGAAACTTTTGAAGGGAGTTAATAAACCCTTTGTACAGTGAGTTAAGAAGGTGATATTGTCTTCTCTTTCTCTAAACAATAGAGAAGACTTCAGTGGATTGCTGGTGTCAAAGCTCCCCCTGAGATGTTTAAATGTTCAGGAAGACTGGAGCTTTGCTCAGGGTATAGGTCTTCAGCCTTGACTTGAAGATGTCTAGGAACTTGTAGACAAATGTTGAATAATTGTCTCTGAAGATTCCTAGATCAGAAGTTGAAGAAGACTTTTGATTTTGTAGACGATGTTCTTCTTCAGTCTTCTTGAATGTGCAAGGGCAAATAGCTTGTTTTTCTACACAGAGAAGGAGATGATGTTGTTCTGTATATTGTTCTGTGTATCTATGTCTCTGTGTCTCTTCGTCTCCGCCTGAGAGCCATCTGAAAAATCTCTTTTATATCCTGCTATCTAATCCTGCTTTTGAATTTTGAATTATAAGCATTAATTGCTTATTAGATTCTGGAGATTGAAACTGCTGGAATATAGTCTTTAATTGTATTTCCCCAACTGTCCCGAGAATAAGTCAAGTAATTACTCTGATGAAAACCATAATTAATGCTGCCTTCAACGGCTATATTCTTAGAGAATTTAAGCATTAATTACTCAGAGAATTATTGACTTAGGATAGAATGAAGAAAGGGACAGATAAAGAAATCTTAACATTTAGGCTCTAAACAGATTTCGTCGACCTCTGGGCAGATTTTGTTGACCTAAGCTCCAAGTTCGTCAAGCTGAGAAATCCTATTCGTCGTCTTGAGCTCAGCGAACATCAATCTGGAAATATCTTGTTAGTTCTGCGCTCCAAGTTCGTCGATCAGAGAATCTGTCTTGAGGGAAGACATCATTGACCTGAGCTCGAATATCGTCGAGCTCAACTCATAGAAGGAACTCTGAGTTCGTCGATCTGAGATCGACGATCGTCGATCTGAGTTCGAAGAACTTCTAACTAATAATCTGAACTCTGAATTCTTTTAAGTCTGAGTCTCTAGAAGTCCACTACAGGCTGGTCTAATAAGCTTGATTCTAAAGACTATCCTAAACTCTAGTACTGACAAACTTGACCCTGACTATACAAGGTGGGTCAAACATCCTAATAGTGAACCTTAGCCCAAATCTAAACTAAGGATCCAACACCCTCTCCAACTCCTCCGCCTCTGCCATCCAAGATATGGTGTCGACCGTCGTCACATAACACTGTCTTGCCACCTTTGGGTCCCCCCGGATTCTAACATACACCCCTCTATTATTGAACTTGAGGCATTGGTGGAACGTGGAGGGGACGCAGCGAAAGGCGTTGATGAGGGGGCGCCCAAAGATGACGTTATAACTGCTTGGGGCGTCCACTATGACGAACCGATAGTTTCGTGACACGCCCCCAACTTCACATGCAGCCCTACTCCTCCTTCTACATCCTTCCTGTCTCCTGAGAACCCAAACAACGGTCCGTCCAAAGCTTTTACCCTCTTTGCCTCGACCTTCATCTCGTCGAAGGCCTTCTTGAAGATCGCGTTCACGGAGCTCCCGTTGTCTACCAGGATCCTTGAGACCATGAAGTTTTCCACCGCCATCTGGATCACCAAGGCGTCACAGAACGAGTCCTCGAAGTCTGGCATGTCTGCCGATGAAAAATTAATTTTTTCCTTCAGAGGGGGAGCCTGGGAGGTCGAGGCGACCCCCCTTCAGAACATGGTCTGAAGTCTCCCCTTACAGGTTGCCTCAATCTCGAATCCGCCATGGATCACCCCGATCCCTCCCCGAGTTCCTACGTCGGCCCGGTCCTCGTACCTATCTTCTCCCGCTTCCTGCTGAATCTCCACGATTCTTATCGGTGGATCCTGCCTCCCCAGCCCCCTAGCCTCTCTCATCTACAAAAACTCTGGGAAAGTGTCCGTCGCGTGACCTTCCTCCTGGTGGAAGTCACATAAATGCAACGCCACTCTGCCCCTTCTTCCTTCTTCGCCTCCTCTTCTTCTTGCTCCTCCCCGAGCTCCTCTCCTTCCTCCTCTACCTCGTCGGACCTCCATAGCTTATTGATGCGGTAGGAAGTGACCCCACTGCCCTTGCCTCCATGCCGGCTGATCAAACCTCCTTGGCTCGCTGAAGTTATCCCTTCCTTGGAAACCTCCGCCCTTGCCCTGGGGGCAACCCTCTTGGGGTCTCTAACCTAACCGATTGTTTGGCTCTCGGTCCCCCCATCCTTGATGCTTCCTCTGCTGCCCCTGCCCTCAGGGCTCCTCTCTCCTTCTCTCCTCCCTCTGATCCCTATGCCTTCCTGCTCCCAGCTCCTTCACGTCATCCTCCGCCAACCTGGCCAACTTTCTGGAAAAATCCGGGTTGGCCCTTTCGAAGTCTATCTCTTTCGCTGCCCTCTCCACGAGCTCCTCAAAAGAGAGGGGGGCATTCTCTTCAACTCCATGCTAAAGAATCTCGGCCTCAGCACTAAGGTGAAAGCGAGCATCAGTGCATACCCGGGGACCTCCTAGACTAGGAGGATCTCTTCTTGAAACCGGTCAACATAGTGACCCAACGTCTCATCTTGCTTCTGCCTCACCGTAAACAGACACTTCGTCTCCTTCTTCCGCTTCTTCGATGTCGAGAATCTCAACAGAAACCCTCGACGTAAATCCTCAAAGCTATAGATCGAGCTTGCCGTCAACTGGTGGAACCCATCCCGGGCCTTCTCCTTCAACGTGATGGCAAAGAGCCGGCACTTGAAGGCGTCTGTCATCTGCCTTATCAAAACAATGTCTTCAAACTACTGCACATGCTGCATAGGGTCATCCTTCCCTGAGTAGTAGGACATGTCGGGCTCCCGGAACCCCTCCGGAACCGGAGCCGAGATGATGAGCTCACTAAAAGGGCTCTTGCCCCCTGCCTGCCGAGAAGGCACATCTCGCGGCCTCGGCTGGTTGGCTTGGTCTGCGCTGCCTTGCCCGAAGAAGATCTCTCGCGCAGCTATATCCCTCTCGCCGGCCTCTGCCGGCACCTCCTTCCCGGGACGCTGCCTGGGAGCGTTCACCCAAGAGAGGGACCGCCTATAATGGAACTTGAGGCGTAGCACACTCGCTCCTCATCGAGAAGGCCAAGCTGATGGTCTGTAGGACTTCTCGCCTAAAGTCCTCCAGCATCTTCCTTGTCGTCTCCTCTCCCCGAGAAGGGGAACCTTCTGATCCTGATCCTTCGCCTTCACCTCCGACCATGGGGCTCAACTTAAGATTTTCTTGCACTGGCTACCTTCCACGCTCACCGCACCAAAACTATTGAAGCCAAAACTTGACCTCACCGAAAGTTCGAAATCAGGGGGGTAGCCAACACCTACTTCTCCCAAGCTCCGACCTCTAACTGGCAATAAAGGAGCAGAAACCGACCCAAGGCCTCAATTGGGAGGTCCCACCTCTTACCCGGAAAAATCTCTGAGCGCTTCCCCTCCAAAGCGAAAAGCTGGTCTTGGAGCTCCTCAGAAAGCACTAGAAACTCTTAGGAAAAAATGAAAGCTTGCCTTCTGAGGAGCCGTTGTGGGTCTATTTATAGCTTTTGCTGACCTGAAATTACTAAATTACCCCTGGATGGTCTGTCAACAGCCAAACTCCGATGTTCTGAGGAGCTAAATGCAGACCTTGGGGGTATACAGGTAATTTTACCTGAGGGCATTCAAGTAATTTCACCCCTGGACCCTACCCGGCGGGAGCCTTCCTGCCGAGAACTCCCCCGCCCTCACCAGGAGGGAGCTAAAAGAGTATTAATGAATGGTACAGGCTGTGCCTGCTCCCGTCCTCACGAGGTGCGAGCCTTCTCGCCCGCCTCTAGGCGGGAGTATGCCTCGGCCGAAACCCAAACTATCTTGACGAGCGTCGAGCTCTGCTCGACGAACTACTCACGTGAGCGCGAGCGCGAGCGCCTACTTCTATGTGAGAGCTCTTCTGTTCCAAACCTGTTCGACGATCGACGAGCTCCGCTCGACAAGACCTGAGCTGAGCTCGACGAAATCTAAATAGAGGCGTTGAGTGATCTTTCCGCTGGCTCAACCCTGATTGAGCGAGCAAGTTCTTGCCCATGCTGTTCTCGCCGAGGGACTGCTCTCGCTCCTCCTTTTGGCCTGGTTCCAATTAGGAGCTTTCTTGCCTATGGACTTAGAGCTCTGAGTGTTTCTTCACCCGAGGCTAGCCCAAAGCTAGCCCAAACCTGGCCCTTGGTGTTTTTGGGTCCTACTCAGCGAATATGGGGTTATATAGAGAGGGTCGTCGATTTTTGAGTTAACATGATCCCCGCACTTTTTAAGTTTGCAGGAAACTTCGAAAAAGTAGAGGTAACCCCTAAAATCGCGATCTGCCCCTCAAAAATCTGGTAGAAAAAATAAAGGGCAAGGAGAGATAGAACCCTATGTCTCTCCTCAGAAAGGTCTGGAAATACTTATTTTGCTCCTGCAAAGGAAGAGTTATTATAAGTGAAGAAAAGTACATCCTGTGTGTACCTGTATTGTTCTTGCAAAGTGAAGAAGACTTGTGACTGCCTTCTTATTGAGTCTCTTAAGGGAACTTGTGAATATCTGCAAAAGAAAGAGTAAGAAGCAGATAGGAAAGAAAAGTAACTTGCAAGTACCTGAAGAGAACTTGCGAATATCTGTTAATTTCTACAAAAGAAAGAGTAAGAAGCTGATAGGAAAGAAAAGTAACTTGCAAGTACCTGAAGGGAACTTGCGAATATCTGCTAATCTCTGCAAAAGAAAGAGTAAGAAGATGATAGGAAAGAAAAGTAACTTGCAAGTACCTGAAGGGAACTTGTGAATATCTGTTAATCTTTACAAAAGAAAGAGTAAGAAGCAGATAGGAAAGAAAAGTAACTTGCAAGTACCTGAATGGAACTTGCGAATATCTGTTAATCTTTGCAAAAGAAAGAGTAATAAGCAGATAGGAAAGAAAAGTAACTTGCAAGTACCTGAAGGGAACTTGCGAATATCTGCTAATCTCTGTAAAAGAAAGAGTAAGAAACAGATATGAAAGGACAATAGAATGCGAGTAGATGATGGAAACTCGCAAATACCTGTCAATCTCTGCCAAAAAAGAGTAAGAAGCAGATTTTAAAGGAAATGCAAAGCGTGGGTACCTGCCAAATGTTGAGGTGGTAAGGAAGATATAATTGGACAACAGAAAGAATATCCAATGAACCCAGCTATCAACAGAGTAAAAGAATGGGCATAATCGAGTAGAGATCAAGCCATAACAATAACCTTCTTGCGCAGTTAGATAAGATATCCACAATATGAAAGTCGGATTAGCCAAGTAAAACCACTTTGATTAGACTTCAATAGCATGGCTTGTCGACAAAGAGAACCAGATTTTTTGATTAAACAATTAGTGCCAAAAAATATTCAATAAGTATAGTAGAGGCACTGCCAGCGCATAAAGTTTTATATGAGCTGAGTATATAAGATGAGTATAAGCAAGAAATACGACGTCATGAATCCTTCGGATAGGTCGGGTTTTTCCTGTTAACATGAAAAAGGCAGTTTGAAGGAGATCTACACCCGAAGATGATCAATTAGGCCAGGTGTGCCAAAAGGTCTAAAGCATTGCTCACCCTAAAAGATCAGTAAAGGTGTAGATTACCAGGGGAGGATTAACCGCACTCCCCCGAAAGGGCACAAAAGAGAAAATGCAAAACTTCTAAGAAGGAACGACGGACACACTGCTCTCATGCCTTAGGGCTACAAACATTGTTGATCAGTTAGACCAGGTGTGCCAAATGGTCTAAAGCATTGCTTGCCCTAAAAGATCAGCAATGTTGTGGGTCCCCGGAAGGCACGGCTTGAGAGTACCTTGGAGTATTCGACGATCACAACGTGAGATGATCACAGAGACAAGGCACACCCGGGGGCCATTGCTTGCCAAACAACAATCACCTTAGCTGTAATGTATCCCTAACGGAGCACAATAGAGCTAACACATGAGAACTCCCTTGATGCGCACTGTGTGTTATATACCAGCTAGGATCTGAAGCCCTAAAGTCCGCCTGCACAGATTGGACGGCTTCCACTGCACATATGTGAACACTCCCCACTATATGTGGTCATGGTGGTATTACGCCAGGGACCAATCTATGAGGGGACCAAGCAAGACTTGGCGATGTCTCGTCGGTTCAGCGATCCCTTTGGCAAAGAGAAAATAGAGGAGGAGGCACTCCAAAAAGGGAAAAGTGTCAATACGGGATCTCTGATGTAAAATATTGAAATGAATGAAAGAGTACTTAAAAGTGTTCCAGAGAAAATGTTCAAAGAATGAAAAACAAAAAGCAAACAGCTATGACTGCGAAGAGCTTTTGAAACTCCGTCATGTCTATCTTCACCTCAGAATAGATCTCCAAGGGTGCCTACGTCATCGACATCGACGCTCTCGCTAATATTGAAGTTGACACCGCTGCTGATTTGGCTCACTCCCTTTGAGCCGAAGGAATGTCCGCTACTTCTTTGCCTTTCGAAGTAGACGGATCAGAGTGGTCATCCTTCTGGAATAAGTCACGCAATTTACCCTACTTCAGCATCTTCTCCACCAGTTGACGAAGCGCTCGGCATTTTCCAGTTGGATGCCCTTTCTCTTTATGGAATTCGCAATAGGGATCCGAGTATTTGGACACAGGCTCGAGCCCATTAAACACAGACTCGTCGAGCTCGAGCCAGCTATTTTCGACGAGCTCGACTCGAGCTCGGCTCGTTTGCAGCCCTAAGACCAATCATGTCAAGAGAAGAAGAGTCATCCTTACAAGAAAGGGAAATAGACGCTGAAGAAGCGATCCCTGCATCAATCCGGCGTCGAAGAACTCAAATAACCATAAGAAGAAGAAGAAGCGGACGGGAGGTGCGGGAGGAGAAGTGGAGCCGGGGGATGGGAGGTGTGGGAGAAGAAGTGGAGCCGCAGGAGACGGCGGGATCGGGATCGAGCGAAACTAGGTTTTTGGCTCTGATACAATGTTGACCGAGAGAATGATAATAATTCATAAAAAGGGTTCCCCTCTTATATATATGAGGGGAATACAATAAGAGAAAAAAAACATAAAAATTATAATGGGTAAATCTAACAAAAGAAAAGAACTATTAGAAAACGGTCTGAAATACAAAAACAATCATTGTTTTAATTTCAAGCATAATTTAACAGGGCCAATGATTTATCAAAATATTTAATACGGTCAACGTATGCTAATGAATTTTTCAAGTGAATAATGTAGCAAAAAATTAGAAGAAAAGGAGGAACAATAATGTAGTTGTTGGCATGCATTGTTGTACTCGATGCCTCATCCAGCTGCAAGCCGCCATCCTCCTACTCACAAAGTAAGAAACACAATCGACAACTCAACATTATCAGGTATAAAGCAGAGGTAGGAAGTAGGAATCGTTGTTTGAGTACACGAAACAGCCTACCCATGGGCTGAGCTTTCAAGAATGCAAGAAATAGGGCAAATGAGAGAATGGAGGAAGAGGGTTGAGGAGCGGTGGATCAGGAGTTGCGGAGGAGGCTCCATGGAAGAGCATTGTAGTGGTCGAAGCTCTGTGAAGGAGGAAGGGTGATTTAGAGAAGGCGTGATCTAGACAAAAGGTTGCGTGTACCAATGATTTTTTGGGAGCAGAGAAAAGTTAAAAGTGCAGAGAAAAGCACACAAAAGTTGACAAAAGTTGACAAAAGTACACAAAATTTGACAAAATTTACACCCATGCGACAGGAAAAATCCAGCCCCAAAACCAAATGATAGAAAATTGACACATTTAGAAAAGAAAAAGGCTTTTTAAGGGTAATTTAGTCATACGAAAGTTACGCCATGGCTATTTTTGATTTGACAAGCGAGGAATTGGAAAATGGGTGGGAAATCTCAGCGGGAAATAGGAAATTACATTAAAATAATGTTTTTTTAAATGAATAGAAGACGGGGAGGGGTATTTTGAGGAAAGGAATGTCACACCATTGCTACTTTTGAGTTTACTTTATATATATACATATATACGAGTGACAGGCATGGGCCTCCGGCCCTCGTGCCCCGCGCGACAGTACCAAGTCACGGTGGGAGGGGGGGATTTGCTGGGATCGGGTTTGAGGAGAGAGAAATTGTGAGGTTTTTTGGAGATTTTTTTATTTGCATGCAAATTCCGCTATTTGCAGGCCAAGATTCAACGGTTCATGATTAAAACAGTCAAATCTGATGGCCCTTGTTTTTTCCCCTATTTTTGAACTCATACTATTAGCAGACTACCATATATCTTTTTAGAGTAGAATATATATATATATATATATATATATATATATATATATATATATATATATATATACACACGAGTGACAGGCACGGGCCTTCGGCCCGGGGGCCATTTGTCGTGGGTGCGACATATGTCGTGGGTGCGACATATGTCGTGGGTGCGACATATGTCGTGGGGTGCGACATATGTCGTGGGGTGCGACATATGTCGTGGGTGCGACATATGTCGTGGGTGCGACATATGTCGTGGGGTGCGACATATGTCGTGGGGTGCGACATATGTCGTGGGGTGCGACATATGTCGTGGGGTGCGACATATGTCGTGGGTGCGACATATGTCGTGGGTGCGGCATTTGTCGTGGGTGCGGCATATGTCGTGGGTGCGGCATATGTCGTGGGTGCGGCATATGTCGTGGGTGCGGCATATGTCGTGGGTGCGGCATATGTCGTGGGTGCGGCATATGTCGTGGGTGCGGCATATGTCGTGGGTGCGGCATATGTCGTGGGTGCGGCATATGTCGTGGGTGCGGCATATGTCGTGGGTGCGGCATATGTCGTGGGTGCGGCATATGTCGTGGGTGCGGCATATGTCGTGGGTGCGGCATATGTCGTGGGTGCGGCATATGTCGTGGGTGCGGCATATGTCGTGGGTGCGGCATATGTCGTGGGTGCGGCATATGTCGTGGGTGCGGCATATGTCGTGGGTGCGGCATATGTCGTGGGTGCGGCATATGTCGTGGGTGCGGCATATGTCGTGGGTGCGGCATATGTCGTGGGTGCGGCATATGTCGTGGGTGCGGCATATGTCGTGGGTGCGGCATATGTCGTGGGTGCGGCATATGTCGTGGGGGCGGCATATGTCGTGGGGGCGGCATATGTCGTGGGGGCGGCATATGTCGTGGGGGCGGCATATGTCGTGGGGGCGGCATATGTCGTGGGGGAGTCATTTGTCGTGGGGGCGACATTTGTCGTACGACCTACATTTGTCGTGGGGGCGACATTGGTCGTGGGGGCGTCATTTGTCATGGTGGCGACATTTGTCGTGGGCGGCGGCATTTATCGACACTTGTCGTGTTTGCGACATTTGTCGTGGGTGCGACATTTGTCGTGGGTGCGATATTGGTCGTGGGTGCGACATTGGTCGTAGGTGCGATATTTGTCGTGGAGGCGATATTTGTCGTCAGCGGTGACATTTATCGTGGGGATGTCATTTGTCGTGGGTGTAGCATTTGTCGTGAGTGCGACATTTGTCGTGAGTGCGACATTTGTCGAGGGTTCGGCATTTGTGGTGGGTGCAAAAGTGGTCGTGGGTCTATACATAACTATTTTTGTATTTTTCTTTACATTGTGATCTACTCATATTCGTTACTGCAAGGTTTTGCGGATTACTTGATTAGAAATCAAAATATTGGTTTGTAAAGATGACAGTGTAACGGGAACCAAAATTTGGAATGAAAGTGCAAATGAAAAAAAAGCTAAAAGTCTAAACTGAATTGGAAACTAAAATTATGTCATATACACATGCACAATGTTTAGCCAAAATCATAGAAATCTAAAGATCATTTTAAATAAATGATCTTTAATTACAACAGTTATGTATAAGAGCTTCATTACAGCAGTTATATATAAGAGCTAAAACTACAACAAAAAAATATAATCTGTTAGTGTGATTAACTTACATTTATTTATAGGGTTAGTGGAGAACTTTATGCAAGCCTGTTGTTGTGGAGTTGGAGGCCATGACGGCACTGTCGGGCAATCAGGTGCCCTTTCGGATTCCCTCTGAAGCCAAAGCCAAAAAAACTGCAGCAAAAAAATAATTGAGGACTATGAAGGCATACAATTAAAATGATTCTAAATTCAAATAATTATGCAGAGGCTAACATCTAAACAATGATGGCAACATCAGAGTACCTCAATAACTATATCAGGAAAAGCAGAGCACATCTAAAGCTAGCAGGAGTATGTTCCAATTGCTATGACATCCACATCACATTTACAAAAAAGTTGAAAAAGTTAAGAAATCTAAAACAATTCAAGACTGCTATTGAATCCTGTCTTTATTTGTACCAATATGTTGTATTTTTTATTTACCCTTTGATCACTACGAAGGAGGAAGATGCTCCCGCCTCTTCGTCATTGGATGGCAATGAAGGTGAAGAAATAAAAAATGTCTTCTTGCCAGGAACATCCGATTTCTATCATTGGCAATTTTAGCATAAAAATGTATGCAAATTTTGAGGCATTACGTATTATTTTTAGATATTTATGTTGAAGGGGTAGTGAAATGAGAGTATAAGTAGTATATTTATATCATACAAAGAAATCTCCAGATTCCTAACTTATTGGGCTTCTTCAAGCCCCTTACAAATATGCCTCTTCTAGCCTTCTTCGTCATAGCTCACCCTGAAGGAATCACTTCAAATATGGCTCGGAAAGAGTCGGCCTACATCTTGAATATCAACACCAAGCAAGAAAGTTGCATTTTTATTAAAAGTTTATTTAACACTTTGATTTATTTTTTGGTATTATAAAAATTTATGTTCTGTTGGGTCATATTTTCAACATATTTTAATTTTGTGTTAGTTCATAGTTTAAAGACATTCTTAGCACTTAAATTTTCTCCCAATTTTATGTCAAATGCACATAAACTTTTGACATTTGGGGATCGTTCATGGTCTGTAGAGCATATGTTCCTTATGAGCTAATTTGGGCTATTATATTTATTACCCCAATTTCATATTAGTCCATTTTTTACCTAAAAGTTAAAAACCTGAAATGAAATTTCTCTAAAATTGTACAACAAAAAATAACACATTTTAACTGCCATTATTTTAATTTATTTCTGATGGCCAATCCAACGTCCTGTAATACCTAAATATTTTGAGCTTTCAAACCCAATCAATGTGTAGCAGCAGTCAAGGGTCAGAGATTCATCAATGGCGTTGAGCTAAGGGGCTGGAGATTTGCATCCACAACTGGACAGAATTCTTTTATAATGGGCAATTGCATGATTCATGAAGAAGAAAAATATATGAACATGAATAATCAAATCTTAATGAATTCACATTTAATCACTCATTCTAAATTAACGAATGAGCATCTTATAACTCATTCTAAATTTTTTGCAATTGAAAAATTTTTCATGATGTGTAGAAATCATTTTATAGTGCAGGACTTTTAAAAAGATATGAAGAACTTACAAACCATCCAAGGAAATATTTTGAGGTTCGACATCAGGAGGTTATCCTGCAACCTCACAAAAACAGAGCTCGAACGGGTATTTTCTTCCCGCTCTCCTCAGAAGTAACCTCCTGCCCTAGTAGCAGATCATGTAGCTATCGCTTCCTCTTCCATTTGCCTCCACAAAATCAATTTTGATATAATTAGGCCAGTAAAAGATAGAGAGTAAAAGAGAGAGAGAGAGAGAGAGAGAGAGGTGGTAAATCAGGGCTTCTCAGGGATCGAACCTCAATAACGGAAATAGATCTTGCATATCTCCTTTGGAGGAGAAGAATGGAAGAATATAGGCATGAAACTGAATTTGAAGGTAGAACGGCTAGCGTGATCGCCCTAGAGATGAAGCTCTAAAAATTCCTAGAGATCGCGGCCGTCTCTATCCATCCTGTAGAAGACGCATGAGGTGAGTAGATCTTGGTGGTGACCTGCAGAGATGAGGTGCATACCTTGGTTATTTTAGAAGGCAGAAGTCATTTCCGTGGAAGAATCATTTTTCGCTGCCCTAGACCTGGAGTTGTGAAGAAGGCGAAGGTTGTAGAATGTGGCACAGGCTTTGGAGCAGAGTAAGACCTTTTTTTCAACCTGTGGAGCAGCGGTTTTTCGGCGAGACGGTGACTCGTTGTGCTGGGAGCGGAGGAGGAGCCGGTCAGGGAGGAGAGGGTTGCGGGAAGAGAGGTTGTGGAGGTCGGCGGAGGAGGGATAGGGTGTCGTGGAGGGCGTCGGCAGCAGCTGGTTGGAGCGAGAGAGACGTTGAACAGTCCGGAAGAGAAGGTCGATTTTCTTGGGAAGGAGGAAGCCGTGGAATTGATTGTGGAGTGAGCGTGTTTAGGGTTCGCGGGCTGCAGTTTTTATAAGCAAATGATATAGGATCCGATGGTCTGATTTTTGATCATGAAGAATCAATGACTCATGTTTTTTGTTGTATTTTTGAACTCAGGATATTGGCAGACCGTGATATATCTTTTTAATATAGTATAGATATATATATATATATATATAAAAGGGGTAATGAGGAGAAATATATAAAAAGGGAAATACAAGTAATATAAAAAATATGAATTAACACATGTTAACACACCCTTCAAGTTGGCATGTAATGATGACCGTGCCCAATTTGATAACGATCCTTCCAAAAGCACTCATACTTAATGTTTTCATGAGGATGTTAGCCAGTGGTTGTTCAGATCGAACGAAAGGAGTACATATGATTTGCATCACTATGTTTTTTTAGTGAAGTGTCTATCAATCTCAATGTGTTTGGTGCGATTGGATTGAACATGATAATGAGCAATGCTAATGACCACCTTTTTATCACAATATAGCCTAATTGGCTCAGTTTTCTCAAAGCCAAGATCTCTCAAAATAGTTTGAATCCACAACTCTTCACATATTTCATGTGTCATGGCTCTGATTTCAACTTTAACATTGAATCTAGCCATCACATGTTTTTTTCTTGTCAATGTAACTAAATTGCCACTGACTAAAGTAAAGTATCCTGAGGTGAATCGTTGATCATCAACTTATCCAAACCTGATAAAGCCGCCTTGGGGCCTGATAAAGCCGCCTTGGGGCAACGCCAAGGTGGCCCCCCTGGTGGGAGTCCAGGGTGGCAGATAGGTGTGACGCCAGTCCTGCATCACTCTCTCACCAAGGAGAGTCTACACTAAACAAGATCTCAAAAGATAAAAGATGAAGAGGCACTCCCACTCATATATATAGAGTGGGAAGGAAATAAAGTACGACTACGCCCCTGGGGCTACATAAAATAATAAGGATATGTGTGGTTGCCAGTGTCGTATTAACACACTCATGCCCAAAAAAGTGACATTTTCCTCAAGGTCAAGGTCGATAAGGGATATTAGGGAGGGTCAACAGATCCAAGTCCCCAAATTCAAGGCCGGCATCTTCAGATCCAATCAGAATACATAAGTTTTGAGAGGGCAAACATGGGTGGATGAGTATGGCTACTCGCAGCAAAAGAAAATGCCCTTACGTTGAAGCTCATAGTGCTGATGGTGAGACAAGTGTTGGGTATTTGGGGTGTATGTGTAAGCGAAACTGGCGGAAATGGCAAATGTGGAGGGCCTACCAACAGGAGCTCAAGTAGTTGTGTAACACCCCTATCCGTCGCATAGCATATAGCAGTAGGTCCGGCCGGGGCCCGACGCCATATACTACGGACAGACCGGTTGATTACGCGTTGAAACCATACAACCAATCACCAACGTCCTACACAGAGTCATCCTAGCGGAAGCAAATTATTAAGTTGCAAAAGAAGTAAGAACCCTGCTACAAAGCATGAATGTCCACTACCAACTCAGGAATGTAATCATACACAAAAGAGAACTGGCCTTAAGGCCTTACATTGTTCACTTAACAAAATAGTGCTTTCATACTTCGGCTCGCAGGCCGGCCATATATGAAAAACGGGAAAGAAACATAAGCAATAAGGCCTTCGAGGGCCGGCACAGCTACAAGGGCTTTAGCCCGCTATTTCCCGCTCTACTCCGCAGCACCTGCAAGCCACAAACCACCGCCCGGTGGCAAACAAAAGCAACGGTCAGCTATGCTGACCAAATTATAACGATCTCGCCCCCAAAATCGGGGCGGCGATGCTCTTTCCCTGCACTTTATTAGTATAGGCAATATATTAATGTGAACACACATCAACACAGGCGTAGGCTCGCACGGCCACACACCCCGTGCACTCAGGGCACATTCTCGGCGAACCGGCCAACGTCACGTCAATTCAAGCCATAGACGTTCCCAATCCACCACCGCCTCTTGGACGGTCGTCCATATGAGCATTTTGCCTTCCTGGCCTTGGTCACAGCAATTTAAGCCATAGATCGCCGAAGACCCTCATCCATGTCAACGGTCCTACCGAACGACATAGACCGGGTACGGTTCCGCCTGACCCGTGCTCATATCGCAACGGCAATTTAAGCCATATGCGCAGGTCAAGACTAGTCCCGTTTCCGCCACAACAATCACATAACCCAGTTATGTTCACGTTGGCTCCCCAACCATCGTGTTGGCAAAACTCGCTTTTGCCCAGTTTTCCGGGTGCACCTTGGAGTTAATCTCCAAGGCTCCCTGTTGCAATCTACCACGTAGAAAACCCGAAAAACGCCCAAACACCCGGAGTCTTCCCCGGTTCATATGCAATGCAACATCACCGATCCGGCTCTACTTGTCCGGATAGGCTTCACACACAATGCCTATGTCCGTTTTCGTTTACGGACTCTACACAAGGGGGACTTCACATATCTACCCCAAGGAACGCTCCAACTCTTCGCTCACTCGCGAGAGCGGGCTTCCTATGCAAAGGAAAAGAGGGCTTCACATGCCCAAGGATGAGAAATCGTTACCCTTACATTCTTCCGCGGCGCCATCGAAAACTATACGGTTGAAAAGCACCGCAACGGCGTCGCCTCCGCGGATCTGGACTCGGATCGCGATTCGGAGCTCCGAAGCTCTTCCGGCGGCCGGATCTTGGACTCCTCCTCCAAACTTGCTCTCCCCTCTCTCTAAAACTTAGAGAGAGATTATCCAAGAGAAATAAGGGTTTCAAAACCCTATTCCCGGCAAAAACCACCCAGGAGCAGCCCCCCACCGTCGGATCCAAAGCCAAGGAAATGAACAGCCACGATTAAGCCTCAAATTATAAAATCTGGGCCGAACACGGGTTGGCACACGGCCGTGTGCCTGGCCATGTAGTTCATTCGCCATCTCGACCCAAATTGAAAACCAGCACACGGCATGTGACACGGCCTCCGACACGCCCGTGTCGCCTGCGATACGCCCGTGTCGGGACCCGTGTCACGCCCCCCGTGTGCAATAAATCAACACTTTGTAGTCAGAGGGGTACACGGCTTGGTGACACGGCATCGGACACGCCCGTGTCAAACGGGACACGCCCGTGTTCGTGCCCGTGTCACTACCCGTGCACCCAACCGCACAGCACAGGTGTGACACGGCCTGGGACACGCCCGTGTCCTAGGCCGTGTTCCACCACACGACCATCGTCGACCTGAACTAGTCGACGACATGGCCCGAGCTCGACACGCCCGACACGGCCTCCGACGCGCCCGTGTCGGGGCCCGTGTCACCTGCACCAAAAACTGATTTGGCCAAAAACGATCCCCGTCGCTCCTACACCAATTTGGGGTGTTACAAGTTGCAGGGGAGCTAAGTGAGGAAGAGGTGGCGGCTGGTGGGGAGGCCGGGTCGAGGAGGATGGTGGGGCTGTTTAGATTTCCTGGACGAGATATCAACCCTGTTCCATGGAGAGGGAAAGAGTATATGGGTTATGGACTCGAAGGACCACCCAGAGGTGGGGTTGAAGAACCGCCAGGAAATATCCCAAGTAGTAGTCAAAGGCTAGGTCAGGTACGTGCGTAGCGACCGTAATGAACTCATCGATATAGGTGTCCAATGTGTCAGTATGACAGACGGAGTTGAGGCACTCAAAATCATTACTCGTCTAGCGGGAGTCATCATGGTGGAGGAGTTCCTCTTTCAGAGTGGGTCAGGTGATGTCAGGTACCTGTTGGCGCATCCAACACACCCAATGGAGCGTCGAGCCACCCAAGAGGGTTGGTGTCGTCGAACATAAAAATCTCGATCCGGTGGAGATGGGTCGGGTGGATGTCTGCAATGGAGTGCAAAAACCCCCCATATGGTCCGGGACAGGTCGAAGTGGTGGCGATGATTGCGGTGGTGGCGGTGGTGGTGGTGGAGTGATGGGGGAGGGGGCGATTTAACATAAGGGTTGTAAGCTCTCGAAGGAGGAGAGTGAGATCTGCAAGCTTGGCTTTGATTTGATCCATGCGATGGTGGTGGAAACCAACCCCGATCTGGACGGCACAAAAGTACCCGAAGCCACACTCGTCTGAAACCCTACCGGCCTTGAGCTTTGCATATTTTATTGGTGTTATTTGGGTATGTTGTGTCATTTTATTGTATTTGCAAATATATATCTTTCATTACTGTAAGGAAAACGTTATCTTTGGTGAAACATTTAAAATACCAATTATGCCCTCACTTGTATATTTTAATGACTTGACATATATTATAATCTATTTCAAAAAAATTAAAATACAATGTTCATTCAAGTAATTACACTCAAAAAATTAGAAGTAACAATAAAAATCCATTTAAATTCAAAAAGTTTTTTAGTAGAGCTCCTACACCTACTATGGTAGTGGAGTGATGGGGGCGGGCGCAGCCCATCATTGTCGGCATGGTACTATCGTGCATGACCATAGGGGCGAAGCCCCGTGTCGGGCACTCGTATATATATACATGTATATATATAATTTTGTATGTTAACCCCCTAAAAGAGCCGCTTCAGAAAACCCTCCCAGCCGGCCAGTGCAGCAAAATGGCTTCTTCCCCAAATAAGCCCCGACCAGGAGTTCGCCCGGTCCAGCTTTGCCGTAAAATGAAAAGCAGAAATGAAGCCCTTGATTTCATTCCGGTTCACGCCGCTAGGGCTCGGCGTCAACAACTCTTATCCGAACCTTCCGATTTTGTCGCCGCACGCAAGAATGTCATTCACGATGTCGCGACGCATTTTCCGAAGCTCCAACTGCCGGCTTACGTCTAGGTCCAGCAAACTTTTCGCCACACGTCTGTTTGCAGTAGATGCCCAATAAATGGCAAAGAAGATGAACAATTCGGGGGTGGTGAATGATGAATGATTGAATGTATTGAGATTGAATGTTTGTGTTTCTTGCTTCTGTGAGAGGAATTCTATAGTTGTGGAGTGTTAGGGAAGATGAATAGTGCTTCATCATAGTTATTGTTAGATTTTATTTTCCTTTGATTTTTCCCTCTTTGTTGATAGTTAGGAGTGTAGAATTTCTGTTAAAGTTGCTGAATGATAGGTAAAGATTGTTGCTGCCATGAGAAATCTTTATTATTTGCTATTGTGATTAATGAAAATATATTGCATGATCTTGCCTTCCATTGAGAAGATGATGAATAGTGAGTTTAATGTTGTTGGAGTTTAGAGAGTGATTGAATATTTGGATGTTGTGCTGTTTTGGCTTCTCGTTGAGAGGAGGTAGAAGAAGAACAATGAAAACTTGTTGTTCTGTAGGTGATAGATTCTAGCCTGCTTTGAGTGAGATTAAGAGAGAATTTTAGTTCTTGTCTTAGAGATTACATGAAGCCACTTTTGTGTGGAGAGTTAGCAATGGTGTGATTTAACATTGGTAGGAACTACTTGCTCTTGTGCTTTCAGATTTTGTGGATCTACTTGTTTGAGAGCGAGTAAACTTAAGGTTGTTTAGTTTCTGGCTTCCTTACACTATTGAGTGTTTGAGATTCCGTGAAATCACTTTTGTGTGAGAGTGAGTGAAATTTCTCTGGGGTGCCCGTGTACGATAGCGGCTGACCTCAGAGAGGGAGATCGAAGGTGATGAGAAAATTCCTCGCTGGATCGCCATCGACTTCGTTTACGGAAAGACGGCTTTTTTCGTGGGTAACTAATTTTTTTTCTCTTCCTTTGTGTGCATCTAAATTTTCTCTTAGGTTAATTAGATTCATTGTTGGGTTTTTGCCCGAATTTTATAAGCAAACGTTATGTCCAAAACTTCAAATGAAAACGTATTTGAAGTTCATGATTTTCATTTTGCTACGACAAGGGGCAAGAATAAAAGTTGCGAACCTTCTTTCCCCGAATTTAGAATTGAACCATTTTTCAAGAAATTTCATTTTAAATAAAATAGTGATTTTGTGCTTTACAATAAATCTAGTTGCTTACTTGCTTCATTTCTTAAAGTTCGTGCAACAGCCGTTCAAAATCACAATTCTTCATTGCATGCATGTAGAGTTTACTAGAAATAGCCGACAGGCGCGCAAACCCTATACATCATCCTGCATCATATGAGAGTTAGCAGAGGCAGTAGCGGGGGCATTCTCGTCGGCACAAAGGGCCATTAAACGAGTAACGAGCATGGAAGGCAGGTGGGCGAAGCGGCAAGAAGCGCCAAAATACTACAAAAGTGCGGGCGGGCCGCTCGAGGTGCGGCCAAGCCGCTCAAGGTGCGGTCGGGTATGGTTGAAGAAGAAGAGAGTCGTTGGAGGCAAGGGAAGGCGAAGGTGCACTAGAATCGTGCGCTGGAAGAAGGGTCAGACACGGCGAAGTCGATCACAGCAAAAAGCGGTCGCTGGAATAGTCGAATGCCACTGAAAGCATCGTCTGATTCATGTGGTTATGGTCGTAGGTGGCACAACCTCTCGAATCGTGGAATTCAAAGGTGCAGGAGAGACGTCGGGCAGCTGAAAATGGAGGTTGTGCAGGTTGATGACGAAGGAGTCGTCTATGGATTGGAAAAGACGATCGATGAAGGAGGTAGAGGCGGAGTAGCGGAAGGTGAAGGAGGGCATCATAGTCGTAGTAGCCATCGTGTTGAGGTGCGATGATGTGCGGAAGTGGGCTTCGATGGCGTGGCAGCGAGAAAGGTGATGCTGGAATTAACATCGATGATGATGAATCGTTGGATCGAGTGGCGTTGGCGATGAATGAACCGTGCAGGAGTGGTCTGGAGTAGGGATTCAGATCCAATTAGGGTTTCAACGGAAACCCAAAATAGCAGCAGGTCGGAGAAGTTGATAGAATCAAAATATCGAGAACTGTAGTTGCATGCTTAAAGAGATATAATTGTTGAGACAAGCTCGACACAAACTCCTGAGGGTTGATTCCCTCTAAGAGTCTCTCTCACCTAGAAACAGGTCAGAGTTTGCAGGCAAGCCCGAGTCTTGAGACCCATTAGCGGGTGGGGCCTTGGCAAGAATTCTGTGTAGCGGCTTGAATGTCATTTGGGGAAATTAGAAGTACCCACGTGTTTGTGGCTTGAACGCCGAAGGGGAAATTGAAAGTACCCGATTGATGATTGCGTGATGATGTGTTAGACTCATACGTTGTAGGGTGCCTTGGGTAAAATCCAGGATTGCATACATGCTGCAATGTAGGCCCCCTTTTCTTTATGCTCAACGTAGTGCTCAATATATGCACTACGCCATTGAGCTATCACTAAACCACGCCAAATAAATTTTTAATGACTATAATTAATTAATTGATTAACATACACAAATTAACCATACTAAAATCATATCTCGACGAGATGCTGACTTAATCAAGTTCGCACGAGATCGGACCCTGAAATCAAATTTAATTTTCATGATAAAATTATGGATGTTACAACCTAAACATTTAGCCTCTTTAGTATTAGATAAACTACGAGGATATAATATAACTTGTACAACCTACAAAAAATATAGTCAGTTACAAATTTTTGATTTAACATTAGAAATTAATGCCTCTAAATAACAAAATATTACAATAGAAACAATAGCCCTAAATATCCTAGACCTAATGGATTTAGGATTAATATCTCGATTAATACTTACAAAATATAGATAAGTAAAATCTCTTATAAATGTCCATATAACAGATGCATTATTTCGGCTTCTCCAATAAATGCCCGAATGAAGAGCATTCGAAGCTACCATAGAGCTATACCACCATGTTTCAAAGTAAACTTCCTAGAAAATACTAAGAATAAAATTCTCCAAAAAACTTAAAAAGAAACGCCAACCTTCTACCATATAAGCTTCCATACATAGTCATATTCAACATAGAAGTGTGCCCTCTACAACAATAAATCAAGGTATATCATACATATATGAAAGCTAACGAACAAGATATCCCCTTCCTTGATGAGGGGTACCTCATTGTCGAAGTTTTCAATTACCGAGTATATCTCGACACGCATGAAAATCTAAACCTTCATCTGCGAAGTCTGAGTTTTAAGAATGCAGACAGTCAGCTAACACATTACTTTTATAAAAATAGGACAAAGGAATGCATTAAAGAATATGTGAGTAATAACGACATCGATGATGACTTTATTGAAGAAGATACTATAGTTATGCCACTTAGTTGGCCATAATCCAGCATCATCCAACCTAGTTAATCATGTAGAAGACCAGACGCCACCCCTGATTTTTGAGTGGTCTAGATGGAAAAATTCTTTTCTTTTAATCACTACCAGATATTCTCTGCAAAAACTGTTAAAAACAATTTATCACCATAGTCATCTAGAAGGAGTCATTGACAACCGCCTAAAGGAGACATCATGGCTCTAGCTGAGTCATGACCAGCTTAGAAAGATCATCTATAGTTTTCTGAGTGAAAACTTTATGATTTTATATTATTACCATCTTTTTTAAAATGACTGCATTATTGTATTTAGAATGAACACCTTCTTTTTCCTGTATGTTTCTTTATGCCTTTATAATTGCCGTTTTTTTAAAAAAGTAATGCATTATTGCACTACTATAATAATAGGAAAAATAATTTCTCCTCCATGATTTTCCCTAGATGTTATCTCTTCTCCTATAAATAAAGAATATTTGGAAATGACTAAATGAAAAGAATTTTGCCATCTGGACCACACACAAACCAAGGGTGATGTTTGGTCTTCTACAAGGCTAACTAGGCTGGATAATGGTAGGTGTTGCGGCCAAACTCGGCGCTCCGGTCGATCCGGACTAACTTGGACCGCCTTAGCTCACGGAGCGGTCGAGCGCGCACACAGTTAGTTGAAGAGGGGAAATGAACACAAGGAGTTTTAACGTGGAAAACCCTTCAACCGGGTGAAAAACCACGTGACCGGTTCGCTGCTGGTCAAAATCCACTAGATCAGAGTGATTACAGTATGTTGGGTGAATCGGGGCGACAGGCCGCTCCCGTTACAATCTTGAGGAGAGAGAGAGAGTGTATGCAACCGTTGGTGGGCAACAGACTGCCTCGCCAACGGGACTTGGACGGTGGAATGTGCGGGATGCTTCTGAGGCGTACGCCTGGGGGCGGCGCGCTTGCGGGCTTCGACTGTCTCCTTTGCTCGGCTTCCTCTTCCTTTGGGTGCCTCCTTCCTAACTGCACGTTGATGGGGTGCCAATAGCCGATGGCGGGTGCTGATGGCCGCTGGTGGCCGCTGGTGGTCGCTGGTGGCCGCTGGAGGTCGCTGGTGGCCGCCGGTGGCAAGAGGTGGCCGACACGGTGGAGGAGGCGGGAGAGCTCTCACCCGAGGAAGAGGGAGAAGAATAGGAGGAGGAAAAGATGAGAAATGAAGAGCCCCATGGGTCCTTTTATAGGCTCCAAGGGGAGATCATGGTGGGCCCCACCACTAACGTAGTGGGTTAGTGGGTGGTTTCCCCTTGATCGGACGGCCGTGGTAGCGCGCCATGATCGGATGGTGGAGGTTCGGGCGGCGAGCCACCGGCTGGCGGTGGACAGACGGCGGCGGCCGGGTGGCCGAGCGGCCGGGTGGCCAGGCGGTCGGGCGGCGGCGACCGGGCGGCGGCGGTCGGGCGGCGGCGGCCGGGTGGTCGGGCGGTCGGGCGGCGGCGGCCGGGCGGCGGCCGGGCGGCGGCGGCCGGGCGGCGGCGGCCGGGCGGCGGCGGCTGGGCGGCGACGGTTGTTTGCGGCGGCGGTTCCCTCTCTCCCCTCTTTCCCTTTTTTATGGATCTCCTTTTTGGTGGGAGAGAAAGAGGGGGGAATTGGATGGAGGAGATGAAAGATGAGAGAAAGTGGGCCCTCCACTTCTCCCATCATGAAGGGAATCATGGGGTTGACTAGTCAACCCCATGATTTCATTTTGGGGATTGCTATTTGCACCCCTAAAGCTAAAAATGGATCCAATCCCTATCAAATGCCCCCCAAATCCTTTGTTGTTGGTGAGCCGTGTGAGAGACAACTTAGGATTTTTAATCTTCTTCTTCCCCGCTTCCATGTCTTCCTCCGGAGAGAAGGCCGATAAGGCGAAGAACGGTGTCTCGAAAGCATGCTCGTACTTATACGATTGGCGACGGTGGTGCTACATCAAATTGAAGGAGCGTCAAAGGGGCTTCAGGAAAGGTGCTGGCGAATCCAATCGCGAAGGGGTCCGTGCGCTGGATGGTGCGGAGGCGCGCCAGCGCAACGACGGGCGAGTGCAAAGGCACGCCTGGAAGCACGCAAGCGCGCGCGAGGGCGCGCTTGCGCAGCCATGCGCGCGGGTGCGCACGCCCGACCCAGCGCGTCCGCGCTTGCGGGTGCGCGTGCGCGACCCAGCGCGCGGGTGCGCGCGCGCGGGTGCGCTCGCGCAGGTGCACGCGCGGGTGTGCTCGCGAGTGACCCAGCGCGCGGGTGCGCGCGCACGACCCAGCGCGCGGGCGCGCGTGCGGGAGCGCGTCCCTGCTCGAGGGTGTGCGTGCACGCGGTCCCACGCGCGTGCGCGACCCTCTGCGTGGGTCCTTGTGCGCGCGGGTGCGCGCGCGTGTGCAACCTGTGTGCGTGTGTTGTGCGCGCGGGCTCTGCTGGCGCGAGGGTGGCTCGTGGCTTAGGTTGCGCGCGAGTTGCGCTCGGCTTTGCGTGCGCGATGGCTGCTCGCGGCTTAGATTGCGCGATGGCTGCTCGCGGCTTAGATTGCGCGAAGGTTTCTCGTAGCCTAGATTGTGCGAGGGCTGCTCGCGGTTTAGGTTGCGCGCGAGTATGGAGGCAGTTGCTGTGAGGAGCGCGCGGGTATGGAGGCAGTTGCTGTGAGGAGCGCGCTGCATAGACGCAGTTGCTGTATGGAGCGGCTGCACGGAGGCAGTTGCTGTAAGGAGCGCGCTGCCCGGAAGCAGTTGCTGCATGGAGCGCTTTGCGCGGAGGCAGTTGTTGTGAGGAGCGCGCTGCACGGAGGCAGTTGCTGTACGGAGCGCGCTGTACGGAGGCAGTTGCTGTGAGTAGCGCGCTGCACTGAGGCAGTTGCTGTATGGAGCGCGCTGCGTCGAGGCAGTTGCTGTATGGAGCGCGCTGCGTCGAGGTAGTTGCTGTATGGAGCGCGCTGCCCTGAGGTAGTTGCTGTAAGGAGCGCGCTGCACGGAGGTAGTTGCTGTAAGGAGCGCGCTGCACAGAGGCAGTTGCTGTAAGTAGCGCGCTGCACGGAGGTAGTTGCTGTAAGGAGCGCGCTGCACAGAGGCAGTTGCTGTAAGTAGCGCGCTGCACTGAGGCAGTTGCTGTATGGAGCGCGCTGCACGGAGGCAGATGCTGTAAGGAGCGCGCTGCACGGAGGCAGTTGCTGTAAGGAGCGCGCTGCACGGAGGCAGTTGCTGTAAGTAGCGCGCTGCACTGAGGCAGTTGCTGTATGGAGCGCGCTGCACGGAGGCAATTGCTGTATGGAGCGCGCTACACGGAGGCAGTTGCTGTAAGGAGCGCGCTGCACGGAGGCAGTTGCTGTAAGGAGCGCGCTGCACGGAGGCAGTTGCTGTATGGAGCGCGCTGCACGGAGGCAGTTGCTGTATGGAGCGCGCTGCACGGAGGCAGTTGCTGTATGGAGCGCGCTGCACGGAGGCAGCTGCTGTAAGGAGCGCGCTGCACGGAGGCAGTTGCTGTAAGGAGCGCGCTGCACGGAGGCAGCTGCTGTAAGGAGCGCGCTGCACGGAGGCAGTTGCTGTAAGGAGCGCGCTGCACGGAGGCAGTTGCTGTAAGGAGCGCGCTGCACGGAGGCAGTTGCTGTAAGGAGCGCGCTGCACGGAGGCAGTTGCTGTAAGGAGCGCGCTGCACGGAGGCAGTTGCTGTAAGGAGCGCGCTGCACGGAGGCAGTTGCTGTAAGGAGCGCGCTGCACGGAGGCAGTTGCTGTAAGGAGCGCGCTGCACGGAGGCAGTTGCTGTAAGGAGCGCGCTGCACGGAGGCAGTTGCTGTAAGGAGCGCGCTGCACGGAGGCAGTTGCTGTATGGAGCGCGCTGCACGGAGGCAGTTGCTGTATGGAGCGCGCTGCACGGAGGCAGTTGCTGTATGGAGCGCGCTGCACGGAGGCAGTTGCTGTAAGGAGCGCGCTGCACGGAGGCAGTTGCTGTAAGGAGCGCGCTGCACGGAGGCAGTTGCTGTAAGGAGCGCGCTGCACGGAGGCAGTTGCTGTAAGGAGCGCGCTGCACGGAGGCAGTTGCTGTAAGGAGCGCGCTGCACGGAGGCAGTTGCTGTAAGGAGCGCGCTGCACGGAGGCAGTTGCTGTAAGGAGCGCGCTGCACGGAGGCAGTTGCTGTAAGGAGCGCGCTGCACGGAGGCAGTTGCTGTAAGGAGCGCGCTGCACGGAGGCAGTTGCTGTAAGGAGCGCGCTGCACGGAGGCAGTTGCTGTAAGGAGCGCGCTGCACGGAGGCAGTTGCTGTAAGGAGCGCGCTGCACGGAGGCAGTTGCTGTAAGGAGCGCGCTGCACGGAGGCAGTTGCTGTAAGGAGCGCGCTGCACGGAGGCAGTTGCTGTGGGGGTAGAGGGACGTCTTCGTACTTGGGCAAAGTTAGTATGCATTTCGGACTGCACGGGTGACGCTTGACATCAACAGGCCTAAAATGAGAAAATGTCAACTTTTTAGAGTTACAGTCGTGAAACTGTTCTTGTGGGAACACATAATTTATAGGAAATTAAAATTAATAAATGCTATAATAGATAGAGCCCTTCTGAGGTGCGAAGCCCTCTCTTGGGTTGGTCGTCTTAGGGGTTGCCCCCCAGTCTGGTCTAGCAAAACAGTGGGCCGAGTTCCTTTCTGTGGACTTGGTTCCTATCCCCGTAAGAATCTCCCCAGGAGGCCTTGTTTGATGAGATACTCGATTTCCTCCTTGAGCTTTGAGCATTCTTCCGTGTCATGTCCTTGTCCATGGTGAAATTCACAGTACTTTGTCTGGTTCCCAGTATTTTTAGCGAGAGGTCTGGGCTTACGGAGCGCCTCTTTGCCTTGGATTGCATAAAATACATTTGTCCTGGAGGTGTTGAGGGGTGTGTACTCCCGGGGCGGCTGATCTCTCTGATGGTTACGGCGCAATCTTCCTTCTTGGTGTTGAGGGACCGGCTCATTTTCCCTTTTTCGCTTCTGGTTGTCGTTAAACTGTTGACGGTGAGCTTCAATAGCCTCGTCGGCAGCAATCTGAGCCTCTACGCGGTGCACGAGGTCGGGGTAGCTAGCGACGGTTTCCCTCATTAATGCTGAATAGAAGCTGCTCGGGCAAAGACCTCCGAGGAACATTCCTCTTAACAGTTCAGGGTCAACCCCTGGGATTTGGCGGGCTTCTATGGAGAACATGCGGAAGAAATCCTTCAAAGACTCTCCTTCGTTCTGGCGGATACCTGATAAGTGGGAAGGGTCGCGGACGATCCTCCGATTTGCTATAAACTGATCTGTGAACTGTCTCATTAGTTCTGTGAAGTTGGCGATAGTGCCCGCTTTCAAGGAGTGAAACCATGTGCGGGCTTGCCCCTTGAGAGTGGTAGGAAACACTTGGCAAAGTAACTGATCAGGTGCGCTGTAGATCCTCATAATGGTAGTGAAGTGGTTGACATGTTCGAACGGATCGTCAGTTCCATCGAAAGTTTCGATATCGGGCAGTTTGAAACCGTGAGGAATTGGATGGTCCAGAATCTGGGGTGTCAGCGGGGAACCCTGGCAGAGTGGTCGGTGGGTACAAGTATCTCTTGCACCTGCTTGATGATATTCTTCGGCAATGACCTCTCGAATTTCCTCCCGAGTAAATCTTTCTAACGGATGTAGGCGGACTTCGCTAGCGGGCTCATGATGATGATCTGCTCTCGCTCTCCCCTGGGCCGAGTGAGCGAAACTTACAGCTTCAGCATATTCTTCAGATATTTCCTACCTTGGAGGAACCTCTTGGGCTCTGCCCTGATTTTATTGCGGCGGTGGATCCACACGAGCTGGTTGCAGCGGGGGAGCCGGAGGCGCTCCCAGGTTTCGCAGCAGGGTGAGCATTTCAGTTTGATGTTCTTCCATTTGGCGAACGCTTCCCTCTATAGGAGCAAATACAGCTTCAGCGGTCAGTGACACGTCTACCAGAGAGTGAGATTGTGCAGGCTCAGTGTGTCCGCCAAGTGCGGGTCCTTCGGCTATGCGAGCACTCCTCTTTGCCATTGCAGTAGTAGAGACGATGAACTTGCTCTGCGAAGGATACTGGGAATGTTTCCCACAGACGGCGCCAAACTGTTGCGGCCAAACTCGGCGCTCCGGTCGATCCGGACTAACTTGGACCGCCTTAGCTCGCGGAGCGGTCGAGCGCGCACACAGTCAGTTGAAGAGGGGAAATGAACACAAGGAGTTTTAACGTGGAAAACCCTTCAACCAGGTGAAAAACCACGCGACCGGTTCGCTGCTGGTCAAAATCCACTAGATCAGAGTGATTATAGTATGTTGGGTGAATCGGGGCGACAGGCCGCTCCCGTTACAATCTTGAGGAGAGAGAGAGAATGTATGCAACCGTTGGTGGGCAACAGACTGCCTCGCCAACGGGACTTGGACGGTGGAATGTGCGGGATGCTTCTGAGGCGTGCGCCTGGGGGCGGCGCGCTTGCGGGCTTCGACTGTCTCCTTTGCTCGGCTTCCTCTTCCTTTGGGTGCCTCCTTCCTAACTGCACGTTGATGGGGTGCCAATAGCCAATGGCGGGTGCTGATGGCCGCTGGTGGCCGCTGGTAGTCGCTGGTGGCCGCTGGAGGTCGCTGGTGGCCGCCGGTGGCGAGAGGTGGCCGACACGGTGGAGGAGGCGGGAGAGCTCTCACCCGAGGAAGAGGGAGAAGAATAGGAGGAGGAAAAGATGAGAAATGAAGAGCCCCTTGGGTCCTTTTATAGGCTCCAAGGGGAGATCATGGTGGGCCCCACCACTAACGTAGTGGGTTAGTGGGTGGTTTCCCCTTGATCAGACGGCCGTGGTAGCGCGCCATGATCGGATGGTGGAGGTTCGGGCGGCGAGCCACCGACTGGCGGTGGACAGACGGCGGCGGCCGGGTGGCCGGGCGGTCGGGCGGCGGCGGTCGGGCGGCGGCGGCCGGGCGGCGGCGGTCGGGCGGCGGCGGCCGGGCGGCGGCCGGGCGGCGGCGGCCGGGCGGCGGTGGTTGTTTGCGGCGGCGGTTCCCTCTCTCCCCTCTTTCCCTTTTTTATGGATCTCCTTTTTGGTGGGAGAGAAAGAGGGGGGAATTTGATGGAGGAGATGAAAGATGAGAGAAAGTGGGCCCTCCACTTCTCCCATCATGAAGGGAATCATGGGGTTGACTAGTCAACCCCATGATTTCATTTTGGGGATTGCTATTTGCACCCCTAAAGCTAAAAATGGATCCAATCCCTATCAGTAGGTTATGGCTAACTAGGCGAAGTAACTATAGATCTTCTTTAATAAAATAATCATCTATGTCGTTATTACTCACATATTCTTTAATAAAACTCTTTGCCTTATTTTTATAAAAGTAACATATTAGTCGGCTGTCTGTATTTTTAAAACTAACACTATGTAGATTAAGGTCTAGATTTTCATGCGTGTCGAGATAGAGCTGGTAATTGAAATATTCAGCAACGAGATACCCCCTCATCAAGGAAGAGGAAATCTTCTTTGTAAGCTTTCATATAGTTCAAAGCTCCCCTTGAAGATCCCCATCGCCCTTCGAAGTTCTCTTCACCCTTCGAAGCTCCCCTTCGAAGGCAACTTCAAGTGCACATTCTCGTATTCCGTTAAATTACATTGTAACGATTGATGGTCTGTTAGCTTCGTGAACTCTGTAATTTGTAACACTCAAAATATAGTGAAATTTGGTCGGCAACGATCTGACCCCGTGATTTTTCACTAATTCCAGATTTTCCACGATAAAAAGTCCCATTGCCAATTTTTAGTATTCTTTGTGACTGTTTGCATGCTCGATCGTCCTTCAAACTAAGACGATTTGTTTCGACCGGTCTACAAACTCGTCGAGCGATTTGCAACAAGAATGAAAAGAGAAGAGTTGTAAAAGATATACAAATTTAAAGGACCTAAAAAGGTAAATAATGAGCTCAATCGTTTTCATAATTCTCGTGTCATATGTAACGAACAATCGTCTCCTTGGTGAATTGAGATCCTTTCCGTCGAGACTCAAATGGATAGTATCCATTTTACAATAGAGCTTCATTCTTGTCTCATTGAATAAGTTAAGTAAAAGTGTTGTTATTAGTAAACCTATTTCCGTTGCTAGCAAACAATTACCACTAGCAAACCTTTACATTTGAAAATTGTTATTTGATAACCATTTTGTTATTAACAAATCACCAAAAAAACTTTATCATATAATAAGTTGCATCCATTCATTCTTAAATAACAATTATAACAAATATTTTTTGGTGAGCATTATATATACTTTGTAAATAAAATTTTTCAATGTGCTCCAATTTTTTTTGAGTACCTCAAAATATCTTTAAGTATTCCAAACTTTGTTGAAGTGCAACAAATCATTTATGACCATAATTTGTGAAAATAAAATTTTAATTATTAGTAAGCACAAATCATTTTGAAACCATTTCAATCATTACAATATTTCAGTTATGCATAGAAAAAATTTCATTTACCGAAAACAAATTAGCTCCTTGCCTGAGGAAGTCAGTCGAATGAGATGCGCCTAAAATTCAATGTTTCTCTTGAGAGTCCAAAAATTCAATGCTTTTCTTGAGGGCCCTAAATTCAAGGCTTCCCTAGAGCAGCAAGAATTTGGAGCAACAAGCTAGTAAAAAATTAGGAAAAATTGGGAGCAGTCAGAAATTAGCAAGATCTGAGAAGAAAGAGGTAGCATCTCAAAACGAGAAGATGAAAGAAGACTAGCCAAAAATTAGAAAGATCTGAAATTTACACACCACCTTCTTGGTGGATAAGATGGAAGAAGAAGAGACGACATCCAAAAACGAGGAAGAATTAGAAACGATAGAGGAGTTTCGCTAGATTTGGAGCAGGAACTACATACTCGACAAAGAGTGGCCGAGTTACGACAGATCTAAAGTGCCTGTGCAAGAACGATGGAATCGGGAGGGACGAAGAAGGAAGATGACGGGAATCAGGCAGGAAGACGGCCGGACGATGAAGAAGAGTCGATTTGAAAACTCGATGAGCCGGATCGAAAAAAGATCGACTCAAGCTCGAGCCTGTGAAACTCGAGCTCGATTGCGAGTCGAGCTAGAGCTCACATAACACAGTTTAAATTTTTTGCCAAACTTAGTAGGAGCTCCACTTGTTTGTACCCTGCTCCATCATTTGTGTCCTGTTACATTAATTTTTTCGACTACTTTGTTGACTATTCCTCCGCCAAATAAAAGAAGTTACCGGAGTCCACCCTGCGACGAGCTCTTCCTACCACGTTCGGCGAACTGTGCTCTGGATTGCGGCATGAACACAGAAGAACAGAACGGTTGCTAAGGGCTCGGCCTCCTATCACAGCCTTCTCTTAAACCAGTTCAACAACACAGAGTCCCAAGGAAACTAGTCCTTCACAAATCACAACCTTCTCCCTTCCATGCCTATTGCAGGGTGTTCGCTTGACCGCCTGCTTCCGTAGCTGTCGAAAGGGTAATGGAACTTACCGCCTCCTCAGCAAAGCCGAAGAAGAAGAAGAATCACCGACCGGAAGCGCAGTTCAGCCTTGCCCTAGACACTTGCTCGAAGAACAACGATATTACTGGAGCCCTCGCCCTCTACGAGTCCGCCGACTCGAACAACGTCCGCTTCTCCTCATATCATTTCAACTATCTTCTCCATATCCTCTCCGCCTCGCTCGACACCCTAGATGAAAATGACCACCTCAAACAATTAGCAATAGAGACCGCCTCCCGCATATTCGACCGCATTGTGGCCTCCGGCGCTGTTCCGACTGAGGCTACCATCACAAGTATGTCAAGGATCGCCGTGAATCTTCCCGATGGCGGCGGGGGCGACATCGCTTTCGATCTTGTGATGAATATGTGGGATAAGTACCGTGCAACACCTAGACTTCGGACTTACGGACCCGCCTTGTTTACGTTCTGTAGGGATGGGAAGGCTGAAAAAGCTTATTCTGTCGAGGAACACATGCTATCCAAAGGAGTTTCTCCCGAAGAAGCTGAGATTACGGCTCTGTTGGGTGTCAGCGCGAGGGATGGGAATCATGAGAGGGTTTATGGTTATCTTCACAAGCTGCGAAGCTGTACGAGTGTGATAGCTTCATCAACAACTGATGTATTGGAGAACTGGTTTAGCAGCGAGCAGGCAATGGAGACTGGGGGCTTGAATTGGGGTGTTGATCAGGTTAAAGAGGCTGTTCTGGTCAATGGAGGAGGTTTTCATGGTTTGGGTTGGTTGGGAAAAGGTAGATGGAAACTTTCCAGAGGTTGTATTAGCGTAGAAGGACGTTGTTCTTGCTGTGGGCAAATGTTGGCTTGTGTGGATATTGATCAAATGGAGACAGAGAAGTTTGCCGAGTCTGTGGCTGGCTTGGCCACAGAAAGGGATACAAGAGCAAATTTTAGAATTTTCCAGGTGAATGGATTTCCTACATGGCAGTCTTCATCTGCTTCTTCTGCCAAGCATTTGCTTTATTCTCTTTATTCTATCTTTTCTATTTATGCATTCACTGATCTATATTCCATATACATTGCAATTAGTTTTCCCTGAACTTAGTGCTATTTGCACTTATCAACTCTGAATTGTTTTATGAATTCAATTTGTTGGGCAAGATCATTTTTTCTGTAGGCTATGATGTGCTATCTCAATTTTAAGCTAGAAATTTGTCTGTTACACTACCCTTTGTCCTAAATAGCTAAGTTATAAAACACTTGATTTTCTTTTTTTCATGGGGATTACTTTTCCTTGATTGCCCTTACACATACATATTTCAAGGTTACAAATCAAATATATTAGGATGATTCTAGGATTTGATATATGAGAAAGGTTTCATGATGCTTAGCAACACCAACACTCAAGCCTTTATCTCACTATAGTGGGAGTCGGCTTTTTGTGCTGCATATATGAAAATTCCTTGTGATGCACCATATGCTCCTTAAATTAGCTGACATCATTAAGCACCATAAATTGATCTTTGAACTCAATTTGGCAAACAAATTATTACAAAAAGGACAGTCCGGTGAACAAAGCATCCCCACGCAGTGAGGGTCCGGGAACAAAATTAAGAAGTTAAATAAACTTCCAATACACTATTCAAGATTAATATCATTCACTCCCTCACACTAAAAATCAATTAGCCTTCATTTTTTAGATTATCATCACAAAGCAATTACATTTTCTACAAGGATATGTTGTATATGTTTAAATTATTCAAGTAGACTTTGATCTCACCAGCGCCGAAACCAAGAGATAATGAAAAATCCAAAATTTGACTCAAAGAGTAATGCAAACTGAAGTCAATCCAATATGTGCATTCTGGTTTAGTAAGAAGATTAGTGAAGGGCAAGGGAAAAAGTAAATATAATATGAGTATCATGGATTATGGCGATAATTGGAGATAAAAACTAACATTACACAACATGGACAACAGAAGATCACATCAACAATAAAGGTCATCCAAGAGATACATTCTAGAGGTTATTAAATTGTCCCATGCTATGATTTCATAGGAGTGAAATTCTCATAGGGCCCATGCTCCATGGATCAGATCATAAATCAAAGAGACCTTGCTATGAATTTATGATTATTGATGTTTGAACCATTTGATCTCTGAAAATGAAAATTATCAAAGGTGTTGATTTCCAATTTGTCTCGTTGAGATTAATGAACAAGCCATCAGACTTCTTATCAAATCCTTGAGGAGCAATATTCAGCCAATAAATTTCCACCATCAGGCGACCACCCTAAGTAAGATCTAGTTTATTCATGTATTGATTTGAAATTGTGGCTTTTGAGCAAGTCTTGGTTAAATTTTCATTTTTCAAGATGGACATAATTATGATTATTCTCAATTTTGTTTGAGATTAAGGGTTGGTGTAGTTGCTTATAAATAGGCTCCAAAAGGAGTATCACTTCGGTTTCTATCCATTGTCGGTTGCAAGCACCGTCCAAACCACCAATTTGTGCTATGCTAAGAACGACCGCCACCAAAAGTTGCAGACAACTCTCTAATCCTTAGCTGAGACCCCCCAAACCAGCAAAGAAGTGTCGCGTGACCAAACAAAAGAACATTGTTTTGAGATGAAATTAATATGAGATAAGTTTCATATTCAATCATTTTATGTCATGAAACCTTCAAAAGTTTCTAAAACTTCTGAAACTCCTTCAGATCCCTTAGATCCTTTCTATTATCTCTGCATCCTTTCTATTCTTTTAATTAAGTATTTTACTTATAAAAATAATAGATTGGTAGTGGATCAACTATTGTAAGACAATGCGAATGTCTTTTATTCTGGTAACTGAGTTGCGTGAGTAGCAATGCTGACGGTGTCGTGTGACTTGTAGGTGTACATGTGACCATCAATTTAGAATTGGGTTGACAATGCAGAGGATTGTGAAGGTACATGATGCAACCCATGTTTGCATCTTTATTTTACTTTATTTCTAGTATTTTTGTAGCACATGTCTTCGCTCATTTTATGTTTTAGTTTTCACGCATGTTGTATCGCGCTTGTTACCCACGCAAAATCGTTCAACTTATTGGAGTGACCGGCCAATAAGATCTTGAATGAATAGGTCCATCAAATTGGGAAAATATATTTTGAAATTTATGTTTTATAATTTATTTAGGATGGAGAAGCCTAGGTATTTTACCTTTTGATTTTTTAACCCTTGAAATTCCAACCATTGATTTCCAAGGAAATTAAATCTTTGAAACTCCCAAATTAAACCCTATGAGTTATCAACGCCAACTCCTTTGAACCCCCCCACTTTAACATTAAACAACCGGCCAAGAAACCCCCCACTTTATTTCCCATTAGTTATCAAAAGTTTAAAAAAAAAGAAAAAAAAAACTCTCTTTAAAGCCTGACTTCTAGCTCTCCTAACCGTAGTATGGGAAAGAAGAAAATGACGAGTCATCACAAGCATCGTCGTTTTCCCCACCCGACGCGACTGCCCGGCCGATACCCCCAACTCCGCCTCAGCTCCACGACTCGCCGCTGCCTTCCCCTGTCCCGACGACCTTCGACGACACACCTCCAGTTCACCCCTGACAGGACCGTGCGTCCTCAGCCCCGATCGGCGTCGACATCCTTCTTCAACCAACCGGCCCTCCCGATTCCCCTTCCAGCGATGATGATGAGTTTTCCGTGGGTAGTACAGTCACCGACGAGCCTTTCCGGTGGCTGTCCAGTCTTAGGCGAAGCCACTGCCCAACGATCACAGTCGAGCTCCTCCACCTGAGCCTGTTTCCTCTGTTCCTAGCCTGAACACAACCCGTTTCCTCTGTTTGCTAGGTATAACTCTCTCTGAAGTATAACATTTTATGCTTAGTGCTATTTGACTAATAAAATCAAAGTTTGTTTGCTTAAGACAATACTATTATTTGTCATTAATTTCAAAAATCGTGCTTGATTTCTTGCTTGCTAATGCACAATGTTGTAGATATCGGATATCGGGGACATGTCGGTTTAGGTTTTTCATGTCGGTTTTACTATGTCGGGGGATATATCGGGGATATTTCATATATCGGGTTTTAATATTTAATTATTTATATGTGTAATTATTTATAAATTTAATCATTTTTACATTTATATATATTAATAATGATATTTATTTAACTTCTAAATTTATTAAACTAATATAAGCATTTTGTGTTATACAAGTAATAACGGTATAATGCATGAAATAAAACAAGAGAAAGTAGAATGTCAGGAAGTTGTCCGTAACAATGAAAGATAAGAAATCTTTAGTCCATAATTCAAAGACCATGCATAATTGACATCAATGATACACTTGGGCAAGGAAAAAACCAAAGGGAAAAAAGAACCTAAACAATGAAACAATTTTGGTCTATTATCTATTAGACCACAGACACTAATTAAAATAAGTTGAAAAAAACCAATCGATAAAATATCGGGATATATCGGCCGATATATCGGCGAATATATCGGTCAATAATAGACATATCAGAGGATATATTTCAAAAGGATATTTTGCAAAATAATATCGGAAACGTGTCGTTTTGTCCATAAAACCTTTATATCGGCCGACATGTCGGACATGTCGGAGGATATCTACAACACTGCTAATGCATATGGATGAGTTAAACATATCGTTGAATGAGAGCAAGTGTTAGACATTTATGCGCATTTGTGAAAGCTTGGATGGTTGTCGATTGAAAGTGCACAAGGGAATCCACTTGAGCACCTTATTTTAAAACAGATTTCCAAATTATGTCTTATAAAATCAATTCTCGAATTTGAGAATACATTAGTTTGGTATCAAAGCAAGTTCGATTCACTCCTATCTTGAATCATACGATCTTGATTTTAATTTTATTTTAGTTAAGTTGTTTTCTTAAAAAAAACCAAAAAAAATTTGCTTTTAAAAAAGGAGTTTTCATTTAAATAAAAAAACCTTTTGTTTAAACCAAAATTTATGTCACTTTTTATTTAAAAAGGGGAAAAAATTGCGTCCACCGTTTCTTTAAAAAAATAAGTGATTTTTTATATTTAGAATATATATCACAACATTAAAAAAATACTTTAAAAAACTAATTTTCAATGGAGAGCCATGTAGAGCGCATAAAAACTAGCATAGAGGATCTAGCTAAGTGCATGAGTGGGTTGTTGAAGTCGGTAGAGACGCTCAATGCCAACATGAGGGATAACAATCACGTCGTAAACGACTTAAGAACTTTAATTAACACTTTAGAAGCAGAACGTCACCTAGGGCTAAATCAAACACCTCACAAAATCCTAGGCGCGAGGAGCACAACCCTTGACCGACAGAGCCTGCATAACCTGAACTTGGACTCCGTCGCCAAACCCGTTGGGATTATAGAGTTAAGTTAGATGTCAGTGATTTTGATGGTCATGTAGAGCCCGGGAAATGCCTCGATTGGTGTGAGTGCGTGGAGAGATTCATGACATGAAAGCAAATGTTTATGAATTGTCAAGTTGAATATGCTGTCCTTAGGCTTAAGAGACCCACACTAGTCTGGTGGGTTCAGCTAGAGCGCACCCGATTCACCTTAGGCCTAACCCCTATCACCACGTGGGTAGAGTTTAAGTTGCAACTTCGGAAGCGATATGCCCACCGGACTATTTGCAAACTCTTTATCGAAGGTTCTACAACCTTCGTTAAGATAAACTTTCCGTGGGCGACTACACCCACGAATTCTTGATATTGCAATCTAGGCTTGATCTTCATGAGGAGGACATTATGGCAGTGTCCCGTTATCTGAACGGGCTCCGTTATGCTACTAGGGATGAGCTAGAGTTGCACGACTTTAGAGATTTGGGTGAAGTGTCTAGTAGGGCATGTAGTGTAGTGGTCATACTTCAGAAGAGGACATCTATGCATAGGTCTACTGATATGCCTTCCTCGAGCACCACCACCACTGCACCCACTCTAGAAATTCTGATCCCCCTCCTCATGTCACTACTGGGACCCCAACTCCTCCCATTGGTCCCTCCCGGGGTAAGGAGCTCATGGGATCTAAACCCAACACTAGAGTATTCCGATGCTTCAAGTGTATGAAGCCTGAACACAAATCTTCTGAGTGCCCGCGGCGCCACTTCATCGCAATTATTGAGTCCACTGTTGGGCATGAATTGTAATATGGAGTATTTCTTAGTGACTCCAAACCTGAGCCTGAACCCGAGTCTGATAACGTTATCGAGGTCGAAGGAGAGCAAACTGAGCACTTAGTTTGTGTCCTTCGCTATTGCTTGGTTTCCCTAGCGAGACCACTGAGCATGATTTTCCGAGGAATGAAATTTTCTGCACTATTGCGCGCATTCGGGGCCAATTTTGTTCCATTATCATTGATAGTGGTAGGCAGTAGCATAGAAAATTTTGTTTCCCAACGTATGGTTGAGACGCTACTATTCGAGACACACTATTTGGAGCGGCCCTATCACTTATCTGGGGTTAATAGTCACCTGACTATACCAAATACTCATCGATGTCTTGTGGAGTTCTCTATAGGGGACATGTATTAGGATTCTGTTTTGTGTGATGTTGCACCCATCGATGTATGTCATATCCTGTTAGGTAGAACATGGCAGTACGATAGACGTGTTATGCATGATGGTGTGAGGAACTCTCACTCCTTTGATCACCATGGGAGAAAGATTGTTCTTTTTTCCCAGAAGAATACTCTTGGTCCTAGGCTTCCTGGGAGGACCTCACCTACATCTGCCTCACTATCCTTTGTTACTACTGAACCCCTTCGATTTAGTGCTACACTTCTACCTGGACCTCCGATCTAGGAAGCAACACTTGATTCTAGCGAGTCATTCATCTTGGATGTTGCTCACACTTTTGGCGAACCTACTTTTGATTCACCATATATAGATTTTGTTTTTGGTGATCGCACTTTTGGTTCACCTCACTATCCTACGATTTTGAGTGAGCTTGATTCCAAACTTTCTAAGCTAAGTCGTAGTAAGAGAATTGGCTTGTCCCCTAGACTTTTTCTTCCTACCAGGGGCACGCGTTTTAAAGGATACTTATGGTTGGTTTTAAATGATAAATTTGTGAACGATTTTAAAATTTGTCGTTCTACTCGGATCCTCGTGAGTGTTGCCATTGAGATGACTGATCCTGGTTTAGTAGACGCACGAAGGTGTCTAGCAAGAGCGCGTATGATGCCGTATGATTTAATTGATCCACATGTTAATCCTGCTTACTCCCTGCTTTGCTTCTCACCTCGTTCCTTCGTTCCACCCTCTTCTTCACTTTATGATGCTCCCATATTTGTTGCTCTAATTTTTACTGATTATTTACATATTATGCATAGAATTATATCTAACGGTTTGCGAGTAACTTTGGAAAACTATAACTCCATGGTTGATTTTATCACCATGAATTTTCTTTTTCCAATGGAGTTTGGTTTTCTGCGTATTTCAGGAAAGAGAGTGAACTTTCAGGCCATGTGCAACGACGACGGGTCCTCCCCGTGTTCTACTTTCTACCACAGCAGGGCAGTGACACAACAATTTCTCGGATCGACTTTTAGTTGTTTCAGTGGCGGGTTTAATCATATTCTCGACGGGGTCGAGTCCTCTCAACCCAGGGAGAATTGACGCAACCCATGTTTGCATCTTTAATATTTTTTTTTATATTATTTTTGTAGCACATGTCTTTGCACATTTTGTGTTTTAGTTTTCACGCATGTTGTATCGCGCTTGTTCCTCGTGCTCTATCGTTCGATTTATTGGAGTGACCGACCAATAAGATCCTGAATGAATAGGTCCATCAAATTAGGAGTAATATTAAATTATGCAAGCAAATGAATTAACACATTTGATTTTATTAAAAGAAAATATATTTTGAAATTAATGCTTTGTAATTTATTTCGGAAGGAGAAGCCTAGGTATTTTACCTTTTGATTTTCCGACCCTTGAAATTCCAATCATTGATTTCCAAAGCAATTAAACCTTCGAAACTCCCAAATTAAACCCTATGAGTTATCAACAACGTGCCAACTTTTTTGAAACTTTCCTCCCACTTTAACATCAAACAACCGGCCAAGAAACCCCCTCACTTTATTTCCCATCAGTTATCAAAAGTTTAAAAACAAAGAAAAACTTTCTTTAAAGCCTGACTTCTAGCTCTCCTAACTGTAGCCCGAGAAAGAATAAAACGATGAGTCATCGTAGACATCGTCGTTTTCCCCTCCCAGTGCGACTGCCCGACCGATACCCCCAACTCTGGCGCAGCTCCACGGCTCGCCACTGCCTTCCCCCGTCCCGTCGACCTCGGACGACACCTCCAGTTCATCCCTGACGGGACCGAGCATCCTCAACCCTGATCGGCGTCGACATCCTTCTCCAGCCCGCCAGTCCTCTCGATTCCCCTTCCGACGACGAGGTCGAGTTTTTCCGTGGGTAGAACAGTCTCCGACGAGCCTTTCCAGTGACCGTTCAGTCTCAGGAAAACCACTGCCGAATGCTCACAGTTGAGCTCCTCCACCTGAGTCTGTTTCCTTTGCTCCCAGCATGGACACAACCTGTTTCCTCTGTTTGCTAGGTATACCTCTCTCCGAAGCTCAAGACCTCTTACTATTAGTATAAAATTTATGCTTAGTGCTATTTGACTAGCAAAATCAAAGTTTACTTGCTTAAGACAATGCTACTCTTATTTGTCGTTGATTTCAAAAATCGTGCCTGATTTCTTGCTTGCTAATGCATGTGGATGAGTTAAACATGTCGTTGAATAAGAGCGAGTGTTAGACATTTATGTGCATTTGTGAAAGCTTGGGCGGTTATCAATTGAAAGTGCTCGAGGGAATCCAATAGCGCATCTTATTTTAAAACTGATTTCCAAATTTTATCTTATAAAATTAATTCTCGAATTCGGGAATATTTTAGTACATCAATAACATTAGAGGGTCATTGATATGTGAGAAAGGAATCATTAAAGTTACCATTTGTGTGGTACCGTAGCACGAAAGGAGGAAGCAATCAACACAGTTGTAGGCACAATGACAATCATAAATGATGAATAAAATACTTTGGCTCTATTATTTAGGGAAACAATAGAAAAAAGAAGATTGGAAGGGAAGGATCTGATTATAGGGTGTGATTAGTATAAGATAAAACAAAAAGGAAGGAGGAAGATAGATTCTCAATTTAATTTATCACCTCATTATGCATTGTTCTTAGTATCCACAATGATATTCTTTTATAGAACAAAGAGCCTTCATGGATGATTACAACCCAAAATATAAAGATAACTCATAACAAAGTGAAATTACTATAAGATTCACAATAGCCGCTTAAATTAAAGATGACATTCTAAAATGCAAAATTTGAATGCATTTGAATAAATCATAATTTAGGCTTGTTTGGAGAACCAATGACGTTTTAAAAGGGAGCAGTTCAAAAGAGATTCAAAATTTTATTTTTAAAACTGTATTCTCAAAACTGTGGTTCTGTTTGAGTAAACTCCGATCCGGTGACTTTAAATATTAATTATCATTTTATATTATTAATTATTACTTCAAAACAACTTTTTATCATTAATTAATACTTTAATGCAGGTTATTAACCTGATGATCCTTCTTTATCAGCAATCAGCATGCCCTTTCAGGCCGGAGGTCTTCGGCTGGAGCTCCCCTGGCCAGGCTGAAAAAGACCATTCCCCCCCGTCAAGCCGGTCTTTTTCAAACGGTGCACGCCAAACACCTGAAGTTTGTTTCATTTAGACCGGAAAGGGGGATCGCCGGGTTCTCAAACACAGCCTTAATGTCTAACTTGGCACTTTAGTTAGGTCCAAGTGATTATTTAGGTATAAGTGATTATATAGGTCTAAGTGATTTTTACTGCACTATGATCATTTTGTGGATTAATACTTACACCCTAAGCTTTCTAGGTTGGTCCAAGCTGTCTAACTTTCATCTTATCTTAAAGATTTCTAGGTCGGTTGAATGCCTTTCTAGCAAAGGTTTACGACTTTTTTGTATGTTAAGTTCACGTTGTTTAAGTGCAATGAATGCAAAATGACTTAAAAAACAAGATGATTGTTATGTGCAAACCTATTTTGGATAGGTTGCAAACCAAAATTTTAAATAAAAACTATTAAATATTAAACCTTAAAAAGGATATGTGCAAACTATTTCTCGTGCACGACGCCTGCGGAAACTCACGCTCGCGATAAACCCCTGCAAGCGCTTTCATGGTGTCTTCATCGACATCAAACAACTTCACTTTGCTGATTCCATTATACTGCAACTACTGAATAGTAATTTTTGGTGGCAATGGGTGAATCGCATCATCTCCCAATTCACCCCAATTACATGTGTTGGATCCCTAGTTGGATTTGGGCTAGGATCACTAACTTAGGCTGAGTCTGACCCAACATTGTATAGCCAGGGTCATGTTTAGTTGTCCTAGAGTTTAGGCTAAGTCCTGATTAGTGCTACCTCCTTGGACAAGCCAGCAGTGGACTTCAGAGACTCAGATTTAGCAGTTTTCAGAAGACAGTGATCAGTTCGAAATACTTCGAACTCAGCTCGACGATCGTCGACCTCAGATCGACGAACTCAGAGTTAATTCTCTGAGCTGAGCTCGACGTTCTCAGAGCTCAGGTCGACGTTTAGTTTTCTTCAGTCAGATTCTCAGCTTGACAAACTCAAAGTGCAGAATTGGAAAGTTATTCTCAGTTAGAAGTTCGCAGAGCTCAGGTCGACGAACTTGAATTCTCAGGTCGACGATCTTTGATCTCAGATCGACGAATTCTGTTCAGCGTTCGACGTTTTCTGTGTAGTTCCAGAATGAGTCTTTCCTTCTTTTGTTCTTTATTTTCTCTATTTATTAGCAGTATTATTCTGAGTATTTAATGCAAATATTCTTCTGAATATAACCGTTATTGGCTGCATTAAATATGGTATTCATCAGAATAAATATTTGCTTATTCTATCAAGGACAGTTGGGAAACTCATTAATGCTCTTATTCCAGCCATTTTCTATTCTCTAGATCAGCCAACATTTATGGAAAGAATTCAGAATTCAAAGAAGAATTTTTTTGGCAGTAGAATAAAAGAGATTCTCTCTTTTTCGAGATATAAAGTTAGAGATATAGAGAGAAGAAATCGAGAAGCACTGCACAGAGAATATTCAACCAGCAGTCGACGCTCTCAACGTTTTTCTCATTCACTGCCAACACTCTAGTTTGAAGAAGAACAAAACATCAAGATCAAGAGTCTTCTTCAACTTCTGTTCCAGAAATCCTCAGAGACATTCTATTCAACATCAGTCACTGGATTTCCTGGACCTTGGGAGATCAAGCTGAAGACTTACTCACCCTTTAAGGAAAGCTCATTCTTTCTGAAGCATTCAACTTCTCAGGGGGAGCTTTGACAACACAAGAATCCATATAGTCTTCTCAAGTTGTTTTGAGAAAAGAGAAGACTTCCATCAACCTCTTTCCATCCCACTGTACAGGGTTTTAGCTCCATTCAAAAGTTAGGCTGGTTCACAAGTCTCCTTCCAAAAGACTTGAGTTTGGTTTTTGGGCACCTGATCAAAAGCTCATTGGTGGCAGTCACCTGATCAAAAACCTGCTAGTGGATTCCTACCTAGGGCGGTAGAAGAGTGGATGTACCCAAGTTTAGGGGAACCACTATAAACTTCTTGTGTCGTCTGGTTGCTCCTTTTCTTTTGCTTTGTTTTTGCTGTACTTGTGATTGCTGGAATAGTTAGCTTAGTTTTCTTATTCTTAATTAATATATGATATCATTATATTTACTCTGATATAAACTTTAAAAAGAGTCAAAGTTTTAATACTCTATTCACCCCCTCTCTAGAGTAATCAGATCTAACCCCTCTCTTTCAATTGGTATCAGAGGGTGTGTTTGTTTGGTTGTGCAAGTTAACACTTGAACCAAGATCCAGTTAGATCAGATTATCCTCTTCCCAACTATTCTTTATCACAATGACATAAAACAAGGATTATGCAAGCACCATACCTCCAGTATGCAACCTAAATACGTTTGCCATCTGGAAGGCAAGAATTAAGTTGTATATGAACTCTATTGAAGATGATATATTTAACTTTATCTTGACAGGACCTCCTACTGCAGCAACTGCTTCAACTTCAACCTCAGGCACTCATGCTGTTCCACCACCTGAGTGGACAGATGCCCAGAAGAAAGCCAAGATTGCAGATGCTAAAGCCATGAACATATTGACTCAAACTATGTCTGATGACTTCTTTCAAAAGGTGGCTGAATGCACCTCTGCAAAAGCAAATTGGGACTCTCTCAATCAGATGGTTGCTGGTTCAGCAGATGAGAGAAAGGACAGAAGACCAACTCTCATCTCACAATATGAGAACTTCAAGAAAGATGAAGCTGAATCTGTTGGTGACATGTACAACAGATTAAGCTCTATCATCAGTGAGCTAAATACTTTAGATAAAGACATCTCTCTCACAGAGGTGAATGACAAGATCCTAATGTGCTTCCCAAACTTATGGGACTCCAGGATCTGGCCAATCAAAGAGGCCAGAAGCTTGAATGAGATTTCAACTGAATCTCTCCTGGGAAAGCTCAAATCTTATGAGCAGTTGATAAAATCCAGAGAAACTGTTGAACAAAGAACTCCTCCTCCAGCAAGAAAAGAACAAAACATTGCATTCAAAGCTGCTGAAGAGACTGAAACTCCAACAGTAAATGAAGAGCTGATGAGTCTCCTTGCAAAGAGATTCTATAAAATGACAAGGAAGGATTTCAGGAGAAAGTCATCCAGAAATGACAGTAAACCAAGGTATGAAAAAACTTCCACTAAAGAAGTAGTGTGTTTTGGATGCAGGAAATCAGGACACTTCATGTCTGAATGTCCTGAGAATCAAAGGAAGGAGAGGAGAAGAGAAAAGGAATCCAGAAGCAAGCATTACAACAAGCCCTCTTCCAGCAAGCACAAGATTTTTGGCTGAAACATAGAGTGACACAAAAGATGATTCCACATCTTCCAGCTCCAATGAAGAAGAAGAAGCAAAGGCAAAGGAAATCTGCCTCATGGCTATCAATGCCTCTTGCAGCCCATCAGATGCTGAAGATGAATCTGAAAATGAAGAAGTATCAGAATCAGAAGCTGATCAGGTATTATCATCTTTTGATTACAGTTCTGATAGTTTTAAAATTGAATTTAAAACCCATGTGCATAGATTTAATCAATTATGAAAAAGTTATTAAACAACTTAGAGAAAAACTAACTGAACAAAGTAACCTAATGCTAGAAATTGATAAGTTAAAGAATGAAATAACACTAGCTAATGAACAAATCATAAAACTAATGACTGAATTATGTGAGGCCAGACAACTTGAGGAATCTCTCAATGCCAGATTGAGAGATTACAAGCACAGTCAATGCCAGATTGAATGCCAAGCTATGCTTGGGTGCTTCATCAAGCCTACCCCCCTTAATTCAGAAAAATATTTTAACAACTCCAGTTAAATTTGTTTCTGTAAAAGGAAAAGAAAAAGTAGAAGATAATATTCCTAAACAAACAGATCTAAAACATAAAACCAAGAAAAAGAAAAGAAGCAACAAGAACAATAATAAAAACTATGTTCAACAGATTTCGTCGAACTCAGATCGACGAAATGTGTATAGTTCGTCGAACTCAAGTCGACGAACTCCGAACGCAAACATGTACTGTAATTATTCTCTGAACTACGATCGATGAAACCAGTATGGTTCGTCGACCAGAGATCGACGTTTTTGGGGCTCAGAAAATGAGTATTTTCATTCTCTGAGTGGAGCTCGACGAACTCATCCCCGATCGTCGACCTCAGGTCGACGAACTCACCAGAATTCGTCGAACGCAGATCAGTTTAACAGATACTTTAATTCATTTCAAACCTTTAATCCACCAAGAACTTTCAATAATAACTTTAATTAATGGATCATTCCACCTAGGAAATATCATCCTCTTGGTTATAAAAGCCAATCAGAATACTCTTACATATCTAGTTTTAATTATGTGAAGAAAGAAGGACCCAAGGTAACCTGGGTCAAAAATGACTAATCTGTTTCACTGCAGGTAAAAGACTGTTCTACCACCGAGCAACAATGGTATTTGGACAGTGGCTGTTCTAAGCATATGATAGGAAATAAGGCCAACCTAACTCACTACAAGGCAAAGCTAGGACCAAAAGTGATATTTGGTGACTCTAATTGTGGCCAGACTAAGGGCTATGGAAAAGTTAAAGTTGGAGCTGTCACCTTCAGGAATGTAGCTTATGTAAGTGGACTGAAACACAACCTTATCTCCATAAGTCAATTATGTGATGAAAGGTTTCAGGTATCATTTACTAAAACCTTCTGTCTTATCACTTCCTTAGACAATAATGTAGTTTTGACTGGCACTAGAGTAGGAAACATTTACCTAGTTAATTTTCAATCAGCTAAATCAGAAATCTGTCTATTTAACTCAACTAGTAATAATAATGACCTTTGACATAGGAGATTAGGACATGTAAACCTAAAAAATATTGTTAGGTTATCTAAAGACAACCTTGTCAGAGGATTGCCTCCTTACCCTATAAGAAGGAAAGCCTCTGCAGGGCTTGTCAGTTAGGCAAACAAACTAAAAGTAGCTTTAAATCATTAAATAAAAGTGACTCACCTAGAATTCTGTACTTACTATATATGAACCTTTTTGGCCCTATAGCAGTACAAAGTCTAGGAGGAAAATCTTATACTTTAGTGATTGTAGATGACTTCTCTAGATTCACTTGGGTTTTCTTTCTGAGATCAAAGTCTGATAACTTTAAGATTCTTACAGACTTTCTCAAGAACATGCAGATTGAGTACTCTACTTCAGTTGCATTGATCAGAAGTGATCATGGTACTGAGTTTGAGTCTCTTCTTATGCAAGAGTTCTGTAGGAAGGAAGGTATCAGATAATGCTTCTCAACTCCTAGAACACCTCGACAAAATGAGGTTGCTGAAAGGAAGAATAGAACACTGATTGAATCAACATGCACATTACTTGCAGATGCTTATTTGCCCCTATCCTTTTGGGCAGATGCTGTAAGTACAACAAATTATGTACTGAATAGAAGTCTTATACACAAACTTAAGAATAAGACTCCTTATGAGTTACTGAAAGGGAAGAAACCTAAAGTAGATTACTTTAAAATTTTTGGATGTTTATGTTATATTCACAACAACAATAAGAAACACATTAGAAAGTTTGAAGCCAAGTCTGAAATGAGAATTTTTCTTGGATATTCCCAAGTAAGCAAGACTTATAGGGTTTATAATAAATCTACCTTAAAAATTGAAGAATCTATTCATGTTTCTTTTGATGAGACTAACATGTTTAACAAGGAGAAGGAAGCTTCTACCAGTAACTCTTTGCAGGTACCTAACATGTGTGAAATGCTAAATGAGTTGACCCTCACCAATGATACTGTTACATACTCTCCTCCACATGATGCTGAAGAAAGTGATGATGAACTAGCTGATGTTCATGTTGAACCAACAACAGCTAATCCAATTCCACCAGAGGAATTAATTTCCCAGGCTGTTGCTCAACTAACTCCACCAACTGAAATTATCACACTTAGAAATCACCCTACATCTCTAGTGATTGGAGACATAGCAGCTGGTGTGCAGACAAGACATCAACTCCACCAGGATATGATGCATGCCTGCTTCATATCTCAAATTGAGCCCCAATCCATCAAAGATGCTGAGCAAGATCCACACTGGATTATTGCTATGCAAGAGGAGCTCAACCAATTTGAGAGATGCAGAGTTTGAGACTTAGTTCCAAGACCCAAAGACTACCCAGTCATTGGAACTAAGTGGGTTTTCAGGAATAAGCTTGATGCCCAAGGATCAATCATAAGGAATAAAACAAGACTTGTTGCTCAAGGCTATAGGCAAGAGGAAGACATTGATTATGACCAGACTTTTGCACCTGTTGCCAGGCTTGAAGCAATCAGGATTTTTCTTGATTTTTGCTTTCAAAAAATTCAAAGTCTACCAGATAGATGTAAACAGTGCATTTCTGAATGGAGAATTAAAAGAAAAGATTTATGTTGAACAACCTCCAGGTTTTATCTCTTCATCTCATCCTTTTTATGTTTTTAGAGTGCATAAAACTTTCTATGGTCTAAAGCAAGCTCCAAAGGCTTGCTATGAAACCTTAACTAGTTTTCTTTTAGAGCATAAGTTTTCTAGAGGCATGGTAGATAAGACTTTGTTTTTCAAGCATCATAATGATAAAATTCTATTAGTACAAATATATGTAGATGACATTATATTTGGTTCTACAGATCCCAAACTATGCAAAATGTTTTCTAACTTTATGCATTCCAAGTTTGAGATGAGTAGCATGAGTGAGCTCTCCTACTTCCTTGACCTCCAAGTGAAGCAGACACCTGATGACATTTTCTTATCTCAATCCAATATGCTTAAGAGCTGATTAAAAGGTTTGGGATGACTGATGCCTCAACTAAGAAAACACATATGACTACAAATGCTGTAGTTGATTCTGATGAATAAGGGAAACCTGTTGATCAGAAATTGTATAGGGCCATTATTGGGTCCCTTCTATATCTCACAGCAAGTAGGCCTGATATAATGTTTGCCACATGTCTTTGTGCTAGGTTTCAGGTGAACCCTAAAGAATCTCACCTAGTTTTATTAAAAAGAATTTTGAGATATATAAAGAGTTGCCCAAATCTAGGACTCTGGTATCCAACTGAATCAGAATTTGAGTTAACTGGATACTCAGATGCTGATTTTGCTGGATGTAGAGTGGACAGGAAAAGCACATCAGGAACATGCCAGTTCCTTGGTGCTAGACTTGTCTCCTGGTTTTGTAAAAAGCAGATATCTGTGTCTACATTAACAGCAAAAGCTGAATATATAGCAGCTGGCAGTTGCTGTTCACAGATGCCATGGATACAAAATCAACTCCTGGATTATGGTTACAACTTAAATAATTCAACTCTATTTTGTGACAGTACCAGTGCTATATCTATAACACAGAATCCAGTGCATCATTTTAGGACCAAGCATATAGATGTTAGACATCATTTCATTAGAGAATGTGTGGACAAGAAGAAAATTAATATTATCTTCATTCTCACTGATTTGCAAAGGGCAAACATCTTCACCAAACCCTTGGATGAGAAGAAACATCTATCCTTTATGAATCAGCTAGGCATGATGAATGGTGATTCATTAATTTAATTCTCTGTCTGTGGTCGAAGAATTTGCCAAATTTCGTCGACCGGAGCTCGACGAACTAAGGGAAGTTCTTGAGATATTTCGTCGACCTGAGATCGACGAACTCTTTGTGGAAGTCATTTTTCGTCGACCTGAGATCGACGATCTGACTTCAGAAAAGTTTTCGTCGACCTGAGTACGACGAAAAGTTTTCCCTTCTTCTGACTGAGATCGACGAATTCTTTTGACAATAAAATATTTCGTCGACCACAGATCGAAGATTTCTTTGTTTCGCAGGACGGAGTTTGTCGTTTCGTATTCTGACAAAACCTTATAACTAGGTTTTCTTCGACCTCCATCCCGCGCTTTCTGTTCCCTTGCACTTGATCTTTTTGCTTTCTTGTTGCAGGCAACTAATGGCGATTCCGGCAGGAGCTCTCGCAAACATGAAGTTCGATATGGGATTTGACATTGATTTCGATTCCTTTCAACAATCACACCAGATCTTCAAAGATATTCTGCAGTTATTCGAGGAACTCAATTTGAAGACCCTAATGACTACCAGAATGAAGATTGCTACTACTGAAATAAGAGAATGGATTTATACTTCATCTACTCCAGATGCTGACACGATGGTTGGAACTATATCGGGTAACACTGTTTCCTTAACCCTAGATACTCTTTCTGAAATTTTTGGACTAGTAAACGGTGAAGAAGATTTTGAACTTGAATCCTCTGAATATGATGAAATGTTGATGTTGATGGGTTATTGTGGAGACAACCCAAATAAATTGCTTAAAAAGCACCTATCTGCTGGCTATAAATTTCTTGCAGATATAGTCAGTAAGGTATTGCTGGGCAAGCATACAACCCATGATCACATTACCAGACAACAGTTTTCAGTGATGTGTGCTGTGGTGAATAAGAAGGCCGTTAATTAGGCCAAGATTTTGTTCAATCTGATTAGGAAGAAGAACAACAAGAAAGAAGTTTGTTTTGGAAGGATTCTTGGAATCTTCCTTCATGCCAAGGCCGCTGAATCCCTGGTCGCCTCGACCATATTCATCAACGCCTCTAAGAGGCTGACCTGCGCCTTGTTTGGCAGGTGGGAGAGGAATATCCCAAAGCCTTCCAGGGCTTCCTCCTCTAAAACTTCTGAGAGTACTAGAGCAGTACCAGCCACTCCTCACCCTGCAGAAGAAAGTTCCATTCCCCCCCCTCCTCCTCTTGTTGAAACTCTATCCTCATCCACTCAACAACTTTCTCAAGCTCCAGCTCCAGAACCTCAACCTACACCTTCACCAACACCTCCTACTAGCCCCATCCACCATTCTTCAGAAATTCATCATCCTACACCTCCTCAGTCCCCCATCATTTCATCCCCAGTGCAACAACAACAACATCTTCTAGAACAACCTCTATCTCCAGATTTTACAACTCCTCCTCTATCCCCCCTTCCATCTCATCTTGCAGATATACCTCCTCTTCAAAATCTCACTCCTCTACCCTCTTTCAACCTTCTTTCATCTCCAAGCAATTCTCCATCTCCTTCAGATGAACCAATGATAGATTGTCATCCCTCATCCTCTTCCATCATCAATCCATCTGTCTCTACTCAAACTCCTCCAGAATTCATAGACTCATCTTCACCTTCCATCTCTCTCATCTTAGAATCCATCACACCCCTTCTAAAACAACTGATAGCAGAGGCTATTTCACCTCTTGCTACTTCTATCTCAACCCTTGCTGCTCAGCTCTCTGCCTTCCCTGTCCCATCTTCTTCTGTCAGGGGCCTGACTCCTGTGGTCACTGAAACCAGGCAGGGGGAGATACTCAGTGAAGAAGTTGCTCGAGCAGTAACAACAGCAGAAGCTCCAGCAGCAGCAGATACAGATTTTGTAGCTCCAGAAACTGAAATTGTAGTAGTAGCTGAAATTATTGATGCAGATCTTGTTGAATTTTTGGATACTGATATTGAGACTCCTCATTTGGAAATTCTTTATGGAGATTGCTTCATTGCTCCAGATTTTGACCTGGATGCAGTTCTAAGTTCTTTTGATCTTTTGTACAGAAACTGTCTTCTTTTTGTATCTTTTCAATGGTGTACAGATATAGTTTGCTACTCAGCTCCCATCAGTTCAGAGACCTTGCAGCATATTCAGAAAAGTTGTGAAGCTCCTGAGCATGAACTCAACTTAGTTCCAGAGGCTGAGCTTATCTTAGTGGCTGAGGATGATCTCTCTGAGCCCAAGACTCTCTCTCCTCCCACTTTTGTTTTCTCCACCTCTCCATTGCCTGACATGGATGAGATTTTTGCTAAGGATATGGATCTGGAAACTGAAGAAGTTCCTGCTGAAGTCATTCCACCTCCAACAGTTTTTCCTCTAGTTGTCCCTCCTCCAGCTGTAAAACAAGTTCCAAAAGAAGTTATTGCTGAGATTGATGCTATGTATGATAATCCTCAAGAATCTTCTGATGATGATCAAGATGATGACTCATATTCAGATGACTGCAAAAAGAAAGTGTCTAAGAAAAGGAAAGCTGCTCCTAAGGCTGTTCCAAAGCCAAACCCCAATAGTGACACTCCTTATTATATACTGCAAAAGATTACTCCCTATCCTGGAATGCCACAATGGATGTGGTTGTCAAAGAATGAGCAGAAAGAAAGGAAGAAGAGGAGAAGGTACAGGTCTCCTCCAAGACAATTCAGGAAAGACCCTCCTCCTTCTCCTCCTCCCTCTTCAGGCTCCTCAGGAAACTTCTCTCAGAAACCTGCTTCTGTGATAAAAAACATATCAGAGACAACCCAGACATAGCAGTCAACAGTCTTCTTCAAGCAATCCACCTCCAGACTCTTCTAAGAAAGTTCATACTGAAGAACCAATGCAGGATTCTAGTTCAAAAAGGCCAGAGTCTCCTCCAACTCCTTTTGTTGATCCAGAACAGGAGACCTCTGCCAAGATGGCTAGATATCATGAGCTTATAGGACTCTCTTTGATCAACAAAGCAAAGGCTGAAGGCAAGGACATCTCTCAATATTCTACAATGTTAGCCTACAGAAAAGAGCTGAAAAGGTATGCTAAGGCCAACAAGTTTTTCAATGTAGATGACTATATGAAACTGCACCCAGAGGCTGTTGTTCCAAGAACTTCATCTCAAACTGTTATTGGAGCATCTGACATGTATATGTCAAAGAAAGAAGCTGTCAATCCAAACAGGGAAATCATATTCAGACAACCTGCTAAAGGATCAGACAAGGATAAAGCTAAACAGAGAAAATGAGCTTATTTATTGTGTTGGTTCTCATTTACATTTGAACTCTTTTTTTTATGAAGCATGTGTTGTAAATATCTGCTGAATATTTTTTCTTTGTCAGATATATTTTCTTTTGCTTTATGATTGTTTTGTTTTTGTGTTAGTGACCTCACCCAAATAGGGGGAGATTGTTGGATCTCTAGTTGGATTTGTGTTAGGATCACTAACTTAGGCTGAGTCTGACTCAACATTGTATAGCCAGGGTCATGTTTAGTTGTCCTAGAGTTTAGGCTAAGTCCTGATTAGTGCTACCTCCTTGGACAAGCCAGCAGTGGACTTCAGAGACTCAGATTTAACAGTTTTCAGAAGACAGTGATCAGTTCGAAATACTTCGAACTCAGCTCGATGATCGTCGACCTCAGATCGACGAACTCAGAGTTAATTCTCTGAGCTGAGCTCGACGTTCTCAGAGCTCAGGTCGACGTTTAGTTTTCTTCAGTCAGATTCTCAGCTCGACGAACTCAGAGTGCAGAATTGGAAAGTTATTCTCAGTTAGAAGTTCGCAGAGCTCAGGTCGACGAACTTGAATTCTCAGGTCGACGAATTCTGTTCAGCGTTCGACGTTTTCTGTGTAGTTCCAGAATGAGTTTTTCCTTCTTCTGTTCCTTATTTTCTCTATTTATTAGCAGTATTATTCTTAGTATTTAATGCAAATATTCTTCTGAATATAGCTGTTATTGGCTGCATTAAATATGATATTCATCAGAATAAATATTTGCTTATTCTATCAAGGACAGTTGGGAAACTCATTAATGCTCTTATTCCAGCCGTTTTTTATTCTCCAGATCAGCCAGCATTTATGGAAAGAATTCAAAATTCAAAGCAGAATTTTTTTGGCAGTAGAATAAAAGAGATTCTCTCTTTTTCGAGATATACAGTTAGAGATACAGAGAGAAGAAATCGAGAAGCACCGCACAGAGAATATTCAACCAGCAGTCGACGCTCTCAACGCTTTTCTCATTCACTGCCAACACTCTAGTTTGAAGAAGAACAAAACATCAAGATCAAGAGTCTTCTTCAACTTCTGTTCCAGAAATCCTCAGAGACATTCTATTCAACATCAGTCACTGGATTTCCTGGACCTTGGGAGATCAAGCTGAAGACTTACTCACCCTTTAAGGAAAGCTCATTCTTTCTGAAGCATTCAACTTCTCAGGGGGAGCTTTGACAACACAAGAATCCACATAGTCTTCTCAAGTTGTTTTGAGAAAAGAGAAGACTTCCATCAACCTCTTTCCACCCCACTGTACAGGGTTTTAACTCCTTCAAAAGTTAGGCTGGTTCACAAGTCTCCTTCCAAAAGACTTGAGTTTGGTTTTTGGGCACCTGATCAAAAGCTCATTGGTGGCAGTCACCTGATCAAAAACCTGCTAGTGGATTCCTACCTAGGGTGGTAGAAGAGTGGATGTACCCAAGTTTAGGGGAACCACTATAAACTTCTTGTGTCGTCTGGTTGCTCCTTTTCTTTTGCTTTGTTTTTGCTGTGCTTGTTATTGCTGGAATAGTTAGCCTAGTTTTCTTATTCTTAACTAATATATGGTATCATTATATTTACTCTGATATAAATTTTAAAAAGAGCTAAAGTTTTAATACTCTATTCACCCCCCCTCTAGAGTAATCAGATCTAACCCCTCTCTTTCAACATGTTTGGCGACAGAAACACAAAGCCCGATAAGAGAAATCCATATGAACGACCCGCAGGACCTCATTTTCCCAGAGAAAAAGAGCAAGTTCAAGGGAGCTAGGAGGAAAACCAGGGAAGAGAAGGGGGTGTGCTTGGACACTTCACTTTAATGGTTGAGAAAAGGAAATAATTATTAACAACAACAACAACACTCAAGCCTTTATCCCACTATTGTGGGGTCGGCTATATGGATCTTTTGTCGCCATTGTGCCATATCTTTTGTCATAATCTCACTAATGCCTAAGAATAACATATCTTTCTGTATAGTTTCATTCCAAGTCTTTATTGGTCTACCCCTCCCTCGTTTAACATGTCTAGTGACTAGACTCTCACAACGCCTAACAGGTGTCCATAATGGTCTCTTTTGTATGTGTCCAAACCATCTTAGTCGAGCTTCTCTCATCTTCTTTGCAATTGGTGCTACTCCTGTCTTAAACCTGATACATTCTGTTGGGTTTTGTATCCACAATAACCTAGATTTGTGTGAAATCACCCTTGAAATAAGATGAATTAAGTTTGTATTTGATGCTATTCTTTAGTTGAGTGCTTGCAGGTTATTATTGCCAAGTGTAGACTAATGTCAGTTTACAATGAGTCACTAAACACAGGACCATGCAATGTAATCCCTCATTGTGTGATCCATGGTGTTGACTCATGTGTAACCTCTCTATTAGGATGCACTTTATTTTCAAGTACTAGAGCAATGGAAGAAAGGAAGGGTTGCTGGTTTCAACAAAGTGGAAATTTTTTTTTTCAGAAAAATTTCCTAAGTCCATTTCTCGAGAAATGACATGTATTTTTTGAAAAGTCTAAGTAAATTTCTCGAGAAAACATAGCTGTTCTCGAGAAACCATAATGGTCCGTTCGGCGCACAGACATTGACATTCTGACATTGGCTTTGGGCAATATTAAAGCCATTTCCATTGTTCGACGGGTCGGAATTGGTGTGGAATTGACATTGGGCTTAAATACATCGGTTTTACCTACTCTTAAAACCCGATACCCCCAATTCTTACCTCCAGACACCAGATTTTGCGAGTTTGTTTCCCCCGATCGCAGCCGACGGAAGCAGCGCAGGACCGACACCATTCTTCTTCCTCCCCGATCGTCCTCTTCCACTTTTCCCGGCGCAGGTATACCTCCTCCTCTTCCTCCTCTTCTTCTTCACCTTCCTCATCCTCCCGATCTCCCCCATTTTTCGCTTCTTCCTCGCAAACTTCTTCTTCTTCCTCCGCCTTTCTTCTTCCTCCTCCGCATATCTTCTTCTTCACCTTCTTTTTCTTTGTAGCAAACTTCAGATCTGAAATGTCTGCCCAGAAATTTCCGAAATGCCTTCTCCACTTCTTCCTCCTCGTTTCTTCTTCCTCCTCCCTTCTTCTTGTATGGTATGAAATGAAATTTTGGGTATGGTATGAAATATCCAAAATGTCCAGCAAACTTCAGATCTGAAATTTCTGCCCAGAAATTTCAGATCTCGACTTCCAGATCTTGTATGGTATGAAATTTTGGGTTTGAAATTAGGTTATTTTCGGCAAATAATTACTTGTTTACTTAATTGGCACATTGTTTCAACATCTAGGTTATTTTTTTTGGGTATGAAGATGACATGCTTTTATCTCAATGAGGTCAATGAGGTTTATTTTCTGTGATATTGGCTCTGCTGGCTCAATCACTCCTCTTTCTCTCTATCCTTGCTTCTTTCTCTTCCCTGATTTCACCTCTACCCTGCTTAATTTTCTTAAACTCATTTTCCACTATATTTGATGATTTCAGGGTAGATGTGTAATGTGTATTTTTACTGGCCTTGTCGCTTTGTCCTGCCACTATTGTGAAGGCTTGGGATGATGATTTTTCTTTTTGGGGGTAAAATTTTGTTTCATGAAATGTTGGTAATGTGAATTGTTTCCCTGTATTTTTTTTTGTTTTTCTAGGAAAAAAAACACCTTCATTTTGTCTCTTTGGATATGGCTTTTTTTAATTTGTTCTATGCTTCTCATTCTTTACTTTAGACGTTTTATGCGTACTTTTGCTACAATGGATCGTAATGAGGCGCACAAGAAACACAAACGAGATATCATCATCTCGGCATCAGTCAGAACGACCTTAGGGGTAGCTGTAGTTGTTTTGAATTCCATTCCTAGACAACCTACATATGTTGTAGATAATGAAGCCCTTCGTAATCTATTATTAATACGTTTATTTGCTGGAAAAGAGGTTGATTGTTTCAACTAGTTACGTATGGGTAAAGCCCCATTTAACGAGCTCTGCAATATATTACGCACAAAAAGTTATGTTCTTGATACGCAATCAGTTTCTACTAAAGAAGCCGTTGCTATGTTTTTATACATATTAGGGCATAACAAAAAATTTCGAGTTGTTGGGCATGCATATATGCGCTCGATTGATACTATTAGGAGACAATTCAACATTGTCCTTCAAGGGGTTTTAAATCTATCGAACGACTATATCAAATTGCCTAAATCCAGAGTAGAACCAAGGTCAAGATGGCGCATGTTGAAGTGACTATTCCAGTCGAAGACCAGGGTAGATATCGAAATCGGAAACAGGCTATCACAACAAATGTACTCGGCGCTTGTGACAGCGACATGAAATTTCTTTATGTATTGCCTGGTTGGGAAGGTTCTACTTCTGATTCTGGAGTGTTACAGGATGCAATGAAGAGACACGATTGCTTTGAAGTTCCAAATGGTAAAATTACTAAATAATTCCTTTTATTCTTTCTATTGTAAGTAATTCAAACATGTATATTAAATTTTTTTTTGCACTTAATAGGAAAGTACTACCTCGTCGATGCCGGTTATACGAATGGTCCAGGATTTCTTGCCCCATATCGATCGACGCGTTATCGCCTGAAAGAGTAGTCACAGCAGGGCAATAACCCAACAAACTACAAAGAACTGTTTAATCTACGTCATGCTAAAGAGAGAAATGTCATTGAGAGAACCTTTGGGTTGTTGAAGAAACGATGAGCTATTCTACGACAATCAACATTCTTCTACATTAAAGTTCAGGTAAGCGGCGACTTGAAGATCAAAATGATTATTTCAGTCAACCAACAATCCTAATATAATTTTTAAATGCAGGTCCAGATTATAAACGCATGTTGCATCCTACACAATTTTTTGGTGGAGAAGAGAGTAGAATCTGATGCGCAAATGTTGGATGAGGTTGACTCAGAAATACTACAACAAAACCCCGGGGAAGAGTTTTATGATTACGTTGACGTTGTTTGTCCAATCCAAGCTACGCAAGACTGGACAAACTTTAGGGATACTCTAGCCATGAATATGTTCAACGAATATCAGAGTCGTCATTAAACAATTATCTATTTATTGACGTTTACTGTAAACCTTGTTGGAACTTTTTTTCTAGTCGTCATTAAACAATTATCTTATGTTAAGTTCACCTCTAGTTATTTATTGTAATATTTTGGCACTCTAGCTATTTGTTAATTACTCTTTATTGCACTCTATCTATTTGTTAGCTTCATGTGATTATTTGGAACTCAGTGTGGTTGTTTTTATTGCACTTAATTACTTTTAATTTTTCCTTAGATCACATATCATGGACAAGAGCTTACCAAAGGTTGGTGGTAGAACCGAGCGGTCATACATGCATTGGACAATCGAAATGGAGATTACTCTTTCGAACGCTTTGTTGGAACAACACAGTTTGGGTCATAAAACACCAAATGGGTGGAAGAGCGTGGCTTTCACGGCTGCTATGATCGTGCTAAAAAACATTTGCGGCGTTGAGACAAACAAGGAAAAGTTGATGGCACGTCTCAAAACTTGGAACAAGTATTACGTTGAGGTCAGCGCGATGTTAGACCCATCAGGATTTGGATGTGATTGGGAAAGGAACATGGTCAAGGTTGACAACGAGGAAGTTTGGCCAAACTATGTGAAGGTAACTTATCTATGTTTTGTATATTTAAGAACTTGTTCTAAGAGATATTCTTATTCTAACTAATTGCAGACACATCCTTCTTGAAGCATTACAAAGATAAAGTGATTGTGAATTGGTATTATTTGGCTGTGTTGTGTGGGACTGATAGAGCGACTGGTAGTCATGCTGTGACCGCAACAGAGTCGGCGAATGAGATAGATGCAGAGTCTATGGCGGAAAAAACAAGTAATACACAGGAGATGGCTAGAGTTGATGGAGAAGGGAGCAGTAGAAGGAGGAGAAAGCGAGCTGGACAAAATGACTCGGTAGCAGTGGCCATTGAAAAATTGGCTGACTCGGTGCAAGGAGCGGTGGGGACCATGACTGCTAGTGATGTTGACGACATCTACGTCACACTTACTCGGATGACTGATTTATCTTCTCAAGATTTCCTTAGGGCGATGGATATACTGTGGCATGATAGTGTCAAGCGCGATATATTCAAGAGACTCCCGGACGAGTTGAAGGGCACCTGGTTGCGAATGCAGTTTGATCGCTAGTTTAGTGTTTCTGTTTTTGAGTCAATGACTTATTATCTAATTGTGTTGCTATTTCAGAACTTTTATTCTGTGGACGATGATTTAAGATTTTTAGTACTTTCATTTCAAGTATTTTTAGTACTTTGATGATTTTGTGAACAATGCTTAAATTTAAACAAAATTAATTTCTAAAATTTATAATTCCAGAAAACCAATTCCTTTGCGCAGCCGAACAACATTTAAGTATCAATGCTAATTCTGTTCACTGAATACCTTCCTGCAGCCGAACAGTAAAATTGGTTTTCTGCACAAAACCAATTCCTGCAGATATTGGTTTTCTGATGAAAGCCAATTCCAGAAAGCCAATACCTGCGCGCCGAACGGACAAGACTTCTCGGGAAATTGTCTGAAAATATTCTAAGTACATTTCTCGAGAAATGCTCTGTAGATTTCTCGAGAAGCCAAGTTCTCGAGAAAAGCAAAGTAGTTCTCGAGAAGGCCAAATCATTTCTCAAGAAAGCTAAGTCTTTTTCTCGAGAAATCAATTCTTTCTCGAGAAATCAGTCTTTAAGTTCACATATTTTTCGTTAAGTAAATTTCTCGAGAAGGTCAGATCGTTTCTCGAGAAAGCAATTCATTTCTCGAGAAATCATATTCTTCTCGAGAAATCTGTCTTCAGTTCTAAATTTGCGCTAGGTACTTTTCTCGAGAAATAATATCCTTCTCGAGAAATCATGTATTTTACTTCAGAGAATTTCGCCAAGTTTTTTCTCGAGAAACCATGTCTTTTTCTCGAGAAAACTAGTCATTTCTCGAGAAATCTATTTCTTCTCGAGAAATGGACTTGCAGATTTTTTCTTTTCAAATCTTCTGACGGGATTCCGATTTAAATCTAAGTTCTTCATGATTGGTCCACGTGGATCATTCCTTAATGATTTATGACCATTAGAAGATGTTCTATAATTAGTCCTTTCAAATTGATCGCTAACCCTAAGAATACTAATCATAATTACAGCAATCAGATTCGTATTCGAAAATTCCAAATTTGGGAGAAGCCGCCGTCTTCATCATCGTTCTTCTCTGCGGCTCTTCTCTCCTTCCAGCGATTCGAAAGGAGAAAAGATTCGATAGATCCAAGATTCTAAGATTCTTCAACATCTAATTGATCGTGTTGGATCCAAGGTTTTCAAATCAAGTTTTCTCGGATTTCTTCCTCAATCTTCTTCACAGAGCTTTTCAGTTTTCAAGAAGGAAGATCCCTGAAGATTTCAGATCTGGAACTGTAAAACTTTTATTATTGTTGTAAAATTGTTTTAACCTTTGTAGGAGTTTTATCTCTGAGATTGTAGGAAGTTTGTTCTTCCGAGTGTAGATCCATTAGTGGATTGAGTTTGTAGATCCGGTTTGTGGATCGAGTTTGTAGATCCGGTTGTGGATCGAGGTGTAGGAGAGTTTGTTCTCTGAGGTGTAGGAGCGTTGCTCCGAGGTGTAAGATTGTGATAATCTGAGAAAGGTGAAGTAGCCGAATCTTACCTGTTACGAGTAAAAATCTATTCCAATACAAGTAAAAGAGGGGTCCTCCTCTATATATAGAGGAGGATTACATGAGGAGGATTACATAACATTTACGCAAAGAAAGTAACATATCGTAACACTCCCCCTCAAGTTGGACGTGAGATATTAATCATGCCCAACTTGATTACAATCCTATCAAAGTTACTTCCATGCAAACCCTTTGTGAGAATATCCGCAAGTTGCCTTTCTGAGGGAACAAAAGGAGTACACACGACTCCTTTTTCAATGTTTTCTTTGATGAAATGCCGGTCCACCTCAATGTGCTTGGTCCGGTCATGCTGGACAGGATTGTGGGCAATGCTGATAGCGGCTTTATTGTCACAATATAGCCGGATTGGTGCCTCTTCCACAAGGCCTAAGTCACTCATCAAGGAACGTAACCAAAGGCCTTCACATACGCCGTGTGCCATAGCTCGGAATTCTGCTTCGGCACTTGAACGAGCCACTACTTGCTGTTTTTTACTTCTCCAAGTGACTAGATTCCCACCAATTAGGGAACAATACCCGGAAGTTGATCTCCGATCATCAATGGACCCAGCCCAATCTGCATCAGTGTAAACCTCAATATCCAGGCAAGAGTTAGGAGAGAAAAGAATCCCACGCCCTGGAGAAGATTTAAGATAACGAAGGATCCGATGGGCAGCATCAACATGGTTGGTCTTTGGAGCATGCATGAACTGGCTGATAACACCAACTGCGTAGGAAATGTCAGGGCGAGTATGTGAGAGGTAAATCAGTCTTCCAACTAGCCTCTGAAATGCTGGAACATCATCAATGCACTTTCCATCTTTCCCCAATTTGTGATTAGCTTCAATCGGGGTGTTGACAGGCTTACAACCACTCATCCCTGTTTTTTCAAGGAGGTCCAAGGTATACTTTCTCTGCGAAATAAAGATCCCGTGATTAGACCTGACCACCTCAATTCCCAAGAAGTATCTAAGTTTTCCCAGGTCCTTGACCTCAAACTCACTTGCCAATTTTTGTTTCAGGATCTTGATTTCTTCCACATCATCGCCCGTGATCACGATGTCATCAACATAGACAATGAGAATCGTGAGTTGGGTGGCCCTCTTCTTGATGAACAAGGTATGATCCGCATTACTCTGGTGATATCCAAATGAGACCATAGCTTTGTGGAATCTTCCAAACCAAGCACGGGGAGACTGTTTCAGGCCATATAGGGCCTTCTTTAATTTACACACCTTTCCTTCAGAGCCGCTAGATATAAGACCTGGGGGAAGGGTCATATACACTTCCTCATCAAGGTTCCCATGGAGAAATGCATTTTTAACATCAAGTTGACAAAGGTCCCACCCTTTGCAGGCAGCGCAGGATAATAGAACCCTGATAGTGTTCATCTTTGCTACTGGGGCAAAGGTTTCTTGGTAATCCACCCCGAAGGTCTGAGTATAGCCACGTGCCACCAACCGTGCTTTACATCTTTCGATCACTCCCTGAGGATTCTGTTTAACCGTGAACACCCATTTGCACCCAACGGTCTTCTTCCCAAAAGGAAGTTGCACCAAATCCCAAGTGTGGTTCTTCTCAAGGGCCATCATTTCCTCAAGCATTGCCCCTTTCCACTCAGGGATCCCAATAGCTTCCTGCCAGGACGAGGGTATAGTGATGGAAGCCAGGGAAGATATAAAGGTCTTGTGGGCAGTGGAGAATGAGTCATAAGACACATAATTTGAGAGAGGATGCTTAGTGCAAGATCTGATACCTTTTCGGAGAGCAATGGGAGCATCAGGTGAACCCGATTCCGGATCCAATGATTGATCTGGTCGAATGGCGTGGTCTTGTGTGCTTGGCCCTTTGGACCGCCGAGAGTACACCTGCAAGGAAGGCACACCCGGGCAGATGGGTGGAGGAGGCACATAGGAGCTCACTTCCCGAGGTAAAGACTCCCCCTGAAGTGAGGGATAATAAGGTGGAGGGACCGGTAAGGGAGTAGTAGGGGAAGGAGTGGTAGGGGGAGGAGCTGAGGTGGTGTCAGCTGTAGGGGCATAATATGACTCATCCTCATGGAAAGTAACATCCATGGAAACAAACACCTTCCGGGTAGGAGGATGAAAGCATTTGTAGCCCTTTTGCGTCGCAGAATAACCAATGAAGACACAACGGAGGGCCCGTGGGTCAAGTTTAGAAGGGCGAGGATGATGAATATGAACAAAGCAGACACACCCAAACACCTTAGGAGGAAGTGTCGAGGGTGTGAGGTGTAGAGCACCCAGAGGGGTATCATTCCCAAGGACGGGCGTGGGCATGCGATTAATAAGGTAGGCCGCGGTAAGAACAGCATCACCCCAGTAGTATTTAGGAAGATGCATGGTGGATAAAAGACAACGGGCAACCTCCAACAGATGTCGGTTTTTTCGCTCGGCAACACCGTTCTGAGCGGGAGAATAGGGACAAGTAGTTTGGTGGAGAATACCGTGATCGGCAAGGTAGTGAGAAAAGTGGGAATCGATATATTCCCGACCGTTGTCACTACGGAGAATTTGGATGTTTGTGTGAAATTGAGTGGAGACCATTTTGTGAAATCGTTGAAAAGTAGGAAAAACATCATTTTTGTTCTTGAGCAGATACAACCAGGTGGTACGAGAAAAACAATCAATAAATGAAACAAACCAAGCACAGCCAGAAATAGATTGAACAGGGTAAGGTCCCCAAACATCAGTATGAATAACAGAAAAAGGAACAGAACTAGGTAAAGAAACATGACTGAAAGCATGACGCTTATGTTTACTAGTAGCACACACATCGCACAAAAAAGAATTAAGAACAGTAGTAGAAACATGCGGAAACAACAATCGCATCACAGAAATAGAGGGGTGCCCCAGCCGACAATGCTGAGAATAGAGCGGATGAGAAGAAGCAGATAGGAGAGCCCGAGGTGGTGTCGCCGTTCCAGAGTCAAGCACATAAAGACCATTGACCAAGCTACCAGAGCCAATCACCTTCCCCGTCGTCAGGTCCTGAAAAACACAAGAGGAAGGAAGAAATGTGACCGAACAATTCATAGAGTTTGTTAAATGACTAATGGACAGTAAATTGCGGGTAAAACTGGGCACATGAAGGACCGAAGACAAGAGAAGGGAGGAACATGAGATGGAACCCTTGCCGGCAATGGAGGAGAGGGAACCATCAGCAATACTCACCTTATCCCGGCCAGACAGGGGAGTATAAGAAACAAAACCTGAAGCGGAGCCGGTCATGTGATCAGTGGCCCCGGAATCAATAATCCACTGCGGAGAGGTCATGGACTCAGCAGAGTGCGCACCGGGAGTCCCAGTGTGAGCATAAGTGGAGGAGGATAAGGCAGTCGGCTCGGTCGTGAGACCCTGCATCATACGACGGAGAGCAAGCATCTCTTCCGCCGAGAAGGAGCCAGTAACAGCATAAGGATCAGGTCCAGAGGAGACGTCCACAGAAGCATCAGTGAGATGGGCCGAGCGAGGAATGGTATGGCGACTGGAAGTCCGGCCAGAACCTCGGCCGCCGCGAGTGGCACCACCCCTTGGTGGCGGGAAACCATGGAGCCGAAAGCAAGTATCTCTGGTATGACGATTCTTCCCACAGTAATCACAGACCAGGTGATCTTTGTCAGGACCTCTCATCTTAGCATCACGGGGCGGACGAACACCAAGTATGGAAGAACCCGCAACAAGAGCAGAACTCTCTGGAAGGGAGTCAGGAACCAAAGACTGTCGACGATCAAACTCCTGCTGCACAAGACTGTAGACCTCAGGAAGGGATGGAAGCAAAGTACGACCCAAAATCTGAACACTGATCTGGTCAAAGTCCCGATGAAGCCCATGAAGAAACTCAAAAATCCGATTGCGCTCCTCCCGGGCGCGAACCATGGCTTCATCAACCGGACTGGTGAAAACGAGCGGATCAAAGTGATCGTACTCCTGGTATAACTGAGTAAACTCCAAGTAGTATACAGACGGAGGGCGGTCACTTTGGCGAAGTAAGGAGATCCGGCGGCGCAGCTGAAAGATCTGAGCAGCATTGCCCCGCCGAGAGTAAGTAGCCTCAGCACGTCTCCAAATATCAGCAGCGGTGTCAAGAAACAAGTAGTTGCGAGCAAGAGCCTCCTGCATAGAGTTGGTAAGCCATGACATAACAAGAGAATTTTCCGAATCCCAAGTGAGCCATTCAGGAGACGACGTCGCGGGAGCCGGAACCTGACCAGTGACATAACCGAAGAGACGGCGGCTCTTGAGTGCCAAAGTAATGGACCGAGACCAGGACAGATAATTGGAGTCATCCAAACGAATAGAGGTGATTTGAGGCGTATTTTGATCATGTCCACCACGGAGAGGGGCCGGTAGAACGGGTACCGCGGCGACGGGAGGAGTAGCCGAATCTGAGATGTCAGACATCGTGGCTCAAGAATAGAAATCTGGAGACCACTAGGGAAGCCGCAAACAGCTGTCTAGGAGGGGCATATCCGCATCAAACCGAGGAGGGGAATAGAAATCCACCCCATAAATCGCTGGAGGAGGAAACGGCACCGGAGAAGGACAGAAAAAAATCACTGCATTGAAGGCCGGTGCCGGAAGAAGTCACTGGAAGCAGCGGTGAGGAGGCGCGGGAACGCGCGGAGCCGCTGGAGTGCGCGATGCGCGACGCGCAGAGAGGACGAGCGCGAGCGGCGTGCGCGAGCGGAGAGGAGAAGAAGCGGTCGTACGCGAGCGGAGGAGCAGCGGTCGGGAGCGGCGTGCGGCGTTCGAGCGGCGTGCGGCGTTCGCGAGCGGAGGAGCAGCGGTCGGCGTGCGAAGAGGACGAGCGCGGAAGCCGAGCGGCTAGGGCATCGGGTTTTGCTCTGATACCATGTTACGAGTAAAAATCTATTCCAATACAAGTAAAAGAGGGGTCCTCCTCTATATATAGAGGAGGATTACATGAGGAGGATTACATAACATTTACGCAAAGAAAGTAACATATCGTAACATTACCCTTCGTGGTAGATAGGCAAGGCGGGACAGTGGACGTACCCAATACGAGAAACCACTATAATTCTCTGTTGTTTGTGTGCTTGAATTTTTAGATAATTTTTATTCCGCAAAAGACACAAACATCACCTATTCACCCCCCTTTAGATGATTTAGATATACGCTAGATACTTTCACATTCATTCCTAATTTTATCCAGCCTCGTGTGTCCACACATCCATATAAGCATTCTCATCTCCGCAACTCCCATTTTTTGCTCATGTACACAATTCACCGCCCAACACTCAGAACCATAGAGCATCGCTGAACCTGATAATGATTAAAAAAATATTATTTTGATTACAAAACAGTGGCCTGAGAAGTTCCAAGGAACAAAATTACATATAATTTACTGAGGCGTAGTCAACCCTATAAACAAAAAAGGATTAAAAATGCCTCGAACCTGATAAACTTCGTAAAATATGAGACAATGTAGAAGAAAACAGATGTAAATCCTTAAGAAAAGAAAAAACCAATCACAAAAAGCCGTTTTCGATCCAAACATGAAAATATAGTTTCTATCACATTGATATTGGGCTTACATAAGTATATGTTTTTAATTTTTGACATTTTTTTGCAGGCGCAACAGTTGAAGCCAAAAATTATCACATAAAGAGGATTTTCATGATGAATTAAAAAAATTATTCTATGCTAAAATTTGTAATTTTGATGCAAAGTATTAGTTAATATTTTGTTAAAGAATTTAGAGTGATTTTTTTTGGTTTGCACGTAACAATTTGATCTGCACATAATTTTTTTGTCTGCACGCATGTTTGGATTGCACATATTCAAAAGTAATTTGCACATAATAATCACCAAAAACAACTGCATTCATTTTGAATGAGGCCGTCTAAAAGCTTATTTACATGCAATTTGGATATTAAATTGAGTAAACAAGGACAAATTAGTTGTATGGTAGATTCAGTTCACCTTTCATTTTAACTTAGTATATTACCATTTTATCATTTAGACAAAGGCGTCATAATCAACAACGATAACAATTACCTTATCTTGAATGGTGCAATCCTAGAAGCTGAGAATTGGATAGTACAGGAATCTTCATTAACTTATATATTTGAGAGTATTCAATGCACGAAAGATATTAGCATAATGAAATTTCAATGCATTAGTGGCTACAAGATATAGTAGATCACACTCATAAAAATCTTTACTTGAAACTATAAAGGCTACAAATCATGAAGTTAGAATTATCCCGTGGAATAATTTTTCATTGATTTCATCCTTCTGAAATACAATTTTTACAAACATGAATGTAGATTGCACTAAAACATCATAACGAGAAATAAGCTCGAAAGATAAGCTCTTGACTAACTCTTGAGGACATTACTAAGCCTCCTCTTATATAGATGGGGATGACATGCTTAATAAGACAATTGAAGAAATTACTTTTTTTATACCAACACTAATAATAGATGCATTAATGGAGGCACTCTTACTCTTATTCTCTTGTTGTATGGAGTCGTCTGAGGAAGCTTAAACATTTATTACGTCGTATACATATCAATACATCCCTCTTGAAATTTGGTTATCCCTAGAGTCTTACTTTACAAACCTATACACAACATTGTACTCTAGAGAAGTAGAAAGAGAACTTGGGCTGAGAAACTCTTTTTGTATTCGGTGGCTTGACGACAGGGGAAGAGAATGACATGAATGCTCCATTAGTGGACACCCTGAGCCTGTGGTTATTTTCTTATGTGATTAGAAATGATGTGCCGCAAGTCTTGCTAACCACCGGTGATGAGGGTCACCAACGTCCGGAGTTGTTACTGGAAATATAACTATGACACTGCCTACCTCTTTAAAAAATTTTCTTGTCTCTAGACATAATGAAATGAGGCTTTGGTTTATCTTGTTATGCGTCGACCGTGATGGATTAAATTTGCACTAGGCGGATCATACATGTTGACGCTAAACTGACAAGATCCAACACTTATCAAGATCCTTGGGAATTCAATGGATGGGGCATGAGAGGATTAGTTTGGATGTATGCAAAATATTTTTGATTTATGGAGGAAGATAATCATGACCAAAAAAGGATGGAAATTTGGATGTGACTTGGGAATGAGAAGTTAAATTGATTTGGGTAAGGCAGTTTGACATGGGATGTGGTAGCTTTGTGTGGTGTTGATGCTGCGTTATTGAGGGTGAAAAGAGGCGTGGGAATTTGAGTAGGGCTTTTTATAAAGTATAATTTGATGAGTGAGGGTTTTGGTGTGGGTATGGTTTGCGGTTCAATGTGAGTGGGGTGGGTATTAGCCAGAGATGAATGAGAAGGTGCAGGCGGTGCATATTTTAACATGAAAGGGAGTTTCAAATAGTTTTTTTTGGAACTAATTAGGTTGGGCCAGCTGAAGTTGTTTGGCTTTATTGGAAAAGCCCATGTAAATAGGCCCATTTATTTGTATTTCTTCCTTTCTCCTCTTTAGTCCCACATCTTGTATATGACTCTCTTCTCTCTTTCTCCCTCCTATAAATGTGTATTCATACATTGTATTTCATTACTGAGATAGTATATACAAGGTTGAGTTTTTCTCTACACGGTATCAGAGCGAGACAGTCCGACCTGTCTTTTTTGAAACCGCCTGTTCTTCCAGTTTACCGGGCGGCTTCCCCTCTCCTGCTTAGCCGCAGTGTCGTGCGGTCTGCCTCTTTCTAGCCGCAGTTTCCTTTACCGCGGCTTCCCGCGCGGACAGGGTCATTCTAACCGCTTCTTCTGCTTTGCCTCTCTCGTGGCTTCCACCTCTTCTCCTCCTCCTCCTCATTCCCTTTATAACCTTTCTCACAGGTCGGGACCTCCCTTCCTTGTTTTTCCTCTGCCTGCGCGGTCTCCCTCTCACTTCTCACCACAGCTCTACCCGCTTTCCTTCTTCCCGCTCGTCGTGACTTGTCTAAAGTTGCCGCGACTTGCCTTTGTCGCCGCGGTGTCTCTTCTCGCCGCGAGTTGCGCATCTTACTCACTGCGGTCTTCTAGTCTACCCGCCGAGATCTTCCTTCTCGCTGCTCTGCTCGCTGCTCGCTGCGTCTTTCCTTAGTCGCCGCGGCTTCTCTTCTCGCCGCGCTTTGCCTCTCTTGTCGTTGCGGCTTCTCCTCTTCTCGGCAAGCTCCGCATCTAGGTCGCGACATCTCTCCTTGCCGCTGGTGTACTCACCTTGACCGTGCAGACTTCTTGTCTGACCTCTTCACCGCCTAGTCGCTGCGACCTGTCTTGTCGCTAGCGGTTTCTCCTCTCTGCTGCGGGCTCCGCATACTGGTCGTGGCATTCTCCTTGCCGCTGGTATTTTATCACCGTGACCGTGCGGCTTCTACCAGCTATCCGCTCCGCATTCTGGTTGCGGCGGCCTCATTGCCTTGTCGCTGGTGGATTGCCACCCAGACCGTGCGATCTCCTGTCTGGTCGCTGTTCTTCCTGTCCGCCGGCCTAGCCTCCTGCTCGCCTAGCCATGACGACCTCTCCAAAGTCAACCAGCCAGACTGCTTCTTCCTCTGCAGACCGCCCGGCCTCTGCCCCTGAACTCCGTGATGAGTTGCGGATTACTACCATTTCGTTAGCCGGGAAGAAGAACTTCGTGGAGTGGGTACACTCTATTCGCCGCGTACTATAGTCCAAAGGTTTTCTCCATCACTTGACCCAAGCGCCTCCTGCTGCTCCTACTGACTATTGGTTGCGCAACGATGATCGGGTTCAGACATAGCTCCTTAACTCCCTTGATACCAAATCCTACCGTATGACCATGTATCACGAAACGGCCAAGACAATGTGGGATGAGCTCCAGTCTCTATATTCCGGAAAAGATAGTCTCCAACATCTTTATGACATTATTACTGATCTCCAGTCCCTTGATGTTGGCGGGGCCACCGACCTCGCCTCCTTTGTTGCTCGGGCCAAGACTTTAGTTGAAGCATGGATCCAACATCAACCTCCTACGTTGGATCTCGCTGCACAACGGGCTCAGAAAGAAGCCGTCGGTGTGGCCATGATGATGGCTCGTGTTTCACCTCATCTTCATAGCGTTCGGGCCCAGATCCTCTCCTCGGTTGCTACTCCCTCACTATCAGATGTGTGTTCTATGCTGCTCAAGGTCTCACAACCTCTTGATAGTTCTGCTCCTCCGTCCCCGACTCTCCTGCAGCAGACATCTGCACCCCTGCTGCCTTCCCCTCCTCCTTCTCGCGGGGGGCGTTCTGGCTCTCGGAGCCGCGGACGGGGAGGCCGGCCTCGCCCAAAGTGTTCCTTCTGCGGTGAGGACGGTCACCTTGAGGCCACATGCTATCACAAGCATGGGCTTCCTCCTCGTCCACATGCCACTGTTGCTGCTACCGACTCCTCCGCTCGTACTGACCTTGAAGAGGTCCGCCTTCAGCTCCAACAACTCCATGGTCTACTCAGTCGCCCACCTGCCTCCGTTGCCTCTGCTGCCTCCATCTCCCAAGAAGGTATCGCTTGTCTCTCTACTAGTCCGCGCTGGATAGTGGACTCAGGTGCCACCCATCACATCACCTCCCTGCGGCCACATCAATACCTGGATTCTCCTCATCCTAAGTGTATCACAGTGGCCAATGGGGACACTGTTCCTGTCTCTGGCTCGGCTGACATCCCTCTCACTTTTTCTCTCTCTACGCTCGGTTCTTCATGTTCCGGGCTCCCCGTTTAATTTGCTTTCTGTTGGTCGCCTGTCTAATGATTTGAATTGCTCTGTAACCTTCACCTCTTCTTCTTTTCTGATACAGGATCACAGGACGCGGACTATCATTGGTAAGGTGCGACTGCAGAACGGGCTCTACCTCCTTGATGACTCTCTAGCTATCCTCTCTTCAGTCTCCTCCGTCGATTGGCATCGGCGTCTTGGCCATGCCCCTTTACCAATCCTCTAGAAGGCTTTCCCAGATGTCTCTTTACCTTCTTTTCAGTGTGAATCATGTGTGTTAGGCAAGCAGCCTTGTTCATCTTTTTCATCTCATTGTACTCGGAGCACTGCTCCTTTTATTTTAGTACACTCCGATATCTGGAGTCCGTACAAAGTTACTAGCATTTCTGGTTATCGTTATTTTCTAACGTTTATTGATGATTATTCACGAATGACGTGGCTATACCTACTTTGTGATCGCTCCGAGCTTCCTCGTGTCTTTCGGGCGTTCCTTCTTGAGACCCAAACGCAATTCTCCATGAACATTAAAACTCTCCGCATGGATAATGCTCGTGAATACACTAGCCACGAATTTGCGACTCTTTGCTCTCACTTTGGGGTTATTCACCAAACCTCATGTGCCTATATCCCCCAACAAAACGGAGTCGCTGAGCGGAAGAATCGACATCTTTTCGAGGCCCGGTCCATCATGCTCCAAATGCACGTTCCCAAAACTTATTGGAACTTTGCTCTTTCGACGGCTTGCTATCTGATTTACCGTCTTTCTTCCCCCATCCTCCACAATGCCACTCCATTCAGCCTCATGTTCCCGTTTACTCCGACATTCTCTCTCACACCCCGCATCTTTGGGTGCACTTGCTACGTTCACACCCTTGGTCCATCCTTGGACAAATTGGATCCCCGGGAAGCCAAACACATCTTTGTTGGCTACTCACGGACGCAGAAAGGCTACGTATGCTACTCACCGGCTATGAAGCACGGATACTTCCCCGAAGGCAGCATACTCGTACCGGATACGTATCCGGTACTGGTACGTACCCGATACTCGACGGATACACCTATGTAGACACACTTGGACTTAGCACATCATTTTGCATATTGTGATAAGAGTAGGTTTTTCTAGAGTAAACAAAGGTCGGCTCTATGCTAAGAAGCATTGGTACGACCAATTAAATTGTGCATGTGTACCGAGTATGTTTCTGGTATCGGTACGTTTCTGTTACAAGTATATGTATTGAACGTATTAATTCAATGCAAGTTATTAACAAACTGCTAACTTGTCTCTAAACTAACCGAAGATTGATGATGTTGATCTCCAACAATGAAGAAGAAAAAAAAAGACTGATAACTAGAATTAAGTTTAATTTTTTCTTTTTGTTAAACATATAAGATGTTAAATTTTGTAATATTTATGCATGCGTAATGTTTGAAACCTTCATGTTATGTTGCATTGATTTGTGAACTTGTACTTCAAGTTATGATTTATGTTTGATGTTTTGAGAAATATATATCGTACTTGTGATATATAAGTATATATTATATTTGTTATAATGTATCATGACGTACCCGTATCCTTATTTTTTAAATTTTGTCGTACCGCTGTACCGGGTACGTATCGTATCCGCTACCCGTACCCGTACCGGTGCTTCCTAGCTCACCGGCTACCCGAAAGGTGTCAGTTTCTGCTGATGTTACCTTTCGGGAGGATCTTCCTTTCTTCTCTGCTTCAGATCCTACACCTCCACCACCAACTGTCTTACGTCCTGTCATTCCCGTTACCACTCTTCCACCACCAAAACCTCCATCCCAGGCCCCCTGTTGCCAAGCCTCATGTTATTCGTGTCTACACTCGTCGCCATCCTGCCTCCAGTGCCCCACTGCAGTCTGCCTCACCCTCTGATGCTCCGAGTCCCGCTGATCCGACACCGAAATCTACAGCTCATACTATGACGAATTATGTATCCTTACATCGCCTATCTCCACAACTTCAGACTTTTGCCATTTCATTATCCTCGATTTCTATACCTGACTCTGTGCAGGAGGCTCTCCAACATCCTGGCTGGCGGGCGGCCATGGAAGAAGAAATGACGGCTCTCTGGGCTAACCAGACCTGGACCTTGGTACCATAACCTACCGGTCAGACACCTGTTGGGTGTACATGAGTCTTTGTGATCAAGCATGCCCCTGATGAGACGATTGACCGTCTGAAGGCCCGCCTGGTGGCTCGTGGCTTCACCCAACAGCAAGGCCTCGATTATGAGGAAACATTCTCTTCCGTGGCCAAGCTGAACACCGTTCGTGTTCTTCTCTCGGTGGCTGTACATCGCCAATGACCATTACACCAACTGAACATCAAAAATGCTTTTCTCAACGGCGACCTCCAGGAAATGGTTTTCATGCAGCAACCGCCCGGGTTTGAGACCACGGGGGAGTCCCGAGTTTGTCATCTTAAGAAGTCAATCTATGGTCTCAAACAATCCCCTCGGGCATGGTTTGACAAGTTCAGTAAGGCCGTCCGACAAGTCGGCTTTACTCGGAGTTCAGCTGACTTCTCACTGTTCACACGTCATCGGACAACGGGAACTGTTCTTCTGTTGGTTTATGTTGATGATATCTTAATCACTGGAGACGATTCAAAGGGCATCCAAACAGTCAAACAGCACCTCAGCTCTGTCTTTCAGACCAAGGATCTGAGACATCTTCGTTACTTTCTTGGTCTTGAGGTCGCAAGATGACCAGATGGACTTGTCATCTCCCAAAGGAAGTATTGCCTGGAACTCCTTCAAGATGCTGACTACTCGGGATGCAAGCCTACTACTACTCCAATGGATGCAAATCATAAGTTGTGTGCACATTCTTCTGATACAGACCTTCCTCTTCAAAATCCGGAATACTATCGACGACTGGTTGGAAAATTGATCTATCTAACGATCACAAGACCGGATATTTCCTTCGCTGTTGGGGTGGTCAGCAGGTTTATGCATGCTCCGCCAACATCTCACCTTCAAACTGTTGAACACATCCTTAGATATCTTAAAACAGTCTCTGGTCAAGGATTGGTATACAAAACCTCATCCTCTACTCTAATATTGGTTGCGTACTCTGATGCAGACTATGCCGGTTTCTTGGATGATCGCCGATCAACCAGTGGTTTTTTGTACCTATTTTAGAGGTCATGTTGTTACCTGGAGAAGTAAAAAACAAATAGTGGTTGCTCGATCATCAGTTGAAGCAAAATACCGATCGATGACATCTGTTGTCTCTGAGCTTACCTGGCTTGAAAGTCTCCTGGCCGATCTAGGGGTAAAACTTCCCTCACTTGCCATCCTGTTATGCGACAGCCAAGCGACTATACTTATTGCGAAGAATCCAGCTTTCATGAAAGAACGAAACATATTGAAGTAGACCGTCAGTTTATCCGGGAGAAAGTCCAAATGAAGAAGATAGAATTGAAGCATGTTCCTGGTACTGAACAAGTGACTGATATCCTCACAAAGGCTCTACCTAGCACCCTATTCTACCAGTGTCTGTCCAAGCTTGGTGCATACGACTTGTACACTCCAGCTTGCGGGGGAGTGTTGGAAAAACCCATGTAAATAGGCCCATTTATTTGTATTTTTTTCCTTTCTCCTCTTTAGTCCCACATCTTGTATAAAACTCCCTTCTCTCTTTCTCCCTCCTATAAATGTGTATTCATACATTGTATTTTATTATTGAGATAGTATATACAAGGTTGAGTTTTTCTCTATAAGCTTCATTGGGTAGACGCAGTAGGGGTTATCATAGGACATTGATGAGAGTTATGGAGTGTGAAAGTGAGGGTAAGATCTACCTTTACTCTAGAGGGGGGGGGGTGAATAAAGTATTTTAAAATAATTTTGCAAATTAAAAACTAATTGGCAGTGGAAGACTTAATTTATTTAGTGTATTGTGTTTGCAGTAAACTAAACAAAGTAAAGCAAGATATAAAAACACAGCACACAACAACCAATACACAAGCAAACCAGATAACACAAGGAGCTATAGTGGTTCCCCAATCAACCTGGGTACATCCACTCTTCTACCACCCTAGGTAGGAATCCACTGTAGGATGAGTTGATCAGGTGTCCTGGGCACCAATGAGCTTTTGATAAGCTGCTCAAAAACCAAACCAGATTTTTTGATCAGTTGTCTTGCCACCACTGAGTTTTGACAAGGTCTCAGGAACCAAACACAAAACTTTTGAAGAGAGTTTTGAATAACCCTTTTACAGCAAAAGAAAATAAGAAGAGTTGAAGATGTTCTTCTCTGCCAACAATCAAAGAGAAGACTAGTGGATTTGTTGAAGTCAAAGCTCCCCCTGAGAATAGCAGTAGATCAGGAGAAGAAGCTTTGCACATGGTGATAGGCCTTCAGTAAGTTGAGATCTCCAGCAATTGATAATTTCAGCAAAGGCTGAAATGTGTTGTGTCTGGAGTCTTTGATTGATGAAGCCTTGAAAACTTGAATCAGAGAAGAGATCTTAAAGAATAGAAGAGATTCTACTCTGTGTTGATCTCCTTCTCTGTTCTATTTCTTGTGTTCTGTAAAAACTCTAACTCTGTAATCCTGTAGAGTTCTTGTGTAATATTCTCCCCTTGTCTGTAATGATATTATGAAATCCAATCTCCTAGATAGCCATTAGCCAGTCATAAATGATTTCCTTAATTGGTAACTGTCTCTGGAGGAAAGTCCTAAGAAACATTCTCTTTTAGTCTCCTTGAAACTTGCTCCAGATTGATGAAACGGCTACAAAATCTTTTGCATTAAATGCTGGATGTTGAAGATATTTGAATTCCATAACAGTCTGATTTGAAATCCTGAAATCGTCGATCTCTCAAAGAAATCGTCGATCTGAGCTCGACTATCGTCGATCTGAGCTCAGAGATCTGGAATTTGACTAGAGACAGAAATTGTCAATCTGAGCTCGGAGATCGTCGAACCGAGTTCGATGCTTCGTCGACCTGAGCTCAGAGATAGTCGAACTGAGTTCGACGCCTCGTCGTTCTGAGCTCGACGATAATTGTCTTTGGTCTTCTGTACTTGTAATCTGAACTAGGAGGTCTTGGGGGCAGCTTTCAAACCTAAGTTCTAAGCCTTAGACCTATTCTAGTTGACCTTTAAATCTATACAATGAGGTCAAAATACAATCCTATGGACATAGTGATCCTTACCCAAATTAGTAATAGGGTGTTTCAACAATCTCCCCCTATTTGAGTTAAGATTACTATTTACATGATTTATAAGAATTTAAGTACAAATAAGCAGAAATAAATACAACATTGCAGAATCATAAAAAACAGCATTGCAGAAGCATATATATATAACACACAGCAAATTGTTCAGAGTGAGATATATAGATCAGCTTACACTAGCAGTCCTTTTCCTTGCCTCTCTTGAAAAGAATTTCCCTATTGGGGTTTTCTGCTTCTTTCCTCGATCTTCTATCTTGATCAGCACTAAGAGTAGTGTGAGATTTAGCTCTAGGAACAACTGCCTCTGGGTGCAATTCCATATACCTTTTTGGGTCAAAGAATTTCCTGGATGAATACCTTTCAAGTTCTTGTTTTCTTTGCTCAGAAAATGTTGAGATATTGGAGGTGTCTTTCCCTTACTCTCTGGCTTTCCTCATCTGATCTAAAGCAGCTAACTCCTTCATTCTGGCTGTCCAAGAGACTGGATTGTTCTCTGGATCTTCAAATGGAACAGGAGGTTCATATTTGTTAAAAGTATCTGAAGGATCAGCTTTTTCATGGAATCCTTCTCTGAGTTTATAAGGGAATAGCCCTGCAGTAATATCACTGGAAGCAGCTTGTCTTCTCCTTTCATATGGCCTGTATCTAGATTGTCCTCTGGAATACACTTGCTGGCCTCTCTGATTGCCTCTTTGCTGGCTTCCTCTAGATTGATTTCCCCTGGAGCTGTAGCCTCTGGACTGAGAACCTCTAACCTGAGACTGTGCAGATCTTTGAGTAGAAATATTGGAGGCTGAATCAGCACTAGATCCTGCACCAGGAGAAGGGGGATGAGGAGGAGGAATAAAATGAAGAGATCTTTCATTGCATCTCTTTTTCTTCTTCATAGCCTTCAGCTGATTCCTAGAATATTACATCCAATGTTCTGTAATGGGACAATCATGCAGTATATAATAAGGAATGTCATTTTCAGAAGTGGCTTTCTGATGTAGGGTAGGCCGTGGGTGCACAATCTAGACTCTACATGCGACACGACCGTCAGTGACGGCGACGAATGTTATGAGCAATAATAATTTTGGCACCACAAAATTAAGCGAAAACAAAGAAAACAATATAATTTAATTTTGGCGATTATAGTTGGCTTTCCTCCGCTCGGAGGGCCAAGGCAAAGCGTGCGGCGAATCGGTCCCCCTGCAAATTAGTAATCAATTGACACAAGGCGCTACAAACTAGAGCCAAACAAAATATGAAGTTTCCAATAATAATATTGCAAATACAACAATCCAAATCACGAAAATAAAACTCACAACTAGCGGGCTGGTTTAGGGCAATGGAGGTGATAAGCCCAGATGCGTGGATCGGGTGCCGAGGGTGGCAACGGGGGTAGCAAAGGCGGGTGGGGGCTGTTTTGGTGGCAAATAACGGAATCGGAGGGCGATGGAGTAGATCCGGATAGGAGCACGTAGATCCGGACTCGGGGAGGGTGGATCCGGTAATAGATGGCCGGATCCGGCTTAGGGAGGGTAGATCGGGGTCGGTAGACCCGGATCAGAGGGGTTAATGGTAGAGGGATTAATGGGCGGTGGATCCACGGAGTTGGAGTAGGGGGGGGGGTGTGGGTTAGGCGGGCTGGTAGGAGGCGGAAGGGGGGGGCTGAGTGGCCGGCTGGAGGGAGGCGGAGGCGGAGGGTAGTCGGCCGCCCGGATCTGGGCGGAAACCGGCCGAGGCTGGGCGGTTTCAGGCGGGGAAGGGCGGGGCTGGGTGGCGGCCGGGGAGGAGGAAGAATGGGGGGGGGTTCGGTCGGCTGCTGCTGGGCGGGACAGCGGGAGGGTGGTGGGCTGTGGTAGAGCGGTGGAAGGGGGGGAAAGGAGGAAGAAAACTTACCCCAAGGCGTCGGCACCAAGGGTCCACGGCGTCGGCACCGCGGGAGACCACCGGAAGTGAGGAAGATGACTCTCCAACTTCAGCAATAATCCTAAACCAGCCCACAACTCCCTATTTATAAGAAATAAAACCCTAGGGCTTCACCATCAACGGCTATGATTGGCCGATGGGTTCGGCCTCTAAATAACAACATATAAATCCAAATAAAATACATAAATATATAATTTCGACTCGCAGCGACGTTCCGGACGCAACCGCGGAGTCGGATCGGCGGTCCGATCAAGCGTTCCTGCGGGAATAGACGAACGTGGGTCCCGCGCCTCCAAATGCACGATCGGATGAAATCCCATCAACTCCCCCCGACTGAAAAGCATTCATCTCCGAAGAATGGAGACGATCGTACTGGAGTCGAAGCCCGGGGGCGAGTTGAGCAAGCTCAGCTGGTAGTATCCAAGTGTCGTCCGCGTCGGGGCGGCCGCGCCAATGAACCAAGTAGCGAAGACGTGGCCCGTCTGTGGTGGGGACAATCTGGTGGGATCTGATCTCAGTAATGCTCTCATCTCTCAACTCTCTCATGGTGGGGCCCGGAGTGATCGGTGACGCCGACGGCGGAACCATAGACGACGACTGTCCAGGAGGAGGGATATGGGCAATGGGTGGACTGAGGTGGCTGCTCGACATGGGTGGGGTGGTGGGGACGGGAGGCAAGGAGTGAGGGAGTGGGTCGCCTCCACTGCCCGGGTCCACATAGTCATGAGGCTCGTGATAGGGTGTTAGATCCTCAACATTAAATACTGGGTGAATCCCCATATTTGCTGGGATATCCAGCCTGTAGGCGTTTGTCCCAATCCGATTAACAACCGAGAAAGGGCCCATTCGCCTGGCGCTTAGCTTTTTGGCAGGCCCAGAAGGGAGCCTCTCCGAGCGGATTCGTACCATCACCTGATCGCCAACATTAAAAATACGTTCCCGCTTTCGTTTATCCGCGTGGGCCTTATAATTTTCATTGCTCATAATAATGCGTCGGCGGACCGACTCATGCAACTCATGCAGGTGTTGTGCAAATGACTCTGCGGACTCACTAGGCCGGGACTCTAACGGGCTTGGGATAAGGTCAATGGGTTTCCTGGGGTCATATCCTGACACTATATGGAATGGGCTCAGCCCAGTGGACCTATTGACCGAACTATTATATGCAAACTCGGCGATCGGCAAATCTAAATCCCAACTACCTACATGCTCTCCAGCTAGACACCGCAACAGATTCCCTAGACTCCTATTCACTACCTCAGTCTGACCGTCCGTCTGTGGGTGATATGCGGAGGAAAACCTAAGGGTAGTACCAGTCTTGTGCCACAGGGTTTTCCAAAAATAACTCATGAATCTCACATCACGGTCGGACACAATCGACTTGGGTAGACCATGCAACCGAAAGACATCCCTCATGAATATAGATGCAACGTGGGTCGCATCTGCCGTCTTGCGGCAAGCAATGAAGTGTGCCATTTTCGAAAAACGGTCAACCACCACAAAGATGGAATCGTGTTTCCGTAAGGTGCGGGGGAGTTCGAGAACAAAGTCCATGCTGATGTCTTCCCAAGGGCGGTGTGGAACAGGTAGGGGTGTATAGAGGCCGGTGTTCTGTTTACTTCCCTTGGCCGTCTGGCAGATACGGCAGTGGCGCACAACTCGAGCTACATCCTTCTTGAGGCTGGGCCAGTAGAGACGGTCCTCAACAATGGCTATAGACTTATCCCGCCCGAAGTGACCCGCGGCGCCGCCCGCGTGCAGTTCCCAAATCAGATAGTCTCGGTAAGACGTCTGAGGAACGCACAGGCGAGAACCCCGGTACAGATATCCCTCGTAAATCTGGTATCCCTCAACGGGGTCGGGTGGGTCTCGGGACAAGGCGGTGTAAATCTCGCCAAAGTCAGGACACGTGGGGTAGTCGAGCATTAGTCGCTCAAGGCCCTGCACACTCGCCGTCATTGTCTGCAATAGGGATACGCGGCGACTCAACGCGTCAGCCGGCTTGTTCTCAACACCCGCGCGGTGCTTGAGAACATAATGGAAATCCTGCAGATACTCGACCCACTTCGCATGTCGGTGGCCCAACTTGCGTTGTGAATCGAGGTAACGGAGGGCCTGGTGGTCGGAGTACAACACGAACTCCCGGGGGAGGAGATAGTGTCGCCAATAGCGCAGAGACTGGACAATAGCGTAAAATTCTCGATCGTAGTTCGAGTACTTTTGCTTAGCTTCATTCAATTTCTCACTAAAGTAAGAAACTGGGTGTCCCTCTTGGCTCAACACGCCACCTATACCGATACCCGAGGCGTCGCAGGCGACCTCAAAAGCGCGACTAAAATCTGGCAATCGTAGGACGGGAGCTGTCGTCAACCTCTCCTTAATCTCCTCAAAGGCTTTAGTGGCTGCGGGGGTCCACTGAAACTCTCCCTTCTTGAGACAGCTCGTGAAGGGGGCCATGATCGAGCTGAACCCCTGGACAAACCTCCTGTAGAAGATGGCAAGGCCGTGAAAGCTGCGAGCCTCGTGGATATTCTTAGGCACGGGCCAATCTCGGATAGATTTGACCTTCTCAGGATCCACGGAGACTCCGGTGGAGGAAATGATAAAGCCCAGGAAGTGAACGGACTCGGAGAGGAAGGCGCACTTCTTCAGGTTCACATACAGTTTCTCTTGGCGAAGGGTGCCAAAGAGAAGTCTCAGATGATCGAGGTGAGCGGCCTGTGTCTGGCTGTAGACTAGTATGTCATCAAAGTACACTACCAGAAACTTGCCCATGTAGGGCCGCAACACCTGCGTCATCACACGCATAAACGTGCTCGGGGCGTTAGATAGCCCGAATGGCATAACTAACCACTCATACAGACCGTCCTTGGTCTTAAATGCGGTCTTCCACTCGTCCCCTTCACGAACTCGAATCTGGTGGTACCCACTGCGGAGGTCGATCTTGGAGAAGATCTGGGCACCCGACATAGTGTCTAGTAAATCATCGAGTCGTGGAATAGGAAAACGATACTTGACCGTGATCTTATTAATGGCGCGGCTGTCGATGCACATACGCCAACTACCGTCCTTCTTAGGAGTAAGAAGGGCAGGGACCGCACAAGGACTCATGCTCTCACGAATGAACTGCTTCCGGAGAAGCTCGTCGACCTGCCGTTTGAGCTCAGCGTGCTCATCCGGGTGCATACGGTAGTGGGGCAGGTTCGGGAGGGAAGCTCCCGGGACTAAATCAATGGCATGCTGAATGTCCCGCGGGGGAGGCAGCTCATCGGGGAGCTCGTCTGGCATAATGTCCGTAAACTCTCCTAACAAGGGACGCACCGCGGGAGGGAAATCAACTGGGGCGTCCACGGCAACCTGGGTGGCGGCAACCTGGGTCCAACTGCGTGGTTTCTTAAATGTCGAGGAATCAGTCCGGGGGGTGAACTGCCTCGTACTAGACGAACGCAGGTACTGCTCGTACTCAAGGGAGAGCTGGAATATCTGGTCAACAGTCTCCAAACGGTGGGGAATCAACTCTCTCCGAATATCGGCACGAAGGCCAGCCTTGAAGCGAGAGGCAGTGACAATAGGCTCCTCGGAAACGTCACTCCTAACGATCAACTCATCGAAGCGGGCCATGTACTCGGCAACGGTAAGGGTCCCCTGCCGTAAGTTCTGCAGCTGCTCAAACAGTTGCCCACGATATGATGCGGGGAGGTACTTCTCTTTCAGTCGCTCCTTCATCTCATCCCATCTGGTGATGGGGTAATAACCATCCCGCTCTAGGGCTCTCTCAACACTGATCCAAAACACCTTGGCTTGCCCGACCAACTTCATCTTCGCGAACCGGACGCACCGCTCGTCGCTCATGTCGTACCACTCGAAATAGTGATCCATATCCAAAAGCCAGTCGCTGAAGGCTTTCGGATCTAGCCGACCATCGAACGAAGGGGCGTCGAGTCGGATACGACGAGTAATGTCAAGGTAGTGACCACCTCTCCGTGGGTCGGGGTACTCCTCGGGGTAGTCATCCTGAAAGTAGTCGTGTCGAGCGGGTGGGGGACCGCGCTCTCTCCGACCTGGAGGATAGTACTCGTCATGGTGGTAGTCTCGGGGGCCAAGTGGGGGCCCTCGGTCTCTGGGCTCATGCGGAGGCCGACGAGGCATACGGTACTCGTCCCGTGGAGGTAGGGGCCTCTCACGCACCGGGTCAGGATGTCGCCTAACCGGCGGGGCTGGGACTCGGTGGTGAGGGTCACGACGGGGGCGGTCTGCATATGGATGACCATCTCTCTGGCGCTGGTCATAACGTAGCGGAGAATCGGAGTCGTCCTCAAGTGATTCGGCGTGCTGTGTCGGTGTTTCCCTAGCGTCCTCTAAGTGGCCTAAGCGACGGTTCACTTCAGTGAGATCATGGCGCACCTCGTCAAACTGGGCCCCTATGGTGTCAAGACGATTTAAGACAAGTCGCTGGAACTCCGCAAAAGCGGCGTTCGAGTTCGAGCTCGTCGCTCGGTCATCGGTGATCTGTGGTTCAGCCATGCTGACTCTATAATTCCTACCACTACGGAGCATGCAAGTGGCCCAAACCTTGGGCTCTGATACCAATTGATGTAGGGTAGGCCGTGGGTGCACAATCTAGACTCTACATGCGACACGACCGTCAGTGACGGCGACGAATGTTATGAGCAATAATAATTTTGGCACCACAAAATTAAGCGAAAACAAAGAAAACAATATAATTTAATTTTGGCGATTATAGTTGGCTTTCCTCCGCTCGGAGGGCCAAGGCAAAGCGTGCGGCGAATCGGTCCCCCTGCAAATTAGTAATCAATTGACACAAGGCGCTACAAACTAGAGCCAAACAAAATATGAAGTTTCCAATAATAATATTGCAAATACAACAATCCAAATCACGAAAATAAAACTCACAACTAGCGGGCTGGTTTAGGGCAATGGAGGTGATAAGCCCGGATGCGTGGATCGGGTGCCGAGGGTGGCAACGGGGGTAGCAAAGGCGGGTGGGGGCTGTTTTGGTGGCAAATAACGGAATCGGAGGGCGATGGAGTAGATCCGGACTCGGGGAGGGTGGATCCGGTAATAGATGGCCGGATCCGGCTTAGGGAGGGTAGATCGGGGTCGGTAGACCCGGATCAGAGGGGTTAATGGTAGAGGGATTAATGGGCGGTGGATCCACGGAGTTGGAGTAGGGGGGGGGGGTGTGGGTTAGGCGGGCTGGTAGGAGGCGGAAGGGGGGGGGGGGGGCTGAGTGGCCGGCTGGAGGGAGGCGGAGGCGGAGGGTAGTCGGCCGCCCGGATCTGGGCGGAAACCGGCCGAGGCTGGGCGGTTTCAGGCGGGGAAGGGCGGGGCTGGGTGGCGGCCGGGGAGGAGGAAGAATGGGGGGGGGGTTCGGTCGGCTGCTGCTGGGCGGGACAGCGGGAGGGTGGTGGGCTGTGGTAGAGCGGTGGAAGGGGGGGGAAAGGAGGAAGAAAACTTACCCCAAGGCGTCGGCACCAAGAGTCCACGACGTCGGCACCGCGGGAGACCACCGGAAGTGAGGAAGATGACTCTCCAACTTCAGCAATAATCCTAAACCAGCCCACAACTCCCTATTTATAAGAAATAAAACCCTAGGGCTTCACCATCAACGGCTATGATTGGCCGATGGGTTCGGCCTCTAAATAACAACATATAAATCCAAATAAAATACATAAATATATAATTTCGACTCGCAGCGACGTTCCGGACGCAACCGCGGAGTCGGATCGGCGGTCCGATCAAGCGTTCCTGCGGGAATAGACGAACGTGGGTCCCGCGCCTCCAAATGCACGATCGGATGAAATCCCATCACTTTCTTTGCAGGAACTCTCTTCATAGCTTTACTTCTAGCTTTCCTCTTCCTTGCAATAGTTGCAAAGGAATCATCTGAGTCTGTCTTATATTCATCACTATCAGAACTTTGAGGCTTGTCATACAAATCATCAATTTCCTTGTAAGCTGCCTTGGTGGGGGAAACAAGAGCAGAAGCAGGAGGTGCAACAGTAGGAATAACAACAGTAGAAGTTGGAATAACATGTACAGCAGCAGCTTCTGGAACAACAACAAGCTCAACAATAGCCTCTGTGATCATTACATCATCATTATCAACAGAAGCATCATCAGCAGTTTGCACTTCCACAGACTTGATTGAATCAAAATATGATTGGATCAAGCTGGGATCACAGATTGAAACAGACACAATGGCCTTAGAAAGATCTTCAGCATCTGGAGCTGGAAGATGTCTGCTATATAGAACATCAAAAACTGAAAGCAGGAACTGAGATCAACTGTACTGAAAGATGGGACTGGGGCTGGAGCTGGAACATCTGGCACTACTTCTGAACTTAGCATGAAATCTGGAACTGGAAGATGTAGCATGGCTTCTTCATTAGGCATCTCCCCCTGCCTGGATTCAGTAGAAACTGGATCTAGGCACCCCAAAGAAGGGATTGCCTGAGGAAGATAAAAAGAAGATAGCTTTGCAGATAAATCATTCATAGATTTTAGAAGAGGAGCCAATAAGGTTTCCAGCAGGAGTGTTAGCCTGGGAGCTAACATCTCATACAACCTATCTGCAAGTGCCGGAACATCTACTTGCTCAAGGGAGGCTTGAGTAGAGGTAGAGATGAATGTTGCAGAGGTGGATGTTGTTGGTGGAGCTGCAGAAATGTGTGTAGGTGATGTTGATGGAAGTGGTATGGATGGTTCAGATATAGGGATGGTGGTGATGGATGTAACTGGGATGGTGATGGATGGTGTGACTGTGGAGATGGATGGGAATAAGGCTGAACTAAGATATCTTGAAGAAGCTGTTGGTAGGAGGTGGAAGAAGATGGAAGCTCTTGAGGAGATGAAGGTGAATCATCCATATAGGAGTCATCTATGAGGGTTAAAGATGGGATATGGATGGATGAGTCAAGTTCTAGTGGGGGATAGTAATGAAGTGGATGAAATTGTTCTTGAAGAGTGGCTGGAGGAGGTGTAGAGATTGTAGGTGATGAAATTGTGATGGGAGATGATGAAATGGTTGAGAAAACTGGAGGTGGAGATGGTGGAGATGAGATGGAGGATGAAGGCAAATCCTCTAATGGGGCAATTGCTTGAGGGGAAGTGACTGACACTGTCCTGGTGCCTGAAGTAGTAGCTGCTGAGGGGATCCTACTAGGGTTGACAACTGTCCTCTCCCATCTGTCAAATAAGGCAGAGGACAACCTCTTGGAGGAATTTATATGCATGCCATTTGAGACCAACAGTTGGGGGCATCTGTTGTTCAAAAACAATCCCACTATTCTCCCAAAATTTACAAAATTCTTATTGATTTTCTTCTTAATCAGATCAAAGAAAATCTCTCCCTAGTTCAACTGTTTCTTATCTACAATAGCAGCCATTAGACAAAACTGATACTTAGAAATAGTATCATGGGCAGAGTGTTTTGCTAATATGACTTTGCCCACTACATCAGCCAGAAATCTATATTCTACTGATAGATTTTTCTTAAGTAACTTATTGGGGTTTGCTGCTTTATGACCCATTCTATCAAGCATATTACAAAACCTTTCTCCAGACAACTCAGCACTATCATTTCCAGTACTTAGTTGAAATACCTCTGTCAAAATTACGGGAGTGAGGGATACCTGGGTTCCCGAGATAGTCCCGACTACTGTATTCTGATCTAGGTTATGGGCTGTGTATACCCATTCCTTGATTTCGTCGGCAACAAGCTTAATCCTTGAAGTTATAATGGTGACCAACTGTTGTTCTTTGAATAACTCTAGGATGTCCTTGAAAATCTAATCGGTGCCTTCAAATGAATCCATATCAATGTCAAATCCTGTGTCGAATTTCATGGCGGCTAGGACAGCAACTGAAACGGCCATGATTTTCCTGCAAAAACAAACCAAACAAGACCAAGTGTAGAGGGGTTTGGAGGGAAAGAAAGCTCTGCAGAAATTATGAATGCGCAAAGAAGAGAACGGCGGCCGAAAATGATTTTATATTAGGGTTCGACGCTGAAATGGAAAGATCGTTGAACTCAGTTCGACGAGCTGGGCTTCTAAAGGAATCTGAAAGGTCTTCAACATCATCGATCTCCGTTCGATGATATTGGAGAGCGTCGAGCTCCGTTCGACGATCTCTGACCGGAAAGAGATAGCCTAGCACTATCTGGGAAACGCTGAGCTCCGTTCGACGCTTTCATGAGAACGTCGATCTCCGTACGACCATCTTTAGGAAAAACGTCGAGCACAGTTCAGAGTTTAGAAAGAACCTATAGACACTAGAAAAATTAAGTTTTTAGCCTAGTCTTTGTCAATTTTAAGGTTTTAAAAATCTTGGAACTTAATTTAGACTTCCTCCATCTAACATTTCTAACTGATTCAGGAAGAATGTGTGTTTCTTTTCATCCAAAGGTTTGGTGAAAATATCTCCCCTTTGCAAATCAGTTGGGATATATTGAAGTTCAATTTTATTTTTTTCAACATTATCTCTTAGGAAGTGATGCCTAATCTCTATATGTTTTGTCCTACTATGGAGGACTGGATTTTGGGCTATACAAATAGCACTGGTGTTATCACAAAAGATTTTTGACTTATCTAAGTTGTAACCATAGTCTAGGAGCTGATTTTGAATCCACAATATCTGTGAGCAATAACTGCCTGCTGCCATGTATTCAGCTTCAGCAGTTGATGTGGACACAAATGTTTGTTTCTTACAAAACCAGGAGACAAGTCTGTCACCAAGAAACTGACAAGTTCCACTGGTGCTTTTCCTGTATACTCTACATCCAGCATAATCAGCATCTGAAAATCCAGTTAATTCAAATCCTGAATCTTTTGGATACCAGAGACCTATATTTGGACAACTTTTCACATACCTAAGAATCCTTTTTACTAATGTTAGGGGTGACTCTCTAGGGCTTACTTGGAATCTAGCACCGATGCATGTAGCAAACATTATGTCAGGTCTACTAGCTGTAAGATACAATAAAGAGCCAATCATTGCTCTATATATTGTCTGATCAACAGGTTTCCCATGTTCATCAGCATCTAATACAACATTAGTAGACATATGTGTTTTCATAGATGATGCTTCAGACATACCAAATTTCTTAACCAACTCTTTTGCATACTTGGTTTGAGAAATGAATATGCCATCAGCATGCTGTTTGACTTGCAATCATAGAAAGAAGGAAAGCTTACCCATGCTACTCATTTCAAATTTTGAATGCATTAGGTTGGAAAACCTCTTGCACAAGTTTGAATCAGTAGATCCAAAGATAATGTCATCTACATAAATTTGTACTAGTAGGATATTGGACTTATGATTTCTAATGAAAAGAGTTTGGTCTACTCTACCTCTTTTAAAATCATTTTCCAAAAGAAAGCATGCTAAGGTCTCATACCATGCTCTAGGAGCTTGCTTGAGACCATATAATGCTTTATGCAATTTGTAAACAAAATCAGGGTGAGTTAGAGAGATAAAACTTAGAGGTTGTTTTACATAAACCTCTTCCTTGATGTCACCATTTAGGAATGCACTTTTGACATCCATTTGATATACTTTGAACTTCTTGTGAGCTGCATATGCTAGGAAGATTCTTATGGCCTTCAACCTTGCAACTGGTGCAAATGTTTGGTCATAGTCTATGCTTTCCTCTTGAGAGTATCCTTGAGCAACCAACATTGCTTTATTTCTCACTATAACTCCTTGATCATCTAGCTTGTTTCTGAATACCCATTTTGTTCCAACAATGGGATGATCCTTTGGCCTTGGCACTAGCTTCCACACCTTGTTTCTTTCAAATTGATTTAACTCCTCTTGCATTGCAATGATCCAGTGTGGATCTTGTTCTGCATCTTGTATGGATTGAGGCTCAATTTGAGAGAGAAAGCAGGTGTGCATCAGGTTTTGGTTGACCTGATTTCTGGTTTGCACACCAGCTGAGATGTCTCCAATCACTTGGGAGATTGGATGATCTCTTGGTGTTACTAAATCAACAGGGGGTGTTGATTGTACACCAACCTGTGTTGTTGTTTCCTCTTGTGGAACAACAACTGGCTCTTCAATATGGTTCTCACCAAGATGTTGAATGTCTTCTTCATCTTCACTGCTTTCACCCTTTTGTTGGATAGGTGAAGGTGTTGTATCCTCTTCAATGATGTTTAACCTGTCTAAATTCTCTGAAAGAGAATGTACCTGCAAAAGTTCTATGGTAAAAGTATTCTTCTCCTTGTAAGACATGTTAGTTTCATCAAAGGACATATGTACAGATTCTTCAATTTTAAGAGATGATTTGTTATATACCCTATAAGCCTTACTGATCATGGAGTATCCCAGAAACACTCATTCATCATCTTTGGCTTCAAATTTTGCTAAATATTTCTTGTCATTGTTATGTATGTGACAAATACAACCAAAAATTCTGAAATAGTCTACTTTAGGTTTCTTCCCTTTGAGTAATTCATAGGGAGACTTGCCCTTCAGCTTATGTATCAAACTTTTATTCAACGCATAGTTTGAGGTGTTCACTGCCTCTGCCCAAAAGGATAGAGGAAGGCGAGCATCTGTCAATAATGTAGTAGCAGATTCAATAAGGGTTCTATTTTTCCTTTCAGCTACCCCATTTTGTTGAGGAGTTCTAGGAGCTGAGAAAGTGTACCTGATCCCTTCACTCTGACAGAACTCTTGCATAAGAAGAGAATCAAACTCTGTCCCATGATCACTTCTGATCAGGGCAATGTGAGTATTGAACTCAATATGTATGCATTTGAGAAACTCTGTCAAACACTTAAAGTTATCAGACTTCTTCCTCAGAAAGAACACCCATGTGAATCTAGAGAAGTCATCTACAACTACTAAAGTGTAAGATTTCCCTCCTAGGCTTTGTACTGTAATGGGTCCAAATAGATCCATGTGTAACAGATACAAAATCCTAGGTGAATCACTCTTATTAAGTGACTTAAAGCTATTTTTAGTTTGCTTGCCTAATTGACAAGCCCTGCAAAGTCCTTTCTTCTTGTAGGGGTCAGAAGGTAGTCCTCTAACAAGGTTGTCCTTGGATAACCTAGCAATGGTTCTAAGGTTTACATGTCCTAATCTCTTATGCCATAGCTCATTTTGTTTACTAACAGAATTGAACAAACAGATATCTACCTTAGATGATTGAAAATCTACAAGATAGATATTACCTTTCCTTTTACCTGTCAACACAGTTGTGTTGTCATCTGATTTGATTTTGCATGAAGATTTGTTGAAAGTCACCTGGTAGCCTTCATCACACAATTGACTGATGCTGATTAAGTTGTGCTTTAGTCCTTCCACATAGGCCACCTTCTTGAATGTGACTGACCCTATCTGGACTGCACCATATCCCTTGGTCTGTCCAAAGTTTGAGTCTCCAAATATGACCTTGGGTCCAGGCTTGGCTTTGAAGGATGAAAGATTATCCTTGCTCCCTGTCATGTGCTTTGAGCACCCACTATCCAGATACCATTGTTGGTTTATTGTTGGATAGGTCTTCACCTGCATATATAACAATTTATTTGTTTTTGACCCAGTTTACCTTGGGTCTAGGTTGATAATCTTTAAAATCTGAAATGAGAGACATCTCTGGTTGACTCCTATAGCCTTCATGATGATATCTCCTAGGAGGTATTATCCATTCAGCATAAGGGTTGAAGCCTTGGGATGTAGGACCTCTAGAATTGAATTTTGACTTACCCTTAAAAGATTGTTCAAAGCTCTGAGCTCTGTTCGACGATCTCGAAGCTGAGTTCGACGATCTTGGGTCAGATAGTCGAGCTCCGTTCGAAGATCGACTTTGCCTGAGTTCAAAGTTCAGAGATCGTCGACCTGAGTTCGACGATTCAGTTTGAGATCGCTGAGCTCCGTTCGGAGATCGTCGAGCTCCGTTCGGAGATCGTCGAGCTCCGTTCGATGTTTTCTGTTGAACCTTATTTTTCTTAGGTATATCAGAATTCTTCATAGCTACCTCTACAACTCCCTTTCCTTTATCTGAAATAAATTTGATTGGGGTTGTTAATACTATAGGTTGGCTGGATGAAACACTCAAGCCCAGTGTACTGTTAAGTCTTGAATTCACTGTGCTTGTGATGTCCATCAGTTTGATGCTTCTCCCATTGAGGGATTCTTCAAACTTTTTTGCCTCAGATAGTTCACTTTTCAGTGAAGCTATCTGCTCCCTATAACATTCTAACTCCTCAGAGAGTTTGAGGTTATCTGATTTTAAGGTCCTGTGTTTAGACAGTTGATTTTTGAGAGAGATAATCTCTTTCTCAGACTTGAGTAGGTCTAAACACAGTGCCTTAAACTCAAATTTAAAGTCCTCTGAATTAAAATCAAAAGTCTATTACCTGATCTTCTTCAGCTTCAGGTTCAGATTCAGATCCTGACTCTTGTTCTGCATCTGAAATGTGTTGAGAGGCATTGATAGCCATCATGCAGAAGTCCTTCTCTTGGGCATCATCTTCATCATCACTTGAGCTTGATGAAGTATCTGATTCTTCTTCAGTTTCACTCCAGATCTCAACTACAAATCCTTTCCTGGTATGCTTGTTCTTGCTAGAGGAGGATTTGTCATAGTTGTTTCTCCTGGAGTCTTTGTCTCTTCTCTTTTCTCTCTTATCTTTCTTGTTCTTGTTTTGGTTCTCTGGACAGTCAGGCACAATGTGACCTGGTTTCCTGCATCCAAAACAGATAATCTCTTTATTACTAGATTTGCCATACCTTGGCTTTTCATGGCCTCTGGATGACCTTATCCTGAAGTCTTTTCTAGCCATCTTGTAGAATCTTTTGACTAGTATGCTCATTAGCTCTTCATTGCCTGTGACCTTGTCTTCAGGCTGTTCTTCTGTAGCTTTAAAACCAATTGTCTTCTCCTTCCTTGTTGCTGGAGAGGCTGTCTTTTGCTCTTCCTCTCTATTTTTGATGAGCAGCTCATAAGACTTGAGCTTGTCCAATAAAGCTTCAGTGGTGATCTCATTCAAGCTTCTGACATCCTTGATTGGCCAGATCCTTGAGTCCCAAGTGCTGGGGAAGCACATTAGGATCTTATCATTGAGTTCAGTCAGTGAGATCTCCTTGTCCAAAGTTTTTAATTCACTGACAATCAAACTGAGTCTGTTATACATGTCAGCTACTGACTCAGTTTTTCCCTTCTTGAAGTTCTCATACTGGGTTATAAGATGAGATCTTCTGTCCTTTCTCTCATCAATAGATCCTGACACAAGCTCAGATAGCTTGTCACAGATTTCCTTTGCTGAGTTGCATTCAGCTACCTTTTGAAATATATCATCAGACATTGTTTGAGCCAATATATTCATTGCCTTTGCATCAGCAACTTTCCACTTCTTGATGTCTACATCTGTTCCTGAAGGGGGTGGAACAACATTTGCACTTGTGGTTTCTGGAGGTCTTGGACACACTGTCAAAACAGAATTAAAGATATTCTCATCAATAGAATTCATGTACAATTTAATCCTTGCCTTCCAAAGTGCAAACTTAGAAAGATTGCACACTGGAGGTCTGGTGCTTGCATAGTCTTTATTCTGTGCCATGGATTTATATTAAAATAATTATAATAGAAATAACAACCCTCTATTAAAGGTTGATCTTATCAGAGATCTTTTGGTTCAGGTGTTAGTCTGTTAAAATAACCAATTTGGCTGAGCAACCAACCACCCTCTGATACCAATTGAAAGTGAGGGTAAGATCTACCTTTACTCTAGAGGGGGGGGGGGGGAATAGAGTATTTTAAAATAATTTTGCAAATTTAAAATTAATTGGCAGTGGAAGACTTAATTTATTTATAGTGTATTGTGCTTGCAGTAAACTAAACAAAGTAAAGCAAGATATAAAAACACAGCACGCAACAACCAATACACAAGCAAACCAGATAACACAAGGAGCTATAGTGGTTCCCCAATCAACCTGGGTACATCCACTCTTCTACCACCCTAGGTAGGAATCCACTGCAGGATGAGTTGATCAGGTGTCCTGGGCACCAATGAGCTTTTGATAAGGTGCTCAAAAACAAACCAGATTTTTTGATCAAGTGTCTTGCCACCACTGAGTTTTGACAAGGTTTCAGGAACCAAACACAACTTTTGAAGGGAGTTTTGAATAACCCTTTTACAGCAAAAGAAAATAAGAAGAGTTGAAGATGTTCTTCTCTGCCAACAATCAAGAGAAGACTAGTGGATTTGTTGAAGTCAAAGCTCCCCCTGAGAATAGCAGTAGGTCAGGAGAAGAAGCTTTGCACAGGGTGATAGACCTTCAGTAAGTTGAGATCTCCAGCAATTGATAATTTCAGCAAAGGCTGAAATGTGTTGTGTCTGGAGTCTTTGATTGATGAAGCCTTGAAAACTTGAATCAGAGAAGAGATCTGAAAGAATAGAAGAGATTCTACTCTGTGTGTTGATCTCCTTCTCTGTTCTATTCCTTGTGTTCTGTAAAAACTCTAACTCTGTAATCCTGTAGAGTTCTTGTGTAATATTCTCCCCTTGTCTGTAATGATATTATGAAATCCAATCTCCTAGATAGCCGTTAGCCAGTCATAAATGACTTCCTTAATTGGTAACTGTCTCTGGAGGAAAATCCTAAGAAACATTCCCTTTTAGTCTCCTTGAAACTTGCTCCAGATTGATGAAACAGCTACAAAATCTTCTGCATTAAATGCTGGATGTTGAAGATATTTGAATTCCATAATAGTCTGATTTGAAATCCTGAAATCGTCGATCTCTCAAAGAAATCGTCGATCTGAGCTCAGAGATCTGGAATTTGACTAGAGACAGAAATCGTCGATCTGAGCTCGGAGATCGTCGAACCGAGTTCGACGCTTCGTCGACCTGAGCTCAGAGATAGTCGAACTGAGTTCGACGCCTCGCCGATCTGAGCTCGACGATAATTGCCTTTGGTCTTCTGCACTTGTAATCTGAACTAGGAGGTCTTGGGGCAACTTTCAAACCTAAGTTCTAAGCCTTAGACCTATTCTAGTTGACCTTTAAATTTATACAATGAGGTCAAAACACAATCCTATGGACATAGTGATCCTTACCCAAATTAGTAATAGAGTGTTCCAACAGACTGCATGACTATTTGGGGGCAGAGAGCGAGGCGACTATTACTGACTAATTTAATAATGCCGAGCATGAGACACCGACACTCATTCAGTTACTGACACACCGCCTGTAGTTCTACCATTTTCCACTGATAGTTTTCAGGCCGAGCATGAGACAACATGCGATTCTTCCATACCAGTTCCCAGAGCCGCTAAGAGACTTTCACGACAGATCTTGGTTCCCGAGTAGATATTAGATGATGACACAATGACCACTACTGATGGTGGTTTTCAAAGATACTTAGTTCGTTGGCACGACAAACCAGAGACCGAGACCAGCTGGGTTTTGGCCGAGGAATTACAACGTATGGATACTGATCTTCTACATCATTATCGATCAGAGCACTCACCAGAGATGAGTGATTTAGAGAGGGGGAGAGTTGGTGAAGATCGGCCCCGTTATGGATGTCGCAAAAGTACCCGACGCCACACCCGACTGGACCTCTACCGACCCTGAATTGTTTTATTGCATTTTAATTTTATTTTGCATTTTTATTTTGCAAATTTCAGTTTGGACCTTGTTAAATGCACGCTTGCGCGCGTAGCTATTTATTTTTGTTTTGTTTATGTTCGGAAAATTATATATATATATATATAAACATGTGTGCATATATATATATATATATATATATATATATATATATATATATATATATATATATATATATGCTAAAATTATCTAGTTTAGCTCCTCCCCGGTCGAGTTCATGTTAAAATAGCTAGGGTTCAGCCACCCCTCTCCCGACTTTGGCGCTGCACCAGGCATGAGCTCCCCACATTGCGTCTTCCTCCGCCCACGTCCAACTCCAGTGACCCCTCCAACTGCCCGTGATCTCTTCAACGCAAGCTCCAGCGGGTCTTCCTCCCATGTCTGATGTCTGCAAAAGTTTCCCCGTGCTGTTTCAGAAATTCCCGGCCACGTTCCCTCAATTCCACGGGGCCGACCATGCTAGGTTAACTGTTTTCGAAACCCTATAAATAGGGATTTGCTCTAATGTTTTTGTGTGTGGATGAAAAAAATTAAAGATTGCTATTGTGTGGAAAAAATAACGAACGTTGCTTTATTTCTTAAAGTGTGTGCAACGCTCGCTCAAAATACAATTCTTCATTGCATGCATATAGGGATTCCTAGAAATAGCCGACAGACGCGCAAATCCTACGCGCCATCCTGCCTCAATAACGTTATAGACCTTCTCAATTGTTTGATCCGCAACCACATCATTCATAGCCACCGACCTAGCCGTCGGCGAAACATTTTGGAAGATAGAAATATCATCAAGAGCAACACATGCCTACTTATTCCATGTCGTAAATCTTTTCCCATGCGGCACATTATTCCGGCGATTGGGAGCATTGCTTTCCATCCTTGTCGAGCCATCACATTCCTGTTGAATAATATCAGCTACGTCCACATTGAACCCAAAGGAGGGGGGCTTAAATGGATTATCCCAGGTTGGCAAACTTGTCGAGGCATTCAGTCGAACAGTTTGGCCGCTGTTAACATTAGGTACCTTGTTCGGGTTCTGTTGGGTCCCGGATACCCCCCTCCGAGCTAAAACATTCATGGCATCAACTGATCAACATCACATTCCACAAAGATTTCTGGATTACTTGGCGGATAGAGGAAAAACATCCTTCATAGTAGAGTCTGCAACCTGCATTTGTTTCCCAAGAAAGGCCAAAATACTATCTACAACCTGCCTTCCACCATACGCAGCTAAGAAGCATCCACCAACGTTCCACTCTCTCTGCAAGTTATGCTCCATTTCGCATTCATCCGCACACAAGAAGCGAGCCCCTTGCTGTTCTTGCCCTGCGAGCAGCTGTCAATCTTGCTACCACCGCCACTAAGATGATCTCCATCCTCCATAGGTCCCAGATCCGCATGCTTATCAGCATTCTTCAGATCACGACCAGCACGACCAGCACAACCAGCCCCCAGCAGAGGCCCGCTCCCATCCTTCTCGATGTTGGAAAATAGCTCTCGAATAATTGATTTTCCTTTAGAGCTGGAAGGACGACCGTCACCTCCCTAGCTTGCATCTTCACCAAAGCCTCGACCCCTTGCCTCCACCACCACTACTATGCCGCCCACCTGAACCAATGTCGCCATATCCCTTGCGCCACATGGGAGAGGTAGGCCACTGACCTCCTCTCACCATCCAGGGCCTCTCTCTAGAATCCAAAAGAGAGAAAGCGCCCAAGAGAAATGAAAGTAGCCAAAGAGGGTGAAGTCGGGGGCAACGATAGTATCAAGAAGTAAAGGTGGGGGTGGGTGATTGACAGTTGTGTTTAAGAAATCTGTGATGACAATGTGGATGAATTTGAGATGGTTTGTAGAGGGAAAAGGGGGCGATAATTGTGAAAGGGAATGGTGGTTGGATTCATTGGATGTTGGGACGTGGATGCCAAGCCTGAGACAATGTATTGCTATTGATGGTGGTTGAGGGGGATGAATGTTGAAGAAAGAGTTGATCTTTGCAGATATTGGAGGGACGGAAGACGTGCATCGACCTAAGGGAGGAAGGGGGAGGTGACTGTTACTTTACAAAAGTTGGGTGATGGGGGTGTCGGTCCAATGGGTGACTGTTGTGTAGGGATGGTTGGCCGGGGTGGATGCATGTAGTGGAGGCGTGGAAGGGAATGGTCCTACCATGGATTATGCATGCCATAGAGTGGAGGTAGGCGAGCTTAGGGTTGATCTGATTAAAGTGGCGTCCATTAACGCCAACGTGGTGCCCATGATGAGTGAGGAAAGAGATGGGATGCCAACTAAGGCAGAACAATGTGAAAGATGCTGGTCCGGCGCCCAAAGTAGTGGTGGGTGGAGACAGATAGGTTGGACAAATTGATACACAAGAACTGATATTGCATTAAAATATAAAAACATGATATAAATTAAAGAGACAAGCTTCCCTCAGATTTTTGAGGACAGGTTCCCCTAACCAGCTCCTCTCCAAGAAGAGAGAATACAAATCTTTCCAACACACTCCTATGCCTCCTCTTATATAGATGGGGATGTCGCCTAATTTTGGTTAAACCTTTATCTTTTTTGTTTGAGAAAACTAGAAGTGAAATTTGTACTTTGTTTATTCATTGAGTTTCTAGTCACTATGCATGTTAGACGAGGGAGGGGTAGACCAATACAGACTTGGAATGAAACTATAAAGAAAGACATGATGTACTGAGGCATTAGTGAGATTATGACAAAAGATAGGGCACAATGGAGACAAAGGATCCATATTGCCGACCCCACTATAGTGGGATTAAGGCTTGAGTGTTGTTGTTTATTCATTGAGTTTACTTGTACCATTTTGCCCAGGAATGGCTAGACAATCATGGGTCCTACGAAGTTGTAATTGATGGCGCAAATGTTGCATTTTATCAGCAGAATTTTGCAGATGGTGGATTTAATTTATCACAGGTATATGCATTCAATAGTTCAATTGTTTCCTATTTATGTACATGATGGGAATTTTCTCAGTGCATAATGTGCTGCTTTTGCTATTTTGTGTCGAGAGCAGCTGGATGTTGTTGTTGGAGAATTACAGCAAAGGAGCCAGGGTAAATGGCCACTAATTATTCTTCACAGCAAGCGTCATCGAGTTCTCATGGACAACCCTGCCAACAGACATATTCTTGAAAGATGGAGTGCAGCTGGTGCATTATATACAACACCGAGTGGGTCGAATGATGACTGGTGGGAATGAGTTATGGAAATTTAAATATTTTCAGGCTTTTCTTATGTTTGTTCTGTGGTATTCATGCTAAAAAGGATAGATAATAATAGGTTTTATTAGTTTTTTGTAACCTACTGCAAGATGAAGGGAATTTGTAAATGGGAAGGAAGACTGGTTTGGAGTTCGTGAAAACTCACTGTTGAGGAGAGGGAAAAATTACTTCATTAACCAAAAAGAGGACCCCTATATAAAGGGTTATACAACAATAGTGTAATACATATTACAATAAAATAATACACTAATACATATTCCAACACTCCCCCTCAAGTTGGGCGTGTAATATCTGTCATGCCCAACTTGCCAAGTATTTTGTCGAACGAGTTCAAATTCATCCCTTTGGTGAGTACATCAGCAAGCTGCTGGTGTGAAGGAACAAACGGGGTACTCACAATCCCCCTCACAATATTTTCCTTGATGAAGTGTCTGTCGATCTCCACGTGCTTGGTGCGATCGTGTTGCACTGGATTGTGGGCAATGCTAATCGCTGCTTTATTATCGCAATAGATCCTGATTGGACCATCATATCTAACGTCAAGGTCCTTCATAATTGCCTGGATCCACAACCCTTCACATAGCCCTTGTGCCATAGCACGGAATTCAGCCTCTGTACTGGATCTAGCAACAACGTGTTGCTTCTTGCTCCTCCAAGTTGCCAAATTACCCCCAACAAGAGAACAATACCCAGATGTTGACCTCCGGTCGTCAACAGATCCTGCCCAGTCAGCATCTGTATAGACCTCCACGGTCAATGCCTTATTGGGTGAGAACAAAATTCCCTTGCCAGGAGTGGACTTGAGGTACCTCAGAACTCTGTGAGCAGCATCCAAATGCTGTGATCTAGGTGAATGCATGTACTGACTGAGGACCCCCCCAGCATAGGATATGTCAGGTCGAGTGTGAGAAAGATAGATAAGCTTTCCCACCAATCGTTGGAAGCCTGGTATATCATCCACAATTTCTCCTCCATCTCTTCCAAGCTTGTGATTGACCTCAATGGGTGTCTCTGCTGGCCTGCACCCAAGCATTCCAGTCGACTCAAGCAAGTCTAGAACATACTTCCTTTGAGATATAAAAATCCCGTGTTTGGATCTAGCCACCTCGATACCCAGGAAATACTTGAGGGGGCCAAGATCCTTCACTTCAAATTCCTGAGATAATCTGAACTTTAGATGTTCAATCTCTACAATATCATCGCCAGTTATTACTATATCGTCTACATAGACAATGAGGGCAGCCACCTTACCCTCACTATGTTTCACAAACAAGGTGTGGTCAGCATTGCTCTGTTTGTACCCAAAAGAGATCATTGCCCGGTGAAATCTCCCGAACCACGCACGCGGAGATTGCTTCAAACCGTACAAGGCTTTCTTCAATCTGCAAACTTTCCCTGTCGATCCTTCTTGGCTAACACCAGGGGGTAAAGACATGTAAACCTCCTGCTCAAGGTCACCGTGGAGAAATGCGTTCTTCACATCCAACTGAGAGAGACTCCACCCTTTACACACAACACATGACAGCAAGATCCTGATGGAGTTCATTTTTGCAACCGGAGCGAAGGTCTCCTGATAGTCGATGCCCGCTGTCTGCGTATAACCTCTCGCCACCAACCTGGCTTTGTATCGTTCAACAAGGCCTTGTGAGTTTTGCTTCACAGAGAAAACCCACTTGCATCCCACGACAGTTTTCCCCTTAGGGAGTTGGACCAGCTCCCATGTGTTATTCTTGTCAAGAGCACTCATTTCCTCCAACATGGCTGCCTTCCACTCACTATGCTCAAGAGCTTCCTGCCAAGACTGAGGAATAGAAATGGAGGCCAAGGATATAACAAATGCTCTATGTGTAGGAGACAGAGTCATAAGTCACAAAGTGAGAAAGAGGATGTAGAGTAGAAGCAGAACTACCTTTGTTAGCACCTGACGATGGATCAGGTGATGACGCTGGTGGAATAGCTGGAGCCTGAGTGTTCGTACCCCTTCGACGTCTCGTGTAGGCCTGCAAAAAAGGAGGGACCAATGTAGTAGGAAGAGGAGGTGACGGAGAGGTAACTAGAATGGGAGGCGGTACCATAGGAGGAGGAATAGGTAGAGGAAGCGGAGGTGACAGAGAGGTAACTAGAATGGGAGGTGGTACCATAGGAGGAGGAATAGGTAGAGGAAGAGAAGGCGGGGAACTCACTTCCGTAGAAGTACTCTCCCCCTGAAGAGAGTTCTCATAATAGGCTTCAGATTCCCGAAAGGTGACATCCATGGTAACAAAGACCCGTTTGGTAGCCGGGTGGAAGCACTTATATCCTTTCTGGGCAGGAGAGTAACCAATAAACACACACTTCAGAGCACGAGGATCAAGCTTGGTCTTCGGCTGGGTGTGGACAAAGCAAACACAGCAAAAAAACCGAGGAGGGAGGGAGGTAGGACGGACCCCGAGAGTGATAAGAGGGGTCTGAAACCCAAGGACCCGCGTAGGAAGGCGGTTGATGAGATAAGCAGCGGTAAGAACAGCATCACCCCAGTAATACTTCGGGAGATGCATCCGAAGGAGGAGGCACCTAGCAACCTCAAGGAGATGCCGATTCTTACGCTCAGCCACCCCATTCTGAGCAGGGGTGTACACACAGGAGGTTTGATGAATGATACCTAGGTCGCTTAGGTATGTATCAAGGCGAGCATCAATATATTCACGACCATTGTCACTACGAAGGATTTTAATGATAACACCATATTGAGTGGTGACCATTTTGTGAAAACGCTGGAAAATAGAAAACACCTCACTTTTATGCTTCATTAAGTAAACCCAAGTGCAACGAGAGTGACAATCAATAAAAGAGACAAACCATGAGCAACCAGAAATAGAGGTAGTAGGGCTAGGTCCCCAAACATCAGTATGAATAACCGCAAATGGAACAGAATTACGAGGAGACATAAGAGGGAGAGTACTGCGGTGATGTTTAGCCATTGCACACACATCACAATGAAAACCATTAAACAAAGTAGAAGACATAGTAGGAAGTAACAGTTTCATAATAGCAACAGAAGGATGTCCTAGCCGACAATGCCAGGAATCCAACTCAGAGGGACGAGCAGCAAGACGAGCGGTAGGAGTCCTGGCGAGGGTGGAAGCAGAGGGGTCGAACACATAGAGTCCGTTGCACATCCTACCAGAGCCAATCACCGTCCCCGTCGTCAGGTCCTGAAAAACACAAGAGGTAGGAAAAAAAGTCACTGAGCAATTCATGGAGTTCGTCAGGTGACTAATGGAGAGGAGATTGCGGGTGAAAGAAGGAACGTGAAGAACAGATGAAAGGGTAAGGGAGGAGCATGGAATGGATCCTTTCCCAGCAATGGGAGATAGCGATCCATCAACAATGCTCACTTTGTCCCTGCCCGACAGAGGTGTGTAAGACACAAAACCTGTGGCTGAGCCGGTCATGTGATCTGTAGCCCCGGAATCAATAATCCACTGAGAAGAAAGGTGGGAGGAAGCCGAGTGAGCACCTGCAGGTCCCTGGTGAGCATAGGAAGAGGAGGCAGAACCAGACGGCTCCGCGGGAGAGCCAAGCATCATCCGACGGAAGGCCAGAATTTCTTCAGCAGAAAGAGTCAAGAGTGGCTCCCCAGTAGAGTCCTCGCCAGCGTCTGACACATGTGTTGATCTGGGCAGAGGAGGTCTGGGCAGAGAGCGACCCCCTCCCCGGCCACCACGAAGGACAGGGCCGCGAGGTGGAAAACCATGAAGCTTGAAACAAGTATCTCTAGTATGGCGGGCCTTCCCGCAATAATCACAGACGAGGTGATATTTCTCAGCGCTCCTCGATCGAGTGTCACGGGCAGGGCGAGCCCCAGCCAGGGAAAGGGAGACAAGGGTAGATCCCTCGGTGGCAGAGTCTGGAAGCAGAGTCCAGCGGCGATCAAACTCCTGCTGAACAAGGCTGTATACCTCGGGCAGAGAAGGAAGAGGAGAGCGACTGAGAATCTGAATGCTGATCTGATCAAAATCGCGATGTAAGCCATGGAGAAACTCAAAGATGCGATTGCGCTCTTCCCTCGCTCTAACAAGCACCTCATCTTCAGGAGACACCAGAGTGATGGAATCAAAATGATCATATTCCTGATAGAGTTGGGTGAACTCAGAATAGTAGGCTGAGGGAGGACGATCACCCTGTCGCAGGAGGAACAACCGTCGACGAAGTTGGTAGATCTGAGCAGCATTGCCTCGGCCAGAGTAAGTAGTCTCAGCCCGTTTCCAAATATCTGCAGCCGTATCCAAGAACAGATAGTTCCGAGAAATAGACTCCGTCATGGAGTTAAGAAGCCAGGACATCACCAGGGAGTTGTCAGACTCCCACTGAGGCCACTCAGGAGAGCCAGATGCAAGAGCCTTCACGGTGCCACTGACATGCCCAAATAATCGGCGACTTTTGAGAGCAAGAGTGATGGAGCGAGCCCACGGGAGGTAGTTGGAACCATTCAATTTCATAGTAGTAATTTGGGGAGTACCATGGTCAGAGGGGACGCGATAAGGTCCAACCAAAGCCGGAGAAGGAGACGGCGTGCCACCGGAAGGCATGGTGGTAGAGGAATCACTTTCCGCCATGAGGGAACCCCGAATAGAAATCGAGGAAGCACGCCCCACAAGAAAAAAAATCAGCAAATATGAGGAAGATCCGCCCTCATAGAAGGAGAGGAGGACGCACAAAGGGCGACGGGACCGCCGGCATCAAGAAGATCAAACTGGCATGGGGCCGGCGTCCCGAGAGCGGAAGAAGAAGAAGAAAGAAGAGAAGAAGAGGGGGCGGAAGGTAGTTGCTGTAGACGGAGAGGAAGAAGAGGAAGGAGAAGAAGAAGAACTGGCGGACGAAACGCGGGAGGCGGACGGTGTGCGGGATGCGGCGGCGTGTAGGATGCGATGCGGACGACGGGCGTGAGGCGGGAGAAAAAGACGAAGAAGAAGAAGAAGAAGAAGAAGAAGAGGCGGACGGCGTGCGGGAGGCGCGGGAGACGGACGGTGTGCGGGAGGCGGATGGCTTGCGGGAGGCGGGAGAGAAAACACGCGATGGCGGAAGCGCGAGTCAGCGCGTGCCCTAACGTGCCTCTGATACCATGTTGAGGAGAGGGAAAAATTACTTCATTAACCAAAAAGAGGACCCCTATATAAAGGGTTATACAACAATAGTGTAATACATATTACAATAAAATAATACACTAATACATATTCCAACACTCACAGTTCAGGGAACTTATTAAGCATCATCATTGAGTCGCTTGTAAATAGAATCCAATATACTGATTTCAGGCATGTTAAATGCTTTTAATGCTTTCTTAGACATTTCCAATCATATTCGTTGGTAGAGAAGATGAAAAGGGTATTATTATTAGGAAAATATTAGGACAGGATCAATAAGGTTAAGGGGTCAAGTCCAGGTTCTTTGCAAAATTATCATATTTCATTTAGGACCCTTTAATCTAGCGTCTAGTATTCAAATTGGTAGTTAACATCAACGGCTGTAAAAAAAGAAACGTTAGGTAGGTTCATGTAGTTAAACATGCGAGCCTTAGTCAAACTTTAAGTGCTATTACTTTTGGGAATGCTTGCTCCGTCTAGTAAACAACCATTTCTTCTTCTCACCATTCATTTTAGGCATAAAATCTTCAATATTTGACCTAAGTACCTGTAAGTGTGTTATGGCTGCAATCTTGGGGACACCATTTCTTATTAATGCTTTTATTAGTTTTTTCTAATTGTAATTTGTAGTTTTGTTTGTGATTTTGCGAATAGTCCTTTTATTTGAATTATTTTGCAAATCTTTTTTGTGTGAATTGTATTTATCCTTTGAGTGGAATGAAGGTAACAAATTAAGTATAAAATCCTAAGATATCTTGCAACCCTCTGTTTCTAAACTCTTCGCCTCCGACAACCACGAGAAGGATCCACAATATCTCGTTATGATCTGGGAGACTGGGATTAACAATTTGGTACCAAAGCTCTGATTCTTCCCTGTTCACAATCCTCACCCTACACCTAGTAGTAGACCCCCTGCAGATCCAACACAGCCATCGACCTACTAATGCGTCTACCATCAGTCCCGCTTTTCGTGTCGCAAACGGCCATCACGTGCTATTTTTTTCCTACCATAGAACTCACACACGTCTTTCTTCTACCAAAGCTGCAATAAGGCCATTTGCAGAAGCCACCGACGTTGTCTCTTCTTTCGCCACAAAACCTTTTTTTTCTTTGTTGTTTCTCCACACATAACAAATGATCTCCCCTATCCTCTTTTCACAACAACATCAAAATGTCGTTTTCATCAGAGGAACCAATCGTGGTTTTTATGGAAACAAGAACCCATCAATCTCCTTTTCATTCACCCGGACACGACGTCCCATGACCATTTCCTCTTCTATGGAAGATTCCACTAATCAATGGGGACAAATAATGGAGAAGCAAGGAAGTTTGAGTCAAATCAAGTAGAGATTGATCCAAACAATAAAGATTCTCAAACGGGCCTCACTGCACCCTCCACTAGGATTGACAACCTCTTAGCCCTATCATAACAATGATTCGAAGCGCGAGCAAGTCGACAATAACTAAGGGTATCCAACGCCTTTTGTGCTCTCCTAAGCCTCAACCGACGGGCATGCCAACATTTGAGGACTACGGAGAGAAATTATTGTCTCGGTTTGCCGGCGAGATTCTAGTCCTCCCGACCATCACCATGTAGAGATCGATCTCTACTGTTATTATCAAATGGGCACTTCTCTAGCTATTGAGCTATGCTCCTAGTCACCCAACCCCTCATTTCATTGCCACCGTCATTGATCTCATTGATATTATCTTTGCAGAAGGGACGAGTATCTCGCAACATTTGTTGATCCTTCATGGGCGAACAATGAGATTAGAGCCAAGTATTATGAGGAGACCCTACTGACATTCATGCTACTTTCTTGAGTCAAGATTATTGAACATAGGGAGGAAATAACATGCTTACTTTTTCACGGAGCCTTCACATTGAGGCACCAGTGCATGAAGCTATTTTGGTGGGAGATAAAAGAACTTGATGATGAAGACATAGGGTTAGCTCATGGACTCGCAAATTCAAAATTCAGATGTCTCTCTGATCTTGAAGGCAAGTTCTCTCTGAAGGAGAATAATGTTCTGGCCGCAGTTTGGAGGACAACTGATGCATTCCAAAATTAGGATTTGATTTTAAAAGGTAAAATCTGAGAACAAAATTAAATGAAGTGACGCTAGCTAAAGTTTTACGAGTGTGCAAACGATACCCGTCCAAGCTTTCACCTTCGCACAAAAAATGTCCAACATTCGCTCGTGTTCAGCGATTTGATTAAATGCTCCACAGGTTTTAGCAAGGAAAAATAATACGCACAATTTTTGAAATTAACGACAGACAAGAGTAAGGTTAACTTAAGCAAGCAGATCTGATTTTTACTGGTCAAGTAGCACTAAACATAAACATTAAACTAGTAGTAAGGAGTCTTGAGTTTGGAGAGAGTTTTACCTAGCAACAAAGGAATCGGGTTGTGTCCAGGCTGAGAACAGAAGAGAATTCGGATCAGGCGGAGGAGCCCGAGGCTGGTCAGCCACCGGAAAGGCTCGTCGGAGACTGTAGTCCTCACAGCAGGGCTCGTCGAAGTCGTCGGAAGGGACACCGGAAGGACTGGCAGGTCGGGGTGGGATGCCGTCGCCGTTCGGTGTTGCGGACGCTCAATTCTGTCAGAAATGTCCGGAGAAACGGCGACGGAGATCATCGGGATGGGGGAAAGCGACGGCGAGTGAGCTGCGTGGGAGATGAAGGTTTTGACTGGGCTGTCGCGCCGGGTGGGGAAACGACGAGGTATGTACTCGACTTGTTGTTTCTTTTTCCCAGGCTGTCGATCACAGAAGGATGGGGGAGATATAAAAAGAGAGGTTTTTTTTAACTTAATAACTGTTACCATTAATAAGGCATGAGTTACAAATGAGCTGACTGAATATTTAAAGGGGGGGTTTCATTTAGGTTGGCCGGCTGGAGGTTTTAGGTGGGCAATTAAATATTGGAATTTCAAAGGTTGGAAAATCAAAAGTCTAAAATACTAGACTTCATCCTCTTTTAATTAATTTCAAAATTTACTTAATATTTTAATTTATTTGCTTGCTTAATTTAATGCTACTCCTAAATCGACAGACCTATCCATTCATGATCTTATTGGTCGGTCACTCCAATAAGACAAACGACAATGCACAATTAACAAACGCGTTACAATATGAGTGAAACTAAAACATAAAATGCGCGACCACATGCACTACAAAGTACTAGAAATAAAGTAAAACAAAGATGCAAACAAAGGTTGCATCAACAACATATCTTATTTAATGCTTTTATTAGTTTTATTTATAATTGCAATTCGTAGTTTTGTTTTAGTATTTTCTTAATTAGTCCTTCCCTTGGACCTTTTTACTAATGTCTTTTGTGTTCGTAGAGGATCCTCAGGTGGAGTGAAGGTAAGCAAGAATTAACCTAAGACATCTAGAGGCTAGCAACTTACCCCCAAGCTTTTTGCTTTTACAGCCACAGAATTTTTAGTAGGCGTGTTGTATTTCGTGTGAATTGTAATTTCCTTTTTCTTTGTAAATGTTACACCTTTATATAAGAGGGAAGAAGACAATTGGAAGGTATTTGGGAGATCAATGGAAAAGAATTAGGGCTGCTCTCCCTGAGGCTATCAAGAGAGTTGTTTTTGGTGGATTTCCCCTTAATATTTTTCCCACCCTAATAGTTGCTAATATGTACTTTACCCAAATGTAACAACAAAGAATGCTTAAAGTGCCACCAATTTTATTATAACTGAAAGTTGGGTGTACTAATTGAAGAAGAGCCTAGTTGATATAACTTTAAAAATTGGATAACAGTATCGGTGGTACAAAAAAGGCTGTTTAAATATTTTTTTTATAATGATATGAAGCTTCTTTTTTTATGATGACACTTATTGTTGGAACCAAAAATCGGCCCTAACGAGAGTTCGGCTGGGGTGTAGCTAACACCTACTTCTCCCAAACTCTGACCCTTGACCAGTTGCTGAGAACTAAGGAACTGACCCTGGGCTACATCACGGAGGTCCCTCCACTAACCCGGAAGATCTCAGAGCGCTTCCCCTCATTAGCCAAGTGCTGAGCTAAGGATACCTCAGAAAGCGATACAAAACTTTTGAAAATGAGAAAACTTGCCTTCTGAGGTACCATGTGGGTCTTTTTATACATTCCCAGTATCTGGTCTGCCAACAACGTAACCCCACTGTTCTAAAAGGATATTTGCAACCCAACTAGGTCTGGCAATAGCGTAACTCCGCTGTTCTGAGGAGCTAGATGCAGACCTAATGACATCCAAGAAATTTTACCTCTGCACTATACTGGGCGGAAACCCTTCCGCCGATCCCTGTGGGCTTCCCGCTCATCCAGGCGGAAACCCTTCCGTATGCCCCGTCGAAAGGCCAATATCCGGCCGAGTGCGTGTTTGCCTACCCCACTCGCCTGCTCTTATAAGAGACATGGCCAAGTCCAAAAGCATTGAGAGCGTTGAGTGGAAAGGCTTCACTCAACGCCAGAGGCTAGAAAGCGTCGATAGCGTTGAGTGGAAAGTCTTCACTTAATGCCATATGTGGAAAGGCGTCGAGAGCGTTGAGTGGAAAGACTTCACTCAACGCCAGAGGCGAAAAGGCATCGAGAGCATTGAGTGGAAAAGCTTCAATCAACGCCAGAGGCGAAAATGCGTCGAGAGCGTTGAGTGGAAAAGCTTCACTCAACACCAGAGGTGGAATGACGTCGAGAGCGTTGAGTTGAAAGACTTCACTCAACGCCAGAGGCGAAAGGGCGTCGAGAGCGTTGAGTGGAAAGACTTCACTTAACGTCAGAGGCGAAAAGCGTTGAGAGCGTTGAGTAGAAAGGCTTCACTCAACGCCATAGACTAAAAAGCGTTGAGTGAAGGAGCTTTTACTCAGCGCCTTCAATAAGGACTCTGCCGACCCTGGGGGCTTCCCGCTTACCCAGGTGCAAGCCTTTTCGCCTGTCTTGGCGGGAAGCCTTTCACCGCTTTACTCGCCTGACCTGACCAACCTGGGCCCAAGGTCCCACTCAGTGAATATGGAGTTGTACACAATCCCCGCTCTTTGCGAGCTAGTTTTACGCTCGGAAAGAAATGCCCAACCCTTAATATTCGGTGAGTTCTTGCTGACTTGGAAGAGAATCTTTTGCGGGCCCCTCCACGATGCTATATATATGTCACAGGGCCTGTCCCTAAAACACCGCTTGTTCTGTTACTGCTTACCGCCTGAGCTTCCACGCTGCTTCGAGGATGTATGCCAAACGTGCTGAGAAATCGCTCTCGCGAGAGTTCCAGGACCATCTCGCCGCCGCTCAGGCGAGATCTCGCGCCGACTGCGCTGGGTTCGCCCCCTGGCTTTCAGCAAAAAGCCCTGCGGACTCGGCCTACCGACAGAAAAGGGCCAATTCAGTTCGACGAGATCGCTCTAGGAATGAGTCGGCTTTGCCGACCCCGACCCCCAGCCGCGAGAACCCTCCTTCTCTGACGGAGGTATGTTTCTTGTCCCGCCTTTTGGTGCAAACCCCCAAAATGGGCTTGTCATATTGATACACTACCCTTCTCGCAGGGGACGGTTCCTGAATACGTCGCTGATGTCCCTCTGGCGAATACCGAGTCCACCCGGCTTCCTGACGAAAATTTTTCAGTCAGTCCCGGAGGCTGCCTCTCTGATTACCCGGGCCGAGCCTTCGATTGCTCCCGGTAATTTACTTGCCTGGTTCCGCTTTACCTGTCTTGTATTTTCTTTCGCTCATCGGGCTTTTCGTAGCGCTTACTTTCGGAACCTTGGGTGTCGTCAGCCTGAGGCCCAAGACTCCCGCCGCTGAGGTCCCTATTGATCTAGCGACTGGCCTTCCCCTCTCGCCCAGGAGAGCTGTTGGCAAGTCTCCTGCTCTCGCGCCGGATTCTCGCCCATCTGGCGGGGAGAACACTGTCCTCTCGCATCCAGGCAAGACTCATTCGCTAGAGCAGACATCCTTCCCCCTGGGTCGGGGAAAACGCACCGCCCACTCTTTGGGAAACCTTTCGAAGGACGTCCTGGATCTTCCCGCCAGTAATAAGGTAAATACTGCCCCTTCTCGCGCTTTGATTACTCTTCCTGCCCCTGATTTGGTCCTTACGGTCCCTTCACCAGATCATCGAGAGACTGTGGAAGAGCCCAACGCTGACGAGGAGGTGATCTATCCGCCGCCTTCCCCGAGCGAGATGTTGAGCTTCTTTGAAGCCTCCGGTGATGCCAAGAAGCAGAGGTAGAGAGTAGCTGAAGTCCTGTCGAAGCTCATTTGGATGCGGCGAGAGGACTCCTTACGGGAGACTACCCTCCTGGCATCGATTGAGCGGCGTCTATGCGTGATCGAGCGGGATTATACACATCTTCTTGGCGACACGGAACGCCTGAGAGGCGGGAGCGAGGAGACTTCTCCCGGAAGGCACATCGCGCGGGCCCGGGACCAACTGCGCCTGGTCCACCAGGAGCTCACTGCCGTGACAACTTATCACTATCCGCGAGTGCCCCCGAGGACAGGGAGGCGCGGTCGGGGTCGCTGGCGGTGGGAACAATACTGAGCCCCATTGGTTCTCGCCCCTTCTTACCCCAACCTCCCGGCCTACCCTTCTAGCATGTACCCTTTTCGTTTATGTAATGAACATATGAACATTTATTATATTTTATCATGGCTCTCGCCCAACGAGAGGCCTATTGTATCTAACCTCTTATTTTTTCACGCCATTCTATCTTACCGAATGCCTAGCTCTCACACCACGTTTTATTTTTACACTTGTCGTTGCTTTGTTCTTACCCGGGATCTCTCCCGAGTCTTTCGCATCTGCAGGTATAGGAAGCACTGGCGGGAGCAGGCGGAATACGAAGCGTCGAATTATAAAAAATTGCTTATCCGCACTTCTGCCATTAGAAAAAAATGTCATGATTACCATATTTTTCTATAAATAGACCGACTTACCAACCGTATTTACTTCCATTTGCTTCCGAACCTTCGTCTTCCTCCTCCTCCCTCGCTCTCGCCACTTCTGCAACCTCAGGCTTCTCGCCTACGTTTTTTCTCCCCCTTTCCGCCTTTCTACAAAATGCCAGGCAAGACCGAGGGTCGTACCAAGTGTGCGCAGAACTTCATCCAGCACGACTTCCCTGCCTGTCGCTTAACCGAGGCGGAATATGCTTCCCATTGCCGCAAACTATATTCCCCCTGAATTCGTCGCGCGCAACCCCAGGTATGAAGACAGGGTCAATCTCATGCCGGAAGGGGAGCTTGCTATCCCGCTAGAGCACTTTGAGGTAGTGTTCCGCCTCCCCCTCTGGCCGGAAGTGCGTTAGGCCCTCTAGTATTATGGAGTGGTCCCGACCCAACTCAATCCTAACTCCGTTGCGCTTCTAGTGGCTTTCGCCTGCTATATGCGCACGGAAAGGATTGAGTTCAATCTCTCCATCTTCCGAAAACAGTTCAACTTCCGGGCCAAAAGCAGAATCGTCTTTTTCTTAGGACAGAAGATCAAGACCAGCGATCTCGCAAACAAGAATCACAACTACTCCCAGAAGTTTGTCTTCGTATCCGGGAACTTCGGCAACGTTCCCCTCACGCCGGTCCAGTACGATGAGGCGACTTACAGGCCTTCGACACTCGGGGGACGCGAGACAGCCATCCTCACCTTCTTCGGGACCAAGAACTTTGACGTTAAGTTCTTGCGGCGGGATCTCGACTCTCTTCCACCGATTCCCGCCGGCGAAGGTATCATTCCGCCCCATCCTTTAATCTCTTATTCCGAACTATAAGACTTAACTTTTACGGCTTTCATAGGTGAGCGGGAGATCCCCCTCAACCAACCCTTCGACGAGGCTAGGGGTTCCGCCGCCACCCTGGCTCTCGCCAAATCCGTAACCCTCGCTTGCCGGAATGAGCCGGGCTCTTCCTCCTAGCCGAGTGCCCGGAAGCGGAAGCCTGACGCTCCTCCTTCGTCCCCTTCCAAGAAGTCCAAACCATCCGCGACAGACAAGGGCAAATCCGTCGCCGAAACCCCAGCCGAAGGCCCTCCTGCCGCGGGTGAAAAAAATATTGCCGCGTAGGTTGTCGCCGCCTCAAAGAAAGCTCCCGCGAAACCGGTGCCGAGAGGGCATCAAAATTTTGGCCTTGGTGGGAAGCACCTGGATGAAGAGGGCCAACCCCTTTTGCAGTGGGACCTGGAGGCTAACTGGGTCTCCATCTCGTCGCTCCTTCCCTCATGGATGGAGCAGGAAACAAGCAGCGGTGAAACCTTCGCGCTCGGCTTCGGGCTTTACAGCCGGGTGGACGTGAGCATATACGACCAGGAATCTACCAAGGCTCTCGCCCATGAAGCTGTTCAAGCCCAGCTGCGCGCGTTTGAGCTTACGCATATGTCTGCGCGCCGCAGCCTCAACATTGAGCGCAACCTGGGCGAGGCGCTCAAGACGCGGGATCTCGCCGATGCCGAGGTGGTCACCCTGAAGGCCGACCTGGAGGCCTCCCAGAAACTTCTCACTCTCCGCCCAGCGACTGAGGTACGTGAAACTCTAGAGGCCTTCCGCCTCATGACTATTCCCGCCATTTAGTCCCGTTTAGTTCTAACGAGTTTCTTACAAGATTTCGCCCAAGCCCAGCTATCACGTGCGTGGGAGGCTGCTCTTAGGTGCGAGATCACGATGCTGAAGGCCGAGCTAAAACGAGCGCAGGAGACCAAGGCACTGATTCCGCCGCCGCCGGTCGAGAAGGTCAAACGTCACCAATATTCCAACTATGAGATAGAAGTGATGATGCAGGAGAATGCACAGGCGGCGGCCAAGTGCGTGATCCAGGTGCTGCGAGAATCTGGGTTTCTGAACGAGGGCGGCGAGACGCTCATGCCGCGCGGGATCCTGCCCTGGTTGTTCGAACCCATCCCTAAGCCCGCGGGAGAGGATGACTCCCCGGGTGAGGATGACGAAATAATCCTCGGCAAGAGCGACGGGTCTACTGACGAGTCATCCAGCGAGATGTCCGATGACTCTTCCTGAAGATCTTTCGCCTTTTTGGTTTCCTTTAACTTGTAATTTTTTCTTTCTATGAATTTCTGTAAGGGGTGAGACCCCCCAAGCAAATATTATAACTGTTGGAATGTATAAATGACCTTACTTTTTGCCGAAATGACTACTGTTTTCTATACTTTTCTTTGCATCTCGCATTTTATTATCCGCAAACTAATCCGCACATTCGCTCAAACCCTAGGCTCTTAGGTGATGACCGCCGCCCGTTCGATGAATAGATTAAGCAAATTTTGCCGAGAGGGACATGCCGAAAGGGACATGCCGAGAGCCCCCTGCCGAGAGAAATATATCGAGTGGACGATGCCGAGATGGGTCTGGATTACCTCATCCATACTCAGAATAGGTGTTAGCTATCTGAAACCTGTTATCGAAGTGCTCCGTAATACTTGTCGTGAGTCCAACAACCCTATCAGCTAGGTTAGAGCCTGACAGTGGGAGCAGTCATAGACAATGTTTTAAATATCGGATGTCGGCAACATATCGGATTGAGTTTTTAAATGTCGGATTTCGGAAGTCGGAGACATGCCGGGGATATTTTAAAATATCGGATTTTCATATCTTATAAATAAAATTTTTATTTTTATGTATACTAACTATAATTATATGTTATAAAAATAGAAAAATAATATAACAAATAAATAAAAATGAGTCATTTATATTACAAAATAGAATCGAATAATAATTAAGGTAAAATATTATTAACAAATACAAAATGATACATTGTAAAATATATTTAATAGTATGCAATAAAATTATTTTGATAATAATAAGTTTATTGGAAATAAAGAAGATTTAAAAGTTAAAAATCTTTGATTAATTATAAGTCTTTCCAAACTTATAAATTTATTTTAAAAAATGCAAACAAGCAAAATAATAAAGGTATTAAATATTTTCATATTTTTTATAATATAAAATTAAAAATTGTGAAACAATTATATAAAATTGGTAGTAAGAATAAAATGTTAAAAAATAAAAACAATAAGTTTAATCGATTTAAACATACACAATATAATATTCATAGGCGATTTAAATATATGTTGCTAGTATGCTAATATAACATAAAATAAAATAGCGGACGATATATTTAAAAATCGTGTCGGCCAATATATCGAAAAAAATCAGACATGTCGGTCTATATTTTACAAAAGGACATAATCTTTTTTTTTAGAAAAACATATCGTTTGGCCCTAATAAATGACATGTCGGGAGACCTGTCGGATATGTCGGAGGACATTTAAAACAATGGTCATAGATCTAATTATTCCAAGCACTTTACGTCTTGTCACCGAGCGAGCCGTCGGCCCTGCCAGCTTGATGGGAGCCTGGTCAGCGGGTCTACTCGGGGTCGTTCAAACCAAGAACCTTTTCCTTTACCCCCCAATCGAGCCTACGACCCCGCCAGCTAGTGAGAGCCTGGACAACGGGTCTACTCGGGGCCGAGTGCGCCTTCCAGCCCTGCCAGCTGATGGGAGTCTGGTCAGCGGGATCTACTCGAGGTCTTTCAAACTACAACCTCTTTACCTCACCCCCCAAGCGAGCCTACGACCCTGCCAGCTAGTGAGAGTCTGGACAACGGGTCTACTCGGGGCCGAGTGCGCCTTCCAGCCCTGCCAGCTGATAGGAGTCTGGTCAGCGGGATCTACTCGGGGTCTTTCAAACTACAACCTCTTTACCTCACCCCCCAAGCGAGCCTACGACCCTGCCAGCTAGTGAGAGTCTGGACAACGGGTCTACTCGGGGCCGAGTGCGCCTTCCAGCCCTGCCAGCTGATAGGAGTCTGGTCAGCGGGATCTACTCGGGGTCTTTCAAACTACAACCTCTTTACCTCACCCCCCAAGCGAGCCTACGGTCCTGCCATCTAGTGAGAGCCTGGACAGCGGGTCTACTCGCGACCGAGTGCGCCTTCCAGCCCTGCCAGCTAATGGGAGCCTGGTCAGCGGGATCTACTCGGGGTCTTTCAAACTACAACCTCTTTACCTCACCCCCCAAGCGAGCTTACGGTCCTGCCAGCTAGTGAGAGCCTGGACAACGGGTCTACTCGGGGCCGTGTGCGCCTTCCAGCCCTGCCAGCTAATGGGAGCACAACGGGATTTAATCGGGGTCTTTCAAACTACAACCTCTTTACCTCACCCCCAAGCGAGCCTACGACCCTGCCAGCTAGTGAGAGCCTGGACAACGGGTCTACTCGGGGCCGAGTGCTCCTTCCAGCCCTGCCAGCTAATGGGAGCCTGGTTAGCGGGATCTACTCGGGGTCTTTCAAACTACAACCTCTTTACCTCACCCCCTAAGCGAGCCAACGACCCTGCCAGCTAGTGAGAGCCTGGACAACGGGTCTACTCGGGGCCGAGTGCGCCTTCCAGCCCTGCCAGCTAATGGGAGCCTGGTCAGCGGGATCTACTCGGGGTCTTTCAAATTACAACCTCTTTGCAATCTTCGAATGAAACAAACCTGAAATAATTCAATGAATTCATTATAATAGGATTTACAATCTTACCCCAACTAAGGGTAGAAACGCTTCAGGTCGTTGTCACTCCAAGTGTGGCCCATGGTCACCCCTTCCACATTCTGGAGGTGGTATCCTCCCGACCCCAATACCTTTTCAACTATGTAGGGACCCTCCCAGTTAGGATTGAGCTTCCCAACGACTGCCGACCTTCCAGTGGCGTTGACCTTTTTCAAGACCAGATATCCTTCTTTGAACTTCTTGATCCTGACATGTTTATCGAAGTACTTGACCATCCCCCGTTTAATCTCCTCCTGCCTGACAGCGGTCACGTCGCGAAGTTTTTCTACCATGTCCAGCAAGAGCCGCAACTCCCCTTCATTTCCTTCCCTCCATTCCTCGTCTCCTCTGCAAGCGGCTACGACTCGCGACGACTGAACCTCTAACTCCACGGGCAAGACCGCCTCGCACCCATGAGAAAGTTTGAAGGGGGTCTCTCTGGTGTCCGTGTTGGGGGTTGTCTACAGAGCCCACAACGCCGAGGGGAGTTGCTCTACCCAACTCCCCCTTAAGTTCTCTACCTTCTTCTTAAGCAGGTTCACGATGATATTATTTGCCGCCTCCATCTGGCCGTTGCTTCTTGGGTGGTGGACGGAGGCAAACCTGAGGTCAATCCCCAACTAGGTGCAGAAACTGATGAATTCTTCGCTGACAAACTGAGGCCCATTATCCGTGATAATGGCTTGATGCAACCCATGTCGGCAGATGATCTCCCCCCATACGAAATTTCTGATGACTTGGGAAGTCACCTTGGTCAACGCCTTGACCTCCAGCCACTTTGAGAAATAATCAATCTTGACTAGAAGGAACCTTCTCTGCCCGTTTGCCGGGGGAAAAGGCCCAACCAAATCCATTTCCCAGATGGCGAATGGCCATGACGTCGTGATGCTTCGAAGCCTTTGGCCGGACAAGAGTTGGAGGGGGGCATATAGCTGACACTTTTGGCACCTCCTTGCAAACTCCGCTGTATCTTTCCTTAGTGATGGCCAGAAGTACCCCTGCCTGACCACCCTTGCTTCCAAGGTTCTGCCTCTCGAGTGACTTCCATATTCGCCAGAGTGTATTTCCTCCAGGATCCGCGGGATCTCCTCTTCTGCCACGCATCGCGCCAGGAGCCCCGACAACATCTTCCGATGCAGCCCTCCTTCATGCATTAAGTAATGTGCTAATTTGTGCCTGAAACCTTTCACATCTTTGGTCCCTTCGGGAAGTTTACCAGTAGTTAGGAAAGCTACAAAGGGATCCACCCATGAGGGCCACCGATCCACTTCCATCAACCCTCCTTCCTCGATCGCCGGATGGAATAGCTCGGTCAAAGTTTCTCTACCCCGGGATCCAAATTTAGCTAACCGATCGGCTGCTGCTCTCTCCTCCCTAGGGACATGCTGGATTGAAAATGTCCGGAACCCGCAAACAATCACCCTTACCTTGGACAAGTATTTTAGGAGGGTAGACTCCCTAGCCTCGTACTCACCCCTGATCTGCGACGCCACCACCAACGAGTCCGTGAACACTTCCACGTTATGTACCCCGAGCTCTTTAGCCAATCGCAGCCCTGCTATGACAACCTCGTATTCTGCCTGATTGTTGGTGATGGGAAAGTGCAAGACTACTGCCTGTTCTATAGTGACCCCCTGAGGGCTTACTAGCACTACCCCTCCCATTAGAGAATGCTTTCTCGAGGCTCCGCCAACCAACATCTTCCAAGCATCCCGCGGCGGTGGCTTCTCACCTTCTACCTCGGCGACGTAGTTGGCCAAGAAATCGGCCACCACTTGCGCCTTGATGGATAGCCGCGACACAAAAGTGATATCGAACTCACTCAACTCGATGAACCACTTGGCCAACCGCCCCGAGTGCTCCACCCCTTCAAAAATTTTGCGCAGGGGGTGGTCTGTCACTACCTTGATCTAATGAGCCTGAAAGTATGGTCTAAGCTTCCTGGACGAGATGATCAGGAAGAAGGCTAACCTCTCCAGGATGGGGTAGCGGAGCTCCGTCTTCTTCACGATTCTGCGGACGTAGTAGATGGACAACTGTTTCTTCCCCTCTTCCCTGACCAACATGGAACTCACGGCTTCCGCCCCCACTCCGAGATACAAAAGCTAGGTCCTCCCCCTCCTTCGGGCTCTGAAGAAGCGGCGCTTGGGAGAGTTGACCCTTCAGTGCGTGGAAAGCCTCTTTGCATTCCTTTGTCCACTCGAACTTCTGGTTTCCCCGCAATACCTTGAAGAAAGATGAGCATTTCTCCCCGGCTCGAGAGAGAAACCTACCCAGCTCGGCGAGCTTGCCCGTCAAGCGCTGAACCTCTTTGGCGTTACGCGGCGACTCCAACTTCATGATAGCCTTCACCTTGTCCGGGTTAGACTCTACCCCCGCAGGGGTCAGAAGATGTCCAAGAAACTTGCCTCGGCTTGCCCCGAAGACACTTCTGGGGGTTTAGACTCATCTTGAACTTCCGCAGGGTGGCGAATGTTTCTTCCAGGTCGAGTAGATGTGAACCCACATCCCTACTCTTCACCATGAGATCATCAACATAAACTTCCAGATTTTTCCCTCTCTGATTTTGGAAAATCCGGTCCATCATATGCTGGTACGTGGCCCCCGCGTTCTTTAGCCCAAAGGACATCATTTTATAGCTGAAGCATCCCTCCCTTGTGATGAAGGAGACATCTTTGACGTCGGAGGGATGCATTCGAATCTGATGATAACCTGAAAAAGCATCCAAAAAACACATAATAGAAAAACTAACGGCTGAATCAACCAGCGCGCCGATTCGAGGCAGGGGGTAAGAATCCTTAGGGCATGATTTATTTAATAAAGAAAAGTCCACACATTCTCCACCTCCCATTCCCTTTCTTTACTATTACCACGTTGGAGACCCAGCCTGGGTACTGGATCTCCGAGACGAAACCTGCTTCGAAAAGCTTTTTGACCAACTCGCGGATGGGCTCCTCCAGCTTGGTGGCGATGGTCCTCATCTTCTGGCGGATGGGACGCGTCTTGGGGTCCAGATTCAGACGGTGGCACACCACGTCCGCATCGATGCCCGACATGTCCGCCGCCCTCCAAGCGAAGATGTCGATGTTCCTTTGGATGCACTCTCACATCCTCTCCTGATCTTTAGGGCTCAAGCCGCCGCTGATCCGTACCCTCTCCGCCTTTCCTGCCCTAGTGAAGACCTCCATCTTCACGACCTCCTCTGCCGGCTCTAACCTAGACTGCTCTCCACCGCTCCCGGCTCCTCCTCCTGCCTGAACTCTTCCTCCCCGCCTACTTCCTCAACCTCCATCGCCTCCAACAGGCTCTCCTGCGGCTCCACTTCTCCGCCTCCCTTGGCCTCCACCCCAGCTTCTTCTTCTCCCCGCTCTTTCTTCGCAGCCTTCTCTCCAGCCTCACCTAGGCTCACTTCCCCCTCCTCTGCTACCTCCTCCTGCGTCGCCATCTCCTTCTCCAACTCCCCCGCCTTTGCCATCCAGGATATGGTGTTGACGACAGTCACATAGCACTGCCTCGTCTCCTTCAGATCCCCCCTGATCCTGACCTGGACTTCTCCACTGCTAAACTTGAGACATTGATGGAATGAGGAGGGGATGCAACAGAAGACGTTGATGAGAGGGCGCCCAAAGATGGAGTTGTAGCTGCTCGGAGCGTCAACAATGACGAAACGACAGTTCCTTGACCCCCCCCCCCCCCCCCAGCGTCACATGCAGCCCCACCCCTCCCTCAACTTCCTTCCTCTCCCCCGAGAACCCCAACAACGGTCCATCCGAGGCCAAAATCCTCCGGGCCTCTACCTTCATCTTATCGAACACTTTCTTGAAGATTACGTTCACGAAGCTCCCATTGTCCACCAGAATCCTGGAGACTCTGAATTTCTCTACGGTCGTCTGGATCACCAAGGCGTCACAGAACGGGTCTTCATAGTCGGGCATATCCTTCGACGAGAAGGTGATTTTTTCCTTCGGAGGGGGGGGGGTCTGGGAGGTCGAGGCGACGCTCCTCCTGTACATGGTTTGGAAGCTCCCCTTACAGGTGACCTCAATCTCCACTCCCCCGGGATCACTCCGATCCCTCCTTGGGCTCCCACATCCGGCCGGTCCTCGCACTATCTTCTCCTCCTCCTTGCAGAACTTCCTCGATCCTCACGGGTGGCTGCTGCTGAACTTGCCCCTTGCTTCTCTCATCTCCAAAAACTCTGGGCAGGTTGCCGTCGCATGACCCTCCTCCTGATGAAAGTCGCAGAAAGGCAACGCCACCCTACCTTCTCTTCTCCTTCCTCCTCCCCTAGCTCCTCTTCTCTCTCCCCTTGCTCGGGCGATCGCCATCGCCTCCTGCTGCTGTGGGAGAGGGGCCCTCTGCCCTTGCCTCCAAGCCGGCGGATTAAACCTTCCCTGACTGCGGAAGTTCTCCCCTCCTTGGAATCCTCTCCCCTGCCTCGGGGGGGGGGGACCTTCTTGAGGCCTCCAGGCCAACCGGTTGTTCTGCTCCCTATGCCCCTAACCTTGGTGCTGCCCCTGGTGCCCCTGACCTCGGGGCTCTTCTCTCCTCCTCTCTCTGCTTCCCTGCTCATAGCTCCTTCACATCCTCCTCCGCCAATTTGGCCAGTTTCTTGGCGAACGCCGGGTTGGCCGCTTTAATCTCTATCTCTTTCGCCACCCTCTCCATCAGCTCTTCGAAAGAGAGGGGGGGGGGCACTCTTTTCAGCTCCATGCTGAAGAACCTAGATCTCAATCCCAGGGTAAACGCGAGCATCAACGTGTACCCCGGGACCTCCTGAACTAGAAAGATCTCCTCCTGGAATCGATCGACATAGTGTCCCAGCGTCTCCTCCGACTTCTGCTTGATGACGAACAAGCTCTCCGCCCCCTTCTTCCTCTTCTTCGACATGGAGAACCTCAGTAGGAACCCACGACGCAGATCTTCAAAGCAATGGATGGAACTTGCGGGAAGTTGATGAAACCAGTCTCTGACCTTCTCCTTCAAAGTGATGGCGAAGAACCTGCACTTGAAGGCGTCCGACATCTGCCTGATGGAGGCGGCATCCTCGAACTACTGAACATGTTGCATTGGGTCGTCTCTGCCCGTATAGTAAGACATATTTGGCTCTCTGAACTCGTCGGGGACCGGGGCAGAGACAATCAACTCACTGAAAGGGCTCCCACCCATAACCTGGCGAGATGACATATCCCGCGGCCTCGGCTTGCCAACCCTGTCAGCACTAGCCTGCCCGGGGAAAATTTCCCGCCCGACGATATCCCTCTCGGTACTCTCCGCCAGAATCTCCTTCCCGGGACGCTGTCCGGGAACGTTCTCGCCTAAAGGAGTCGCAACCACTGGAACCAAAGGCGTAGCCCAGTCGCTTCTCGCGGCGAAAACCAACTGGATGGTCTGAAAGACCTCCCTCCTGAAGTCTTCCAGCATCCCCATCGTCACCCCGCTCGCCGGTGGTGGAGAACCTCCCGAGTCTGCTCCTTCATCCTCGCCTCTAGCCATGAGACTTAGCCTGAGATTTTCTTGTATCAGCTACGGTTCACGCTCACCGCACCAGAAATGTTGGAACCTAAAATCGGCCCCAACGAGAGTTCGGACCCTTGGGTGTAGCTAACACCTACTTCTCCCAAACTCTGACCCTTGACCAGTTGCTGAGAACTAAGGAACTGACCCTGGGCTACAGCACGGAGGTCCCTCCACTAACCCGGAAGATCTCAGAGCGCTTCCCCTCCTTAGCCAAGTGCTGAGCTAAGGATACCTCAGAAAGCGCTACAAGACTTTTGAAAATGAGAAAGCTTGTCTTCTGAGGTACTCTGTGGGTCTTTTTATTGATTCCCAGTATCTGGTCTGCCAACAACATAACTCCACTGTTCTAGAAGGATATTTGCAGCCCAACTAGGTCTGCCAACAACGTAACTCCGCATTTTGAGGAGCTAGATGCAGACCTAAGGGCATCCAGGAAATTTTACCTCTGCACCATACTGGGCAGAAACCCTTCCGCCGATCCCCGTGGGCTTCCCGCTCATCCAGGCGGAAACCCTTCCGTATGCCCTGTCGAAAGGCCAATATCTGGCCGAGTGCGGGTTTGCCTATCCCACTCGCCCGCTCTTATAAGAGACATGACCAAGTTCAAAAGCGTTGAGAGCGTTGAGTGGAAAAGCTTCACTCAACGCCAGAGGCTAGAGAGCGTTGAGTGAAAAGGCTTCACTCAACGCCAAAGGTGGAAAAGTGTCGAGAGCGTTGAGTGGAAGGCTTCACTCAACGCCAGAGATGGAAAGGCGTCGAGAGCGTTGAGTGGAAATGCTTCACTCAACGCTAGAGGCGAAAAGGCGTCAAGAGCATTGAGTGGAAAAGCTTCACTCAACGCCAGAGGCGAAAAGGCGTCGAGAGCGTTGAGTGGAATGACTTCCCTCAACGCCAGAGGTGGAAAGACGTCAAGAGCATTGAGTGGAAATGCTTCACTCAACGCCAGAGGCGAAAAGGCGTCGAGAGCGTTGAGTGGAAAGACTTCACTCAACGCCAGAGGCGAAAAGCGTTGAGAGCGTTGAGTGGAAATGCTTCACTCAATGCCAGAGGCTAAATAGCGTTGAGTGAAGGAGCTTTTACTCGGCCCCTTCAACAAGGACTCTACCGACCCTGGGGGCTTCCCGCTTATCCAGGCGCAAGCCTTTTCGCCTGTCTTGGCGGGAGGCCTTTCGCCGCTTTACTCTCCTGACCTGACCAACCTGGGCCCAAGGTCCCACTCAGCGAATATGGGGTTGTACACTTCTGCAGTAATATAACATCGCGTATTTCTATGATACACTTATGTGTTTGATACACTTCTGTTGGGAAAAATCCTCATGATTTAACTTATCAAATTAGCTTGTAAGTGATTTTACATCCTAAATTTATTACTCATGTTGTATAGTGATGGTAATATGATCATAGATATCCTAGAAAGTCAGTTAAGTCAAAGACATGAGGTAGACACTGATTAGAAGAAGAAAATCAAGAAAAGTCAATATGCATCGATATGAAGTCGACGTAATGTCGACTGGAAGTCGACGTCACTTTGATTAGAAGTCAAAGCAATAACAAAAGTTAAGTCGACGCTACTCTAAAGCAGAAGACGACGCTTGCGTCGATATGGTATTGATGCAATGCCAAATATATATAATTCAGTCGACAGAGCTTCATTTTAAAGACAGATCTCAACGTTCCTTCTATTAGAAGTCGACGTAGCATCGAATAAATACCCAGAATGGAAATAACAGAAGATCTGTTCAGAATTATTTAGAAGAGAGAAACATGAAATTCTTTTGAATCTTTAGAGCTGTTAGAAGAAGAGCCTAAGAATAGAATTCTCCATCAATTTCAGAAGGCCTTATATGTAAGAATTTTGAAGAGAGTCGATATTGATTAAAGCAGATTTGGAAGAATATAATTCTATTCCTTTTGAAGATATTTTCTATGAACAAAAGAATTTGAATTTCCCCAAGGATTTGATATACCCAGAATTTAGAAAGCATAATAGATATATACACAATACAAAATATACAGAGCTAGTTAGACAGAAGTTGACAACACCTTTCTTCTCCTTCTTCCTTCTCTTCTCTGCTGCTGCTACAACATATTCTGAAAGGATAATCAGAAAAGACTTTGGATCCAAAAAGCATATAATCCTTGTAACATCTGCTAGCAAGGATTTATCAAATACTAGGGATCCAGCACACTTAGTGCATGTAGTTCTCAGAAATTTGCTGGGAGAGGACTCGTCTTATAAGACTTCTTCTTCTTCTAACTTCTTACTCTTTTTCTTGTACTTTGAGTAAAGAACTTTTATAATAACTATTCAAAGGATTCAATCACTAGTTTTGAGAGTCTCCTTGTCAAAAGTGTCATTCCTTGGTTCAAGATCTTCTTACCAAAAGATGTAGTTCTGGTTCAAGATCTCTTTATCAAAAGATCTAGTTGTTGGTTTTGAGAGTCTTCTTATCAAAAGACTCAGACACTGAAATAGTGTATTCCTATCAAGGTGATAGAAGAGTGGATGTACCCAGATTTTGGGGAACCACTACAGTTTTGATGTTTTCTGTGCTGTGCTTTTTCTGTGTTGTTTGTTGCGCTGTGTTTTAATTTTCTGCATTTACTTTCTGGCTATCTTTCTGTGGATGCAAAATATGTGATAAGTTAATTTCAGTAATTTGTTTAAAACAAATATTTTAAATCTCTATTCACCTCCCCTCTAGAGATTATCAAAGGATTTACTCAACTGTTCACACTTTCAATTGGTATCAGAGAGAGATTGATCAAATAAAGGTTAATACCTTGATCAAAAGATCTGAATAGTTAAAAGATACACATAGTATTATAAAAATATATTTGCAAAATGATATCAAATAACTTTAAACGATTTGAATCTACAAGAGTTCCAGTGTGTAACTTAGAGAAGTTTATACTCTGGAAGGTCAGAATAAAACTGTATATGAATTCTATTGATGAATGTATTTTTAGTTCTATTCTTACAGAACCACCATGGCCATACAAGAAGGATGCCAGTGGGAGCACTATAACATAACTTGTTCCCATGTCTGAGTGGACAGAACAAGAAAAGAGAGTGAAAGCCTGAGATGCCAAAGTAATGAACTTCCTAGTGTCTATCATGTCTGATGAAATCTTCTAGAAGGTAGCCGACTACCAATCTGCTAAAGAAATTTGGGAGTTCTTGTCCAGAATTTTTGATGGTATATCTGATGAAAGAAAGGATAAGAGGTCCCTTCTCATATCCCAATATGAGAACTTTCAGAAGAAGGCTGAGGAAACTATTGCTGAAATGTATGAGAGATTCAACACCATTGTGAATGAGCTTAAGAGACTGGATAAGGAGATCTCACTCATAGAGATCAGTGAAAAGTTTCTCACGTGCTTCCCAAGCAGATGAGACTCAAGGATCTGGGCCATCAGAGAGTCCATATGCCACAGGGAAATCACAACTGATGCCCTGTTAAACAAACTCAAGTCTTTTGAACTTCTTCTGAAGAGCATGACATAGTTTGAAGTGAAAACAAAATCTCTACCCTTAGAGATAAGTCCATTGCTTTGAAAGCAGCTGAAGAGATGTTCAATCTCCTGACCAGAATGTTCAAATGGTGGATCTAGACTGAGGATTCCAGAAGAAGGGACAAGATCTTTTGCAAGCCAAAGTTTGACAAGACTCCCAACAAGGAGGTCATCTGCTTTTCCTGTTGAAAGCCAGACTACATTGCTCCAGATTGTCCTGAAGAAAAAAAGACAACCAACTAGAAGGAACACAAGAAGCAGTCCTTCAGGAAGAATGACAAGACAAAAGAGAAATGTTTCTTTGTAGAGACCTGGAGTGACTCAGACTCAGAGTCAAGCTCCTCATCTAAGAGTAAAGATGAAGCTGCAATTGAAGAAGCCTGCCTGGTAGCTTTGGAAGCTTTCTTAGAAAATGAAGAAAATCAGGTATCATGCTTCGATGACATTGATATATTTTTTTTCAAATAATTTTAAAGAATGTTTCAAAGATTTTTGTAAAGATCAACTAGAAACTGAGAAACAAATTAAACAACTCAGAAGAGAATTAGAAGAGTTAAAAATGAAAGTCACTATTATATAAATTATGAACTTAAGAGTGAACTAGGAAGACTAGAAAACAAATGACTGAACTTGGTGAAGAAAATAAAACTTTAAAAAGAAGAGCTAGCAAAGGCTAAAGTCTTTGAGGACTCGCTGAATGACAGGAGTCAGAAGCTCAAGGACATAACTGATAATCTCACTTTGAGGTTCAATCACCTAGGATTGGGTGCTAAACCAACTAACTCAGAAAAATTATCGAGCACATCTGCTTGGAAAAATCCCATAGCATTTGTTAAACCAAAGGAAAACCAACCGTAATCGTAATGGATGATGACCCTGAAAAATTACTGTGTTTAACAGTATTAGCTCACCTAACAATAAGGGTATTTTAGGAAAGAAACCCATAGAACATAAAGCCTTAAAATATAAAAATTCTGTAAACTGGGAACATGCATCGATTTCATCTCGACGCAACTCTGCAGATGCGTCGAGTTCTACTCAACGCAGGCATGGATCTGCGTCAACCTCATATTGACGTAACCTCACATATGCGTTGATTCCATATCGACGCAACCAGAAAGTTGCGTCGAATTCTAGTCGAAGCAACTTCTCAGAAAATAATTTCAACATGTATAATACTACCGTATTTTCAGATTCTCAGTCATTTAAACATAAATGCAACAATTGTTTGAGATATGGACATAATGGTAGAAACTATTGGTTTAACATACCAACAGTCTTTCATCCAAAATGGTATCATGAAAGACCATCTTACACTTTCATCACACTCTACAATGGTAGAAGACGCAATGAGCCCAAGATAACCTGAGTCCCAACTAATGTTTAATTGCTTGTACATGTGAGGGACCATCCTTCGACAAATCAGTTGTAGTCTTTGAACAGTTACTGCTCCAGACATATGACTGGATATAAAGAACTGCTGAAACACTATAAGGTCAAGGATGAACCTAAGAAAGAAGATCCTTTAGTTACTGAGTTGAAGCAATTAACCTTGAAGGAAAATGGAGAGGGATCATCTAAAGAGCACTACTTTCAGCTGGACAGTGCTAAAACTAACTCTGATGATGAAGCCCCTATTGAAATAAATACTAGTTCAGCTTTAGTCCCAGTTTAGACCTAAGAGCAGGTTTTTGAACTTGAGAATGCAGGTGAAGATGATTTAAATGAGGAAGAAGCACATGAAGAGATCACTCCTACACTTGTTGAAGTTAGAATAGATCCTGAGAGAGCAATTCTCAGGGATCACCCCCAATCCCAAGTGATTCGAGATGTAAATGTTGGAGTGAAAATAAGGAACCAACTATCAACTGAGACTATGCTACAATGTTTGCTTTCTCAATATGAACCCAAGAAGTTTGAGGAAGCATACAATGATCTCCATTGGATTGGCTCAGTGCAGGAAGAACTAGCTCAGTTTGAAAGGAACAAAGTTTGGATCCTAGTGGAAATGCCTAAAAATGACCCAATTATTGGAATAAAGTGAGTATACAAAAATAAGTTGGATTCCAATGGAGTAATAGTCAGGAACAAGACCAGAATAGTTGCTCAAGACTATAGACAAAAGGAACAAATAGATTATAACCAAACTTTTGCACCAGTTGACAGACTGGAGACAATTAGGTTATTACTTGCCTATGCTGCACATAAAAAGATTAAAGTATATCAGATGGATGTTAAAAGTGCTTTCCTCAATGACATTCTTCAAGAAGAGGTCTATGTGGAACAACCTCCAGATTTTATCAATCTATCTTTCCCTTCTTATGTTTATTAAACAAATCATTATATGGTCTAAAACAAGTTCCAAGAACTTGGCATGAGACCTTATCCACTTTAATCCTAGGGCACTCATTCACAAGAGAGGAAATGTGAATAAAACATTATTCACTAGAGCACATAAATAACAATAACTAACTGTTTAAATCTATGCGGATGATATTATCTTTGGCTCAATAGACCCAAGACTTTGCAAAAGATTTGCTGACCTAATGCAGTCTGGGTTTGAAATGAGTAACATGAGAACGTTATCATTTTTCCTTGGCCTCCAAGTGAAACAAAGTGATGAAATAATTAAAAAGTTTGGGATGAAAAATCCCTCCACCATGAAAACCCATATGAATACTAATGCTGTAATTGATAGAGATGAATCAAGTCAGTCCATTGACCAAAAAACCTATAGAGCAATCATTGACTCTCTTCTCTACCTTATAGCTAGCAGGCTAGTCATAATGTTTGTCATATGTATATGTGCCAGATTCCAGGTAGACCCCAAAGAATCACACTTGAGTTCTGTAAAAAGAATTCTAAGATATTTTAAGGGTACACATGAACTTGGGCTGTGGTTTCCAACATAATTTGAATTTGAGTTATATGGATACTCAGATGCAGATTATGCAGGATGCAGAATGGATAAAAAAACACTTCAGGAACTTGTCAATTTCTGGGTACTAGATTGATTTCTTGGTTTATCAAAAAGCAAAGCTCAGCCTCTACTTCCACAGCTGAGGCTGAATATATAGCTGCTAGAAGTTGCTGTTCATAAATATTATGGATGCAGAATCAATTGCTTAATTATAATATGAATTTCACAAACTCCACAATTTTCTGTGATAGCTCAAATGCAATCTCAATTGCCTCCAATCCAGTGCTGCACAACATAATTAAGCATAGTGAAATCAGACACCACTTTCTCAGGGACAATATAGAGAAAGGGAAAATTTCTCTTGAATGCGTCTACTGAAAATTAAAGGGCTGACATTTTCACAAAGCCCATTGATGAAGTAAAACACAAGCACTTCATCAATACATTGAGTATGCTTGATGGTGCACAATAAACCATATTATAATAAGCACATGAATTTTTCATTATAATGCATTACTGGGAAAAATAACATAAGACTTTAAATTTTAAGTTTACATTCGACGTAACATCAAATACAAGTCGGCGGAATATCAACTTATATTGGACGCAACGTCCAGAGCTTATGATTATGAAGGGTTTAAATCCATTCGATGCAATGTCGATAAAAATCAACGCATGTGTCGACAATAAGTCTGATATAGTATTCTCAAAGGTACGGCAAATTCTAATCGACCTAACGTCGACTTAATAGACACGCAAAAAAAGTGCCCTAAATCTCGACGTATCATAGTTGTATACCAGACTTTTATTATAACTAAATAGATATTCAAAACTCTTCATCTTCCCAGCTCTCTATCTTTTTGCTCTCTCTCACATATTTGTCAAGTGTTTTTGCAAGTTTTTTAATAGGAACAATGACAAACTCCAGATTCAGTGTGGACTTGAAATCGTTTGCTGCTATGACCAATGCTTTCAAAGACATTCTGCAATTATTCACCACCTCAGGACTGAATAAATTGATAACAACAAGATGTTTACTATATGCAACAGAGCTCACCGACTTTCTGCAGACTATTACAATTGATGAAGAAGGATCAATGACTAGTTAGATTGCTGAGTCAGAAGTTCAGATAACTTCTGAAATGATACATGCAACCTTTGAGCCTCCCTCCGGAGAAGGTGAAGCAGAGCTCTCAGGCAGTGAAATAAAAGAGGTGCTAAAACTAATGAACTTCTCCAAGGATAAACCAATTCATTTGAAGAGGTAGGATTTTTTTGAAGAATATCATTTTCTAAGCGGATATTGTGGGTAAGGTGTTGATGTCCAAGATTTCTGTGCATGGAGGAATTCCTAAAGCATAACTACATCGGATGAGAGTGCTAGTTCTGGGTAAAAGATTGACTGGGGGAAATGCCTTCTGCACCTGATAAGTCATAAATATGGAATAAAAGAGAATGCATATATGACCTTTATGAGTCAGATTTTAAAGCATCACTATCCCAACTTCTGTAAATCAAAAAGAGTGAATATTCTTCCAGGGGGAAGATTGTCAATTGCTTTAATTTCAAAATGGACCAAGCAAATTGTCAAGACTGGATCCCAGAAAAAGTCAACCCCTCCATCTCCAGAAGCTGATCTGACTGCAACAGCTGATCTAGGCCAAAGTGCCCAACCTCCTGTTACCCATCTTTCTCAGTCAGATATACCATCATCCTCAACTCAACCAATATCAACAACTCTTCAAGAACTCCTACCAGACCCTTCCAGGCTCCCACAGCTACCTCCTGCTCTGAATTCATCTGTACAACAGGAGGACAACTTTATTAACTCCTCCAAGAAACATTTTGCTTACAATGGCAACTCCTCCTAACTTGAATCTGGATTTCATCATCTTCCAGACAATACAATCAACTACTACTTCACTCACAAATCTTATGACAGAACATGCCACAAGGTGTCATACATCCTTTGGGGCTATGCAAACTCAGATTTATGGGGTCACTATATCTATGAAGAGACTACAAGACAGGCTGACTTCATTATTGCTACCAAATTTTTCTTAACCTCCCTAGCTCATGAGGTTCAGAAGGGGGAGATGTCTGAGGAAGTCTAGCCCATGAAAGACCTACATAGAGAGGTTTCCATCTCCAATGATCCAAAGAAGACTGTTGAAAATGAAAAACTGAAGGGGATGGATACTGATGCACTAGTGGGCCAAAATCCTACAACATCAAGTCAGGGGCAGCCACCCAAACAGGGGGAGATAAAACAGAATGATCAAACCGATATACTCATGATTGCAAGAGAAGCTGTAAAGGATGCTGAACTAGTTCAGGGGGAGCCTCAGGAGAAGGCAAATGAGGAGCAATCACCACTAGTACCTAGAAGAAATGTCCAAATACAATTTACCAGAAAAAGGAAATTCTCTTCTGTAAAAGATGCAGTCTAATTTTTTTGGAAGGCATACTATTGAACATGTCTCAAACACTGAAGAACTACATGGTTTTAAATATTTACACTTCTCTTCTGTGATTATATATTATAATCTTCATTCTGATGGAAACTTTCAGTTGCCAACTCATGCTTTTGTCTGTTGTTTTTTCTATTCATCAAGGCTGAAAATCATTTATTTGTCTTTCTTGTTTTATTCTGTAAAATCACTTTAAAAAACTCTGTAAGTTTTGTTAAGATAAATATGAGGAGATTGCTGAGAAAAGTCCTTATGATTTAACTTAACAAATTAGCTTATAAGTGATTTTACATCATATGTTTATTACCCTTGTTGTATAGTAAGGGTAATATGATCATAAATATCCTAGAAAGTCAGTTGAGTTGAAGGCATGAGGTAGGCACACTGATTAGAAGAAGAAATAAAAAAGTCAATATGCGTCGATATGAAGTCGACGCAGCGCCGACTAGAAGTCGACGTCACTTCGACTAGAAGTAAGAGCAACAACATAAGTTAAGTCGATGCTACTTTAAGGTAGAAGACGATGCATGCATCAATATGATATCGACACAACGTCGAATATATATACTTCAGTCGACAGAACTTCATTTTTAGAGATAGATCTCGACGTTCCTTCAACTCAACGTAACGTCAAATAAATACCCAAAATGAGAATAATAGAAGATCAATTCAGAATTATTTAGAAGAGATAAACATGAAATTCTTTTGAATCTTTAGAGCTGTTGGAAGAAGTGCCAAAGAAAAGAATTCTCCGTCAATTTCAGAAGACCTTATGTGGAAGAATTTTAAAGAGAAAGTCGGTATTGATTAAATCAGATTTGAAAGAATATAATTCTATTCCTTCTGAAGATATTTTCTATGAAAAGAAGAATTCAAATTTGCCCATGGGTTTGATATTTCTAGAATTTAGATGGCATAATATATATATACATAATACAAAATATACAGAGCTAGTTAAATCGAAGTCGACAACGACTTTCTTCTCCTTCTTCTTTCTCTTCTCTGCTGCTGCAACATATTCTGAAGGGATAATTAGAAAAGTTTTTGGATCCAAAAGGCATATAATCTTCGCAACTTCTGCTAGCAAGGATTTATCAAATACCGAAGATCCAATACACTTAGTGCCTACAGGCTACAGTTCTCAGAAATTTGCTGTGAGAGGACTCATCTTAGAAGACTTCTTCTTCTCACTTCTCACTCTTCTTCTTGTACTTTGAGTAAAGAATTTTTAGAATTCATCTTCGAAAGATTCAGTCACTGGTTTTGAGAGTTTCCTTGTCAAAAGACTCAGTTCTTGGTTCAAGATCTCCTTATCAAAAGATCTAGTCTTGGTTCAAGATCTCCTTATCAAAAGATATAGTTGTTAGTTCTGTGTGTCTCTTTATCAAAAGACTCAGACACTGGAATATTGTATTCCTACCAAGGTGGTAGAAGAGTGGATGTACCCAGATTTTGAGGAACCACTATAGTTTTGGTGTCTTCTGTGCTGTGTTTTTTCTGTGTTGTTTGCTGTGCTGTGTTTTAGTTTCCTGAATTTACTTTATGACTATCTTTCTGTGGATGTGAAATCTGTGATAGGTTAATTTCAGTAGCTTGTTTAAAACAAATATTTTAAATGTCTATTCAAACCCTCTCTAGAGAATTTTGAGAGGATTTACTCAACTGTTCATACTTTCAACATGCACGTTCACTGACTATATTGAAAAAGCTTCTTAGATAGAGCTTACAAAGGCATTGAGTGTTTGGGACCTTGCTTCTAATTATAAAAATCCTTGCTGGTTCGCTGCTTCTCTATTCTTGGAATCTGTAAAATGCACGTACTGCTTAGGCTTAAAATCATAAAAAAGTAATCATCACAATGACATTTTGAATAACCAATCACACCTTACCCTCTAAGGTCTTAAGGAAAAGTCAACGCTAGATCAGTTTATTTTGCGGAGTGAAATAGAGGACTCAAACCATCTAGGGTGGTTGATAGGATCACCACCTCTTTGGAAATATAGAGATTTGGCTCTCTGCATGTATGAGCTCTTCCAAAATATCTGTGTTGAAGTGAGAATATTATACTTCTTCGAATGCTACCGCATGTATCCAATTTTTCTATATCCATTGTCTACTCAGAGTTTCCTTGCCATATATTGCCTTTTGGATTCGTTGAGCTTACATCTATGCTTGTTGATACTCCAACATTTGTCTACTCCTTTGGTTAAGGAGTGTTGCAAGATTTATGACTATAAAATTAGTTTCCTTTATTGTTAGGTATTGTATTTGAATGTATTTGATGTAGGACATGCGTCGCACCTGCCTGCCATCCTGGAGTCCCATCAGGAGGCCCACCTTGGCGTCTCACCAAGACGGCTTTCATCATATCCGCGGATCATACACCCCAATCAGCTCTCCGCCATCGAGTCATCACCATGTGACAGGTTGTTAAGGTCCGAGATCGAACACCCGACCTGCTAGATAAGAGTCTTTCAGCAGAGCTCTCATCACCATGCGGATCATTTGGTGATCCAAGCACTGCTGAAAGACTCTTATTTAGGAGGTCGGGTGTTGGATCCTGAGTCTCAACAACCCGTCGCATGGTGATGACTCCATGACGGAGAGCTGGTTGGGGTGTTGCATTTTTATGATGCAGGACAGACGTCGCACCTGCCTACCACCCTGGAGTTCTGCCAGGAGGCCTATCTTGGCGTCTCACCAAGGCGGCTTTCATCAGGTCTGCGGACCGTACACCCCAACCTGCTCTCCTCCATGGAGTGTTCACCATGCGGTAGGTTGTTGAGACCCGAGATCGAACACCCGACCTCCTAGATAAGAGCCTTTTAGCAGAGCTCTCATCACCAATTGAGCCGCGGATCTGTTGGTGATGAGAGCTCTACATTAGTGTTGTTATGGGTGTTTCATTATACATTTATGGCCAAATCACGTGAGTCCATCTTAAACTATCTTCAATAGATGCTACTCCAATTTTTTATCCAATATAATTATTTCTTAAACTATCCTTGTAGTTTTGGTCAAGTCATCTTAAGATTCTCATTTTGGTGACATTTACATTATCTATCAGTGACCTAACACTCGATGCAACATAGATGGTGTGCTAATACTTTCTAAAAGTTTATCTTTAAATGTTCGTGTTCATCATCTCATAATGCTCCCAACACATTTCTCTATTTTTACCAACCAACCTTAGTTCTGAAAGTTAATTTCTTATTTGGATTTTTTAAATTATTCTTAATAGATCCAAATAATTAAGGGTTCGTTTGATTGAGCAGTGCGGGAGGAGCCTGTGGGTCCAAACGGAGGCGTCGAACCGGAGGGGGGAGGCGGGGCTGGAAAAGCTCAGGTTTGGTGGCTTTTCCTCTGTCCGGCGGGTGCAAACGGAGCAAACGCCGCCAGCGCCCGTTTGTTTACCCACCGTCCGATGACGTTTGCTCCAAACGGAGGCGGCGAAACACCAAACCAAACGAAGCCTAAATCAATCACACCTAGTATCACGCCATACAAAAACAACAACAACACTCAAGCTTTTATCCCACTATAGTGGGGTCGGCTATATGGATCCTTTGTCGCCATTGTGCCATATCTTTTGTCATAATCTCACTAATGCCTAAGTACATCATATATTTCCGTTTAGTTTCATTCCAAGTCTTTATTGGTCTACCTCTCCCTCATTTTATATGCCTAGTGACTAGACTCTCACAACGCCTAATAGGTGCCTCTAATGGTCTCCTTTGTACGTGTCCAAACCATCTTAGTCGAGCATCTCTCATCTTCTCTGCAATGGGTGCTACTCCTGGCTTAAACCTGATACATTCATTCCTAATTTTATTCAGTCTCGTGTGTCCACACATCCACCTAAGCATTCTCATCTCCGCAACTCCCATTTTTTGCTCATGTACATAATTCACTACCCAACACTCAGAATCATAGAGCATCGCTAGTCTAATTGCAGTACGGTAAAACTTTCCCTTGAGTTTTAATGATACTTTAGGATCACATAAGATCCCTGACATGCCTCCCCACTTCAACCAACCCGCTTGGATTCTGTGTCACATCTTTATCAATACCTCAGTCTTTTTGAATTATCGATCCAATATACTTAAAACATTCACTACGAGAAATATCTTGATCACCCAACTTAATAACGACGCCATCGGTACTTCTTGTACTGCTAAATTTAAGCTCCATATACTCCGTCTTTGCCCTGCTCAACCTAAAACCCTTCTTTTCTAAAGTGTCTCGCCAAGATTCAAGTTTTGTGTTTATACCCTCGTGCGTCTCATCAACCAAAACTATATCATCCGCAAACAATAAACACTAAGGTATTGCTTGTTGGATATGTCCGGTAAGCTCATCTAAGACAAGGGTAAAAAGATAAGGGCTTAAAGCTGAACCTTGATGTAAGCCAACAATGATAAGGAATTTCTGTGTTAATCCTCCAGATGTTTTCACCCTTGTCACTGAATTTGTATACATATCTTTGATTATGTTAATATATGATACATTTACACATTTCTTTTCCAAGACTCTCCATAAGATCTCTCTTGGAACTCTATCATAAGCCTTCTAAGATCAATAAACAGCATATGCAAATCTTGTTTTCTTTCTCGGTAGTTGTCAATGAGTCTCCTCAAGAGATGTATAACTTTCATGATCGACTGCCCTGATTTGAATCCAAATTGATTCTCCGAGATGTTAGTCTCCCGTCTTACTTTTCTTTCTATTTCTCATTCCCATAATTTCATGGTATGACTCATCAATTTAATTCATCTGTAATTAACACAATTTTGTATATCTCTTTTATTCTTATGCAAAGGTATCAAGATACTTTCTCTTCATTGGTCTGGTATTTGCTTTGACTTCAGTTTTTTATTGAAAAAACATGTAAGCCATAAAATTACTTCATTCCCTAGACATTTCCATACTTCAATGAGTATATCGTCTGACCCTTCCGCCTTTCCATTTTTCATCTTTTTTAGAGCATCATTTACCTACGATACTTGAATTTTACGATAAAACGTTCTATTCCTATACTCCTCTGATTTACTTAACTCTTCCAAGTTCAATTCATTGTTTTTTGTTTCATTATAGAGTTGATAAAAGTATCTTTTTCATTGCTCTTTAATATCGTCATCATCCGTCAAAACTGTATCTGTCTCATATTTTATGCATTTTACTTGATTTAAATCTCTTGTCTTCATTTCTCTAGCTCGAACAATTTTATATTGGTCACACTCTCCATCTTTGGTATCTAGTCGTTTATAAAATTCTTCATAAGATTGACTTCTTGCTTTACTTACTGCATGTTTAGCTTCTTTTTTGCGACTTTATAACTGACTAAGTTTTCGTCATTCCTACAAGCATAGAGTGATTTATACTAGGAAGCACCGGTATGCGTACGGTTCCGGATACGATACATACCTGGTACGGCGGTATGACAATATTTTAAAAACAAGGATATGGTTACGTCATGATACGTTATAACAAATATACTATATATTTATATATCACAAGTACAATAAAGAGTTCTCAAAACATTGAAACATTAAACATAAATCATAACTTGAAGTACAAGTTCACAAATCAATGCAACATAACATGAAGTTTTCAAACATTAAGCATTCGTAAATATTACAAAATTTAACATCTTATATGTTTAACCAAAAGAGATAAAATTAAAGTTAAGTTACTTATCAGTTTTTTTTTCTTCTTCATTGTTGGAGATCAACATCTTCAATCTCTGGTTAGTCTAAAGACAAGTTAGCCGCTTTGTTAATAACTTGCGTTGAATCAACACGTTCAATACACTTACTTGTAACACAAAGGTACCGATACCAGAAACATACTCAGTACAGATACAAAACTTAATTGGACGTACCAACGCTTCTTAGCATAGAGCCAACATTTGTTTCCTCTAGAAAAACAGACTTCCATCACAGTATGCAGAATGATGTGCTAAGTCCAAGTGTGTCCACATAGGTGTATCCATCGAGTATCGGGTACGTACCGGTACCGGATACGTATCTGGTACGGGTACGTTGCCTTCGGGGAAGTGTTCGTGCTTCATAGGATTTATACCTAGTATCACGTCATCTTCTAATAAAATTGATCGGTGATATTACACCCACAAAGTTGCAATTAAGTTCACCTTGCACATAATATTTTACTGGATGATTTGTTTCGTCTTCAAGCAATAAGCAACTGTCTTAATTTTGCATTTTTATATATTCTGTGTCAGTGTGGGTGCATGTGTTAATTTTGCATTCCAATTTATTGTTTGTGTCATCCTCATTAATCTTTGAATAACTGCGCTTTATCTAGCTATACCAAATGATGTGGTTCCTATCTTTATAGTTTTCTATTATGATAAAATGTAACGATGGCTATATTTGCAGAGCTAAAAAAATGTTTTATAATGTACTCCTAGTCTCCCATTCCTTCTCTGCATTTACATTAATTCATTCACTAAAGTGTGTAATAATCATCTTCTCAACTAGTTTTTCTTTTCATTCTTGGACTAAGAACTCTGTTTATATGGCCGTAATTTTATTTCTCTCTCTTGTTTTGTATGTGATACATAACTGTATAATTCAGGTACTGGCTTTATGCAGCTGTTAAACTCAAGGGTTTGCTTGTCACTAATGATGAAATGAGAGATCACATATTCGAACTCCTAGGAAGATCCTTTTTTCCTAAGTGGAAGGAAAGGCATCAGGTAAGCAATAAGTATCTTTTAAGATTTTATATACATTTGTATAAACAAGTGTCTGTAAATTCTTGTTGCTATCATTTAATTCCATGCATGTTATTTGTTCCATAGCCATTCTATAACGTTTGCATATCAAGGTTGTGGATGTCGGATATCGGGGACACGTCGGTTTAGGTTTTTCATGTCGGTTTTAATATGTCGGGGGATATATCGGGGATATTTCATATATCGGGGATATTTCATATATCGGGTTTTAATATTTAATTATTTATATGTGTAATTATTTATAAATTTATCCTTTTTAAATTTATATATATATATATATATATATATATATATATATATATTAATGTAGTAATAATTTGATATTTATTGAATTTCTAAATTTATCACTAATATAAACATTTTGTGTTACACAAATAATAACGGTATAACACGTAAAAAAAAAGAGGAAACAGAATGTCGTGAAATTATCGATGATAATGGAAGATAAGGAACCTTTAGTCTATAATTCAAAGACCAGACATAATTGAAGTCGATGACAGACTTGAGCAAGGAAGTCAGAAGAAGGGAAAAAACAACCTAAATAACGAAACAATTTTGGTATATTATCTATTGGACCATAGACATTAATTAAAATAAATTGAAAAAAAAATCAGTTAAAAAATGTCGGGATATATCAGCTGATATATCGGCGAATATATCGGTCAATAACAGACATATCGGAGGATATATTACAAAAGGATATTTTGAAAAAAAAAACGGAAATGTGTCGTTTTGTCCATGAAACCTTTATGTCGGGCGACATGTCGGCCATGTAGGAGGATATCCACAACAATGTTGCATATATAAAACCAAAACACTTGCACATGAACTGGAAATTATGGATGGCTAATGTTTAACTTGGTAATTTATCATTTGGTATTGGAGCTTTAAGTTATGGTTGAGAGACACTTTGATGTCTTCTTCCTCTGTCCACAAACTATGAGACTTATCTCCATTGATTCTTGTTCTTATGATGGCGACGCCGAGAAACATGCAATGGAGCACGTTCAAATTCGTGTTCTCCAATGGGGCGGTTGAGGCAAGGAAATAAATTGCTCAACTAATGGCTTCTCGATAATAAAATCAAGTCAAAGGAGACGAGAATCAATGGCTCCATATAGTAATTCTGAGGAAGAAGAGGATGAGTCTTTCTAGGAGATCGACTATGGACAGTCGCCTTGAGCATGCTCATCAGGACTCATTTATGTTTGTTTCTCACTACAAACAGTTATTGAATTACCGTTTGGACAACTGGAATTCATTTATGCGATTAACTTGTGTTAACCGAGAGGAAAATAAACTTACTATTATGATAGAAGGGGTTCCCCTCTTATATATAAGGGAAATACAATGTAGGAAATAAACGCGACAAATAACAAGTAAATCTAACACTCCCTCTCAAGTTGGGCGAGTGATATTTTGCATGCCCAACTTGCACATAATCTTTTCGAACACATTCTGACTTAAACCCTTGGTGAGCGCATCTACAAGCTGTTGATCCGAAGGGACAAATGGTGTGCTCATAACTCCTCTTTCTATATTCTCTTTGATGAAGTGGTGATCAACCTCAACATGCTTTGTGCGATCATGTTGGACGGGATTGTGAGATATGTTAATGGCGGCTTTGCTATCGCAGTAGAGTCTTATAAGATCTTCACTTTCCATGCCAAGATCATTCAACAAGGATTTAATCCACAGTCCTTCGCAGATCCCGTGAGCCATAACTCTAAATTTTGCCTCTGCACTTGACCTAACAACCACATGTTTTTTACTCCACGTTATCAAGTTACTGCCAACTAAAGAGCAATAACCGGAGGTGGACCTCCTATCATCAACTGAATCGGCCCAATCAGCATCAGTGTAGACTTCAACAGTCAATTCTTTGCCCGGGGAGAACAAGATACCCCTTCCAGGAGTGGACTTGAGATACCGAAGAATTCGATCGACAGCTTCAACATGACGAGCTCTGGGTGCATGCATAAACCGACTGATAACCCCCACCGTATATGAAATATCCGGACGAGTGTGAGATAGGTAGATTAGGCGGCCAGCTAGTCTCTGAAATCCAACAATATCATCAACCACTTCCCCGTCATCTCTACCAAATCTGTGATTGACTTCAATTGGGATGTCTGCAGGCCTACACCCACTCAATCCACATGACTGGAGCAGGTCAAGAATATATTTTCTCTGAGATATGAAAATACTATGCTTCGATCGAGCGACCTTAATTCATAGGAAATATTTGAGACTTCCTAGGTCTTTCATCTCAAACTCTTTTGCCAATCTTGATTTCAGAGACTGGATTTCTTCGATATCATCACCCGTGATAATGATATCATCCACATGAACAATGAGGGCCGTAAGCCTCCCATTTTTCTGCCTTATAAATAAAGTGTGATCAGTATTGCTCTGGGAGTAACCGAATGCAATCATAGTCCTATGAAATCTCCCAAACTAGGCCCGAGGAGACTGTTTTAGACCATATATGACTTTCTTCAACCTGCATACCTTTCCCCCAGATCCTGCCAGAGTAAGAGCAGACAGTAACAACATGTGAACCTCTTCTTTCAGGTCCCCATGGAGGAATGCATTTTTCACATCCAGCTGAGCCAGAGGCCACCCTTTGCAGGCAGCACATGAAAGTAAAATTCTTATAGCATTCATCTTTGTCACATGGACAAATGTTTCTTGGTAGTTAATTCCCATGGTCTGGGTGTAGACCCTAGCAACCAACCGGGCCTTGTACCACTCAACAACACCTTTCGAGTTCCGCTTGACGGAGAACACCCATTTACATCCAATTACAGACTTACCCGATAGCAAGGGGACTAAATCCAAGTGCAATTCTTTTCCAGGGCGAGCATCTCCTCACGCATAGCATCCTGCCACTTTAGATGAGCAATAACATCCTGCCAAGTTGAGGGGATAGAAACAGAGGAAAGTGATGCAATAAAGAGTTTATGTGAGGGAGATAATGAGTTGTAGGACACATAGTGGGACATTGGATGTTGGAGCGGGTAGCCTGGAGGATGCCGATGTATCTAGACCCCTTTTTCGCCGAGTATACACCTAGAAGGCTGGAAAGGAGGAGCAGCCGCAGAAGGAAGCACATGAGTGGTGACAGGAGGGGAAGTAAGAGCGGAGGGAATAACCACAGTTGGAGGAATAGGAAGAGGAAGAGAATTCACTTCCAATGGATGAGACTCCCCCTAAAGTGAGGACTCTCCCTGAAGTGAAGGCTCGTAGGAGTCAAACTCACGAAAAATGACATCCATAGTAACGAAGATTTTTCAGTTAGCTGGATGAAAGCACTTGTTTCCTTTCTGTGTAGGGGAATACCCAATAAAGACACACTGGAGGGAACGAGGATCAAGTTTGGACGAAGGGTGTACATGGACAAAACATACACATCCAAAGATCTGAGGAAGAAGGGTTGAGGGAGAGACAGAGGGCTTGAAGTGGAGATTTGTTGCTAAGAACGCAAGTCGGTAAGCGATTAATGAGGTATGCCGCAGTGAGAACCACATCACCCCAAAAATACTTAGGAAGGTGCATCTTTAGGAGGAGACAGCGAGCTACCTCTAAAAGGTGGCGATTTTTACGCTCGGCAACCCCATTTTGAGCTGGGGTATAGACACGAGGTCTGATGGATAATGCCCTGATCTTTAAGACAGAGATTTGAACAATCTTATCTAATAGTGTATTGTAATTTTAAGAATAAACAATATAATATATTGATATTGTAATGCTAACAATACAATAAATTGGTATTGCAATGCTAACAATGCATTATATTGTATTGTAAATGCTAGAAATGCCAATACAATATATTGTAATTTTTTTCAAGAGTTTCAAACAGATAATATAATATAGCATTTCAAAAGTTTAAAAATCCAATATTCAAAGTTACAAACAGACAATATAATATAGCATTTCAAAAGTTCAACTCCTCATCTCCGTCACTTTGGTTTTCATTATCAATTGTTTCTTCATTCACGATAACAGACACCAAAGCCAAATTCTATAAGTCTCGATTTTGTTTGAGGAAAACCAATGCTTTCAAAGTGCGTGGTAGTAGCCTTCGACGTGTAACACCCCAACCTAGTTCAACAACCAATCAGCCATCCGGCCGGGTCCAGCGATAAAAAGTAAACTAAGAAATAGTATTAAAACTAATACATAACAGACATAAATGAAAAGAACTAAAATGTAAGCTTACTGCGGAAGTTGAATATGAAATTAAGGGTAAAAGTATACCTCAACAAGTTGAATTCACAGAGCCACTAGATAGAAAAAGAACCAAACCACTGAATATTTGAAATATTACACAAAGTCTGGTACATATACAAATTCTTAAACATTAATATTACATGTATCCAAAACAAAACAGTATGCTACTAGAAGTAAAACAACAACTGAAAGGAAACAAACTATATGAGCGACTCTACAAACACGCTTATCCTAGGCGCAGTTTCCCACCTGGGTCTCCTGTAACAACATGCCCAAACATGAGTCAGTCCAAAAGAAGAGTAATAAAAACTATTACTCCTAATGACACTAAAATTGTTTTAAAAGAAATGTATGCAAGCTTTGAAAATACTTTTGTGCTATAGAAAAACTGTATGCTAGTGTACTGTGCATGTTTTTCTAAAAATAAAATTAGCAAAATAAATGACTAGGAGCGTGGCCACCCACACCTATTGCGCGAGCGTAGCAATCTTCTGCTGCAGGAGGTAGCAGAGGTTGTGGTGGTCGGTGCGGATCACGAACCGCCCAGGAGATAGGGGCACCAGTGCTGAACTGCGAGGACGAGGCCCATGAGCTCGTTCTCGTAGGCAGAATGGCTGCAGATAGTGTCAGAGAAGGCACGACTAAAAGAGGCCACAGGGCGGCCGACCTGCATAAGTACAGCTCCCACACCGACATCCGATGCGTCACACTCCACCAGGAAGAGTTGGGAGAAATCTGGCATGGCTAACACCGGGGCACGGACCAAGGCCTGTTGAAAAGCGACAAAAGCGGCGGAGGCCGCCGCCGACCACTCGAAGGGCTCTCAACAGACTTCTTCAGGAACCGAGTGAGGGGTCGGGCCATCGAGCCATAACCCGCAGACATCGCAGAGCAATGATGGCGTTGGCCACTGAAGGACCACCTCGATCTTGTCACTGTCCCATTGCAACCCCCGCAACGGAAATGGTGTGTCCCAGGTAGCACACCTCTGGAACCCCAAAAGAGCACTTTGTTTGGTGGAGCTTAAAGTGGTGGTGCCATAGGGTGTCCAACGTCTGGCGGACGTGCTGAAGATGCTCATGCCAAGAAGATTTGTAGGCCAAAATGTCATCAAAAAACAAAAACGTGTTGTCGAAGTATCGGGCGAAAATGTCGTTCATCGTGGCCTAAAAGGTGGTTGGTGTGTTGATCAGGCCGAATGACATAACCATGAACTCATAGTGGCCGTCATGCGTTCTGAAGGCCATCTTGGCGACGTCGGCCGGTCGGACGCGAGTCTGATGGTAGCCAGCACGGAGGTCCAGGTTGGTGAAGACGGTTGCATCGTGGAGCTCATCTAAAAGCTCCTGAATCACCGGGATCGGGTACTTGCTGGGACAATGATTTTGTTGAGCTCCCGATAGTCCACGCAGAAGTGCCAGCTGTCGTCCTTCTTCCTGATCAGGAAGACCGAGCTGGAGAAAGGGCTTGCACTGGGGCGGATGATGCCCCATCAGCATGTCATGAACGAGCTTCTCGATCTCGTCCTTCTGCACGTTCCCATAGCGGTATTGCCGGACTGAGACTGCCGAGATGCCGAGTTGAAGAGGAATGACATGATTGTGTGGCCGAGCCGACGACAAACTGGAGGGTGCAGTAAATAGGTCCGCAAACTCGGATAGGAGAACCTGAAGTGCCGGTGGTGGTGATGGGGCCGACGGCGCGGTGCTCGAGGTAGACCAGAGCCATGCCAAAAAATCGACGCTCGAAGTCCTCTGAATCGTGTGGAAGGAGACGGGAGCGAAGTAGGGCGGCATCCCCACAAGGCAGCACTCCCGACCACTCTGCAGGAATCGCATCGTCATAGTCCTCCAGTTGACTCGCACATCGCCCAGCGTGCAGAGCCACACCACTCCCAGGATGGCCTCAATCCCGCCAATGCCAAAGACGTAGAAGTCCGTCGTCACCGAGTAAGGGCCCACTGAGAGTGAGACGGATGGGCAACGGCTCTGGATCGAACGACGACGACAATCGCCCAAACTTGAAGTCCGGTGAACGCTCCATTGGAAGACAGAGCTGTTGGGCCAGTTGAACGGAGAGGAAATTATGACTCGCCCCGCTGTCCACCATGATGACAATGTGGCGATCGCCAAGCTTGCCCACCAACTTCATAGTTTGGGGCCCTAAAATTCCTCCCACAGAGTAACATGGAAGCGCCAAACTGTGGAGGCCAACGTCGACGGCGACCTCGGTGTTCTCCTCGGTGATCTCGAGGTCCTCGAAATCTGCCAAAGTGATCTCCGGTTCGAAGTCGCCGATGATGGCCCGAAACTCCTTGACCGTGCCGACATGTGTAGGGGAATATGGCTGACGACAGCGGAAGCAAAGCCCTTTGCGACAAAGATCATCAATCTCACTGTTCGAGATTCGCTGAGGAGGGGCTGGACGGCCTGACCGAGTGGCTGGAGGGGCCCGAGGGCCTTGGGGCTCTGGAGTAGTGGTCCGCCACGGTCGGCCCCTTGGTGAAGGTCCACCTGGAGCTGGCGGGGTCGAGGAGACAAATCCGCCTCCACGAGGCGGGCCATGTCACGGGCCTCAGAAACTGTCCGGGGGTGATGAGTGCGGAGCCGGGATTGGATGTTGGGCAAAATACCCTGCATGAAGAAGCCAAGATAATGATCCGGAGGCAGGCCCGGAACATGGGTGACGAGGGCCATAAACTCGTCAATATCTACTGCACCGGTTTGGCGTACGCCACACAACCATTCGATGGCGGATCCTGAGTAGCGGCTGTCATAACGGCGGATCATATCCTGTTTGACCTCCGGCTAAGAGGTAGCCGGGTTGGTCTGTCGAATCCATCGGGCCCAATGAAGGGCGGAGCCGTTGAGTCCTACGACGGTGGTCGAGACCTTGTCCTGCTCGAGAGTGTGGTGGAGGTCGAAGTACTGCTCTGCCTTGGCGATCCACCCAATTGGGTCTACACCGGCGAAAGTGGGAAGGTCCAGGACGTGGGTTGGGCGGCCTGGAGGCAGCGGGGCCGCGGAGTCTCTGTTGTGCGGGAAAGGTGCCGCTCTGAGGATGGACGTGCCGGTGGAAGGGCCTGCGGATCCATTGGCGAAAGAGGCGGCATGGGGGTTGGAGGGCGTCAAACTTGGTGTGCAGCGAGAGCAGGGAGGCATGCATGGAGGCCACAAGGGACTCCCGTGCGTCGATACGGCGGAGGACGGACTCGTTCGAGTCCGCCACTAGGGCTTCGGCGGTGGAGCGGGTGGCTGGGGCCATGGCAGAGGCACGAATCCGACTTAGTGTAGCAGGGGCGGCATGACACGGAGGGCGCGGCGCGGGGGTGAGGTAAGAACTGGCACCGGCGGTGCGGGATCGGAAGGCGCGGGCGGCACAGGCTGCGGAAATCGCGACGCAGGAGTCGCGGATGGCGTGGGCGGAACCGCTGCCCGGGCGGAATCGCTGCGCGGGGTGTGCGACTCAGGCGGTGGCCAACGTGGTTTGCGGCAGGGAGCGTAGGATCACCGACCTCCTGTGGCGGGCGGGATCCGGCAGGTCGGACCAGTTGGTGCGAATATGGGGGAGGAGCGGCGGAAACGTGCGGGTCGGAATGAGAACTATGAGAGAGAGGAGAAAGAGAGAAAGAGAGAGAGAGAGTTAGGGTTAAGAGAAAAGAGGGAAAAACTCAAATTCATCCAACATGCGTTTCACACAACAGACGCTGCCCCTTATATGCATCCGGGGCGCGAAAACATAAAAGCAAAAACATAGTTACGGCCCAAACAATTTGCCAATATAATTGTTGAAAAATAAAACATAATTGCTGAAATTAAATGACGCGGTAATGGCTAAGGCGTGATCTCTTTCGTGGGCTCAGTCCGGCCGTCCGATGTCCGCACCCGACGCGTGTAAACCCGCTACGGTGGCTCGGCGTCATGTAGTTCCATAACACCTCTCTATAAATAGAGACATTGTGTAATATAGACATATATACTGAGAACAATAAAATATTTACTGATGTTATTTTGTATTTAACATGGTATTAAAGCCACACATTCATACAGATCGGTTTTAGCGATTGAGCCCGCCCTCTCGCATCTCCTTGTACGGTCTCACTCTCGTTCCGCACACGCCCGCCTGTTTGTGCCTTTCGTGCTCTATCCGCATCGTGTGTGTGATACGTAAAATTTAAGAGCATTATTTTCTCCCAATTCTACGAACTATTGACAAGATGATCTATCGTTCATAATATAAGATATTTTTTAAAAAAAATCAAATGTCGTATTCCACGGGCCGTTGAGTATTTATACTCATGTAAATTATTATTATTTTATCAGAAAGATAAAATTAGTTTTGTAAATGAAATAATAAAGGAAAAGAGCATTTGATCTAAAATCAATCTTAAGACAAAATAATTAGTAACAAACCTCATAAGCGATTGATGAAACAATTCGACTGCGAAGGTTCTTAAATTAATAATAACATATCTCTCGAGGAATACTTCTAAAAAACCTTAGGTTGATCGATTAATATCTCTCTACTAGTCGAAACCCCTAATCTTGCTTTACGAGGTGAACCCAACTATTGGATTTAACTTTAATCCGGAAGATTTATGTCATCGTCTCTCGAGGGGTGCATGCAACTCCTTTCACTCTTGAGTGATTTTCTCGTATGTACGAACCCCTTGGCCAATTAGAATACATAACATAATCGTCTATCATATACTAGAAATATGAAATCAATGATTTAAAAATCAAAGACGAATCAAGCTTTTCATGCAAAGCTTATGAAAATTAAATATTACATAATTAATTTGCTAAAGAAATCATCTGATTAAATATCGGAAATGTTAACTAAACATGTGAAAAAGAAAGAACGTTTTTATAACTAAGAAAGAAATTACAAGTGCATGAAATAGAACACTAATATAAGAAATGAAAAGTACAATTATGAACTACGAATTGAAATATAAAAGATTTGCATGAAAGAAAAATACAATAAAAGTTAAGCTAAAAGTGATTCAATCGAAGCAGGGGTTGGATGTCTGGACTCTTGGCAGCAACTGGATTTTATAGGTGCAAAAATAAGAATACACGACCCAAGTACATGCCTTGACCATGGGCGTGTACTTGAGAAAAATAACCAAATTTATGCCGGGAAGTGTTTTGGAGAAAACTGCCATTTTTCGTCATTAAAGTGTTGGTCACTCCCTCATGTCACACCCGTGATATGAGGGCGTGACTTAGTGAAACTTTTCCAGATTGTAGATGACGTTGTTCTCATTCCGAAATGTGGTGACACGTTTCATAACTCTTCCTGCATTGAAAGTTATGTTCGTTTGAAATTCAGCAATTAACACTAGTCTTTTTGTTGTTTCTGTAGTGTAAACGCCCTTGGGTCTCGCCCTGGCCCTAGGGTGTGTCCAGTGCGAGAAGAAACATGCGTGGCTGGCTATTTTCTGCAGTTTCTGGGCGGGTTACGCCCTCAGGTCATGCCTTGACCTGAGGGCGTGTAATTTTAACTTTGCAAAATTTTCTCAGATTGTAGATCACATCATTCTCATTTGGAAATGGGATGACACGTTTCATAACTCTTCCTGTATTGAAATTTATGAACATTCGTATTTTTGCTATCCACAGTCAAAAATGTTAATTTTCTAAATTGCCTTCTAATCATGGCCATGAGCTTAAAAATTCTGTTGGAAGTCCAATTATTCCTGAAAAATATAAAAAGAGAGAATTTAGGCTATTATTAATATTAAATAAAACTAAAAATGTTTATTTAATTAATAAATATTATACAAAAATATAGATAAATATTCTATTATCAGCGTGTTGTGCGCCAAGCTTCGTCCGTGCTCGTGCGCCTCTATCTAGCTCCTTTGCCGAGCTCATTATGCTCTCCCTCATTGTGACGAGCTTCTCTGCCGAGCCGTTTAATCGAACCCTGTGTTCTTGTTCTACGGAGCTTTCCTGCTCTCTCTATGCCCTGCCAAGCCATAGAAATCGAGTCAGATCGTATTCTGCTGAGCTCGTGTTTATGCTCTTCGCTCGCTCCGTTCCCTGCTTTTGCCGAGCTCTTCTGCTCTCTGTTGAGCTCTTCTGCTCGCTTCCGAGCTCTTCTGCTCACTTCCGAGCTCTTCTGCTCGATGTCGAGCTCTTCTGCTCGCTGTCGAGCTCTTCTGCTCGCTGTCGAGCTCTTCTGCTCGCTGTCGAGCTCTTCTGCTCGCTGTCGAGCTCTTCTGCTCGCTGTCGAGCTCTTCTGCTCAATGTCGAGCTCTTCTGCTCGCTGCCCTATTTATCTCTTCTGCTCGCTTCGGAAGAGCTCTTCTGTCGAGCTCTTCTGCTCACTGTTGATCTCTTCGCCCGAGCTTGTGTTCTACTGAGCTTATGTTCTGCTGAGCTTTTCTACTCACTCTGAGCCCTACTTCCACCGTGCTTCTTGTGCCAAGCTCATTGTGGCGAGCTTGTCTTCTTGCCAAGCTCCCTGTTGCCAACCAGTCATGAAACCACTGTTGCTTCTTCTAGCCTCTGTTCCCGCACTGAAATCGACTTTCTACAGAACAAACTCAGGCACCTGCCAGAGCTGATTACTCGCAACTCTGGCGTCGTTGCCTCTCCCTTGTCGTTATCTCGACCTCTCCCTTGGTTGTTCCTGAATTGTGGACTCCATCGCCACCAATCACCTCTCCCCACACCAACCCTTTCGGTACTTGGACTCTCCTTATTCAAAATTCGTTACAGTGGCAAATGGCGACACCACTCCCATTGTTTTCTTTAGCGATGTGTTGGTCACTCCTCTATCTATCTGCTCTATTGCTCATGTTCCTGGCTCTCACTTTAATTTTCTCTCTGTTAGTCGCTTACCTCATGATCATGATTGCCTAATTACCTTCTCTTCCTTTTCTTTTGTTGTGCAGAATTGTCAGACGCGGAATATCATTAGAAAGGGGTGCTTTGCAATGGACTCTACACTCTGGATTTTCCTTCCACCACTCTCTCTTCAGTCAGCTTTGTTGATTGGCACTGACGTCTCGATCATGCTCATGTTCTCATTCCCCAGAAGACTCACACTGATGTATCCTTTTATCCTTTTAATTGTCAATCCCGTATCTATGAGAACCAACATCGCTCTGTACCCAATTCACTGTACTCGGAGCGCCACTCCTTTTTATTTAGTACATTCCGATGTCTGAGAACCCTATAAAACCGCTGGTCTATTTGGTTATTGCTACTTTGTCACATTTTTTGATGATTATTCACGCATGACTTAGTTATATATGATGTGTGATTGCTCTGATTTCTTGTCCTTTTTCCACTCCTTTACCGCAGAAACCCAAACTCAATTTACCCGCGCTATCAAAATTCTTCGTACCAACAATACACACGAATACACTGGGCATGATTTCCAGAAATTCTGCATCTCGTTGGGCATCATCCACCAAACCTCTTGTGTGTATACGCCACAACAGAATGATGTTGCTGAGCGGAAGAACCGCCACCTTCTCGAAGTTGTTTGGTCTCTCTTATTCTAGATGCAGGTCCCCAAAACATGTTGGAATTTTGTTGCCTCCACTACTTGTTATCTCATCAACCACATGCCCTCGTCCGTTCTCCAATTTACGACCCCTTTCTCTCAAATTTCATGATCACACTTCCTTCCCTTGGACCCCACGGGTCTTCGGCTGCGCCTGCTACGTTCACCATCTAGGTCCTCCCGTTGATAAGATGGTCCCTTGTGCTATGTGTTACATGTTCGTTGGTTATTCACGCCCTTAGAAGGGCTATATCTATTACTTGCCCTCCACTCTGAAGCTGATCACATCTGCTGATGTTACTTCTCTATAAAACCAGTCTTTCCATTCATCCATCACCATCTCACTGCCACCTCCTGATCTCCCACATTCTCTTGTTCCCACTGATTCTCCCTTACCGCCTTTACTGTCGACACCGCCGTCTACCTCGACTCCTCTTCGTGTCTACGCTCGTCGGAGTCTCACAATAGCCCCCTCTACAACTGATAACCCACAAATTACTAATTTGACAACACCCTCCACCGCGCATCCACTTTCAAATTATGTTTCTATGCATCGTCTCTTCTCTGATTTGGGCAGGTTTGTGACCTCTTTACCTTCTATTTCCACTCCGTCTTGTGTGCATGAGGATCTTCAACATCCGTGGTGGAGGACGACAATGGATGAAGAAATGACTGCTCTATGGACCAATCACACATGGTACCTTGGTTCCCTTCCTCATGGTCATTCTCCGATTGGCTGTAAATGGGTTTTTACCGTCAAGCATCATCCGTATGGGATGGTTGACCGCCTCAAGGTTCGTCTTGTTGCCAAATCTTTTACTCAACAACATGACCTCGAATATGCAGAGGTTTTTTCTACGGTTGCAGAACTCAGCACCGTTCGGGTCTTATTCTCCCTTATTGTTCATCGTCCTTGGCCGCTCCATCAACTTGAAATTTAAAATGCCTTCCTTAATTGCTATCTCTTAGAGACTGTGTACACGCAACGACCTCCTGATTATACAATCGCGGAGGTGCTGAACGAAAATATCGGCACCTTCTCGAGGTTGCTCGCTCTCTTCTTGCCACTATGCACCTTCCTAACACCTATTGGGGAGATGTTGTTTCTTCCTTGGCTACTACTCCACCACCAAAGGGTACCGATGTTACCATCCCCCTTCCAGGCATATGTTTTGCACTATGGATGTTACCTTCTAAGAGAAGGAATCCTATTTTATGCCTTCAACTCACTCTATTCGTTAGAGGGAGAGTAGCGGTGACTCTGATTATCATTCCACTGATGGTGCACCTGTTCTTCTTCCTCTCCTACCGTCCATTCTACCTTAGCCTCCCCTTTCAGTTCCTATAGTTCCTATCCCGATACCTATTCTGGTTCCTTTGCCTACTCTGATCTCTCCTCTTCCTCACGCATACCACTGTCGTCCTCCAGGTACAAATGCTACTAGAGTTGCTCCTCTACCAATGCCTACTTCAGCCTCAAATTATGATGGTGCTGATCTACATGTTCCTTTACATTGTTAGAGGTAAAGCTACTAGTACGAACATCCTATTTCTATTCATGTGGCCTACCAACATCTTCCCCCCGACCCATCCTTCCATTGTTTCTTCTGTAACACCCCAAAAAGACTCAAAGTGGATTTGAGGTTCAGGTTGCTTAACACGGCCTGGGACACGGGCGTGTCCCAGGGCGTGTCGGGGTACACGGCCTGGGACATGGGCGTGTCCCAGGGCGTGCCGTATCGAGTCAGAATTGTACACGGCCCGGAACCAAGGCTTGAACACGGGCGTGTCAGCTTTGACACGGGCGTGTCAGTGGGCGTGTGCCTACCCGTGTACTGCTCTGACTGGATTTAACGCTCGATAAGTACCGTGTAGCAGGTGTGACACGGGCGTGTCAAGTGACCGACACGGGCGTGTCAGGTTCGACACGGGCGTGTCGATGCCCGTGTTCTGGTAATTTTTAGGCGGTGCGAGCGCCGCGTGTACCGCTTAAGGGTACACGGCCTGTGACACGGGCGTGTCACAGGCCGTGTCGGCCAAAAAGTCAATATTTTGGGGCAGATCGTGGCCATTCATTTTCCTTAAAGAGGATCCTGTGGCTGGGGATCATTCCTGGGCTGATAAGGTCGGGAAAGAAGGAGGAAAGACTCATTTTGAGTTTCATCTTCTCTTTCTAATTTTTAAGAGAGAGGTGAGAGCAAGGTGAGGAAGAAGAAGTGGAGTCCGGCTGCCGGTGGAGCTACGGTGGTCCAAATCGCGAGCCGAGTTCGGATCTGCGAAGGCAACGCTGCTGCGAAGGCTTTCATCCGTCTCAAATTTCTCTCCATGGCTCCGAAGCGAACTCCTAGGGTAACGATTTCCTGCTTGGACATGTGAAGTCCTTAATTCCTGCATTGCATAGGGAAAACCCTTCCCCGCGAGTGTGCGGTGGGTTGTGGCGTCCCTTGGGGTAGATATGTGAAGTCCCCCTTGTTAGAGTCCAGAATTGGAGTACGGATCTAGGCATGCTGTGTGAAGCCCATCTGGACATGATCTGGATTGGTGATGCTTGTTTGCATATCGGAGAAGACTCTGTGATTTCTTGCTTGTAGGCATGATGGATAAAGTACTGGAGGAAGTCCAGGAAATTAAGAGAGTTGGACTCTCCTGTAGCCGTGAGTTGCTACTTTGTGTGAGGTTGAGCCGTTGAGCCGTGGGGCTGCAACTGGGCAATGCCATGTGGTGGAACGGGCAAGGTGAAGCTGTACCCGCGTCAGTCCAGGCATGAGTCTGACGATGTGAGCAACGGGAAAGGTGGATCTGTACCCGCGTTATGGTTGTCTAACCTTGGGTGCTTAAGACCCTGTTAGGATCACATAGCGAGAGTCGACGGCCGGCGAGCCGATCAGACTAGAATGCTCATATGGAATCGTTATGTCTGGGACCTCTGAACGGTGGTGTGGCCGTGGAAATACGGAACACCGATAATGTGCCCTGAGTGCACGGAGCGTCGGGCCGTCGTGCCGGCGTTTGTGATATGTGACTGTGCGGGCGTGCACGTCTTGCTTGAATTGCTATATATCATATTGGAAGATTGCTATGCAGGGATGGAATTCCGCTGCCCCGTGCCAGGGGCATGGTCGTTATAATTGGTCAGCTGAATGCTGACCGTTGCCCTGTTTGCCACCTTTTGGTGGATTGGTTATTACAGGCACTGGAGGTGCTGGTCCGAGCGGGACTTAGCGGGCTGAAGCCCAAAGCTGCGCTGCTGCCCTCGAAGGCATTGTTTTGTTTCTTTTTGTTCATGTGTGGCCGGCCTGCGTGCCGATGTCTGTAATCCACACTCTTGTAAAGAGAAACTATTGTAAGACCTTAAGGTCAGACTCTTGTGATGTTTATATATATTCCTAAGTTTTAGTGGACAATGTTATTTATCTTGAGTTTATTTATTCAACCGTGAAGCTTCCGCTAGAATGCTCTGTGTTAGGATGCGTGGTTAGGATATTATTTCGTAGCGTCTCCGCCTGTTTGTGGAATATGGTGTGGGGCCCCGGCCGGACCCTCTATTATATTCTTCTTGACGGGTAGAGGCGTTACAATTTGGTATCAGCTTGTTGGTCGATCTCTTCCGAATTCGCGGACGAATTTTTTTGAGAGGGGGCGAGCACGTGTCAGTGCCGTCGTTATAACACTTAATTTGAACTCAAGATTGTCCACTTAGGAATTCAAATACACTTGTTTGTTGAACTTGTGTATTCTTTTGTATGGTTGCCATTTTCATTGGTCGTTAACCTGTGTATTTTACACATATAGGTGACCAGAAGTGTTGCGGGTCAATCCGAACCACAACGTTCTGTTGAGAGTGCGGCACCAGCCGAGGTGCCCACAACTCCTCCATCCGCTGAAACAGTTCGTCTCATCACGGAAACGGTACTTGCGGTGATGAATGCTCAGCAAGCGGGGCAGGCACGTCCTGCAGTGGTGCCAGCGCAAGCTGGGGTACGGCAAGAACCGGTAGAAGCCGAAGTTGATCCGCGGGTAGCAGATCAACAATGGAAGCAATTCTTGAGCTTTAACCCTCCGCAGTTTCATGGGGCGGGTACACCGGCCCAAGCAGAGGATTGGCTTGCAAGAATCAAGAGGATTATAAGAGCTATCAAGGTTGAGGAGGAACAGAAAGTTATGTTAGCCACTTTCCTACTGGAAGGAGAGGCGCGATTGTGGTGGGATGAGATTGAAATGCATCACTTGGCTGGTAGACAATTGGCAGAGATTACAATGGACGAATTTTCTCGATTGTTCTTAACACAACATCTGCCGGTGCAGCAAAGGATATCGATGGAAATGGAATTTCAACGGTTGGCGCAGGGAGATCGAAGTGTGGATGACTACCTGCATGAGTTCACCCGTTTGGGAAGATATGCGGGCACGATCTTCGCCGAAGAAGAGCGTAAGACTAGTCGGTTTTATGCGGGACTGCGAGATGAGCTGCGGTATTTGCTCTCGAGTTCTGTGAGTCAGGGATTCCAAGCCTTAGTCTGTACGGCTCGTTCTTTGGAGCTGGACATGAAACGGGGGCAAGCAAAGGGAAACTTGGCGGTTGTGAAGCCGGAGTTTAAGCCGCCGCGTCCGGACAAGTTTGGCTACCGAAAGAGATGGAATAAGAAGTCTAAGTCTTCTGGACAAGCTCCTTCTGCGACTGTGACGGACACATCTGGGTATGGATCTCGTGCTTGTTTTACGTGCGGGAAGGTTGGACACTTCGCACGTGAATGCCGATTTGGTCCTCCAAAGGGTGATAAAAAGACGGGAGCGTCTTATGCGGAGAAGGGGAAGGCTGTGGTGGAGTCTTCTGCCTCGCACGCGCAACCTAGGGTCTTCAACCTTGGACAACAGGAGGCCATTAAGCAGGCGGATGTCGTCACAGGTGCGCGTAGATTTTAATGTGCTTGTTTTGTTGTGCTGTGCTTGTTTTAATTGTAATGTTATAGGGTTTGTCCTTATAAGAGAGTATCCGGCGCGAGCACTGTTCGACACAGGTGCTTCACATTCGTTTCTATCTGAGGACTTTGTCGTTCGTATCGGGGTGCCTATCCGGACCACGACAGACAGTGTAAAGGTGTTGTTGCCTAACAGATGTTTGATGTGCGCGGGTCGATCTTGCGGTCTTGAGGTTAAGATAGGAAGTCGGGAGTTCAAGGTGGAAACACTAGTATTGCCGATCAAAGAGTTTAATATAATCTTTGGTATGGACTGACTTTCAGAGCAGCGTGCCTGTATAGATTGCACTTCAAAAGAGGTCACACTTGGGCAAAATACCGAACAAGAGACCAAGTTCATTGGTATGCAAGGGATGAGTGGGATGTTGTTATCCGCTCTCCAAGTTGTTAAGGCAGTTCGGAAGGGTGCGGAATTGTTCTTCACACTCATAGAGGCGGTGGCGCCGAAGGCCAGTGTGAGTGAAGTGCCGATTGTGTCGGAATATGCAGATGTGTTTCCAAAGGACCTTCCGGGGTTACCTCCCCAAAGGGAAATCGACTTCGCTATCGAGCTGGTGCCGGGTGCGAAACCTGTGGCCCGTTCGCCGTATCGGGTAGCGCCAAAAGAAATGGCCGAACTGAAAGTTCAGTTGCAAGAATTGTTGGAGCAGGGTTATATACGCCCAAGTATGTCACCTTGGAGCGCGCCTGTTCTTTTTGTGAAAAAGAAAGACGGTGGTTTGCGACTATGTATTGATTATCGCGAACTGAACAAGCTGACGGAGAAAAACAAATATCCAATTCCACGGATCGATGACTTGTTCGATCAGCTAGCGGGCTCAACCGTCTATTCGAAGTTGGATTTGAAGTCCGGGTATTACCAGTTGCGGATTAGGGAAGGTGACATTCCCAAGACAGCGTTTGGCACACACTATGGTCATTATGAGTTCACAGTGATGCCGTTCGGCTTATGTAATGCGCCTTCGGTATTCATGGATCTCATGCACCGAACGTTCCGCGAATACCTGGATCTGTTTGTGATTGTGTTTACTGATGATATTCTGGTATATTCACAATCGGAGGAAGATCATGCAAACCATTTGCGATTAGTATTGCATACCTTGCGAATGAATAAGCTGTATGCCAAGTTCTCAAAGTGTGAGTTCTGGCTCTCGTCGGTGGCTTTTCTAGGCCATGTGGTAAGTGGAGAGGGCATAGCGGTGGATCCGGCAAAGATAAGTGCCATTCGTGATTGGCCAGTGTTGTCTTCGGTGGCCGAAGTCAGGAGTTTCCTTGGACTGGCGGGCTACTATAGAAGGTTCATGGAGAACTTCTCCCGGATTGCTTTGCCTCTGACTACGTTGACGAGAAAGGATCAGAAGTTCGTTTGGACGCCGGAGTGCGCACGAGCTTTTGATGAGCTGAAGAATCGTTTGACTACGGCGCCCGTGTTGACGTCGCCATGTGGTACAGATGGATTTGAAATATACAGCGATGCGTCAGGAAGCGGCTTAGGCTGCGTTCTCCTGCAGTTTGGCAAGGTGATCGCTTATGGCTCACGTCAATTGAAAGTGCATGAGCGTAATTACCCCGTCCATGATTTGGAGTTGGCGGCGGTGATCTTTTCGCTAAAGTTGTGGCGGCATTATCTGTATGGAGTGAAAGTGGATATTTATACAGATCATAAAAGCTTAAAGTATCTGCTTGATCAAAAAGAATTGAATATGCGACAAAGGAGGTGGATGGAATTCCTTGGGGATTTTACCTTCGACATTCACTATGTTCCCGGAAAGGGAAATGTGGTCGCTGATGCCTTGAGTCGTCGGGCTCCGGTGCAGGCAAATTGGTTGCGGATGCATGATGAGCGGTTAATCCAGGAGTTGGAAGCTTTGGAGATATCTTGTGTGGAAAGAGATTCTTCAACTGTTGCATGCGTGAGCTGGTTGGAAGTTCAATATGACCTTGCTGACAGGGTTCGGCGGGCAACGGAGTTGGATGAAAGTCTCCAACGCTATGCAAAGGAGGGGTCTGGTGATCAATTCTCCTGGGATAATGGGCTGTTACGGAAGGATGACCGATTGTGCGTCCCTAGTGCGGGTAAATTGCGAGAAGGGCTGCTATATGAAGCACACTTTACAAAGTATTCAATTCACCCTGGAAGCACAAAAATGTACAAGGACATGAAGAAACTGTTCTGGTGGCCTGGTTTAAAGAAGGACATAGCCGCGTATGTGGCTAAATGTCGCACTTGTGCTTTGGTAAAGGCAGAATGTCAACGGCCGAGTGGTTTCTTGAAGTCGTTGCCGGTTCCGCAATGGAAGTTTGAGGATATTTCTATGGATTTCGTGCATGGATTGCCGAGATCTCAGCGTGGCCATGACTCAATCTGGGTGATTGTAGACCGGTTGACAAAGGTGGCTCACTTTATACCGAACAAGCGGGACGATTCAGTGGAAACGTTGGCAAAGCTCTATGTGATCGTAAGTGACCGAGATGGGCGCTTTACTTCGAAAGATTGGAGATTAGTTCATCAGATGTTGGGCACGAAGTTAGCATTCAGTACGGCTTTTCACCCGCAAACGGATGGCCAAACTGAACGAACCAACAGAACGATGGAGGATATGCTCCGTATGTGCGCCCTGGACTTCGGTAAGAAGTGGGAAGAACATCTTGTTATGGTGGAGTTTGCCTATAATAATAGCCATCAAGCGAGTATAGACATGACCCCGTTTGAAGCGCTGTATGGTCGGAAGTGTCGTACACCGCTAGCTTGGGCAGAAACTGGCGAGACTAAACTTTTAGGCAAAAAGGAAGTCGAGGATGCTACCTCAACAATACGCTCTATTCGAGAGAGGCTCCTAATAGCCCAGGATCGGCAAGCCAAATATTACAATGCTAAGCACCGGAACGTGGAGTTCGCGGTGGGTGACTGGGTCTATTTAAAGATTAAGCCCTTCAAAGGCGTATCTCGGATTCGGCGGTTGAAAAAGCTAAGTCCGCGATACCTTGGTCCGTTTGAAGTGGTGGAGCGAGTTGGGGAAGCCGCCTATCGGCTAGCTCTTTCATCGGAATTGAGTGGATTGCATGATGTGTTTCACATCTCGGTGCTACGCAAAGCAGTCAAGGATCCAGCTCAAGTAATTGACATTGATCGAGTGCCGGTTGAGTATGGGCTAAAAACAAAGGTGAAGCCTATACAGATTGAAGATCGAGCCGAGAAACAGTTGCGGAACAAAGTGATCGGGATGGTCAAAGTCCGGTGGGACAATTGTGGCCGAGAAGAGCTAACATGGGAGCGTGAGCAGACCATGCAAGCCGAGTTTCCCGAATTATTTTCGTAACTTGTTTGCTCGTTATATATGTAATAGAAACATATAAATGTTTTGTTAATTTCAAATTTCTCCCTACTGTCTTCAAATTTCGGGACGAAATTTTATTAAGGGGGGGAGGATTGTAACACCCCAAAAAGACTCAAAGTGGATTTGAGGTTCAGGTTGCTTAACACGGCCTGGGATACGGGCGTGTCCCAGGGCGTGTCGGGGTACACGGCCTGGGACACGGGCGTGTCCCAGGGCGTGTTCAAGATAGTCGACGATCGGAGGTCAACGATAGTCGAGCCTGGGACACGGCCTTCGACACGGGCGTGTCCCAGGGCGTGTCACTCAATAAAATGCCGTATCGAGTCAGAATTGTACACGGCCCGAAACCAAGGCTTGAACACGGCCGTGTCAGCTTTGACACGGGCGTGTTAGTGGGCGTGTGCCTACCCGTGTACTGCTCTGACTGGATTTAACGCTCGATAAGTACCGTGTAGCAGGTGTGACACGGGCGTGTCAAGTGACCGACACGGGCGTGTCAGGTTCGACACGGGCGTGTCGATGCCCGTGTTCTGGTAATTTTTAGGCGGTGCGAGCGCCGCGTGTGCCGCTTAAGGGTACACGGCCTGTGACACGGGCGTGTCACAGGCCGTGTCGGCCAAAAAGTCAATATTTTGGGGCAGATCGTGGCCATTCATTTTCCTTAAAGAGGATCCTGTGGCTGGGGATCATTCCTGGGCTGATAAGGTCGGGAAAGAAGGAGGAAAGACTCATTTTGAGTTTCATCTTCTCTTTCTAATTTTTAAGAGAGAGGTGAGAGCAAGGTGAGGAAGAAGAAGTGGAGTCCGGCTGCCGGTGGAGCTACGGTGGTCCAAATCGCGAGCCGAGTTCGGATCTGCGAAGGCAACGCTGCTGCGAAGGCTTTCATCCGTCTCAAATTTCTCTCCATGGCTCCGAAGCGAACTCCTAGGGTAACGATTTCCTGCTTGGACATGTGAAGTCCTTAATTCCTGCATTGCATAGGGAAAACCCTTCCCCGCGAGTGTGCGGTGGGTTGTGGCGTCCCTTGGGGTAGATATGTGAAGTCCCCCTTGTTAGAGTCCGGAATTGGAGTACGGATCTAGGCATGCTGTGTGAAGCCCATCTGGACATGATCTGGATTGGTGATGCTTGTTTGCATATCGGAGAAGACTCCGTGATTTCTTGCTTGTAGGCATGATGGATAAAGTACTGGAGGAAGTCCAGGAAATTAAGAGAGTTGGACTCTCCTGTAGCCGTGAGTTGGTACTTTGTGTGAGGTTGAGCCGTTGAGCCGTGGGGCTGCAACTGGGCAATGCCTTGGTGGTGGAACGGGCAAGGTGAAGCTGTACCCGCGTCAGTCCAGGCATGAGTCTGACGATATGAGCAACGGGAAAGGTGGATCTGTACCCGCGTTATGGTTGTCTAACCTTGGGTGCTTAAGACCCTGTTAGGATCACATAGCGAGAGTCGACGGCCGGCGAGCCGATCAGACTAGAATGCTCATATGGAACCGTTATGTCTGGGACCTCTGAACGGTGGTGTGACCGTGGAAATACGGAACACCGATAATGTGCCCTGAGTGCACGGAGCGTCGGGCCGTCGTGCCGGCGTTTGTGATATGTGACTGTGCGGGCGTGCACGTCTTGCTTGAATTGCTATATATCATATTGGAAGATTGCTATGCAGGGATGGAATTCCGCTGCCCCGTGCCAGGGGCAGGGTCGTTATAATTGGTCAGCTGAATGCTGACCGTTGCCCTGTTTGCCACCTCTTGGTGGATTGGTTATTACAGGCACTGGAGGTGCTGGTCCGAGCGGGACTTAGCGGGCTGAAGCCCAAAGCTGCGCTGCTGCCCTCGAAGGCATTGTTTTGTTTCTTTTTGTTCATGTGTGGCCGGCCTGCGTGCCGATGTCTGTAATCCACACTCTTGTAAAGAGAAACTATTGTAAGGCCTTAAGGCCAGACTCTTGTGATGTTTATATATATTCCTAAGTTTTAGTGGACAATGTTATTTATCTTGAGTTCATTTATTCAACCGTGAAGCTTCCGCTAGAATGCTCTGTGTTAGGATGCGTGGTTAGGATATTATTTCATAGCGTCTCCGCTTGTTTGTGGAATATGGTGTGGGGCCCCGGCCGGACCCTCTATTATATTCTTCTTGACGGGTAGAGGTGTTACATCTTCACTCTCCTTGGTTGTTATTCCTAAAACGTGGCAGGATGCTTTGGGTATACCTATATGGACTCAGGCTATGAAAGATGAAATAAATGCCTTGGACAAGAATCACACGTGAGATATCGCCTCCCTTTCTCCTGCAAGAAATCCATTGGCTTGCAGTGAGTCTTCTCTGTTAAGCAAAATCAAGATGACAAGGTGGAACGGTACAAGACACGTCTGGTTGCTCAAGGATAGGCCCAGACTCACGGAGTCGACTACCAGGAGACCTTTGCTCTTGTAGCAAAGACAGATTCCATTCATGTGTTGTTATCGTGCGCTGCTTGCATAGACTGAGATCTTCTTCAACTGGATGTTAAGAATGCGTTCCTCTATGGTGAGCTTGATGATGAGATGTACATGAAATTTCCCTGGTTTTATGAAGAAACGGGCTGAAGGACTTGTCTGCCGCCTTTGGAGATCTTTATATGGCCTAAAACAGTCTCCTAGGGCCTGGTTTGATAAATTTGTCATGTCTATGCTCAAATTTGGGTACAAGAAGGCACAGTCTGATCATACTATGTTTATCCGGAGATGTGAACAGAGGGTTGTGGTTCTCATTATCTATGTGGATCACATTGTGATCACCGAATATTGACACAAGAGATTATTAACCTCAAGACCCTCTTATCTGCTGAATTTGAGGTGAAAGACTTGGTAAGACTACGATATTTTCTTGGTATCGAGGTGGCTAGATTTGATCAAAGTATCTTCATATCCCAACTTAAGTACACTTCATCGCCTTCAAAGGCGATTTTGGCGAACTCAGCACCGTCCCGGACCCTCGCGGTGAAGAAGTTTTCCTGCCTCCCGAGTTATCCGTCGTTGGTTCATGGATAGCGCGCTTCCTGAACAAGGAGTGTTTGGATACCCAACATTATGTCCTCCGCGCGTGGGAGGTGTAGCATGTGCATGTTGCCGAGTGCAAGCTTAGGAATTATATATATATTATGTTGGCGTGTACCTGGGCTAACCATTCGATTTGCAGTCGTTCTGATGGTGCCCAGTTCCAATCCATACACTTTGCCCGGGAACGCCTTGACCGCAGTCGAGAAGCGGCGCATCCGACGCAGGAGAAAGGTAGATGCTGCCACGTCTGCCCCGTCGCCCCCGGAGGGGGATCTCCTTGACGAGGAGGGGAATTTGCTGATCAACCAGGGACCAGAGTTCGTGATGCTCAGTGTCGGGCTTCCGTCTTGGAAGGAATCTGCGCAGGTTTTTCCTCATTCTCTTGCAGTTGCGGCGGTTAACTGTGGCCCAAAAGATCCCAGAGAAATAGAGGCGGTTCCATTGGAGGAGCTCCCTATGATGGCCGCGGCGGCTAACTTGAGGGTGCTCGCTTTCAACAACACGATGTAGATCGTCCTCGACGATGCGTTGGCAATGAACACTCTTCTGCGGGGAAAGTTGGCGGTATGAGGCGACCACTTGAAATACTTTCTTCCTTACCCGTGTGGTGAGTCATGCTTTCGTGGATGTTCTTGACGCAAGCGAAGAATGCAGTAGATAATCTGAGGTGCCGCAAGGATTTATCCCATCTTGGCAAGGATTCGACAAAGATGACGGTCCGTCTCTTGAAGGAAAAAGGCGCTTTGAAGCCATAGTACACAAACAATGACTACACGACCTTGTTCGCGGGCCATGACAACGTTCTGATCTCCAACTCGGAAGCGGACTTTGCCGAAGACTGACCACCTATTATCTTCATGTTCTTTAAATTCCTGCAATAGATGTAAGGAAAAAAAAATGATAAGGAGGAATTTATTTGGTACTTTTCATGCATCTCTCCAAGTTTTTGTATATATATCTATAGTGGGATCTGTTTAGTGAATAGTGACTGGCCGCGCGTGCGCGCACATCTCATGACAGAGCAGGATGTCCGCCTATCGAGCGAGTGTGATTTATTTTGTCGGCGCTTGACAATAGAGCTAGGGCGGGGCATGTGAATTTTTCATGAGGGCACTCACCAATAGAGCTAAAGCCAAGTGTGCAAATTTTTCGTGCGGACACTCGCCAATAGAGCTAGGGCGGAGTGTGCAAATTTTTCGTGCGGACACTGGCCAATAGAGCTAGGGCGTAGTGTGCCAATTTTTTGTGCGAGCACTCGCCAATAGATCTAGGGCGGAGTGTGCGAATATTTCGTGCGGGCACTTGCCAATAAAACTAGGGAGGAGTGCGCAAATATTTTGTGCGGGCACCCGACGATACAGCATGGGCGGAGTGTGCGAATTTTTTGTGCGGGTACTCACCAATAGAGCTAGGGCGGAGTGTGCGAATTTTTCGTGCGAGCACTCGCCAATAGAGCTAAGGCGGAGTGTGCAAATTTTTTATGCGGGCATTTGCCAATAGAGCTAGGGCGGAGTGTGCATATTTTTCATGCGGGCACTCGCCAATAGTGCTAAGGTGGAGTGTGCGAATTTTTCGTGTGAGCACTCACCAATAGAGCTAGGGCGGAGTGTGCGAATTTTTCGTGCGGGCACTTGCCAATAGAGCTAGGGAGGAGTGCAAATTTTTCGTGCTGGCACTCGTCAATAGAGCTAGGGAAGAGTGCGAATTTTTCATGCGTGCACGCGCCAATAGAGCTAGGGTGGAGTGTGCGAATTTTTCGTGCTGGCACTTGCCAATAGAGCTAAGACAGAGTGTGAATTTTTCGTGCTGGCACTCTCCAATAGAGCTAGGGCGGAATTTTTGGAATTTTCGTGCGGGTACTCGCCAATATAGCTTGTGCGGAGTGTGCGAATTTTTTGTGCGGGCATTCGCCAATAGAGCTAGGGCGGAGTGTGCGAATTTTTTGTGCGGGCACTCGCCAATAGATCCGGGGCGGAGTGTACGAATTTTTTGTGCGGACACTTGCCAATAGAGTTAGGGCGGAGTGTGCACATTTTTCGTGCGGGCACTCACCAATAGAGTTAGGGCGAAGTGTGCGAATTTTTCGTGCGGGCACTCGCCAATAGAGCTAGGGCGTAGTTTGCAAATTTTTCGTGCAAGCACTCGCCAATAGAGAGATCCGAAGGGAAACCAAAACACTCGCATTATGCCTAGGAATTGATGAGCCCTATCAAAAAGAGAGCGTCAGTGGTCCCGGTAAATAATTTGATCTGCAGTCTTAAAGCATGTTATCACATAAAGTAAAATGCAAATTTGAAAACGTAATGCCCCGGAAATCCTTTGTTTGCTGACGTGTGTCAGGGAGATAGGTTGTCCTCAGCACCACTTCCCACTCAGGGTGGGATGTATTCATCAACCAAATTCACAGATCAAATGTAGCATTCCTGTGCTGTTCTGGGATCACTCCGGACCCTGAACTGCTTTCCTCCAAGTAGGAATTTGAGCACTTGATGGTAGGTGGACGTGATGGCCTAGAAGTTGTCAAGGAGGGCCCCCCCGAAGATTGCGTTGTTGCTGTTCAGTGTGTCAATTATCAGGAAGGGATCCTGTCGTACCATCCCGCACAGGACGACAATGAGGTCAATGCTGCCCTTCACTTCCTTCTTCTCCCCTGCGAAACTATAAAGCAGGCCGTCGCATGCCTTCAGAAGCATGTCCATCTTCATCGCGTTGTATGTGGGCTTGAACAAGACTTTGATGGAGCTGCCCGTGCCGATAAGGATGCGGGCCACGGTGTAATCACCCAAAATTGCCTCGATGACCACTGCATGTTGGAACAGGTTGGTGGTCTGCGGAAGGTCCTCCTTAAACGTCACCGCTCCTCGAAGAGGTGGACCAGCGATGTGGAGGCGACCTCTCTCCCCTGAACGCGCTTCAGGCTTCCTTTCCTTGAGGACTCCGCACCTGCCCCGCCGTGTATTTAATGTATATACCCCAGTGGGCCAGTGCCCTCAATCTCCACGCACTCTTCTTCTTTGATGCCTCGGTCGACGTTGTTATCCTGCTTAATGCTGCTACATCTGGGGGTGCTCGGCCCCGCGTCTACCTTCTCCTTCCCTTTCAGAGAGGGGGCTCCCCCGGTGTTTCCTGCAACAGATACTTCAGCTTTCCCTCCCTCAACAATTTCTCTTCCAGATCGCGAAGGACTTGACAGCTTTCAGTATCATGACCAACGTCACGGTGGAAGTTACAGTACAGATTGGTGTTCCTGTTCCCAAATTCCCCTTTCATAGGCCTAAGGTCCTTGAAGTCTGGTTTCCTTTGGAGGATCTCGACGAATTCCTCCATGGGGATGCTTATATCTGTGTACTCTTCTAGCTCACTTCCCCATTGCTCGGGGGGGGGGGGGGGGAGCTGCTAGAAGGAGCGGGGGGTTACACTGTTACCATGCTGCTACTAGGGGAAATGCCCTGGCTTCATTTGCTGGAACTGACGAGAGCCTCACTGGTGAAAATTTCTACCCCGTGGATTTGGGGGTCAAAATTCTAGGCGGATGTGGCTGCTTTGCTGAGGGATTACCGGAAGGTGGCTAGAAGAATTTTGCGGGCGCTTCGCTCCCAGGTCTGAGAGGTTTGTAACAAACTCTTTGTTGTTGAGCTCCCCCTCAATGAACTGATTTGCTCGCTCTATAAGCTCGTTGTAAGATCTTGGCTTCCTCTCGCTGATCGAGAACTTGAACAACCCCAGTCTTAGGCTGTTGGTGAAGGTGACCCGATAAGCTTGGGAGTTCACATCAGGGACTTACATGATCAGATCCTGGAAGCGGTCCATATACTTCCCCAGAGTTTCCTTCGGCCCCTGCCGGATCAGGAGAACCTCTGGTGGAACTCTTTCCTTAGTCCCTTGAACAAACCGATCGAGCTAGGAGAGAGACTGTAGAACTATTCTCTCGTCTTCCCGTCGAAGGTGGTGGATAACAACTTGCAGCGCAACCCTTCTGAGAGGGGTTGCAAAGACACGATCGCGTCATACACCTGCAAGTGGTAAGCGGGATCTTCTTTTCCTGTAAAATGAGGGAGTCGCGGCTTCAGTGTGGCAAATTTCTTGAAAAACTGCCCTCTGAGTAACACCTATATTGAAAGGTGCAACAGGGAAACGACTTCAACAAACAAGGGGGAATTAGGGCTGAAGGGGGCTTGCCACAACGTCACACCCCGGGCTCGCGGCGTCACAACCAATTGGACCGGCCCAACAATTCAGCTTAGCACTCTCTGCATATAAAAAGTTATAAATACCTATATTTTCATACTTAGATAGCAAATCCAGCTTACTCCAAAGCAAAGCCCCCCCCCAAGATACAAAAATATGTGCATAAGTGATTAAATATGTAATTATGTATATATATATATATATATATATATATATATATATATATATATATAAATAAATACCCAAACCTCCCTTGTAAACTAGCATAATTAGTGAGAGCACCCCTCTTATTTTCGAAATTACAAAAAACTCCCCTTAAGTTTTCATTTCATTATTAAAATCTCCCCTGGTCTTTTCATTTCATTGCATCCATGAAGAAAAAAACTCCCCTTATGTTTTTGTGCATGGATGTTATGAAATTAAAACTTCAGGGGAGGTTTTGTAATGAAATGAAAACTTTAGGAAAAGTTTTTGTAATTTCGAAAATAAGAGGGGTGCTGTCAGTAATTTAGCAAAGTTAGAGGGGAGGTCCCGGTAAATGGCCCTATATATATATAACTATACCACTCACCAATAAAAGAAAGAATAATAATCCCGCCAAAACGAAACTATCGCTGCGAATACTTCGGAAAATTCGAACTCAAATATTAAATGTTGCGTCGAATCGACACTGATTTTATTTTTCTTCATCATTGGAAATTTAATTAGTTACTTTTTAATTATCGATTTGAGTCCGCTAAAAATTTCGGGTCGTTACAGGCTAGGTGCGTTAACTTTTAAGCAAATGCAGTCGCAAGTGTAGTGTCGGAGAAATTATTAATTTCTTGCCTAGGATGATGTATGCATGCAGTTAATGATCCAACAATAAATTGCAAGTAGTAATAAGAGCCTAAATCACACGTTGATTATCACAAACAGTTGCAAATTTTTTAAAAGTCAAGCAAATTGGCTTTCCTTTGAATGGAGGGAGAAAAGCTAATATGCACAATCAATTAAGTCCTGCAAATCAAGATTAGTCACATGAACAATAGAACTAACATGGGTACACATCCATAAAAGTATAGGCAATCTGATCCATACAACAATACTGAAAATCACAACGAAATAATTAGTAAGACTCACATGTGAGTCACCGTAGGTGTTGAAATCTGGTGATCGTCAGTGTCGTATTGGCTATCCGACGAGATAAAGAGTATTGTATGGGAGCTGTCAGAGATGATTTATGGCTGTATATGGACTGGCGGGGGCTATTTGGTGGTATGGGGTAAGTTGTGAAAGTGGGCTGGGTGCTAGGGGGAAGGCTAGGTGTAACAGTGAGTGGATGATGTTTAAGTGAATATCAAAGTGTTTCCTTTTCATGATCTGGGAGGGGAATACACGGGTGGGCTGCTGCTGTATTTGGGGAAGTAAAGGGGCCGGCTGCTGTATTTTTGACTGAAAAGAATTGGATAGTACGGAAATACATGCAAAAATGCGAAGACAATACCTAGGTGTCGGCAACTAGGGTCTCACGGAGTCAACACCGTGAGGAGACCACCGGATTCCGGAAAGCTCTCCAAAATCTGTGATCTTTCATGATGGCTGCCCCTACCTCTTATTTATAATAAAACATGACTTAGGACAACCATTTTGGACGGTTATGATTGGCCATGCATGATTGTTGTCCAATCTCACTAAAGAAAATATTAAAAAAGATAAAATAAATACATGGAAATATTGAAACATCGATCCGGACACAACTACATACTCGGGTCGTCCATCGGGTGACGCTAATATGGCAGGTGACAAATCAGCCTCTTAATGGGCACAAAACTCGTGCTCCACCGTTTCATCGGGTGACACTAATATAGCAGGTGACAAATCAGCCTCTTAATGGGCACAAAACTCGTGCTCCACCGTTTCATCGATCCCCATGGGATAGTATTGTGGCAATAATATGTTGTGGTGATCATTTTTGGCAATCCTATTTTGTACAATCTTATGAAGTATGTAGAGTTGATCAAAAATTTATGAAGGACAAAATTAATGATGAGAGCATTTGTATGACGTACATCCCTACTAAATAATAAGTAGAGGAAGATATCTTAGCAAAATATCTTCAAAAGTTAAGCTTCCAAGAATTAGTTAACAAGCTGAAGTGACTAATATATATACTTCTCAATCTCGAATGGGGGAGTATTTGAAATAAATCACTCTCTGTCTTGAATATTTTTGTAGTTGTTTAGCGATTTAAAAAGTCCTGTTGCATTCTTGTTATTTATCCCACAGGTGAGTGTAGAATAAAAGCAAAGGTGACTACAACATAGGGCATAATCATGAAGGCAACTCTCGAGATTTTATAATATGATAGAAACTAGACTTTGGATGCTTTGGTCATGTACACCGAATGTTAGAAAATGCCTTAGAGGAGTAGATATAGTTGATGTATGTTCGAAAATGCATTAGATGGGTAGATAAAATTGACTTCAGAAGATCAAGTAAAAGAAGGGGTATACCCAACATTTCATGGATGAATGCTCAAAATAAATTGCATAAATTAGGTTTACCCCCCTATGTAAGATGACATGAACGAATGGAAAAATGAGAATTCATAAAATTGGCCTCAAATTGTTGGGATAAGGTTATTGATGGTGATGTAATGATGATATATGGTAGTTGAGGAGAGAGTTTTTTAAAATATATATAATTTATTGAAGTTACAAGCAAACAATGAAGTAATGCTCCTGTTTTAATTTTTCAGCCCAAAATCTGATCCAACATATCAAGTAGAGCTCATTCAGAGATATTTAACATTTTTACCTATGGGTAAAGATCCTTAAACTAAATTATAGAAATAAAGGGCACATTACAAAAGATAAAACTTTATTAGACAAACAAAAATTAAATTTAATGCCAAAAATGTCCCGATGAACACAATTAAAAAAACCAAAATTGTTTTACAAACCCTAATGCTGTCAAATAGAAGGAAGTTGGTGCGCCAAATGAAGTAGAGTGGGTCACTGGTTTGAATAGTTTGATTTCTTGAAAAAATAGTTTGAACTTATGTTCGTCAATGTAAATTCTATCATGCTATGAATAAAAAAACAGTTTAAAACCTAAGAACTGTGTTGAATTGATGTGGCAGCAGAAAATCCAAATTTCTAAACATCTAGCCACGGCGGTGTTAGCAACAATAGTTTGTGGAGGGTAGATCTAAGGTTGCTATTAGTGGACGTGGGGTTCAATGCTGATTTGAGTTTGAAATGTCAATTGCAGGGATATATTGGGATATTTTAAAATTCTAACAATTACTATTAACAAATAAAAATATTCCTAACCATAACAGTTATCAATAAAGCATTTTTAACAATAAAATAAAATATGAGTGCATTACCTATTAAAAATCTTAAGACATCTTGTTTTTTTATATAAAATTTTCAAACTTCAACATTCTTGATCATGTAAATGTCATTTTTCTTGTAATAAATCATAAGTTATCCTGATATATCTGCAGCCCGAATACAGATGATATTTTTCTCATGGATGACAATGTCATAGCTCTCTACCCCAAACTGTGATATCTACAACAATGTTTAGACCCACTGTAATTTCGGTAGAAATTCAAAATAATTTAGTAGATTAGATTTAGCATCACTGGTAGCATTCAACAAGAATAAAGGGGAATGAGGATTCCTGAAGCTGGACGCTGAATGAGGATGATGTGATAATTAGGCTCCGTTTGGAATGGTAATGTCGGTCATAAACGCGGTGGTTATGAACTGTCGTTCATGAACGCACGACCTCTCCTAAGTAATTTCATCCATTTTTAGGGCTAGTTTGGTTTCTATAAACTATCTTTTATAAAATGGTTTAAGTTGTTAAATATCGTGATTTTGTTCCCCAGCACAAAATCTTATGAGTGAATAAAATCATCATTTCTTAAAACGACATTTCAATCTACAAGCAACCAAATGATCCTTGAGGGAACCTACAGCGTTGAACTTTTCATTGGAAAGCAATGATAGTGCTACTCGAGCTATTATTCAAAGGCTTTTGTAGTATTTTAACAAATACATCATGGTTTGACTCCGCTTTTTTATCATACTTTCAGGTGAAGTACAGTTTTAATAAAGGCCAGTTAGTGCTTGCAATGCCGCCTCCTTATTCCGTTGTTATCCAGGTATGACTTTCTATTTGAAAAACTTGTTTTTCTACTCCCACCTTATTCGTGTTCTCCCATTTTTAGGAATCTGAGAGAGGATCATGGCATGTACCACTAGATGATAAAAGCGAAGATGAGGGTGCGAGGATTTGGCTGTGCGTTAGAAGGCCGGAGTCGAGCGAAGTAGCAGTATTGCCGGTCGCAGAGGAGTCGATATCCGAGAATGGGAGTACTACAAAGAAGCCACCGCAATTGCAATCGCCGGACGGAGTAACGGTAACGACTTCAGGTAAACGGAAAGAGAGATCTCCATAGAATCCGCATGCCCTCAATTTGTGAGATATACTCGAGTTTTTCATACTGATTATTTGAAAATGTGTATTTATTTATGTAAAAAAATATACTTAATTATCATCTCCTAGATTTGTTTTATGAAAGTTAAGCATATTGCAGCTGTCTTAGATAAGGCTAGTGGTGACATATTTTCAACCACAAGTGGGGAAGGTTCTAGAACAATATATGTGCTCCACGGTTCTTTGGAATCACTGAGAAGATTCTAGAGGATTATGGGAGGTTCAACTAATATCTCTAGATAATTTTAAAGTTGGGTAGTGTCTAATGTAACTTTCTAGAGAACTTTAATGTTTTTGATGTTTTCTAGATGCATGTGGAAGTCTCTCGATTTTTTTTGAGTTTTAAGTGTTCTAGATTATCCTAATACCTGTGGGGGTGGTCTTGAATATAGTGGATGATTAATAAGAGTCTTGTAGGTTGTATTAGGGAGTGTGAGGAGAATTCTTGAATCTTCTATTATTTTAAAGATGTTTTGAGGACCATATAAGGCAAACTTCTTTTTGGGATTAAGTACAGTCTTGGGAAATGGGAGAATTCTAGAGTCTTCTATTCTTTGGAGGGGAAATTTCTTGAGGCCTATGAAAGGGCAAGGACCTCTCATTTGTAACAACCAAGTCTTTAAGTTGAAGTATATACAATTATGCGCGTTCTTCGGTGTTCTCGCTGTTCTATTGGAGTGAATTTTCCTAAGGTCAGAGTGCTTGAAATCTCTAATCCCGTGATATGATGGTATAGTATTATGACACCTAAAAATCTGGGGCCTCAAGAAGATAAAACTAAACATACTTTTACTTGGGATGATCAGCTTTACAACATGAACATATGGTTGTAGATATAAGATTATTATACTTCTAAAACAATTCCTCACCATTATCATTGAAATTTTAATCAACTTGAAATCTAGACTTGCTCTTACTCGCATGTGGTTTGGGCTTGCTCAAAAATAGTTTTCTTCGACCCCGAAATTGGCTCGAGAGGCATTTTGTGTACATTGATTTGTCGTTAACACACTATGCACGTATGTATTCATGATTACATGGTGATATGCACCCTTGAATTTATTGAAGTTTAGGAGTGCATTTAGTAAAGGACCTAGCCAATGGGAAGTGCCAATGATGGAGGAAGTGGGGCCCAAATCGACCTCCACCATGGAGGAAGTGGAGAGTCAACCGACATCGTGAAGGGAGTGGAGAAATCACCGAATAACTGCCACACGAAAACTATTGTGTGGTGGCAGTTGCGAAATTGTCGTGCCAACTGGGCCACACCGCCACAGTGCGGCCAAGGCTGCACCGACCAAGGTGCATCCAGGGCCGCATCGCATTGGGGTGTGGCAAGGGCCACACCCCCTTGGGTGCGACCAGGGCCGCGACCCCCCTTTGGCGGTGTGACCAATGCCACGCCCCCCTTTGGGGGTGCGGCCAGGGCCGCACCACCCTGGGTGCAATCGGGACCGCACTTCCTCAAGATGGCCTGAGATGCACCTCCTTCTGATGTGGCCAGGTATGCACCCCCTAAGTCCGCGCTCGTGGCGCACACCAAGTGCCTATGCATTCACGGCACGCTCCGAGCGCCTTCGAGTTTGCAACCCGCGCTCACTGCACGTTCCTACCACCTCCGCACTCACTGTGCGCTCAGAACGTCTCCGCGCTCACTGCTCTCTTAGAACGCCTCTGCATTCACTCCACTCTCAAAATGCCTCCATGTTTGCTATGCGTTCAGAACGCCTCCGCGCTTGCTGAGCGCTCAGAATGCCTTTGCGCTTGTTGCACGCTCATAGAGCCTTCGCGCTCGATGCACGCTCAGAACGCCTCTGCGCACGCGGTCCGCTCAGTATGCCTCTGCATTCACGAAACACGTGACAATTAACCATCTTAATTTTTCAGATTGCAGGTAGCATTCGTTGCTGTCAGCGCCACCAATGGAACTGCCCGAAGCTTCTCGTGAGGAGAAATGGGCATAATCAAAAAATGATTGATCAGTGTGCTCCAAATCGACGAATGTGATTCGCCTGTCATGTTGTTACAATGGTTACAACGTCGAAGTTATTGGGTTATTCTTAGCCAAAGATATAAAAGGAGCCCAAAGCCCTCATTTGAAGGCACCTTACCTTCAGCGTCGGAGAGAGCTCATTCAAACAAATCCTTTAGAGTTCACCTTCAGCGCTTAAATATCTCCTTCGATACTCGAAGTTCTCTTTCGGGACTTGAAGATCTTCTTCGCCTTCGAAGACGATCTCCTTCGGAAACGGCTTGAAGATATCACTTTTCTCAAAAGTCGACTCGAGCGTCTCGCTTCTTCCTCTACCAAATACTTAGCTTTTTTAGTGGTGGCTTGTCACCCTCGAAATCTCTTCTTTTACTACAACTGTAACATGAGGCAACCTGTCGTCCTCGGGTTCTCTACTTTCACTTATAACATGCCGATATATAGTGGAATTTGACTGACCAAAATCCAACCATGTGGTTTTCTCATTTTGGGGGTTTTTTCACACTAAAATTTTCTTGTCAGCCGTTTAACTTTGACCGTTTGCACGCTCGGCTCACTCTCGAATTGAGACGGTTCAATTTGACCGAACAACAAGAGCGTCGAAAACCAATAGGAGGGAAGGCCCTGGCTCTGGCGATGTTGATATACATATAGAAGCTCTAACTCCTGTATTACTCTTAATGTATTGATGTAGATATTAGTTAAAAATTGAAAAATAAAACTACTCAGAGTATATTGACATGCCCACTGCATAATAGTTGATGCACATCGACTTCTTCCTTTAGTACAACTTGACGTACGCTGACATCTCTTATCCCTTTGAGTTGTTTATCAATGTTTTGACTACTTAATCATAACAGTCATAGCTACAACATGTCTTTATGGAAACAATAACACATGACTTAATTCAAGAGATTTTTCCCAATAAAAAATGATCTTGTATTAAAGTAGTCATATTTAGCATAAATTTTTTATAAATGAACTTTGATTTTACGAAAGTAATGTCGTTGTGCAAAGTTTGATGATTTTCGAGCTTGCTAGTTTTTGTAATGATTCCTAATCATTCAACTACTGTTTATTGGGGTCACCTAGATTAATTTTCTAGAAATTTTATTTGCTCGGTTTTAAAATCATGAGAGTTGTGGAGATTAATTTTCTAGCAAAAAAAATGGGAGTTGTGGAGATGATAATGCTTAAGTGGATGCTTGGACACATCAGATTGGATAAATTTAAGAATGAACATATCAAAGATAAGACATGAGCGACACTAATTTAGGAAGATGCGAGAGGCTCGCTTATGATGATTCTGACACACACAAAAGAGACAATTAGAAGCATATGTCAGACGTGAGAGTTCAGCCACTGGGTAGACCAAAAAAGACTTTGGTGTGAAATAGATCCCTAAAATTTCATTTGTTTGAAATTAATTTTTTTTATTTTTAAATCACTCCTAAACCTTTTGTTCTTTTTAATAAATGTTATAGCATTGGTGATGACGAGACACCCATCTGGCATTCACTTGGATGTGAATTATATTTTTATTATAAAAAATAAATTATAATTTTTTTATAAATTTTAAAAAATGATTTGTTAATGTTTATTCATAGACATATATAGAATATAGTTGTTTTTTTTGTTAAAAAGCCAAAATATATATTTTTAATTTATAATTAAAATATTTTATTTTTTATAATAATAAATAATTAAATATACTTCATATCCACATCAGTGCCATGCGGGCTCCTCTTTATCACCAACGGTACAAAATTTGTTAAAAACGGCAACAAAAAAATAAGTATGATTGTGATGGGTTACACTACTATTTATAAGGAGGATTCTTCCATGATTTCCTCCTAAAATAGGAGATCATGAGGTTGACTAGTCAACCCCACCTCCCATAAACTCCCCATAATGAGGGAAACGTGGGGGGAGAGCTCACTCCCTCTCTCTCCACCAAAAAATCGCCCCCTTTAGGGGGAAACCGCCACCGCTGTCCAGGCCGCGGTCGCCGACCAGACCGTCGCGGCCAGCCAGGCCGTCGCGGTCCGCCAGGCCGCGGCCGCGGGCCGGGCCGCGGCGGCCGCCGGTGAGCCGCCTGCCCGGCTGCCCGCCTAACGGCCGCCTGGTCGCCGGCCTAACCGTCGCCTGGCCGCCGGCCTAACCGTCGCCTGGCCCCCGGGCGGCCACCGCCGCCGCCCAGCCGCCCCACCACCGTCGACAGCTTACCCACCGTCCGATCGGGTGGGCTCTCCTCGCCGTTCGATCTGGTGTGTAACCACCCACTAACCCACTAAGTGGTGGGGCCCGCCATAATCCCCTTTTGGAGGCTATAAAAAGAGCCCCAGGGCCTCCTCATAATTCACCTTTTGGCTCCCGGTCATCTTCTTCCTCAGGCAACAGCTATGTCGGACTCCTCCCTCGGGTCGTCCTCCAGCCACCTCGAGCCACCAGCGGGCCACCAGCAGGAAAACGCCCAAGTCCCGGAAAGAACAGAAGGAGGATGACGACCACTGCAAGCGAACAAGTGCCAAAGCCGCTCTCCAAACTTCCAAGCACCAGAACCACTTCTCGGATTCCAGTGTCCAAGTCGCTCTTGTGGTGCGGTCTGTCGCCCATTGGGAGCGGAAGTCTCACTCTCACCCCCAAGGTGTAACGAGGAGTGACCTGTCACCCCCGATTCTCCCTGCACATTGTAACTGCAAATAGCTAGTGGATTTTGACCGGCACAGATCCGGTCACGTGATTTTTACCCGGTTGAGGGGTTCTTCCACATCATCACATCTTGTGTCAACATTCTATTTTCATTGACTATGTGCGCGCTCGACCGCCTCGTGAGCTAAGACGGTCCAAGTAAATCCGGTCTGACCGGGGCATCAAGTTAATCTGCAACAGTTTGATGTCGTCTGTGGGAACACGATTCCCAGCATCCTTCAAAAGAACAAGATCAGCAGCTTTGCCGCTTCCAAGTTCTGCTTTAATGGCAAAAATAAGCGCCCACACCACTGAAGGATCCGCCCTTGGCGAACAAGACGAACCCGCACACTCCTACGCTTTGGTGGACGTTCCACTGACAGCTGAAGTCGCTTTCTCCTCCGTCACCTCCCTGAAGGGGCGTGTTCGCCAGATGGAAGAGCAACAAATTGAATGCTCACCCTGCTCCGAAACCTAGGAGCACTTCTTGCTCCCCCGCTGCCACCAACACCAGCTAACCTTTCATTATAGCCGAATCAGCACAGGACCCAAGAAGTTCCTTCAAGGCAGGAAGGACCTGAAGAATATTCCGAAGTCGCTAGTTCCGCTCACCCGCCCAAAGAGAGGCAAGAGCAGACCATCTTCATCATAACCCCGTCAATGACGCTCGCTTTCCTCCGCTTGAAAGATTTACCCGGGAGGAAATTTGAGAAGTCATCGCTGAAGAATATCGTCAGGCAGGTAGAAGAGATATTCACGCCCGCCGACCGCTCGGCCAAGGATCCCCTTTGGCACCTCAAATCCTCGAGCATCCAATCCCGCACGGATTTAAACTTCCAAACATTGAGACGTTCGATGGTACCGACGATCTGCTTGAACATGTTAACCACTTCACAACCATTATGAGAATCTATAATGCTCCAGATAAGTTGCTCTGCCAAGTGTTTCCAACCACTCTCAAAGGGCAGACCCGAACATGGTTCCATTCATTAAGGGTCGCTACCATCGCCAATTTCACAGAGCTAACAAGGCAGTTTGTTGATCAGTTCATCGCTAATCGCATGATCGTCCGCAACCCTTCCCACTTGTAAGGAATTCGCCAAAACGAAGGAGAAACTCTGAAGGACTTCTTCCGACGTTTTACTGCAGAAGCCCGCCAGATTCCGGGAGTCGACCCCGAGTTGTTGAGAGGGGTGTTCCTCGGAGGCCTCCACCCTAGTGGCTTCTACTCAACACTGATGAGGGAAACCGTCCCCAGTTATCCTGACCTCGCCCACTGAGTACAAGCGCAAATTGCCGCCGATGAAGCTATTGAAGCCCACTCGCTAGCAGTTTGATGGGGCCCAGAAGTGGAAGAGAGAAAAGGAGCTTGCCCCCCCCAACATCAAGAAGGAAGATTTCGAGAAGAGCGCCAGAATGGGCAACGCAGGCAAAACCTTTAAAGAGATCAACCACCCAGCGATTATACCCCCTCAACACCACGCGCACCAATGTACTCTATGCCATTCAAAATGAGCCAGCATTAAATCGGCCCAAACAACCGGCCCATAACCTGTTGGTACCCTAGTTTTGATTTGAGTTCAGTCTTCTCTTTTAGTCTCGTGACCCAAGATTTATCTATGGTCAAAGGTTAGTTTGCTCTAGTTTAGTCTTGTCACTTTTCCAGATGAAAATTTGGTTAAGTTGTTTTTCGTTCGACTATGGTCGAACGTCGCTCGACTATCGTCGATCAGCCGTTCGACGATCGTCTTCCTGATAGCTCGACTATCTGCTTGATAGGTCGACTATCTGTTCTCTTTGATAGTTCGACTATCTGTTGATAGGTCGACTATTTGTTTTGCTTTGATAGTTCGACTATCTGCTTGGATAGTTCAACTATCTGATAGTTCGACTATCTGTTTGATAGGTCGACTATCTATTTTTTTTGATAGTTCGACTATCTGTTGATAGGTCGACTATCTGTTTTGTTTGATAGTTCAACTATCTGCTTGGATAGTTCAACTATCTAATAGTTCGACTATCTGTTTGATAGGTCGACTATCTGTGTTTCTTGATAGTTCAACTATCTATTTGATAGGTCGACTATCTGTTGTGTTTGATAGTTCGACTATCTGTTTGATAGGTCGACTATCTGCTTTCTTTGGTAGTTCGACTATCTGTCTTGATAGATCGACTATCTGATAGCTCGACTATCTGTCCTGATAGTTCGACTATCTGCTATGGTAGTTCGACTATCTTCTTTGATAGTTCGACTATCTGGATCGTTCGACTATCTGTCTGATAGGTCGACGATCTCCGTGCTTCGGTCGACGATCTTCGAGAGTCGTTCGACGATTTGCTGTATGTCTTGGATAATTTTGTCGTCTTCTATGATGTGATTTATTTCATATTTATTTTGGCATATTTTATAAAAGATTATTTGAATAAATTTATGATATTATTTTCATGCAATATCTGCTCCATTCCTTATGCATGAGCTAATCTTTTTCTGACAAAGTTGTTTGTCTTATTAGCTGAGATATGATTTCTGCTTTATCTGCCAAGCTGTCCTTTATAGCCGTTAGACTCAAAAAGTCTTCCTTGGCCGTAAAGAGTCTCTTCTGATGTGACTTTCTCTAGTATTATTTTATCAGAGTTACTTGCAGCTTCTTAGAAAGCTTTATCCTCTTATAGGATATCTGTCTGCAGTGTTTTGTTTTTGCTTTATGCTATTTGCAGCCCAGCTTGCAGATTTCAGTAGAAGACAAGATTCAAACTCAAATGAGAGCCGTTGCTGCTGCTGTTATATAAAGAATTCTTTGAAGAAAGAAATTAACTAGTTCATATAACCAAAAACCAGTTCATTCAGGAAAAGGAGTTCAAAAGCTAACAGCAGCATTCAAGCTTACAACTTACAGTTTACAACTGCTCTTAGCTAGTTCACATCCAACTGAGAAGAAGTTTTAGCTCTTCACTCTTCTTCAACCTGAGTTCTCCTACCTCCAGGAAGATTTTCACTCAGAGCTTTTTGAAGAAGAAGAAGAAGAAGATAGCTGCCTAAAGAAGAAATTTCATTTCATATTTATTATCTTCTTGTAGCTTTTTCCCTCAGATTTTCTGAAGTGTTTTCTGCACTGAAGCAAGACTTCACCTGAACATTCTTTTAGCCAGGGGGAGCCTTGACTCTTTAGAGCTTTCTAGCTCAGTGCAAGTTCTTGAGCTTCTCTAATCTATTGTAAAATAGAGAAGACATTTTAACCTCCTTTCCCCCTCCTATAAAGGGTTATTACTCCCTTCAAAAGTATACCTTGGTGGCAGGGCACGTGATCAAAAACCTGTGTTGGTTTTTAGACACCTAATCAAAAGTCTAAAGGGTTTCTAGATCTACCTGAAGCAGATCTTGTTGGTGGCAGGGCACCTGATCAAAAACCTGAGTGGATTCCTACCTTGTTGGTAGAAGAGTGGACATACCCAAGTTGTTTGGGGAACCACTATAAATTCCCTTGTGTCGTCTGGTTGTTTAATTAGTTCTTTATGCTGATTGGCTATGATTAGATTTTAACTAGGTTTGCTAGTTGCTGTTTAGCATCCCAAGCCTTAACTGTAATTACAGTTGGCTGCCTCTTGTGCACAACACTTGTGTTAGACTTTAGGGTTACTTCTCAAATATCTATAACCTTCATTCCGCAATTGACTCAAAGGGAGTTGAGTAGACAGTCAACTTTGCTAGTGCAATTTTTGATTACTCTATTCACCCCCTCTAGAGTAGTATCTATCCATTTTCTTTCAATTGGTATCAGAGGCATGCTGGCTGACTGTATAGGCTAATACCTAAGTCACAAGATCCTGATAGATACCAAGGATTATAGATATTCACTTTCACCTTCATGGCCCAGTCCAAGGATTACTCTAGCACCAGACCTCTAGCATACAACTTAGCTAAGTTTAGCATCTGGAAGGCAAGGATTAAATTATATATGAACTCTAATTATGAGAGTATTTTTGCTTCTATTTTGATAGGATCACCAAGGGCACCTGCTGTAGCTACTGCTTCATCATCAACTGATATGAGTGCAGTGCCTCCTCCAGATTACAATGATGAATATAAAAAGGCAAAGATAGCAGATGCTAAGGTAATGAATATTCTGGCTCAGACAATGTCTGATGAAGTATTTTAGAAGGTTGCTGACTGTCCCTCAGCAAAAGCAATGTGGGATACACTGAACCAGATTGTAGCTGGTTCAGCTGATGAAAGGAAGGACAGAAGGTCCAACCTTATCTCCCAGTATGAGAACTTCAAGAAAACTGATGCTGAATCAGTTGAAGCTATGTACACCTGGCTCAGCTCAATCATCAATGAGCTGAGGACTCTTGATAAGGATATTTCATTGATAGAGGTCAATGATAAGATTCTTATGTGCTTTCCTAGCACATGGGATCTGAGGATCTGGCCTATCAAGGAGGCCAGAAGCACAACAGAAATCTCAACAAAAGCCCTTCTCGGCAAGCTCAAGTCCTTTGAGCAAGTACTGAAGTCCAGGGAAGCTGAGGCTGAAGCAAAGACTCCAACTCCCACAAGAAAAGAGCAAACCCTTGCTCTCAAAGCTGCTGATGCTTCTGAAGGAAGCCAGTCCAATGAGGAACTGATGGCATTATTTGCCAAAAGGTTTCTCAAGATGGGAAGGAAAGAATTCAGAAAGAAATCTTCACGATATGAAGAAAAATCAAGGTATGATCGTACTCCTACTAAAGAAATAATTTGCTATGGTTGCAGGAAGCCTGGACATATTCTTCCAGATTGTCCAGAGGAAAAGAATAAAGAGAAAAGGAAAGACAAGGATCAGCACAGGAAACATTCCAAGCCATCCTCCTACAAGAACAAAAAGAAGGAGAGAGGTTTTGTTGCTGAAACTTGGAGCGATTCTGATGAGGAATCTTCCTCCTCAAGCTCCAGTGAGGATGAGGAAGAAAAGAAGGCAAAGGAATTTTGCCTGATGGCAATTGATGCCTGCAGCAATCACTCAACTGCAGAGAGTTCAGATTCTGATGAAGAAATGCCAACAGAAGATGAGGTATTGTCTTCTTACGATTTTACATCTAATGAATTTAAATCAGATTTTAAATCTTTATGTTTAGATTTAATTAGTTCTGAAAAGGAAATAAAAGAACTTAGAAATAAACTAGCTGAATCTGAATTAATTTCTATTGAAAACATTAGGTTAACAGCAGAACTCACTAATGCTAGTGAAGAAATAAAATTCCTTAAGAATGAGTTAGCTAAGTCCAAAAGGTTAGAAGAATCTCTGAATGGTAGAAGCCTTAAGTTGCTTGAAATAACCAGCATGTCTAACACTAGGTCAGGCAATAATAAATTAGGCTTAGGAGCATCTTCTAGTGAACCCCCAATCATTCTTAAAAACCATCTTTCAACTCCAGTGAACTTTATCTCAGCTGATGGGATAAAGAACACTGAGCAAGTTAATCAGGTTAATAAAGCTTTAAATAAAGCTAAGAGAGAGAAAATAAAACAAAAATTTAAGGAAATACAAAGAGCGTCGAACGCTGCTCGACGATCGCAGGCTCAGTGGTCGAACGGAGATCGACGATCTGAGCACCCATCATCGAACGCTGATCGACGTTTTCAACATGAATTTCAAAACTTCAAACAGAACTTTAGAAACCCGAATGAAAATAGAAACCCTAGGTTCATTGACCCATCATCTGCATGGAGAATCCCACCTAGGAGATCTTACCCGTTAGGTTATCACCCTCAACCTACTTATTCATTTATTTCCAGTTTTTCTTATGTGAAAAACAAGGGACCCAAGGTTACCTGGGTCCACAATGTTTAATTGACTTATTTGCAGGTGAAGACCTATCCTGTCACTCAGAATAAGTGGTATTTGGATAGTGGTTGCTCCAAGCATATGATAGGAAATAAAGAACATCTGTCAAGGTTCAAAGCCAAGCTTGGCCCAAAGGTGATCTTTGGAGATTCAAGCTGTGGTCAAACTGAAGGCTATGGCAGGATGATAATTGGAGTTGTAACATTCAAGAGAGTTGCTTATGTAACTGGACTGAAGCATAATCTCATTTCAGTAAGTTAGTTATGTGATGCTGGATACCAGGTATCATTTTCTAACTCTCTTTGTAATATTACTTTAAATAATAATGTTGTGTTAGTAGGTATTAGACAAGGTAACATTTATTTAGTAGATTTTAATTCAACTCACTCTGAAATTTGCTTATTTAATGAAGTAACAAATAATAATACCTTATGGCATAAAAGGCTTAGCCATGTTAACCTCAAGAATATATCTAGGTTATCTAAGCACAACCTTGTTAGAGGTTTACCTTCTTGCCTCTACAAGAAGGAGAGCCTATGCAAGGCTTGTCAATTAGGCAAGCAAACCAAGAATTCATTTAAATCAGTAAATAAAAGTGATTCTCCTAGAATCCTGTATTTATTACATTTGGACCTTTTTGGCCCAATAAATGTACAGAGTCTAGGAGGGAAGTATTACACCCTAGTCATTGTAGATAACTTCTCTAGATTCACTTGGGTGTTCTTTCTGAGAACTAAGGCTGATAACTTCAAAGCCCTTACAGATTTTCTATTATGTGTGCAGACTGAGTACTCTACTCATGTGGCCTTGATCAGAAGTGATCATGGTACTGAGTTTGACTCTCTTCTCATGCAAGAATTCTGTGAGAGAGAAGGTATCAAACATAGCTTCTCAGCTCCTAGAACTCCCCAACAAAATGGGATAGTTGAAAGGAAGAACAGAACCCTAATTGAAGCTGCTGGCACATTGTTGGCAGATGCTAATATGCTTCTTTTCTATTGGGCAGAAGCTGTTAGTACAGCCAACTATGTCTTGAACAGAAGTCTGATACACAAGCTTAAGTGTAAAACTCCTTATGAGTTGCTTAAAGGAAAGAAACCTAAAATAAATTATTTTAGAGTTTTTGGCTGTGTAGTTTATATTCATAATAACAATAAAGAATACCTTAGAAAGTTTGAAGCAAAAGCTTCAATGAGAATTTTTTTTAGATATTCCCAAGTAAGCAAAGCTTTTAGGGTATTTAATAAATCATCTTATAAAATTGAAGAGTCTGTTCATATATCTTTTGATGAATCTCAGATGTTTTATAAGGAGAAGGAAACTTCCCCTTCCTCAAGTTCATTGCAGGTACAAGAATCTAGCAAAGATGTCACTCAAGAAATTCTCCATCTTTCAACTCTTCATATCACTGAATCTGACAGTGATGAAGACCTTGTATAAGCTGTTGTTGTTCCACCAATAGTAGATCAAATTCCTCGTGAGGAATTAATCCCAACTATTGCTGAAGATCACATCCCACCTGCTGATGTTATCACACTTAGAGATCATCCTACATCTCAAGTGATTGGAGACATATCAGCTGGTGTTCAAACAAGACATCAGTTAAGACAGGATGTGATGCACGCTTGTTTCCTTTCACAGATTGAGCCCCTCACCATTAAAGATGCTGAGCTAGATTCCCACTGGATCATTGCTATGCAAGAGGAACTCAATCAGTTTGAAAGATGTAAAGTATGGACTTTGGTTCCAAGACCTAAAGGCCAACTGATCATAGACACCAAGTGGGTGTATAGAAACAAGTTGGATGCAAATGGAATCATTGTAAGGAACAAAGCTAGGCTTGTAGCTCAGGGCTACAGACAGGAGGAAGGTATAGATTATGACCAAACCTTTGCTCCTGTTGCAAGGCTAGAGAGAATAAGGATCTTTCTAGCCTATGCAGCCTATATGAAGTTTAAAGTTTTTCAGATGGATGTCAAAAGTGCCTTTCTAAATGGTGAGCTAAAGGAAGAGGTATTTGTTGAACAACCACCTGGGTTTGTTTCTTCAACTCAGCCCTCACATGTTTTCAAGTTGCAAAAAGCTCTTTATGGACTCAAACAAGCACCCAGAGCCTGGTATGAAACTCTAGCTAGTTTCCTATTAGAGCACAACTTTGTTAGGAGAGTAGTTGATAGAACCCTCTTCGTCAAGCACCACAAGGACACAATCCTGTTAGTTCAAGTGTATGTGGATGACATTATTTTTGGTTTCACTGATCCCAAACTATGCAAAAAGTTCTCTGACTTGATGCATTCAAAGTTTGAGATGAGTAGTATGGGTGAGCTGTCTTACTTTCTTGGTCTCCAAGTAAAGCAAGATGCTGATGGCATCTTCATCTCCCAATCCAAATATGCCAAGGAATTGGTAAAGAAGTTTGGGATGGCTGATGCTTCAGCAATGCATACACCTATGGCTACTAATGTAGTTATAGATTCTGATGATCAGGGAAAGCCTGTTGATCAAAAGAATTATAGGGCCATTGTTGGTTCCCTATTATATTTAACTGCAAGTAGGCCAGATATAATGTTTGCTACATGCCTTTGTGCTAGGTTCCAGGTCAACCCCAAGGAATCTCATCTGATTCTTCTCAAGAGAATCTTGAGATACCTGAAGGGATGTCCAAATCTAGGACTTTGGTACCCAGCCGAGTCAGAATTTGAATTAATTGGATACTCTGATTCTGACTATGCTGGACGTAGAGTTGACAGGAAAAGTACCTCAGGAACTTGTCAGTTCCTGGGAGAGAGATTGGTCTCTTGGTTCTGTAAGAAGCAGGCCTCTGTATCAACTTTAACTGCAGAAGCTGAATATATAGCAGCTGCTAGTTGTTGTTCACAGATCCTGTGGATACAAAACCAGCTTTTGGATTATGGGTACACACACAAGAACACAAAAATCATGTGTGATAGTACCAGTGCTATCTCTATTGCACAAAATCCTGTGCACCACTCTAGAACGAAACACATTGAGATCCGACACCATTTCCTGAGAGATTGTGTGGAAAAGAACAAGATCAGCCTTGAGTTCATATCCACAGACCTTCAGAGAGGTGATATATTCACCAAGCCCTTAGATGAACAGAAGCATCTGTTCTTCTTGGTTCAACTAGGCATGATTAATGGAAGAGACTAAGTGTGACGTCTGCCTTGTTGAAACTTGTTTGAAGATCGTCGAACGACGTTCGAAGATAGTCGATCGGATCAAGCCTATCGTCGACCTATGGTTGATGATAGCTTATCTGCTTGAAGATCGTCGACCGGCGTTCGAAGATCGTCGAACAGGTCGAGCCTATCGTCGATCTATGGTTGACGACAGCTTGTTGTTTGAGAAGACAGAAATAGTCGAACGATGGATCGACTACTCTGCTTCAGGAACGATCGTCGAACGACCGTTCGACCATCGTCTCCAGTATCTTTTAAATAGATCGACGATCGTTGTTTTAATATAAAGCTGATAGTCGACCTAGGTTAAGAGATCTTTCTTTTTATCGTCGACGGAGAGCGTCTTCTCGCATTCCGTCTTCCTCCTTGCTCTTTGTCTTGCGATTTCTGTCGTTTCGCCTTCGCCGTCTCCCTCGTCTTCTCCAGCCCCTTCAATGGCGATAGCTCCAGCGCTCCTGACAGTGGTGAAGTTCTATGCAGGCTTCAGTGTGGATTTCGATTCCTTCAGTTGCTGCGAATCTGCTATTGTGGAAATCCTCAGTCTATGCAAAGATCAAGGTTTACACAAGCTCATGTCCTCCAGGATAAAGATAAACATTGCCGAGATCAAAGAATGGGCATTTACTTCGTCCTCCAATGACGAATCAATGACCGGAACAGTTGGCGGAGAAGAGGTAACTTTGACTCCCGCCATTTTAACTGAAATTTTTGGATTGTTAAATGGGGAAGAAGATTACGAGCAAGATACCCCAGAGTTTGGGAGAATGCTGACAGAGCTGGGACATGCCGAAGGCATTCCCTCTAAGCTGCTTAAGGTGAATTTTTCGTTTAAGATTAAGTTCCTTGCCGAACTCGTCGGAAAAGTGCTACTGGGAAAGCACTCTGCCCATGACAACATTACAAGGCAACAGTTTGCCCTAATGTGTGCAATTGTGAATAAAAAGAAGATTAACTGGGCAGGAGTATTGTTTGATTTAATAAGGAAAAAGAACAACAAGAAAGAAGTCACCCTGGGTAGGGTGGTTGAGATTTTTCTGAAGGAAAAATATCCTCATTTGTTAGTTTCAGCTGCTACCTCCATCAATGCCAGCAAAAAGATGGACCCAACCTTGTTCGCCAAGTGGAAAAGGACTTTTCTGAAGCCCGCTCCAGCAGGGGTTGCTCCAGCTGCATTTGAGAGCACCAAGACTGCTTCAGTCACTCCTCCCCTACAAGAAGCTGGCTCAGCAAATATCTCCCTTCCATCTTCTTCATCTGCATTACCGTCTACTTCTGTTGAAGTTCCATCAACCTCAATTGAAGTATGACCTTCTGCTTCTCATCTTCCTGATTCATCTACAATTCTCCATGCATCACCTCCTGCATCTCCTCTCCCTTCTCATATTGCTGGGATCTCACATCCCTGTTTTGATTTGTTGGTTTCTGAGATTTCTACTCCTCCTCAGTCTCCAATTCCTTCTTCAGATCATATTGATCATCTTGCATCCACTCATCATTCTCCAGCTCACTCTCCATCTCCAGTTCATCAAGAATACACCATTCCTGCTGATCATCCATCCACTGAGATTCCACCTTCATCATTTGAAATCACTCCAGTATTCATCTCTAGCATCTTGGAGTTAATTACCCCCTCAATCAAAATCATGATTGAAGAGGCAATTGCTCCCCTTGCATCCTCCATCTCTTCTTTGACTGCTGCTATCCAAGCACTCTCAAAATCTGCTGAGCCCTCTTCATCTAGGGGCCTGGTCTCAATTTCCACTGAAACCAGGCAGGGGGAGATGCTTTATAATGATGTCTCTGAGCAGCCCTTGGCCTCCCCTCCAGCAGATCCTCCTGCAGTTGTAGAGAAAGAGATAGAAGAATCAGCTCCTCCTCCATTGTCTGAAAAAGAAATTTCTGATGCTATACAGAAGTCTGAATTCATTGTCAAAGTTTGCATAGAAGAATGTTCCACTCCCCTGGTCGCCCTATACCTAGAAGGAGTTATTACTTCCTTTCTAGATGAATTATGGGAGTTAGGACACTCAAAGGACAATTCTGAAGGTATTCCTTTTACTCACTTTTTAGACTTGATAACTGATATGCTAGTTTGGGAATACCTGGAAGGAATGATTCGTTGTCATTTAGCAAAATTTTATTCATAATACTACAGATAAAATGGAAGAAGTATTAGATGTTCAAGAGCCTGATCTCCAACCAGCTCCAGAAGTTCAATCTGAACCAGAACCAGCTGTTCAAGTTTCTGAGGCTGCTCAGCCAGCTCAGCTAGAAGTGCAAGTAGAACTAGTCACCATGACAGTTTCTGATCAACAAGAAAAGGCTTCAGATGCTCAAATTGAAAAGTCTACTGTATGGGATGATTCCCCTAGATTGGATTTAGATGCTCTCCTGACACAGGATGCCATGGAAGAAGAATTAGAAAAAGCTGTCCTAAAAGAAAAGGAAAGAGCTGTGCAAGAAGCGATTGATTCATATGATCTTCCCATTTCTTCAAATTCTGAGTATGATATTGATTCTGATGAATCTGATGAGTCTAAAAGAAAAAGATCTGCTAAAAAGAAAAGGAAAGCTGTGGCTCCTCCTCCTCCAAATCCAGATAATGATACTCCCTACTATATCCTGAAAGGAATTGATCCTAAATCAAAAGAATTCCAGTACTGGATGGTATTTTCTAAAAATCAGCAGAAGCAAAGGAAGAAGTCAAAGAGGTATGATAGTCCTGTCCCAAGATGGACTCCTAGAGGTCCTCCTCCACCACCTCCCGGTGCAGGAGCCTCTGGAAACCTATCTGCAAACCCTGCTGCTCAGTCTGACAGGTTCAACCCATCTCAGTCATCACAAAGGAGAAGTTCTCAAGGATATCAAGGTAAAACGCAATCTGGCTATCAAAGACTTGATGCTGATGTTAAAGAACAAGTAAAGGAGGTGGTGTATCAAAGACCAATTTTTTCTCCTCCTCCTTCCAAAGAAGTCAAGAGCTCAATCTCTCCAAAGCCAGATCATGCTGTGAAGGCTGTTTCAAAAGGTAAGCGAATTATTTTCTCTGAAAAATCTAGCAAGATTTTTGCTGAGTCTGCTCCTCCTTCTTATCTAGTTATTCAGGATAAAGAGCCAGCTGAAAGTCTGCTAGACATGTCGATTAAGTTTAAAGCTGTGAAACCTGTTGATACAACCTCTGAAAATGTGTATGAAAGCCCAGAGCTTGATCCTAATTTCAGGATGACTCGTTTTCTTGAACTTGTTGGTTCAACTCAAATTAAGAAAGCTAAAGCTGAAGACAAAGACACTGCAGGATTAACCACTATGTCAAAATTCAGAATGAAGGAGCTCGATAAATTCCAGGTTAGACCTGAGGTATTTGATCCTTAAAAATACATGGAAAAGCATCCTAAGGCAGTTGTCCCAAGAGCGTCAGAATCGAAAATCATTGGAGAACAAGACCTGAAGCTGTCAAGGAAAGAAGCCCAAGATCCTTCTAGAAAAATTACTTTTGTTTCTAGTTCTTCTGAACCTAAACCTAATTCTGAAGCACCTTAATATTTCATTGATTGTCAGTTATTTGCTTATCTGATTGATTGATGTTATCTGCTTAGTTATCATTTTTCTTCATGCATTTTATTTATTTTCAGTAATTAGTTTTGTGTTTAGTTATTGAGAGACTTAACTCAAATAGGGGGAGATTGTTGGTACCCTAGTTTTAATTTGAGTTCAGTCTTCTCTTTTAGTCTCTTGACCCAAGATTTATCTATGGTCAAAGGTTAGTTTGCTCTAGTTTAGTCTTGTCACTTTTCCAGATGAAAATTTGGTTAAGTTGTTTTTCGTTCGACTATGGTCGAATGTCGCTCGACTATCGTCGATCAGCCGTTCGACGATCGTCTTCCTGATAGCTCGACTATCTGCTTGATAGGTCGACTATCTGTTCTCTTTGATAGTTCGACTATCTGTTGATAGGTCGACTATCTGTTTTGCTTTGATAGTTTGACTATCTGCTTGGATAGTTCAACTATCTGATAGTTCGACTATCTGTTTGATAGGTCGACTATCTGTTTTCTTTGATAGTTCGACTATCTGTTGATAGGTCGACTATCTTTTTTGTTTGATAGTTCGACTATCTGCTTGGATAGTTCAACTATCTGATAGTTCGACTATCTGTTTGATAGGTCGACTATCTGTGTTGCTTGATAGTTCGACTATCTGTTTGATAGGTCGACTATCTGTTGTGTTTGATAGTTCGACTATCTTTTTGATAGGTCGACTATCTGCTTTCTTTGGTAGTTCGACTATCTGTCTTGATAGATCGACTACCTGATAGCTCGACTATCTGTCCTGATAGTTCGACTATCTGTTGTGGTAGTTCGACTATCTTCTTTGATAGTTCGACTATCTTCTTTGATAGTTCGACTATCTGGATCGTTCGACTATCTGTCTGATAGGTTGACGATCTCTGTGCTTCGGTCGACGATCTCTGAGGGTCGTTCGACGTTTTGCTGTATGTCTTGGATAATTTTGTCGTCTTCTATGATGTGATTTATTTCATATTTATTTTGGCATATTTTATAAAAGATTATTTGAATAAATTTATGATATTATTTCCATGCAATATCTGCTCCATTCCTTATGCATGAGCTAATCTTTTTCTGACAAAGTTGTTTGTCTTATTAGCTGAGATATGATTTCTGCTTTATCTGCCAAGCTGTCCTTTATAGCCGTTAGACTCAAAAAGTCTTCCTTGGCCGTAAAGAGTCTCTTCTGATGTGACTTTCTCTAGTATTATTTTATCAGAGTTACTTGCAGCTTCTTAGAAAGCTTTATCCTCTTATAGGATATCTGTCTGCAGTGTTTTGTTTTTGCTTTATGCTATTTGCAGCCCAGCTTGCAGATTTCAGTAGAAGACAAGATTCAAACTCAAATGAGAGTCATTGCTGCTGCTGCTATATAAAGAATTCCTTGAAGAAAGAAATTAACTAGTTCACATAACCAAAAACCAGTTCATTCAGGAAAAGGAGTTCAAAAGCTAACAGCAGCATTCAAGCTTACAACTTACAGTTTACAACTGCTCTTAGCTAGTTCACATCCAACTGAGAAGAAGTTTTAGCTCTTCACTCTTCTTCAACCTGAGTTTTCCTGCCTCCAGGAAGATTTTCACTCAGAGCTTTTTGAAGAAGAAGAAGAAGAAGATAGCTGCCTAAAGAAGAAATTTCATTTCATATTTATTATCTTCTTGTAGCTTTTTCCTTCAGATTTTCTGAAGTGTTTTCTGCACTGAAGCAAGACTTCACCTGGACATTCTTTTAGCCAGGGGGAGCCTTGACTCTTTAGAGATTTCTAGCTTAGTGCAAGTTCTTGTGCTTCTCTAATCTATTGTAAAATAGAGAAGACATTTTAACCTCCTTTCCCCCTCCTGTAAAGGGTTATTACTCCCTTCAAAAGTATACCTTGGTGGCAGGGCACCTGATCAAAAACCTGTGTTAGTTTTTAGACACCTGATCAAAAGTCTAAAGGGTTTCTAGATCTACCTGAAGCATATCTTATTAGTGGCAGGGCACCTGATCAAAAACCTGAGTGGATTCCTACCTTGTTGGTAGAAGAGTGGACGTACCCAAGTTGTTTGGGGAACCACTATAAATTCCCTTGTGTCGTCTGGTTGTTTAATTAATTCTCTGTGCTGATTGGCTATGATTAGATTTTAACTAGGTTTGCTAGTTGCTGTTTAGGATCCCAAGCCTTAACTGTAATTATAGTTGGCTGCCTCTTGTGCACAACACTTGTGTTAGGCTTTAGGGTTACTTCTCAAATATCTATAACCTTCATTCCGCAATTGACTCCAAGGGAGTTGAGTAGATAGTCAACTTTGCTAGTGCAATTTTTGATTACTCTATTCACCCCCCTCTAGAGTAGTATCTATCCCTTTTCTTTCATAACCCTAGGAGCGATCAGTCCAAATATTGCGAGTTTCATCGAACTACGGGACACACCACTGAGGACTGTGCCCGCTTGAAGGAAGAAATTAAGCGCCTTGTCCGTCTGAGACTTCTCGGAAGGTTTTTGCAGGGACGCATTCTAGACCAGCAGGACCCGCTTCGGCCACCCAGAGATCAACAAAACGCCTTGCCAGGAGGAGCTGGTCGTAGGCAGATGATCGGAAATATCAAAACCATCGCCGAATCACCCTTTCTTTCCACTCAAATCCTCTCAGTATGCGCGCAAGAAGCCATCCATGAAGACAAAAAGTGCAGGCAGGACACCACCATAACTTTCGGAGATGAAGACCTTGTTGGGCTCCGAACACCTCACCAAGACCCCATGGTAATCAGTGTCGGGATCGGAGATCCTTACTATAATGTCAAATGAATCCTCGTCGACAACGGAAGTTCCGTCGACGTCTTGTTCTCCACCAACCTCCAAAGCATGAACATCTCCATAACATCTGATAGCGACAGTCGGACCAGTATACGACTTAGACAACCATACAGTTCAGGTATTGGGAATGATCACCCTCCCAGTCATCATGGGGGAATTCCCAAGGCAAGTGACGCACGAAATCCAGTTCGTCGTGGTAGATTCAAGCTCCGCCTACAATGCTATTTTTGGAAGGCCCTTCTAGTCCATCTTCAAGGCTATCCCCTCGATTCCTCACCTGACCATGAAGTTCCCCACTCCAGGAGGAGTCGGAGTCGTACGCAGCAATCAGGAGGCCGTCAAAAATTGCTACTCCAAGCAGGCATAGCAAACCAAGGTCACCACCTTAAACATCGACGACTTAGACTTGCGCGACGAGGCGATATTGTAGCGGGGAACGCCTATGGAAGGGATAATTGAAGTCCCCCTTTCACCAACAAACTCAGCTCACACCATCTAGCTCGGATCGCTCTTACCACAACAAGAAAAAGAGAAATTGACAGTCTATCTCCGGAGGAACAAGAATATCTTTGCCTGCGCTCCGTAAGATATGCCTGTCATAGATCCTCACATCATTCAGCACTCTCTCAACATCAACCCAACATGCAAACCTGTTATCCATAAAAAGAGAAACTTTGCTCCAGAATGCCTCCAGGCAATCGGAGAAGAAGTAGAGAAGCTCCTCAACGCACATTTCATCCGAGAAGTAAAATACCCTACCTGGGTAGCTAATGTCGTCTTAGTAAAGAAGTCTTCAGGAAAATGGAGGATGTGCGTGGATTACACCAACCTTAATCAAGCATTCCCCAAAGACAGCTTCCCGCTCCCCAGAATTGATCAGTTAGTCGATTCAACCGCCGGGCACCAACTCCTCAGCTTCATGGATGTTTACTCCGAATACAACCAGATCTGAATAAATCATGCGGACGAAGAGCATACGATCTTCCGAACAAACAAAGGGGTGTACTGCTACAAAGTTATGCCCTTTGGACTCAAGAACGCGGGAGGCACCTACCAACGGCTCATGAGCAAGGTTTTTAAGGACCTTATCAGCAAGACAATGGAAGTATATGTGGATGCCATGCTAGTGAAGAGTGTTCGTTGGGAAGATCACTTGGAAGACCTCGAGAAATGTTTCAAGATCCTTCGGTAGTATGACATGAGACTTAACCCCACTAAATGTGTCTTCGGGGTTACGCCAGGAAAATTCTTGGGATTCATGGTAACCCAGCGAGGGATAGAAGCCAACCCTGAGAAGATTAAGGCTTTGGAAGACATATCACCACCCCGATCTCTTAAAGAAGTACAACAGCTGAATGGGAGGATCACATCACTCTCTCGATTCTTGGCGCGGACTGGAGATAAATATCTCCCCTTCTTCAAGATTCTCTGGGGAGCCAGAACCACAGGTTTCTAGTGGTCAGACTAATGTCAATTAGCCTTCGAGCCACTAAAGCAATACTTGGCCTCCCCTCTGCTTCTGTCAAAGCTGGCCCCAGGAGAAACTCTTTTTCTATACCTCGCCATCACGCCGGTCGCGCTAAGCTCCGTATTGGTAAAAGATGAAGGTGAGATTCAAAGCCCCATCTACTACCTTAACAAGATCCTCTCGGACACTGAAACCCGATGTCCGGTCGCAGACAAGACAGCCTTGGCACTTGTTTTCTCAACAAGGAAGCTTCGTTCCTACTTCCAGGCTCACACCATCAAAATATTGACCGAGCTCCCTCTCAGCGCCATTCTTCAAAAGCCCGAGGCGTCTGGCCGGCTGGTCAAGTGGGCAGTTGAACTAGGCGAATTCGACATCCACTTTATGCCACGTCATGTCATTAAATCTCAGGTCTTAGTAGACTTCATCATTGAAAATACCTTGCCTCCGTAATGGAAGGCGCCGAGGCCGGACTCCTTCTCATAAGCCCAGAGCTTGTCACTTTGGAGTATGGGCTCCGGTTAAAGTTTCCTACCACTAACAACATAGCAGAATACGAGGCCTTGATCGCAGGGCTCAGGCTCGCCATCGACTGCCACGTCAAGAGGATAACAATCTACTCCGACTCCCGACTCGTCATCTCTCAAGTAGAAGGTGACTATGAAGCAAAAAGTGAGCAGCTCGCTCAGTACCTCCAACTTGTGAAATCTCTTTTACTTCAGATACCGCAAGCCCAAATCCTCCATATCCCTAGGGAGCAGAACAGTTGAGCAGACGCCCTGTCAAAGCTAGCCACATCATCATCTCTCTATCAGTCAAGAAGACGTCAAGTTGAAGAAATTGCTTTTCCTAGTATCCAGGGACCGTGGGAGGTACTAGAGATCGAAGGACCAAAGGGATCATGGATCTCCCCGTTGGTAGATTACTTAGAAAACCAGCAACTGCCGGAAGATCAAAAGGAGGCCCGTCGCCTAAGGATGAGGGCGGCCACATTCACACTGATCAACGGAGAGCTTTATAAGCGGTCCTTCGCAGGACCGTACCTGAAGTGTTTAGCAGAAACTGACGCTGAATATACCCTCTACGAAGTCCATGGAGGGGTTTGCGGAGAACATTTGGGCGGAAAAGCCTTGGCTCAAAAAATCTTACGCTAGGGCTTTTACTGTCCAACCATGAGAAAGGAAGCGACAGACTTTGTCCAGAGTTGCAAAATCTGTCAGCTGCATGCCAACATCCCCCGACAACCTCCCGTTGTCCTTACCACACTACAAGGAGCTTGGCCATTCGCACAATGGGGGATAGACCTCCTCGGCCCCTTACCTCAAGCCTCGGGACAAAGGAAATTCATCATCATGGGCATCGACTACTTGACCAAGTGGGTAGAAGCGGAGCCTCTTGCCAAGATTACTGAGGAGAACGCAAGGCAGTTCGTTTGGAAGAGCATCGTCTGCCGCTTTGGCATACCAGCGGAAATCATTACCGATAATGCCACTCAGTTTACAGGAAAGTCTTTCACCAAGCTATGCGAGGACTTAAAGATCGAGTTGCGGCATACAGCTGTGTCGCACCCCCAATCCAATGAGCAGGTTGAGGTGACCAACCGAACCATTCTGAAGGGACTAAAGGCGCGAATCCAAGACGCAGGGGCACTGGGTCGACACGCTCCCCAATGTGTTGTGGGCATACCGGGCAACGGAAAGAACCCCTATAGGAGAAACGCCATACAATCTCTGCTACAGAGTTGAAGCCATCATCCTGGTCGACATCGGCATCCCAAGCCCCCGGGTTTCCAACTTTAACCTCCAAATGAACGACGATGCTCTCCGAGACAATCTGGATTTGATCTCCGAGACCCACAAAGAAGCCGCTCTCCGCACCGCAGCCTATCAGCAATGTACGACCCGCTATTACAATCGCAAAGTGAAGTCCCGTCCGATCAATGTGGGAGACTTGGTCCTTCGTACTTTGGAAGAGGCTGGGAAAGGAACGCATGGCGACAAGTATCTCCAACCTGGGAAGGACCCTTCATCGTCACAGCAGTGGTGAAATCATGGACATACAAGCTGCGAAACGACGAAGGAAAGACTCTCCCCCGTACTTGGAATGCGCAAAACCTGTGCCGATTTTATCAATGATTTCTCGCTTTATGTTTTTCTAATTGTGTAACGCATTCTTTAGCAAAAAGACTATGATGTGTGTAAGCCGCGAGCTTGATCCCGCAGACGTTATCTTCATTCAAGTAGTAAATTATGTTGCTGCAAATCTTGCTTATGCAAACAGGAAAGACGACACATGCAAACACCCCGTGGGGGCATGCCCCCCCTCACGAAGAAGCCGCGAGCAGCCCTCGCGCAAAATAAGCCACGAGCAGCCCTCGTGCAACCCCGTGGGCCCCCCCCCCCCCGCACGAAGAAGCCGCGAGAAGCCCTCGCACAAACTAAGCTGCGAGCAGCCCTCGTGCAACCCCGTGAGGGTCTGCCCCCCTCACAAAGAAGCCACGAGCAGCCCTCATACAAACTAAGCCGTGAGCAGCCCTCGTGCAACCCCGTGGTGGCCTTCCCCCCTCACGAAGAAGTCGCGAGTCGCCCTTGTGCAAACTAAGCCGCGAGCAGCCCATATGCAAACTAAGTCACGAGCAGCCCTCATGCAACCCCGTGGGGGCCTGCCCCCCTCACGAAGAAGCCACAAGCAGCCCTCGTGCAAACTAAGCTGCGAGCAGCCCTCGTGCAACCCCGTGGAGGCTTGCCCCCCTCAAAAACAAAGTCGAGAGCAGCCCTCGTGCAAACAAAGCCACGAGCAACCCTCGTGCAAATAAAGCCGTGGACTAGAGCCGCGCAAACAAAGCCACAGACCAGAGCCGTGCAAACAAAACAACTAAGATGACATAAAGAAAATAATGTCATACGAAACAGCTGGAATGATACAAAAAAAGACAATCAGCGCCTAAGAGCAACAACAACAACAAATGCTAAACAAAAAACAAAGTACAGTACAACTAACTAAAACAACAAAATGTAAATACACAACTGCAAAGATATTAGAACTACTACTCGTCCTCGGCATCTGAGTCAGGACGTTCATCCTTAGAAACATCTTAAAGCTGAAACCGGATGTGTCACATCCTATGCTCTTGCTAACCAGACGGAGGGCCTTCGAGACACCGCGCCGGAGTGCTAACTCACGAACTTCGTCCATCTGAGGCTCCACCTCTTTGGACCAGATCTCATCACGAACCTCCTCTACAATAAGGCAACGGTCTCGCATATAGTCCAATGATTCCAGATACTCCGCAAGTCCCGCAGCCTTCAACTCTAACGCATGGCTATCGGAAGACAACATCTCCACTTCGGCCTTCGCCGCCCGAAGCTGAGTCTCAAGACTAGTGGCCTCCTCCCGCGCCGCCAGCAACTGGGTCTCCAAGCCCTAAGTCTCTTCCTTCGAGTGCTTCAACATCTGGGTGGTCCTCTCCACCAGGGTCTTCTCCACCTCCAGGGCCGAGCGTGCGTCCTCTAACTCGGATTCAGCCCCAAACTGATCCGACGGAATCGTGCAATGTCACGATCATGTTCCTCCTTCAAAGAGGAAAGCGAGCTCGACGTCGACTGAAGTTTCTCCTGAAGAGTGAGTTACCCATCTTTCAGACTCACGTAATGGTCATTCCAGGTTACCGTAATCTGAGCCTGAGTCTCTATCTGCACAAGGAAAGGTCGAAATTAGCACTACATAACAAAGAAAAAAATAAAGAAAATAATCTTTACAACAAATCAAGGCACTTACCGCATCACTCATTGCCCTTAAGGAAGAGGACATCCGTGGGGCCGCTGCCTCCGAAGATACCCGAGGAACTGGGGACACAAGTATCTGCACCTCGAGAGTCAACTCAGGACAAGCATTAGAAGGAGCCGCTGCCACCGCCGTATCAAGGTCACCAGGACGGGCCGCCACAGCTTTCCTCTTCCGCCCCCCTCCCTGAGAAGTCCCAACAATTTGAGTTGTGTCTGAAGAAATACAACACCACAGCAATCGCTTCTCCTCCACATAGACAAAAATATTAAATAGACGGTTGGTTAGTTCACGAGGCTCTGAAAACCCAAGCATCGGAGAAAAATCTCATTCCTTCCTCCTCACGCGGCGGCAGCGGTCATGCAACATATCCCACGCCTCGGGAAGGCCCCAGGAATTGCTAACATACCCGAACAAAGTATTCTCATGTCGGTGATCTTTGCGAACCTCAAACTCCAACCAACTTTTGTTGCTATAAACCTCCACTTGCTCGTCACCATCAGAGCGGACATCGCACCAATCTCGAAACTGATCCAAGGAAAACTGCTCTCCATGCTCGCGAAAAAAGGCAACTAAGTCCATAATTCGGGAAATTCCAACAGGGACAAACTGAGAAATCGGCACCCCGCAAAACTTTAATATCTCGATCACCTCCTTACACGGCGGGAAGCGGAAGCTAGATCTCAGGGAGACTTTGCAAATCGTCAACCAGCCACGAGGAGGATTCTGGACTCGCTCCTTGGAACGTGGAATCCTCACCTCCAAGTCAGCAGGAAGCCCATATTTCTTCCTCCAGATTTCAACACTGTCGTCGGTCAAAGAGGAGCGCAAGCACATCAGACCAGAAGAACGCTTCGAGGCCTGTATAACACAAGAGATAAAAGAATCGGGTTTGCCTAGTAAAAGTAAAATAAGGTTGAGAGTCACGCATCCAAGCGCATGCAGCCCGAACCATGCGCAAGCCAAGTGCGCACCCGCGCACAAGAGCGCACGCGACCAGGGAAGAACCCGCTCGCACGCACGGCCTGAGGCACGCACACCCGCGTGCACGGCCTGTTGCGCGTGGGCAGGCCGCACGGACTGGTGCGTGCCCACCCGCACGCGCGCACAGACCGCGCACAGGACTGGTGCATGCCCACCCGTGCGCGCGGCCTTGTATGCGCGCACCCGCGCTCACAACATAATGTGTGCGGCCTGGTGCATGCGCACCCGCGCACGCGACCTGATGCACACGGACAGGGGCAAACAGACTGGTGAGCGCCAACCCGGGCGCACGGCCTGGTGCGCGCGGACAGGTGCACGCCCATCTGCGCACAGACTGATGTGTGCACACCCGCGCGCGCGGGCTGGTGCGCGTGGACATGGGAGCGCATACCCGTGCGCGGATAGATGCGTGTACACCCGCGCGCGTGGCCTGAAGCGCGCGGACAGGTGCGCCTGCACCCGCGCGTGGGTGCGGGCATCTCCCTCGGCCTTGTTCGGTGTCCTCACCCGCCATCTCTCCTTCGGCAAACTTACTCCAAGTACCTTCGAAACACTGCCCTTCACCGCCTTTGCCTTCTCGCTGGAGGTTGTCATGACAGCAGGGAAGAAGATGGCAGCAGAAAAATCATTCTTCTCTCGCTCGCTTCGCTCACCAACAACAAGGATTTGGGGGGCAATTGATGGGTTAAACCACTATTTATAAGGGAAATTCCCCCATGATTTCCTCCCAAAATGGGAGATCATGGGGTTGATTAGTCAACCCCATCTTCCATGAACGCCCCATAATGAGGGAAACATGGGGGGGAGGGTCCACTCCCTCTCTCTCCACCAAAAAACTGCCCCCTTTAGGGGGAAACCGCCGCCACCGTCCAGGCCGCGGCCGCCGGCCGGGCCGCGGCGGCGGCCCGGCCGGCCGCGGCGGCCCGCGGCCGGCCAAGCCGCGGCTGCCCGCCCAGTCGCCGGCCAGGCCTCGGCCGCAAGGCTAACCGCCGCCTGGCCACCGCCGCCGCCCGACCGCCCCTCCACCGTCGACAGCTTGCCCGCCGTCCGATCGTGGTGGGCTCTCCTCGCTGTCCGATCTGGTGGGTAACCACCCACTAACCCACTAAGTTAGTGGTGGTGCCCTCCATAATCCTCTCCAGGTGGCTATAAAAGGAGCCCCAGGGCCTCCTCATAATTCACCTTTTGGTTCCCAGTCATCTTCTTCCTCAGACAACAGCTCTGCCGGACTCCTCCCTCGGGTCGTCCTCCAGCCACCTCGAGCCACCAGCGGGCCACCAACACGAAAACGCCTAAGTCCCGGAAAGAACGGAAGGAGGAAGACGACCACTGCAAGCGAACAAGCGCCAAAGCCGCGCTTCAAACTTCCAAGAACCAGAACCACTCCTCGGATTCCAGTGTCCAAGTCGCTCTCGTGGTGCGGTCTGTCGCCCATTGGGAGCGGAAGTCTCTCTCTCACCCCCCCCCAAGTTGTAATGGGGAGCGGCTTATCGCCCCCGATTCTCCTTGCACATTGTAACTGCAAACAACTAGTGGATTTTGACCGACACAGATCCGGTCACATGGTTTTTTACCCGGTTGAGGGATTTTTCCACGTCATCACATCTTGTGTCATCCTTCTATTTTCATTGACTGTGTGCACGCTCGACCGCCTCGTGAACTAAGACGGTCCAAATAAATCCGGTCCGACCGGGACATCAAGTTAGTCCGCAAGAGAGTGATTTAAAAAATAGTTAGAAATCTCATGGACTTAATTTCAAACAAATGAAATGTTACTGACCCAGTTTAAACAAATGAAATTTTAGGACCTATTTCAAATACTTCTCAAATCTTAGAGATTGATTTATGCATTTTGTCAAAATAAAATTAACATTTTAGATTAGCTAGATGGACTAATGGATAGTGCATGGGGACCGCTCTGAACTTGACCTAAGCATAATCGAATCATAATCCATTTATTTTTATTAATTTTTATAATATTATTTCACTATTGTTATTTTTTATGGTCATTCTTATTAGCACCGCAGTTTTGGCTAATCACATCGCACTTTCTCCTAATTTTTCGTTCATTTTGAAAATATGTCTTATACATGCATTTTAGGAAAAATGTTCAACACAAAAATTGTAGATCTCGACGATATCTACAATTTTCATGTTGAACACTTTTCCAAAAAATGCATGTACAAGACGTATTTCTAAAAGGCGCTAAACATGTACGTATTTTGAAAGTACGTCTGGTACATGCATTTTTAGGAAACGTGTTCAATACGAAAATTGTAGATATTGCCGAGATCTACAATTTTTGTGTTGAACATTTTTCCTAAAAATGCATGTATAAGAGATTTCCAAAATGAGCGAAAAATTAGGAGAAAGTGCGGTGCGATTAGCCAAAACTGCGGTGCTAATAACAATCACCTTTTTATAATCTATCTATAACTTCAATGCTTACTATTATGAGTGAAACTGATGCGGCTTTAGCCAAACCACAATTACACCAAAAAAGGTTGATTTTGGACTGAATAAAACTGCATTGCATCAAAATAGTGCGGTGTGATTTGACATTGATGCAGTTTGAAGTCATTTTTTGTGATGCGGTTTCTGTTTTTATATAATTATATAATGCATTTTCAATTATACTCACATATTTTTTGAACTGTTATGATTTAAAAATATATAAGGTATATAACTACTTTTTAATATAGTAATTGAAAGACAATTCTATTTGTAGCAACTAAATTAGCCAAATTGAATTGATTAATATATTTCCCAAACAAAATTTTTATTGCAAAATAAGATTTTAAGAACAACCAATAAACATTATTTACCATATATTGAGTCGTGTTAGCATTACATGATCATAATCTTTGAATTTATGAATGAAGATTGGAGATTCACGGTTCACTTCAGGAGCCAGAAAATTAAATTTTAAATATTATTTAATGCATGTCATGAAAGAGCCGAGGAGAAAGGATAATACTAGAATAGTTTTTAACATCAATACTTGCAATCACTAGGAAAAGCCGAAGAGGAATACCACCAACGCGACAAAGCTGTGGAAGAATGAAGGTAAGCTGTACTTGTTGGCGATGATTGAAATGTCACATCCTCTCGAAGAAAACGGTATGGACAATGACTAGAATGTGAGTTCCTCTTGAGGAAGACAATAATTGGAGCGTGAGTCCCCCTCAAAAAAGAAAAGGGTTTAGGATCTTTTTGCCTTCTCTATTCTGAGTTCTCGTGGGGAGACGTGAAGTCGGGGCAAATAACTGACAAATATATCAAATAAAATAAGTGGGCAGAAGTGCAGAACAATAAAATAGCTAACTAGAAAGATAAACAAGTCGGGCTCAAATAAAATAAAACAAGACAATATGATAGATTACTGGAGCGTGAAGTATTGAATTTGGAGTATAAATTGATTGATATAGATGAAAGATGTGATGTTTTTCGTCTCAAGTAAAATATATGAATAATATAATAACATAGAAAAGTTATATTTGTAATAATAGGGGTGCATCATGATTTTGTCGGTTTTCATTGCCATAAATTGCACCGCAAATTATGCGGTTTGCAACCAATGAAACCGCTTTACAATTAAACCGTTCGACACAGTTTAAAATCGGTGTGATCTGGCGTAGTTTTGTGGTTTGCGGTTTCAATTTTTAACTTTTGATCCTACTTACTATGTTGAACCGTCATCAGAACTGTTGACATGACATTTTCAAAAATTTCTGCTGGAATCAGAACCAAAATCGGAATCAGACAAACAAAATAAGATTTTGGTTCTAATTTGAGGAACTGTTACCTTAGCAGTTCTGTTCACGATTTTAGTAGAATCGGAACTGAACCAGAACTGTGACAACTATAGTTGCACCTCTTTATCTTTTGAAATTACATTTTCCTCCCCTTTAAATTTTCTCAATTTACAAAAATACCCTTTTCATTAGAAATATGATTGAAACATATAAAATCCGCTAAATTATTTTATGATATTTAAATTTTATCCTTATATAATGATTGTAGATCATTACAAAGTGTGAAATGTAATGCACCCTGTTCATTGTAGAGTTATTAAAAAGGGTCAAATGGTAATATCATAAAATAATTTGATATATTTGATCACTTTTCATAAATATTTTTAGGAAAAGGCCATCCCTTTTATGCAAAGTTATTAAAAAGATTAAAATTGAATGCCATAAAATAATTTATCTGATTTTATCAAATTTTATGCATATTTCTAAAAGAAACGGACATTTTTCTAAAAGAAGCGGACATTTTTGTAAACTGAAGAAATTTAGGGAGGGGGACGTAAATATAGGCTCCATTTGACACTGTGGTGGCGGTCATGAACATAGAGGTTAAATTATCATTCGTTAACGCTCACCTAAGAAACTTCGTTCATTTTTATGTTCAAACGGAAGATGTTTGTTAAGTGATCCTTAACAAATGACGGTTTAACCCATGCGTTTATGACCGCCGCCACCATGCCGAACCGAGCTGTAAATAATTATGAATGAATGAATTTATGAATGAATTAGCTGCATAGTCATTTTTTCATGGAATTAGCTTTTTTATAGAAATCCAATTGAAGTGATTTTTTTTAAAATAATTAAATTGTTAATAATCCCTTATCTTTTGCAACATAGTCAATAACTCATTATCTTTAATAATAGTTGTATAATCTTCCTTATATTTCTCATGTACTCCATAATATTTAGAAAAGTGTTTAACCTCTCCATATCTTTTTTTATCATAATTAATAATTCCTTAATCTTTACAAATAATTATTTTAAAACAAAATTGGAAATTTATCATTTATTAAATTTAATGGGGTTTCTCCAGAATTTTCTAAGTCGAACCAGAGAGATTTTCTGCCAAAAACGTGGGAGCAAGCAAATCCGACCAGATGAGCCGCGCGTAAAAAGCCACGCTCACTCAAAATGCCCAAAAATATCCGAGAAGGGGACAAAACCGCACACACCCCCGCCAGAGCATCGGGACAATGCACGCGGAGAAGCGCCCCGTGCGGCCTACGTGCGCGCGGGGCCTGCACCCGCGCGACCCGCACACGCACGACCGCCCAAGGCCAACGACCGCGCTAGGCCACGCGGCTGCGCAGGGCCGTGCACCGCCCGACCGCACTACGCGAAGCCCCTCACCGCGCAGCCGCGCAAGGCCACACACCGCTCGACCACGCAAGGCCACACGGCCGCGCCCAGCGTGGCCACAACCCACAAGGCCGCACACTAGGCGGACGCACCCTGCGCGGCCGCTAGCAGCGAGACCGCGCCTCGCGCCGCGCCTGCGCGAGCGAGACCGCGCCTCGCGCTCGCGCCGCGCCTGCGCGAGCGAGAGGGTAGAAGATGCCACCGCCGCCTTCGGGCACCTTGCCCGAGCTGCCTGGGGCACCTCCGTCATTTCGATAAAATTGGTGATCCAGGTTATCAAAATATAGCAACGCCATTCACCAGCACAAATCACTTCCCGACGCAATTACCACCATGATCCTTCAAAAAACTATAAATAGGCCCACTCAGGCCTTCATTTGTAGACAAGTAATTTCGGAGGCAAGAGAGAGCTCTGAGATTTTCCGACAGGATCGTGTACTTAGGCCGATTCTCCTCTCAGGAATTCTCTCTGCTTTTATCCTTGCGCTAAGGTTTTAACACACTCCAAATCACGTCAACCGCCTCCGTGAGAGCGCTCCCATCAAGACTCCGTACCAACAAGAGTGTTCCCTCCCGAAGCTCCGTGGACTTAGAGAGAATTTTATAGGCGGAACGCTCCCACCAAGTTTACAGGCTGGTGCACTTCCATCGAGTCTCCGAGAACTTAGCCGTTTTTCCTCATTTTCTATACTTTGCACCTATAACGGAGTAGCGGGCTGCCGCCCTCCGAGATCAAATCAATCTTTATAAAACTCCGAGAAGCTAGTGGATTTTAGCTCGTCACAGCTCTAGCCACGTGGTTTTTCACCCTTCCCTGATTTTCCACATAAAAAACACCTATTATCAATTGTCGCAGTTTACTTTGCCTATTTGCGTGCCCGTTTTGATTCCGAGCTAAGGCAGTCCGATATCTCCGGATCGGGAAAAAATCGGGCGACTCACAACAGTTTGGCGCTGTTTGTGGGAAGGTGTTCCCAGAAGTTTTCACAAGTCTCAACATTCCTCCAGCTCGCAGCAATGACAAAGGGAAGCGCTCATCCCGTCTTCCAACCAGCTTACAAAGTGTCTAGCGACCAAGCATCCAATGACTCACCCGTTAGCCCTAAGACACTTCTCGAGGAGATTGTTATCACACTGACATCGTCAATAGAGGGGCAAATGCGTCCGATGGAGGAGCGTCAGGCTCAAATGCTTGCCCTACGAAGGAGCTCAGAGACTCCTAAGCCCCCTGTAACACCTCCCCTTTAATGACTGTATAATATGGGTCCGGCCGGGGCCCCACAACATACAGATGCCACTGCTTAAGCATTATAAGATGATATAAACTATCCAACTCAAAACTCAGACCAAACACAGCGAAAACAAAAGAACAAGACTAGAAGTTATCCACTAACATATGAGTATCAAAACGGCCTTAAGGCCTTACAACAATAAAGAGTTCTAGACTCAAACAATAACATCAAATGCCAACGTGCATAAGCACTCCTAGGCTATCTCGACATGCAAGCCGGAAACATAGTGCATAAAGCATCACATTCCAAAAAACAGAGTTATTACATAACATGAAACACTTCATGAATCTTAGGCCTTTTGGGCCGACGAGCTTGCTCCTGCTTGCGATCCTTGCCCTATAAAAATTGATTATAACATGGTCAACAAAGGCTGAACTCAACTGTGTAACCAACACATCTCCTCCCGACCGTCCCTAGTGGACCCCGGGGCACTCCACCCTGCAGGTCAGCACTTCGTATGCAATAAACATGAACATGTAAAGCTATAAAACAGGTTTGGATGTCTCATACAGCAAACACGTTTCTACGTTGAGCATATAATAAAAGGGGCCTATAATGCAACATGTATGCAAACCTAGGCTTCACCCAAGGCACCCTAAGCGTATGCTTCTAATACATCATCAATCGGGTACTTCCAACTTCCCCTTCGGCGTTCAAGCCGCAAACACAAGGGTACTCCAATTTCCCCCAAACGGCATACAAGCCGCCACATGGAAATCTTGCTCAGGCCCCACCCGCTCGTGGGTCTTAAACTTGGGCTTTCATGCAAGCTCTGACTTCTCACGTCAGGATTCCGCCACACAAACTAACTGATTCTAATAACCCTTGCTAGACCCCACCCATTTGTGATGACCCAGACCCGACTCCAATATCAGGACCAAGTCCACCGAAGGAGACCCAGTGGGACCCAGCTGGTATCGTCCGAGCTTATCCAAAGCTTGGCATTCTTGTCAGTTCCATAGAAGGGGACTTGTCTCGCCGGGACACTTTCTACACGTGACTTTGCAACATCACGGGCTAGCCAGCCGACCACAGAGACAAACCGCGCCTTAGCACATCACAATCCCAAGCCTTTTCCACCATAATCCACCATTCGTACAGTACCGTCCCCGCATCCCAGCATGCACTCTAATTTGCACCTGGTCCGTTTCTGGTTACACGTACTCACACGAAAGAGGGAGAAAACAACATCACAAACGGCGCTTTGCCGCTAACGGATTTATAACAACATCTTTAAGGCTCGCTATGCAACATCACCGAGTCGGATTAACGGTCGCGACTGCGGCTTCACCCACAATGCCTAATCCACTAACGGAGCGGACTTCTAGTGCAATATCATACCAGGGACGGACACAATCGACCCGGTGGTTCCTTTTGAACCATGGCGACCCAAATTCCTCTCACTTGAGAGATCCGGTGCCTAAATGCTTGAGAGAAAACAAGAACAACATGGATGTAATGCACGCATCCTAAAGACCGAGTGGAGGAGTGTCGTTACCTTACGACTCCTTTTCCTAGCCATGGAAACCTCGCCTTGTACGGATGAAAATGTGCGCCTTCAAGTTCTTTCCACAGATCTGGACTCGGATCAACGATCAGGGCTTCGAAGCTCCGTAAATGGCAGAGGAAAGCCCTCTTCTTCCTTCTCCCACTCACTCTTCCAAACCCTAAATCAACTCAAAAGGAGAAGAAATGAGGGATAAATCCCGCTCAGCCCTATATAAGTACTCTGGAGGGAGAGTCTTGGGGCCTTAGGATCAAAACCTAAATGAAATCAGACGACTAAAAAAACAAACGATGGAACTTCTTCTGTCCGCTACTGCCGGGCGGTAACTACCTACCGCCGAGCGGTAGTTTCCCGAGCGCTCAGCCAGAAAATATTGCCGTGCTAATGCCGGTGGTAGAACTAACGCTGTACGGTAGCTCACTCAACGCCACCACTCAACGCCAACCTCTCAACGCACTCAACGCCAAGTTTTTGCCGCACGGTAGATAACTAACGCCGCGTGCTAGCACTCAACGCACTCAATGAACGGATTTCGTCGAGCTTACTACACCCGAAAAAATAAGGCTACTGTCGGACGATAGCTACTGCAGCCGCGAGGTAACTTACAGAGATCCAAGGTCTGGAAAAATCAGGGTGTTACAACTCCTCCCCCCTTAGAGAATTTTGTCCTCGAAATTCAGCATGCACTCAAACCAAAAGCATACCTGAAGTAAAAAGTTCTGGGAAGTCTTCCCACATTACTTGCTCACGCTCCCAAGAGAACTCGTCTCGCCCGTAGTTGTCCCAACGCACTTTCACGAGCTTAACTTCTTTGTTCCGCAACTACCAAACTTCTGCATCCTCAATGCTAACTGGGCGGACTTTCATCCCCAAGTCCTCTTCGACCGACACCACTGCTGACTCGACCAAAACACTTGCCTCCACCAAGGCTTTCCTTAAGACAGAGACATGGAATACACCATGTAATGCACTCAGCTCTGCAGACAACGCTAACCGGTAAGCAGCTTCTCCAATGCATTCTGTAATTTCAAACGGCCCCAAAAACCTCGGACTCAACATCTTGAGTCAGCGACTCCGAGAAATGCCTTTGAATGGCTTAATCTTTAGGTATACCAAGTCGCCTACCGCGAACTCCACGTTCCTATGGCGAGCATTGAAATACTTCGCTTGCCGATCCTGAGCAACCTTCATGCGCTCCTGAATGGTCCGGAACAACTCACAAGCATCAGCCACCACCTCTTTTCCCAAAAGTTTGGTGTCTCCCGCCTCTGTCCAAGACATCGATGTTCGACACTGCCTTCCATATAAAGCTTCGTATGACGCCATCTTTATACCCTCCTGGTAACTGTTGTTATAGACAAACTCCACCTGGAAGAGGTGATCTTCCCACTTCTTTCCAAAATCGAGGGTATACATTCTCAGGATATCCTCCAATGTACGATTCGTTCTTTCTGTTTGTCCATCAATTTGAGGATGGAATGCCATACTGAACTTGAGCTTCGTGCCCAGGCTCTTCTATACCAATCTCCAATCTTTGGACATGAATCATCCATCGCGATCACTAATGATACTCTTCGAAATCTCGTGCAGCTGCACAATGTTGCAAACATAAAGTTCTACTAGCTTTTCCATGCTGCCCTCTTTCCGATTTGGAATGAAGCGAGCCACTTTGGTCAAGCGATCCACAATCACCCAAATCGCATCATTTCCCTACCGCGACCTAGGTAAGCCATGAACAAAGTCCAAGGAGATGTCATCAAATTTCCACTCAGGGATAGGAAGAGGCTTCAGGAACCCGCCTGAATTCTGACACTCGGCCTTTACTAAGGCACAAGTTTGGCACCGACTCACGTACAAAGCTACATCCCGCTTCAAACCAGGCCACCAAAAGGATTTATTCATATCAAAGTACATCTTTGTACTGCCCGGGTGAATGGAGTACTTCGTAAAATGAGCCTCAAACATCAACTCCTCATGGAGCTTGCCGAACTGCGATACACATACCCTTCCGCCCTTCCTCTGAATCCCATCAATCATCTCCCAGGCACTATCTTCGCCCTTTTGAGCTTCCACCACAAATGGCTGGAACTCTACGTCCAAACTAGTCGCTTCCTGAATACGATCAGATAAGTCATTTTGTAACTCAATCCAGTTCAACCGAGCCATGCTAGACTCTCTTCTTTCTACACAAATGATGTCAAGGGACTCAAAGCCTCGCATCAACTGCTCATCATGAGCTTCACTCCAATTCCCTTGTCCAGAGTATTTCCTACTCAAGGCATCCGCCACTATGTTGGCTCTGCTTGGCGTATATTGTATTGCCACGTCATAGTCCGCAAGGAACTCGACCCATCTGCGCTGCCACATGTTCAAATCTTTTTGATCTAGGAGATACTTCAGGCTTTTGTGGTCCGTGAATATCTCCACCTTCGCACCATACACATAGTGTCGTCACAACTTTAACGCAAAATTACCGCCGCAAGTTCCAAGTCATGGACGAGGTAATTCCTCTCATGAGGTTTCAACTGTCTAGACCTAAAAGCTATCACCTTACCATGTTGCACTAACACGCAACCCAATCCTCAACCTGATGCGTCACTAAAAATCTGAAACCCTTCAGTCCCTTTCATAAGACTTAGGATTGGAGCTATCATCAGCCTTTCCTTCAAGGTGTCAAATGCTTGACTGCACTCCTGAGTCCACACGAACTTTTGTTCCTTGCGAGTCAACGAAGTAAGGGGCAGAGTTATCCGCAAAAAGTTCTCCATAAATCTTCTGTAGTACCCATCTAGTCCAAGGAAACTCCTGACTTCCGCCACGGTTCTCAAAACTGGCCAATCTATGATGGCCTCAACTTTTGCTGGATCCACCGCCACCCTATTACCACTAATTATATGGCCCAAAAATGCAACCTTCTCTAACCAGAAATCACATTTCGAGAACTTTGCGTACAGCTGGTTCTCTCTCAAGGTGTGCAAGATTACTCTCAGATGAATCTCATGCTTCGCCTCCATTTTGAAGTAGACAAAAATATCATCAATAAAGATAACTACGAAAGAGTCCAAGTATTCCCGAAAAACTCGATTCATCCAATCCATGAATATTGATGGCGCGTTCGTCAACCCGAATGACATCACCGAGAACTCGAAGTGACCATACCTCGCACTAAAAGCTATCTTGGGCATGTTCTCATCTCGAATCCGCAATTGATAGTATCCTGACTTCAAGTCCAACTTAGAGTACACCACTGACCCCACCAACTAGTCGAACATGTCATCTATCAGTGGAATCAGATACTTATTCTTGATGGTTTGTTTATTCAACTCTCGGTAGTCTATGCACAGCGGCATACTACCATCTTTCTTTTTCACAAAAAGCACTGGCGCGCTCGATGGCGAAGAACTGGGTCTAATATACCCCTGCTCCAACAGTTCCTGCTGCTGTACCTTGAGTTCAACAAACTTCTTTGGTGCAATCCTAAAAGGAGGACGTGACACCGGCCTAGCCTATGACACTAACTCAATCGTGAAATCAATCTGCCGTCGAGGAGGTGCTCCAGGAAGCTCCTCAGGGAACACATCCTCAAATTCTGCCACTACCGGCACTTCACCAATTGATTATTTGGGAAGTTGAACTTCTAGCAATGCTACGAAAGCTACTCCTCCCTGGTTAACTGCCCGCACCATCTGCATGGTTGAAATCAAGGAACAGGACACTCCATTGAGGCCCTCAAATATAACTTCTGTCTTTCCCTCGCTTCTTAGGGTCACTACCTTTGACAAACAGTCAATACTGGCATGTTGCTCTGCAAGCCAGTCCATCCCCAAGATCACATCAAATTCGGCCAACGGTAGAACCACTGCTACCAATCCGAAATCAACTCTGCCTAGACTCCAACCAATGTGACCCCTCATCTCGGTGTTCATGAAGGACCCATTGAGCATGCGCACCCTAAGCTCTGCACCTGTCGAAGAGGGTTCAACTCCAATTCTCTGGATAAAGCTTTATGCAAGAAAAGAGTGTGACGCACCCGTATCGAACAATACCCTAGCGGGGTAACCACATAGTAGCAAAAATCATACAACACCAACGACATACATAAAAGGTCTCGAAAGTCTAAGGTAAATAAATGAACTTAAACTTTCCCATACCTGTCACCACATCGGGTTGGCGGATCACTTCCTGTTGCCCAAGGTTGTACACCCTTGGCTGTACGGGTTGGAAACGAGAAGCGCTCGACTCCGCCATCTTTCCCTTCTTCGCCGCGCTGGGCCCAAAGCGCACCGACTGCTCTTTCCTTGGCTCCTGCTCATCGTCATCTTCAGTGCAAAAACGAGCTATGTGGCTCGGCTTGCCACACTTGCAGTACGATGGTGGTCCCTTAAAGAGAGACCCCCCCGACGTAGTACTACTCTTCTCCCAAGTCTTGTAGGGATGAGTCTTCTTCTTCCACTTACTTCTGTCAGATTTCCCTTGCGATTGAGAAGGCTTTCCTTCTCACTGCTTGACTACAAAACCCTTCCGACATTGGGTTTGCTCCATATCGCTCTCCAACGTCCTAGCATCCTCGACCAACTCGTTGAAGCCCTCTTTCTTCATAATTATGAGGGGTTGTCTCAGATTCTCCCTAAGTTCATAGTAGAAGAGATTATCCCTCTCCTCATCGTCTGCCATGGTCGTCCCAACATAACGTCCCAACCAAGTGAACTCAGGGACATACTCATCTACTGTCTTGTCCCGCTGCACCAAGTGCAAAAACTGACTCTGAAGGGCTAGCCTCGTCAACACGGGGATATACCTCTTCAAGAAAGCATTCCTGAATTCTTCTATGGACTCACCCACTGTAGTTTAGCGTCACCTTCCAACATGAAACTCGCAAACTCGGACTGCTTCTCTACTGGTGTCTCTTCCGCCCTTAACAGATCTTGAATCCTTGCCCACCAATCCTCCGCATCGGTAGGCGTGCTGACACCCTTAAACGTTGGAGGATGAAAGCTTAGAAAATATTTCATTTGTCGGTCTACATGCCCGACACCCACTCTTTCAGCCAACGGCTCTGCTTGCATGGCTCCTCCGCCTGACACGACTGTTGCCGCATCCGGGGTAGCAAGAGTTGCTACCTGAGCAACAAGGGTCATAACTTGCACCGCCGCTGCGGCTTGGGCCACTACCATTGCCTCTGTTAGCATACGAAAGAAGTCGGCTAGGGTTACACCCATGCCCATCGGACCCGGAGCTGTAGCACTGCTCGCCGAAGGCTCCTCTTGCGATCTCGACATCTCTGCATCGTCGCTTGCACCCTTAGCAAAAGCAAGGTAAAACAAAAATCAGCCTCTATTTGCAAAACTAGACATTATGACACTCACGGTCCCGCGATACTCCTATGTGGATAACTTCTTAACGTGATATGATTATGACATTCGACCACGAATCCTTACCTTGGACACGAACCTGGCTCTGATACCAAATTGTAACACCTCTCCTCTAATGACCATATAATATTGGTCTGCCTGGGGCCCCACAACATACAGACGGCACAACTTAAGCATTATAAGATGATATAAACTACCCAAATAAAAACTCAGACTAAACACAACAGAAACAAAAGAACAAGACTAGAAGTTATCCACTAACATATGAGTATCAAAATGGCCTTAAGGCCTTATAACAATTAAGAGTTCTAGACTCAAACAATAACATCAAATGTCAACGTGCATAAGCACTCTTAGGCTACCTCAACATGTAATCCGAAAACATAGTGCATAAAGCATCACATTCCATAAAACAAAGTTATTACACAACATGAAACACTTCATGAGGCTTAGGCCTTTTTGGCCGGCGAGCTTGCTCCTGCTTGCGATCTTTGCCCTGTAAAAATTAGTTGTAATGCGGGTCAGGAAAGGCTGACCTCAACTGTATAACCAATATATCTCCTCCTGGCCGTCCCTAGTAGACCCCGGGGCACTCCATCACCTTGAAGCTCAGCACTTCGTATGCAATAAACATGAATATGTAAAGCTATAAAACAGGTTTGGATGTCTCATACAGCAAACACGTTTCTACGTTGAGCATATAATAAAAGGGGCCTATAATGCAGCATGTATGCAAACCTGGGCTTCACCCAACGCACCATAAGCGTATGCTTCTAACACATCATTAATCAGGTACTTCCAACTTTCCCTTCGACATTCAAGCCACAAACACACGGGTACTCAAATTTCCCCCAAACGACATACAAGCAGCCACACTAAAATCTTGCTCAGGCCCCACCCACTCGTGAGTCTTAAACCCGGGCATGCCTGCAAGCTCTGACTTCTTACGTCAGGATTCCGCCACACAAACAAACCGACACTAAGAACCCTTGCTAGACCCAACCTATTCGTGATGACCCAGGCCCAACTCCAATATCGGGACCAAGTCCACCGAAGGAGACTGTTGGAACCCTATTACTGGTTTGGGCTAGGATTACTATTAGGATGTTTAGTTTGACCCATTTTGTATAGTCTAGGGTCATCGGTTTATTTCCAGGGTCATTGCCTCAGAAGAATTCCAGCAGAATTCAGTTCGACAAAAGCAGAGCTGCGTTCGACGAACGACGATCTCAGTTCGACAAATCAGAGTCTTAACTCTAAGTTTTGCTCGACGAACTTTGAGCTTCGGTCGATGAACTCCGATCATTACTCGGAAAATCAGCTCGATGAAAGTCAAGCTCAGCTCGACGAACTCTGAGCTCAGGTCGACAAATAAGATGATTCAGTTCGACGAACTCCAGGCTCAGGTCGACGAAATGCTTGCTGAGTTCGACTAATTCTTTACAATGTTTTAGGCAGTTTTATTTACAAAAGGCAAAACAGTTTCAGGCTTAATTTCAGGTTGTTATATATTCTAAAGGCAGAATAATTTAAAGGCTTAATTACAGACAGTTATGACTCTGATATTTAATACCAAATATTCTAACAAATATAGCCATTTAAAGGCAGTATTAAATATGGATTTATCACAGAGTTTAAAACTAATCAATTTCCAAGGCAGTTACCATTCCCAGGAATTCCTCAGATGTTTCAGAATCAATTATTTCAAATGTTTGAATTCTTCTCAGCATTATATATATATATGTACAGAAGATTACTGCCTCAAGGTTACTCACTTAGATATACTGACTTAGAGACTTGCAGATCAACACATACTCTTACAGATTTCATAAGCTTACAGAATTATATTTTCAGTCTCTGCTTGTGCAAAGTCTTCATCTGTCAGATACAAGAAGTCCTACACCCTGAAGAAAAGACTCCCTCTCCTTATCATAAACTCTACTCAAATCAAGGGGAGCTTTCTGCTTCAACATCCACTAGTCTTTTCAGAGAATCTTGACAGAGAAGACATCATCACTTTTTTGTTTATTTTCATCAACTGTGTATAGGGTTTTTAACTCCCTTCAAAAGTTATCTTTTGGTTTCTAAGTTTCTTGATCAAAAGACTTAACTTTGTTTAAGGGTACCTGATCAAAAGCTCAAAGGGTTGCTAGATCTCCCTTAGAAAAATAGATCTTATGGTGGCAGGGCACCTGAGCAAAAAACCTGTGGTGGCAGGGCACCTGAGCAAAAACCTGTAGTGGATTCCTACCAGGGTGGTAGAAGAGTAGACGTACTCAGGTTTATTGGGGAACTATTATAATCCTTGTGTCATCTGTGATTGATTGCTTTCTTTATTGTGTACTGTTATTTTTCCTTTATATATATATATCACTAGTTTTTAAATCCGCTATAAAACTAAATCAAGATTTTCAAATACCCTATTCACCCTCCTCTAGTGTAAAGTAGATCTATCCCTCACTTTCAGAGACCCAGCGAGACCTAGCTGGTATCGTCCGAGCTTATCCAAAGCTTGGCGTTCTTGTATGTTCCACAGAAGGGGACTTGTCTCGTCGGGACACTTTCCACACGTCACTTTGCAACATCACAGGCTAGCCAGCCAACCACAGAGACATATCACGCTTAGCACATCACAATACCAAGCCTTTCTCACCTTAATCCACCATTCGTACAGTACCGTCCCCGCGTCCCAGCGTGTACTCTAATTTCCACCCGGTCTGATTCTGGTTACACGTACTCACATGAAAGAGGGGGAAAACAACATCATAAACGGCGTTTTTCCGCTGACGGGTCTCTAAAAACATCATCAAGGCTCGCTATGCAACATCACCGAGGCATACTAACGGTCGCGACTATGGCTTCACCCACAATACCTAATCCACTAATGGAGCAACTTCTAGTGCAATATCATGCCGGGGACGGACACAATCGACCCGGTGGTTCCTTTTGAACCATGGCGACCCGAATCCCTCTCACTTGAGAGATCCGGTGCCTACATGCTTGAGAGAAAACAAGAACTACATGGATGTCATGCATGCATATTAAAGACCGAGAGAAGTGTCGTTACCTTACGACTCCTCTTCCTAGTCATGAAAACCTCGCCTTGCATGGATGAAAATGTGTGACTTCAAGTTCTCTCCACAGATCTGGACTCGGATCAACGATCGGGGCTCCGAAGCTCCGTCAATGGCGGAGGAAAGTCCTCTTATTCCTCCTCCCACTCACTCTTCCAAACCCTAAGTCAACTCCAAAAGGAGAAGAAATGAGGGATAAATTCCACTCAACCCTATATAAGTACTCTGTAGGGAGAGTCTTGGGCCTTAAGATCAAAACCTAAATGAAATCGGACAGCTAAAAAAAACAAACGACGGAACTGCTTCCGTCCGCTATTGCCGGGCGGTAACTACCTACCGCCGAGTGGTAGTTTCCCGAGCGCTCAGCCAGAAAATACTACCGCGCTAATGCCGGCGGTAGAACTAACGCTGCGCGGTAGCTCACTCAACGCCACCACTCAACGCCAGCCTCTCAATGCACTCAACGCCAAGCTATCACCGCACGGTAGATAGCAAACGCCGCGCGCTAGCACTCAACACACTCAACGAACGGTTTTTGTCGAGCTGACTACACCCGACAAAACAAGGCTACCCCGGACGATAGCTACTACCGCTGCGCGGTAACTTCCAGAGATCCAAGGTCTGGAAAAACCGGGGTGTTACACCCCTAGGGGCACCTCCCATGCTCACAAACCGCACACAGACCTAGGGGGCACAAGTCGATGGAAGCACCTCACCCCAGGAATCCCTTCTCTGACCAGAGAAAAGGGATCAAGTGAAGAAGAAGCTGAGTCCGATCCTGACATCCGGAGAAGGAAACAGATGCCTTAGCAACACTTCAAGGATTAGAAGGCAGCACAATAACCTACACTTCACTCTGCTCGCTCACGCGGACATGCTAGTCGCCAAACTAGTCCCCAATACGATTATCGTTCCAGGAGGTCATCTACCAACGATCCAAAACCATATGACGTCTAAAGACGTCACCGTTTTTAGGGACTCATAGGCAATTTACTCGGCACCGACTGCCCAGCTTGCCTTACATTTTTTGATGGGCTCTCCAGGCAAATGCCGGAAGAAGTTCATACGTTGATAGATGTCATCACTCCAACTGACAGAAAGCTTGTACATGAGGGAGCAGGACCTGCAGTCGAGGAAGAGTACGGGCATGAGGGGCACCTCTGCCCAGACATGGAATGCCCTGTTCACCTTATCTCTCCTCTATCCCTGCAAATCCTGGCATATCCCATGCCACATGGGATCAAACTCCCCAACCTCGATACTTTTGATGGGATAGATTGCCATGTGGCACACCTATATCACTTTTTCACCGTCATGATAATCTACAATGCCTCGGACAAGCCTTTGTGTCGAGTGTTCCCAGCACCTCTAAAAGGAGAGTCAATCGCTTAGTTTCACTCCTTAAAAAAAGGGAAAATCAATGACTTCACAAAGATGGCTCAACTTTTCACAAATCGGTTCACCGCCAAACGACGAATCATACGCCTCGCAAGGATCCAACAGACTCGTGGAGAGCCGCTCAAGGATTTCTTCCACCGCTTCGCTACAGAGGCACAACAGGTCCCGAAAGTTAACCCCGAGTTTCTACACAGTCTTTTACTCAGGGGACTCAAACCCGAAAAGCTTCACATCAGGTTGAGAACTGAAGCAGGGCCCAACTACATTAGCCTCATCCGCCAAGTTGAGGCTCAAATTACAAAAGAGGTTGAAAAGGAAGAAGAATCTCGAGTCACCACCGAATTCCAGAAGGGACAGCAAGCACCGCGTTAGCCCTCGCCGAGCCCGGGGGGGGGGGGAGGACACTGCCAACACCAAAATTTCCCTGGAACATCATAAGCGGAAATTTTGCTCTCCATCTGCGAAAATCAAACCCTTCGGAAGCCATGAGCTCTCGCACCGAACTACGAGAACCAATCCACTTACTACAACTATCATCGAGGATGAGGGCACGTCACAGAAGATTGCGTATAACTGAAAGAGGAACTCAGACAAATCATACACGTTGGTCTACTTGAACAATCTCAAGGGAAAAAGACAGTGACCCAGTTAGCCTCAATCGCACTACGACTAAGCTAGTCTCCTCTAGAATGCAAGGGACAATGCAAGGCTTAGACCAGTCTCAGGGGAAAGAATGAAGTGCTCCCTGCACCATAAACTTGCTTCTTGGAGAATAAGCTGCGAGAACATATTCACGAGCACTTGCATCATTCTTTTCAGCAATGCAACGTGTATTTTCCCTTCCACTGCACCTGGGACATTGCAAGGAGAGATTGGCGAAAGACTTTCTGCACCTCCCATGCAGGAGTGGTGAAAGACTTTCTGCACCTCCTAGGAGAGATTGGAGAAAGACTTTCTGCAATTTCATAGGCGAGATTGATGAAAGCCTTTTTTCACCTCCCAGGAGAGATTAGCGAAAGCCTTTCTGCACTAAAGGCGAGATCGGCGAATGTCCTTCTACATCTTAGGCGAGACGGACAAAGGTCTGTCTACACCTCCTAGGTATGATGAACAAAGGTTCATCTGCACCTTCAGTTGGAAGAACCCTGATTCTACTAAGGTGGGAACGAACAAAGGTTCTTCACCAGCTCCACCCAGACGAATTCCGGTTCTCCTAAGACGCACGAACAAAGGTTCTTTGCCACATACACATGGACGAACCCCGATATCCTGAGGCGCGAACGAATAAAGGTTCTTCGCCACCACCACCCAGACGAATCCATGTTCTCCTCAGGCGTGAACGAACAATGGTTCTTCATCTCCTCCACCCGGACGGACCCCGGTCCTCCTGAGGTGCAAATGAACAAAGGTTCTTTGCCACCACCACTCAGACAAACTGTAATACCCCGAAACTCAAAAGAGGGACGGGTGATGTTTTAAGCCCAGTCTGAAGTTTGGAGCAGGTGACACGGGTCTCGACACGGGCGTGTCGGAGGCCGTGTCAGGGCGTGTTCGACCACGGGTCGTGCGGTTGACGCTTTGGCGGTCGACAATCGTCGAGTTGTAGAACACGGCCTAGGACACGGGCGTGTCCCAGGCTGTGTCACTCCAGGGAATCTACAAGTGTGGTACACGGGCCGTGACACGGGCACGAACACGGGCATGTCAAATTTGACACGGGCGTGTCTGATACCGTGTCATAAGGCCGTGTACCTCTCTGACTGCGAAGTGTTGGCCGATCGCACATGGGGGGCGTGACATGGGTCCCGACACGGGCGTGTCAAAAGTGACACGGGCGTGTCGGAGGCTGTGTCAAAGGCCGTGTGCTGGTTTCCGAATCGGTCGAGACGGCGAATGAACTACACGGCCAGGCACACGGCCGTGTTGCAACCCATGTTCGGCGCAGATTTGGTATTTTCAGGCCTGATCAAGGCCGTTCGTTTCTTTGATTTGAGATCCGATGGCTGGGGGTTGTTTCCCCAGGGTTATACCCGGGAATAGGGTTTAGAAACCCTCATTTCTCTTGAGTGGTTCTCTTTCTAAAAGCTAGAGAGAGGAGAGAGCAAGGAGGAGGAAGAAGGGCTAGATTCGGTCGCCGGAGGAGATTCAGAGCTCCAAATCGCGAACCGTCATCGGATCCGCGGAGGCAAGGAGATTGCGGTGCTTTTCATCCACATAGATTTTCATGGCGCCGTGGAAGAACGCAAGGGTAACGATTTCTCATCCTTGGGCATGTGAAGCCCTTTTTCCCTTTGCATAGGAAGCCCTCTCTCGCGAGTGAGCGAAGAGTTGGAGCGTTCCTTGGGGTAGATATGTGAAGTCCCCCTTGTGTAGAGTCCGTATGCGTAAACGGGCATAGGCATTGTGTGTGAAACCTATTCGGACATGTTGGTCCAGATCGGTGATGTTGCATTGCATTTGAACCGGGAAAGACTCCGGATGTTTGGGTGTTTTCGGGTTTTCTACGTGGTAGATTGCAACAGGGAGCCTTAGAGATTAACTCTAAGGTGCACCCGGAAAACTGGGCAAAAGCGAGTTTTGCCAACACGGTGGCCGGGGAGCCAACGTGAACATAACCGGGTTATGTGATTATTGTGGTGGAAACGGGACTCGGTGAGTCTTGACCTGCGCATATGGCTTAAATTGTCGTTGCGGTGTGAGCACGGGTCAGGCGGAACCGTACCCGGTCTATGTCGTTCGGTAGGACCGTTGGTATGGATGAGGGTCTTCGGCGGTCTATGGCTTAAATTGCCGTGACCAAGGCCAGGAAGGCAAAATGCTCATATGGTTGGTCGTCCAAGAGGCGGTGGTGGAACGGGAACATCTATGGCTTGAATTGACGTGACGTTGGCCGGTTCGCCGTGAATGTGCCCTGAGTGCATGGGGTGTGTGGTCGTGCGAGCCTACGCCTGTGATGAAGTGTGTTTACACTATTGTTGTTGCCTACTAATAACGTGCAGGGAAAGAGCATCGCCGCCCCGATTTTGGGGGTGGGATCGTTATAATTTGATCAGCATAGCTGACCGTTATTTTGTTTACCACCGGGCGGTGGATTGTGGCTTGCAGGTGCTGCGGAGCCGAGCGGGAAATAGCGGGCTAAAGCCCTTGAAGCTGTGCCGGCCCTCCAAGGCCTAAATGTTTATGTTTTTCCCGTTTATCATGTATGGCCGGCCTGCGTGCCGAGGTTTGGAAAACACTTTATTTAAAGCAAACTATTGTAAGGCCTTAAGACCCGTACTCGTGTATTGTACATTCCTATTTGGATTGTGTAGTGGACATTCATGTGTGTGGCTGGGTTCTTTCCTTTCTTGCAACTTAATAATTGCTTCCGCTAGGTGTTGTGTAGGACGTTATGATTGGTTGATTGGTCTCAATAAGTAACCAACCGGTTTGTCCGTGGTATATGGCGTCGGGCCCCGGCCGAACCTACTGCTATATGCTATGTGACGGATAGGGGTGTTACAAATTGGTATCAGACTACTGCTTTCGGTCAAACTTAAATGAATTCATGGGCGAATTCACTTTAAGGGGTGGTGAGCACATGTGTGCGTCATCGTTATAACATGAAAAGAACCCATGAATGTCCACTTAGGAATGAAAATACACATGTTTGAGGAACTTGCGTGTTCCTATAATTGCTGTTTGCAATAGTGTTTGGTTGCTTATCGGTGTTTTTGCACGATTATAGGTGACCAGAAGTGGTGCTAGACCGTCAGAACAGCCAGGTTCTGAGGCAAGCAGTGCACCAAGTGAGACGCCTGCAACACCTCCGTCTGCCGAGACCATTAGATTGGTGGCAGAAGCTGTCTTTGCTATGATTAATGCGCAACCTGCAAGACAGGTGCAGCAGCCTGCTCCTGCGGAGGAGCAAGTGCCGCTCCAAACGGCGGAGCCTAGAAGGGTTGAGCAGGTGGCGGTGGATCCGGAGTTGCCTCGGAGAGCAACTGAGAGACAGCTTAAGCATGTGATGGGCTTCCACCCACCGGTGTTCTCGGGAACGGGAACCCCGACCCAGGCTGAAGATTGGCTCTCAAGAGTCAATAGGGTGATGACAGCTACTGAAACGGAAGAGTGGCAGAAGACCACAATAACGACGTTCCTTTTGGATGGGGACGCAAGGTTATGGTGGGAAGGCCTAGAGCTACACCAGTTTAGGGAAAGGCCGTTGGCCGAAGTTCCTATGGCGGAGTTTGCAAGATTGTTCATGGCTCGATACCTCCCCTCAGCGAAGAGGATCGCATTGGAGAACGAGTTCTTAAAGTTGGTGCAAGGAGATAGCACTGTAGACGAGTACCTCCACGAGTTTACTCGGTTGGGGAGATATGCTAGCGCTACCTTTGCCGACGAGGAGCGAAAGACTAACCGCTTCTACGAAGGGTTAAGAGATGAGCTGAGGTTGCTACTGTTAGGGCCCATGGCGCAGGGTTTCCTAACCTTGGTCAACTCGGCCCGGTCCTTGGAGAAGGACATGAAGAATGTTCAAGCGAAGAAGGAATCCGGTGGTAAGAAACCGGAGTTCAAAGCGCCGACTACGTCGAAGTCGGGCTATCGAAAATTCTTCAAGAAGGCTAGGACGTCGGGTCCAGCTCCTTCTTCAAGTGCCTCGGGGGCAACTACAAATCGAACCCCGGGCGCTTGTTTTACTTGTGGCAAGACGGAGCACTTTGCCCGTGATTGCTGGAGCGGACGCCCAAAGTCCGAGAGAAAGCAAGGAGCTACTTACGAAGAGAAGAGCAAGGCGGTGGAGTCAACCGCGTCCCACTATGCTCCGACTCAGCCTAGAGTCTACAACTTGGGGCACCAGGAGGCTATTAAACAAGCGGATGTGGTGACAGGTACGAGTTAATTTATAGCAAGTTAACTTAGATACTGTTGTTTATTGCTTGTTAGCCTAATATGGTTTGCATAGGCTTTGTTTTGATTAGCGATAGTCCGGCACGGGCACTGTTCGATACGGGAGCTTCACACTCCTTCTTGTCCGAAAATTTTATATCGCGCATCGGAATCCCTTCTTCGGTGGCGAAGGATAAGTTGGATGTGCTGCTACCGAATGGGTGTTCGATGCGTGCAGACAGGTTGTGCACCGTAAAGGTTCACATTGGGAGCCAAGAGTTCGACTTACTAGCGTCATTGCTGCCGCTAGTAGAGTTCGACGTTATCTTTGGGATGGATTGGCTTTCAGAGCAGAAAGCTTGGATTGACTGTGACCGGAAGGAGGTCAAGCTGGGTGTTGGGCGGGGGACAACATTCGAGGGACTCAAGGGGTCGAGCAAGACGCTGATGTCTGCTCTTCAAGTGGTAAAGGCAGTTCGTGCTGGTGCAGAGCTGTTCTTCGCAATAGTGGGGGCTGTGGAGCCAAAGTCAACGTTGGATAGCATCCCCGTGGTTTGTGAATACCCCGATGTGTTCCCGGATTGTCTTCCCCGGGCCCCACCGCGGCGAGAGATTGATTTCACCATCGAGCTCGTACCGGGGGCCAAACCGGTGTCACGTGCTCCGTATAGGTTGGCGCCTAAGGAGAAGGCAGAGTTGAAAGTTCAGCTAGAGGAGCTGATGGAGCAAGGTTATGTGCGTCCAAGCTCGTCTCCTTGGAGCGCACCGGTCTTATTCGTCAAGAAGAAGGACGGGAGTATGCGGTTGTGTATCGACTACAGAGAGTTGAACAAGCTGACGGAGAAGAACAAGTACCCGATCCCGAGGATTGATGATCTGTTCGATCAGTTGGTCGGATCGTCGGTATATTCTAAGTTGGACTTGAAGTCGGGGTACTATCAATTGAGGATAAGAGAATGTGATATCCCGAAGACGGCGTTCAGCACAAGGTATGGGCATTTTGAGTTCACGGTCATGCCGTTTGGACTGACGAATGCGCCATCAGTGTTTATGGACTTGATGAACAGGACGTTCCGAGATTTCCTAGATGGCTTTGTGATCGTCTTCATTGACGATATATTGGTGTACTCGCAGTGCGAAGAAGATCACTTCAAGCACTTGCATCTAGTGTTGGAGACTTTGAGGAGGAATGAGCTGTATGCGAAATTCTCCAAGTGCGAGTTCTGGATACCCTCAGTAGCGTTCCTTGGTCACATTGTTAGTGGGGAAGGTATAGTGGTGGATCCGGCGAAGATCGTTGCGATACGGGAGTGGCCTGCGTTGTCTTCTGTCGCGGAAGTCCGTAGTTTCCTCGGGCTTGCCGGATATTACAGGCGCTTCGTAGAGAACTTCTCGCGGATAGTGCTACCTCTCACGAAGTTGACAAGGAAAGATCAGAGATTCTTGTTGACGCAGGAGTGCGTGCAAGCGTTTGAGGAGCTGAAGAGATGGTTGACCACGGCGCCAGTGCTTAGTTCGCCGAGTGGGACCGAGGGCTTCGAGGTGTATAGTGACGCCTCGGGTAGTGGTTTGGGCTGCGTGTTGTTGCAGCATGGGAGCGTGATAGCTTATGGATCGCGTTAGCTGAAAGTGCATGAAAGGAACTATCCGGTCCACGACTTGGAGTTGGCGGTCGTGATATTTGCACTTAAGCTGTGGAGGCACTACCTATACGGCGTAAGGGTCGATATATATACCGATCACAAGAGTCTGAAGTACCTATTGGATCAGAAAAATCTTAACATGAGGTAGAGGAGGTGGATGGAGTTCCTGGGGGACTACACCTTCAAGATTCATTATGTACCCGGGAAGGGCAATGCGGTTGCTGATGCGTTGAGTCGCAGGGATCCCGCCCAAGACAACTGGTTGTCGGTGCATGATGAGCGGCTGATACGGGAGTTGGAGGAGCTTGAGATCTGTTGCGTTGACAAGCAGACGAGCGCCAAAGCAATGTTGAACTGGACAGAGGTCCAGTATGACCTGGCTAATCGGGTTCGGCAGGCATTGGAGTTAGATGACTCCATGAAGGAGCTTATGGAGGCAGCGTTGGATGGGTCAAATTCCCAGTTTTCAGTGGAAGATGGGTTGCTAAGGAAGGATCATCGGTTGTGCGTCCCAAGCGGGAGTAACCTACGGGCGGAGTTGATGTACGAGGCTCATCATACCAAGTAATCGATCCACCCAGGGAGCACAAAGATGTACCGTGACCTCAAGAAGCTATTTTGGTGGCCGGGGCTTAAGAAAGACGTAGCGTTGTTTGTGGCTAAGTGCCAAACGTGTGCCTTGGTGAAGGCGGAGTGCCAAAAGCCGGGAGGATTTCTGAAGTCCTTGCCTATACCGGAGTGGTAGTTCGACGACATATCTATGGACTTTGTGCATGGGTTGCCAAGGTCGCAGAAGGGGAACGACGCCATCTTGGTGATCGTAGATCGGTTAACTAAAGTGTCGCATTTCATTCCGCATAGGAAAGATGACTCGGTGGAGAAGTTGGCAAAGCTATATGTGGACAATATAGTTAGACTGCATGGTGTGCCTCGCAGCATTGTGAGTGATCGCGATAGGCGTTTCACGTCCAATGATTGGAGGTTGGTGCAGCAGATGCTGGGGATAAAGTTGAAGTTCAGCATATCCTTCCATCCGCAGACGGATGGGCAGACCGAGAGAGTCAATAGAACGATAGAGGACATGCTCCACATGTGTGTTCTAGACTTCGGGAAGCATTGGGAGGACCACCTATATTTGGTGGAGTTTGCGTACAACAATAGCTACCGGGCGAGTATTCAAATGGCGCCCTTTGAGGCCCTTTATGGTAGAAAATGTCGCACGCCGTTGTCTTGGTTAGAAACGGGTGAGGCAAGGTTGTACAAGAAGCAGGAGGTGGAGAGTGCTACCTCGTTAGTGCGGATCATTCGGGAGCGCTTATTGATCGCTCAGGACAAGCAGGCGAAGTATTACAATGCCAAGCACCGGAACGTGGAGTTTGTGGTAGGCGATTGGGTATACTTGAAAGTGAAGCCGTTCAAGGGGGTTTCACGGGTGAGACGCTTGAAGAAGCTGAGCCCAAGATACCTTGGACCTTTTGAGGTTCTGGAGCGAGTCGGCGAAGCCGCTTACCGTTAGAAGCTATCAGTGGAGTTGAGTGGGCTACACGATGTGTTCCACATCTCTGTGTTGCGGAAAGCGGTGCAAGAGCCTTCGCTAGTGATCGCAGTGGATCAAGTACCGGTGGGCGAAGGGTTGACGACTAAGGTCAAGCCCGTTTGTATTGAAGACGCAGAGGTTAAGAGGCTCCGTAACAAGGAGATCCGGATGGTTAAGGTTCGGTGGGATAATTGCGGTCGGGAGGATCTCTCTTGGGAAAGGGAGCAAACCATGCTGGAGGAGTACCCGGAGTTATTCCGCCCAGGTACCGTTAAAAGTTTTAAGTTCCTATGGTTTTCCTTTAGTAAATTTCGTGGGCGAAATTCTTTTAAGGGGGAGAGAGTTGTAACACCCCGAAACTCAAAAGAGGGACGGGTGATGTTTTAAGCCCAGTCTGAAGTTTGGAGCAGGTAACACGGGTCTCGACATGGGCGTGTCGGAGGCCGTGTCAGGGCGTGTTCGACCACGGGTCGTGCGGTCGACGCTTTGGCGGTCGACGATCGTCGAGTTGTAGAACTCGGCCTAGGACACGGGCGTGTCCCAGGCCGTGTCACTCCAGGGAATCTACAAGTGTGGTACACAGGCCGTGACACGGGCACGAACACGGGCGTGTCAAATTTGACACGGGCGTGTTTGATGCCGTGTCACAAGGCCGTGTACCTCTCTGACTGCGAAGTGTTGGCCGATCGCACACGGGGGGCGTGACACGGGTCCCGACACGGGCGTGTCAAAAGTGACACGGGCGTGTCGGAGGCCGTGTCAAAGGCCGTGTGCTGGTTTCTGAATCGGTCGAGACGACGAATGAACTACACGGCCAGGCACACGGCCGTGTTGCAACCCGTGTTCGGCGCAGATTTGGTATTTTCAGGCCCGATCAAGGCCGTTCGTTTCTTTGATTTGAGATCCGACGGCTGGGGGTTGTTTCCCCAGGGTTATACCCGGGAATAGGGTTTAGAAACCCTCATTTCTCTTTAGTGGTTCTCTTTCTAAAAGCTAGAGAGAGGAGAGAGCAAGGAGGAGGAAGAAGGGCTAGATCCGGTCGCTGGAGGAGATTCAGAGCTCCAAATCGCGAACCGTCTTCGGATCTGCGGAGGCAAGGAGATTGCGGTGCTTTTCATCCGCATAGATTTTCATGGCGCCGTGAAAGAACGCAAGGGTAACGATTTCTCATCCTTGGGCATGTGAAGCCATTTTTCCCTTTGCATAGGAAGCCCTCTCTCGCGAGTGAGCGAAGAGTTGGAGCATTCCTTGGGGTAGATATGTGAAGTCCCCCTTGTGTAGAGTCCGTATGCGTAAATGGGCATAGGCATTGTGTGTGAAACCTATTCAGACATGTTGGTCCGGATCGGTGATGTTGCATTGCATTTGAACCGGGCAAGACTCCGGATGATTGGGTGTTTTCGGGTTTTCTACGTGATAGATTGCGACAGAGAGCCTTAGAGATTAACTCTAAGGTGCACCCGGAAAACTGGACAAAAGAGAATTTTGCCAACACGGTGGCCGGGGAGCCAACATGAACATAACCGGGTTATGTGATTATTGTGGTGGAAACGGGACTCGATGAGTCTTGACCTGCGCATATGGCTTAAATTGCCGTTGCGGTGTGAGCACAGGTTAGGCGGAACCGTACTCGGTCTATGTCGTTCGGTAGGACCGTTGGCATGGATGAGGGTCTTCGACGGTCTATGGCTTAAATTGTCGTGACCAAGGCCAGGAAGGCAAAATGATCATATGGTTGGCCGTCCAAGAGGCGGTGGTGGAACGGGAACGTCTATGGCTTGAATTGACGTGACGTTGGCCGGTTCGCCGTGAATGTGCCCTGAGTGCATGGGGTGTGTGGCCGTGCGAGCCTACGCCTGTGATGAAGTGTGTTTACACTATTGTTGTTGCCTACTAATAACGTGCAGGGAAAGAGCATCGCCGCCCCGATTTTGGGGGCAGGATCGTTATAATTTGGTCAGCATAGCTGACCGTTATTTTGTTTATCACCGGGCGGTGGATTGTGGCTTGCAGGTGCTGCGGAGCCGAGCGGGAAGTAGCGGGCTAAAGCCCTTGAAGCTGTGCCGGCCCTCGAAGGCCTAAATGTTTATGTTTTTCCCGTTTATCATGTATGGCCGGCCTGCGTGCCGAGGTTTGAAAAACACTTTATTTAAAGCAAACTGTTGTAAGGCCTTAAGGCCCGTACTCGTGTATTGTACATTCCTATTTGGATTGTGTAGTGGACATTCATGCGTGTGGCTGAGTTCTTTCCTTTCTTGCAACTTAATAATTGCTTCCGCTAGGTGTTGTGTAGGACGTTATGACTGGTTGATTGGTCTCAATAAGTAACCAACCGGTCTGTCCGTGGTATATGGCGTCGGGCCCCGGCCGGACCTACTGCTATATGCTATGTGACGGATAGGGGGTGTTACACAAACCTTGGTTCTCCTAAAACACCAACAATGGTACTCCACCATATCCACTCAAGGTACGATCAAACAAGGGCACATCGCCCCCAAATTCAAGGCAGCTTACGTCTCTCCCAAAAACACGAGTAAACAAACATCCACCACCACTCAGACGAACCCCGATACTCCTAAGACGTGAACGAACAATGTTTCTTCACCACCTCCACTTAGAAAGACTCCGGTCCTCCCAAAATGCAAGCAGACGAATATCTCTCGCTAGCGACCTGTTCAAAATGTTGCCGTTCAAACTAAGCGCTACTCAGCCAAAGATGTACACACACCAAAGCACAATTAGGACATGAGAGATCCGAAAAAGAGGTTCTCCGTTCAAACGAAAGATGCCCCACGGGCTACATCATCATGTGACGGTGCAAAGACACACCCGCAAAATAAAGTAAAGGCGAAGCAAACAAATAAAGAAGGGCATAATGAGATCGTCCCTCAATATTGATGTTAGTATCGTTATCTGGGGCATCCACAATGCCCAGATCACCGCGCTCCGATAATCTCCAAGCCGACCGAAACCCCTTGCTAAATCCGAAGAGGTACGCGACATTGCACTCCAGCAGATCAATTCAAATCGCCATCATCCCAAAGCGGACCTTCTCTGCCATACAAGATCGCTCCATCTCAAAGTCGTGAGACCCGCTGTACTCAGCCACCATAGACGCTTGCATAAGCTCGGCATCCTCCAACTCCACGGTTAATTGAGTCTTCTCTTTCTTTAGCCGCCTTACCTCCATCTGGCGAAAAAAGCCGCGTTCACCCAAAAGGCCCAAAAACACCAGAGAAGGGGACAAAACCGCACACCCCCAGAGCGTTGACCAACGCGCGCGGAGAAGCGCCCCGCGTGGCCTACGTGCACGTGCGGCCTGTACCTGTGCAGGGCCGCTTAACGCCCCCGATTTTTCTGCGTTTATTTTTATTCTCGTTTGGCGTTACGATGACGCGTTTCCGTGGCTTGTGCCATTTGTGGAGTGTGGTTTAGCTCCTTAGAACTGAGTGCCCTATTCTGTAGCCTGTTGGCAAGATCTCCCTAGCAAGCCGAGTCGTTTTGGGTGACCCGGTGTGGCCTCTCGGGGAGATGTTGGTGTTTGGCTTTATTTGGGTATAACTCGAGTTCTGTTCGTCGAAAATTAATTTCGACTTCGCCGTTGTGTTCGTAGCATGGGTATTTAGCTACGGTGCGAATTTCGTCGAATTCCGAGGTAGTTCGGTTTTCGCGTCGTTTTGGTGCTTTATGTAATTTTGTAATAAAATATATTATTATATAATTTATATATATATATATATATATATATAGGATAGAATGAAAAGGCCCGATCATCTTCTTCACGTTAAAACCGCCGCCCCTGTACGAGAGGAAACGGGAAACCGCCGAGCCTTGCCTTCCACCGCCGATTCCCGGAGCGTTTGTGGACGGAATTCGATTCCGAGAGTGGATTCAGATTGCTCTCGTCGAGACCTTCATTCCTACGGTAAAAAATTCGATTTTCGTGGAGCTTTAGGGGGATTGGAATTTTTGGTTTTTGAGGTTTCCGCCATTAAAGTTCGGATTTGCTTGTTAGGTGAGTTTTTGGGCTGCTCTTTCTAGTGCAGCGTGAAGAGGAGGGAAAGCCGACCAAGCTTCACCGGAAATCGAGGCAAGTGGTGTTCTTGCCCTTGCCAAGTTGTTTTCTTTTGTTTAAAGCCTATTGTTTCTATCGTTTTATCTCCTATTTTCCGTCTCGAATGATTAGTCATAGTTTGAATGGTAGTGGCGCGCGTCGTTGGTAGTTTCCTACAGCTACTGTAGTTGCGTGGGTCGTGTGCGCGTTCCGGTGTCGTCCGGGAAATCCCAACGGTACAGGTTAACCGCGCACGGTCATCAACCGTTAGGGCGCACGACCACTGGTCGTGTGCCTCTGTTCGTGCGCGGCTGTCTTTTTATTTTCCAAAGTTCTGTCTCGGCAATCGCATGAGCGCTGACAACAGTGCGCACGACCAGTGGTCGTGCGAAACTGATCGTGCGCAGTTGATAGGTTTTCTGTCAGGTTTCCCAGGTTCACTTCGCACGACCATCAACCAATGACCGCGCACGACCACCGATCGTGCGCCACCGATCGTGCGCTCTGAATATTTCTTTTTTTTGGCATCCGTATTTAGCTGGCGTCGATACGCGGGTTAGGTGGGCAAGAGTGTTTTGTGTAGTGTTAAGGTAGTAAGGTAAGAGTTATTGTTGTGATAGTTCGCCTTGCGTGGCACGTTGAGTGGGTGAAGCTCACTCAATGCGGTGTCGAGAGGACCCAGCGCCACGTCGTGTTGAGTCATTTCAACACTTTCTTTTTCTCTTTCCTCGATTTACGTTCCCGAGTGAATTCCTTGTTTATATTTGTAATTTCCTTGTCGGTCATGTTTCTCTTTCCTAATGGCTGAATCGTGGGTCGTGGGTAGTAGTGGTGGTTTGTAGCTCTTTATGGGGGTGGAGTTGTGTAATTTAGCCAAGGCCACTCGTGTTTTTCTTGCTCCAGGTATGGGCTGGGCATGTGGGTGGAAAGTCCCTTGTGCTTTCACGTGTAGACCCTCGAGCTTGTTGACTTGGACATGGTGGATGGGGGGACTGAGTTTGCCTCCAATCCGGTTCCTCGTTGTTTGTTTTTTTGCTACTACCACCTCCCACAGTTTAGGGTGTTAGAAGTTTCTTCCTTGGTAGTTCGCAGCACTTTGGGCTCTTGGTAGCCTAATAGGCCCTGCAGGATGTTGTTCCTGGGCTGGGTTGTTGCTGTTTCCTCGCACGTAGTGCTTTTCTTGTTGTCCTGTTTTGGACAGTTGTGACTCTTTCTACTGCATGTTTTACAGGTATTTTTCCCCTTTTGGTTGACTCTTTCATGCAGTTTTACTTTGTTTAGCTTGCTGAGGTATTCTGTTTTCTTTTGGAATACCCCAGGTTCTGAGCCGTAGCCAGTTGGGTGGCTAGTTTGCAGTGGTGGTGTTGGTGGTCTCTTGGACCTTGGAGTTCCGTTTGCCGTGTTGGTGAGGTAGTTTTTCAGTACTTTCTTACAGACATACATGTGTGTCAGTGGGTTCGTGTCAGGTTGTTGGCGCCCACTGGTAGTTTTTCTTACCTTTGTACTAGATATAGTTACTTATGCTGCTATCATTTTCTGGAGATAGTCTACTTGCCCTGAGAAGGTTTTATGCTAGGTTGCTAGTTATTTTTAAACTATAATTATTGTTATAAATAAAGCTCATGATCAGCATGTTTTATAAAACGTAATCACTATTTTCCAAATCACGTATAAAGACCGTTTTCTTATATATTATATAAATTAAATGTAGGGTCTTGCATAGCATGAGTGGTTCTCTTGGGACCCTTATGCGTTCTTTAGGGTGTAAAACCTAATTAAAGTATTTTTCTTTCCGCAGCGTATAAATATAGTTTTTCTTTTGTGGACTAGGTGATCCACTGAGCCGGGGGATACGACCTCAAAAATATAACTGGTTTTCTAATCATTAATCACATGATTTTTCTTTCATTAAGTTGGTAGGTGGTTTTGCCTGAGCGTCAGCAGTTATCCCCTGCTTGACGTGGCATCATGACGCGTGTTTTCTCTTACTCTGATAATTCTTAATTCGGAGAAAATGCGGGTTGTGACAGCCGCGCATCGCACGACTACACTACGTGAAACCGCGCACTGTACAACCGCGCACCGCGCGGCCACGCAAGGCTGAACGATCGCGCAAGGTCACACGGTTGCTTATGGCCACACACAGCGCGACCACACTGCGCAAGGCCACGCACCGCCGTCACCGCAAGCCGCCTCCGTCCACCGCCGCTTCCGAGCACCTTGCCTTAGCCGCCCGAACTTCCCGGGGAGCGCCTCTGTCATTTCAATAAAATTGGTGATCTAGGTGATCAAAATGTAGCAACGCCATTCACCTTCACAAATCACTCGCCAGTGAAATTGCCACCATGGCCCACAAAAAATCTATAAATAGACCCTCAGACTTTCATTTGAAGACAAATAATTCCGGAGCAAAGAGAGAGCTTTGAGGTTTTCCGACGAGATTGTGGACTATGGCCGATTCTCTGCTCAAGTATTCTCTCAGCTCTTCTCCTTGCATTAAGGTTTCAACACGCTCAAAGTCACGTCAACCGTCTCCGCAAGAGCGCTCCCATCAAGGCTCCACATCAATGAGAGCGTTCCCTCCAGAAGCTCCGTGGACTTGGAGAATTTTCCAGCCGGAACGCTCCCACCAAGCTTCCATGAGCTCAGCAGCATTCCAAGGCCGGGGCGATTCCATCGAGCTTTCAAGGACTTGGCTGTTTTTCCTCATTTTATGTACTTTGCACCTGTAACGGAGTAGCGACCTATTGCCCTCCAAGGTCAAATAAATTTTTGTAAAACTCCGAGAAGCTAGTGAATTTTTGCTCGGCACAGCTCCAACCATGTAATTTTTCACCATTTTTGGGTTTTCTACGTAAAAAACGTCTCGTCATTTACTGCAGTTTACTTTGACTGTTTGCACGTCCGGTCTGATTTCGAGCTAAGACGGTACGATTTCTCCAGACCGGAGAAAAACTAGGCGACCCGCAACAAAATTAATTTTTGTTAAAAAAATGAAGGAATTTTAAAATTAAGATTATATTCACTTAATAATTTTGTTAAATAATTACAAAAAAAATTAATTGAACTTATAAAATAAGATTAAATAAGAAAAATGGGTAATATAATTTAAATTTAGAATAACTTTAATGAAGAAAATTAATCCTATAAAAATAGGATTTTCATTTATTTTTTTGAAATTTAAATAAAACTTAACGTTCTTTATTCCAAAATTCTCAAAGAAAGTGCATGACGCCGCCCGTGCCGCCGTGACAGTGCTGCAACACAAAAAAGCTTCCTCCACTCGTAACCCTCAGAGTGCAATTCTCTGTTGTTGCTCAGTTTATATTGGATCATATCCCCAAGATCAATTTTATTAAACTTATTCAAAATTTAAATTATAGTACAAATTTTTGTAATTAAATTTTGTTTTAATAGTTCATTAAATTTTATTGTAACAATCTATCAAAATTATTAAGTGAAATGTTATTTTAATTTTAAAATTCATTCAATTTTTTGTAAAAAAATTAATTTAGTAAAAGATGAATTTTTAATTTATGATTAGCATAATTATTTATAAAGATTAGTGCTGTTTTTGAGTGAAAAAGATAAAGGAGAGTTATACACTTATTTTTAAATATTAGAAAATTAATGACTTTGATGAGAAACAAAATGAAGATTATACACATATTATTAAAGATAAACGAGTTAATGTTTGTTTTACCGAATACAAAGCGTGGGAACACAATTGTTGCATAGTTGCTGTCAGCATGAAATCCTATACAAATATATTTCTGCTAAAATAATTAAATTTAATATATATCAGTTGCGGCCTACTCAATGCGCCAGACTGGTCAGATAATTTTGTCGGTCTTAACCTGCGGAGCGATTGAGCGCGTACACAGTTATAGAGCAAGGGAAGTAATGCACAAGACAATTTTTATTTGAAAAATCCCTCAATCGGGTAAAAAATCACGTGACCGGATCTGTGCCGGTCAAACGTTACTATATGCTTCGGGTTACAAATCTGTTGCAGAATCGCGGGCGCAAAACCTCTTCTCGTTACAATTTGGGATGAGAGAGAGAGAATACACAGATGCTTGGTGGATGACAGATCGCACCACGCGAAGCTTGGATTTAGCAACTTTTGGTGGTGGCGAGCTCTCCAAGGCGCCACGTCGATGTTGGACAGGCCACAGAGCGAGCAGAATGCTGCTAGCGGGAACTTGCGGGAAGCTGTGCACGATAAGGCCTCTCTGAATGGCTGACGAGGCCCGCACTTCGTGGTGGACTTAGACGGATTTCCTATGGAGACGCGGTGGCTAGTAGGAGAGCTCTAATCCGAGGAAGAAGAGATCACGGAGAAAAAAGATAGCAAATGAGGGGAGGGGGACCTGAGACTCATTTTATAGGCCCCAGTGGTATTTACGGTAGTTATTCGGCTGTCCGCACACCGTAACTACCCAAATTATTATATGCAGGCCACATTTCACATAGTTTGTAGTGAATATTATTACGAGAAATTTATAGGTGCACACCAAGACCACAATTATTCCACTACCTATGGTGGTTACACGGGTGCTTACCCGTGCAACAGATGGAGGCAATCATGGCGGGCTGATTGGATGACAGAGAGAGAGGAGGTGGCGTCGCGACCGACGGGAGAGAAGGCCGCGACCAACGAGGGTGGGGGGATGGCTGACCGCGCCCTGCGGGCATGGCGTCGGCTGCCCCTTACGGCCGGCCGGCCCCGGTGACGGCAGCCGCTCACGGGGGAGGAGGCAGCCGACCTCGATGTTGGCCGCCACTCGCAAAAGCGTTGTTAGCCGGCTACTGGGTGTAACCGGCCAGAGCAGGAGGGGGCTAGGATCGGCCGACCAAGCACACCCAGCCGAAGAGTCGGGCGCTTGGTAGACCACAGCACGCGCCCCGCCTCCTAGCGCGACCGGCTGCGGCCTCTTTCTGCGGCTGCAACAGCGGCCACGCGAGAGATCGCCCCTGCCGGTCAGGACAACCGACAGGACCACCACGCATTGCGGCCGCTACCTTGCGGTCGCGGGGCGTAGGTTTCTGGCCAGCAAGAAACCGAGCCGGGAAACCTGGCTCACGGCGTCCGGCTGCCGGGCGAAGAAGAAGGGCTGACACTTCTGGCTGGCCCCAGGCAACTTACTAGCGGGAGCCCGCACGCATGATAGTGCGTCCCGATCGTGCGCGTGGCGGTTTCCCCCATGATCTTCAGTTAGATAATGGGATCATGGTGAAAAGGCTATCTGCACATCGACTTCTCTATTTAATCTACCCAGGATCATCAATTGCCCCCCTGAAATACTCGGTGTTCTGAATCAGTACGTGAGAAGAGTGAGGATTTCTCCTTCCTCACAAGAGAATTTTCTGGTGACGATAACGGCGATGACAAACAAAGAAGGGCTGGAGAAGGCGGATGGCAGCGCTTTGCGAGCGCAAGTAAGCTGCAAATAAGGTGGAGAAATTAGGTGGAAAAAGGCACACGAGGCACGGGCGACCTCACACTGATGAGCGATGGTGCGCACCTGGGGGTGTACGCTACCCCCACATACACGTGCACCTACAGGTGTGTGCGGCCCTGCACGCACGCCTGCATCTAAGGGTGTGCAAGGTCTAGCGCGTGCACCAATGGGTGTGCGGTCTCGCGTGCACTCTCACCTGCGGGTGTATGCGACCTCGGGCACACAAAAAACTGCTGATGCGCGCTGCTGTGGGCGCGCGCAGCGCTGTGCGCGCACCCACCTATTGGTGTGCGCAGTTTTGTGCGTGCAGGCGCACCCGTGGGTGTGCGTGGTCTCGTGCACGCGTTCGCATCTACGGGTGCGCATGGTCATCTAAAGCGGGGATCTTGACATGTTTAACCCTTCAGAGCCGAAGGCCGCTGGGCTTCGAAGGCTAAGGTGGAGCGGCTTTCTTCCAATGATCGGTCATCAGAGTCAAAGGCCGCTGGGCTTGCTTAGTAAATAGATTCCTTGGACTATGTTGGAACTCCTTATTACTGATTTGGGCTAGGATTACTATTCTTTGTTTAGGATGTTTATTTTGACCCAACTTGTATAGACTAGGGTCATAGGTTATTTCCAGGGTTGTTACTTCAGAAGGAATTCCAGAGATGCTCAGTTCGACGAAATGTAAGCTCAGTTCGACGAACGCTGAGCTCAGTTCGACGAACGCTGAGCTCAGTTCGACGAACTCCGATCTCCAACTTCAAAGATCAGTTCGACGAACTCAGACCTCCTCTCTGAGCTCAGTTCGACGAATGCAGAGCTCAGATCGATGAAAGAGAAAATTCAATTCGACGAACTCCAGGCTTAGTTCGACGAAATCTTTACTGAGCTCGACGAAAATAAAAACTCAGTTTGTAAAAGATCAGTTCGACGAAAGCCAAGCTCAGTTCGACGAAATCCTTGCTGAGTTCGACGATCAGACAGTTTCTATATCAACAGAAGGCAGAATATTTTCAAATGTTTGATAACTGAAACTCTGATATTTAATGCTAAATATTCTAACAAATATAGCTGTTTAAGGCAACATTAAATATGGATTTATGATAGAGTTTTAAATCTAATTAATTCCAAGGCAGTTACAAATTCTCAAGGGATTCTTCAGACATTTCAAGAATCGTTTCATTTCAAATACTAAATTCCTCCCTGACAGAATATATATCTAAAGAAGATTGCTGCTTCAACAAGATGATGGGGGACACACAAAAATTTTGAGATATACAGATATTCTGCTTCAGATTCTTCTTAATTGACATCCTAAATCATATTTGTCTGAAATATCTACTGGAGAGTATAAGCTTACAAGAAGGCCTACACCATGAAGAAAAGTCTCCTCCCTAGATCACAATCTCTATTCAAATCAGGGGGAGTTTTTTATAACATCATCTACTAAGTCTTCTCAGAGATACTTGACAGAGAAGACAACATCTAACTTTCTAGTTTATTCCCAAACCATGTACAGGGTTTTAACTCCCTTCAAAAGTTAACACTTGGTTTATAAGTCACCTGATCCAAAGACTTAGGTTTGGTTTTTGAGTACCTGGTCAAAAGCCAAAGGGTTGCTAGATCTCCCTTAGAAAATAGATCTTTTGGTGGCAGGGCACCTGAGCAAAAACCTTTAGTGGATACCTACTAGGGTGGTGGAAGAGTAGACGCACCCAGATTTATTGGGGAACTATTATAAAATCCTTGTGTCATCTGTGATTGATACTTTCTATTTTGTGTGTTGTGAATTTTATTTATCTAGATATATATATATCTCACTTATTTTTAAATCCGCTATAAATAAATCAAAGTTTTTAATATACTCTATTCACCCATCTCTAAAGTAAAGTTAGATCTATCCCTCACTTTCAATTGGTATCAGAGGTTGGTTTTTGATTTTACAGGCTAATACCTGAACAAACAGATCTGATAGATCTTATTTTACCTAGAAGATTGTTGATAAATTTATCATGACATAAAATAAGGAGTACTCAAGCACTAGACCTCCTGTTTGCAATCTTAATAAGTTTGCACTATGGAAATAAAGGATTAGATTATATATGAATTCTATTAATGAGGATATTTACAATTCTATTTTGACCGGACCACCTTCTCCACTGGCAACAACAAGCACCAATGCTACACCACCTCCAGAATGGACAGAAGCTCAGAAAAAAACTAAAAATTACTGATGCAAAGGTTATGAACATATTAGTCCAAATAATGTCTGATAATATTTTTCAGAAGGTTACTGAATGCACCTCAATAAAAGATATCTAGGACTCCCTCACTGCAATGGTAGCTGGATAAGCAGATGAAAGTAAAGACACTAAATCTTCATCCAGTTCAAGTGAAGATGATGAAGAATCAAAAGCTAAAAAAGTTTGTTTGATGACAATCAATGCATCTAACAACAATTTTGATTCTGATATCTTTTGTTCGACGAAATCCTTGCTGAGTTCGACGATCAGACAGTTTCTATATCAACAGAAGGCATAATATTTTCAAATGTTTGATAATTAAAACTTTGATATTTAATGCTAAATATTCTAATGAATATAGCCGTTTAAGGCAGCATTAAATATGGATTTATCACAGAGTTTTAAATCTAATTAATTCCAAGGCAGTTACAAATTCTCAAGGGATTTTTCAGACGTTTCAAGAATCGGTTCATTTCAAATACTGAATTCCTCCCTGACACAATATATGTATATATCTAAAGAAGATTGCTGCTTCAACAAGATGATGGGGGACACACCGAGATTTTGAGATATACAAATATTCTACTTCAGACTCTTCTTAAGAGACATCTTAATTCATATTTGTCTGAAATATCTACTAAAGAGTATAAGCTTACAAGAAGGCCTACACCCTGAAGAAAAGTCTCATCCCTAGATCACAATCTCTATTCAAATCAGGGGGAGTTTTTTACAACATCATCCACTTAGTCTTCTCAGAGATACCTGATAGAGAAGACAACATCTAACTTTCTAGTTTATTCCCAAACTGTGTACAGGGTTCTAACTCCCTTCAAAAGTTAACACTTGATTCATAAGTCACCTGATCAAAAGACTTATGTTTGGTTTTTGGATACCTGGTCAAAATCCCAAAGGTTTGCTAGATCTTCTTTAGAAAATAGATCTTCTGGTGGCAGGACACCTGAGCAAAAACCTATAGTGAATAACTACCAGGGTAGTAGAAGAGTAAACGTACCCAAATTTATTGGGGAACTACTATAAAATCCTTCTGTCGTCTGTGATTGATACTTTCTATTTTGTGTGTTGTGAATTATATATATATATATATATATATATATATATATATATATATATATATATATATATATATATATCACTTATTTTTAAATCCGCTATAAAAATAAATCAAAGTTTTTAATATACTCTATTCACTCATCTCTAGAGTAAAGTTAGATCTATCACTCACTTTTAGACTACATGCACGATCAGTGCTTGATTGACGAGGAGATCCGTGAGGAGGTCTGGACCAGAGAGGTAGAGCCCCATATAGAGGATATTCACGATGTCGCTCTCAGGAGTGGAGTGTCGAAGACTTTTCTCTTGGTATCTAGGAGCCTAAAGTGTGACGTGTTCGGTCTTAGTTTTGACTATATCTCTGATGACGAGAACTCGAGCCCTGATTCTTATGCAGATGTAGTCGACGAGTAGTGGATTGAGATCTTTTTCTCTTGTATAATTATACACAATTACTTTTTTTAGTTGAGTCTGTTATGTTGGTGTATGTTTGTCCTCGTTTGCCAATTCTATGGGCGTTTCCATCGCTTTTGGCGGTTGCTGACAGCTTGTTTATGCTTGTACTTGTATGACATTGTCTTTTCCTTTATTTTTTATTGTCTAAATGCTGGTAGTTGGTGAAATGCAGGCCTGTAGTGACGATCTAGAGCTTACTTTATCAATCCAGTTGCATGACCTTCCTTAATTAAGTTTTTATTAGTGTCGATCGCGAGGGGGTAGGCCCGGGCGACGACATGGCGTAGACTGGCAATGCTGGTGAAGAGCTTGCTCATTCAAACCAATTGCACGATCTTACCCAATTTAGATTTGATTGGTGCCGATCGTGAGGGAGGCAGGCCCAGGCGATAGCGAGGCGTAGATCGACAATGTTGGTGAAGAGCTTGCTCATTCAAACCAATTGCACGGTCTTACCCAATTGAGATTTGATTGGTGCCGATCGCGGGGGGGGGGGGGGGGGGGGGGGGAACCCAGATGATAACGGGGAAGAGACCGACAGTGCTGGTCAAGAGCTTGCTCATTCAAACCTATTGCATGGACTTACTCAATTGAGATTTGATTTGTGCTGATTGCGAGGGGGCAGGCCCAGGCGATATCAGGGTGTTGCCCGATAATGCCAGTGAAGAACTTGTTCATTCAAACCAATTGCACAGTCATACCCAATTGAGATTTCTTTGGATAAGGGCGGAGGAAACACAATGTAGCATTCATTACTTGAAAATAGTTTGTGCGAGTCTTGGCTTGTGACTTTTTACAATATGGAAACAAAAATAGAAGACATGAAACAAGAGAATGAAAAATAAGAAATCATTGGTAGAATCAGCATAGGTTCTACGCATTTCAAGTGCGGGGAAGGATTTTACCTTCTGCAGTTCTGATCTTGAAAGTTCATGGCTTGACTATGGTGGTGACGACGAAGGGTCCTTCCCATGATGGCGAGAGGTTGTCTCCCTGCGGACCTTTCCCAGCTGCCTCAATGCTTCGCAGAACCAGATCCCCTACATTGATCGACCCAGGATTTACTTTTTGATTATAGAGTAACACCAAACATCCTTGATAGGCGGCGACACGGAGAACGACTGTATCCCTAATTTCTGAGACTAAGTCGAGGTTTTCCCGAAGTAACTTGTTGTTCCTTTCTGGGTTGAAATCCAAAATGCGACTACTTGGGACACCGATGTCGATAGGGATGACAACCTCAGTTCTGAAATAAAGATTATATGGAGTTTCCCCGGTAGGTGTCCACTTTGTTGTGCGGTAGGCCCATAATACGTTTGGAAGTGCGTCAACCCACTGCCCCTACTTCCTATAGTCACGTCTTCAATCCCTTGAGGATGGTGTGATTTGTCACCTAGACTTGCCCGTTTGTCTGCGGGTGTGGTATAACGGTGTGGTGCAGTTGATATTTAAGTGTTCACACATCTTGGTTAATGAATTCCCAGTGAACAAAGAATCGTTGTCGGTAATGATGGTTGCTGGAATACCGAAGCAGAATATGATGTTTTTCCAAACGAACTGCTTGGCATTCTCTTCCATGATTTTAGCCAAGGACTCAGCTTCTACCCATTTTGTGAAATAATCGATTGCTAAGATGATAAACTTTCTCTGGCCTGACACCCGGGGGTTGGGTCCGAGGATGTAGATGCCCCATTGCGCGAAAGGCCAAGCTCCTTGTAGCACCGTGAGTGCTACCAGTGGCTGTCGAGGAACGTTTGAGTGTAGCTGACAGCTCTTACATTTCTAGACAAATTCAACTGCATCCTTCTTCATAGTTGGCCAGTAGAATCCTTGGCGCAAGATTTTCTGAGATAATGCCTTTCTACCCAAATGTTCTCCACAAATTCCTCTGTGGACCTCTCACAGATATATTCCGTGTCAGACTACGATAAGCACTTTAGGTAGGGTCCTACAAAGGATTTCTTATATAGTTCTCTATTAATGATGGTGAAGGTTGCTGCCCGCATCCGCAAATGTCGTGCCTGTGTGCGGTCTTCGAGTAACAGCTCATTCTTGAGGTAGGCCCCTAGTGGGCTGACCCATGATGATTCCAATTCATTGATCACTGCTATTTCCCAGGGTCCCTGGATAATTGGGACAATAACTTCCTCTACCTAGCGCCTTCTAGACTGATAACTGGAGGGAGTTGTAGCCAACTTGGAGAGCCCATCTGCTCTAGAATTTTACTGTCTCGGGATGTGTATGACATGATGCCATGGAATCTTAGAGAGGAGAGTCTTCACGAGCATGAGATACTGTGCCAGCTAGTCGCTCTTTACCTCATAATCGCCTTTGACTTGGGAGACAAACAATTGAGAATTAGTGTGAATTGTTAGTTTCGTTACTCCATAAATAATGGCTAGCCTGAGGACACCGATCAGTACCTCATACTCAGTGACATTGTTAGTGGCTGGAAATTTCAATCTGAGGCCGTACTCCAAGGTAATTTCTTCCAGGCTTACGAGAAGTAGTACTGCTCCTGCTCCTTCGGTTCCTAAAGCACCGTCGATGTAAAGAGTCCAACGAGGCGCGAGGGTATCTTGCGCAGAAATAGCTTCAGGGGGAGTGGTATTGTCTACGACAAAGTCAACCAACACATGGGATTTGATATATGTCCGGGGAAGAAAATGATTGTCGAAATCACCAAGCTCGACTGCCTATTTCACCAATCTTCCTGACGCCTCTAGTTTCTGGAGGATTGCACGAAGTGGAAGCTCGGTTAGTACCATTATCGCGTGAGCCTGGAAATAGGACTGAAGCTTTCTTGCTAAAAATATGAGAACTAAGGCTGTCTTGTCTACTATGGGGTATCGAGCCTCAGTATCTAAAAAGACTTTGCTAAGAAAGTAGACTGGATACTGAACAAATCCATCATCTTTGACTAGCACCGAGCTTAAAGCACCGAGAGATATTGCTAGGTATAGGTACAACACCTCCTCAGGGAATGGCTTTGACAAGAGCGGAGGCGAGGCTAGGTATTGCCCGAGGTTCTCAAAGGCCGCCTGACATTCGTCTGTCCATTGGAATCTGAAATTGCGGGCCCCCTAATGAATCTTTAAAAAGGGAAGATATTTGTCTCCAGTGTGTGCCAGAAATCATGAGAGTGTGGTAATTATCCTATTTAGACATTGTACTTCCTTAATAGAGCGCGGGGGCGACATATCTTCTAACACTTTAAACCTTTTAGAATCTGCCTCAATTCCCCAGTGGGTTACCATGAATCTCAGAAACTTCCCCTTCGTCACACCAAATGCACACTTATTTAGATTGAGCAACATTTGAATGCAGCGAGAGTTGAAAACACTTCTCTAAGTATTTCAAATGGTCACTTTAGTAGATACTTTTTACAAGCATGTCATATACGTACACCTCCATTGTCTTTTCGATGAGATCCCCAAACACCTTGTTCATCTGTTACTGGTAGGTAGCCCCAACATTCTTGAGGCTAAAGTACATCACATTGTAACAATAAATTCACTTGTCGGTTCTGAATGCATTGTGCTATTCTTCTGTAGGGTTCATCCTAATCTGGTTGTATCCGAAATATGCATCCATGAAGCCAAGGAGATGGTGGCCAACTATTGAGTCAACAAGTTGGTCAATTCTCAGGAGAGGAAAGCTATCTTTGGGGCAAGCTTGGTTGAGGTTGTTGTAATCAACACACATACTCTATTTGCCAGAGACCTTCTTGACCATGACTACATTGGCAAGCTAGGTGGTGTATTCTACCTCTCAGATGAATCTTGCATCCAGGAGCTTTTATAACTCTTCTTTAATTATTTAGAGTCACTCAGGTGCGAAGTTCCTCTTCTTTTGGATCACTGTCCTACATGCAGGATTGACATTTAAAGAGCGAAGAATAACCTGTGGGTGTACTCCAAGTATGTATTCAGGGCTCTAGGTGAAAATGTACCTTTTTTCCCAAAGAAAGATTGCAAGTTCCTCCTTTTCTTGCTGGGATAGAAGGGACCCTAACTGCACTGTTTGGGTTGGATCTTACTCTGAATGCAGCACGACAACTAACCCTTTTATGGGCGCCCCAAGCTACATATTTGTTTTGTCGCGTAAATCAAATTCGTTGATGTTAAGGACAGTTGCCACTGCCGACTGAGCTTTCTTTGAATAACAAGTGTGAGTTTCCTCTTGGTTCCCACGAACGAATCCAATTCTACCGACATTTAGAGACTTCATTTCTAGGTGCGGGATTGATAGGATTTCCCTAAAGATAGACTGGATCGGTCTTTTGAAGATGGCATTGTAGGGGGATCTTGAATCTACGACAACGAATTGAATGTTGTGCGTAGATTTCCTTGTAAATTCACCCATCATGACGGGTAAGGTATTCATTCCTTGGATTGGAACTAGGCGGTTGTCAAAGCCATAAACAGGTCCTACTGCAGGACTGAGGTATTGTTGGGTGAGCTTCATCTTCTGGAGAGTAGAGAGAAACAAGACATCGACCGAGCTCCCATTATAGACTAGGATTCTCTTGACATTATAATAAGGATCCAAGATTTCTGCACTGATTACAAGCGGGTCTTGATGAGGTGATCGTAATCCCTCGAGGTCTTCCTCTTCAAAAGCGATGGTGGTGTCTTGCTTGAATTTCTTATCTTCATGATTCTTTTTCGGTACGTCAACTGAGAGAATTCGGGCAAAGAGGACTGGAGATCCGGCGATGGTTTCAGTGTTGCCCATGATTTGTCTTCCTCCAGTCGCCCCTGTACGGAGCGGTCTGTTGCTCTCTTGCTTGCCTAGGTGGTGTCTGCTGGTCATGCACATTCCCTTGCAAAAATCTACTGAGGATCCCTTGTCGATTAAGGCGCTGAACTTTGTCCTTTAGCCTGGTACATTCTTCAGCGGTGTGCCCAGTTCCGTGATGGAACTCACGGTATTTTGACTGGTCGTTCCTAGGATTTGGTAGCAGTACTTTTGGTCGATGGAGAGCCAGATTATCCTGAATTACGTAGAGCACATTAGTCCGCATTGTGTTCAATGGAGTTTAAACCCGAGGCGGATGCTAACCCAGATCCCTTTGGGGATCGCGCCGGCACTTGCCATTACGATGCTCTTCACTTTGTCATTCTTCTTGCCCTTTGGGGGTCTGCTCCTGCCCCCTTTTATCTTTTGAATGTCTTTGAAATATTGACTGTGTGCTTCGATAACTTCATTGGCTTCTATCTGTACCTCGACCCGATGCACAAGGTGTGGATAACTAGGCACAATTTTCCTCATCAATGCTGAATAGAAGCCACTTGGTGGAGGTCTCCCAAGAAAACACCCCTCAAAAGCTCAGGGGCAACTCTCAGAATCTGCCGCGCTTAAGTGGTGAATCGGTGAAAAAAATCTTTCAGGGGCTCTCCTTCATTCTGGAGAATCCTTGACAGATGTGAGGGATCTCAAACGATTCTGTGGTTGGCGATGAACTGCTCGGCAAATTGGCATGCCAATTCTGTGAAGTTATCTACGGTTCCTTCTTGCAAGGAATGTCACCAAGAACAAACTTATCCTTTTAATGTTGTCGAAAATACTTGGCAGAGAAGCTGATCTGGAGCATTGTAGATTCTCATGATAGTAGTGAAATGATTGATATGCTCATGCAGATCATCTGTCCCATCGAATATCTCGATCTTCGAGAGCTTGAAGCCATGAAGGACCAGATAAGCCAGAACTTGAGGTGTTAACGGGGAGCCTTAGTCAGAGAACGGCGAGAAAAAGCATCTCGCCGCCCGACATGTCCGTATTCTTGAGAAATCACCTCACGTATCTCCTCGCGGGTGAGCCTTTCACCTGGTGGCATACGAGATGCTTCTTTCGAATAATGATGATGAAGGCTGGCTCCAGTTCCCCTCTGAGCAAGATGTGTGGAATTAGCTGCATCTGAGAATTCTTCAGATATATCATCCTTGCTATGAGGATCTTCTTGCACCGAAGAATGATTCAGATCCAATGGCAGAGTATTGACTGGTGCGGGAGGTTGAGGGGGAGCTGGAGGTGCTCCTAAGTTCCTAAGGAGAGCAAACATCTTGGTTTGCTGCTCCTCCATTTGTCGCATGCACCCTTCCAAAATAGCTACGGGCACGAGAACAGCCTCTGCCTAGAGAGGCACATTGATGAGAGAGTAAGAGGGATTCGACTCAATGTGTCCTCCAGGGATGGATATTTCGGTGGTACGAGTGCTTCTCCTTGCTATTGTGGTCAGTCACGAGTACCGTTGTGCAAAGGGTACTGTCTTCTAGATCTTCGTCGAGCTCTCGAGGAACGGGTTCCCACATACGACACCAAATTGTTACAGCTTACTCAATGCGACAGGCAAGTCAAACTAATCTTAACAGTCTTAGCTCGCAGAGCGATTGAGCATACACACAGTCACATAAAAGGGAAGTAATGCACAAGACAATTTTTACGTGGAAAAACCCCTCAACCGAGTAAAAAATCACGTGACTGGATCTGTGCCAGTCAAACTTTACTATATGATTCAGGTTACAAATCTATTACAGAATCGAGGGCGATAGGTCGTAGCTCACTATAATTTGGGATGAGCGAGAGAGAGAGAGAGTACACATGTGCTTGGTGGGCGATAGATCGCCCACATGAAGCTTCGATTTAACAACTTTTGGTGGAGGCGAGCTCTCTAAGACTGTTGGAACCCTAATTCTGATTTGGGCAAGGATCACTATTAGGATGATTAGATTGACCCAAAATGTATAGTCATGGGTCATAGGATTATTTCCAAGTTTGCTCCTTCAGAAAAATTCCAGAGAAGTTCAGATTTTAAGTTCAGAAATTTAGCTCAAAGAAATTCTTCGAGCTCAGTTCAACGAACTCTGAGCTCAGTTCAACGAACTCTGAGCTCAGCTCAAAGAAAGCTTTAAAACTCAGTTCAACGATTATGCAGTTCAAAATCTCTGAGCTCAGCTCCACGAACTCCGAGCTGAGCTCAACGAACTCCGAGCTGAGATCAACGAACTCCGAGCTCAGTTTGAAGAAAGGTTTAAGATTAAGTTTGACGATTTCTTTGCAGTATGCAGGCAGAATTATTTACAGTTGGCCAAATTAATTAAAGGCTTAATTAAAGGTGATTATAGCTATCAGATTTAATGCTATATATTCTTATGAATATAGGCTTTTGGAGGCTGCATTAATTATGGATTAAATCAGGATTTAATGCTAATTGATTCCCAAAGCAATTACCATTCTCAGGAATGATTTAGCCATTGCAGTCAAAGTAAATTCAAATGTTTGAATTATGTTCAGACAATATATAGAGATATTTATGCAGTACAAGCAGTAAAAGAACATGAAGCAGTGAGAGAGAAGAAAGAGAAACAACAATAATAAATCAGTGAATCAGTGAAGAACAACACAACACGCATACACACAGAGTTCTTCATCATTTGCTTCAGGCTTCCAAGGGACAACTCATCAAAATCAGTCCAAGAAGCTTCTGAAGAGCAACATCCTTTGAAGGTCTACACCCTGAAGCAAAGCTTCCATTCTCTTGAACTACCCTACATCTCAGGGGGAGATTTGACATCATCAAATCCATTAGTCTTCTCTCAGAGCCTTGAGACAGAGAAGACAACATCTTTCTTTCATCCCACTGTGTATAGGGTTATAACTCCCTTCAAAAGTTAGCTCTTTGGTGACAGGGCACCTGATAAAAATCCCGTGTTGGTTTTTTGGCACCTGATCAAAAGCTTAAAGGGTTGCGAGATCTCCCTTAGAAAATAGATCTTGTGGTGGCAGGGCACCTAATCAAAAACTTGTAGTGGATTCCTATTAGGGTGGTAGAAGAGTGGATGTACCCAAGTTTTGGGGAACCACTATAAACTCCTTGTGTTGTCTGGTTGTGCTTCTTCTTTATTTTATGTGCTGTGATTTCTTTTCTCCTTATATATTTATCTCTAGTGTAAATTTAAGATCTATTATTCTTTCAAAGGCATCGCGCGGATGCTGGACACGACCATGGAGCGAGCAGAATGATGCTGACGAGAACTTGCGGGATGCTGTGCACGACGAGGCTTCTCCGAACAGCTAATGAGGCTCACTCTTCATGGTGGACTTAGACAGATTTCTTGTGGAGAGGCGGCGGCTCAGGATGTTGGATCTAATGGCCAACCTTAGAGGGGGGGGGTGAATAAGGTTGGGAGCGTTACTTGAAAATTAAAATTTTTTTGTCCAGAAAAACTAGTTCTAGAAGCTACCGCGGGGCGTTAGGTTGCTAACGCGCGGCGATTGGTCACAGACCTTATTTTACTGGGCAAATTCCTCCTTGGAGATCTATGCACACTTGATAGAATTACAGGCTAACAATTACAGCGTTATAAGCACAAAAAACAAAGAATAAATGTTATTTCATTCAAACTGGATCAAAAACTATTTTTACAATTACAACAGCATGATCTCCATGACGCCGGAGATCGGAGGCGGTAAAAATAAAATCTCCTTTTGTTTTCTATACCGACCCACTACCCGAACCGGTTGGCTCTCCCCCTTTCCCTCCAAGAATGGTCTTCGAGCCGGCTCTTCATCTCCATACAAGGAAGGGTCTTAGATTCCCTCTAGATCCACTGATCTAATTGTCCCTATCCCCAGGACGATTTTCCATGGAATCCTACCCCAGATTCCGAAGACCTCCCCCTATCGATTTCTTATGAAACCCTTCCAGGATTTCGACAACCCTCCGATCGATTTCCCTCACACAAACAACTAGACAAAAAGAGTTTAAAGTAAAATACAAGGAATAAGAGAAAACTCCCCTCTAACTAGAACCCTTGATGTTGATGATGATTCGATTGCAAAGGTTCGATCTTTATGGCTTGAGAGTCTTCCTCTTTGATGTTCTTCAGATCCGCGAAGGCGTGTGCTTGATGAGAGTTTTTGTAGAGAGGATCCGCCATGTGAAACTTAGGACAAAGGCTTCTAGATCATCATATTGGTAGCCTTCAATCCGTGCGCATGAATTCCTTTTGATCTCCTATGAAGAACTCTCCTCCTCAATAAGTTGGGATGACCCTTTTCTTCCCTTTAAACAACTAGGGCAAACTCCCCTTTCAAATTTCGTGAAAAACCGTTGCTAGAAACTCAAGTTCGGGCTGTTTTAAATAGAGAGTGCTGTACAGGAAGCTCTAGCGCGGCGATAGCTTTGGCGGTAGCTTCCAGAGAATAAAATCCTTCTCATGACGGTAGCTTTGGCAGTAGATCACAGAGACTGAAATCCTTCCTTTTCTTTGTGTGCGTGCAACCGTTCAAATCCTCGTAGTCGTTTTAGTACTTGGCTCGCCGGAGTTCTTTTTGCGCGAACGGGTCTAAAGGAATTTAAGTCTCCCTCTTGAGGAATCCTCCATTGTACGATCTGCGGCCGGTGCTTATGATCTTTATATGCTAGCAACCGGGTTCCTCTGCGTAGTCGATGTAGATCTTGGATCGCCGGAGTCTTTCATTCACGTACGTGAGGGAGACAACTTCCTTCTTCCTTGACGAAGACAATCAGAACGGATGCTAGGAAAAAGCCGAACCCTAGAGTGCAGAGGCTTTTGGTCTATTTTCGTCTTCGTGATGAATGCAAAAAATGAGCGCCTTTTATATGTCATAAAGAGAAAATGCTATCGCCGGCGATAGGACTAGCGCCCAGCGGTAGGTTCGCGCGCTTTGAGATGACACCTGTCCTGCAAATTTGGAAATATATTTAAATTGAATATTTTCCTTCTTTACGAGCTAGCGTGGCGCGGTAGAAGTTAGCACTATGCGGTAGACCCGTAACTCGACGAATCCGTCTCAACGATCGTTGAGTGGCCAGCGCGGCGCGGTAAGTGGTAGTGCCTGGCGATAACATCCACTCAACGCCATTTTCTCGACGCACTCAACGCTTTTCTTCTTAACGCTCTCAACGCGATGTTGAGTGAGCTAGTGTGGTGCGATAGAGTTAGCACGTGGCGGTAGGTTCCCGAGCGCCTTGCTGAATTAATCCTTAGGTTAGCATCGACGATAGGACTAGCACTTTCCGATAGCTTTCCGATAGCTTCCCGAACGCTATGTCCATTTAATTCCAGATACCACCCAGCGGTAACTCCTATCTCCCGGTTGTATCTTCCAGAAGAGACTTTCTTTGCCTGCACCTGTCAACTTGCACACTCTATCAACACAATACGTGATCAAATACAACCTGAGAGTTGATATTCTCAAACACAGGGAATGTGAAACATCAGTTCCAACAAACTCCCCCTTTTGATAATATCAACTCCTGTTCATGAGAAATAACAATGAGATAGAGTGCATATAAATAATAAGAGTTATAGGCTAACATCAGGTTGCAAGTTCTCTATGTAGCTCCCCTACACGCAAGCTCCCCCTATCTACATGTTCAACTTTCTCCCCCTATCTATGTGCACACATTGTTACCATGCTCCCCCTATATGTGACCTCTCCTAACCCAAGACTCATACTCATGACCATACTCATGAACAATTTATTCCCCCTTTTGATAATATCAAAAGGGCGGGCAAGGCCAACCAGACATGTAGGATGAAAAATAGTACATAAGATGAACGTTAGACACACAGTAGAGAGTGCACACTTAAAGTAAAGTTAGACATGATAAGCAAAGAGGAGACTCAAAATGGAATACATATTAGAGAATTGTAAGCACATGGGTCACAAAATGGAGCAGAGTACACAAACATAGAATTGTTTGGTTTTGTAGAGTTAATATGAATTGGACAACACAGACTATACTAGGCACACAACGAGTACAACTACAATGCTATGAGCGTTATGAATTAAATCAAGTTAAAAAACATTGTAAGCGTCATGAGTGCAAATCGTGTGCTAGTACGTATTGTTCTAAAACAGATAGTGTAGTTTCAGTCCAATTCTTATGTGTGGAAGTCTTAGATAAGACAATGACATGTAAGTGTAGCATCAACAGGGAGAAAATATCAAGTAGAAATAGCATATGTTACATGTTTTATCTCGATCTTTGAAATGCAAACACAAGAGAAATAGAGTGAATGATCATGTCACATATCTATCTATGTCATACAAGGATTTGAACTAGGGGCACTAAGCTTAAGTTGTGGGTCTATGCACAAGATCGAAATGACTCTTTGAACCAAGGTGCTCAGCCTCACAATGCTCATAAAGACTTATCAGGAGAAACGAGTAGTGCTTGGGGGGTCCTTGACAAGACATTTGATAGCTTGCATAATTTTCTTTTTAGTTTGCTTTGAGCTATAAATTTTTATATGTTTTTGAGTTCAAGGAGCCCCAAGTCAATCGAGATCTATCCACCTAGATAAATACACTTTAACTTGTATACATAAGACCTTAACACTAGAGATTTGGCCCACAGTTTTAATCTTTATACAAGCACATATGTATCGTGACATTGATTATTCAAATTATTTCTAACGTGTTAAGGTACAATGTCACGAGTTATAGCATGTAAATCTAGCATTTTTCTTGAGTGCTTTGTCTAGCGATGTGTGGAATGTGTGAAGTCATTCCCCTATCTAAATCCTCACACATACTTAGAGGCATAGTCAACAAGCACTAACTTGTCTTATCACACTCAATAACTAAGCACCTATAGATTTGTCACACTATGACAGGAGGACAATGTTCACACAGATTAACACTCCAAACTCAAACATTGTACGTATGCGTTATGGTCTAAGTTACCGTCATGTTTGCCTGAAAAGAGATGAACGATCCATATATATATATATTTATAATTTTTTATAACAATTAAACAACACACACAAAGCAAATAAAACAAAAGGAACATGTTTTGTTGTTTTCTGAAGTTTTTAGTTTTTTTTCATAAAACTACCAAACACTAAACACACAAAGCGATATATAAAATTTTTGTTCTTTTAAATCATTTTATAATTTTATATCTATATATCAGAAATTACTTGTGTTCTTCTAAAATCATGAGAGCTCAAAGAGATATATGATGCAAACACAAGATAGCAAGGTAGAATATTGTGCATGAATATAACGTACATGATAAGTGAAATAATGTTCATGCAGTATATATGTGAATCCTAAGTATGCCCAATAATCCAATACCTAAACTATATGTCTACACCCTAGCCCCGTACTAAGTGACGGATGGGCATGAGAAGCTGCATAAATACCGTAGGGTGGGGTGTTAATCCCATGTGCACACAAAAGAACCCGCTCAACCTAACACTCTTTCCCCCCATCGTCACACAAGGACCCACTGGAACCCTCCCCGGTTAAGGATAAGATGTGGTTTACAGGTTAGCGTTTCTAAATCGCACACACCTACGCCCCCGCTATTGTGAGACATACATAATAGGTGAATGACCGCAGTCATACTAAGACAGTGTGATAAAACTATTATAACAGGTAAATTATGGCCACTTAGATATTATATGATTTCTATTCCAATTTATTCAGTTAGATTGATTTATCTTTAATCCTAATATGAGAAAGTCATAAAAGAAATATCTAGTGCCCATGACATGTTGGCTTAACAAAAAAAAATACAAAACCAAAACCAAAAACACAGTACAAAAAAAACAGTAAAAACAGAAAGAACATTAGACACATCGTGAAGTAGACTAGTGAGTAATTTCGTTTGGATTAGTCTCTACTTCACGCAATTGGTGGATACTAGTGGATAAGAGATTTAGGTATCCAAAAGGAGCCAGGGGTGACGGTTCCTTTGGGTACCCAAACATAGCGTGATACACCTTGGGGAGATGACGGTTAATGAGCCCTTTTGAGAGGAATCGATGCGCTATTTGAATGATGGGCTTCCATTAATACTTTGGTTTAATGTTATTTTTCTGTTGCAAATATATTTCAATTTAGATTTTTATGAGTCCTAATGTGATGAACTTCAGTTGAACAATATTGCGTTGGAGGTTTAGATTTGTTGAAATAGTTCTCTGAGTTAAGATTATGTTGCTTAATGTAAAGACTCACAGTGTAGTGATTCTTTGAAGGAAATTTACATTCATTTGATTTTACAAAGGGAGTAATTGGTTTTTGCAATTAAATATGATTTTTATGGTTATGACTTTCACTTGCATTGGCTTGTGATTTTCTACTCCCTTTGAATTGCTTAACGAATGTGTGTGAGCTCATGCTCGACATGCTTCTTGCTTTTGCTTGATCTTGTACGTTTTAGTTTTGCGAATTTTTCTTTATTATTTCCTTAAGCAAGTCGATTTTTATAACTAATTCTTTATTTTTAATGTTAAGATTATGTCTTGCTTTGTTGTACCTGATTGTGCTATTTTTAAGAGTGGAGACTATAGATTCAATATGAGCTTCATACTCATTTCTGTATTCTTCAAAGGTCTTACTCATCTCATTAATTTCAACTTTATAGTCAACGCACCTAGCACAATCCCTTTTTAACGATGGGTTTTCTAGACGTAGTTTCTCGTTTGGTTCTCTTACAATAAGAAGCTCTTTCTCAAACACCTTTTTTTTATTTTAATTTGTTACACTCTATACAAGGTGTAGTGTTGTTGTCAAGAGAGCATGCATAAGAATTAGACATGACAGTGGCAGATTCTTTGTTAACATTTGCTTTTAATGCGTTATTCTCTAAGCGTAGTTTTGAATTTATATTTTTCAGTTTCTTAATTCTACGTTTAGCAAGTTATAACACATGAAATATATAGATAGAATTACCAGCAGAAAAGGAATTTGACTTTCTTACAGTGCTCTTGGATGGGGCAGGAGTGGAGTCTTTGACTTCTTTGTGAATTGCCTCATTCATGGTTGAGATTTCAATTTCCCTTTCCTGTGATGTGAGTGTCATGTCTTTCTCCAAACACAGATCTCCATTTGGTTCTTCACTCGGATTCATGAGAAACTGCTCGGAATCATAATCTGCAAAAAAGGAGAACAATAAGTAGACTCAAGAAATTTCCATATCTCATAGCTAGTAGAAAACGTGTAGATGAGTTTAAAAATTTCTTGACCAAGCTCACAAAACAAACTATTCATAGCCTTGGTATTTATATGACACTCATGCTTATTTAAGTTATTTGGGGGCTTGACACAAGTTATATTCCAAACTTCTATATCTGATAATATAAGAAATTTCTTCATTAATTTTCTCCATTCATTATAGTTCACTCCTGTGAATAGAGGTGGTGCACATGAATTTTCTGTGTATAATTTTTCATCCCCACTAGTCGGTTCGAGATCGAGGTTGGCCATTATTCCCGGTGGTGAAACCATTTTTGAAATAACCTACCTCTGATACCACTTGTTGGATCTAGTGGACAACCTTAGAGGGGGGGGGGGTGAATTAGGTTGGGAGCATTATTTGAAAATTAAAATTTTTTAGTCCTGGAAAACTAGTTCTGGAAGCTACCGCGGGGAGTAAGGTTGCTAACGTGCGGCGGTAGGTCACATACCTTGTTTTCCTAGGCAAATTCCTCCTTGGAGATCTATGCACACTTGAGAGAATTATAGGCTAACAATCACAATGTTATAAGCACAGAAAACAAACAGTAAATGTTATTTCATTCAAACTGGATCAACACCTATTTTTATAATTACAACAACATGATTTCCATGACGCCAGAGATCGGAGGCGGTGAAAATAAAATCTCTTTTTGTTTTCTATACCGACCCACTACCCAGACCGGTTGGTTCTCTCCCTTTCCCTCCAAGAAAGGTCTTCGAGCCGGCTCTTCACCTCCACACAAGGAAGGGTCTTAGAGCCCCTATAGATCCACTGATCTAGACATCCCTATCCCCAGGACCATTTTTCCATAGAATCCTACCCCGGATTCCGACGACCTTCCACGGTCGATTGCTTAAGAAACCCTTCCCAGATTCCGAAGACCCTCCGGTCGATTTCCCTCACACAAACAACTAGACAAAAAGAGTTTAAAGTAAAATACAAGGAATAAGAGAAAACTCCCCTATAACTAGAACCCTTGATGTTGATGACGATTTTCTTGCTAAGGTTCGATCTTTGTGGCTTGAGAGTCTTCCTCTTTTATATTCTTCAGATCCGCGAAGGAGTGCGCTTGATGAGAGTTTTTGTAGCGAGGATCCGCCATGTGAAACTTAAGACGAAGGCTTATAGATCATCATGTTGGTACCCTTCAATCCGTGCACATGAATTACTTTTGATCTTCTCTGAAGAACTCTCCTCCTCAATAAGTTGGGATGACCTCTTTCTTCCCTTTAGACGGCTAGGGCGAACTCCCCTTTCAAATTTCGTGAAAAACCATCGCCAGAAACTCAAGTTCGGGCTATTTTAAATAGAGAGTTCTATACAGGAAGCTACAGCGCGGCGGTAGCTTTGGCAGTAGCTTCGGTGGTAGCTTCTAGAGAATAAAATCCTTCTTGCGGTGGTAGCTTTGGCGGTAGCTCTCAGAGAATGAAATCCTTCCTTTTCTTTGTGTGCGTGCAACCGTTCAACTCCTCGTAGTTAGTGTAGTACTTGTCTCGCCGGAGTTCTTCGTGCGCGAATGTGTCTAAAGGAATTTAAGTCTCCCTCTTGAGGAATCCTCCATTGTGCGATCCGTGACCGGTGCTTGTGATTTTCGTATGCTAGCAACCGGTCGCCTCTCTGTAGTCGTTGTATATCTTGGATTGCCGGAGTCTTTCGTTCGCGTACGTGAGGGAGACAGCTTCCTTCTTTCTTGACGAAGATGACCAGAATGGACGCTAGGAGGAGGCCGAACCCTAGAGTGGAGAGGCGTTTGGTCTATTTTCATCTTCGTGATGAATGCAAAAAACGAGGCGCCTTTTAGACATCATAAAGAGAAAATGCTATCGCCGGCAGTAGGACTAGCGCCCGACGGTAGGTTCGCGCGCTTCGAGATGAGCTGTCCTGCAAATTTGGAAAGATATTAAAATGAATATTTTCCTTCTTTATGAGCTAGCGCAACACGGTATAAGTTAGCGCCATACGGTATACCCGTCACTCGACGAATCAGTCTCAACGATTGTTGAGTGGCTAGCGCGGCGCAGCAAGTGGTAGCGCCTGGCGGTAGCATCCACTCAACGCCATTATCTCGACACACTCAACGCTTTTCTTCTCAATGCTCTCAACGTGATGTTGAGTGAGCTAGCACGGTACGATAGATTTAGCGCCTGACGGTAGATTCCTGAGCGCCTTGCTGAATTAATCCTTGGGTTAGCGCTGGCAATAGGACTAGCACTTTCCGATAGCTTCCCGAGCGCCATGTCCATTTAATTCCAGATACCGTCCAGTGGTAACTCCTATCGCCCGACAGTATTTTCCAGAAGCTACTTTCTTTGCCTGCACCTGTCAACCTGCACACTCTATTAACACAAGACGTGACCAAATACAACCCGAGAGTTAATATTCTCAAATACAGGGAATGTAAAACATCAGCTCCAACACAGGAGAGCTCTGGCAGAGCTTTGGCCCGAGGAAGAAAAAATTACGGAGGAAAAAGATTACAAATGAGGGGGGCCTGGGGCTCCCTTTATAGGCTCTTGGGGTAGTTACGGTGGTTATTCGGCTATCCGCACACCGTAACTACCCAAATTATTATATGCAGACCACATTTTGCATAGTTTGTAGTTAATATTATTATGAGAAATTTATAAGCGTAGACCAAGACCACCATTATCCCACTACCTGTGGTGGTTACGCGGGTGGTTACCCGTGCAACGGACGGATGCAATCATGACGGGCCGATAAGACAACGGAGAGAGGAGGCGGTGCCGCAGCTGGCAGAAGAGAAGGTTGTAGCCAGCAAGGGGGGATGGCTGGCCGCGCCTTATGGGTATGGTGCTAGCTGCTCCTCACGGGAAGACGGGCCCGGCGCCAACCACCGCTCACGAGGAGAAGGCGGCTGGCCTCGACACCGGCCTTCGCTCATGAAAGCGTCGCCAGTCGGCTGCGTGGTGTGGCTGGCCGGAGTAGGCGGGGGCCGGACTTGGTCGACCAAGCGCACCCGATTGGAGAGCCGGGAGATTGGACAGCCATAGCGCGCGACCCTCGCCTCCTAGCGCGTCCGCGTGCTGCGGCCTCTTCCTGCGATCGCAAGGTGGCCGCAGGAGAGACTGCCCACGCCGGTTAGGATGACTGGCGGGACCTCCGCGCCTTGCGGCTGCTACCTTGCGGTCGTGGGGCACAGGTTTTTGGCAGACCAAAAACCAAGTCGGGAGCCTCGGCTCGAGGAGGCCGGCCGCCGGGCGGAGAAGGAGGGCCGACCCTTTCGGCCGACCCCGGGCGGCTTGCCAGCATTAGCGTGTGTACGGATCGCATGCATGATCGCACGTGTCGATCACGCGCGTGGCGGTTTCCCCCATGGTCTCCACTTAGATAATGAGATCATGGGTGAAAAGGCTATCCACACACCGACTTCCCTATTTAATCTACCCAGCCTCATCAATATCATTTATAATTTTATATATAAATAAAATCAATTAATTTGCTTTAAAAATACTATTGTGCCAGTCGGGGGAAATCATCAATCTCCATGTCATATCAATAATAATTAAGAGGGTTCACATCTAGAGCTATCACAGTTCAGGTTCTGTTTGGGTTTTACTAAAATCGTGAACCGAACCGTTAAGGTAACAATACTTCAAATTAGAACCAAAACCATATTTGGTTTGACTGGTTCCAGTTCCAGCATAATTTTTGGAACCGTCGTGTCAATGGTTTCGGTTTCGGTTCAACAAGAATCAAAACCAAATCACCCGCTAACGGTTCGGTCCGGTTCCAAATGGGTTCAATCAGAACCAAAACCAAACTTGACGAAATGAATGAGGGATGTCAAAAATAAAATATTTGAGGGGAAAAGTAAACTCGTTAGAATTTTTTGCAAGACAGAATTCGAAGTCTGGGGCTCAGACGCAGGAATTTCACATTATACCAAAGGGGAGTACTTTTTTGTGTAATATAATACGTATAACTGAAAGTTAAAAATCAAAATCGCAAAACCACAAAAACCGCACTGATTTTATACTATACTAAATGATTTGGTCGTGAAGCGATTTCATTCGTTGCAAAACTACATGATTTGCGGTGCGGTTTTTGGCGGTGTAAAATCTACAAAACTGCGTCACACCGTTTTCATTGTTCGTACTGACTTCTTCGAGAGGGTCTGACATTCTATTCATCACCAATAAGTATAGGTTTTCTTTATTTTTTTCGTAGCTTTGTCTTCTCCTCTGCAGCTAGTGGTTTCTTTATCTTCGACTATTTCTAGACAACGATTGCAGATATTCATGTTAGAAACAATTTTGGTATTATTCTTCCTTTTCGGCACTTACTTGACAGTTATTAAATAATATTCAAAATTTAAATTCCTGACACCCGAGGACTGAAATGAACCGCAATCTCTATTCAAATAACAACGCACAGTTTTTGTGCGGTGCAATTTTGTTCTTTCCAAAACTGCCCCCCTTTAATACGATTGTGACTTGTGTTTAAACCGCACCAAACCGCATAAGTTTCACCCTTAATAGTAAGTATAGATAGATTATAAAAAATAACAATATTATAATAATATTAATACTAATGAAAATATTATAAAAAATAATAATAAACGGGTCGCAGTTTGGTTATGCTTTGGTCTGGTTCGGATTGGGTCTAAAATTCTAAAATTGCTTGAGACTTGTATGTTGCGGTTCCAGTTCCGGTCTGGATAATAAAATAAAAGAACCATACACAGACCAATGTTGTTCACGATTTCAAAATTCAAATCGAAACCTGGATAATTAGCTAATAGTTCGGTCTGGTTCTTTGCGATTCCAATTCGATTTATGGTTTTCGGTTTAAAGTTACAGCTCTATTCACAGCTCGACAATAATCAAGCATTGTAGTTAGCCCAAAAAACTTACCTAAGTTATTTTGTTGGGATAAAAGTGGAGATTTAGAATAAAAGTTGCGTTGAGAATAGATGGGTTTTTTTAAAAATAGTTTGCTCAAATCAAAGATTTTTTTTGCTGCGGCCTCGATCTGATTGTTGATGAAATTCCAATTGGCTCATGCTCGTTCAATTCCGAGTTCATTTGGTTTCCCAAAGAGACGCAAAAAAACATGGGCATGTGTACACATGAGCCACCCTCCCCCAATTAAGGGGAAGAGGGTAACCACACCCCCCATTATGGGGGTGCGGGTCACCACCTCCCACAAATAGGGAGGCAACCACACCTTCCATGCCATTTGGACGGCATCTGCCGCGCTGGTCGTGCGGACGGAGTTGCATAGTCTTCCTCCGCACAGGTAGTGCGACCTCCGCCATGTGGCCATTGGACGCGCAGGCCGTGGGGCCTCCGCCACAAGCCCGGAGGCTGCCCGGGCCATGCATGCTGCGCACGGGTCTTGCATGCATCGCCCGTCGCTCACCTCCATGCCGGTGGTCTCACCCGTCGCTAGCCTCCATGCCGTCGGCCTCGCCCGTCACTCACGTTCATGTCGCTGACCTTGCCTGTCGCTCACTTCCATGCTACTGGCCTCACCCGTCGCTCACGTCCGCGCCGCCGGTCTCGCACATGGCTAACCTCCACGCCTCCAGCCTTGCCATGCTCATCGCTCACTGCGCTCATCACCCTTACCCGCACTCATCGCCCGTCGCCGCGCTCATCGCCCGTCGCCGTGCTCATCGCCCGCCGCTATGCCCGCCGTCGCGCTCATATCTCACCGCCGCGCTCATCTCCCGCCGTCGCGCTCATTTCCCGCCGCCGCGCTCATCGCCCGCCGCCGCGCTCATCGCTCGCCGCCGCGCACATCGCCCGCCGCTGCGCACATCGCCCGCCGCCGCGCAAATCGCCAGCCGCCGCGCACATCGCTTGCCGCCGCTCTCATCGCCCGCCGCCGCACTCATCGCCCGCCGCCGCGCTCATCGCCCGCCGCCGCGCTCATCGCCCGCCGCCGCGCTCATCGCACATCGCCTCCAAACGCTCGTGGCTATATCCCCCACCGTTGTGGTGTAGATTGTAAAATCCTCCAACATGGATGTGCGAATAGTAAAATCCCTCATCATGGGGCACGAATAATAAAATCCTCCATTACGAGGGCGAGCATAATAAAATCCTACACCTTGTGTTACAGATAATAAAATCTTCCACCATAGGAGTGCACATAGTAAAATCCTCCATCATGGATGTGTGGATAGTAAAATCCTCTACCATGAGAGTGCGGATAGTAAAATCCCCCACCAAGAGGGTGCAGATAGTAAAATCTCACTCTATTGTTGATGTAGATAGTAAAATCCTCCAACATGGGGGTGTGCATATTAAAAGCCTACACTATGGGGTGCAAATAGTAAAATCCATCATCATGAGAGTGCTATAGTAAAATCCGCCCCCATGAAGTGCGAATAGCAAAATTCTCAACCGTGGAGGCGTGCATAACAAAATTCCCCAATAATGCGGGTGCAGATAATAAAATCACCCACATAATGGGGTATGAATAGTAAAACCTTCTATCATGGGTATATAAAGATAGCCACACCCCATAATACCATAATTACCAAAATGTTCATCAGAAGCTATAAAAAGGTGCTGGAGTCCTTATTTGAGAGGATATTTCCTTCTATGCCCTAAAGAGCTCTAGAGTCTTCCTTCAAAGATCTATCTGATTTCTCCTTCGATGCTTGAAGTTCCCTTCAAAGACCTCCTCCGGCACTTGGAGATCTCCTTTGGAGCTCGAAGATCTATTTCGTCCCTGCAAGATCCCTTCAAAGATCTCCTTCAGCGCTCGAAGATCTTCTTCGATGCTCAAAGATCCCCTTCGGCTCTTGAAGATCCCTTCAAAGATCTCATTTGATGCTCGAAGATCTCCTTCGACACTCAAAGTCTCCTTTAGAGTTCGAAGATCCCTTGAAGATTAGTCGAATAACTCCTTCATAGTTTGAGATCCTTTGAAGTTTACTTGAAGATCTCCTTCATCCTTTGAAGATCCTTTGGAGCCTCGAAGATCTCCTTTGCTCCTCGAAGCTCCCTACTGTTAGGACATGAGTGCATATTGAAAATTAACCTTATCTAACCACACCTTTTAGTCAAGGCATTTATGATTGATCTAACAACTGTCGTGCTTTGTAATGTCATGGTGAAGGTGTGTTTACCGTAGGCTGTGATAATGAAGACCGACAGATTCAACCTTAGTTCCTGCTCATGGATGAAACTTGTGATGGGTGGTTACCTTGTGTAACCACACATTCTTGTGGTCAGCTCATGTATATCATCAGTGACTGCCTTGATGCCCTTCTATAGATTCATCTAATTTAGTGCTACATTGCGTACTTATAATTTCTCTCACCTCCTCTATTCTATATAAAGGAGGCCATTCTCTTGTAATATTTAGATTTTGTTGGAAATACAAATTCAGTTATTTTCAATTTCTTGTGTGTAAATGATAATTCTAGTCAAGTTATTTCTAAGTTCTTACTTGTTATCAGGGGGAACAACGAATCCTTTTTTTTTGATTTTGTCAGCTCTTCTCACAGAATTCTGCATGGTCTTTGGTATTTTTAATCACTTGCCTCTTTCTGCTTCCTCTTTGGCTAGTGCGGACTTCAGTTTCTTAACCGTTCGCTCTCTCTTCAGTTTTTTGTGTGATCTTTGCAGTATTTGTTCATTTTTTGTGGTTAAGGTTCTCTGATTGCTCCTCTCTTCGTTTGATCTATGACAACTCCAGATGCTCTTGCGCTAGCTCCATCTCCCACCTCTTCTTCTTTTACTCTTTCCAGAAATCTGGGTACTACCGCAAAGTTAACTGGACCAAACTATCCATATTGGAATGTCTCTTTCACCTTTCTGCTAAGATCCCAATACAAATGTCATCATCTCACTGAAGACCCTCTAACACAAAGATCCGCTACATATGACAACTTGGACATCAGTGGTGCTCTTATTCGGGCATGGCTCACTAACATTCTCTCTGACGAGTGCCTGCCCATCATCCCACATGATACTATCAAGACTGTCTAGAGTCTCCTTAATGCTCTCTACTCTATGGGGGCTCAGACTTCTCTCATATACACATTATATGTCGACCTATTTTCCCGATCCACCATGACTCAAGCTGCTGCTTACTAGGAGGTGCAAGCTCTTGGGGATGAAATTCTTCAACATCGCCCCTTCTTTGCCAATCTTGCCGAGCAACACAAGTACTTCTAGAAACTCCTTGTGGTTTGTTATCTTATCCGCCTCCCGGATTATTATGACATGATTTGTCAACAGATTCTAGGAGAAGTGGACTCTCCCACCCTTGATGACATTGCTGCTCATATCTCAACTATCACAACTTTCTTCAACATCCTCTGCTTGCTTCCTCACCCATCCTAACACCTTTGCTCACCCGACTCATCGAGGTAAATCTAGTAGTCATGGAGGTCACTCAGGTTGACGAGGTCCTTTGACACCTCTGTTCTAATTGTGGCAAGATAGGTCATCCAGTGAATCGTTGCTGGGTCAAGCATCCTCAAATTTACCCACATGCAAGTGAAGATTCTCTTTCTGCCTCAAAGAAGTCTGTCTCTTTTTCCACCTCTTCAGGTAGTGCTCATGTGGTCTCCTAGGGTAAGTGGATCATTGACTCTGGTGCTACTAATCTTATGATGGGAAATTCTCTTCTTTTTTCTTAATTGGACAAAACCAATTGGTCCCCACCAGTTTTAATAGTGGATGGATCTCCATCTCTTGTGTATAAAACTGGTGTGGTCCAGGTACTCCGTCACTTCAACTTTGGGACACTCTATGTGCGCCGATGTTTTCTTGCAACTAACTCTCTGTAGATAATTAAATTGTTCAGTCACGTTTATGTCTACTTTTTATTCTTTTCATGATCCTCACTTCAAGACAACAATTGCTACTAGAACTGAGCACAATGACCTTTACTTACTTGATAATGTGACCGCTCTATATGTGTCTACGTTATCCTTATCTTTTCTTTAGTGGCATCTTCATCTCAGTCATCCTCCTCCTCATCTCCACTACCATCTCATGCAAGACCCGCCAAAGGAAGATTCCTCCCTCAATTGTGAAGCCTGTTATTTAGACAAACATCACCACTCTTCTTATCCAGCTCGACATGGATGTAGCTCTTCTTGTCCGTTTGATATTATTTATTTGAACATTTAGGGCCCATATCCTACCAAATTTGTTGGTAGGGGAAGTCTCTATTTTGTTACTTTTATTGATGATTTCTCTAGATGCACTTGAGTGCATGTGTTAAAATAATGCTCCGAACTTTATTCTATATTTTAACATTTTATAATGAAATTTGCATGTAGTTTGATGCTTCTCTCAAAATCCTTCAGACTGAAAATGCTAAAAAATATATTTTCGTAACCAATTTTCCTCTTTTTGTAATGATAATGGCATTCTACACTAAAATAGTAGTGTTTATACGTCTCAACAGAATGGACTTGTACAACATAAGAATCATCATCTCCTCGACATTGCATAGACTAGTCTTACTCAGATGATTGTTCTTCGATCAAATTAGGGTCATGCAAGGTTGTAAGGATCGAGATCCTTGATGAGATCGTTTCAAGGTAGGATCGGATTTGATAGTAGGGTCGGATCGAGGATCGCTTTACAAAATCAAGATCGATTTACAAAATCTGGATCGTAAGATCGTAAGATCCTATGATCTGGATCGCGATCCTGACAACCTTGGGGTCATTCCATTCTTATCTCCTTCCATCTCATCAACTGTATCCCTTCTACTGCTCTGCACTGACAAACCCCTTTCTCCATCTTGCATGCAAGAGAACAACACTTACCTTTATCTCCACGTGTGTTTGGTTGTATGACCTTGTTCACACATCATCACCTGGTCGGGATAAACTCTCTCGCTGCGCAGTCAAATACATCTTTGTTGGCTACTCATGAACTCAAAAAGGTTATCGCTGCTATGATCCTCTTCTCTAAAAATAGTATATCTCAGCGAACGTGACCTTCTTTGAATCTACTCCTTACTCCTCAAACGAACCTACTCAAGGATTCTATGATACTTTTTCTTCTCTACCTAAAGTTATTGTACCACCACCTGAGTTGGCCCCGCCAACTCTTGTATCAATATCCACTTCTAACAACGTATCCCCCACTCCAAGGACATCGATTCTAGTTCTCAGGCCAACATTCTCTTCCTCGGATGGATCTAATATTGGTGAGATGTCAGACATTGATCTACCCATTACTCTTCGCAAGGGTGTTTAGACGTATACTCAACACTCCATATATGATGTTATCTAGTATGCACGACTTACCTCATATTCTAGGGACTTTGCTGTATCCCTTTTGGCCACTATCACCCCTGCTATTTATTGATAAGCTCTCCCCATACCACATTGGAAGGCTGCCATGGATGAAGAAATGACAACCTAAACAAATAGAGGTACTTTGACTCTTATCCCTACTCCTCCAGGTGCAGATGTTGGTTTTCAGTGGGTAATTGCCATAAAGTTTAATCCTGATGGTACCATGGATCACTATCAGGCTTAACTGGTTGCCAAAGTCTTCACTCAGACCTATGGATTTGAATTTTTTGATACTTTCTCACATATTGCTCGCATTAACATAATTTGGCTTCTCTTCACTGTAACTATCAACAAAGATTCAATTAGATGTCAAGAATGTCATCATCTATGATGACCTTTAAGAAGAGGTGTATATGGAGCAACCTCCTAGGTATGCTACTCAAAGGGAGTTTCAGTTATGCAAGTTACCAAAGACTATCTATGGGCTCAAATAGAGTCCTCATACCTGGTTCTTCAGTTTACCAAAGTTATCTCTATTGGGAAAAATTCTCACAATTTTCCCGATTTGAATAAGTACTTATGATAAAGATATGCATACTATGTATTTGATGTACGATTTAGTTTTGATGTTTCAGGTCTATTTTAGTGCAAGGTAGGAATGAAGCTAGGCTAGGTGTCACAAGGCATAATTTTGCTAATGTAATCCCACATTATGCAAAACACCTTGTCGACATAAGTTCTAGACTATTTTAAGCTTGCAACTTACTAAACTTTACTATTTATAAAAGTCCACACAGCTGGTTGGAGCAAAGGTTAATAGTTCAGAAAAGTTTAAAATCTGTTTAAGTCAAATATCAACTGGACATCTAGCCGACAATAAGAATATTGAGAAATTTCCTAGATATAAAAAATATGTCCAATTCAATTATCAAATAGGCATCTAGTCAATAATAAGAATGCTGACTAGACCCAATGTCAACATGAAGAAGCAGCAACTTGCATCAGTTAAAAATTTCTTAGATATAAAAATATGTCTAAGTCAAATATCGATTAGAAATCTAGTCGACATTAAAAATGTCGACTAGACTTAGTGTTGACATAAAGAAGCAACAGTTTGTGTCGACTCAGATTTTCATAGATATAAAAATTTGCTCAAGTCTTTTGTTTACTAGAAGATTTCTATATCGACTAGAGATGGTGATTAGAAAGAACAAAGTCTTTTATCTGTTTAATTATTCTTGTCGACTGGAAGTTCAACTTGTCGACTAGAGAATCATCATGTCGATTAGAAGATCTATTGACGATTGGAGTAGTTACATCGACTGTAAGCTTATCTTGCCGACTAGAGAATCAACACGTTGACTAGAAGGTCTTCTGAAATAGTTACATCGACTAGAAGTTCAACTTATCAACTTGATAGTGAATACCGATTAGACCAATTCCTTGTCGATCGGTATCGATTGGATTACTCATATTGACTAGAGTATACCGTGTATATCAAAGATATAGTCCATATCGATGTGACAGTGCGCTGTTTCCAAATTTCAAATATACGGTTTGCAAATTTTTCATTTAAGCCAATCCCATCCTTTGCGCTTTCTCGTACAACTGCCTTAGACATAAGGACACATCTTGGTAGCCATTGGAAATTATGCCTCTTATAAATATGATGGAGAGACAATAACTAACCCTAATTGAACAAATAAAAAATCTTACATTTTGTCGATTCACCTGTTTCCGAGAACTTAACGATCTAAGAACATGAGTTATAGAAGATAGCCATGAAAAAAAAATCTTTTGATCTTATTAAGTCTTGTTTGATTCAGTCTATCAAATCTTCATCAGGAAAAAAGGTTCTCCGATTCTGCGATCCAAGATCAGACTTAAACTTTCAGATTCAGTTTTTCTTTTCATCATTAGAAGCCGATTTATTCAAGGAAGCTGATTCTTTCAAGATCTGAAGGTTCTGATCAAGAATAAGATTACTATCAATCCAATCCTCTCCAGCATCAAGAAGACTCATCATTTTGAAGATTTATTTCTTTTCGAGTCTAAGACGTTTGTTGTAAATACTATTATAAATCTTTTTTGTAGGATTCATTTGTGAATACTAGTTTTTTTGTAGGATTCCTTTGTGGAATATGAGGTATGATTTCTCTGTGGAATATGAGGTAGGATCCTGAGCTGGGGGATCTTAGGCAGGGAATGAGTTCGTGTTCTTGAGATGGGAGATTTGTTCTCTGAGTGTAAGATCATATGTTGATCTAATATTATTTAATGGTTTTGTCAATGTCAGCACACTACTAAATAGGTGAAGGGGGAAGTGGACGTAACAAATCGGGAGACCACTATAAATCTTTGTGTGCTCCATGTTATGATTTTTTCTCTCTATGGTTACATCTTGATTAATATGTTGTGACAAAATTTTTGAAGACGTCACATATTTACCCCCATCTAAGTGAAAGCTAGGTTATCCCAAATATTACAATTGGTATCAGAGACAGGCTATTCATGAAAAGTCTAACAACTTGAACAAGATCCATCTTGAGAACTCAAAGTTGAATATCATGACTGGTGGAGAGAACTACAAGGAGTTTAGTTCAATGAAGCTTCCTATATGTACAAAAAAACTTTCCTATCTAGAAGGAAAGGGTCAAGCTATTCATGGAAGCATCAGATCCAAGGATCTTCATCACTGTAGAGGAAGGCCCCTTCATTCCTATAATATCCTTTACTATTGACGGTACTATTATGGTCTCGAAGAAATATGCTGATATGACTAAGGATAAAATAACCTTAGTCACAATGGACAAGAGAGCGAAGAATATTTTGGTCAGTTCCATAGATGAATCCATATTTTTGAATTTCATCCACTATAGGGCTGCCAAGTGTTGGAACCAAGATTTTTGGTTCCTGCGTTCGGACCTGGGGTGACCAAAGTTTATTGTTCTAGTGGTCGACCCATGCGAGATGTGCTGAGAAGGGGTAGGAGAGTATAAGAAATTTCCTTACAAGGGTGGAAAACTAAGAACTGACCCACGAGATGTAGCGAGGAGGTCCATTAGAAGTCTATTTATAGTTTTCTGAAGTTGGTCTGTGGATAGCAAAATACCATCTTTTGGTTTTTCTAAGTGCATCCCAAATTGATTTGCCAATAACGAATCCCGTTGTTTGGAGAGGCTAATGACATGCCAAAATGGATTCCCTGAGAATTTGATCATAATCACCATAGACGAGTTGGGGGTTAGGCTACCCTCGCTCGCCTAGGAATGATGAGTCCATGATGATGCGGGCACTTGCTCATCCTCTTGGGCCGGGGTGAGTACTGGTAGGTTTTCCCTAATCGCCCCTACTCGATCAGGGCGAGTGCAAGGAGATTTTCCCCACTCGCCCCTCCTACTTGCCTAGGCCAGACTATCCTCAATAGCATGGTGCCTTGATGTGCCCACTCGATAAATATGAGGTTGTACATTAGTTATTTAAGATCTCCATGAATTACGGGTCATACACAATTCTCGCTTTTTTTAGGCTCGATACAAGATCGTAAAAATAATGTAGGACCCATGGTTCAGAGAGATGGGCACCAGATGCCATGCCACTCAATGCCTCTCCCAGGAGTGGAGCTCAACTAGAGGAGGAGAGTGGATCATGCTCGATACCTCTTAGGAGCCGGACTCAATTGGAGGTGGAGACAACTCGACACCTTATGGGAGCCAAGCTCAATTGAAGGTGGATGAAACTCAACACCTCCCATGAACTAGGCTCAACAAGAGGTGTAGGAAACTCAATAGCTCCCAGGAGCTTAGCTCAATCTGAGGTGGAGAGAGCTCAACACCTCCTAGGAGCCATGCTTAACTAGAGATGAAGGAAACTTAACACCTCCTAGTAGCTGAGATCAATTGGAGGTGGAGAGAGCTCAACACCTCTTAGGATCCAAGCTCAACTTGAAATGGTGGAAATTCAACACTTCTTAGGAGCTCAGGTCAAGTGGAGGTGGAGAGAGCTCAACCCCTTCTAGGATCCAAGCTCATATAGAGATGGAGGAAACTCAACACCTCCTATGAGCCAAGCTCAACTAGAGGTGGAGAGAGATCAACACCTCACAAGAGCCAAGCTCAACTAGAGGTGGAGACAACTCAGCACCTCCCATGAGCCAAGCTTAACTGGAGGTGGAGAGAGCTCAATACCTCCCAGGAGATAAGCTCAACTAGAGGTGGAGATAACTCAACATCTCATAGGAGCTGAGCTCAACTAGAGGTGGAGAGATCTATAAACCTCCCAGGAGCCGAGCTCAATTGGAGGTGAAGTTAGATCAACTCTTCCCAGGAGCCAAGCTCAACTGGAGGTGGAGAAAACTCAACACCTCCCAGGAGCCAAGCTCAACTGAAGATGGAGAGAGCTCAACACCTCCCATGAGCCAAGCTAAACTAGAGGTGAAGAGAACACAACACCTCCCAGGAGCCAAGCTCAATTAGAGATGTGAGAAATCTGCCCTGCCGGCTTGTGAGAGCCTAGTCAACGGAACCATATCATAGGCTTTTGATAATCAAGACCACTTCATCCTGCCACCTGAGAGATCAACCAGCCCTGCCAGCTTATGAGAGCCCATCCAACAAAATCTTTTCGGGGGCTTATTTCCAACCAAACACATATTTTTCAACCTGCCACCTGAAAGATCAACCTACCCTGCCAGCTTGTGAGAGCCTGGCCAATGGAATCTTTTCGGGGTCTTCTTTCCAACTAAACACACATTTTCAACCTGCCACCCGAAAGATCAACCTGCCCTGTCGGCTTGTGAGAGCACGGTCATCAGAATATTTTCAAAGGATTCTTTAAACCAAACACATATTTTTCAACGTGCCATCCGAGAGATCAACCTGCTCTACCGGCTTATGAGAGCCTAGTCAACAGAATCTTTTTAGGGGCTTCTTTCTAACCAAATATATTGTTGGGAATTTTCCCTCAATTTTTATATATTTGAAGAAGTGCCTCATGCAATGATAAGTGCATTATATATTTGATGACTATCTATTCATAACTGTATAAACTCAATAATCAGTGTTGATAGTTAAACTCAGTAGGATAGGAGATGAGTTTAGACCAAAATTGAACGTAAATTTTACACAGAATTGGTATAAGGGTTGAGCTATGAAGTTCTAGCAAATAACATTTTGATGGACTTAGAAGAACAAAATAATTTTGTTTTGATAAGAAAGCTTCAAAAGGATATTTATCGTTTTGATGTACAGAAAGACGAGATTTGAAATCAGTGGAGGCGTTAAATATAAACGTCACATCTGTGATGTATTAAAGATGCTTTGACTTTCTATTAAAATAGTTTTCGAACGTTTGAGATGTCAGACATGTTATGGTCAAGAGAGGGGCTCTTTATAAAGGTATATCTTCAAGCAAGAAACCCTAACACAAATAAGTTCTAATCCTCCGCCAGAGAGCAAAAAGTTAGCAGTTGCAAGAAGAACTCTGTGCTACAAGTTGTCTTACACATCAAAATATCAGGAATCTCATTTTCCTACTATAAAAGTAGAAGGAGATCAAGTTATCTCTTCATTGAAGGTACTCAGCTCTAAACTTGCTACAAATTGTTCATGTGCTGAGAAGGAATATTTTGTCCTAGAAAGCTCAAGAAGACTCTAAGCTTCAAAGATATACTGGTGTTGAGTCAATTTCTGTAATATTCTTTAAACTTATTTAATATATAGGATCTCTCTGAGATCTGAGTTGTAGGGTTGTGCTATAAGCCTGAGTGTAGGGATTATTAAAAGAAGCCAAGTCGGGCCCACAATGGGTTGATCGGACACACCTGGCTGACTGCAGTCTAACACATCCCCAACAAAATCACCTGGGCTCCACCTCAGTTTAATCCCAGGTAGGTTGTTGAGGCCCGGGGATTGATCCCGGAACCTCCTTTATCAAACCCTTATTCAGGGAACAGATACCAAACTAAGCTTCCCGGGATCAATCCTCGGGCCTCAACAACCTACCTGGGATTAAACCGAGGTGGAGCCTAGGTGATTTGGTTGGGAATGTGTTAGACTGCAGTCGGCCAGGTGTGTCCGGTCAACCCATTGTGGGCCCGACTTGGCTTCTTCTAACAGGGATGTACAGAGGACCTGAGTGTAGGATCTTGGAGTGGATCTCAGGTAGGGATGTGGACAGCCCGAGGTAGGACTTGCTTAAGTCTAAGGTATGGTTTTGTTGAAAACCCGAGGTATGATCCTGGAGTGGATCTGAGTTGTAAGATCATTAATCTGAGAAGTTTTGGAGGAGGTTGCCTAGTCTTGCACACTGCTAGATAGGTGGTGAGGGACAGTGGATATACCCATACTCTAGGGAACTACTATAAATCTTGTGTGTGTTGTGCTTTTCTTTATCTTCTTTGCACTAGTTAGCTTAATTAATTTAAAAATTCTAAAATCAGCAAAGCACATATTCACCCCCTCTAAGTGACTTATACTACCCATATTCTTTCAAGTGGTATCAGAGGTTGGTTTGTTAAAAAGGACTTAACAGTCTAACCAAGTTCCTATCAAGGGTAGTTAGTCATTCACCATGACTTCTAGTGAAGGTCATAAGGAGATGAGTTCTTTGAAGCTTCCCATATGCAAAAAGGAAAACTTTGGCATCTGAAAACAGAGAGTCATGCTATTCATGGAAGCTTCAGATTCAAGGATCTACATCACTACTGAGGAGGGACCTTTCATCCCTATGAAGATCTCATCTATAGATGTAAATATTCAAGTTCCTAAGTTATACTCTGAAATGACTAGAGATGAGGTAGTTTTGGACAAGAGGGCCAAGAACAAAATAGTTAGTGCAATTGATGATTCAACCTTTTAGAGCCTCATCAAATATCAAACTGCTAAGGAGATGTGGAATACACTCATTATGTATTTGTAAGGTACTGAGGAAGTTAGAGATGATGAGAAATCCCTTCTGAATCTGGAATATGAGGCCTTCAGGTAAGGGAGCAGAGATAGCATAGCTGAATGTTATAAAAAGTTTTTCAAAACAGTGAATGAACTGAGGACTTATATGAGATTCTTCATTGATTATGAACTTAATGACAAGTTCTTGAGGTCCTAACTAGAGACTAGGATAATAAGATCTGTGCTATCAGGGAAATGGGGAGTCTGACCAACATTACTCCCCATAATTTGTTTGGGAAGCTGCTCTCTTATGAGATGCAGCTCAATTCAAGTAAGGAGAAATAAGCTGTTGCTAGATCTCACCCAATGGAGAAGTCCGTGGCCTTCAAAGCTAAAGGCACAAGAAGAAGTAAGGAGAGAATACCCTCTCCTCCTAGAAGGGTTGTTGAGTCAGAATCCTCTGAACCAAGCACCTCTGATGTTGAGTTAATTGATGGAGAATTTGCAGCATTCTCCAAGCAGTTCAAGAAGATATTGCACATAAGAAAGTAATGGAAGACAAAACCTTCTTCCTCTTCCAACACCAAGAAGGACCCCAAAGGGGACATGTATGCATCTAAACATAACAAACACATTAAATCTTACATTATTTGATTTTGTTGCAACAGGGCTGAGCATATTATTGCTGACTGCCCAGTCAAGAGAAAGAAAAGAAAAGATGCAGGTGATAAGAAACATCATAAGGGTAAGAAAGTTGAGAAGACCTTCTTAGCTAAGAAGGAGAAGAATTGGAGTGACAGTGACTCGGACTCATTTGAGTCAAAAGATGAAGAAGCCTACATCGAGCTCTTTACTATCATTGAGGAAGATGATTATCCAGCTACAAGGATGGGAATCAGGGCTCCCTTATCACAATTAGACAGTGACAATAAAGAGGAGGAAAGCTGTGGTCTCATGGCCATGTCAGATGAGGATGATCAGGATGACACCCATCCTGATAAGGATAATTCAAGTATCGGTCTTATGCAAATATGGTACTTGGATAGTGGATGTTCTAGAAACATGACTGGAATAAGAAGTCTTCTTAATGAGTACACACCAGTTAAGAATGGACTAAAGGTCATCATTGGAGGTTTTGATAGAGGAATCACAAAAGGTTATGGTATGATTACCAATGGTATAGTCTCTATCACAAGGGTAGCTTATATGAAAGAGTTGTAACACAACCTTGTAAGCATAAGCCAAATGTGTGTCTTTGGCAATGTCATTTTATTCCACATGGATAAGTGCCTGATCAAAAGTCAGTTGACTTAGAGATAATTCTCTCATGAACTAGGAGTGAAAATGTATATTGCTTAAATTTCATTTGTTCAGATTCTACCATTCCAGTTTGTCTTGTAGCTAATAAAAAGGAATCTTATGTGTATAATGGCACAAAAGATTAGCTGACATTAACTACAAAACAATTTGCAAATTGTTCTCTAAAAATCTAGTTAGGGATGGACCTAAATTAAAATGCATTAAAAATGGTCCTTGTTATGCATGCCAAATGGGCAAGCAAACAAGTGTCACTTTTAAAAGCATTGCACACAAAGATTCTACTAGATGTCTTTACTTATTGCACATAAATCTTTTTGGTCCTCTGTCCATTCATAGTTTAGGAGAGAAGTTGTATACCTTTGTGATAGTTGATGATCACACTAGATATATATGGGTCTTCTTCCTTAGAAAGAAGTCAGATACAGTTAATGTCTTTATGACATTTATCAAGTCTATCCAGAATGAAATGGACTGTTCTGTGGTCAAAGTAAGAAGTGACCATGGAATAGAATTTCAATTAGGTGCTATGACAAATTTCTATCAAGAGCAAGTGTTGGGTCCATTGATAACAATGTCCTAGATTTGAAGAAGGCTCACAAGTAAATGGTATGCACACAAATGTATTTAATGCATGCTCTGAGTTCTATGTATGCATGTTGTTCTCTGTTGAACTGATTTGACAGGTAGTCTGAGTCACAAAGACAGATGGACTCATGACAGGATGCTGGCAAAGTAGAAATCTGGCTAAGTCAAGAAGCATTGAGTGAAGACAGTTCACTCAACACCAAGAGACTAAAAGCGTCGAGTGATGCTCAAGCAGTCAAAGCCTTTGTATTGCCAAAGCAGAAATCTGGCTAAGTCCAGAAGCATTGAGTAAAGACAGTTCACTCAACATCTAGAAGCAAAAGCGTCGACAGAACACCCAACAGTCAAAGATGCAGTGTTGCTGTCAAGAAATCTGTCTAAGGACAGAAGCGTTGAGTGAAGGCAGTTCACTTAACGCCTACTCAATAGACAATTCAACTAAGTATAGAAGCATTGAGTGAAGACATACCACTCAACACCTCATCAAGAAGCCAGGAAAAGGAAGAAAGCGTTGAGTGAAGAAGATGCACTCAACTCCTACATTCAAAGAAATCAAACTAAATCCAGAAGCATCGAGTGATGAAGGCTCACTTGACACCTAAGCTATTAGACTTTCAATGTCTATATGTGATGAGCGATGAAGGCTCAATCAACGCACTCAATGCCTGAAGATGCCAAATTTTTCTAAGTCTTTTGTGTTGAGTGGCAAGGCTTCACTCAACGCCTGAGTAGTCTGTCTGGATTTTTCTAAGTGCAGAAGTGCCGAATCATGCCGACGTTAGCAGAAATTCAAATATCACGGGATTTGTATGCATGAAGACAAAAGGTGCCACATGCCTTTAGTATAGCTGTAAATGCAAAAGTGATGGAGCAGTTGCCATTTCCAGCCAACCCATTCTGCGCAAAGAGATATTGGACGGCGGGATACAAAAGTAGAGTTACGAGGAAGAAAGATTAACTTTTGAAAAGAAGAGCTTTGAGCTTCATCTTCTTCTTCTTGACAAAGTTGCAGAGCCTGAAGAAAATACACTTATTGTTGGTCTAAGAAGTTCAGATAGTCAGTTGTTCATAGTCACCTCTTCAATAATAAGTTCAAAAGTTAACTCTCTGAGATATAAAGAGGAGTAGAGCAAGCCTAAGCTACTGTTCATCTTCAAGGCCACTGCACTCAACTCTTCTACTCACAAGGCTTGAAGAAATAATGTTTTGCATGTTACTTCTCAGCATAAACATAACCAATCCCTGAAGATCTTTTCTTGCTGCTGAAAAAGAAGATAGGACTGAGTCCTCTTAGTCCAGGAAGAGGCTGACACAGAGATAACTTCTCTGGAGCCATTCACTACCAACAAACTTATTCTCTCTATAAGATCATTCGTGATCTGAGTTGTAAGCTTGAACTATAAAGGCTGAGTATAAGATCCTTCTGTGGATCTAAGGTGGGGCTATGCACCTGAGCTGTAGGAGAGTTATTCTCTGAGGTAGGATCTGTGGTAGATCTGAGTGTAGGGCTATCCTCCTAGCCTGAGTGTAGAACTTTGGATAAAGTCTGAGGTAGGTGATCTGTAGATCACTGAGTTATATGAGCATCATTTGCTCTGAGTGGTAGGGCCTTCGGCCTGAGGTAGGACTTGGAGGAGTCCGAGAGATCCTTAGGGATCTATGTTGTTAGCTCTTGGAGCTGAGATTGGAGAAGTTGGCCTTGTCTAACACACTGTTAGAAAGGTGGGAGGGACATTAGATGTACCCATACCTTGAGGAACCACTATAAATACTTGTGTACTGATTGTGTATTCTTGAAAGCTTATATAACACTAAGTCACAACACACCAGAGTAAGAAGTTAGTCCAAAAAGACACAAAAACCTATTCACCCCCTCCAAGTGTTTAGCTACTCATGAAACTAAAGACTTTCAAGTGGTATCAGAGGAAGGTTGTTCAAAAAGGACTTATAAGTTTAAACAGACCTCCAAGAGTAGCTTAAGATTAATTTTATGGGTTCAAGAGAGAACTATAAGGAGTTGAGATCCATGAAGCTTCCAATATGCAGAAAGGAGACTTTTGGTATAGGGAAGGAGAGCGTCAGGTTATCTATGTAAGCTTCTAACCCTAGGATCTTCATCATAGTTCAGGAAGGACCCTTCATTCCCATGAAGATTTTTGTCCTAGATGCCAGTGTCCAAACCCTAAAGAAGTACACTAAGATGACCAAGGATGAGGCCATCCTGGCAACTATGGACAAGAGGGCACATAACATCATTGTGAGTTCCATTGATGACTCTGTATTCCAAAATCTTGTCCACTACAAGACATCTAAGGAAATGTGAGACACCCTGATTGTCTATATGGAGGGTACTGAAGAAGTCAGGGATGACAAGAAATCCCTACTCAATTAGGAATATAAAGCTTTCAAGCAAAGCAGCAGAGAAAACATAGCTGATAACTATGAGAAATTTTTCAGAGTGGTCACTGAGCTGAGGACCTATAGGAGGGTCTTCGACAATTTTGAGCTGAATGATAAGTTCTTAAGATCTCTAACCAAAGACTGTGATACAAAGATCTGTGCAATTAGAGAAGTGTCCAAGTTTGCTGAAACTCCTCCTCACACTTTGTTTGGAAAGCTGCTTTCATATGAAATGAAACTATCTACAAGGAAGGAGGAGGAGAACACCAACAGGTCCCATGCCAAGGAGAGGACAGTGGCCTTGACGGCTGAGAGCTCTAAAAAGAGCAAGGAGATGATTGTATCACCCCCAAGGAGGCTAGCTTATTCAGAAAGCTCTTAGTCCAGCTCATTTGACAGTAACATGTTAGATGGAGAGTTTGATGCCTTCTCTAGAAAATTCCAAAAGATGATGAAGAGGAGGCAGTGGAAGAATAATCCTCCCTCCTCCTCACATTACAAGAAGAATCACAAAAAATCTGGGAAGAAGTTCTCCAAAGGAGATATGTATGATTCTAAACCTAATAAACAAATTTCTTCTAAAATTGTTTAATATTATTGTAGCAAGTCTGAGCATGTCATTGCTAATTGCCTAGTCAAGAGACAAGAGATAAGTGAGGAGAAACATTACCACCACAATGGCAAGAAGGAAAAGACCTTCATTGCTAAGAATGAGAAGAGCTAGAGTCAAACTGACTCAACATCTCCTGACTCTGAAGAAGAAGATGAAGCCTATATAGGGTTGTTTGGTGCTGTTACTGCTGAAGAAGATGAGGACTATCCAATTGCAAGGATAGGTATCAGGGCCCCTCTATCACACTCAAATAGTGACAATGAGGTGGATGAAGATGATAGTTACTGTTATGGACTTATGGCATGACAAATGGTGAATCTAGCCAGGATCAGACTGATCAACATGAGGTACAAATTCATTCCCTCTCCTCTTCTGAATCTGATTATAAAATAAGTTCCTATTCTGATGCACCTTCATCTTGTGATGAAGATGGCTCAGAATTTGAGGAAGATGTCAATCAATTGATTGACAAGTATGAGTTAATCTTGGAATATCTGAAGAAGAGCAAGTTGCTTGTCAAAAGACAAGCTAAGGAGATTGTCTCCGTACAACTAGCTGCTTCCCAACAGTCTAACTCATCACCCTTGCTTGATCAGATGAGGATAGAAGTCAGCCAGCCGAAGACTATCTCAATCATCCAAATTGGGACCATCATCCATAAGAACAAGATCATTATGGATCTTGAAGATAAGCTCCTCAAAGAGAAGATGTTAGTAGCTCAATACTCCGAACCTAAATCTGTATTGCCACTCATTGATACCTTTACCACCCAAAATGATAAGATGGGGCTGTGGTGCATTGAGAGGAATACTAGAAGAATGAATAGGAGTAAGGACAAGGCTCTAATTCAGCCTAATATCTCTGTTGAGAAGTTCTGTTTCCATCCAACAAGTTTGATCAGGAAAGTATATATGGTCATTGGTTGAATGGAAGATCCAGTAGTATGAACAAAAATACTCACAGCTATAGTAGAAGGAAGGGCAAGGGATTTAGTTTCTTTAAGGCTCCCCATATGGAAATCTAGATGGCCCATCATGGACAATTTGTGTTTGGTTCCCCAGCCCTCACACTCAAGGAGAAGGTAGTGGCCTATTCTTAGGCTCCTCCAGCAACTACTCAGACCAAAAGTAAGTCAGTCAGTAAGCCTAACTTGGCCATCTCTGAAGCCATCAACAGCTTATCCAATGTAAAGAAGACTACTGTTGGAGGTACTTAGAGTAAGCCAAGTACATCTACTGACAGACTCACTTTCAGTCAGATTGTTGCTGACAGAAATAAGAAAAAGGCTGCTGCTCTCCCTTCTAAATAGTCAGCTGTTGACAGCTTGCAATGTTCAAAGACTGTTTAGAAGAGGAGATATACCATCCATGAATGTTGGTGCTGTGGTAAAGTGGGATATTTTTCCATAGATTGTTGGCACAACCCTAGTGTGCCAAGGGCAAGGACAAGTATTCCTATCAGAAGTGCTATAGGTAGACAAGTTTATTTTCAGACTAACAAGAACCAAGGACCCAGACTTTTTTGGGTCCCAAGGTAAACTAAATTGTTGCTGCAGGTTAGTCTAAGTACCCATACATCAATATGGTACTTGGATAGTGGATGTTCCAGGCATATGACTGGAACAAGGTGCTATTTAAAGGAATATACTCCTGTGAAGAATGGGCCTAAGATGATCTTTGGAGGTTCAGACAGAGAAGTCACCAAGGGTTATGGTATGATCACCAATGACATAGTCTCAATCACGAAAGTGACTTATGTGAAAGGGTTGCAATACAACCTAATAAGCATAAGCCAACTATGTGATCTTGACTATGACATTGTCTTCCACAAGGATGCGTGTCTGATCAAAAGATCAAGTGACCAAGATATCATTTTGACAGGCACTAGGAGTGAGAATATTTACTGTTTAAACTTTTTATGTTTAAGTTCTAACACTCCAGTGTGTCTAGTTGCTAATGAGAAAGTCTCTTACTCTGTGCAATGGCACAAGAGACTTGCCCAATTAAACTACAAGACCATTAACAAGCTCTTCAGTGAAGAGCTAGTTAGAAATGGACCCAATATAAAATGCACCAAGGAGGGCATTTTCTCTGCATGTCAAAAGGGAAAGCAGACCAAAGCATCCTTTAAGAGCATTGGGGACATGGATTTGATGAGGTGTTTGTACCTCCTGCATATGGACTTGTTTGGTCCTGTGCTAGTTCATAGCCTAGGTAGGAAAGTCTACCCACTAGTGATAGTTGATGACTATTCCAGATATGTTTGGGTTTTCTTTATAAAGAAAAAGTCTGAAACCCTAAACATTTTTATGGACTTTATTAGGCAAGTTCAGAATGAAAAAGATAGTTTTGTGGTCAAAATCAGAAGTGACCATGGTACTGAATTTCAATCTGAAGGCATGATAAAGTTATGTGAAGAACTAGGGATTTGTCAGGAGTTTTCTTCTCTAAGAACACCCCAATAAAATTGGATAGCTGAGGGGAAAATAGGACTCTCATAGAGGCTGGCAAGAAACTGCTCAGTGACACTTCTTGAAAGTATCTAGTTGTCTTCCTAAATCACCTAGAGGGGGTGAATAGGTGAGATCTGCATCTTTTGCGAAATTTTTTTTTGAGAGTGTTTAACACATAAAGCAAACAAGCACAAACCAGATGACACAAGAAATTATAATAGTCCCCTAATCTTTGGTACGTCCACTTTCCACCTCACCAATCTAGAACCACGACTAGCCTTGGCTACTTCACTAAATCTCGGATTGAAACAATCCTATGCCTCTGAGCAATGCTCCTACAACTCGGACTTAACACACCCCTACACACTCGACCCCAAAAAATGGGATCTACACTCGGAAGAAAAATCTTCCTACAAACTCGGAGACAAAGCTCCTATAAGAGTTGAAATAATTTTACGACTATAATAAAAATTATACTTCCAGATCTGAAATCTTCAAAGTTGTTCTCTCTTGAAAACTGAAATTCTTGAAGAAGATGTTGAGGAAGAAATTTTGAGAGACCACGATCTGAAGCTCTTAGGATCCGACATGATCAAATGAATAATTGAAGAAACTTGAATCTGTGATCAGTCAAATCTTTTCTTTTGTTGAATCGCAGGATCGAGGAAGAAGTGTTAGAGAAGAACGATGGTGGTGTGCGGCTTTTTCCCGATATTGAATTTGCGACGATTCATAATTCTGTAATTAATTTATTATTATTTGGGTTAGCGAATCCTTGAGAAGATCTTATATAGGACATTCACCAACAGTCTGAAATCATTTTGGAATGATCTACGTGGATCAAACATACTAAATTTGGATTGAGATTTGAAATCCCGTCAGACTTTGAAATTAAAAATTCCGCAACTGCATTCTTCGAAAGAAACTTTGATTTTTCGAAAACAGTTTATTTTCTCGAGAAATGGCTTAGTCTTTTCGAAAAAGAATTTACGCAAAATTTCTTTTAACGGTGGAACTGGTTTTTTCGAAAAAAAATGAATTTTGACTTTTCGAAAACAACTTTCTTTCTCGAAGAATGAATCTGATTTTTTGAAAACAATATTTCTTTCTCGAAAAATGAATCTGGTTTCTTGCGAAATCTTAAGGACATTTCTCGAAAAAGAGAACTTAAAAGTTTTTATGAGTTTTTCGAAAAGTCTTTATGTTTCTCGAGAATAGTACTGCTTTCTCGAAAAATTTAACTAGACCTTTTCGAAATACATTTTTTTTTCGAAAAATTGACTTAGGAAATTTTAGAAAATATTTCTTTTCTTCTTTGCTCAAAGACCAGCAATCCTTCCTTTCTTCCATGCTTTAGTACTTGAAAGTGAAGTGCATCCCAATAGAGAGGTTACACATGAGTCAACACTATAGATCACACAATGAGAGATTACATTGCTTGGTCCTGTGTTAAGTGGCTCATTGTAAACTGATATTGGTCTACACTTAGCAATAAAGACCTATAAGCACTCAACTAGAGAATAACATCAAATACATACTTAATTTATCTTAGTTCAAGGGTGACTTCACAAAAATCTAGGTTATTGTGGATATAAAACCCAACAATCTCCCCATATTTCTAGAAGTCAAAACCCTCTACACTAAGGTGAATTATATCAAGATAATTTAAAAGAATTTACTAACAAATACAATAGAAATTGCAATGACAAAAGAGAAATAATGTATCATCAAAATTCAAAATTATATATATAAAGAGTATGTCCATAGAAGAGTCCAGGTCCACAACATTTCACAGCACTGAAAATCATGAATCACTTAAGTTATTGCTGATGCTGTCTTTCCTTCTTTTCCTGCTATCTTTTTAGGTAACTATAGGGCTTGGGGTAGTACTTAGGAGGCCGAGGAGCATCTAGTTTGTTACGGCCATGTACAATATCATGAATTCTCCTTTTGGTCATAGAAGTTTCATATTCTTTCCATTCCTTATAGCTGTAGTAATCATCCCTATTTCCATTGAGTTCCACAACAACCCTTAGGGTGTCTAGAATGAGAGACTTAGAGGTTGTGCTCCACACCTCAGCAAATTCTTGTTCTTTTCTTTTCTCAGCTTCTTGACTTGGAATGGATCAGCTAGCAGAGGTACCATCACCATATTTTCTTTTCTTAAGCACTAGTTTCTCTGGAGGTAGGTTATGAGGAATCTCTGGCTGGTCTGAACTCCAAACATGAGAGTAATGTGCTGGAGGAGCTTCAAACTATTCAGGTCTAGGAGAGAATGTAGGCATCTGAGCAGTTAGATTAAGATGAGGAGGTGGAGTCTCATTTGTATTGACTTGAAAGTCTGGGAAGATATGATTATGCATCCATACAGCAGTATCATAAGTGTGAAACTTTATAACATGAATCTGTGTCTCTACATCTGTACTGATCTCTTTCAGTTTAGCATCCCACTGAGCCTTCATGTCTTCAACAGATTTTGTTAGATATTCTTTTACTTTTTCCTCCCCCTTTCTGACTTCTATAGTTAAAGTGCTTATGGCATCTTCCTTGAATTTTCCAACTTCTTCACAAGTCTTGAAGTTGTGTTCTTGAGTTTTCTTTTCCAATTTGATCTGATTGTTTGCAAGAGTGACTGATTGATCCATGACTATTCCAATACTAGTGATAGTATGGTCCAAATCCTTCCACCAATCTTAAATAGTCATTTCAGTTCATCTGTATTACATTGAATTTCAGCAAAGCCTCTGCTCATCTCTTTCTTTAGAGCAGATACTTTATCAGTAACCTCTTTGAGAGACTTATTAAAGTACTCTCTTTGCATTGTAAGCATAGATTCTATTTTACCCAAGAGGGTATCATCAGGGATAATTTCAGTTGGAGGAGGTGGAGGAGGAAAAGCTAGGGCTGACCAGATAGGAATTTCTTCAATCACAACTGAACTCTTACCTCTTTTGAAAGAAGTCATGACATCTCCTTCCTTTCCAAGAATAATAGACATAGAAAAATCCAAATTTCTGAGAGGAGGTTATGTTGTTTCCGGAGTAATCTCCTCCTTATTAGAGAGCAAATCAACATTCTCCCCCTCAATATGTTCCTGAGGCTGAGAATTTGCTGGAGTTTCTTCAGGAATTTATTCAGGAGTCTTAACAGGAGACTTTTTAGTAGACTGGAATAGGGGTTCATCTGAATTTAGTTATTCGATCATTTTGGCAATGTCAGCTTTAGTAGAGGAGATTCTGGCATTCACTTGAGCATCTATGAGATTTTCCTGATAGAGAAAGAATCAACATTCAAACCTGAGCCATCCCCATGCATAGAGGGTCTCTACGCATCATCAGAGTGAGCTTGATATTCTGCTTCCACCACCACAACATCATCAATAACTTGTTTTGAACTTAGGCTGCAAGAGCATCTGACTGGGCTTCTGTCTCTAGAACCTCATCATGCAATTCTTCTTCTTGAGCTAAGGGAATAGGCTCCCCCTCAGCAACTGCACCAGATGTGCCAGCTATATCAATTGGAGGAGGAGATGGAATCCTGTCCTCATCATCAATTATAATTCTATGGGCTGGAGGAGCTTGGTCTGGCTTTGGAATTCTTATCTCCCATTTGTTTATATAGGAGAGAGTGACTTTCTTCAGGTGGGTAACAGACACACCTTTGGACAAGTCAAATATAACCGAGTGGACTTAATTGAGATACAGAGTGATAATCCTATCATAACTAGGTGCCTTTATACTTTCCCTTAATCTTATCAAAGAGCATTTGTCCCCACTGGAATTTCTTGTAACAAATTACTGCTATCATCATGTCAAAGAAATCTAATGATATATATCTAATGGAGTGAGTTTTGCAAAGTAGGACTTTGCCTAGAATATCATCCAGGAGCTTTATTTCAGCATTCATATTTGGTCATCAAATGGAAGTTTAGGATTGAGAGGGACCATAAAAGGACATAGCCCTAGAGTAGTCGGGTTCTTCTAAGAAGTCTTCCTCGTCAATTGAAGGTAATTTCAGAAACTCTGTTAAGAAGGAAGGCTTGATCTTGATCTTCAAATCCCTGACAGAGCTTTTCAATAACTTCCCACTTCTCTTAATCTTTGCATTTCTGAAGACTCTTCGATATCTTGAATCAAAACTTTGCTAGGTTGTTCAAGAATAAAAGTGAGGCCAGCGGATTCAAGGAGGTGAATGATGTTTTGGAAATCATCGGAAAGTTCGATGATTCCAGAGCAAACGAACTCAATGCCAAACCCTATCTTCGCATTAGGAGCCATGGATTATAATGAATGAGAGATTTCTGACTTGTCAAAGAAGAACGATGGAGTTTTTCAGGAAGAACGGCGGAACTGATGTGGAACTGAATCGTCGTTCTTCGGAAGCCCTTATTTTTGAAATTTCAGATTTTAGGATATTCTATGGACTACCCTATTTATATAAACAATTAGAAATTTTGAAAAATAAAGACATGCATACTTGGAATGGCGGTTCGGATTCTCAAAATTTTTGGAAAAACAGCTTGTGATGTTTTTCGAAACATCAGCATTTTTTTTGAAAGGTATGGAATTTCTCGAAAAGTATATACAAGTTTTCTGAGAAGTCCCATAATTTTTCGAGAAATCCAAGTGATTTTTCGAGAAGCCTAAGTAGTTTTTCGAGAAATCCGTAAGTTCTTTTTAAGAAGCAGAAAGACTTTTCGAGAAATCCAAAAGTTGTTTTCGAGAAATCCATTTCTGAGCCTGAATTTTTTTCTGAAAATTTGCCGAGTAAGAATTTTCCTTGGCATTTTTTGAGGGGCTGATGCTGAGTCCACCCATGACTTGAACTGTGAACTTTTCAGGACTCCATGTTGAGCATACCAAGTTCTGTCTTGAAGAACGAGAACTTGCTCTCATCCAGCGGCTTCGTGAAAATATCTACAACTTGCCTATCTGTGGGAACATACTGGAGGTTAATGCCCCCATTCTCCACATGCTCTCGAATGAAATGATATCTCGATTTGATATGCTTCGTATGGCTGTAAGAAACATGATTGTTGGAGATTGCTATGATGCTGGAGGAGTCACAAAACATAGGAATGTCCCTGAATTTCAAGTTGTAGTCTTCAAATTGATTCTTTATCCAGAGAAGTTGTGCATAGCAACTTCCTGCAGAAATATATTCTGACCCGGGCATTGACATTGAAACATAATTCTATTTCTTGCTACTCCAAGATATGAGCCTTCTTCCAAGGAATTGGCAAGTCCCGGAAGTGCTCTTTCTATTGTCTTTGCTACCTGCAAAGTCTGCATCTGAAAATCCAGTTAGTTCTCTATCATTATTTCTTGTGTACCATAAGCCAAGATTGGATGTTCCCTTAAAGTATCTCAAAATCTACTTTGCAGCTTAGTATTTAGATTCCTTAGAGTTCACCTGATATCTAGCACACACATATGTTGAAAACAATATGCCAGGCTTGCTAGCAGTAAGATAGAGCAAAGATCCAATTATGCTTATGTACTTAGTTTCATCGAAAGGTTTCTTTTTCTCGTCCTTGTCCAGAGACATAGCTGAACCCATTGGAGTCCTTATAGAGGTTGCATTATCCATTTTGAATATCTTAAACAAATCCTTGGTTAACTTCATCTGAGAGATGAAAATTCCATCTTCAGATTGTTTCACCTAAAGTCCTAAGAAATACTTCAGCTCACTCATACTACTCATTTCAAACTTCTCTTGCATAAGTTTGGAAAACTTCTTGCAAAGGTTGCCGTTAGTAGAGCCAAAGATAATGTCATCGACATAGATTTGCACTAGCAAGATCTTGCCTTTTACTTCCCTAAGAAATAATGTCTTGTCTATCTTTCCCCTTGTGAACTTGTTCTAAAGAAGAAAGTTAGACAACATTTCATACCAAACTCGTGGAGCTTGTTTTAAACCATATAGAGCTTTAAATTACAAATAAATATAGTCAGGATGGTTAGGATCAACAAAACCTGGGGGTTGGTCCACATATACTTATTCCTTTATATTACCATTGGGGAAAGCTGACTTCACATCCATTTGATAGACAATGAAGCCCATTAGTACAACATATGCAAGGAACAACCTGATGGCTTCGAGTCTTGCCACTGGAGCATATTCCTGATCAAAGTTAATCCCTTCTTCCTGTCTATATCCTTTAGCTACGAGTCTGTCTTTGTTTTTGATGATGGTTCCATCTTCATCCATCTTGTTCCTGTAGACCCACTTTGTTCCAATTACATTCTTGCCTTTGGGTATTGGTACAAGCTTCCAGACTTGCCAGCATTTGAACTGATTTAGTTCTTCTTCCATTACAATTATCCAAGATACATCTTGGTTTGCTTCTTCGAATTTCTTGTGTTCAACCTGCGAGAGAAAACTCAAATGCAAATTTTCATAGTAGTACCTCTTCAAGTTCTTACACCATCATGAGGATCTCTTATGATTTGATCAATCGAGTGATCCCTCAAGTGTCTGAGCTCTAGAGTCCTTGCATCGGAAGCTTCCACTATTTCTGGAGTTACTTCTTCCACTTGGATAACCTCTTAATCTTGGTGATCCTCTTCTCCAATTGAGGTTGGAGGAGTGATCTTGATGAACTTTTGAGCACTATCTTCAACTGTCTCATCCAAGCTTAACTCTTTCAGCCTTGAACCTGCATCTTCAACAAAAACAATGGAAGAGCTGCAATGTAGCAAGCTCGTCTCATCAAATACAACATTAATCGACTCTTCTACCACCAGAGTTTTCTTATTAAAAATTTTATAAGCCTTACTATGACTACTGTAACCTACGAAAATACCTTCAAAACATTTTTCTCCAAACTTTGTACGATGATATTTCCCATTATTAAGTACATAGCATTTGCTCTATTTTGCACGTGACAAGCTGTATTGACGGCCTCAGCCTAGAAGTACTCTAGTAGAGAGGAATCAATCAACATTATAGTACATGCTTCAATAAGTGTTCTGTTCCTTCTCTCTGCAACTCCATTTAATTGTGGAGTACGCGGGGAGGAAAACTCATGAAAGATACCTAGACTTTCACAGAATTCTGTCATGGCACTAGATTCGAATTCTGTTACGTGGTCACTTCTGATTCTGACCACTGAGCAGTTTAATTCATTCTGGATTTGCCTGACAAAATTTGTGAACACATCAAAGGTATCTGACTTTCGTTTCAGAAAGAACACCCAAGTAAAACGTGAGTGATCATCAACAATTACTAGTGTATATGACTTACCTCCTAAGCTACAAACTTGCATTGTACTGAATAAGTCCATGTGCAGAAAATATAAACATCTTGAGGAATCTTTATCAGCAATGCCCTTAAAGGTAGCCCTTATTTGCTTGCCCATCTGGCATGCGTGATATGGACTCTCTTTAATGCACTTAATAGTCGGTTCGTCACGTACTAGGTCTGGAGAAAATAACATATTAATGGTTTTGAATTTTATATGAGCTAGTCTTTTGTGTCATTGATCACAAAGAGATGCACTAATTTTTACAACAAAACATACTGGGGTAGAAGTGTCTAAACATAGAAAATTAAGACAAAATATATTTCTACTCCTTGTGCCTGTTAATATCGTATCCATAGTAGAGGACTAATTTATCTTGCACTGATCCTTAGAAAAGATAACAACAAAGCCTTTATCACGTAATTGACTTATGCTAATCAGATTATGTTCTAATCCTTTCACATAAGCCACGTCAGTGAATGAGACTATACCATTAGAAATTCTATCGTAGCCTTTTGTAATTTCTCGGTTGAATGCATGGAATTTGAGGCCGCGAGTCATCATGAGGGGAGTTGACTCGTGGCGTGGAGACTTCACCGTCGGTCTGATGATCGCCCGGGTCAGCAGTAATGTCGATGGTAATTTTCTTCTTAGGGTCGGTGGATGGGGCAGAGGAATAAGCAACCCCGTAATCTAGGGTGGATGCCAGATCACGATAGATGGATTCAACAGCTTTAGGAATTGACTTCACCTTTTCGGCAGGATTGGATTTTGGCAGCTCGCGCGGTACAGTGCTGGGGGATACGACAACTAGTGCGACAACACGAGCGGCGTTGAAGTCGCGGGTGCGGGTAAGTTTCTCTTGGAGCTCTTTAGAGAGAGGCATCTCGGCAAAATCAGGATAAGGGGAAAGACAATGGTCGCCCAGGTATACATACGTATATATATAGCCGCAGGTGGAGCCCACCAAAAGATTCTCTGGCTCCTGTCGTACTTGCCACATTTAGTGGGGTTGAATGATTCTTTCCGAGCTTGGGGCAACCTCGCAAAAAGCGGGGATTGTGTACAACACAATATCCGACGAGTAGGACCGATAGGAGCCAGACCAGCTGAGCCAGGCAACCCAAACCCCAGGCAAGTCGGAAGAGTGGAGAGTGGAGCAGCAGGATCACACTCGCCTCGGGCTCTCGGTAGGTAGTTGGAGAGTGGATCAAGTCTTGCCTGCACTCGCCCAGGGGATTCGGGGGTAGCGAGTGCCAGCCTCATCAGGCACTCACCGCCCCAGACTTTCAATGCCTTCAGTTTTTTGGCATCAAGTGAGGCGCATGCAATCAATGCCTTCTCATCATGTAGTTGAGTGAAGACCAGACACTCAAAGCCTTCAGTTTTTTTGCATCAAGTGAGGCGCATGCACTCAATGCTTTCTCATCATGGCGTTGAGTGAAGCCCAGACACTCAACGCCTCAAGTTTCTTGGTATCAAGTGAGGCGTGTTCACTCGCCGCCCTAGCCCTCTTGGCATTGAGTGAGGCGGGTTCTGTCAGCACCTTCTATGCTTAGGCATTGAATGAAGTTGGACCCATAGTTGGGTGCTGTGGAGGTGAGTGTCTGGTCTGGCCTGCACTTGCCCCTTTAGGCGAGTGGGGCATTTCTGGCCCGCACTCACCCTGGGCCATAAGGAGGCAGCGAGTACTAGCCCTATCGAGCACGCACCGCCTTATGCGAGTGGAGGTTTCCAAGGGCCACTCGCCTAGTGGGGTCCAGAGGTAAAGTTACTTGGATGCCCTTGGTGGACTGTCGGTAGCCTTTCGGAATAGCAGAGTTACACTATTGGCAGGCTAACCTGGACTGCATATAGCTGTTTGGAATAGCAGAGGTTGGCCGTTGGCAGACCGTTTTCAGAAAACTATAAATAGACCCAAGGGGGTACCTCAGAGGGCATGCTTACTTGTGTTCTATTTTTCTTGCACTTTTTGAGGTATCCTTAGCTCAGCACTTGGCTAAGGAGGGGAAGCGCTCTAAGATCTTCTGGGTGTGTGGTGGGACCTCCGTGCTGGAGCCTTAGGTATGTCCCCTGTCCTAAGTCTTTGGTTGTTTTGCTTGTGAGAGAGAAGTAAGTGTACGATCACCCCTTCCCCAAGGGTTCGGACTCCACAAGAACCTGAGTTTCGGTTTCAACATTTATGTACTTGATGAACAAGACGTTTAGAGAGTACTTGGACCAGTTTGTTATAGTCTTCATTGACGATATCCCGATGTACTCTCAGTCCTAGGAAGAGTATGCAGATCATTTACGCACTGTATTAGAGACCCTGAGGAGGAGTTAGCTGTACGCCAAGTTCTCTAAGTGTAAGTTTTGGCTGTCTTTGGTAGTATTCCTTGGTCATATTGTTAGTGGAGAGATAATTGCAGTGGATCCGACAAAGATTGTTGCGATACGAGAGTGGCCTGTGCTGTCTATTATGGCGGAAGTCTGGAGTTTTCTAGGACTTGCCGGCTACTACAAGCCCTTCGTAGAGAACTTCTTGCAGATAACGTTACTCCTCACTACCTTGATAAGAAAGGATCAAAAGTTTATTTGGTCACCGACGTGTGCCCAAGATTTTGAAGAATTTAAAAGCCGACTTACCATGACACCCATTTGAGCTCACCATGTGGCCTGGAGGGCAATGAGATCTATAGTGACACCTCGGGGAGCGGCTTAGGCTGAGTTTTGTTATAACATGGGAAGGTGATAGCGTATGGCTCTCACTAATTGAAAGTTTCCGAGAGGAATTATCCGGTACACGATTTGGAGTTAGCGGCTGTGGTATTCGCTCTAAAGCTTTGTAGGTACTACCTATATGACGTAAAGGTCGATATTTATACCAACCATAAAAGCCTGAAATATTGGTTAGATCAGAAGGACTTGAATATACACCAGCGAAGGTGGATGGAGTTCCTTGGAGTTACACCTTCAAGATTCATTACGTTCCTAGCAAGAGAAATGCTGTTGCAGATGCTTTAAGTTGTAAGATTCCCGCACATTCCAACTAGATATAGATGCATGACAAGCGTCTTATTCGAGATTTGGAGGCCTTGGAGATCTCTTGTATTGTTAAGAGGGATAGTGATAAAGCACATTTGAACTGGACGGAAGTGCAGTATGATCTCGCAGACCAGATTTGGCAGGCACTAGAGCTAGATGATAGTATAAGACGCTACATGGAAGAGTCTTTGGATGGGTCAAATGCCCAATTTTCTGTCAATAATTGCCTTTTATGGAAGAACAGTCGATTGCGCGTTCTAAAGGTGGGAAAATTACGGGAGGATTTCATGTATGAAGCACATTTCACCAAGTACTCAATCCACCCGGGGAGCACAAAGATGTTTAAAGGCATGAAAAAGTTGTTCTGGTGGACAGTATTGAAGAAAGACATAGCTTTATATGTGGAGAAGTGTCAGACATGTGCCCTAGTGAAGGCCGAATGTCAGAAGCCCGAAGGATTTTTGAAGTCATTGCCTATACCAGAATGCAAGTTCAGCGACATATCTAAGGATTTCATGCATGGTTTGTCGAGATCGTAGAAGGGGAACAATGTCATCTGGGTGGTTGTTGACCGTTTAACAAAGGTGTCGCACTTTATTCCGAATAGGAAGGACGATTCAGTGGAAAAGCTGGCGAAGCTTTACGTAGACAATATTGTATGATTGCCTGTATGCCCCGTAGCATCATTAGTGACCGAGATAGGAGCTTCACGTCTAATGATTGGAGGCTTATACATTAACTATTGGGTATCAAGCTGAAGTTCAGTATGACCTTTCATCCGCAGACGGATGGTCAGACTGAGAGGGTAAATAGAAAGATGGAGGGAATGCTTCTCATGTGCGCCCTAGATTTTGGGAAGAGGTGGGAGGACCACCTATATATGATCGGGTTCGTCTACAACAATAGTTACCAAGCAAGTATTCAAATGACGCCCTTCGAGGCCCTTTATGGTTGGAATTGTCGTACTCCCTTGTCATGGTTAGAGATGGATGAATCAAAGTTGTTTAAGTGAAAGGAAGTCGAGGATTCAACTTCGACTATTAGTACAATCTGGGAGCGGTTGCTGATCGCTCATGATATGTAGGATAAGCACTATAACGACAAGCACAGAAATGTTGAGTTTTCCATAGGCGATTGGATTTACCTAAAGATCAAACCGTTCAAAGACATATCAAGGATTCGACGCTTGAAAAATCTAAGTCCGAGATATCTTGGGACGTTTGAGATATTGGAGTGCATTGGTGAAGCTGCCTATCGGTTGAAGCTTTCAACGAAACTAAGTGGTATGCACGATGTATTCCACATATTGGTATTGCAAAAGGCGGCGCAAGAGCCTATGCAGGTGGTTGCTGTGGATCTGGTGCCGATTGATGGTGGATTGACAACGAAAGTCAAGCCCATTTGTATTGAGGATATAGAGGTCAAGCAGCTTCGGAATAAGTCTATCCGGATGGTCAAACTCCATTGTGACAACTGTGGCCGTGAGGAATTGTCATGGGAGCATGAGCAAATCATGAGAGACGAGTTTTCCGAGCTATTTCTTTAAGGTATGCACTTGTAATATTTATACTGCTATACTTCACTGCAAGGTGTACATTTTGGGAAAAAATTTATTTAAGTAGGGGAGATTTGTAACGCCCCAAGTTTCTAGTGGCCAGAGTGCAATTCTGTAAGCTACCACACGGATATAATGTATAACCGCACAATGGTAGCGGTAGAGCCTTCGGCGAGCTACCGCTCGGCGATAGCAATACCGCTGGCGTTAGCTTGGCCATATCGTTTGACATAGCTCTCAGCATGATAATGCGCATTGATAGTGGGTATCACGTGGCGATAATTACTGTATCGTAACCAACGCACTTCGTTACGCGTAGCGGTTGTAAGTTACCGCGCGATGGTAGAAGGTCTGTAATAGTGTGGCCTCATGTTGGCCCTTGAATGGAGGTTTTGGGCGGTGTCCGCATGAATCAAGCTGTCGATTGAGGTACCACGTGACAGTAGATAGTTACCGCACGGCGATAGCCCGGTTTAAAGCCAATTAAGCTACATTTTTAATTCATTTCTTTTGAGACTAACTTCTGAGCGGCAGGAAGAGAGAGGAGAGTCGAACGAAGGAGATCCCACCGTCGTTGGCATTTCAGAGCTCCGATTTGCGAGCCGAGTTCGGATCTATGGAGGAAACGTTAGTGTGGTCATTTCCATCCGACTAGATTCTCTCCCATTACGCCGAAACGAACGTCAAGGGTAACGATCTTCCTCCTAGGACATGTGAAGTCCTTTATTTTGGCATATGAGGGTAGATGCTCCACAAACTCGTGGAAGCAATTTTCCTGATGGGTTGATTTGTGTATCCCCATTATCTTTGCATTTAGAATTCAGAATCGAAGTACAGAATAGACATGTTGTGTGAAGCCCTTCCATACAAGTTGGTCTGGATTGGTGATGATTGTTTGTTTGCCGGAGAAGACTCTGTGTTAGTGTATAAATATCGGAGTCGCGGGGTGTGCAGTTTGCTGCAGAGAGAGTACCGGAGAAGGACTCTAGGAAAACACTCGTTTGGAGGGGAAGAAACGATAGTTTGTCCCCTACCGCGTGGAGGTAGCATTAACGCCGACGGTAGCTCCTAGCGAGCATTGTGAATATGAGGCCTGTCTCTTGGGGACCTGGGGGCCAATGTGTTGAGCTTAGAGTACAAAGATAACCCAACTTAAGCAGTCAAGAGTTCCAGTCTTGGAATATAAAAGAGTTATATTTTGTTGTGAATGGGAAAGGGGAGGCTGACCTATGTCGTTGCTTGCGAGCCTGACAGTTTGAGCATCTGATGTTGGGTCCTGTTGATCACAATGTCCTAGATTTGAAGAAGGACCACAAGTCAATGGTATACACATGAATGTATTTAATGCATGCTCTAAGTTCAATGTATGCAAGTTGTTCTTTATCACACTGATTAGACAGGTTGTTTAAGTAACAATGACAGGTGGACATATGACAGGATGGTGACAAGGCTGAAATCTAGCAAAGTCTAGAAGCATTGAGTGAAGGCAACTCACTCAATGCCAGATAGCTACAAGCGTTGAGCAAAGCTCAAGCAGTCAAAACCTCAGTATTGCCAAAGCAGAAATCTGGTTAAGTCCAGAAGCATTGAGTGAGGGCCGTTCAAGACAAGGATGAAATCTTGCTAAGTCCAGAAGTATTGAGTGAAGGCAACTCACTCAACGCCAGATGGCTATAAGCTTTGAGTAAAGCTCAAGTAGTCAAAGCCTCAGTATTGCCAAAGCAGAAATCTTGTTAAATCCAAAAGCCTTGAGTGAAGGCAGTTTACTCAACACCTAAAGCAAGAAGAGTTGAGTAAAGCTCAAGCAGTCAAAGCCTCAAAGAAGCTGACAAGAAATTTGGCTAAGTCCAGAAGCATTGAGTGAAGGCAGATCACTCAACGCCTAGAAGAGAAAGCGTTGATAGAGCAAAGTTCAGTCAGAGCCGCAGTGTTGTTGACATGGAGACATGTCTAAGGACAGAAGTGTTGAGTGAAGACAACTTAGTTAACACATAAACTTCAAGTAATCTGTCTAAGGACAGAAGAGTTGAGTGAAGACTGGTCACTCAACGCCTCTTAAATAAAATAGATAGAGTCTGAAAGTGTTGAGAGTATAAGCTTCACTCAATGCCTTCACGTAGAGGAATTTCACTAAGTCCAGAAGCGTTGAGTGATGACGGCTCAATCGATTCCTCAACTGTTAGACAACAAATACCAAATGTATTGAGTGATGAAGACACAACCGTTACTTCAAGGTGCTGAATTCTGCTAAGTACTTTAGCGTTGAGTGACAAAGCTTCACTCAACGCTTATGCATGTTATCTTAATTTTGCTAAGTCCACAGGTGCTGAGTCATGCTGACGTCAGTAGAAATTCAAATGTTGCGAGAAAGGCACAGAAGATGACAAAAGGCACCACTTGCCTTCTGTACAGTAATTAATGCAAAAGTGTTAGTACAGTTACCAACTCTCGTTGTCCACACTGCTCAAAGAGTCGTTGGATAGTAGGATATAAGTGCAGGGTTCCGAGGAAGAAAAAGGCAACTTTTTGGAGAGAAATTTTTCAACAACTTATCTTCTTCCTTAAAACGAAGAAGAGCTCTGCAACTAGTTCATCAAGTGATAGTCCGATAACTTCAGACCAAGTTAGCTGATTGAAGAAGAAAAGAATAACAACATTATTTAGTCTTTATCAGCAAGATCAGAAGCTCCAGTTTCTAAGATTCTTCCTAACACAAGCAGAACCTTCATGAAAAACTATTTCCTTGGTGCTGAGAAGAAGATAGGATTGAGCTATTTCAGTCCAGAGAGAAGACGCAGAGAATATTTGATGTGGAGTAATATCATCATCAACAACATACTCTTTTTGTAGGATCTTAACAGATCTGCGCTGTAATCCTAATCTATAAAGACCGAGTTGTAGGATCCTTCTGTGGATTTGAGATAAGGCAAGTGTGCCTGAGCTGTAGGAGATTCATTCTCTGAGATAGGATCCAGTGGTGGATCTGAGTGTAGGGCTAATTTCCTATCCTGAGTGTAGGACTTTGGATAAAGTCTAAGGTAGGTTTTCTGGTGCAGAACACTGAGCTATAGGAGATCATTTATCTGAGTGTAGGACCTAGGGCCTGATGTAGGACTTAGAGGAGTGTGAGAGATCCCGAGTGATCTATGTTGTAAGCTCATTGAGCCTAGTTTGGAGAAATTGGCCTTGTCTAACACACTGTTAGAGAGGTGAGAGGGATAGTGGATGTACTCATACCTTGGGGAACCACTATAAACACTTGTGTGTTGTTGTATATTCTTGAAAACTAACTAAATCCTAAGTCACAACACACCAAAGCAAAAAGATAATATTAAAAAGATATAAAAACCTATTCACCCCCTCTAGGTGTTTAGTTACTCTTGAAAACAAAGACTTTTAAGTGGTATCAGAGGGAGGTTACTCAAAAAATTACTAAACAGTCTAAGCAGATCTCTAGGAGTAGTTTAAGATTATCTTATGGGTTAAGGAGAGAACCATAAGGAGTTGGCCTCTATGAACCTTCCAATCTACAGGAAAGAGATTTTTGGTATTTGGAAGGAAAGGGTGTCACAACCAGCATTTTCTCAGCATTAAAAGGGTTTATCAGAGCACGAGAAAATATGCGTCGTGATGCCACACCGTGCATGGGATAACTGCAGACGCTCAGGCATGACTCTAAACTATACAGTTTATATGAAATTCATAAGTTATTAAGAGGAAAATACGTTTAAGTTTAGATGACCATATCCCTCGACACAGTGGATCAACTAGCCCACGAGTAAAATATAGTTATACACTGCGGAACTACTTTGATTAGATTGATTTAACATCCTACATGAGTACATTTATGAAGTACAACTCATGACATGCAAGTCTCTAGGTTTATCATAAGTACGGAAATAGTCTTTATGTTAACTAGAAAATAGTATTTTGATTTTAGAAAGATGACATGTATGAAGTACTAGTAGTAATGTTTTTGTAAGTTAAAATATCTAACATGCCACCTAATATAAAGCATCCCCAGAGAGCAAGTAAAAACAATTACAAAAAACAGGAAAACTACTATGTTTTTAACTAGTTTGCCTATTTTTTGTGGTTGTTTTTACTTGCTCTTTGGGGATTCTTTATGCTAGGTGGCATGTTAGATATTTTAACTTATAAAAACATTACTACTAGTACTTCATACATGCTATCTTTCTAAAACCAAAATACTATTTTCTAGCTAACGTAAAGACTATTTCCGTACTTATGATAAACCTAGAGTCTTGCATGCCATGAGTTGTACTTCAGAAATATACTCATGTAGGATGTTAAATCAATCTAATCAAAGTATTTCCGCAGCGTATAACTATATTTTACTCGTGAGCTAGTTGATCCACTGTGCCGAGGGATACGACCATCTAAACTTAAACTTATTTTCCTCTTAATAACTTATGAATTTCATGTAAACTGTAGAGTTTGGAGTCTTGCCTGAGTGTCTGCAGTTATCCCCTACACGGCGTGGCATCACAATACGTATTTTCTCGTACTATGATATACACTTTTAATGCTGAAAAAATGCGGGTTGTGACAAAGGATCAGATTATTCATGGAAGCTTCTGACCATAGGATCTTCATCACAGTTAAGGAAGGACCCTTCATCCCCATGAAGGTTTCTATCCTTGATGCCAGTGTTCAAACCCCAAAGAAGTACACTGAGATGACCATGGATGAGGTCATCCTGGAAACCATGGACAAGAGGGTACAGAACATCATTGTGAGTGCCATTGATGACTCCACATTCCAGAATCTTGTCCACTGTAAGACATCTAAGGAAATGTGAGACACCTTGATTGTTTATATGGAGGGCACTGAAGAAGTGAGGGATGATAGGAAATCCCTACTTAATCAGGAATATGAAGCCTTCAGTCTAGGCAGCAAGGATAGCATAAATGATTGCTATAAAAAATTCTTTAGAGTGGTCAATGAGCCGAGGAACTATGGGAGAGTCTTCAGTAATTATGAGCTGAATGATAAGTTCCTAAGAACTCTAATCAGAGACTGGGACACAAAGATTTGTGCAATCAGATAAGTGTCCAAGCTTGCTGAGACTCCCCCTCACACTTTATTAATAAAGCTTCTTTCATATGAAATGCAGCTAACTGCCAGGAAGGAGGAGGAGACCACCTGCAGATCCCATGCCAAGGAGAGTACTATGGCCTTCAAGGTTGAGAGCTCTAAGAAGAGCAGCGAGAGGATTTCCTCTCCCTCAAGGAGGCCAGATAATTTAGAAAGTTCTGAGTCCAGCTCATCTGACAGTATTATGTCTAATGGAGAGTTTTCAGCCTTCTCAAGGCAATTCCAGAAGATGATGAAGAGGAGGTAGTGGAAGAGAAATCCTTCCTCCTCATCACTTTACAAGAAGGATCACAACAAGTCTAAGAAGAAGTTCTCCAAAGGATACAGGTATGATTCCAAACCCAACAAATATATTTCTTCTAAAGTTGTGTGTTATTATTGTAGTAAGCCTGGACATGTCATTGCTGACTATCCAGTCAAGAGAAAAGAGACAGGCGAGAATAAACATCACCACAATAAGGGCAAGAAGGAAAATACCTTCATAGCCAAGAAGGAGAAGAGCTGGAGTCAAACTGACTCAGCATCTTCAGATTCTAAAGAAGAAGAAGAAGCCTATGTAGGGCTGGTTGCTGCTGCTGCTGAAGAATTTGAGGACTATCCAGGTGCTAAGATAGGAATCAGGACCCCTCTATCACACTCAGATAGTGATAATGAGGTGGATGAAGATGTTAATGGCTGTTATGGACTTATGTCCATAAAAAATAGTGAATCCAGCCAGGATCAGTCTGATCAACATAAGGTACAAATTCATTCTCACTCCTCCTCTAATTCTGATTATGAAACAAGTCCCATGATGCAGGATATGTCACCCGACGAACCGCAACGGACAAACAACACCGAATTCCTCTCTCTTGTTCCAATTCTACGTTCGCACAATCAAATGATATTATTATTGATGGAAGTTCTTTTAACCCAAGGGATTAATTTAGCATGCGTAAGCCTTGTTGAATCAATCTATACCACGACATTCACAACACCTAAAATTAAGAATCCTAACCACTCCAATATTTGTCGTTCATTACGCAACATTCACAACCAAAATCTGAGAGGAACTTGACTAAAAAGTACGATTCAAAATTAGTCTTGTTCGCTCCCAAAATCTGAATATAACATTAAGGATCGCCATTCCTTTAGAGATGTAATAAGGGATATTTGTCAATATTTGGATCAAGCGAAAAGGATCCACCCAATCCGGATTCGAATAAAGAAATTGAAGAACATAAACAACAAAATCAGATTTTACAATGATGGATTCAAAAGCCGCGGATAAAAGTCGACGTCTCACAACCTATAACTAATTAAGAATGGAATCACACAAGACTAGATATTTTTCATTACCCAATCTCAAGTAATAGATCTTCAAAGTCACCCACAAGGATGAGTGGAGGAAACACACAACTAAGGTGGAAGGATCCACTTCCACAAAATTCCATGGAGCCGCACTGGAAGGAGAAGACGCACGCCGCTTTCTTCGGGGTCACCGGAGGAGATCCACGAAAGATTACATGGGAGAGTTCCTTGGTTTTCTTCAAGAGGGAAGGAAGGGGAAGGGAGAGAAGGGTGACAGAATAGTGCCAAGAAGGAGGGGAAGGGAGGAGGGGCGGCCGAATAGTGCCAAGGAGATAGGGGAAGGGAGGAGGGGTGGCCGAATAGTGCCAAGGAGAGAGGGAGGGGGTGAGGCCGGCGGCCAAGGAGGAGAGGGAGAGGAGAATTCTCAAAGTTGAATTAGGGTTCTTTTCTTTTTCATCAAAATCTGAATTTTCAATACCCAAGCAAGTCTATATATAGGATACACCACTTCATCTCCACCATTCAATAATAAATAAAAACTAGATGGTTATAAGCAACCCATCTCAAACATAAAAATTGAAAAAACAATTGAAATAACAATAACACAAAATAAAATGCTAAAAGTTAAAATGCTTAAAAATATATAATTATAAATATATAATTTATAACCATATATTTTTATATGAGCGTGAAGGTGGACGACATGCATAACATATAGCAGAGATTTGGCATGGCATTGACGATTGATGTCGCGGTAAAATCCCATCTTTCAGCTTGCGGCAAAGACCATCACAATCATCAAACTCTCTGTGGCGGAGATCAACGACCGCATCAGCAACGTCATCATAAACAAGTGGCGGGACTTCGTCGCCCATAGTAAAATAGTCACGAGCATCACGAGCACATGGAGGGACCTCGTTGTCATCATTCCTCCCCCACTCAAAATAACTCATCATCGATGAGTGGCCCGGGAGAGAGCGGCGGAATAAGGCAGCCTCCAATTGTAGAATGATGAGCTCCCAAGTAACAGTCGAGAGTAACCTGTGAGGCATCATCAAAACAACCAAGGTTTTCAACAAACTAGACAAAAAAGTGATGGGAAGAAAAATGACTTTTGTCTTACCAACCAGTGAAAGTACCATGAAATCCTAGTGGAAGATAGATACGACAATAACCTCACTTCCCAACACACGAGAACATATAGTGGGAGGAAGAAACAACAGAGAAAGCCACTCTGGAGGAGAATAAGCATACGACATAAAATCCAGGACGTTGAAAATGGTTGAAACACCCCAATCATTCATAAAAACCAAACAAAATCGTAATGTCTCCATTTTCAATATAAATTAGGTACGGGTAAGCTCTCCTACATGTTATGTTCAATATGGTGCCGGTAAGCAACCGGTCAGGAGATGAACGCACAAAAATTGTACCGTTAACTTGTCAGTTGGGTACTCTCGGGAGTAAGCAGACTTGCAAATGACACAACTCACATTGGATAGCTATGGCCACAAGATTGGGTGCATAGATATTGTGACATGACTAAGAATAAGGCTGTGCTAATTGGTTTAATCGATTTAATTTATATTTAAAGTTTAGCTGACTCAAACCAAGAGGCACACCCATCAAGAAATCAAAAGTGGGTACAATGGACGACCTCATCGTAGACGTATAATCAGAGAATTGATCAATCATTGGAAATTTGGAAGATACAGAACTACAAAGAGTTGTGACAATACCGAACACGAATTATAATAACTCACTAATACATATCCTATGAGACATGTACAACGGAGGGGCTACTAACGTAGGAAACACCAAATAGCTCGGTCTAGTTATTACAAATCTGTGTCCTATAAAGTCATCTAATCGAGCTACATGATCAGGAAGGAGGATCAGAAAAGTCAGATCCGGAGGAAGATCAAAGTCATATTGACTGTCACACACTGGATTTATCATCATAGAAAATTCTTCCGGATGCGGGCTCATGGCACTCCTAGCAGTAACAACCATGGAATCTCGGAAAATGGATCTAAAATGTTCCTGTTCCCTAACAGTGGATGGAGGTACACAACGTGTAGCCCTACCAGTCTGGGGAAAGGATCTAACTTGAGGGCTAAGGTCACTCCTATCATCAGATGCGGGTCTAGTGCACTGGCGTAATGTAACCACTTCATCGAACTTCCATGCAGGAGCATACTGATCGGTGAGGAGACTCTTTACGACCGACCAACCTTTAGAGGACCATAAATGTCTCTCCTCGTTGAGCCAGAAAGTCTGGCCTCGACCAACTAACTGCTTGCTCGCCACGGGGACCTTGTGGAGATCCCACAGATAAAGACACTCGAAATAGCGTTCTATCCCAACAACCCAATTAAGGAAGATTTGAGGACCTCTCAACCCATCGTAGGTGGGTGCAACATTCCTTGATGACCTAGAAGCATCAACTTCTCACTCAGGGAGATGGTTCAGATGATGGTGGGGTTACTTAGGGGGTGGTGGTGCCGCTTGGTTAGCCTTTAGTTGTGTAAGCAAAACCCTAATCTCATTCATGATAGGTGAATGAACTGGTGTCCTAACATTCGTCATGGAACAAGAAGGAATCAGGAAACGCTAACTTCATAGGGCATACTTGGTGTGGACAGGAGAGTATAATCTGCCCGGGCCTAATGTGCATGCAATTGGAAAAGAAAAATAGTTTTTGTAGGCAAAATTGCCCTGGCCAGAATAAATTTTATAATTTATTATTTTTTTCCCGTCTCAATATAGAACCAAAGTAAAATATTTTTTAAATTTTTTACAAATATAGGAAGATAGAACATGCAGAATCTTTTTTTTTTGATTTTAAAAAAAGCTGTGAATTTTAGGCCGCTATTGACAGACCGGAAAATTTTTTTCGTTATTGCAGGATTTTTTTTAATGCTTGCTTAATTCTGTGTTTGCTGAAATATTTTGACAAAATATTTTTTTTTCTTTAGAGCAAATTAGCCTACCGAATGAACGAAGGTTGGTGCCGATTAAGAAATCAACAACAACCTCCCTCTGATACTAAATCGATGCAGGCTACATCACCCGACGAACCACAATGGACAAACGACACCGAATTCCTCTCTCTCATTCCAATTCTACGTTCGCACAAACAAATGATATTATTCTTGATGGAAGCTCTTTTAACACAAGGGATTAATTTAGCAAGCGTAGGCCTTATTGAATCAATCAATATCACAACATTCACAACACCTAAAATTATGAGTCGTAACTGCTCCAATATTTGTCGTTCAGTACACAACATTCACAACCAAAATCCGAGAGGAACTTGACTAAAAAGTACGATCCAAAATTAGTCTTGTTCGCTCACAAAATCTGAATATATCATTAAGGATTGTCAATCCCTTGGAGATCTAATAAGGGCTATTTGCCAATATTTGGATCAAGCGAAAAGGATTAAGCCGATCCAGATCGAATAAAGAAATTGAAGAACATAAACAACAAAATCAGATTTTAAAATGACGGATTCAAAAGCCGATGATAAAAGTCGACATCTCACAACCTCCATCTAATTAAGAATGGAATCACACAAGAGTAGATATTTTTCATTACCCAATCCCAAGCAATTGATATTCAAAGTCGTCCACAAGGATGAGTGGAGGAAACACACAACGAAGATGGAAGGATCCACTTCCACGAAATTCCACGGAGCCGTACTGGAAGGAGAAGACACACGCCGCTTTTTTCGGGGTCACCGGAGGAGATCCACGGAAGATGATATGGGAGAGTTCCTTTGTTTTCTTCAAGAGGGAAGGAAGGAGAAGGGAGAGAATGGTGGCCGAATAGTGCCAAGGAGGAGGGGAGGCCGAATAGTGCCAAGGAGAGAGGGGAAGGGAGGAGGGGCGGTTGAATAGTGCCAAGGAGAGAAAAAGGGGGTGAGGCCGGCGGCCAAGGAGGAGAGGGAGAGGAGAATTCTCAAAGTAGAATTAGGGTTCTTTTCTTTTTCATCAAAATCTGAATTTCCAATACCCAAGCAAGTCTATATATAGGATACACCACTCCATCTCCACCATTCAATAATAAATAAAAACTAGATGGTTATAAGGAGCCCATCTCAAACATAAAAATTGAAATAACAATAACACGAAATAAAATGCTAAAAGATAAAATGCTTAAAAAAATATAATTATAAATATATAATTTATAACTATTTATTTTCATATGAGGGTAAAGGTGGATGACATGCATAACATGTAGCGGAGATTTGGCATGACATTGATGATGGATGTCATTGTAAAATCCCATCTTTCAGCTTGCGGCAATGACAGTCATAATCATCAAACTCACTTTGGCAAAGATCAACGGCCGCATCAGCAATGTCATCATGAACAAGTGGGGGGACTTCGTCACCCATAGTAAAACGGTCACGAGCATCACGAGCACATGGCGGGACCTCATCGCCATCATCCCAATTCTGAGACATCTTTATCCTCTCATGAAGATAGGTCAAAATCAGAGGAAGATGTCAATCAATTGATTGACAACTATGGTGTCATTCTGGATGCTCTGAAATCTAGCAAGAAGCTTGTCAAGAAACAATCTGAGGAGATGGTCTTCTTACAGCTAGTTGCTTCCCTTCAGTCTGAGTCAGTACCCTTTTTGGATCAGATGAGGAGGGAAATAAGCCAACTGAAGACTATCTCAATCATCCAGATTGGGACCATCAGCCAAAAGAAGAATATCATTATGGATCTTGAAGAGAAGCTCCTTAGGGAGAAAAAGATTATGGTTGAATTTTCTAAGCCCAAGACAGTGTTACTACTAATAGACTCTTTCACCTCTCAAAAGGATAAGAGGGGTTTGGGATTCAAGTAGAACTCTAGAGTTGCCCACTCTAAAGGGAAGGGAAAAGCTCCTGTAGTGCCTCAGTCAACCTTTAATAAGGTAATCCTCCCTTCCAACAGGTATGACCGGGACTACATGTATGGTCAATAGAAGAATGAGAACTCTTTCTGTAAGGATACAAATTTATCTTATAATGGAGGGAGAAAGGGCATGGGTTTGAGTGCCTTTAAGGCTCCTCATGAGGAAATTCAGATGGCCCTTCATGGACCATTTGTATTTGGTACTCCAGCCCCTACTTTCAAAGACAAGGCAATAGCATATTCTAAGACACTTTCAGCAAAAGCCCAGACCAATGGTAAGTTAGTCTATAAGCCTGACTTGGCCATCTCTGATGCCATCAATAACTTGTCTTGCTGAGAGGAACAAGAAAAAGGCTGCTGCTCTCCCTTCTTAACAGATAGCCGGTGATAGCTTGCACTCCTCAAGAACTATTCAGAAAAGGAGATTTAATATCCATGAGTGATGGGGATGCGATAAAGTGGGACACTTTGCCAAAGACTATTGGCACAACCCTAGTATGCCAAGGGCAAGAGTGAGTCTTCCTGTTAGGAGTGCTGTAGAGAGACAAGTTCATTTTCAGACTAACAAGAACTAAGGACCCAAACTCTTTTGGGGTCATAAGGTAAACTAAATTATGGTTGCAGGATAGTCCAAATACCCATGCACCAATATGGTACTTGGACCGTGGTTGTTCCAGATACTTGACTTGACAAGGTGTCACCTAAAGGACTACACACCTGTAAAGAATTGACCTAAGGTGATCTTTGAAGATTCAGACAGAGGAGTCACCAAGGGTTATGGTATGATCACCAATGACATAGTCTCTATCTGAAAAGTGGCTTATATGGAAGAATTGCAACACAACCTGATAAGCATAAGCCAACTCTGTGATCTTGGCTATGCCATTGTCTTTCACAAGAATGAGTGTCTAATTACAAGGTCAAGTGACCAAGTGGTTATTTTGACAGGCACTAAGAGTGGGAACATTTACTGTTTAAAATTTTTATGTTTATGTTCTAACACCTTGCGTGTCTAGTTACTAATGAGAAGTCTCAAACTGTGTGCAATGGCACAAGAGACTAGCTCACTTGAACTACAAGATCATTAGCAAGCTCTTCAATGAAGAGATAGTCAGAAATGGACCCAATATAAGATGCACAAAGGAGGGAATTTGCTCTGCATGTCAAAAGGGCAAGCAGACTAAAGCATCCTTTAAGAGCATTGGGGTCAAGGATTCTGTGAGGTTCTTGTACCTGCTGCATATGAACTTGTTTGGTCCTATGCTAGTTTATAGTCTAGGTAGGAAAGTCTATACACTTGTGATAGAGTATGAAAATTCCAGATATGCTTAGGTTATCTTTCTAAAGAAAAAACTTGAAACCCTAGACATCTTTATGACCTATGTGAGGCAAGTTTAAAATGAAAAAAATAGTTCTGTGGTCAAAATCAGAAGTGACCATGGTACTGAGTGTCAGTCTGAAGGCAGGACAAAGTTCTGTGAAGAACTAGGGATTTTTCATAAGTTTTCTTTCTCCAAGAACTCCTTAGCAAAATGGGATAGCTAAAAGGAAAAATATGACTCTCATAGAGGCTGGCAGGACACTGCTCAGTGAAACTTCTCTCCTAGAATACATCTAGGCTGAGACAATGAACACTGCTTGTCATGTAATGAATAAAGACTCTATCAACAAGTACCACAAGAAGACTCCCTATGAGATTATGAAATATAGAAAACCAAATCTGGCCTATCTCAGGATCTTTTGTAGTAAGTGCTTTGTGCTTAATAATGGGAAGCCCTACTTGACTAAGTTTGTTGTCAAATCATATGAAGGGATATTTGTTGGGTACAACAATCATAGAAAAGCATATGGAGTCTACAACTTGAAAACTCAAGTTGTCGAAGAGTCTGTTAATGTAGTCTTTGATGAAGCATCAATGATTAACAGTGAGCTATCAAGCTCCTCTAGATCTACAAGTACATAGTTTAATATGAACAACCTAACCATCAAGGACACTCCTCCAATAGTCCAAGGAGAGGATGATGTAGTGTGCATAGGATATATGTGAATACCAATTGGATAAAGCCACTGAAGTTCATGATGCTGAAGATAGAATCCCAGCAATAGTCATTCATTTGAGGGACCATCCTAGAAACCTGATCATTAGAGATGCCAGCCAAGGGATCACTATAAGGAGCAGAAGCCTCAGTATAGCTATGTACTAAAGCTTCCTGTCTCAAATAGAACCTAAAAGGTTTGAAAATACCAACATAGATCCATTTTGGATTGTGACTATGCAAGAGGAACTAAACTAGTTCAAGAGGTACAATGTTTGGAAGCTGGTTCCCATACAACAAGGACATAACATCATTGGAACCAAGTTGATCTATAGGAACAAACTTGATAAAAATGGTGTTATAATCAAGAACAAAGCCAGACTGGTTGTCAAGGTATACAAACACAAAGAAAGTATTGACTTTGATCAGACCTGTGCACCAGTTGTAAGATTGGAAGCTATTAGACTATCCCCTGCACATGCTGCACATAAAGGATTCAAGGTATACCAAATGGATGTCAAGTCAGCTTTCCTAAATGGTGACTTGAAAGAAGAGGTCCATGTAGAGCAACCCTCAGGTTTTGTTAATCCTAACTCTCCTAATTTTATTTTTAAGCTTAGAAAAGCATTGCATGGGTTGAAACAAGCCCCCAGGGCATGGTATGAAACCCTGTCTAGATTTCTAATTGAGAATAAATTCTTAAGGAGAAAGATAGATAAGACACTATTCCTAAGAAGTCAAGGGTAAGATCATCCTAGTCTAAATTTATGTAGATGACATAATTTTTGGGTCTACTGATGATGAACTCTGTAGAAAGTTTGCTAAACTTATGCAAAGAAAAGTTGAGATGAGCAATATGGGTGAACTCAAGTACTTCTTGTGTCTCCAAGTAATACAGTCTGAGAATGGATTATCCATCTCATAGTCTAAGTTCACTATGGAGTTAATTAAAATATTTTGAATGGAGAGTGCCTCCATAATGAAAACTCCTATAGGGTCAAATGTGTCACTAGACAAGGATGAGATAGGGAAACCTCATAGGATTTTGTAGTAAACTTAGTTAGATATGACTTCCCATTATTGAGCACATATCACTTGCGACCAAAAATCCTGAAGTAGGCAATGTTTGATTTTCTACCCTTTATGATCTCATAGGGAGTCTTCTTGTGATATTTGTTGATAAAAACCCTATTCAGGACATGACCAACAGTATTTACTACCTCAGCCTAGAAATATTTTGGGAGAGATGTGTCACTTAGAAGAGTCCTGTCAGCTTCTATGTGAGTCCTTTTTTCCTCTCAGCTAACCCATTTTGCTGGAGTGTTCTTGGAGAAGAAAATTCTTGGTGAATCCCTTGTTCTTCAGAGAACATTATCATGCCTTCAGATTTAAATTCAGTGCTATGGTCACTTCTGATTTTGACCATAGTATTGTCTAATTCATTCTTAATTTGCTTGAAACAGGTCCTGAAGATATCAAGGGTTTTAGACTTTTTGTTGAGAAAGAAAACCTAAGCAAACCTAGAGAAGTCTTCAAAAACCACAAAGGTGTATACTTTTCTACCTAGACTATGAACTGGCATATGACGAAACAAGTCCATATACAGGAGGTATAAACACCTTACAGAGTTTTTGGCCCCAATGCTCTTAAAAGAGGTTTTGGTCTACTTGCCCTTTTGGCATGCTGAGAAAATTCCCTCCTTGGTGCATTTCACTTTGGGGCCATTTCTTACTAGCTCTTCACTGAAGAGCCTACTAATGGTCTTATAGTTCAAGTGAGAAAGTCTCTTGTGCCATTGCACACAGTATGAGACTTTCTCATTTGCAACTAGACATATAGGAAAGTCTTTACCTAAACATAGAAAGTTTAAACCATAAATATTTCCACTCCTAGTGCCTGTCAAGATAACCTCTTAGTCACTTGACCAATTAATTTGACACTCATCCTTGTGGAATACAATGATATAGCCAAGATCATAGAGTTTGCTTATGCTTATCAAGTTGTGTTGCAACCCTTCTACATAAGCCAATTTTGTGATTGAGACTTTGTCATTTGTGATCATACCATATCCCTTTGTGACTCCTTTGTTTAAACCACCTAAGATTACTTTAGGTCCATTCTTCACTGGAGTGTATTCCTTCAGGTTGCTCCTTGTTCCAGTCATGTGACAGGATCAACCACTATCTAAGTAACATATAGGAGTATGAGCACTTAGAATATCCTGCAAACACAATTTAATTTACCTTAGGACCCCAATTTGTATTGGGCCCTTGGTTCTGGTTAGCCTGAAGATGAAAATGTCTTCCTGCAATTTTTGATATAAAGACTACCACATGCTCTGGGCACAGATGGATTGTGCCAGTAATCTAAGGCAAAAGGTCTAACTTTGTCACAACACCAATACTCATATATATTATATCTTCTTTTTTGATCAGGTCTTGTAGTTTGTAAGTTGTTAGCAGCTGATTGTTCATAAGGAAGAGCAACAGCCTTATTCTTGTTTCCTTCAGCAACAATATGACAAAAAGTGAGTCTGTCAATTGAAGAGATTGGTTTATTTTGAGTTCTACCAGCAGTTGTCTTCTTTGTAGAAGACATACTATTGATGGTCTCAGAAATACCAAAGTCAGGCTTGCTGACAGACTTGACCTTGGTCTGAGTGTATGCTGGGAGAACCTGAGAAAAGGCCACTACCTTATTCTTGAGGGTGGGGGCTGGTGCACCAAACACAAATGATCCATGATGGGCCATTTGAATTTCCTCATGTGGGCCCTTAAAAGTACTCATTCCCTTGCCATATCTTCCACCATAGCTGTGAACATTTTTGTTCACACTTGTGGATCTTCCATTCAACCAGTGACCATTGATACTTTCTTGGTCATACCTATTTGATGGTAACACTACTTTATTAAAAGAGATGGGAGGCTGAATTGGAGCTTTCCCTTTCCCTTTGGAATGGGCAACTCTAGGGTTCCCATTGAATCTCGTACCATTCTTACCCTTTTAAGAGGAGGAGTCTATCAGGGGCAACACTGTATTGGGTTTTTGAATATTTAGCCACAATTATTTTCTCCCTTTGGAGCTTCTCTTCAAGATCCAGAATAATCGTGTTCTTATGTTTGATGGTCCCAATCTGGATGATTGTGTTTGCCTTCAGTTGGCTAACTTCCCTCATTTTCTGATCCAGCAAAGATGCTGTCTCAGCCTGCAGGGAAGCAAGTAGCTGTAGGGAGATAATCTCCTTAGCTTACTTCTTGACCAACTTCTTGCTCCTTTTTAAAGCATCCAAGAGGGGACCATACTTTTCAATCAATTGATTGACATCTTCCTCAGATTTTGACACATCTTCATCATATGATAAGGATGCATCATAATTGGGACTAGTCTCATAATCTTAATCAGAAGATAATCTAGTCACAGAATGTACCTTTTTATACAAGGCTGATCCTGGCTGGATTCACCATATGTTATGGCCATAAGCCCAAAACTGTTGTCATCATCTTCATCCACCTTAGAGTCACTGTTTGAGTGTGATAGAGGGGCCCTGCTACCTATCTTTACAGCAAGATAGTCTTCTTCTTCATAAGCAACAACAACAAATAGCCTAATATTGGCTTCTTCTTCTTCTTCTTCAGAATCTGAAGAAGTTGAGTCACTATGACTCTAGATCTTTTCAATCTTGGAAATGAAGTTCTTTTCCTTCTTGCCCTTGTGTTGGTGGTACCTTTTCTCAACATTCTACTTTCTATTGACAGGACAATCAACTATGACATGTCCTGTCTTGCTGTAACAATAGCAAATAATTTTAGAAGAAAACTGTTTACTAGGTTTAGAGTTATGTCTGTCTCCCTTGGAGAACTTCTTGTAAGGCTGGTGGTGATCCTTCTTGTGATGTGAAGAGGAGGAAGGTTTGTTCCTCCACTGCTTTCTCTTCATAATATTTTGGAACTTCCTGGAAAAGGCAGCAAATTCTCCATCTGATATACTACTGTCAGATGTGCTTGGTTCAGTGCTGTCTGAGTCAGCAAGCCTCCTTGGAGGAGAGGCAATCCTCTCCTTGCTCTTCTTGGAGCCCTCAACCTTAATGGCCACTGTCTTCTCCTTAGCTTGTGATCTGCTGATGGTCTCCTCATCCTTTCTGGCAGATAGCTGCATCTCATTGGAGATAAGCTTTCCAAATAGTGTGTGTGTGGGGGGGGGGGGGAGTTTCAGCTAGCTTTGCCACCTCCCAGATGGCACAGATCTTGGTGTCCCAATATTTGGTTAGAGATCTAAGGAACTTGTCATTCAGCTCATAATTGCTGAAGACACTCCAATAGGTCCTCAGCTCATTCACTATTTTGAATAATTTTTCATAGCATTCAGCTATGTTGTCCTTCTTGGTCTGTCTGAAGGCTTCATACTCTTGATTAAGTAGGAATTTTTTGTCATCCCTAACTTCTTCAGTCCCTTCCATGTAGACCACCAATATATCCCACATCTCCTTGGAAGTTTTGCAATAGACAAGGTTCTAGAAAGTTGAATCATCAATGGTGCTTACTATTAAGTTCTGTGCCCTCTTGTCCATGGTTTCTAATATGACCTCATCCTTAGTCACTTCAGAATACTTCTTGGGTGTCTTGACAGTGGGATCTAGAGATGAGACTTTCAAGGGAATAAAAGGTCCATCTTGAACTGTTATAAAGATTCTAGGGTAAGATGTCTCCATAAACAGTCTGACTCTTTCCTTCCAGATCCCAAAGCTCTCCTTCCTGCAAATAGGGAGCTTCATGTAGCCCAACTCCTTATGGTTCTGTCCTGAACCCATAAGGATATACTAATGCTACTTTTGGAGATTAACTCAGACTATTAAGGACTTTTTGATTAACCTCCTTTAATACATCTTGAAAGTCTTTAGTTTCAAGAGTAGCTAAACACCTAGAGGGGGGGGGGGTGAATAGGTTTTTAAGTCTGTTTATACTTTTTCTATTTTAGGTGTGTTGTGATTTAATTTAACTAAGCTTTCAAGACAATCACAAACAACACATATGAAATTTATAGTGGTTTCCCAGATTATGGGTACATCCACTATCCCTCCCACCATTCTAACAGTTTGTTAGATAAGACAACTTTTCCAAACTCAGCTCAAAAGAGCATACAACTCAAATCCCTCAGGATCTCTTAGACACCTCCAAATCCTACACCTCAGGCAGAAAGTCCTACCACTAAGAGATATAATTCCTACTACTCAAGCCAACAGGCCCTACCTCAGACTTTAACTCAAAGTCCGACAACTTAGGCTAGGAGGATAGCCCTATAACTCAGAGAGAATGACTGTCCTACCTCAGATCTGAACCAGATCCTACCTTAGGACAACAACCCTACAACTCAGATCTAAACCTGGATCTTACTAGTGATCGCTTTTTCGCTTGAGAAAAAGAGAGCCGAACTAGCAATCCAACTAGGCAAGTATACCTTTTGAACTGTAGCTAGGGGACACACGTGTCGTATTGAAATCCGGGAACTGTTGAGTAAACTTACTCACACGAAAACAATTATCTTATGGAAAGATTAATTTTAGGGTTAAAGATAAAACTAAATGCAATTAAGGAAATAAAAATATTATATTAAACAGAGAACTAATTGAAGTTAATTAAAGAGCTACTAAAATGATTACAACGAAGGGTTGAAACAAAGAAATGGAAAAGCACTCGATCAAAAATAACCTAGGCTAGAGTTGACTAAAAATGGGATAAAATAAACCTAAGCTTAATAGGGTGAAAGTCCTTGACTGTGGAGGTTCCTAAAGCTTGAACACGCTTCTCTCGAAGTCATGTCAAACTGAGTTTAGGAAGCTCCGATCGACTCTAATCTAAATCAGAGGCCTAAAGCTCGCTTTACACGGTGAACCCCACCATTGGATTTTACTCCAATCCGGGAGATTTGGACGTCTGCCTCTCTCGAGGGGTGCGTACAACTCTCTTTACTCTTGAGTGCTCACTTCAAACTATCGGCTTCTCGGCTAGCCAAGAATGAAAGCTAAGATGAAAAATATATATCAATGATATATCTCCAAGCAAGGGTTAATCAAGAGTAATTCGAAGGCCTAAACCCTAAAAAGAAAAGGTAAATTCAAAGCATCATAACTTAATCACTCGAACCTCGGATCATCAAGATCGAGTATAAGGAGGATTAGTTAATCATAGTGAAGTGGAAGAGGAGGGATGAGTATAAATGCATAATAACACAAAGTAAACAAGGGGCACTTATATTAATAATGAAAGAGAGCTACACTTGAAAAAGGAAATTACAATTACATGGAATTGAAAACCATTCTAGTCCTACAATTAGAAATTAAAGCAAGTGCAAAAATTATAACAAAAGCTAATACAACAAAAGCACTAAGCTAGGGTTAAGAAAAAACACAAAATGAGAAAGAGAGAGAGAGGGAAGAACACTAAAAAAGATAAGAAACAAAGGGGCAGCACCTCCCCCTCTCAGCCCAAAACTCTTCTGGACACCAGGGGGACCTCTGAATTTATAGAATTTTCCACGGGTTGGTCACGACCTGTGACACGCCCAGGTAGGGCGTGTCAGGGGGCGTGACATGCACGGAGTTGACCTCGGGCTCTTGATTCTGGCGGGAATGATGATTGCTCCTATACGTTGGTGGACATGCCCTGGGTCACGACCGTGTAGGGGTAGCATGACACGCACGTCAAGTCTCAATCATCAGTTGGAAATCCATCAGTCGCCGTAAAAGGCTGAACACGGCCAGGCACACGCCCGTGTAGGGGGGGGGGGCATGTCAGTACAATTGACCTGTAGTGACGGGACAGCTTTAAATGCGACAGCAGACTTCGGGATGAGGGTGACATGCCCAAAGACATGCCCAGGGAGGGCGTGTCAGGGGGGGGGGGGGGCGTGACATCGGTTTTTTCTGTTATTTGGCTCTGTCAGCAGATTTCCTCGGGATCGGGTCACACGCCCTGTGACACACCCAGGGAGGGCGTGTCAGGTCATTTTTGGCCAAAATTCTGGAAACCTGCAAAAAGACATGAAAACATTAGGGGCAATAATATATATATAAGGAAGTCAATAAATAAGCTTACAAAACAAGATTAGTGCAACATAAACTAGAAAATACGATAACAGTTTAAGCTACAAAACGTATTATCAAATTGCCCCAAGCTTAAGGTTTTCTTGTCCCCAAGCAAAGATAGAAAAACTAGCTAACATAAAAAGTGACTAATCAAAAATTTCTAATTATGCCTACACAAATACTATGCGAAATTCTAAGTAGGGAGAAGGTGAAACGTAAATATAAAACAATTACTTAAACATGGTTTTCAATTTATAAACTTTACTAATAAAAATAGATCATCCAAAATTTTAACAAAATTCTTTAAATAGATTTAAGCAAGGCAACGAAATGATAAAACGCATTGAGTTGTTACTAGATTCAAGGGTATATTATAACTATATCAATCAAATGACAAAAATCTAAATTTAAATCCAAAACTTAACTAATTTACTTTTCTTCTTTACTTAACTAATAAATAAAATTTAAAATCATGAATCAAAAGGACTTATTAGGACTAAAACATTTGGTTTAGGCACATAATTAGGAATGAAATTTAAAGATAAACATGAAGGCTTAAGAATCACACTAAATCAAAATAAAGAGTTTCAAAAAAATTTCAACATAAACAAAATATTTTTTTCTTTCTTTCTTTTTTTTCTTTTTCATTTTCATTTTTCTTTTTCTTTTTCATTTTTCTTTTCAAAACAAAGGTCAAAAATAATTTTTTCTTTTTTCATTTTATTTTGAAATTGGCCAAACAAAAATAAATACTTTTTTTTGAGCATACTTTTTCAAACCTTCTCCAAAAATATCACAGAACAACCCATCATAATTTTAAATGAAACTCAAAAAGGTTAGTGCGATTAGATAGGTTGAAAAATTTGGCTTTAGTGAAGATGAAATGATATGTGGAGCTATCAAATGAAATTGAAAAAAGGCTTAAAAGCAGCTAACTAGGGGTAAAAATTTTAGGTTGGCAAGAAGGCTCAAACGAAAACAAAAACGGCCTAAATCATTTTCAAGATTTTAAATTTATCTAAAGCATAGTTTTGAAAAATTTCAAAAAGTAAGTCCTAGATAATAAAATAAGATTAATGAAATTATCTTGAAAATAAAATAATAGGCGTCTTGGATCGTTCACATCTACTACGCTAATCAAAAGTTGACCTTACAAAAATTATCCAAAAACAAGAAGAAAAATAGTTGATGAAATTTTTTTAAGAAAGTAAAGAAAATAAAGAACGAAAATCATAATAAAATTGCAAGTTTTAAAAAAACGTTTCACATTAACGTGCTACCGCGAATTAGAAACACAGCATGACCAACATTTTACTTATGAAACATAATTAAAAAGAACGATTAGAAAACTTATAATTAGCTAAGTTGTTTATAAGAAATTTTGAGAAAAAAAACAAAAATAAGGGGTACTATTGAAATACAAAAATTAGCATATTAAATATATTTTTTTGAAATATTCTCTATTTTTTTAAGAAGAAAAAAGGAGAAAGTCCTCTTTTTTTTATTTTTGCTTGATTTTTTTACAGGGAAACACAAATAAAGAAGAAAAATAAAGAGGAAATCCTCCCCTAAGCTTAAAATAAACATTGTCCTCAATGGCAAAGAAGGGGATTGAGAGAGAGATTAAAATAGAAATGAAAGTACAGAATTGAAAAATAGGTACTTCCTCGGATTTATGCGCCGCGAATGTTGATTGATGTCGCTCCCCCATGCTAGCGCTTTGGATCTTCATGAAATGTCTTCTTTGAACTTCGTCATGAAATCAGTAGCGTTGGAGCAGGCGATCATAGAGGCTTCAGCTTGTCGGAGCCGTCCGGGGCAAAAAGAAGTGTAAAATAAAGAAAACAAAAAAAAGATAACTTAGGTAGCCTCGCAAGAGCGCCCTTTGTTTAAAACGTCGTTTGAGCTCGACGCATCAAAAAAATATTGTCCAAAAATATTTTGTCCAAAATAAAAATTAAAGTTTTTTAATAAAAACAAAATAGTCTTAAGTTACAGTTCGTGCAGCAGAAATTTAACATTGTTTGGAATGACATCATCATCACCAGAAAAATAGAGTTTAAGACACTGCCCATTTACTTTGAAATTGCCCTTATAAGGGTGTGAAATTAAAACAGTACCATATGGAAAAGCTTCTAAAATAGAAAATGACACAGACTATCGAGACTTTAATTTTCCCAGAAATAAACGCAATCGAGAATTATAAAGAAGAACCTGGTCACCCGGCTTAAAGGTTTTTGGGTGCCTTAAGCATTTATCGTGAAAACGTTTCGTCCCTCTTTATAAAATTTGTTGTTCTCGTAAGCATAAGAGCGTCACTCGTCGAGTTCGTTAAGCTGAAATTTTTTAAGGTCGCCGACAGAGTGGGGATCGAAATTTAAAAATTGCAAGGCCCAAAAAGTGCGGTGTTCTAGTTCTACGATTAAATGACACGATTTTCCATAAACCAACCGATACAGCATACATCCTAGGGCGGTTTTGTACGCTGTTCGGTAGGCCCATAGAGCATCATCTAATTTGGTTGACCAGTCTTTTCTAGAAATTGAAACAGTATTTTCTAAAATTCTTTTTATTTCTCTGTTCACTACTTCGACTTGTCCGTTAGTTTGTGGGTGGTAGGAAGTTGAAAGCTTATGTATAACGCCGTATTTAGTAAGAATTTTAGAAAACTGTTTGTTATATAAATGGGAACCCCTATCGCTAACGATGACTCGCGGCGTACGAATCGAGAAAATAATTTTTTCAAAAACGTAACTATAACTCAGGCGTCGTTCGTAGGAAGAGCTTGGGTTTCGGCCCATCGTGAAACATAATCAACGACAACTAAAATATACTTATTTCCGAAGCTAGAAGGAAGGGAGCCAACAAAATCAATTCCCTAGAGGTCGAAAATTTTGCACTCGAGGAAATAATTTTGCCTGAGGCATTTAATTTTTATTGGAAATATTGCCTGACCGTTGACAACTATCACACCTACTCACAAAGGCTTGCGCGTCTTTAAACAGGCTAGACCAATAAAAACCTGCGCAAAGCACCTTGTGAGCGGTGCGAGCTGCTTGATAGTGCCCACCAGTCGGACCTTCATGTAAGTGTTTTAAAATATTCGCTCCTTCTTCATAAGAAACACATCTCATTATCACTTGGTTCGCACAGACTCTGAAAAGATGCGGGTCCTCCCAAAAATAGTTCTTCAACTCAGAAAAGAATTTCTTCTTTTGTTGAGAGGAGAACTCTTTTGGGAGCACACGAGCAACTAAATAATTGGCAATGTGTGCAAACCAATGAGAAGGAGAAGTGCTAATTAAAAGCAGCTTCTCATCAGGAAAATAATCATTTAAAGATTTTTCATCTAAATTTTCAATATAAGGATTATCTAATCGTGAGAAATGGTCGGCGGCCAAATTCTCGGCTCCTCGCTTATCACAGATTTCTAAGTAAAACTCTTGGAGGAGTAAGACCCAGCAAATAAGGCGCGGCTTGGCATCCGTCTTAGCAAGAAGATATTTGAGGGCCGAGTGGTCCGTAAAAACGATAATTTTTGAAAGTGTAATATAAGGGCGGAATTTATCAAAAGCGAATACTACAACTAGGAGCTCCTTCTCGGTTGTGGTGTAATTCTTTTGTGCAGATGTGAGCGTTTTACTTGCGTAATAGATGGGGTGGAAATTTTTAGATATGCATTGACCTAATACGGCTCTCACCGCGAAACTACTCGCATCGCACATTATCTCAAAGGGAAGGTCCCACACCGGAGCTATCATAATGAGTGCGTTAATTAACTTTTCTTTAATTAATTCAAATGCAGACAGACAAAGGTCATCAAAAATAAATGGGGTGTCTTTTTCTAAGAGTTGAGTAAGAGGTTTGGTGATTTTAGAGAAGTCTTTTATGAAACGAAGGTAAAAACAAGCGTGCCCTAGGAAACTTCTTATAGCTTTGACGTTCGTAGGCAGCGGAAGCTTCTCGATAACTTTTATCTTGTCTACGTCTACTTCAATTCCTCTCGCAAAAATTTTATGACCCAAAACTAACCCTTCCCTCACCATAAAATGACATTTTTCACAATTTAGGGCAAGGTTAATTTCTTCGCATCTTTCTAAGACTTTTTCTAGATTTTCTAAACAACTATCAAATGCGTCACCGAACACGGAGAAATCATCCATAAATACCTCCATAATGCTTTCTACGTACTTATCAAAGATAGCGAGCATACATCGCTGGAATGTAGCTGGCATATTGCACAATCCAAACGACATCCTTCGGTAAGCGAATGTGCCGAAGGAACAAGTAAATGTAGTTTTCTCCTGGTCCTCGGGAGAAATGGGGATTTGAAAATACCCCGAGAGACCATCGAGGAAACAATAAAAGCTATGGACGGATAATCGTTCTAAAATTTGATCGATGAACGGCAAGGGAAAGTGTTCATTGTGGGTGGCGTCATTTAACTTATGATAATCTATACACATTCGCCACCCGGTCACCGTCCGTGTTAGGATTAAATCATTATTTTCATTTACAACTACAGTTATCCCTCCCTTCTTCGGCACTACCTTAACAGGGCTAACCCAATTACTATCGGATATAGGGTAAATAATTCCTACATCTAAGAGTTTCATAACCTCGCCCTTTACGACTTCTTTCATGTTCGGGTTTATATGACGCTGAGGTTGTATTGAATTACGTGAATTATCTTCCATTAAGATTTTCTGAGTACAGAAGGATGGGCTTATACCCTTGATATTGGAAATCTGCCAAGCAATAGCTCGACGATGCTTACGTAAAACTAGAAGAAGTTTATCATTTTCCACATCCGCGAGGTAGGCCAAAACTACTACCGGTAGCTTGGAATTTTTTTCTAAGAAGGCATACTTGAGATGTTCAAGAAGTTCTTTTAATTCTAGGGTAGGGGGTTCTTCATAAGAGGTTTTAGAAATTTTTTCTTTTCAAATACTATGTCTTCGTAGACTTTTTTAAACGGAAAATTAAAAGGGGTGGGGCTTGTGGCCATGGAGGCTTCTTGCATCGATTTAGTTGGAAGAGTAGAGGAGGAACAAAAATCAGAAAATTCTTTTTCAAATTCAGAGAGGCAATAGGATGATTCTTCACCTAGGTGCAACGATTCAATTTGAAGAGTAGAGGAGGAACAAAAATTAGAAAATTCTTTTTCAAATTTAGAGAGGCAATAAGAGGATTCTTCACTTAGGGCATCTATGAAAAAACAGGATTCGTCATTTGCTAGGGTGTTCTTCATCGAGGGGGTGATAGAGAAAGTCACTTCATCGTCGCCTACTCGAAGAAAGAGCTTACCATTGCTTACATCAACGATAGCTCGGGAGGTGGCAAGGAAGGGTCGGCCAAGGATCAAGGGAACCTAGACGTCTTCTTCAATGTCTAATATGACGAAATCCACCGGGAAGATGAATTTGTCGACTTTTACTAAGACATCCTCCACTATTCCTAACGGGTACTTAATAGATCTATCAGTGAGCTGGATACTCATGCGCGTGGGGTTGAGGCTACCAATTCATAACTTCTTAAACACCGAGAGGGGCATCAGGTTTATACTCGCACCTCAGTCAGCTAATGCGTGCTTGACAAAAAAATCACCAAAGTCACATGGAATAGAAAAACTACCCGGATCACTGTTTTTTTTGGGTAAACCGTTTGTCAAGACCGCAGAGAACTCGACATTTAGTGTGACGTGCGACAAGTTCTCTAACTTCTTCTTATTAGTCAGGAGGTCCTTAAGGTACTAAGCATACTTTGGCATCTGGGAAATCACTTCGTGGAAGGGTAGGTTTATGTGGATTTACTTTAACATTTCTAAGAAGCGGGTATACTGATCATCAAGACATTGTTTGTTTAGTTGGGAGGGGTATGGTGGAGTTGGATCATTTTTAAAAATAGGTGGAGCGAGATCTTTTTGTAAAACAGTGACTAGAGTGATAACTTCTTCTTCAGTAGAGGGTGGAATTTTTAAAACGGGAGCAGAGCTTGCCTCGGGCTCTTCGCTAACCATACCGGAAACTTGCTTCCCACTCTGAAGAGTTATAGCTTTCGCTTGCTCTCTCGGGTTGGGCTCGGTATTGGAAGGAAGAGACCCGACGGGTCGCTCAGAAATAATTTTTGCGAGTTGTCATACTTGATTCTCTAAACTTTTAAAGATTCTGGTTAAGGTTCTTATAGTAGCATCATTTGTGGTTATATATTTAGAAAGTAACTCCTCCAAGCTTGGAGGTTTTGGATAGTTTTGAAAAGGTGGAGGTGGTGCAAAAAAATAATTTTGTGGTGGTGCGCGTATTGCATTCGAAGGATTACTTTATGAAAAATTCGGGTGGTTACGTAAAGCGGGATTATAACTATTCGGAAAATTTAAACCAGGAGCATGAAAATTCGCAGCAGAAAAATTATTAAAAGAATTTCTAGGTATATTATTAACATAATCTACTTGTTCGGGAGCAGGAGTTGCAGATTCCCATACCTGAGGGGCGAAGGCCGCATTCATCTCCGTAATTTTTTTGCTTAATATTTCTACTTGCAGAGCTAGCTAGGAGACGTTGTCCACTTCAAAGATACCTGCAGGTTTGTTTGGGTGTGACCAAGGCACATTCCACTGATATGTGTTCATGGCCATGTCCTAGAAAAGCTCAAGAGCTATTTCTGGGGTTTTGTGATTTAAAGTACCACCGAAAGCTGCGTCTATCATTTGCTTTGTACTTTGATTTAGCCCGTTATAAATTGTCTGCACTTGTAACCATACAGACAGCACGTGATGTGGTCATCGCCTTAAAAGTTATTTAAATCTTTCCTAGGTTTCATATAAGGTTTTAGAGTCTATTTGTCCAAAAGCGGAAATTTCGTTCCTAAGTTTTGCAGTTTTAGCTGGCAGAAAATACTTCGCCAAAATTTTTTCAGTTAATTGAGTCCATGTTGTGATGCTATTTTTAGGTAGTGTTAAGCCACTGCTTAGCCTTAGTTCTTAGGGAGAAAGGAAATAATCTTAGCCTAATAGCATCATTGTGACACCATTTATCTTGAAGCTGTCACAAATCTCAAGAAAGCTTACTATATGCGCTTTTGTATCTTCACCTTGAAGTCCGTCATATTGCACATACTGCTGCACCATTTGAATTATGATAGGCTTAAGTTCAAAATTGTTATTTGCTATAGCAAGGCGAACGATGCTTGATTCTATTCCCTCTAGATTCGGTCATGCATAAGAAGACATAGGCCTTTGCACGGCTTCCTCCACGTAGGGTTCTTCCATTCTTAAAGTAAAAAATGACTCAGAATCCTCAACCGGTATTTGGAGAGTATGGCCTTAAAATCGCGATCTTCTCTGAAGAGTACGCTCAATTTCTTGGTCCAAGTCCAAAATAGCTGACGGATTCCTGCGGGTCATGCACTAAAAGAAGAGAAGATGAAGAAAGATTAATAATTAAACTAGAAAAAGAGAACTAATAATTTTTTTGAAATAGATTTTTTAGATAATTTAACTCCCGAACTTCTCAAGGGCTACCCAATGAAGGGTTCGCAAGGTACTAGACAAGATAGTGGCACTTAAAGCCCTTTGCCCTTTTTGAGAGAATTAGGTGGTGTAGAAAAATTGTGATGTGAGTTTCTATTAAGAGAGGTAATAATATATTTTTTTTATTTTAAATTTAAATTTTTTAAGAAAGAGGGTGAGAAAGAGAAATGATAAAAGTAATAGGTTCGTGTTTTCAGATTATCAACAAAATTTGCTCCCCGACAACGGCGCCAAAAACTTGGTGATCTCTTTTTCGCTTGAGAAAAAGAGAGCCGAACTAGCAATCCAACTAGGCAAGTATACCTATGGAACTGTAGCTAGGGGACACAAGTGTCGTATTGAAATCGGGAACTGTTGAGTAAACCTACTCACACGAAAACTATTATCTTATCGAAAGATTAATTTTAGGGTTAAAGAGAAAACTAAATCCAATTAAGGAAATAAAAATATTACACTAAACAGAGAACTAACTACAGTTAATTAAAGAGCTACTAAAACGATTACAACGAAGGGTTGAAATAAAGAAATGGAAAAGCACTCAATCAAGAATCACCTCGGCTAGAGTTGACTAAAAATGCGATAAAATAAACCTAAGCTTAATGGGGTAAAGTTCCTTGACCGTGGAGGTTCCTAAAGCTTGAACACGCTTCTCTCGAATTTTTGCCCAAATGAGTTTAGGAAGGTCCAACCGACTCTCGTCTAAATCGGAGGCCTAAAGCTCGCTTTACGCGGTGAACCCCACTATTGGATTTTACTCCAATCCGGGAGATTTGGACGTCTGCCTCTCTCGAGGGGTGCGTATAACTCTCTTTACTCTTGAGTGCTCACTTCAAACTATCGGCCTCTCCGCTAGCCAAGAATGAAAGCTAAGATGGAAAACATATATCGATGATGTATCTCCAAGAAAGGGTTAATCAAGAGTAATTCGAAGGCCTAAACCCTAAAAAGAAAAGGTAAATTAAAAGCATCATAACTTAATCACTCGAACCTCGGATCATCAAGATCGAGTACAAGGAGGATTAGTTAATCATAGTGAAGTGGAAGAGGAGGGATGAGTAGAAATGCATAATAACACAAAGTAAACAAGGGAACCTTATATTAATAATGAAATAGAGCTACACTTGAAAAAGGAAATTACAATTGCATGGAATTGAAAACCTATTTTAGCCCTACAATTAGCAATTAAAGCAAGTGCAAAAATTACAACAAAAGCTAATACAACAAAAGCACTAAGCTAGGGTTAAGAAAAAACACAAAATGAGAAAGAGAGAGAGAGAGGGAAGAACACTAAAAAAGACAAGAAACAAAGGGGCTGCACCTCCCCCTCTCAGCCCAAAACTCTTCTGGACACCTGGGGGGACCTCTGAATTTATAGAATTTTCCACGGGTTGGTCATGCCCTGTGACACACCCAGGGAGGGCGTGTCAGGGGGGCGTGACATGCACGGAGTTGACCTCGGGCTCTGGATTCTGGCAGGAATGATGATTACTCCTGTACGTCGGTGGACATGCCCTGGGTCACGCCCGTGTATGGGGGGGGGGGGGGGGGTTGACACACACGTCAAGTCTCAATCATCAGTCAAAAATCCATCAGTCGCCGAAAAAGGTTGAACACGGCCAGGAACACGCCCGTATAGGGGGGGGGGGGGCGTGTCAGTACTATTGACCTGCAGTGACGGGAAAGCTTTAAATGCGGCAGTAGACTTTGGTATGAGGGTGACACGCCCAGAGACATGCCTAGGGAGGATGTGTTGGGGGGGGGGGGGGCGTGACAGCGGTTTTTTCTGTTATTTGGCTCTGTCCGCAAATTTTCTCTGGATCGGGTCACACGCCCTGTGACACGCCCAGGGCGTGTCAGGGGGGCGTGTCAGGTCATTTTTGGCCAAAATTCTGGAAACCTGTAAAAAGATAAGAAAACATTAGGGGCAATAATAAATACATAAGGAAGTAATAAATAAGCTTACAAAACAAGATTAGTGCAATAAAAACTAGAAAAAACGATAATAGTTTAGGCTACAAAACGTATTATCACTTACCTCATATTCACCACTTGAATCCTACAACTCAAATCTACTTGAAGATCCTACACTCAGCCTTTATAAGTTTAGGCTTACACTCAGATCAAAATGATCCTACATAAGAATAGTAGTTAGTTGATGATGTCTGACACCAGATCTAGAGTCTCCGTGTCTTCCTCCTTCTGAATAGAGAGTAACTCTGTCCTTCTCCTTCACAGCTTCAAGAATAGTTCTTCAGGAATGTTCAGCTTGAGCTGTGAAATCACTACAGCTTGGGTTTGCCTAAGCTACGACTTCTACCCCAGAATCTTTACTCTGAACTTGCTGTTGAAGATCAACAACTAACTGTTTGTACTTTATGATCAGTGATTTGAATAATTTCTTTAAGCTCTGCAACTAGGTCGAGAGGAAGAAAAATAAGTTTAGCAATTTCCAAAAGTTTATTAAATTTCTCTGATCTGATTCCTTTTCTATCCTATCATCCAACAACTCTTGGAGCACTAGGACCACCTATAGTTGGTAGTTGCAATCTTGCTTTTTCATTAAATGCAGTACAATAGGAATGCAGTGCCATTTGTCGTGTACTGTAGACTTCCCGCAACATTTGAATTTTTGCTGATGTCAGCACCTTTGGACTTAGTCAAATTCAGACAATTCAGCATAAGTGTCGAGTGAAGGCTTGTCACTCAGCACCAAAACATTTAGACAAATTTTCTATAGCACCAAGCATTGAGTGATCAGTCATCACTCAACGAATATTGACTTTAGTTGCCTAACTGATTAGGCGTTGAGTGAACATTAATCACTCAACGCATTTGGACTTAGCCATTTTTCTCTATATGAAGGCGTCGAGTGATGCTTCCTCACTCGACACATTTTGCCTTTTCCCGCCATCTTGATGAGGCATTGAGTGAACAACCTTCACTCAATGCTTCTTTACTTAGTTTAATTTTTGTTTGAGTTAGCGTTGAGTGAACTGCCTTCACTCAACGCATCTGAACTTAGATAGATTTTCTGTCTACATCTTCTGTGGCTTTGACATCTCTCTGTTTAGTTGACGTTTTTTTCTTTAGGAATTGAGTGAACTACCTTCCCTCAATGCTTATGGACTTAGCCAAAATCCTACTCTGATTCTCAAATGCTTTGACTGCTTGAGCTTTACTCAATGCTTCTGGCTCTGGGCGTTGAGCGAGCTGCCTTCACTCAATGCTTTTGGATTTAACCAAAATTCTGCCTTGTTAATACTGAAGCTTTGATTGATGGAGCTTTACTTAGTGCTTCTGGCTCTTAGTGTTGAGTGAACTGCCTTCACTTAACACTTTTGGACTTAACCAAAATTCTACTTTGGAAATACTGAAGCTTTAACTACTATAGCTTTACTCAGCACTTCTGACTCTGGGCGTTGGGTGAACTACCTTCACTCATCGCTTTTGGACTTAACCAAAATTCTGCCTTATCAATACTGAAGTTTTGACTACTGGAGCTTTACTCAATGCTTTAAACCATCTAGCATTCAGTGAACTTCCTTCTCTCAATGCATGTGGACTTAGATAGATTTGTGTCTTGTCAGCATTCTTCCTTGTGTCCTCCTATCATTTTTACTTAGACAACTTGTCTAATCAGTGTAACAAGTAACCACCTGCATACAAAGAACTTATAGCATGTATCAGATAAAAAAATGTGTATACCATTGTCCTATATGCCTTCTTTAAATCTGATACATTGGGATTAATGGACCCAACAACTATTTCATCAAGTGATATTCTGATAACTTTATACCAAGTTAGCTGATTGAAGAAGAAAAGAACAGCAACATTATTTAGTCTTCATCAACAAGATCAGAATCTCAAGTTTTTGAGATTCTTCCCAGTACAAACAAAACCTTCCTAAAGAACTATTTCCTTGGTGTTGAGAAGAAGATAATGCTGATCTATTTCAGTCCAGATAGAAGACTCAGAGAATATTTGCTCTGGACTAATATCATCATAAATAACATACTCTTTTTGTAGGATCTTAACAGATATGAGCTGTAAGCCTAATCTATAAAGGTTGAGTTGTAGGATCCTTTTGTGGATCTGAGGTAGGGCAAGTGTGTCTGAGCTGTAGGAGATTCATTCTCTGAGGTAGGATCCAGTGGTGGATCTGAGTGTAGGGCTAACCTCCTAGCATGAGTGTAGGACTTTGGATAAAGTCTGAGGTAGGTGTTCTGATGCAGAGCACTGAGTTGTAGGAGATCATTTCTCTGAGTGTAGGGCCTAGGGCCGGAGGTAGGACTTGGAGAAGTCTGAGAGATCCTGAGAGATCTGTGTTGTAAGCTCATTGAGCTGAGTTTGGAGAAGTTTGCCTTGTCTAACGCACTGTTAAAGAGGTGGGAGGGACAATGGATGTACCCATACCTTGGGGAACCACTATAAACACTTGTGTCTTGTTGTATATTCTTGAAAACTAACTAAATCCTAAGTCACAACACACCAAAGCAAAAATAAAAATCTTAAAAAGATATAACAATCTATTCACCCTATCCTCTAAGTGTTTATCTACTCTTGAAAACAAATACTTTCAACGGGAAAGAGCTGAACTGTACACAACCCTATGGAGTTCAGCTTGGAGTGAGTCAAAGAGTGAATCGGAGGTATCACCATGACTTTGCCGTAGCATGGGGTGAGTCTTTGGCTTCGGCCAGGAAAGAATAGAGAATGTTCAAAGGTGTCGTCTTGAGGACGGAGGCGGGGCTTGAATCTAGGCACACTGTTAATGTTCCCTGAGTACACGGGGAGTATGGCCGACCGTGCCAACGTCTATGGTGAATGGTGCTTAAATTTCACGTTCTGATTACATTTATATATATATTTTAAATGCCTGCAAGGAAGGAGCACCGCCACCCTTAGTGAGGGGTGGGGTCGTTATAATTTGGTCACCTAATGTTGGCCGTTGCTATGTTTGCCACCATTGGGGTGTAATGTTTTCGTGTAGGTGCAGCTGAACCAAGCAGGAAATAGCGGGCTGGATCCCATGGTTGTTATGCCGTCCCTTGAAAGCCAAAGAGAAGTTGTGTTCACTATTTATTGTTTTATGTGTGTCCGGTCTGTGTGTCGAAGTATGTAAAATATTACTATATGAGGAAAATTTGTAAGGCCTTAAGGTCATATCATTTGTGTATTGTTCTTATCATTCCAGTTGGGTTTAATGGATATTCATATGGTTGGGTTATAAACTATTAAACTTATCTTCCCCTAGAATGCGCTCTGATTTAGGATGCGTAATTGAATTATGATCTCAATATGTAACTCCACTAACTGTCTGTAGAATACGGCTGGGTGAAAGTATCTGGAGTCAACCTAAATCACCTAGAGGGGGGGGGGGGATAGGTGAGGTTTGTGTCTTTTCGCGGAATAAAAATAACTTAAAAATATAAGCACACAGAACACAGATTTATAGTGGTTCCTCGAGTTGGATATGTCCACTGTCCTGCCTCGTCTATATACCAAAAAGGGCTAGATTCGACTACTTCACCTTTCTCAGATTTCAACAAATCTTACATCTCGGAGCCTAAACTCATAAAATTCGAAGACATGCTCCTACCACTCGGAGAACACCCTCTCCTAAAACTCGATCCAAACATGGATCTACAACTCGATCCAAATACAGATCTACAACTCGCAGATAAAAAACTCCTACAAAAATGAAAGGTAAAAACACAAACAAGATTACAAATAATCTATGTAGATATATAGTCTTCAATCCTTCATTCTTCGAAACGGTTGAACTTGAATTTCTTGAAGAACAAGGCAAACCCAAATTCCTTGAAGACATAAATCTGAAATCACAAATCGTCTAGATCTATGAGAATCAAGATCTTCAAAGAGCAATGATTTAGTCGATTAGTTAAGGAAGATTAAATAGTGCAGGAAGCTTGCGTCGGCCGATCGATATTCGTGAAACGTATGGGAGCCAAAAGTTTCGATTGGAAACTTTCTCGATTTGAAATGAGTACGATTAGCACAATTAGGTTGGAAATATATCCACCCTAAGTATTTATAGGAATCTTCCTTTGCAACGGTTAGAAAAATCTTTCCATACGGAGATGTGCAGAATTTACTGTGCATGTCGATCTTGACAACCCGAGCCGAATTTGAAAAAGACAAAAGAAAATAACCCTAAGTATAATTCGTCGAATATCATCGAGTATAGTTAAGTATACTCGCCGAGCAACAATGATTCTCGACAAAAAATACTTGGAGAAATTCAGTCAGATTAAACCATTCACTTGACGCTTAGCCAGAAGTCATACTCGACGAATTCGACGAGTATCGACTAGTTTACTCGACAAATTCGATGAGTATCGGCTAGCTGACTCGACGCATTCAACGCCTAACAAAGTGATAGTTGACTAAAATCACTTGGAGAAATCCAGAGAAGTAAAGTCTAAATGATTCGACAAATTCGTCATGTATCGACTAGTATATTCGACGAATTTGGCGAGTATCGTTAGATTCATTCGATGAATTTGACATGTATACACGGGGATACTCGATGAATTTTACTTAGCTAATTTCCAGGAGTTCGAGGATTATTCTCTAAGTAAATTCAACGGATTCGGCGAGAGCTAGTAAGAATATACGACGAATTCGACGAGTATTGATAGGTACACTCGACGAATTCGACGAGTATTCACGACTTTACTCGACGAATTTTACTTAGGAAAATCTGTTCTTCAGAATCCAGCCGCTTGACCTTCCTTGTTCCTTCTGCTGTAATTGGAATGGAAGTACACTCCAATAGAGGGATTACACGTGAGTCAACACGTTTGCCTACACAATGAAGGATTACATTGTATAGTCCTGTGTTTACTAACCCACTATAATCTGACATTGGTGTGTACTTAGCAACGTAGTCTGCAAGTACATAACTAAACATGTAGCATCAAATACATCTCAATTCATCCCTTCTTCAAATAAGGGTTATTGTGTATACAATACCCAATAATCTCCCCATATTTGAAAAAGTCAGAACCCTACAACTAAGGTGAATTGCACACACAATAATAATAAAGCATGAAACTGAAAAGATATATAAAATTAAACATTAAACACGTTCCCAGTCAAGACATTTAAATTATTTATATATATCAATGAGAGTTCTTTGTCGGGGTAACCAACATCCACATATATCAACCAAAACATAAGATCATCGGCCCTGCCTGACCTGGCTCATCTGACGCTGTCTGACAAAGTATTCGTTTGGCTTCGGATAATATCTCGGTGGAGCTGCAGGTGCCATTAGATCATCAAATTTATGGTTCCTGAAATGAATTCTTCTTTTTGTACTGGCCACCTCATACTTCTGCAACTCATCTCGATTATAGTGGTTCCATCTGCTCTCACCAGCAACATCAACCATGGTGAAAGAGTCTAAGATGATTCCTCTAGAAATTGGACTCCATACTTCAATCATTTCTCAGTTTGGCATATCTCTGACGGGCATGTCCCTGATAGGATCTGATCTCACAACATATGGGCCTTCACCATATCTTCTTCTTTTATATACTGGTAGAGGAATGTATTCAACCACTCGAGCATCTGGAATAGCAGTAGCAGCAGGTCTTTCCTGAGAAAAGTCTTGTGAGTCTGACTAGTATTAAGAGTAATCCTGAGCAGGATGAACTTCAACATCCACAGGTGCAGGCACAACAGGTACTGAAAATCTTGCATCAACTTGACATGGTCTGCCAAAAATCTCATTGTGAAGCCAACTGAAGTTGTCATAACTTTAGTCGTTGACTCCTTTGAAGTTTCCTACCATGGCAGCTTCAACAGCATCTACCTTAGCTTTCAGGGCATCCTCCCCTTTTTTGACTTAATCAACTAAAACATTTGAATAAGAGACCATTCCACTGTCAAAATGAGTCATTGCTCTATTGTGAGCATTAATCATGGTTTTGGCGTTTGTATTAACATTTAAAAGAGCGTCCAAATTACTTTTGAGCCCAATAATGGTAAGAGTAATAGCCTTTCCACCCTAGAGGAACCAAGAATCCAGCTTGGATTCCATCTTGTCAACCTTGACCTGGACCTCTACAAGGCTGTTATTCAAAGCTCTTTCTATTTTTGTGACCTTTTTGAGAACTTTCTGCATTGAGAAACTGCGCTTGCTGTTTTGCCAACATGTCTTCTATTGTCTTCAGAATGGAACTATCAATACTAGAACTGGGAATGTCTTCAAGCTGCTGTCTCGGAGGGGATGGAATATTAACACGAACCTCAGGGTAACTGGGGGACTCTTCCATTGGAGATAAGTGAGCAGGGGAGGTCATTCCTAGTTCTTAAGCTTTTAGGACAGCAGTATGCTCCTCTACATCTCCTTCCTCGTCAGAAATAGTGAGCACCTCCTCTTGAACAACTGACGGAGCACCTGACATCTTGTAAATTCTCTTCTCTAGGTTGCGAATAAACCTGTCAACCTGTATAGAGATAGAGATCAAGGACTGAGTTGCCTCCCCCTCAGATGCTAAACCAGGAAGAATCTCGGGGAGAGGTACTATCATGTTCTCTGCTGAAACTTGCTCAAAAAAATCATTAGCATTATCAGCAGATTTGGGTCCATCAACAACATCCATATCCTCATCTGCATCCAAGTCATAGTCAGCAACATCCAATTCATTATCCGAAGTAGCTGCATCAATCTCAAGATCAGAAGAGACTGGAACATCATCAGTAGTCTCATACTCAGGCACATCAGTCACTATCTCAGCAGTAGCAGCACGATATATCTCAGTAACCTCATAAAGCAGATCAACTGTCTCTTCATCTACAACTGCACCAACTGGAACTAAAATTGAAACTGGAACCTCTGCAGCTGGGACTGATGTCTTTGGCTCAGGACTGTTTGTAACATCTGAAACTGTATCGTACGAACACTCGAGGGCACTATCTCAGCGACCACTTGTGTATCAGCTGACTCCTCCTCAACTCCTGCACTCAGTCTATCAGGAATCTCATTGGGGGGGGGGAGGAGAAGAGATCCTATCCTCAAGAACATTATCTTCCTCCTCCACTTTTGGCAGAAACCTGGCTCCACCTGGCCTCTGGATCCTCCTATCCCACCTCAAGAAGATAGATGAGTCGATTTTCTTTAGGTGGTGGATAGGTACACCCATGGTCATATCAAATGTGTCACTGTCTATCTGATTAAGAAATAAACTTAGAATTCATCCAAAATTTTGAGTGTGGAGACTATCCTTGATCTTTTCAAAGAACAAAACACCCCAATTCAGTTTTTACCTGCAGATGATGGCCACTAGGAGCTTGAACATATAAGAGGAGAGATAATCATGTGATCCTATCTTGCAGAATAGCACCTTTCCAATGATGTCTGACAGTAACTTGCTCTCCTCATTCATGCCTTTGCGTTTAACAGCCTTAGTACCCTTGGGCAGTCCACAAAATAGCATGGCTTTAGTAAAGCCATCCTCTTCAAGTTGATTGACCTCTTCATAAGCTGGAAGCCGCAAGTGTCGGGTGAGGAGAGAAGCCTTCACCTTAACCTTTGTTTGATGAACTTTGCTTTTGATAACTATATCCTCCCAGCAAAGTTTTGCATTCTGAAAGAATTAAAGGACGTCTTTGTCCAACACTTTGCATGGGTGCTCTAGCACGAAGGATAGGCCAGCAGATTCCAACATAAGTATCACATTTCTGAACTCATCTTACGTTGATGCAAACCCCGTTTGAATGAGTTCTCCACCACCTAGCAAGCCACTTGTGCTTCGAGGAGCCATGGAGAATCAGAATCAGAGAACTTATAGAATCAGTTATGGAGGAACTGAGTGGTTGCAGAGACCGAATCGACGAAAACAACTTATGGAAGGACTGGAATGCTTTTGCTAACTAAATCGTCGAGGAACAAATCGTTGGGATCAAATCAATGCATGAATCGTCGGGAGATTTCTGCTGAACTGTTGGAAATGGCTTGGATGGATTTCACTGTGTTGAATTGTCGAGGAAGATGATCTGTGGTAGTAGAACTATTAGGAAGAAAACGACGAACTGCCGAAAATTGAATCATCGGGAAGAGCTTTTCGGTGGACTCAGATATTCTTCTTTCGACGAAGTGGAATGCTATTTGCCCCAGACCCTTATATATATACAAGTAGTCATGCACGGGGGACCCCGTGCATGCAACATTTGTCATGGATGATACATTAGTCGAGGGTTCGACATTTGTCGAGGGGGGCAATATATGGCTGAGGCAGCAACATTTGTCGTGGGTGCGACATTTGTCGTGGGGGCGACATTTGCCGTGGGGGAGACATTTGTCGTGGGGGCGACATTTGTCGTGGGGGCAACATTTGTTGTGGGGGCGTCAATCGTCGTGGGGGCGTCAATCGTCGTGGGGGCGACAATCGTCGTGGGGGCAATATTCGTCGTGGGGCGACATTCGTCATGGGGGAGACATTCGGCCTGGGGGCGACATTCGTCGTGGGGGCGACATTGGGCGTGGGGGCGACATTCGGTATGGGGGCTACATTCGGCGGGGGGCGACATTCGTCGTGGGTACGATATTCGTCATGGGCATGACATTCATATGAAAAGCTAAATCGCAACCAAAAGTACTCCGTGTGGGCAACATTCGTTGTGGGTGAGTCACAAACTCAAAAACTACATAATGCAGTTTCAACAACTTAACTACATGCTGCAGTTATTCCAAACTACAGAATGCAGTTTCAATAAACTTAACTGCATAATGCAGTTTTAATAAACTGCACCTTGCAGCTTATGCAACTTACAAAGTGTAGTTTATAGAAAACTGAACAAATATGGAGTAAGAACCTAGAAATGCAAGATAGAAATAGAACTTACATCCATGCTACAAAATCAACACACTGTTTAGACGGATCAGATGTGCATATGTAAACATAAATTTACTCAAAATGTGCAAAATTTTAGAAAATAACTAATAAAATCAAAGATCACTGCAAGATTTCAAAAACATACATCAGAATGAGAAAGCATGAATATAGATCAAAATCTCAAGTCAGATTAGATAAAAAACATTAGATAACAAAAGTAAAGGAGGAGGAGGATTTGACCATTACTTATTCTTCTAATAATATTCTCACTTATATATGTTAAATTGCATCTTGAATCTTGAAGAGACAAATATTAAAAATCATAGAATTAAGACACTAAAGGATTGCAGAGCAAATGTAAAAATCTAAGAAGTATTCCAAATCGAAAGAAAAGGATAATTAGTATACCATTGAGAATTAATGAGCAAAATAAGCATTTGTCGTTGGGGGCATACACATAAAGTCAAGAAAATGAGTTCTTAGTGGTATTAATTATATTCAAATACAATAAAATGTGATATAATAAACACAATTTTTTTTTCATAAAAGGGCTTTAAGTAAAGGTTGCATGGGCATCATTACAATCAAAAATTGTATTGCCACTCTAAAAATGAGGTTTTTCTATAAGTACTACAAAATCTTATTTGCTATAAAAAATCTAAGAGAGACGAAACATTAATCAATAATGTAAAAATACCTACAGTTTCACTCATGTGTTACAATAGCTGATTATCTTGAATATGGATGGCTAATGGTCTTGACTAAGATTGATGGACAAACTGTCAGTCTATACCTGCAATACGAAGAATCTTGAGATGAAAACTCGAGCAGGATGCTGAATGAGAAATGCTTAGTAAATTAAGTACTGACTTAGGCCGTAAGCCTTGGGAAAGCAAGTTATGCATCTGGAACAAACAACATACAACATCGTATAATTGAATTGAAAAATATTAAAATGCAGTTGTATAACAACTTATTTGCATGTACGAATCTCCTTCCTATCACAATTTTTTTCATAAAAGAGGTACTTAATAATTTACTAAACTTTAGGAGAGCTTAGATTCTATAGTGGGTGGTTCATTTTTTTGCATCTCCCAAAAAGTGAGTTATTTTGATCACACTAAATTGTTTTTAGATTCACCACATAATCAACAAAATTTCATATAACATGTTCATAATCATCATAAATTTGAAAACTTTCCATTTTATTTATACTGATCTCTTTGTAAAAGGACAACAATATTCAATATGATAAAAACACATCTTGGCAAAGAAAGAAATTTCCCATACATCAGTAATCAACCCTAAACCCAAAAAAAATCAAGCTACCATCAATATAGTTTGGTGAAGTTAATACCTCAGCAGCAGTAGAAGTTTCCCATACACATTGATTACACTTTAGACAGTTTTTAAAACAAATTTATCATATTCATCAATGGTCGGAGTCGGAGTTGCAACACTACCACCATCGGCCATGCTTCTGCAAGCGATTCCTCCATTTCCTGCGCAATAAAATTCAATGAATAACCTGAGGAAATATGGAACAATAGATGACAGCTCCAACGCTTTTCTTTTGAGGAAGAACCTGATTGTTAGCAATCAACCGAAGAAGAGCCGATCTTACAGCTTTAGGCCTTCAAATTATAGAACGGGAAATTAATCCAACACTTTTCGTCATGGGGGAGACAATCATCGTGGGGGAAACATTCGTTGTGGGGGGAGACATTCGTCGTGGGGGAGACATTCGTCCTGGGGGCGACATTCGTCATGGGGACGACATTCGGCGTAGGGGCGACATTTGACATGAGGGCTACATTCGGCGGGGGCAACATTCATCGTGGGGGCAACATTCGTCAGAAAAGCAAAATCGCAACCAAAAGTACCCAGTGCGGGCAACATTCGTCGTGGGTGCGAGTGACAAACTCACTAACTGCATAATGCAGTTTCAACAAACATAACTACATGCTGCTGATGTTATTAGTTGTCTACCTAAATCACCTAGAGGGGGGGTAAATAGGTGAGTTGTGCGTCTTTTGTGGAATAAAAAATTTAGTTAACTATGCACAAAAAATAATCAAGAGATCACAGACGACACGAAGAATTATAGTGGTTCCCCAACCTTGGGTACGTCCACTTTCCACTCACCGATCTAGCAATACGCAAGACTCGGCTACTCCACTATTCTCGGAGTAAAACAATCCTACTACTCGGAACAAAGTTCCTACAACTCGATCCACAAATCGGATCTACACTCGGAAGATGAAAACTTCCTACAACTCAGAGAACAAAGCTCCTACACTCGGAGAATAATCTCCTACAAGAGTATAATGAATTTAAGAAATACAAATAGAATAATTTCTCAGATCTTGAAAATCTCTGCCTAGGTCTTCCTTCTTGAACTTGCGGCTTTATCAGAAATTATCGAAGAAGACACGGCTGGATTCAAGATCTGAAATCCTTGGACTCATAAGATCAAAGAGAAGATGTAAAGATTGAAAAGGATCTTGATCTGTAAGTCAACTGGTCTGAATCTACTTGAATTAAAACCCTTGGCAATTTGCACGATGAGCGGCGGCGGCTTCCGATTAAGAAAGAGATCCGACGATTCAGAATTCTTAGAATGATTTCTTTTCACGCGCTTGTTGTTATTAGGGTTAGTCAAAATGACAAGACCTTATATAAGATCTCCCTAATGGTTAGATTTATCATTAATGATGGCTACGAGGACCAATCACGTCAAGGAATTTGAAAAATCGGTCTGACAGGGACTTAGCGAATTTTTCTGAAAGGATGATAGTATTACTCGAGTGAAGAGAGTACTACTCGAGTATTAAGACTGGCTCTCGAGTAGTTAACATCGACTACTCGAGAAGAAGCATTTCAGGAAATATCGGGACAGAAAATGTAATCACTCGCGTGGAGTAAGAATTACTCGAGTGCTAGAAATACTACTCGAGAGGTAGAAGTAAACTTCTCGAGAAAAGGACTTGGAGAAAATTCTGGGAAAAGAAATTGATTACTCGAGTACTGGAACTGGACTACTTGATAAGTAAACAAACTACTCATGTACTGGAACTTCACTACTCGAGTGGAGCACAGGCTTCTCGAGAATTTTCTTCTGTCACTCGAAACAAATTGCTCATCTACTCGAGTACTTAACTTGACTACTCGAGTATTATACTTAGAAAATTTCTGGGAAGTAAAAACTGATAACTTGAGAAATAGAAGAGGTCTACTCAAGTAATGGACTTGGCTTCTCGAAAGCTAAATTCAAGCTACTTGAGAACCATTTCCTTTACTCGAGTTTCAGACTAGGCCTACTCGAGTGCATCCAAAAGTTCTACTCGAGTACTATTGTTCCACTCGAGTAAAACACTTAGAAGAATTTCATATTTATGAAAATTTTGTTTCTTCATTCCAATCAGCAACAAGTCTTTCTTCATCAAACCTAGTGCTTGAAAATGAAGTGTATCCCAATAGAGAGGTTATACATGGGTCAATACCATGGATCACACAATGAGGGATTACATTGTATGGTCCTGTGTTTGATAACCCACTATAGACTGACATTGGTCTAGACTTGGCAATAAGTCCTGCAAACACATAACTCAAACAAGATATCAAATACAACTTAATTCATCTTAGTTCAAGGGTGACTTCATACAAATCTAGGTTATTGTGGATGCAATACCCAACAATTTCCCCCTATTTATAGAAGTCAGAACCCTCTACACTAAAGTGAATTATATCAAAAATAAAAAAACTAGTTATAGAAGATAAGAACAGAATAACATGCACAATAATTAAAGATGAAGAGTGGAACATCAAAACTAAGGATTTATATAAATAGAAATGTTTCAAAATTTTAGTTCTACATAACTTCAATCCTCAATCTTAGAACTATTCTTCATTCTTTACCTTAATATTGTTGTTGTTGTTGCTACCTGTCCTTCTTTTCGTGTTGCCTTCTCTGATAGCTGTATGACTTTGGGTAGTACTTAGGAGGTTTTGGTGATGCATTAGGATTGTTCCTCCCATATTCTCTATCATAAATCCTTCTTTTGGTCATAGACTTGTCATACAAGTCCCACTCATGGGAGCTGTAATGGTCATGTCAATTATCATTAAAGTCCAAAACTAACTTGAGAGTAATAAGGATTAGTGACTTTGAAGTAGGTTTCCATATTTCTGCAAATTCTTGTGCTTTCCTTATCTCTGCCTCTGGATTTGGAAATGATCTGCTGGTAGAAGCTCTATCTCCATATTTTCTTCTCTTAGGGATCTGTACCTCAGGTAGATCTTGTGGTATAACTGATTCTCATACCTAAGCATATGATTCTGGAGGAGGAACTTCGGAGCTTTCAGGCCTTGGAGAAAATGTAGGTTGAGGAGCGGGAATTTGAGTTGGCTAAAGTTCTATAAGGGGATTGAGATGATGAGGAATAATATTAGGATAAGCCTGGAAGTCAGGGAAGATCAGGTTATGCATCCATACTGTAGTATCATAAGTATAAAATTTCACAGATTGTATCTGGGCTTTTACATCAGTATGAATTTCATTTATCTTAGCAGTCCAGAGAGTTTCCATATTATCATCAGATTTTTCTAAATATTCTTTTACAAGTCCCTCCCCCTTTCTGACTTCTACACTGAGTTTCTCTATGGCATCTTCTTTGAAAGTACCCACTTCTTCACAGATCTTCATAAGGTGCTCTTGGGCCTTCTTTTCTAATTGAATCTGATTATTAGCTAAAGTAACTTATTGGTCCATCACTTGGCCAACACTAGTAATAGTGTGGTCCATTGCTTTTCCACCTATCTTTAATAAGTGCTTCAGTTGATTAGTATTTAGTTGAATCTCTGCAGAGCCATCTCATTTCCTTTTCAAGAGCAGTGATTTTCTCTTGAACTGCCTTCAAGGAATCATCAAAATACTTTCTCTGGTCCATTAGCAACTGTTTTAGCTTACCTAGAAGACCATTGGCAGCAGGAGTTGGAGTTTGAACTGGAGGAGCTGAAGGAGGAGGAGGAGGAAACCATGGAGCAATCTCTTCAACTATTACTAAGCTCTGAGCTCTGGTGATGTGAGTCAGAACATCTCCTTCCTCACCAATGATGGTGGGAAGAGTAAATTCTAAGCTCTTCAGAGGAGCTGCAGCTTATTCTGTAGAAGGTTCTTTTTCATCTGAGATCAGGATGTAGTCTTCTTGCTCTTTCTCAGCAACATGGGAATGATCAGCAGGGGATTTTGGAGATGGAGTAGGAGAGGGTGATGGTACTGGAGTTTGTTCCTTGGATGGTTCTGCTGGTGTATCTTTCTGGAGGGGAGGAAGAGGCTCTTCAGAGCATAGTTCTTCAATCATCATGTTGATGTATTTTGCAGTAGAAAGGATAGTTTCCTGTACTTGATCATCTGATGTAATTTCTTCTGGAGTGGTTGGAGGAAGAGAAGCAACAACAGGTGGAGTAGGTATTCATTCTTCTTGAACAGAAGGAGCAAGCTCCCCCTTAGCAGCTACACCAGATGTGCTAGTAATATGAGGTTGAGAGGGAGATGGAGTCCTGTCCTCTACAGTTTGATGTTCATGAGCTTTAACAGCCTGGGCAGTATTGAGCAATTTAAATTCCCATCTCTTAATAGAAGAGATTGATACCTTCTTCATGCGGTGAAGGGTGGTTCCTTTAGAGAAATCAAAGAGATGATCCTGGCATAATTAGGAGCCTTTGATGCTCTCCCTTATCTTATTCAAAATTAACATGCCAAATTAAAATCTTTTTTTGCATATTATAGCTGTCATCATGTCAAACATATCATTTGAGATGTCCCTTATAGAACTTGTCTTATACAGGAGAATTTTGCTGATGATGTCCACAAGTAATTTACTTTCAGGATTGAGATCTGGTCGACGAATAAAAGTAACTTCTGGTGAAATGCCACAAAAACAGCAAGCTCTGTCACTATCTTCATGTGTAAGATCATCTTCTTCATCAACTATGGGTAGTCGAAGAAGTATAGAAACAGTGGACTTGGTGAGTTTGATCTTAATCCCTTTAACCTTGGACTTGAGTACCTTGCCATTTCTCTTAACTTTGATATTGCGAAAGAATTCTTCTAATTCTGGAAATAAAATCTTACAGGGCTGCTGGAGGACGAATGTCAAACTGGCAGTGTCGAGAAGGATAAGAAGATTCCTGAAATCGTCTGACAGCTCTACAATTCCGGCGACGACCGGTTCACTGCCTATGCCGACCTTGGAAGAAGGTGCAATTTTCTCCAGAAAACTGCGAGAGATCGACTGCTAGAAGACGACGACGGCAGCGTGCTCTACGTTAGCGGTGGAAGTCGAACGGTCTTTCGAGAGAGAGAGGGATTTAAAATCGTGTAGAACATGAAATCCGATTTTTCTATTTATATAACCCTAACTATCGATGATTAAGGGAGAAATTAATCGAACATACCTTAGAAACTGGTGGTATAAGCTTCGGGTTGCGAATAAAGAGATTTGAATAGAATTCGAGAAGTTGTCTGCCCATTTCTCGAGTGGATCATCATTACTCGAGTGACAGAATGACGGTACTCGAGTTGCAGCTTTCTACTTCTCGAGAAGAAATTTAGTACTCGAGTGATATCACTCGAGTGGCTTTCTTAGTTCTCGAGAATTCAAAGGAGTACTCGAGTAGTCATTACCGAGTTCTCGAGTAGTCATTACCTATCTCGAGAAATGAAGTCTAACTTTGAGAAATTTCAACTTTTTGACTTATTCCTTGATCTCTGAGTTGTATTATGAGTCCTCCTTCTCTATTCTTTTTGAGCATTCCAAGTTCAGTTTTGAAGAAAGAGAACTTGGTCTCATTCAGTGACTTCGTGAATATGTCTGCAATCTGCCTATCAGTTAGGACATATTATAGATCTATGTCCCCATGCTCCACATGCTCCCGGATGAAGTGGTATCATAACTCTATGTACTTTGTCCGGCTATGAGAGACTGGGTTGTTGGCTATTGCAATCGCACAGGAGGAGTCGCAAAATAAAGGAATTTCTTTGACTTATTTATTGTAATATTCAAGTTGGTTCTTTAACCACAACAATTATGCACAGTAACTGCCATCAGAAATGTATTCTAACTTGGCCATTGAGATTGCGACACAATTCTGCTTCTTACTACTCCAGGAAATGAGCCTTCTTCCTAGGAATTGGCAGGTCCCGGAAGTGCTATTTCTATCATCTTTACTACCTACAAAATCTACATCTGAGAAACCAATTAGTTCCCTGTCATGACTTCTTGGGTACCATAAGCCAAGATTCGGTGTACCTTTAAGGTATCTCAAAATTTGCTTTGCAGCAACATAGTGAGATTCCTTACAGTTCACTTGGAACCTAGCACATACACATATTGAGAACATTATGTCTGGTCTACTAGCAGTAAGGTAGAGCAAGGATCCAATTATGCTTCTATACTTGGTTTCATCAAAAGGTTTCCCTTTCTCATCCTTGTCCAGAGACACAGCTGAACCCATTGGAGTCCTCATAGAGATTGCATTGTCCATTCCGAATTTCTTAATCAACTCCTTGGTGAACTTAGTCTGCGAGATGAAAATTCCATATTCAGATTGTTTCACCTGAAGTCCTAAGAAATACTTCAGCTCTCCCATACTGCTCATTTCGAACTTCCCTATCATAAGTTTTGAAAACTTCTTGCAGAGGTTGTCATCAGTAGATCCAAAAATAATATCGTCGACATAGATTTGCACTAACAAAATCTTTCCTTTTATTTCCCTAAGAAATAATGTCGTATCTATTTTTCTCCTTGTGAACTTGTTCTCAAGAAGAAAGCTAGACAGCGTCTCATACCAAGCTCGAGGAGCTTGTTTCAAACCATACAAAGCTTTAGATAGAAGATAAACGTAATCAGGAAAGTTAGAGTCAACGAAACCTAGGGGTTGTTCCACATACACCTCTTCCTTTATGTCACCAATAAGGAAGGCAGTCTTCACGTCCATCTGATAGACAGTGAAGCCCTTAAGAGCGGCATATGCTAGGAACAACCTTATTGCCTCCAGCCTTGCCACTGAAGTATATGTCTGGTCAAAGTCGATTCCTTCTTCTTGGTGATATCCTTTGGCGACGAGTCTGGCCTTGTTCTTTATGATAGTTCCATCCTCGTCCATCTTATTCCTGTAGACCCACTTTGTCCCGATTACATTCTTATCTTTGGGTCTTGGAACAAGCTTCCAAACTTGGCAACGCTTGAATTGATTAGCTCTTCTTCCATTAACATTATCCAAGATGCGTCTGAGTTTGCTTCCTCAAACTTCTTTGGTTCAATCTATGAGAGGAAACTCAAATATAAATTTTCATTAGTTGTACCTCTACGAGTTTTGACACCATCCCGGGGATCCCTATGATTTGGTCCATTGGGTGATCCTTCAGATGTCTGAGCTCTAGAGTCCTTGCATTTGGAGTGTCTTCAACCACCGGAGTGACTTCATCAACTTGGATGAGTTCTTCATCTTGATCATTAACCTCTCCAATCGGGGTTGGAGTGGTGATCTTGATGAACTTTTCACCTTTTTCTTCAGTCGCTTCATCCAAGTTAAGTTCTTTCATCTTTGAAGCTGCATCTTCAATGAACACACTAGAAGAGTTGACTTACAGCAAGCTCGTCTCATCAAATACAACATGAATAGATTCTTCTACAACCAGGGTTTTCTTATTAAATACCCTATATGCCTTACAATGACTACTATACCCTACGAAAATACCTTCAAAGCTCTTTTCACTAAATTTAGTAGTATGATACCCTTCATTGTTAAGGACGAAGCATTTACAGCCAAAGATTCTAAAATATGAAACAGTCGGCATTCTGCCCTTTAGTAAATCGTAAGGTGCCTTATTATGGTTTTTGTTTATGAGTGCTCGATTTTGCACGTGGCATGCAGTGTTGATGGCTTCAGCCCAGAAGTATTCCGGTAGTGAAGCATCACTCAACATGGTTCTTGCATCTCCCAAAAAGTGAGTTATTTTGATCACACTAAATTGTTTTCAGATTCACCACATAATCACCAAAATTTCATATAGCATGTTCATAATCATCATAAATTTGAAAACTTTCCATTTTATTTATACTGATCTCTTTGTAAAAGGACAACATTATTCAATAAGATAAAAACACATCTTGGCAAAGAAAGAAATTTACAATACATCAGTAATCAACACTAAACCCAAAAATAAATCAAGCTACCATCAATATACTTTGGTGAAGTTAATACCTCAGCAACAACAGCAGTTTCCTATACATACTGATTACACTTTAGATAGTTTTTAAAACAAATTTATCATATTCATCAACGGTAAGAGTTGCAACACTACCACCATTGGCCATGCTTCCACAAGCGATTCCTCCACTTCATGCGCAATAAAATTCAATGAATAACCTGAGGAAATATGGAACAATAGATGATAGCTCCAACGCTTTTCTTTTGAGGAAGAACCTGATTGTTAGCAATCAACCAAAGAAGAGCCGACCTTACAGCTTCAGGCCTTCAGATTATAGAACGGGAAATTAATCCAAGCTGTGAGAGACCTGATGAAGAAATAAAATTGATTTTATGGAAGAGCATTTATATGTGTTGTTACCATGTTTTTATTAGTCATTCTATCGAACGCAGACCATGTCTTTAAGACCATGTTTTTATTAGACATTCTATCGAACAATATGTGTGCACTATAAGGCCCTGTTCATTTCGCAGGTTTTGTTTCACAGGAATTGGTTTTATTTGAAAACTAAAAATAGGTAGGTTTTAGTTTTCTATCAAAACCAATTCTGTTGTTCGTTTGCAGGAAGGTTTTCAGGCACATGAATTGATAAATGACAATTTTTTTGTTCGTGTGTAGGAAGGTTTTCGGTCACAGGAATTGATTTTTAAATTACTAAAACACATTGAACTTATATAAACAAACATTTTAAACATCATTAAAAGGCTAATCGTCCATGATATAAGTTTCCACACATCAAAAACTTAAAACCACAATAATGTTTACACATCAAAAAACATACAATCATAACGATCTAAGTTTAATACATCAGAAACAAATAAGCCACCATAACTTTTCCACGACCAACAAACTAATTGCTCGATCGGGAGAGGAGGAAGATGCAGGCATTGCTCGATCGGGAGAGGAGGAAGCTTGGGAGACTGGGTCGTTTTCGTGCTGGCGTTTCTCGATCGGGAGAGGAGGAAGCGTGGGAGATTAGGTCGGTTTCGACTCAGGTGTTGCTCGATTGGGAAAGGAGGAAGCGTGGGAGACTAGGTCGGTTTCGTGCTGGCAACGAGAGGAGGAAGCGTGGGAGAGGAGGAAGAAGCAGCTATTCGCTCGATCGGGAGGGAGATGTTCGCTCGATCGGGAGGGAGAAGACAGCGGCAAGATGAAAACTGAGCGATAGAGGTAAGTTTTAGGGCAAGCGCATTTTTAACTTCGTAAAAACCGACCGGTTTTGGTATAAAACCAAAAATGGGGTCTAAAATGAGGAAACGAACTTGTTTTTTGGTTTTCATTTAAGTAAAACAAAAACCCGTGTATCAAAACCTGCGAAACGAACATGCCCTAAATGAACACCATGAAAATGAGCTTTTTTTGTTACGTCATTGCCCTAAAATGAAGAAGAACATGTGGAGGTTAGAAGAAGAATAAAATCAGGACATGAGAATACCTAGATCTTCCCTACAATGAAGAAGAACCAATTTCAAATTTGCATTGAAAAATCAAGAGTAGTGAGTCTGCCACAACAATAATAGAAAACTCCCAGAAATTCGTTCTCCCCAAAATTCTTTCTCCAAGAAATTCATCCTCACAAAATGGAGTTTGATTTAGAAATCAAGAAGTAAAAATTGAAAATAAATAGAGAAATTTCCTAGATCTGCCGGAGGATTTTTGGTGCTAAGTTGGTGATCGAGATTCAGATATCAAAATCGGAAAGTTAAAAATGGAAATAAATGAAGAAATTACCTAGATCTGTCGGGGAGGTAGATTTCGAAGAGCAGACGAAGAGTAGCTCCACTGAAATGAGTTATCTATTGTGGCGGAGGTTTTTCGGCGGAGAGAAGGTCTTCCAGCGCCATACAGTGTAACACCCCTATCCGTCACATGACATATAACAGTAGGTCCGGCCGGGGCCCGACGCCATATACTACGGACAGACCGGTTGGTTACGCGTTGAAACCATTCAACCAATCACAACGTCCAACATAGCACCTAGCAGAAGCAATTACTAAGTTGCACAGTTAAGAACCTTGCTAACATGAATGTCCACTGAACCAAATCATAGGAATGTTGAATACACAAAACAATAACTTGCCTTAAGGCCTTATAATGTTTGCTTAAATAAACATGTCTTTCAAACCTCGGCATGCAGGCCGGCCATACATGAGATAAATTTAAAAAATAAAAAGTTAGGCCTTCGAGGGCCGGCACAGCATCATGGGCTTTAGCCCGCTATTTCCCGCTCGGCTCCGCAGCACATGCAAGCCACAATTCACCGCCCGGTGGTAAACAAAAAAACGGTCAGCTATGCTGACCAAATTATAACGATCCCGCCCCCAAAATCGGGGCGGCAATGCTCTTTCCCTGCACTTATTTAGTATAAGCATCAAAGTAGTGTAAACACACTTCATCACAGGCGCAGGCTCGAACGGCCTCACGCCCCGTACACTCAGGGCACATTCACGGCGGATCAGTCAACATCACGTCAATTCAAGCCATAGACGTTCCCATTCAACCACCGCCCCTTGGACGGCCAACCATATGAGCATTTTGCCTTCCTGGCCTTGGTCACGATAATTTAATCCATAGACCGCCGAAGACCCTCATCCATGCCAACTGTCCCACCAAATGACATAGATCGGGTACGGTTCCGCCTGACCCGTGCTCATACCGCAACGAAAATTTAAGCCATATGCGGAGGTCAAGACTCACCGAGTCCCATTTCCACCACAACAATCACATAACCCGGTTATGTTCACGTTGGCTCCCCGGCCATCATGTTGGCAAAACCTGCTTTTGCCCAGTTTTCCGGGTGCACCTTGGAGTTAATCTCCAAGGCTCCCTGCTGCAATCTACCACGTAGATTGCCCGAAAAATGCCCAAACACCCGGAGTCTTGCCTGGTTCAAATACAATGCAACATCACCGATTCGGACCAACTTGTCCGAATAGGCTTCACACACAATGCCTATGCCCGTTTTCGCATACGGACTCTATACAAGGGGGACTTTACATATCTACCCCAAGGAACTCTCCAACTCTTCGCTCACTCGCGAGAGAGGGCTTCCTATGCAAAGGAAAAGAGGGATTCACATGCCCTAGGATTAGAATCGTTACCCTTGCGTTCTTCCGCGGCGCCATGAAAAATCTACGCGGTTGGAAAGCACCGCAACGGCGGCGCCTTCGCAGATCTGGACTCGGATCGCGATTCGGAGCTCCGAAGCTCCACCGGCGGCCGGATCTTGGTCTCCTCCTTCCTCGTTTATCTCCCTTCTCTCTAAAATCTTAGAGAGAGAAAACCCAAAAGAAAATGAGGGTTTGTAAACCTATTTTCGGGTTTAAACCGCCAGAACCAATTCCCCACCGTCAGATCCCAAGCCAAGGAAACAAACGTCCACGATCGAGGTCTAGAATACAAAATCTGGGCCGAACACGGGTTGCAACACGGCTGTGTGCATGGCAGTGTCACCCATTCACCATCTCGACCGACGCGATAACCAGCACACAGAATTCGACACGGCCTCCGACATGCCCGTGTCGCATACGACACGGCCGTGTCACGACCCGTGTTACGCCCCGTGTGCAACGACCAACACTTTTTTCCCGAGAAGGACACGGCCTGCGACACAGCACCCGACACGCCCGTGTCACATGTGACATGCCCGTGTCTGTGCCCGTGTTATGGCCCGTGTACATGACTCAGGAAACTCCCTAGCGTGAAACGCTCTGGGACACGCCCGTGTCCCAGGCCGTGTGCCTCAACTTGATGATCGCCGGTCGTCAAAACGTCGACCACATGACCCGTGGACGAACATGCCCGTGACATGCCCGTGTCACGCCCGTGACATCTGCTTCAAGTCCCAAACTTGGCTTAAAACGTCACCCATCCCTCTTTTGAGTTTCGGGGTGTTACAACTCTCCCCCTCTTAAAAGAATTTCGCCCATGAAATTACTAAAGGAAAGAAAACGGAAAACTTTAAGCGGTACCTGAGTGGAATAACTCCGGGCACTCCTCCAGCATAGTTTTCTCCCATTCCCAAGAGAGTTCCTCCCGACCGCAATTATCCCACCGGACCTTGAACATCTGGATCTCCTTGTTACGGAGTCTCTTCACCTCGAAGTCTTCGATACAAACGGGCTTGACTCTTGTCGTCATCCCTTCGTCCACCAACACTTGATCAACTACGATCACTAGCGAAGGCTCCTGCACCGCCTTCCGCAACATGGAAATGTGGAACACATCGTGTAGTCTACTTAACTCCTTCGATAGCCTCAATCGGTATGCCGCTTCGCCGACCCACTCCAGAATCTCAAAGGGTCCAAGGTATCTTGGGCTCAGCTTCTTCAAGCATATTACCCGCGAAACACCCTTGAACGGCTTCACTTTCAAGTATACCCAATCGCCTATCGCGAACTCCACGTTCCGGTGCTTGGGATTGTAATACTTTGCCTGCCTGTTCTGAGCGATCAACAAGCACTCCCGAATTATCCGCACCAACGAGGTAGTACTCTCCACCTCCTGCTTCTTGTACAACCTTGCCTCACCCATTTCTAACCATGACAACAGCGTGCGACACTTCCTACCATATAAGGACTCAAAGGGCGCCATTTGGATACTCGCCTGGTAGCTGTTGTTGTACGCGAACTCCACAAAATACAAGTGGTCCTCCCAATGCTTCCTGAAGTCTAGAACACACATGCGTAGCATGTCCTCCATCGTTCTATTGACTCTCTCGGTCTGTCCATCTGTCTGCGGATGGAAGGCTGTGCTGAACTTCAACTTTGTCCCCAGCATCTGCTGCACTAACCTCCAATCGTTGGACGTGAAATGCCCATCGCGATCACTCACAATGCTACGGGGCACACCATGCAGTCTAACTATATTATCCACATAAAGCTTCGCCAACTTCTCCACCGAGTCATCCTTCCTATGCGGAATAAAGTGCGACACTTTAGTTAACCGGTCTACAATCACCCAGATGGCGTCGTTCCCCTTCTGCGACCTTGGCAAACCATGCACAAAGTCCATCGATATGTCGTCGAACTTCCACTCCGGTATAGGCAAGGAACTTCAAGAATCCTCCCGTCTTTTGGCACTCCGCCTTCACCAAGGCGCATGTTTGGCACTTAGCCACAAACAACACTACGTCTTTCTTGAGCCCCGGCCACCAAAACAGCCTCTTGAGGTCACGGTCCATCTTTGTGCTCCCTGGGTGGATTGAGTACTTGGTATGATGAGCCTCGTACATCAACTCCGCCCGTAGGTTACCCTCGCTTGGGACGCACAACCGATGTTCCTTCCTTAACAACCCATCCTCAACAGAAAATTGGAAATTTGACCCATCCAATGCTGCATCCATGAGCTCCTTCATCAAGCCATCCATCTCCAATGCCTGTCGAACGCGATCAGCCAGGTCATACTGAACTTCTGTCCAGTTCAACATTGCTTTGGCGCTCGTTTGCTTGTCAACACAATAGATCTCCAATGCCTCCAACTCCCGTACTAGCCTCTCGTCATGAAAAGACAACCAATTGGCTTGGGCGGGAGCCCTGTGACTCAACGCATCCGCAACTGCATTGCCCTTCCCGAGTACATAATGAATCTTGAATGTGTAGTCCCCCAAGAACTCTATCCATCTACGCTTCCTCATGTTGAGATCTTTCTGATCCAACAGGTACTTCAGGCTCTTGTGGTCGGTATAAATATCGACCTTTACGCCGTACATGTAGTGTCTCCACAGCTTAAGCGCAAATATCACGACCGCCAACTCCAAGTCGTGCACCGGATAATTCCTTTAGTGCACTTTCAGCTGATGCGATCCATACTCTATTACGCTCCCATACTGCAGCAACACGCATCCCAAACCACTACCTAAGGCATTACTATAAATTTCGAAGCCCTCGGTCCCACTCGGCGAACTTAACACCGGCGCAGTGGTCAATCGTCCCTTCAGCTCCTCAAACGCTTGCACGCACTCCTGGGTTCACAAGAACTTCTGATCCTTCCTTGTCAACTTCATGAGAGGTAATGCTATCCGCGAGAAGTTCTCCACGAAGCGCTTGTAATAGCCGGCAAGCCCAAGAAAACTCTGGATTTCCGCTACCGAAGACAACACAGGCCACTCCCGTATTGCAACAATCTTCGCCGGATCCACCGCTATACCTTACCCACTGATAATGTGACCAAAGAATGCTACTGATGGTAGCCAGAACTCGCATTTGGAGAATTTTGCATAGAGCTCGTTCCTCTTCAGTGTCTCTAACACCAGATGCAAGTGCTTGAAGTGGTCTTCCTCGCACTGCGAGTACACTAGTATGTCGTCAATGAAGATGATCACAAAGCGGTCCAGAAAATCTCGGAATGTTCGGTTCATCAAATCCATAAACACCGATGGCGCATTCGTCAGTCCAAACAGCTTGACCGTGAACTCGAAATGCCCATACCTTGTGCTGAACGCCGTCTTCGGGATATCACACTCCCTTATCCTCAGCTGATAATACCCAGACTTCAGATCCAACTTCGAATACACCGACGATCCGACTAACTGATCGAAGAGATCATCGATCCTTGGGATCGGGTATTTATTCTTCTCCGTTAGCTTATTCAACTCCCTATAGTCGATACACAGTCGCAAACTCCCGTCCTTTTTCTTAACAAAGAGGACTGGTGTGCTCCAAGGCGATGAGCTTGGACACACATACCCTTGCTCCAACAACTCTTCTAGTTGAACCTTCAGTTCTGCCATCTCCTTAGGCGCCAACCTATAAGGAGAATGTGATACAGGTTTGGCACCTGACACGAGCTCGATTGTGAAGTCGATCTCACGCTGCGGTGGGGCTCCGGGAAGACTATCCGGGAACACATCGGGGTATTCACAAACCACGGGGATACTATCCAACGCGTACTTTGGCTCTACATCCGCCACTATTATGAAGAACAGCTCTGCGCCAGCACGAACTGCCTTTACCACCTGAAGAGCAGACATCAGCGTCCTGCTCGACCCCATCAGTCCTGTGAATGATGTCTCACGTCCAACACCCAACTTGAACTCCTTACTATTGCAATCAATCCAAGCCTTCTTCTCCGAAAGCCAATCCATCCCAAAGATAACGTCGAACTCTACTAGCGGCAGCAATGACGCTAACAAGTCGAACTCTTGGCTCCCTATGTGAACCTTTAAGGCGCACACTCTGTCCGCACGCATCGAGCACCCATTGGGTAGCAGCACATCCAACTTGTCCATCTCCATCGAAGAAGGGACTCCGATGCGCGATATAAATCTTTCGGACAAAAAGGAGTGTGAAGCTCCCATATCGAATAGTGCTCGTGCCGGACTATCGCCAATAAGAACAAAGCCTACATAAACAGTATTAAGCTAACAAGTACTAGGCAACAGTATTTAAAGCTAACTTGCTATAAATTAAACCGTACTTGTCACTACATCAGCCTGCTTGATGGCCTCTTGCTGGCCCAAGTTGAACACTCTAGGTTTAGTCGGAGCATAATGGGATGCGGTTGACTCCACCTCCTTCCCCTTTTCTTCATAAGTGGCTCCTTGTTTTCTCTCGGACTTTGGGCGTCCGCTCAAGCAATCGCGGGCAAAGTGCCCCGTCTTTCCATACGTGAAACAAGCGCCCGGGGTTCGATTGGTAGGTTCCCCTGAGACACCTGCAAAATGAGCTGGACCCGACGTCCTAGCCTTCTTGAAGAATCTGCGATAGCCCGACTTTGACGTAGTCGGTGCTTTGAACTCCGATTTCTTTCCACCGGGTTCCTTATTAGCTTGCACGTTCTTCATGTCCTTTTCCAAGGAACAGGCCGTGTTGACCATGGTTAGGAAACCCTGCTCCATAGGCCCCGATAGTAGCAACCTCAGCTCATCTCTTAACCCTTCATAGAAGCGGTTAGTCTTTCGCTTTTCATCGGCAAAGGTAGCGTCAGCGTATCTCCCCAAAAGAGTGAACTCGTGGAGATACTCGTCTACGATGCTATCTCCTTGCACCAACCTTTGGAACTCGTTCTCCAATGCGATCCTCTGCGCTGAGGGGAGGTATCGAGCCATGAACAATCTCGAAAATTCCTCCATAGGTACTTCGGCCAACGGCCTTCCCCTCAACTGGTGTAGCTCTAGACCTTCCCACCATAATCTCGCATCCCCGTCCAATAGGAACGTTGCTATCGTGGTCTTCTGCCACTCTTCCGTTTCTGTTACTTTCATCACCCTATTGACTCTTGAGAGCCAATCTCCGGCCTAAGTCGGGGTTCCTGTTCCGGAGAACACTAGTGGGTGGAAGCCCATCACATGCTTAAGCTGTATCTCCGTTGCTCTCCGAGGCAACTCCGGCTCCACCGCCACCTGTTCCACCCTTCTAGGCTCCACCGCTTGGAGCGGCACTTGCTCCACTGCAGGAGCAGGCTGCTGCACCTGCCTTGCAGGTTGCGCATTGATCATAGCAAAGACAGCTTTTGCCACCAATCTAATGGTCTCGGCGGATGGAGGTGTTGCAGGTGCATCACTTGGTGCGCTGCTTGCCTCAGAACCTGGCCGTTTGACGGTCCAGCACCACTTTTGGTCACCTATAATCGTGCAAAACACCGATAAGCGACCCAACAATATTGCAAATAGCAATTATAGGAACACGCAGGTTCCTCAAACAAGTGTATTTTCATTCCTAAGTGGACATTCATAGGTTATTTTCATGTTATAACGATGACGCACACACATGTGCCCACCACCCCTTAAAGTGAATTCGTCTACGAATTCATTTAAGCTTGACCGAAAACGGTAGTCTGATTCCATAACCCACAGGTCGGAAAATCGAAAACTCCCTCTGATACCAATTTGTAACACCCCTATCCGTCACATGGCATATAACAGTAGGTCCGGCCGGGGCCTGACGCCATATACTATGGACAGACCGGTTGGTTACGCGTTGAAATCATTCAACCAATCACAACGTCCTACACATCACCTAGCGGAAGCAATTATTAAGTTGCACAGTTGAGAACCTTGCTAACATGAATGTCCACTGAACCAAATCATAGGAATGTTGAATACACAAAACAACAACTGGCCTTAAGGCCTTACAATGTTTGCTTAAATAAACATGTCTTTCAAACCTCGGCACGCAGGCCGGCCATACATGAGATAAATGGAAAACATAAAAAGTTAGGCCTTCGAGGGACGGCACAGCATCATGGGCTTTAACCCGCTATTTCTCGCTCGGCTCCGTAGCACCTGCAAGCCACAATTCACTGCCCGGTGGTAAACAAAATAACGGTCAGCTATGCTGACCAAATTATAACGATCCCGCCCCCAAAATCGGGGCGGCGATGCTCTTTCCCTGCACTTATTTAGTATAAGCATCAAAGTAGTGTAAACACACTTCATCACAGGCGCAGGCTCGCACGACCGCACTTCCCATGCACTTAGGGCACATTCAGGGCGGACCGACCAACATCACGTCAATTCAAGCCATAGACATTCCCGTTCCACCACCGCCCCTTGGACGGCCAACCATATGAGCATTTTTCCTTCCTGGCCTTGGTCACGACAATTTAAGCCATAGACTGCCGAAGACCCTCATCCATACCAACGGTCCCACCGAACGACATAGATCGGGTACGATTCCGTCTGACCCGTGCTCATACCGCAATGGAAATTTAAGCCATATGCGCAGGTCAAGACTCACCGAGTCCTGTTTCCACCAATAAAATCACATAACACGGTTATGTTCACGTTGGCTCCCCAACCATCGTGTTGGCAAAACCCGCTTTTGCCTAGTTTTCTGGGTGCACCTTGGAGTTAATCTCCAAGGATCCCTACTGCAATCTACCACGTAGAAAACCCGAAAAATGCCCAAACACCCGGAGTCTTGCCTGGTTCAAATGCAATGCAACATCACCGATCCGGACCAACTTTTCTGAATAGGCTTCACACACAATGCCTATGCCCTTTTTCGCATACAGACTTAATACAAGGGGGAGTTTACATATCTACCCCAAGGAACGCTCCAACTCTTCGCTCAGTCCCGAGAGAGGGCTTCCTATGCAAAGGAAAAGAGGGCTTCACATGCCCTAGGATGAGAATCATTACCCTTGCGTTCTTCCGCGGCGCCATGAAAAATCTACACGGTTGGAAAGCACCGCAACGGCGTCGCCTTCGCGGATCTGGACTCGGATCGCGATTCGGAGCTCCGAAGCTCCACCGGCGGCCGGATCTTGGTCTCCTCCTTCCTCCTTGCTCTCCCTTCTCTCTAAAATCTTAGAGAGAGAACACCCAAAAGAAAATGAGGGTTTGTAAACCTATTTTCGGGTTTAAACTACCAGAACCAACTCCCCACCGTCAGATCCCAAGCCAAGGAAACGAACAGCCACGATCGGGGTCTGAAATACAAAATCTAGGCCGAACACGGGTTGCAACACGGCCGTGTGCATGGCCGTGTCACCCATTCGCCGTCTCGACCGACACGCTAACCAGCATACAACATTCAACACGCCCTCCGACACGCCCGTGTCGCATGCGACACGGCCGTGTCACGACCTGTGTCATGCCCCTTGTGCAACGACCAACACTCTTTTCCCGAGAAGGACAGGACCTGCGATACGGCACCCGAAACGGCCGTGTCACATGTGAAACGCCCGTGTCTGTGCCCGTGTCATGGCCCGTGTACATGACTCAGGAAACTCCCTAGCGTGACACGCCGTAGGACACACCCGTGTCCCAGGCCGTGTGCCTCAACTCGACGATCGTCGATCGTCAAAACGTCGACCACATGACCCGTGGCCGAACATGCCTGTGACACGCCCGTGTCACGCCCGTAACAAGCCCGTGACATCTGCTCCAAGTCCCAGACTTGGCTTAAAACGTCACCCGTCCCTCTTTTGAGTTTTGGGGTATTACATATAGTGCCAGAGGGATAGAGTGATGGAGATTCAGAGAAGCTCCAGTGGAATGAGTTCTCTGTCATGGAGTAGGTTTTCCGGCGGAAGGAAGGTTTGCGGGGGGAGTTCAAAATGGCGAGACGGATAGAGCGGGTCTGCGGCATAGAATGCTAGGGTTGAAACCTAGCGGCAAAATATATTTCACCAAATCCTTTCCGCGATTTATTCCACGCGATTTCCTGGCTGCACCTCAGCAGCTCCTCCTCCATCGCTTACAAAGCTTCTCGCTCAGTTGTCGCCATAGAAGCTGCCCTAGCTACCCAGAAGAAGAAGAGGGGTAGCGAGAAAATGAGGCGCGTGAATAGTGTCATTCTATATTAATTAAGCTGTAATCAAGAAAAAAAGACAAAAATACCACCAAATTAACTCATCAAAATAGTTTTTATGAGAGCATTTTTGTATTAAAATGTTACACCATGTTACACCACCCCCTCATTAGGTCCACCCGTATAGTATAAAGATATATATATATATATATAGATATATATTTAAAATTTGGCAAGGGAAAATGCGCATACCTGAAGACCGTGACTCTTCAGATCCAATATTCTGGCAAGGGAAAAGGCGCATAGCTGAAGACCGTGACTCTTCGGATCCAATATAAGAGAGAAAATTTAACCTAAGTGTAATTCGTCAAAATTCACCGGATGCGGAGTCAAATTCATCGAGTTTCGTTGTGGATGAATTTCCCTTGGAAAATTTTCCCTACCTTGTGAAGTATTTCTCGAGTGAATTCCTGTCTTCTTAGCCATTTTCACGAGTCCTTGTTTAGCATGCCCAGTTCTGTTTTGAAAAATGAGAACTTGGCCTCATCCAGTGGCTTTGTGAATGTATCTACAACCTATTTATCCATCGGGACATAGTTGAGGGCTATATCCTTGTTCTCCATATGCTCCCGAATGAAGTGATATCTGACTTTGATGTGCTCTATCCGGCTGTGAGAGACTGGATTGTTTGCAATCGCTATCGCACTGGAGGATTCGCAAAATATCGGAATCTCTTTGAACTTCAGGTTGTAATTCTCAAGCTGATTCTTGATCCAAAGAAGATGTGCACAACAACTACTAGTAGAGATGTACTCTGACTTGGCAGTGTAAGTTGCCATGAAATTTTGCTTCTTGCTGCTCCATAAGATAAGCCTTCTTCCAAGGAATTGGAATGTCCTAGAAGTGTTTTTCATGTCATCCCTGCTACCTGCAAAATCTGCATCTGAAAAGCCAATTAGCTCGACATCATTACTTCTTGGGTGCTATAAGCCAAGATTTGGTGTACCCTTAAGGTATCTTAAAATTCGCTTTGTAGCGACGTATTGAGATTCCTTTGAGTTCACCTAAAATCTAGTGTACAGACATGTTTAGAACATTATGTCTGGTCTACTGGCAGTGAGGTAGAGCAAGGATCCAATTATTCTTATGTACTTAGTTTCATCAAAAGGTTTCCATTTCTCATCCTTGTCCAGAGACATAGTTGAACCCATTAGAGTCCTCATTGAGGTTGCGTTCTCCATTCCGAATTTCTTAAGTAACTCTTTGGTGAACTTCGTCTGAGAGATGAAAATTCCATCTTCAGATTGTTTCACCTGAAGTCCTAAGAAATACTTCAGCCCTCCCATACTGCTCATTTCAAACTTTCCTTGCATAAGTTTAGAAAACTTATTACAAAGTTGTCTTCCGAAGATCCAAAGATAATGTCATCGACATAGATTTACACAAGAAAAATCTTGCCTTTTACTTCCCAAAGAAATATTGTCCAATCTATCTTTCCACTTGTGAACTTGTTCTCAGGAAGAAAGCTAGATAGCGTCTTATACCAAGCTCGGGGAGCTTGCTTTAAGCCGTAAAGAGCTTTATTCAGAAATTAAACATAATCAGGAAAAGTAGAGTTGACAAAACCAGGGGGTTGTGCTACGTATATTTCTTCTTTCAGATCTTCATTGAGAAATGCTAACTTCACGTCCATTTGATTGAATTTGAAGCCTTTGAGAGTAGCATACGCCAGAAACAACCTGATCGCTTCGAGTCTGGTTACTGGAGCAAAGGTCCGATTGAAGTCGATCCCCTCTTCTTATTTGAACCCTTGAGCTATAAACCGGGCTTTGTTCATTATAATGACTTTATTCTCGTCCAGCTTGTTTCTGAATATCCACTTGGTGTCGATCACATTCTGTCCTTTGGGTCTGGGCACCAACTCCCAGATTTTGCATCTTTGAAACTGATTGATCTCCTCTTGCATTGTCATGATCCAAGTGGCATCCTTGTTTGCTTCTTCAAACTCCTTTGGCTCAACCTGAGATAGAAAACTAAGATGCAAAATTTTATTAAAGGTACCTCTTCTAGTTCTAACACCGTCTCCTGGCTATCCAATGATTAGATCAGCAGGGTGATCCCTTAGCTGTCTGAGTCCCAGATTTCTTGCTCTCCCGCCAGCAGGTTCTACTATATCTGTTGCATCCTCTCTGGGTTGAAGCAGTTCTTCATCTAGAAGTTCTCCATCTACCATACTTGGTTCGATGACCTCGATTGAGCTTGGGGCATCTTCCTTGATGGCTTCATCCAAGCTTAGTTCGTTGAACCTGGTACCTGTATCTGCACCAATAACACTAGACGATCTGCTTTGGAGCATGCTTGTCTCATTAAATACAATATTTATGGACTCCTCTACAACCAGGGTTTTCTTATTAAAAATTCTATATGCCTTTCTATGGCTACTATAGCTTACGAAAATACCTTCAAAACATTTAGCACTAAACTTAATGCGATAATACTTCCCATTGTTAAGTACAAAACATTTACTGCCAAAGATTCTAAAGTAGGACACAGTCAGTTTTATGCCTTTCAATAGTTCATAGGGAGTCACACTACGGTTCTTTTTGATTAATGCTCTGTTTTGCACGTTGCAAGCTGTGTTGACTGCTTCGGTCCAAAAGTATTCTATAAGTGAAGCATCGTTCAACATAGTTGTACATGCTTCAACGATGGTTCTATTCCTTCTCTCAGCAACTCCATTTTATTGTGGAGTGCACGGGGAGGAAAACTCATGAAAGATACCTTGACTTCCACAGAATTCTGTCATGGCACCAGACTCAAATTATGTTCCATGATCACTTCTGATTTTGACCACAGAGCAGTTTAATTCGTTCTGAATATGCCGGACAAAATTAGTGAAAGCATCAAATTTGTCTGACTTGTGTTTAAGAAAGAACACTCATGTAAAACGAGAGTTGTCATCAACAATTACCAATGTATATACTTTACCTACTAAACTGTTAATTGGCATAGGACCAAATAAGTCCATATGAAGTAAGTATAAACTTCTCTAAGAATCTTTTTCAGCAATACCCTTAAAGGCAGACCTTGTCTTCTTACACATTTGGCATGCGTGGCATGGACTCTCTTTAAGGCACTTAATTTTTAGGGCATCACGCACTAAGTTGTGAGAAAATAAAATGTTTATAGTTTTGAAATTAATATGTGCTAATCTCTTATGCCATTATTCACAAAGAGATGCACTATATTTAGCCAAAAAACACACTGGTGTAGAGTTGTCTAAACATAGAAAATTTAAACCGAAAATATTTCTACTCCGAGTACCTGTTAAAATTGTCTCCAAATTGGCAGACAATTTTATCAAGCACTTATACTTGTAGAACTCAATGATATAGCCTTTGTCACATAATTGACTAATGCTTATCATATTATGCTGTAATCCTTCAACATAAGCCATGTCTGTGAAGGAAACTATGCCATTGGAAATCATATCGTAGCCTTTAGTGATTCCTCTATCTGATCCTCCAAAGATGACCTTTGGACCGTCTTTGACTGGGGTAAACTTTAGAAATAGGCTTCTTGTCCTGGTCATGTGCTGAGAGCATCCACTATCCAAATACCAGATTGGAGGTTTATTGGCTTTTGGACATATCTGCAACCATAGATCATTTTACCTTAGGAACCCAAACCGATTTGGGTCCTTGGTTCCTTGCTAGCCTAACACCACTAGGTATAGTAATGTTGTGAGTGGTCAGTCTCGTATTGTTAACTCGTGGAGCTCTAAAATTTGCAGGGTTAAACCAACCATCTGCGCCAAAATGACAAATTTTGCCTCAACACCAACAGTCAGATCTGTTGTACCTTCTCTTATACTGCTGCTTTACCTTTTGAATTTAAGGTCTAGCAGGTGTGAAAGACAAGGAGGTGGAAGCCTCCTGATTACAGCACACATAAGGCTTCTCAGTCACCTTAGCCTTGGGTACAAAAGTTTTCACTTTCGGTGCATTCTTAAAATTTGGTCCATGAACATAAGGACCGTGCTCTTTGAGAATTATCTCTTCATTATGTGATTTGAAAACACTCGCACCAAAGTCTCGAGGATGGGTCCATCCTTGTAGCGTTTTTTAGTCTATATATAGTTAGGCTTGGTAAAGTTCCCATAGGACGTCTCAAAGTCGTACTTATTAGTGGGGAAGATAACCTTCTTGAACGAGGGTTGACTTTGAGGTGCCTTCCCTTTGTCTTTGGTACTGACTCTCTTAGCAGCCTTACCTTTTCCAACAATGTGGCCAAGAACACTACCCTTCTTAGGAGCAAAAAACTCATTAATGAGGGGAAAAATGGTCTTTGGATTCGAGTAGCTTTCAACTAGCTTCCTTTCTAATAAGAGCTTTTCTTATAGCTCATCTAGGTATTTCTCCTTCTGACATAAAAGTTCAGCAGAGCATTTCAATTCCTCTTGCAAGGAGTGAACTTCATTTCTAAGAGGAGTTAATTCGGCAATTTCCTCCCTCAGGATTAATTCCACTACCTTGAGAGAAGCAATCTCTATTAACTGCTTTTTGACTACCTTACGACATTTGTCAAAAGCTCTCAAAAGTTCTTAATGCTGAGCAATCAATTCAGAGTCATCTTCCTCAGAAGAGTAGTCTTCATGACCATTAGTTGAAGTTGTTGGATCCCTAGTTGGATTTGGGCTAGATTCACTAACTTAGACTGAGTCTGACCCATTATTGTATAGCCAGGGTCATGCCTAGTTGTCCTAGAGTTTAGGCTAAGTCCTGATTTGTGCTACTCCCTTTGGACAAGCAAGCAGTGGACCTCAGAGACTCATAATTAGTAGTTTTCAGAAGACAGTGATTAGTTTGAAATTCTTCGAACTCAGCTCGACGATCGTCGATCTATGATCGACAAACTCAGAGTTAATTCTCTGAGCTGAGCTCGACGTTCTCAGAGCTCTGGTCGACATTTTGTTTTCATACAGATTCTCAGCTCGACGAACTCAGAGTGCAAAATTGGATAGACTTTCTCAGATAGCAGTTCGCAGAGCTCAGGTCGATGAACTGGAATTCTCAGGTCGACGAATTCCGTTCAGAGCTTGACATTTCCTATGTACTTTCAGACTGAGTTTTTCTTTTTCTATTCCTTGCTTTCTTTATTTATTAGCAGTATTATTCTGAGTATTTAATGCAAATATTCTTTGGAATATAGCCGTTAGTGGCTGCATTAAGTATGGTATTCATCAGAATAAATACTTTCTTATTCTCTCAAGGACAGTTGGGAAACTCAATTAATGCTTTTATTGCAGCCGTTTTCTCTCCTCCAGATCAGCCAACATTTATGGAAAGTTTTCAAATTTCAAGGCAGAATTTTTGGCAGTAGAATAAAAAGAGTTTTTCTCTTCTTCGAGAAGTGAGATAGTTAGAGATACACAGAGAAAGAAATTGTTATTGACTGCTCAAAAAATTCTTAACCCGCAGTCGACGTTCTCAAGCTTTTCTCGTTCTCTGCCAACTCTCTGGTTTGAAGAAGAACAAAACATCAATATCAAGAATCTTCTTCAACATCTGTTCCAGAAATCCTCAGATACTTCACACTTAACATTAGTAACTGGATTTACTGGACCTTGGCAGAACAAGCTGAAGACCTACTCACACTTAAGAAAAGCTCAATTTTCCTAAAGCAATCAACATCTCAGGAGGAGCTTTTGATAACAACTAGAATCCACAAAGTCTTCTCATTGTGTTTTGAGAAAAGAAGACTCTCATCAATTTTTTTCTCACCCCATCTGTACAGGGTTATAACTCCCTTCAAAAGTTATTCTGGTTCACAAGTCACCTGAGCAAAAGACTTGAGTTTGGTTTTTAGGCACCTGATCAAAAGCCTGAAGGGTTTCCTAATCTACCTGAATCAGATCTTATGGTGGCAGTCACCTGATCAAAACCTGCTAGTGGATTCCTACCTAGGGTGGTAGAAGAGTGGGTGTACCCAAGTTTAGGGGAACCACTATAAACTTCTTGTATTGTCTGGCTGCTCCTCTTCTTTTGTTTTTTTGCTGTGTTTGTGATTGGTAGAATAATTAGTTTAGGTTTTATTCTTAACTATTATATGGTATCATTACATTTACTCTGATATAAACTTTAAAAATAGCCAAAAGATTTAATACTCTATTCACCCCCCCTCTAGAGTAATCAGATCTAACTCCTCCTTTCAGAAGTATCCGACACAAAGAGTATAGTGTGTGAGTTTACCTTCCCGTGAAACTCAGAGTCGCCTACTTCCTTATCTGATCGAGCCATAAGCCTGATGTAGGCTTCTTCATTCTCAGAACTAGATTCACTTGAGTTGTTGTCACTCAGTGTCTTTGAATTCTTAGTGATGAAGCTCTTCTCTTCCTTCTGCATGCCCTTGAAGGATCTCTTCACTTCCTTCTTGGATCCTTCCTTCTCTTTGTAAGGACACTCCACAATCATGTGTCCTATCTTATTACAACAATAACAATTGATGTCAGAGGAAGAGTGTTTGTTCTGTTTAGATTTGTACATGTCCTCTCTATTGTAGCTTTTCTTCGTCCGACCACCATCACGATGTGATTTTCTAAAATTAGAGTAGGAGGACTGATTTTACATTTGCCTCCTCTTGCTGAGCAGTCTGTTGAATTGCTTGGAGATGAGCGAGAATTCTCCATACGACAATTCAGAGCCTGACGTGCTTGGCTCAGTGTATTCTGGGGTATCTGGTGCTCGTGTCCTTACCGGTGACACAATTTTAGATTTTCTCGAACCTTTGACCTTTAGAGCCACCGACTTCTCTTTGCTAGAATTCTTGCTGCTTTGCTCCTCCTTCTTCCTAGTATTCATTTGAAGTTCGTAGGAGAGAAGCTTCTTGAACAAGTTTTTGGGGTCAATCTATGGAAGCTTCCCAAACTCCCTAATGACAAATACTTTTGTGTCCCAGTCTTTTATTAGGGATCTCAGGAATTTGTCGTTGAGCTCGCCATTAGTGAATGTGTGACCATTATTTTTGAGGCCGTTGACGATCTTGCAGAATTTCTCAAAGTTATCTGCAATAGTATCATTTGATCCTTGCTTGAACGCCTCGTATTCTTGATTCAGCAATGATCTACGATCGTCTTTAACTTCTTCGGTTCCTTCCATGAGAAAAACATGGCAGTACCACATCTCCTTGGCCGATTTGCAGTGGAATAAGTTTTGAAGCATTGAGTTGTCCACTGCACTTGCTATAATGTTCTTTGCCTTTTTGTCCAAGGAGACTAGGGCAATTTCATCCTTGGTCAAGTCCATCATTTTATCTGGAATCATGACTGCAGGATTCAGAGCAGAGGATTGTGTAGGGATATGAGGTATTTCTTCCATAATTTGAAATATTCTATGATCTGGTGCTTCCATAAAGAATCTGACTCTTTCTTTCCACATAGGAAAGTTTTCTTTTGTGCACACAGGTAACTTTATAGAAGACATATCCTTGCTTCTGTCCATAGCAACTACACAGAATCTTTTGACACTAGATAGGAGATCTTGTTCAAGGTGTTAACCTTATACCGAACAACACCCCTCTGATACCAATTGAAAGTATCTAGAGTCAACCTAAATTACCTAGAGGGGGGGGGGGGGTAATAGCTGAGGTCTGTGCCTTTTATAGAATAAAAATAACTTAAAAAATATAAACACACAAAACACAAAGATTTATAGTGGTTCCTCGAGTTGGGTACATCCACTATCCCACCTCGCCTATATACCCCAAAGAGCTAGATTCAGCTACTTCAACTTTCTAAGATTTAAACAAATCTTACACCTCAGAGCCTAAACTCCTACAACTCAGTGACACACTCCTACCACTCAGAGAACACCCTCTCCTACAACTCGATCCAAACACGGATCTACAACTCAATCCAAATACGGATCTACAACTCAGAGATAAAAACCTCATACAAAAATGAAAGGTAATAACACAAACAAGATTATAAATAATCTTTATAGATCTATAGTCTTCAATCCTTCGTTCTTCGAAATGGTTGAACTTGAATTTCTTAAAGAATAAGGAAAACCTGAATTCCTTGAAGACGTAGATCTAAAATCACAAATCATCTAGATCTGAGAGAATCGAGATCTTCAGAGAGAATTGTTCCAGTCGATTAGTTGAGGAAGATTGAATCGTACAGCAAGCTTGCATCGGACAATCGGTATTCGTGAAACGTACAGGAGCCAACTATTTCGATTGGAAACTTTCTCGATTTGAAATGAGTACGATTAAAACGATTAGATTGGAAAAAATCCACCCTTAGTATTTATAGGAATCTTCCTTTGCAATGGCTAGAAAAATCTTTCCATACAGAGATGTGCATAATTTACTGTACATGTTGATCTGGACAACCCGAGCCGAATTTGAAAAAGACAGAAGAAAATAACCCTAAGTATAATTCATCGAATATCATCGAGTATAGTTGAGTATACTCGCCGAACAACAATGTTTATCGAAAAAAATACTTTGAGAAATTCTTTCAGATTGAACCAATCACTCGACGCTTAGCCAGAAGTCATACTCGACGAATTCGATGAGTATCAGCTAGTATACTTGACGAATTAGACAAGTATTGGCTAGCTGAATCGACGCATTCAACGCCTAACCAAGTGATAGTCGACGAAAATCACGTTGTGAAATCTCGAGAAGTAAAGTCGAAATGACTTGACGAATTCGTCGTGTATCGACTAGTATATTCGACGAATTCGGCAAGTATCGTTAGATACATTCGACAAATTAGACGTGTATACACTGGGATACTCGACGACTTTTACTTAGCTTATTTCCAGGAGTTCAGAGATTATTCTCTAAGTAAATTCAATGAATTCGACGAGTGCTAGTAAGAATATAAGACGAATTCGACGAGTATCGATAGGTATACTCGATGAATTCGACGAGTATTCACGACTATACTCGAAAAATTTTACTTAGGAAAATCTGTTCTTCAGAATCCAGCCGCTTGACCTTCCTTGTTCCTTCTGCTATACTTGGAATGGAAGTACAATCCAATAGAGAGATTACACGTGAGTCAACACGTTGGCCTACACAATGAAAGATTATATTGTATAGTCCTGTGTTTACTAACCCACTGTAACCTGATATTGGTGTGTACTTAGCAACGTAGTCCTGTAAGTACATAACAAAATATGCATCATAAAATACATCTAAATTCATCTTTGTTTAAGGGACCTTTCTTCAAATTAGTGTTATTGTAGATACAATATCCAATAGTGGGGCCCCAGCCGGACCTTATGTTATATTCTATGTGACAGATGGGGGTGTTATAGCCGGGGCCCCACGCCATAATCCACAGGCAGTCAGTGGAGTTACACATTGATTCCAAAAACCAACTATGCATTCTACCTCAGAGTGCATTCTAGCAGAAGTATTTAAATTGCTTGGAACCCAAACATAGGAATGTCCACTAACAATAAAAAAGGAATGGTAACCTAAATACACAAATCATTATGTCCTTAAGGCCTTACAACTGTTTTTCTCAAAAATAAGTGTTTTACAGACATCGGCATGCAGGCCGGCCACACATGAACAATAAAAACACGCTTTGTTTGTCCTTCGAGGGCTAGCACTGCAAACTGGGCTTCATCCCACTTCTTTCCACGTGGCTCAGCTTCACCTGTACAAAAGCATTCCACCCCAACATCGGTAAATAAAGCAACGATTATCATTAGCTGAACAAATTATAATGACCCCTCCCCTCACCCGGGGCGGTGGTTCTCCTTCCCTGCAGCAATTAACATAATCACGATATACGTAGAAGTGCAACTTAAGCACAAACCAACACAGACGATGGCATGATTAACTAACCGTCCTGTGAACTCAGGGCACATTATCAATGTACCTGATCACTCAGGATCCCACCTTTGCCATCACGGCAATCATTGGTGTCAAAGCACCAATACATGGATCTTTACGATTCCCAGCACTGTTCTCAGTCCCAGACTAGACGGTCTCACCTGAGCATTAATAGCCTGGATTATAGCCACGACTCTCTCTTATTCCAACGACAACTGCCACGTACTTTAGGTCTATTAAGCATAACGACATAATGCAGATACAGTTTAGCTATTTCATGTTTCTCATATCGTCATGCCAATTAATGACATTGATGCGGGTAAGCCTCCCCTTTCCCGTAATTTCAATCATGCATAACAGCGTTATGTTCCAAGGCTGGCACTCATAACCACCAAAGTTGGAATCTTCAGGCTTCCAGCTCAACACAATAGCCCCCAAGTCACCAAGAGACAGGTCTCACAAACAATGCTCACTTAGAGCTACTGCCGGCTGTAGCGCTACCACTGCACGGTAGGGGTAAGACTATCGTTTCTTCCCTAAACAAGTGTTTTCCTTGAGACCTACACCAGTACTCTCACTACAACAACCTGCACACCCCGTGACTCCGTAAATTATACGTTTACCAAAGAGTCTTCTCCGATATGCAAAACAATCATCTACCAATCCAGACCAACCTGTTTGGATGAGCTTCACACAGCATGCCTATTTCGTACTTTGATTTCGAATTCTAAATGTAAAGTTACCGGGGATACATCAGATCAACACATCGGTAAACATGCCTCCACATGCTCGTGGAGCGTCTACCCTCATATACCAAAACAGAGTACTTCATATGTCCAAGAAGGAAGATCATTACCCTTAACGTTCATTTCAACATCATGGAAAAGGACTAGCCGGAAGAAAATGACCACAACGGACTTGCCTCCGCGGATTTGAACTTGGCTCATGACTCGAAGCTTCGAAGCTCCAACAATGGAGGGATCTCCGTTTTCTTCCTCTTCCTTCAGTATCCTCTCTTTACCTCTTAGAAGGAGAAAGACAAGAGAAAATGATGTTTAAAACCTTCTTTCCCGGCCAAAAACCGAGCTACCATTGCGCGGTAACTAGCTACCGCTGCGCGGTACCTCAAACGTTGAATTGTTCTGCAAGCCCACCACCTAAAACCTCCAATCATACACCGACACATGGCGCACGGTAACTATTGTGCTACCACCGCGCGGTACCTCACTACCATCGTGCGATAGGCGATGCGTCGTATCATGACGAAGCTTACGACGAATAGTTATTACTGCCCTGTGGTGTTGCTAGCGTCAGTGGTACCTTGCAGAGAGCTATGCCAATTAAATCAGCCACGCTACCGTCGACTTTAACATTACCACTGGGTGATAGTATTCTGCATTGAGAGTGTCGAGAGCGTTGAGTACTACCGCCGCGCGGTATCAAATAACCGTCATGCGGTATCTCGCGGATAGCTCCTGCAATAATATTGTAATGCTACTTTCAGTGCTATCCCAACCGATGGGCGGTAGTTTACAGAATGACATTCCTAGCTACTGGTAACTATGGGCGTTACACAATGTTTGATTTAGAATTATTAATCCCTGTTAACATTGTTGGACTATGTCCTGATGTGTCTAATCTATAAGTGCCTAGCTACTGAGTACAACTTGATAGGATAATGTATGTTAACATGCCTTTAGGTATGTGTGAGGATTTAGGTAGCATAATGACATTACACTATTCACACATCCCTAGAAAATGCACTCATGTATAAATTCATGCTTACATGTTATAACTCGTGATATGATGTCTAACATGCTAGAAATAACTTGAACAATCAATATCACGGTGTTCCTGTGTTTGTATAAAGCTATGACTTTGGGACAATATTCTTTTGAAAATGTCATTTGTATACAAGTTAAAGTGTATCTATCTCTGTGGGTAGATTTCGATTGATTTAGGGTCCTTGAACTCAAGAATGATATAAACTTGATAGTGAAAAAAAATGAATGAATGAAAAAATTAGGTAAATCATATACTATCAAATCATGTATCAAGGATACCCCCCAAGCACTACTCACTCCTCCTGATAAGTCTTAATGAACATTGTTAGGATGAGCACCTTGGTCAAAGAATCGTTTCGATCTTGTTCAATAACTACAATTAAAGTTAGTTCTCTTTGTTCAAATCTTGATATGAAATAGATAACAAAGTGACATGTTTTTTCACTATATTTCTCTTATGCTATCATATTGAATTATTGAGATAAAACATGTACTAACGATTATTTCTACTTGATGTTTCTTCTTTTGATGCTATACGTACACATGCCATTATTCTATCTAACGATTCCATGCATACGAATTGGACTTACACTGAATTATATGTCTATAGCACATAGGTAGTAGTACACGATGTCTATTTCATGTCTCTTACAATGTTATACTGTATTAACTCTATAAATCTCCTAACATTGTACTCCAAATTATGCGTATTTAGTTTCACTTGTGATGTCCAATTTTATTTTACTCTAAAAAGCTCGTCAAAGCATATGATTTTTTATTGTGTTGGGTAGGTCTATATTAATGGCGTTTCACTCCAATTTTTGCCCCAACTGCTTATGGTTGTTATGCTTGTGCGCCTGTTTTTTCATCTCTTTATTTTCTCATAAACATAGAAGGAGAGTTGAGTGTTCACGAGACATGTTCGTTAATCCCCGGCCCTTTTAATAATATTAAAAGGGGGAGAATCAAGTGTTCATGAGTATATCCTATGTCAGGTGAGTGTTGAGTGTTACTTAGTCACCCAGGGGAAGATCTCGTGTAGGGGGAGCACATACATTGGGGGAGCACATCTGTAGGGGGAATCATATTGATTGTTTCTATATTGATTATTTCTACCTACTATATTTCACGCTTACTGATTGGATTATACTATACCATGGCATTACTGTTTTATAACTCATGAACGAAATTTGATATTATCAAAAGGGAGAGTTTGTTGAAGCCTATGGTTCGCACCTCTTTAGTTTGACAATATCAAATCCTGTATTGTATTTGATCATACGTGTGTTGGGTATAGTGTGCAGGTTTACAGGGACAAAAGAAAGAGAAAATCAATCTTTGCGAGCTACCACTGAGCACTAGCACTACCGCACGCACTAGCTTTGGATTTAATTCTGCAAGAACTCTAGGTGACCTACCGCGTGGCGCTGGCCATATTGCCGAGCGCTAGCTATCTCGATGAACGTCATGTCATCGTGTTACATCCTAGCGATAGCTTCGTATCGCGTCGCGGTAGCGCAAAAAAGTGGAAAAATATTTTATTCAGATATTTTTCCAAATCTGTTAGACAACCGTCACCTCCATGTTCATCGACCTACTGCCAGACGCTAGCTTTACCGTTGTCGTTAGCTTATTTTTCCAACACGTATAAAAGCGCGTATTTCTTTTTCTGGAGACACAATGTCCTAGATTTGAATAAGGCCCACTGGTCATTGGTATACACATGAATGTATCTAATATATACTCAATGTTCATTATATGAAGGTTGTATTCTATTACATTGATTAGACAGGTTGTCAGGGTCACAATGACAGTTGGACTCAAGACAGGTTTCTAGATAGGCAAAAAATAGGCTAAGTATATAAGCATTGAGTGGACTCACTCCTCTCAATGCTAGGACCCTAAAAGCATTTACAGATGATCCAGTAGTTAAAGCCTCAGTGGTCTTAACTAGAAATTTGTCTAAGGACAGAAGCGTTGAGTGAAAGCAGTTCACTCAATGCCTACTCAATAAGTTGTCTGTCTAAGTATAAAAGTGTTCAGTGATGACAAGCTACTCAACGCCTCATCAAGGAGTCAGGCAAAGTCAAGAAGCTTTGTGTATAAAAGCTTCACTCAATTCCTTCGTAAAAGAAAATTCAACTAAGTCCATATGCGTTAAGTGATGAAGGCTCATTCAACGCCTTAAAAGTTAGACTGTAAAAGTAAAATGTGTTGAGTGATGAAGACTCACTCAATGCCTCAAGTTGCAGATTTTCTGCTAAGTATTTTTGAGTTGATTGACAAGGCCTCACTCAACGCCTATACAAATTGTTTGAAAATTGATATGCCCATCGGAAGATGCTGACATCATTAATAATTTAAATATTGCTGGAATTGCATGCTAGTTGACAAAAGGCGCAGTATGGCTCTAGTATAGTAATAAATTCAAAAGATATATGGCAGTTACCAATTCCAGTTGCGCCATATCACACAAAGAGCTGTTGGATGGCGAGTCAGAACCGAAAATTTCCCGAGAAATAAAAAGGAGACTTTCTGGTCACCTTAAGAAAGGGGTCGACTAAGGAGAACATTTATGGAACTAATTTTTTGAACAGTAAGTCTATGAATCATAGACAGAAGTTGGCTGGTTGAAGAAACAAATAACTGTAGAATCATTCTGTCTTCAACAACAAGATTAGAAATTTCATTTTCTGAGTAAGAAGGAGAAGTAGAGCAAACTTACGTAGCTGTCCATCTTTAAGTCCACTGTACTCAACTCAACTACATCAAAGTCTTGAAGAAATAGTACTCTGCAGTTTTCTTCTCAGCACAAGCAGAAACTCCTTGAAGATCCACTTTCTTGGTATTGTGAAGAAGTTAGGGTTGAATCTCATAGTTCAGAAAGAAGACTCAGAGAATCACCTCCATGGAGTCAGCCATCATCAAACACTTACTTATTCTGTAGGATCTTTATTGATCTGAGTTATAAGCCTAATATATAAAGGCTGAGTGGTAGGATTCTGTTGAGAATATGATGTAAGGCCTATGTTCCTGAGTTTGGATCTGAGTCAGATCTGAGGTAGGAGATTTAGAATCTCTGAGTGTACGGGTATCCTTTTAGCATGAGTTATAGGGCTTCTTATTAAGCCTGAGGTAGGTTATCTGGAGGATCACTGAGATATATAAGTATAGTTTACTCTGAGTAAGGTAGGGATGTGGCCTGAGGTAGGACTTGAAGGTAGTCTGAGAGATCCTGAGAGATCTGTATTGCAAGCTCCTTGAGCCGAGTTTGGAGAAGATTGTCTTGTCTAACAAACTGTTAGAAAGTTGGGAGGGAAAGTGGATGTACCTAAACCTTGGGAAACCACTATAAATATTAGTATGCTTTTTCTTATTCTTGAAAGCTAACACAATATCCTAACACTCAACGCACCAAAACTAAAAAGTACTCATAAAGACTTAGAAACCAATTCACCCCCCTTTAGGTGTTAAGTTACTCTTGAAACAAAGTCTTTCAAGTGGTATCAGAGGGAGGTTGTTCAAAAAAGACTCAACAGTTTAAATAGATCTCCAAGAGTAGCTGAAGGTTATCCCTATGAATTCAGGTGAGAACCATATGGAGTTGAGCTCCATGAAGCTCCCTATTTGTAGAAAAGAAAACTTTGGGATTTGGAAAGAAAGGGTTAGGCTATTCATGGAAATATGCTGAAATGACCAAGGATAAGGTCATCTTGGCAACCATGAATAAAATGGATCAGAATATCATTGTTAGTGCCATAGATGACTCCACCTTCCAGAACTTGGTTCACTGCAAAACTGTTAAAGAGATGTGGGATTCTCTTACGGTCCGTTTGGCCCCCTGGAATTGGAATTGCATAATTGGAATTCATCTAATTCCAACTCCTTTGAGAATTGGAATTGGTCTGAATTCCAATGCAGTTGTTCGGCTGCAGGATAGATTTCTAGAATTGGAACTGGAATTGGTTTAGAATTTCTTTTTTCTTATGCCTGCAAGACCGAGCGACATAATAATTTGAAGTTGGAGTCTTGTGTCACTCAGGAAGAAGTTATTGCAACAAAACCAAGTGATGGAGGGAATTATTCCTTTTATAATCTCTAAGAAATTATAGAAATTGGCAAAAAAAGAACACAACACTAGAGAAATCAACTTCAAGTAGTGTACAAACAATTAATTATGATCGGGCAATAACGACGAGATTGGGCAGTGATGACGAGATCGTGTGACGATGACGAGATTGGTTGATGATGGCGAGATCGAGCGATGATGATGAGATCGAGGTTATGATCAGGAGGTGACGACGAGATCAGGTAGTTGCGGCAGCGAGATAGGGCGGCTGCAGCGAGATCGGGTGGTGGAGGTGAGATCGGATGGCTGCAGCAAGATCAGGCGGTTGTTGTGGCGAGATCGGGCAGCGGCGGTGGCGAGGTCGGGCGACGGCAACGAGATCGGGCGGTGGCGGCGAGATCGGGCAGTGACGGTAGTGCGATTGGGTGATGGCGGTGAGATCGGTCGTCAGCGGCGAGATCGGGCGGTGGTGGCGGTATCGGGAGGGAGCATTGACGAGATAGGGATATGGCGGGGAGATCGGGCGGCGGAGGCGAGATCGAGCGATAGTGGCAATATCAGGCGGCAGCGGTGAGATTGGACGACGACGACGAGATTTGGCTGCGGTGGCGAGATCGGGCAACGACGATGAGATCGGGCAACAACGACCATAGTAAAAAATTGAATTCCTTGAAATATCTGTCTTTACCCCTAAGAATTGGTCATAATACAAAATTAAATTCAATATAATTAGACAAATTCAAATGCCGAGGGAATTTCTAACATCTAAACATTGGAATTGGAATTTTGTTGTCCCAATTCCAATTCCCAATTCCAATTCCAGGTGGCCGAATGGATAGTTATAGTCTATATGGAAGGGACAAAAGAAGTGAGGGATGATAGGAAATCCCTCCTAAATTAGCAATATGAGGCCTTCAAACAAGGCAAGATGGATTCCATAGCTGAATGCTATGAAAAGTTCTTCATAATTATAAACAGTCTGATCACCTATGGCAAACAGTTTACTAACTATAAGCTGAATGACAAGTTCTTGAGATCCCTAAATAAGGAATAAGATATCAAGATTTGTGCCATCAAGGAGGTTGGCAACTTGGCAAACACATTGCTTCAGAACTTGTTTGGGAAGCTTCTATCCCATAAGATGTAGCTAAACTCCAAGAAGCCTAAAGAGGATGCTGCCAGATCTCTCAACAAAGAGAAAACTGTGGCCTTTAGAGCTGAAGCCACAAGAAGGTGTAGGGAGAAGACTCCTTCTCCACCAAGGAGGGCTCCTGAGCCTGAGAGCACTGATCCCAGCTCCTTTGGGAATGAACTATCTGATGGAGAACTGACATTGTTCTCAAAATAGTTCAAGAAGATGTTGAGCAGAAGGAGATAATGGAAGAAGAGAGGCTCTTCAAGATCCAACTCAAAGAAGCCTTATTCCAACAAGGAAAAAAATCCAAAAATGACCCCTCTAGGGAAATGTATGACTCCAAGCAGAATAAATATGTTACGAATAATGTTGTTTGCTACTGTTGCAACAGGAGTGGACATGTCATTGATGACTGTCCAGTTAAGAGGAAGGAACACATGAGATCTGAAGGTAAAAAGAATCACAAGGACAAGAAGACTGAAAAGAGCATCTTGGCCAAGAAGAAAGTCAGCCTATCAAACAGTGATTCTAAGTCATCAGAATCAGATGAATAGGAGGCCTACATTTGTCTAATGACCATTGAAGAAGAGGCTGATCATCCAGCTGCCCCATTTAGAATAAGGGCCCCACTATCCTATATAGACAGTGATTTTGAAGAGGATGAAGAGTTCAGTCTCATGGCCATATAAGAAGACAATCAGGATAATTCTATTCCTGATGAGGTACACTCTATCCATAGCTCTCCCTCTATCTATGAGTCTAGCTCAGACTCTTATTCATCCACCTCCTCCAGTGGGGATGATGGATCAGATTCTGAAGATAATGTCAATCAATTAATTGACAAGTATGGTGCAATTCTGGATGCTCTGAAGAAGAGCAAAAGGCTTGTCAAGAGACATATTGAGGAGATTATCTCTCTTCAGCAAGCTGCTTCCCAACAGTCTGAATCAGCACCCTTGCTAGCTCAGATGAGGAGGGAAGTTAACCAACTGAAGAAAATCTCAATTATCCAAATTGGGACCATCAGCTAGAAGAACAAGATCATCATGAGCTATAATAAAATTACCTTTGAGGGAGAACCCTAAAAATCCAACAGATCCATGATACCTAGATGCATGATGATACCAAGAAAATTCCAGCCGACCACTTAGAGTCTTGAGTCTTGAGCACAGAAAGTGTATCCGTGCCTCTATAGTAATCCATACGATTGGGAGAAACCGCAGCAACATGTAACACAAGATCTAGGTCAGGAGAGGACACTCAGCGTCTCCACAGACTGCTTGGTCTATTAAAGGAGAGGCAGCGGTGACACTCATTGGGATCGGGATCGGAATCGGCGACGGGATTAGCGGAACGCTTCCGTCGGGATATTAGAGTTATCTTCTTATCGCACAGTATCGGCTCATGTTCTTAGACAGAAATAAAAGAACCGTCCACAATAAAACCTAAAACTTTCTATTTATACTCAAGTGGCAAAACACGACGATAAACCCCCACGACAACAACAACAACTCTTGCTCCATTGCCAACGTACAGGTCCACCTCTCCTTTACTCAATTCTTCTCTTTCCCAATTCTTGCACATTTATACAAATGTGAGAACCACATCCGGTATCTAATACCCAGGATGAAGGAGCAGAAAGGTTTATCTCTATAATATATATACTTGAAGTGGATGTCATACCTCCACTTATCTTGTGCAGACCCTCAATGTATGAAGGACTGTTCCTCCTCCAATGACCAGCCTTACCACAATGGTGGAACTTTCCCACTTTCCCTGAGCCTTTCTTTTTCAGTGCTGAAGACTTGGGTTCCAGTTCAGACTTAGGTCCTACCTTAGTGTTCTTAAAGCCCTTGGCCATGCCCTTGCCTTTATGCACCATCATTATGGGGCTAGAAAGGTTGGCCTTCTTCATGTTTATCTCGGTAGTTCGCAACATGCCTAGGAGCTCAGGCAGTGTTTTGTCTATTTCATTCATGTTATAGTTCAAGATGAACTGCTCATAACTCTCCGGCAATGATTGCAGGATCAGGTCTGTGGCCAACTCTTGGCCCAGAGGGAACCCTAGTCTTTAAGGTTCTCGATATACCCAATCATCTTAAGGAAGTTTGTCCCTACTAGGTCACGAACTCCCATCTTAAACTGGAACAACGCCTCAGTGACATCGAATCTCTCTTGACGAGCTTGCCCTTGAAACATTTTCTTAAGATGCTCGTCAATTTCCTTGCAACCCATGCTCTCGTATTGCTTTTGGAGCACAGAGTTCATAGTCGCAAGCATGAGACATTCAACGTCTAAGGAGTCATCAAGATACTTCTTGTAAGCATCTTTATCAGCACGGGATGCATTCCCGGCAGGCTCATCAGGGGACACCTCTTCAAAAACATAGAGCTTGCGCTCTTGCCTGAGAACAATTCTCAGGTTCCTGCACCAGTCCGAATAAGTTTTCTCGCTCAGCTTCTCCTTCTCAAGGATGGCTTGGAGGGACAGGGTGGAGTGTGAACCACTTGGCATGGAAATTCTGCAAGAATACAAGCAAAGCAAATTAGTACTACATTTCAAAAATATAATTTTCTCTTTCGACGAGGACTTTAATCAAAATAACTCCCACTATTTTTATCAAACCGATAACCCTCGATATCAATTCGAAGAGTTTAGTGAGTAACTCTTTTAGTGGACAAGATCCATATTTCACTAATAGTATGAGTCAGCTTTGTCTTTTCTATCACAATGCAGCTATTTAGGTAAGCAACGCTTGCTAATTGCATCATTATGCAATTCTTATATGGCTGGTGAATAACTCTTTATTCACATCCATCATATGGTGCATGCCAACCCTATGCCTCTGGGCACTCAACCTTTGAGGTCACAATGTTAAGCTTGACCCGATGTCGATAATGGGATATCTCAATTATCCACTCGTGCCCTTACCAAGATAGATTAATACACCTTGCTTTGGCAAGCCCACACTTCATCGATCGAGGTAGGAAGAGTGTCATCCACCGTAAGTCATCTAAATACTTAATATTGCTTAAGGGATTTTAATTCGTTATTAACACTTTAATCATGGTTAGTATTTAACCAGAGTGCACATCAAGCAAAATCAAATTCAACAATCATATTCCAAATGCATCCCAGATGTGCACACGAAGATCATCAACACTTGATGAGCCAGGCTAAATCTGAACATATAAGACACTTCTTAATCTTCATATTTACATGCATAGGACATGAGCAATACCAACTACACTTACATAGTAGACAAGCTCGTCACTTTATGTGAGATTCAAAATCTAACACATGCTTAGTTTCACAAACCAACAAAGTGACGGTTACTGTTAAGGAGTAAACTTCAAAGAAATCACAGGCATTCTTGGCAACATCCAAGACTATATTGGGGCATTTAGAACACTTTTAAAATTCCAAATCTACATGTCATAGATTTAGGAACTTCTGAAACAACGAATATTGTCGGAGACCTGGCTCTGATACCACTGTTGGGTTTTTAGGGATGGCACAACAGTTGTGTATGCAGCGGAAATAAGAACAGGAAAACCCAAACGAGTTCGAATCCAGTAATATTCATGAATCAAGAAGAAAAGCATGTTGTAATAAAATTACCTTTGAGAAATTGAGTCTGCACTCAACCAAGATGCCCTAAAAAATTCTAGCCGGTCACTTAGCGACTTAAGTCTTGAGTGCAGAAAGTGTATCCATGCCTCTATAGTTATCCACACGATCGGGAGAATCTGCAGCAACTTGTCGCACAAGCTCTAGGTTAGGAGAGGACACTCAGCATCTCCATAGACTGCTAGGTCTGTTAAAGGAGAGGCGGCAATGTCACTCGCCGGGATCGGGATTGTACTTTGCGACGGGATTGGCGGAATGCTTCCATCGGGATATTAGGGTTATCTCTTTATCACACAGTATCGGCTCGTGTGCTTAGACAAAAAGAAAAGAACCGTCCACAGTAAATCCTAAAACTTCCTATTTATACTCCAGGAGATAAATAGAATAGCTCTCATCGCTATCCGCAGACCCAAGCTTAAGATTCCAAAATTTCAACAAGTCAATATTTGACTTCGTCGAACGACATTCATCGACTGACATTCATCTAACCGAATTCGTCAAATAGCAAATGACTTCTACGCGAAGGCCAGATTCATCGAACGACACTCATCGAACTGTATTCGTCGAATAGTGAACGACTTCTGCGCCAAAGGTCAGATTCATCGAATTGTATTAGTTGAACGGCTTTCGTCGAACAGCGTACGACTAAATCGCCAAAGGCCAGATCCTTCGAACAACATTCGTCGATAGCGCCGTGGCTTTGTGTGAACTCAAGGCAGTCAACGCCTCTGCGCCATGATGTTGAGTGAACTTAACATTCAATGCCAAAGGCCAGATGCGTTGAATGACGTTGAGTGAACTCAACACACTCAACGCTTTTTGCCTTAGAATATTTCCAGCCTTTTCTATTTTCTTTCAACTCATCATATGAGCTAAACTATACAGATACAATCTCCCGATTTCTCCACAATCTTATGTGCGACCCTGATAGGCTCATACTGAGTTGGCAGTGAGGCTACATGCTTAACCACTTCCAGATCACAATGGTAACACCAACAAGATCTTGAAGAGAAGCTCCTAAAGGAGAGGAAGATTGTGGCTGAATTCTCTAATACAAAAACTGTATTGCCATTGATTGACTCCTTCACCTCTCAAAAGGATAAGAAATGTTTGGGGTTCAAGTGGAGCTCTAGAGCTGCCCATTCCAAAGGGAAAGGCAAAGCTTTTGTAGTGCCTCAGATCACCTTTCACAAGGTACTCCTCCCTTCCAACAGATATGACCAGGAAAACATGTATGGTCACTAGAAGAATGGGAACTCTTCTTGTATGAATACAAGGGTTTCTTATAATGGAAGGAGAAAGGGCATGGGTTTGAGTGCACTTAAGGCTCCCCATAAGGAAATCCAAATGAACCATTATGGACCATTTGTATTTGGTGCTCTGGCCCCCCCACTCAAGGATAAGGTAGTGGCCTATTCTCAGGCTCCTCCAGCAAAAACCTTGACCAAGGGCAAGTCAGTCAGTAAGCCTCACTTGGCTATCTTTGATGACATTAACAACATGTCAACTACAAAGAAGACTACTGTTGATGAAACTTAAAGTAAGCCAAATACATCTACTGGCAGACTCACCTTCAGTCAAATTCTTGCTGAAAGAAATAAGAAGAAGGCTGCTGCTCTGCCCTCTAAACAGACAGCTATTGACTGCTTGCACTCTTCAAAGGATGTTTAGAAGAGGAGATACAACATTCTTGAATGTTGGTGTTATAGTAAAATGGGTCACTTTTCCATAGACTATTGGCACAACCCTAGTGAGCCAAGAGCATGGATGAGTCTTCCTGTCAGGGCTACTGTAGGTAGACATGTGCATTCTCAAGCTAACATGAACTAAGGACCCAATCCCTTTTTGGTTCCTATGGTAAACTAATCTGTATTCGCAGGGTAGTTCAAGTACCCATATAATGCCAATATGGTACTTGGATAGTGGATGTTGCAAGAATAAGACTGGAACAAGGAGCCACCTTAAGGATTATACTCTAGTGAGGAATGGGCCTAAGGTGATCTTTGGAGGTTCAGACGGAGGAGTTACCATGGGTTATGGTATGATTACCAATGGCATAGTCTCCATCACAAAGGTAGCTTATGTGAAAGGACTACAATATAATCTGATTAACATAAGTCAACTGTGTGATATTGGCTATGTCATTGTCTTCCACAAGGATAAGTGTCTGATCAAAAGATCAAGTGATCAAGAGGTCATTTTGACAGGCACTAGGAGTGGAAATATTTATTGTTTTAACTTCTTATGTTTAAGTACAGACTCACTAGTATGTCTGGTAGCAAATGAGAAAGTCTCTTATTGTGTGCAATGTCACAAGAGGCTTGCTCGCTTATACTACAAGACAATTAGCCTGCTCTTTAGTGTGGGGCTAGTCAGAAATGGACCCAATCTAAGATGAACCATAGAGGGCATATGCTCTACATGCCAAAAGGCCAAGCAGACAAAAGCATCATTTAAGAGCGTTGGGGCCAAGGAATCTGAGAGGTGTTTGTACCTCTTACATATGGACTTGTTTGGTCCTATGCCAGTTCATAGTCTAAGTAGGAAAGTCTTTACACTTGTGATAGTTGATGACTATTCCAGATTTTCTCTGGATTTCTTTCTAAAGAAAAAGTTTGAAACCCTTGACATCTTTGTGACCTTTGTTAGGCAAATTCAGAATGAAAAGGATAGTTCTATGGTCAAAATTAGAAGTGACAATGGTACTGAATTTCAGTATGAAGACATGACAAAGTTCTGTGAAGAAAAAAGGATTCATCATGAGTTTTTTTCTCCAAGAACTCCCCAACAAAATGGAATTGCTTAGAGGAAAAATAGGACTCACATAGAAGCTGGCAGGACACTACTCAGTGACACTTCTATCCTAGAGTACTTCTGTACTTAGGCAGTGAACACTGTCTGTCATGTCCTAAATAGAGCTTCTATCAACAAATTTCACAAGAAGACCCCTTTTGAGAATATGAAAGGCAGAAAAATAAATCTAGCCTATCTTAGGATCTTTGGAAGCAAGTACTTTGTGCTCAAATCCTACTTGACTAAGTTTGCTGCCAAATCCTTTGAAAGAATTTTTGTTGGGTACAACAACCATAGCAAAGCCTATAGGGTCTACAACTTGAAAAATCAAGTTGTAGAAAAGTCTGTCAATGTTGTCATTGATGAATCATCCATGATTAATAGTGAGCTGCCATGCTCCTCTAGATCGTAAGGTATTGAGTTGAAGATAGATAATCTGACAATCAAGAACACTCCTCCAACTACCCAAGAGGAATATGAGGGTGTGCTCATTCCTGAAGAAGATCTAAATTCACAGAACATGGGTGAAGACCAGCAGGATCCAGCCAATGAAGTTCATGATGTTTAAGAAAGAATACCCCCTATAGTAAGGCATCTGAGGGATCATCCAAAAGAGCTAATCATTGGTGATCCAAGGCAAGGTGCTATAATAAGGAATAGAAGCCTAACCACTACTATGTATTCAAGCTTTCTGTCTCAAGTTGAACCAAAGAGATTTAAAGATGCCAACATAAACCCATTCTAGATTGTGGCTAAGCAAGAAGAATTGAACTAGTTCAAGAGATGCAAGGTCTGGAAGTTTGTTCCTAGATCACATGGACATAACATCATTAAAACCAAGTGGAACTATAGGAATAAACTTGATGTGAATGGCATTATAATCTAGAATAAAGCTAGACTGGTTGAAAAGGAATATAGACAAGAGGAAGGTATTGACTTTGATCAAACCTTTGCTCCAGTGGCTAGATTGGAAGCAATAAGACTATTTCTTTTATATGCTGCACATAATGGTTTTAAGGTCGACCAAATGGATGTAAAGTTAGCTTTACTAAATGGAAACCTAAAAGAGGAGGTCTATTTTGAGAAACCATCAGGTTTTGTTAACTCTAACTTTCATTATTATGTATTTAAGCTTAGAAAATCTTTATATGGGTTGAAGCAAGCCCCTAGGGCATGTTGTGAAATCCTGTCTACCTTTCTCATTGAGAACAAATTCTCAAGGGGAAAGATAGACAAGACATTATTCTTTTGGGAAGTCAAGGGTTAGATCATTCTAGTCGAAATTTATGTAGATAACATAATTTTTGGGTCTACTGATGATGGCATCTGCAAGAAGTTTGCTAAAATTATGCAAGGGAAATTTGAGATGAGCAGTATGGGTGAACTCTAGTACTTATTTGGCCTCCAAGTAAGACAGTTTGAGGATGTACTATCCATATCTCAATCTAAGTTCACCAAGGAGTTAATTAAAAAGTTTAGAATGGAGAGTGCTTCTATAATGAAAACTTTTATGGGGTCAAATGTGTCAATAGACAAGGATGAGACTGGGAAACCTGTTGATGAAACCTTGTATAGAGGCATAATTGGCTCCCCCTTTACCTAATTGAAAGTAGGCCAGACATCATGTATGCTACATGTGTTTGTGCTAGATACCAGACTTGCACTAAGGAGTCTCATTATTCTGCAGCAAAAATAATTCTGAGATATCGTAAGGGCACACCTGATCTTGTTCTATGGTACCCTAGGAATATTAATTTTGAACTAATTGGATATTCAGATGAAGACTTTGCAGGTTGTAGAGAAGACAGAAAAATCACATCAGGCTCCTGTCAATTTTTAGGAAGAAAACTTGTATCTTGGAGCAGCAAGAAGCAATCAAGTGTTGCAATCTCAACAGCTGAATCAGAATACATCTAAGCTAGGAGTTGTTGTACACAACTACTATGGACCAAGCATTTACTACAGGACTACAATCTCAAGCTAAGTAGAACTCTGATGTTTTGTTATTATTCTAGTGCAATCTCTATTGCTAGGAATCCTGTATCTTATAGTAGGACTAAGCATATGGAGATTAGGTATTATTTTATTAGAGAGCATGTGGAAAGAGATGACATCAATCTTGAGGTTGTTCCCATAGAAAAACAAGTGGCTGATATCTTTACTAAGCCACTAGATGAAGCCAAGTTCAACACCTTCAAATTTTAATTGGGCGTGATGAACTTAATATTGCATTAGTGTCTCTTCATGCATATATGTTGCTGGAAGTATTGATCCTTGCAGGATATCAAAGAAGATAGGGACTAAGTATCTAAGAATCAAGTGCGCTGAGTCTAATTGCTCAGACTTCAAGTGCATTGAGACAACATCAGGCATCAAGTACGCTGAGTCTAAGTGTCCAGGTGTTGGGTGTTGGGTTTTATTATATGTCACAACACTTGTGCGTAGCGGAAATAAGGAACAAGAAAACCCAAAATAGTTCGGATCTAGCGATAAACATTGATCAAGAAGTAAAGTTGCTGTAAATTAACATTTACCTTTGCGAGATTGAGTCAATACTCAACCAAGATGCTCCAGGAAATCTATCGATCACTTAGCGGCTGGAGTTCTGAGTGCAGAGTAGTGTTCGCGTATCTACAAGGGATCCACACGAATGGGAGAACCCTTAGACTCTTGTCGCATAAGATATAGGTTAGAAGAAGGAACTCAACATTTTTACAGACTGCTAGGTCGATTCTAGAATAGGCGACGACGACACTCGTCGGAATCGGGCTTGGCGATGGCAACGGAATTGGGGTTAGCAGAAACACTTTCCGCCGTCCTTTAGGTCTCGGGTTTTGCACAATGTGGCTCATGTTCTATCTTAGAATAGAATTTATTGAAACCCTAAAACATTTTCTATTTATACCCAAAGGAATAAAAAGAAGAACCTCACCGTTATTCGCAGACCCAAAAGACTTGGAATACAAAATTTTGATGAGACAACAATTGACTCGATGAAGCATCGACTACACTCAACGCACTCAGCGCCAGATTCATCGAATCAATAATTGACTCGACAAAAGCATTGAGTCGACTCAACGCACTCAACTCCTATTTGCCAGATTCGTCGAATCAACACTTTACTCGACGAATCGTTGAGTGAACTAAACGCACTCAACGCCTAAGTGCCAGACTCGTCGAATGAACAATTGACTCGACGAATCGTTGAGTAAACTTAACACACGCAATGCCTAAGTGCCAAACTCTTCGAATTAACACTTGACTCGACAAATCGTTTAGTAAACTCAATATGCTCAACGCCATCATTCGACGAGTCAACACTTGCCTCGATAAAAGTATTGAGTGGTCTCAATGAACTCGATGCCTGGCAGAGTTAAGTCCTTTCAACCATCACATGAGTAAAACCAATATAATCTAATCTTCCAAATTCTCCAAACATTCTTATGTGCGACCCTGATAGGCTCATACTGCATTGGCAGTGAGACTACATTCTTGATCACTTCTAGATCACAATGGTAATACTAACAGTCTCCCACTTTATCTTAAAAGTATCAAACAAAAGATTTACAAACAATGAGCGGCATCTAGCAATGCATCATTGCTCCCCAAGCAATAAGATTTTAAAACTCGAAAGATATTGTGACCAATATATCAGTGTTGTCATGTCACTTCATCCTTTACATCTGGAAAGAACTAGAGGTATACACCGTATCACCATTATAATTATTCAATCCTAGTTTCCTGATCTAGAATGGACTTCCAAAAATTGGTGAGCCAAATATCACATATTGACTCAACCAAGCATGACCATGCATTTCTCAGTCCCATTCAATCAAGGGACCCATGGATGAAAATCCTATCATATAGGAGGACAAATCTCATCTCTGCTCACATGCAAACACTCTAATGATTCGTAACATACCCAATAACCACCTTTATCATCCAACTTTCTCAAGATTAGACCTTTGATAGCATCAAAGCATGCTCTTCCTCACTCGATGAATGCTGTGACTTCAGGTCAAAGGACCACAAACACCATTGTCACTTGAGCCATACTTGTGACACGTTCATATAACAATCCACAAAGAATTCTTATGGTGGGTCTGTCTAGTACAACTTGTTTACTAACAAGTACCCATGTGATGACTTGATATCACAATATCATGACCTATGAGGACCGATCATCATTCAACACACATGCTAGTCTTAATGTATCATCATCTCCCTTAGCTTCTAAGATGATATGCCGACCAGGGACAATTTAAGAATGAAGCTTCTAAGAACATAAGCTCTCACATTCAAGTCACCACTTGACTCCTATGGAAACAAACATTGTAAGGGCATTTATTACGATAAATTACTCCATCACAATAAAAATAAATTTATTCAATAAAAGAACTTGCCAAGAAAAAATAAATGAAATTCATAGTACTCTATTCATTAAATAAATTATTACAGTCAATAAATATACAATTCACAAGACTCCTACTAGAGTTGATTATTCAGGTATCGTATACCCATTAATCTAACATGAACATCATGCTTTCTCTGTGCAATAGGCTTTGTCAGTAGATTCACAATATTTTCTTCAATCAGCACTCTGCAAAAGCTCACATCTCCTCGATCGACAACCTCTCGAATAAGATGGAACCGCCTAAGTATGTGCTTGGAGCGCTGATGAGATATAGGTTCTGAAGCAAGTGTAATTGCACCATTATTGTTACAGTAGAGAACTACGGGACAAACAATGCTAGGAACTACATCTAACTCCTCGATGAATTTCCTAATCCATACAGCCTCCTTCGCCGCATTTATTGCGGCGATATACTCGGCCTCAGTTGTAGAATCGGTAAATGTCTCTTGCTTGGAGATCTTCTGTAACATCCCATTTCCGGCTAGACCCCTAGGAGTCGGTTGGTCGTGACAGAACCCTAGGAAGCCCAAAAATTGAAATAAATCGATCGAGATTTCGGGTCACGGGTTGGTCACACCCGTGACCGACCCGTCACGCCCGTGACCGACCCGTCACACCCGTGACTTTGGGCGTGACTACTTCGACGATCGTCGATCTCCGTGAGACGATCGTCGAACTTGCAGCCCGGGAATGTCACGCCCGTGACCAAGGTGTCACGCCCGTGACCTAGGGCGTGACTCCTTCGACGATCGTCGATCTCCGTGAGACGATCGTCGAACTTGTAGCCCGAGCATGTCACGCCCGTGATCAATGAGTCACGCCCGTGACCTAGGGCGTGACTCCTTCGACGATCGTCGATATCCGTAGGGAGATCGTCAAAATTGAAACTCAGGCCTGTCACGCCCGTGAACTAGGTGTCACGCCCGTGACTTAGGGCATGACCACCCTTCGACTACCGTCGATCTCAGTTCGACGATCGTCGACCCAGAATTAACCACCCGGGCCTGTCACGCCCGTGATCCAGGTGTCACGCCCGTGACCACCCTTCGACGATCGTCGATCTCAGTTCGACGATCGTCGAACCCAGAATTGGCTATCCAGGCCTGTCACGCCCGTGACCTATGTGTCACGCCCGTGACCAAGGCCGAAACGTTAGCCAGACTGGAAATTTCGGTAACCGACATTGTAATCAATTCTGATTATGGGAGTTACACCAGGAGTAATTACGGGCTATTTTTCCTTCTGTAATTATATAATTAAGGAGAAAATGTTGGTCCAATAGGAATCGACCTGGCAAACACCCGTTCATCTTCCACCATTTCCTATCCCTTCACTGTAACCGAAAGATTATTAAAGGGAGCCTTCATGACCATTAAGGATTTACCCTTTCATCTCCCCACTTGCTGACTTATAAAAGCCCACTTGGAGCAAGAGGAGATGTTTACACGCTCAATCAAACGGATCAGATCTTTGTTCTTGCTGTAGGAGGAGTTCAGCTACGCCACCACTGCGCCATGGCACCCCATCGTTCATCTCGCCTCCAAACCGCGAACAAGGTCCTCCTCTGCTTCTTCTCTTTCATGGGTAGATCTTAGGATTCTTAGAAAGGAAGTTCGCGCTCAACGGAGCCGGACCCATCTCTCGTTTTTATGGAAAACCATGAAAAAAAAATGTATTCTTGAGTTCGCCGGAAACCGCCACCTCCGGCGGCCAAACCACTGCCGACCGATAGCCATCGCCTCAACGGAGGTGGTGGTGGTGGTGGCTGGCCAGGGAGGTGACCGAACTGCCGGCGACGGATCACGGAAAACTTGCAGGAAAAATGATTTTCTGAGTTCTGTTTTCGGGTTCATGTGGAAGATGAACAGTAAAACTCAGTTTTATAATTTATAAATTAAGTATATAGTACCTAGAGGAAAGATATATTATCTGGGTATATTTTGAGGCTGCAAAATGAGGCACTTAGAGGCCGTTTAGGAAAAATGACCAGTCACGAAAGTTGTAGCCCTTCGAGTCTAGATTAATTTAAAATCGGTTTCAACTCGTTTAGGTAAGTGGTTCGGCCGCAGCACCCGTTTTAGTGGGGGCTGTACCTAGAGTTGGGCAGAAATTAAAATGGATGCCCACTCTTCGTCCCTTGTCCAAAAGACCTGAAATTTGGGCAGGGGGTTAACCCTAGCTATACCTAACGGCAGACCAAAAGTGGGAATTTTTGGAGAACTTTTGCCTAAAGTTTTTGTAAAATTTTAATAAACATTATAAAATTAATTAAGAGATGAAATTAAGTCCAAACTCCCCCAAATTTTGGGTGGTGGTCCCTGGCATCAATGTTAAGATCTGTACAAAATTTCAACTCAATTGGTCGAGTTTTGAATAGGGAAGTATCAAGTCCTAGATAGGTCTTGGTGAGGGATACTTTGGGGAAAAGTACGATTGGAAATGGAGTGGAAAAATCTCCTCAAAAGAGGCTGATGTTGTGGCCACTGATTTGTTGAGTCTATGTCTACCCTCTTGGGTAACATGGTGTGGATTAGGGTGGATTTTACCCTAAGAGATTGGCTCAAATCCAGTGGGTGGGAGTTTGAGGTTTGTGAAGGACATAGGAGCAAAAACTCTTATATGCCCTTGAAATTTGGAGGAGAGGGGGATGATATGATGAAAACTCTCTGGTTGAAATAGTGAAGGAATTGGAGGTAATTAGGTACCTCGAAAGTTGAGATTTTGGATTAGGATAAAAATGTAATTTAGTTATTTTAAGCGCTAAATCTAATCCCAAAATTATGAAACTCGGGAGGAGGGCGTTTTAGGATGTTCTAGACTTATGGTAATTTTCCTAGAATTTTATGATTAATAAATATTATACTTCATGTGTTAAATGATTATTAGCCCGATTTGTTGTTTCAACTATTTGGAAGTTTTAAATTAATTATAATCAGTTAAAATTCTGGATTTAGATCTTGACTAGTAGAACATTGATCCCTGAATTTTTATAGAATTTTATGTTAAGAAATTTTAGAGGTTCATTCACAATGTTTTAATATGGGCTTTTGAGCATAAAAATAAATTAGGGCTTGTACAATTGCTGGAAAATTATGATAATTGGAACTTAAGGTTTTTAGGCCTTTTTACATCACTGGGAATTATTTGTGAATTTTTAGAGTTACTGTTATAGCACTTCATTCACAAAGCATGTTAGATTGTAATTTAGTATTTGATTTATTATGATTTAATTACCAGTAAGAAAATTATGGGATTCTGTCAAAGTTATTTTCATGATAAAACCAGCACCCTGTATTTTATTTGGATTATTTGGAGGACAAATTAAGGTAGTTTATTCATTAAGCTTGAAATAACTGAAATAATGATTATATAAGTTTAGGCCCTTGAAAATCATTATAAAACTATCAAGCTTTGGAAACTTGATATTTAGGCCTACTATTATTTACCTTAATTTTGTGATAGCTGAAATCAACTAGAATGTTATACCTCTTGTTCAAAATGATGATATTAGACCCTTAAGAATAAATAAATAAGTTATTGGATTTATTAGGAAAATTCCAATATTTTGGATTTAGGCAAATCTTGTTAGGATAGACCCCCGATAAATAAATTGTGGCATTTGGATGAAAAAGTAAATTACGTGTAATCTTGATTATCGTGTAGCCTAGGTGAGTCCCTAGGAGGTTTGGTTTAGCACTGATGGTAGTTGGAAGATTAGGTGTTACGCGGGTATGGCGGAAGACCGTCTTTCCGTGTGGAGAGGGTGAAGAGTCAAGCTACCCTAGGTTTAGTTTAATGTAACTCTTAAAGGGAAAAAGGTAAGATGAGAAACCAATTAAAGTAAGTGCCTTGCGAAAGGAAACTTCGGGTCGTAATGCCACCGTCTTGGTTCCTAGTGCCCCTTGAGAGCCCTTCACGGGGAATACCGGGGGCAGTCCTGGGCTAACGGAAACTGTAATAACAAACTGGCAAGAGTAACTTAGTAACTAGGGCTGCACCTTTCACAAACACTGTTGACACAGGAAGATTGATGAGAGCTTCGGCTCGGTTGGTTTGGAGACGGACGTTTTGGTTCGGGGAGCTTCGGCTCGGTTGGGTTGGAGACGGACGTTTTGGTCCGGGGGCTTCGGCTCAGTTTTTGTGTGTTTACGATTAAACTTACATGTGCATAAAATAGGGAAAAGTTAAGGTGGTGGGTTTTCGATATCGGGGAGTTCGATTGCACCGACACCGATATCATTGACTCGGCGAGGTGATTAGCACTTCGCCAACAGAAGTCCGGTGCGCCAGCCGGCAAGAGTACGCAGGCGTCCGCTTAGTGCACCAAGCGTTGAGGCATACGATAGGTCAGACCAGTGGTGCTTTTACTGGTTTTGAGGTGGGCGAGGCCCAACCCACCGCTTCCGTCCGCCACTACGGAGGTATCCTGGGAGGTAACGGCTCCGAAAGGGGGAACTAAAGGTCTGTGTGCACAGAGTCGGGTGTGTGAGTTGCACTTGCATGTTTCATCATACCCACATGCATGTCATAGCATAATCGATTCATTTAACCCTGACACCTAAGGTATAAGTGGTATGGGACGCTTATACATTAGGACTTGCAAAACGACCCCTTGGTCTATAAGCTTGTGTGGGCAAGTTTATAAATCAAAGGTTAATTTCAATATACATACATGTTGTTGTTTGATAACCGACACCCCAACGTATAAGTGGTATGAGACACTCTATACGATGGGAGCCTTTCAGCAGATCCCTTGGCTTATGCATTTTCGCACATAAGTTAAGGTTATCTTTCTTACTTTCTGTTTCTGTCATATTACTATAGAATTGCTAGATTAGTTCCGCTGCCATTTGTTTCTTGATTAATCTCTACCTTCATGACCTTCCCTTTCTTCCTCCCCGCTCGGTACTTAGGAGCCATGGGGGAAGGGGTAGGGGATGATAGGGCTTAGTCTTTATGACTAACGGTTTTCGAACCGCATCATTTAGGGGATCGTGGAGCCCAGCATGGAGGAGCAGCCCCAGAGATCGGTGCGCCTGGAGATGGGGCAGTCTAGCTCCGGAGTTCATACAGCCGGGACCATGAGTCTCGACCCTGAGTAGTTTCTAGTGTTTGCTTCCGCATTGAGTGATATTGTAGTGAGGACATGATGTAACGGGCATAAGCCCGCATTTATAGTACTCTAATTATTGTTATTCTGTGGACACTCCCTTCATGGAGTTTTTATTTTATATATGTGATTTACCTTCAGTGGACTTACTCTTACTTCAATTACTGTGCTATATTTCTGTGATCGAATTGGCCGGCAGAATCAGCGCCTTGTGGTGATGACCCTTCAGGACGTGAAGGTGTCACCGCAAAGCGGCGATTCTGGGCCTAAGACCCCGGTAGTTTAAAAAGAGAAAAAAAGGGGTCTTACAAGTGGTATCAGAGGAAACATCGATCAGAAGGAAGTAGCAGTCCACAAACCCTGGGTCACCCCCGCTCGAGTTTAGTTTGGGGACAAACTAAGCAGCGGAAGCAGTGGTGTGCCCAAAGGGGGATCACATATAAATTGTCCACTTTTATTTAAGTTTGAACGTTTTCTCAGCATGTGTTTTTGTTACGCAACCTCCAGCACGGCCTACGCCATAAGGTGGAGTTCAACAGGCTCAGGATGTTGCACCACCCCCACCAGTCCCCACTCCTTTCCTTCAGTCAGACATGGGACAGACTCTGACTGCCATCCTGGAGGACTTCAGGGCCCAGGAGGTTCCGGCCCCGCAGCCAAATCCGGGGGCCAACTGGCTAAGCATCTTCCGAGGACTGTCTCCCCCATCCTACTTGGGGACAGAGTCGGCGGTTCGGACGGAAGAGTGGCTGGATATCATGTACGAGATGCTGACCGGGATACGGTGTCCCTGGGAGGAGAGGGTGGCTCTGGTCGTCTCTTGCCTGGAGTCCCATGCAAAGAGGTGGTGGAAGACGCTGTTGGACACGACATTTGCCGACAGGGAGGTTGCGGAGGTTACCTGGGAGGAGTTCAGGGCCGCCCTGCTGGAGCATTTCGTTCCGCAGGCGGCCAGGGATGATTTGGAGGAGCGGTTCTTACAGCTGAAGCAGGGCGCACGGACCGTGGTGGAGTACCATCGAGAGTTCGACCATCTGGCTCGATACGCAGATTCCTACCAGCTGGACGAAGCAGGGTATATCAGGAGGTTCTATAAGGGCCTGCGGGAGGACTTGAGGGAGGCTCTGTTGTTTGTATCTGACGGGCCCATCTCCCGGATTTTGGAGATGGCAAAAAGGATTGAGGCAGATTGGCACGCACCCGGGGCCGGAAATGGCCAACAGAGGATCAGGGACGGAGAGGTAGAAATGACCAGCGGCGAGGTGCTGTACCAGAGGGAAGGAGGATAGAGGACTAGCCTCGTCAGGACGTGAGGCAGGAGCCGAGGGAATAGGTGATATTGGCCCCTCCACCTCTTCGGATGCAGGAGATGTTGAGACCCGGGGAAATGGCGTATGCCCCACCTGAGTGCTTCCTTTGTCATCAGATTGGGCACATTCGGAGGAACTGCCCCATGAGGGGGGCACCACCTCCAGCACCACAGGGCGGCCCACCAGCTCAGCATTACGGAGGTCGAGGACGCGGCCGCGGTCGTGGATACCAGGGGGAGATCGTAGACAGGAAAGGGAGCAGGTATATACCTTGGACCTTGCGCAGCCTCGGAATCCGGAGCAGGTCATAGCAGGTACGCTGCAATGCCTCTTTATTTTAATAGAATTTCCCTTTCAATGGTTAAAACTTTGAATCGCACTAGATAGATTAGGAAGGAAAGTAAAACTCACTATAGAACCCTAAGATATCTAATCACCCCAGGTATAGTCTTCATCAGCGGCAAGCCGGCCCGCACGCTGTTCGATACTGGAGCTACTCACTCCTTTGTGTCAGAGATGTTCGTAGAAGGACTGGAAGGTGTGGAGCGGTTCACAGGCTCGAGGATGAGGGTGCGACTACCAAATGGATCTGATCTCCTTACCACGGATCACTGTAATATGGAGGCAGAAATTGGTGGAAAAGCGTTCGAGGCTCCAGCGATGATTTTGAAGCTGACGGACTACGACCTGATCCTGGGCATGGTATGGCTGCACTGAAACCATGCCCAGATTGACTGCCAGGCGAAGAGGATCACCGTGAGACACAGGGACTCTTTCATTACCATCGAAGGTATAAGACCTGTCTCTCGTATACTCTTATCTTCGGTACAGGCCGTTAAGGCCCATCTGCAGGGAGAGGAGGTCTATCGGATTCTATTTGAGATGGCGGAAGTTAAGGAGTCGGTGACAGACATCCCGGTGGTGCGAGATTTCGCTGACATCTTTCCAGAGAAACTACCAGGATTACCTCCACACCGAGAGCAGGATTTTCAAATACAGCTTGTGCCGGGGCCAAGCCGGCATCTAGGGCCCCTTATCGAATGGCCCCAAAGGAGTTGGCAGAGTTTTGGACTCAGTTGCAGGAATTGGTTGAGGCAGGATTTGTTAGACCGAGTTCCTCACCATGGGGAGCACCGGTCCTATTCGTGAAGAAGAAGGATGGGACACTCCGCCTGTGCATCGATTATCGAGCACTAAACAGGCTGACCGTCCGGAATACCTATCTGCTCCCACGGATAGATGAATTGTTCGACCAGCTGGAGGGAGCCCATTATTTCTCGAAGCTGGACTTGAGGTCAGGATACTACCAGCTACGGATCCAGGAGGAGGATATCCCGAAGATGGCCTTCAGTAGCAGATATGGCCTGTATGAGTTCACCGTGATGCCCTTCAGGCTCACGAATGCTCCATCGGCATTCATGAGTCTCATGAACCGGGTTTTCGAGGCCTACTTGGATGTGTTCGTCATAGTATTCATAGACGACATCCTGATCTACTCTAGGACGGAGGAGGAGCACACTCGGCATCTGGCACTCACTCTGGAGAGGTTGCAGGAGCATCGCCTTTATGCAAAATTCAGCAAGTGTCAGTTTTGGTTGAAGGAGGTGGCCTTCCTAGGCCACATTATCAGCGGAGCCGGGTTGGCAGTGGATCCGACAAAGATTCGGGCAGTTCGAGATTGGCCGCAGTTGAAGACAGCCACCGATGTACGAAGTTTCTTGGGACTTGCCGGTTACTACCGGAAGTTCGTGGAGGGGTTCTCTCAGATTGCCCTCCCCCCTCACATCTTTGACGAAGAAGGAGGTACCTTTCGTTTGGACCCCGCAGTGCCAGGCGGCTTTCTAGGAACTGAAGGACCGACTCATCTCAGCCCCTATTCTGGCCCTTCCATCTGGAAAGGAAGGATTCCAGGTGTACACCGACGCATCATACCAAGGAATGGGAGCAGTGCTGATGCAGAACGGACACGTCATAGCATATGCCTCCCGCCAGCTGAAGACCCATGAGAAGAACTACCCAGTGCACGACCTTGAGATGGGAGCGGTCGTTTTTGCTCTGAAGGTCTGACGCCATTATCTTTATGGAGTCCACTGCGACATCTACTCCGACCACAAGAACCTTAAATATGTGGGCACTCAGAAGGAGCTGAATATCAGGCAGAGGCGCTGGGTGGAGTTCTTAGTAGACTATCAGTATGAGATGCACTACCATCCAGGGAAGGCAAACGTGGTGGCCGACGCATTGAGTCGGAGAGCTGCCACTTCCGAAGCTGGGCCCCAAGTTATGTCCATGGTGCTAGTCCGGTCATTCGGAGATATGCAGATATCCCTAGTGTCCGAGGATGATCCAGAGCTGTATAGGGAGTATCTGACATCGATGGTGGCCATAGACGATATTCGGGATCGCATTCGGGACGGACAGAGGACAGATGCGTGGGCAGAGCCGATGTTCCGAGCCTTGGAGGAGGGTTCGACAGGAGATTATTCCCTGAGAGATGGTCTGCTACATTTCAGAGGCAGAGTATATATACCCGCAGGAGGCCAGATCCGAGAGGATATTATGACGGAGGCGCATTGCAGCCGGTACTCTGTGCACCCGGGGATCACAAAGATGACCGCTGATCTGAAGAAGATGATGTTTTGGCCGGGCATGAAGAAGGACATTACGTACTTCGTGACCCATTGTGAGGCGTGCCAGTTGGTGAAGGCGGAGTGCAGGAACCCCGCAGGATTGTTGCAGCCACTCCCGGTGCCGGAGTGGAAGTTCGACGATATAGCTATGGATTTTATACATGGTCTTCACCGGTCTCGGACGGGGAACGACTCGATCTGGGTGATTGTTGATCGGTTGACGAAGGTGGCCCGATTTATACCGATCAGGAAGGATGACTCGGTGGGAGTGCTGGTACGGAAGTTCGTGGAGCAGTATATTCGATATCATGGCGTGCCCTGGACGATAGTGTCGGACCGCGATGGACGGTTTACATCCAGGGAGTGGCGGTCAGTGCAGGCATATTTGGGCACCCAGTTGACTTTTAGCACGACCTTCCACCCTCAGACGGACAGGCAGACAGAGCGCACCAACCGGACCTTGGAGGATTTACTACGACTGTGTATACTGGACTGAGAGGAGCCGTGGGAGAAGATGTTGCCGTTGGTTGAGTTCTCCTATAACAATAGCTACCAGTCCAGCATCAGGGTGGCGCCTTATGAAGCCTTGTATGGAAGAAAATGTAGGACCCCGCTTTCTTGGGTTCAAGACGAGGATCCGAAGGTGTTGGGATCGGATTTTGTTGAAGACACCGAGGCTCAGGTGAGACTGATCAAAGATAGGATGTTGGAGGCGCAGAGCAGACAGGCTAAATACTATGACGCCCCGCACCGTCAGGTGGAGTTTCGGGTAGGAGATCGAGTGTTCTTGAAGATCCGGCCCATGCACGGAGTCTCACGGGTGCGCGGTCGAAGGAAGAAGCTCAGCCCTAGGTATATGGGCCCTTACCGGATCCTGGAGTGGATTGGACCCCTAGCCTACAGGCTAGAGTTGCTGCCAGAGCTGGCAGCTCTACACGACGTATTCCACCTTTCTTCGCTGAGAAGGGCTCTACTACGCCCGGAGCAGCGGATTTTGACCACCGAAGGGCCGGTAGCTTCAGACCGATCTGTTCACTTGGAGCCGGTTCGGATCGACGATAAAGGAGTACGGATCTTGCGCCGCAAAAAGATCCCCTTAGTCAAGGTTCTGTGGAGAAACCACGGTCAAGAGGAGCACACCTGGGAACCGCAGGATCTGATGAGGCAAAGATACCCGGAGTTGTTCAGTCAGGTACATCTCAGCACCTCTCGGTATACTATAGATTGCCTTCTTATTTTGGACCGTTAAGACTAGATAAGGAAAATTCAGGACCTAAGTATGCGCACTCAATCAGAAAAGTAGGGGCTAATCTTTTGTTTAATAGGGAGGTTGTCTTCGTTTATCAAACGAATAGTCGCCTGAACCCAATAGAAAGATCGTATGGGATGTTACAAGTTTAATTTATTCCGATAGAAATCCCCGTAGGCTCAACCTCAATTTCGGGGACGAAATTTTTGTTTTGTTTATTGGGATTTGTAACATCCCATTTCCGGCTAGACCCCTAGGAGTCGGTTGGTCGTGACAGAACCCTAGGAAGCCCAAAAATTGAAATAAATCGATCGAGATTTCGGGTCACGGGTTGGTCATGCCCGTGACCGACCCGTCACGCCCGTGACCGACCCGTCACGCCCGTGACTTTGGGCGTGACTACTTCGACGATCGTCGATCTCCGTGAGAAGATCGTCGAACTTGCAGCCCGGGCATGTCACGCCCGTGACCAAGGTGTCACGCACGTGACCTAGGGCGTGACTCCTTCGATGATCGTCAATCTCCGTGAGACGATCGTCGAACTTGCAGCCCGGGCATGTCACGCCCGTGATCAAGGTGTCACGCCCGTGACCTAGGGCGTGACTCCTTCGACGATCGTCGATATCCGTAGGGAGATCGTCGAAATTGAAACTCGGGCCTGTCATGCCCGTGAACTAGGTGTCACGCCCGTGACTTAGGGCGTGACCACCCTTCGACTACCGTCGATCTCAGTTCGACGATCGTCGACCCAGAATTAACCACCCGGGCCTGTCACGCCCGTGACCCAGGTGTCACTCCCGTGACCACCCTTCGACGATCGTCGATCTCAGTTCGACGATCGTCGAACCCAGAATTGGCTATCCGGGCCTGTCACGCCCGTGACCTATGTGTCACGCCCGTGACCTATGTGTCACGCCCGTGACCTATGTGTCACGCCCGTGACCAAGGCCGAAACGTTAGCCAGACTGGAAATTTCGGTAACCGACATTGTAATCAATTCTGATTATGGGAGTTACACCAGGAGTAATTACGGGCTATTTTTCCTTCTGTAATTATATAATAAAGGAGGAAATGTTGGTCCAATAGGAATCGACCTGGCAAACACCCGTTCATCTTCCACCGTTTCCTATCCTTTCACTGTAACCGAAAGATTATTAAGGGGAGCCTTCATGACCATTAAGGATTTACCCTTTCATCTCCCCACTTGCTGACTTATAAAAGCCCACTTGGAGCAAGAGGAGAAGTTTACACGCTCAATCAAACGGATCAGATCTTTGTTCTTGCTGTAGGAGGAGTTCGGCTACGCCACCACTGCGCCATGGCACCCCGTCGTTCATCTCGCCTCCAAACCGCGAACAAGGTCCTCCTCTGCTTCTTCTCTTTCATGGGTAGATCTTAGGATTCTTAGAAAGGAAGTTCGCGCTCAACGGAGCCGGACCCATCTCTCGTTTTCATGGAAAACCATGAAAAAAAATGTATTCTTGAGTTGCACTTGCATGTTTCATCATACCCACATGCATGTCATAGCATAATCGATTCATTTAACCCTGACACCTAAGGTATAAGTGGTATGGGACGCTTATACATTAGGACTTGCAAAACGACCCCTTGGTCTATAAGCTTGTGTGGGCAAGTTTATAAATCAAATGTTAATTTCAATATACATACATGCTGTTGTTTGATAACCGACACCCCAACGTATAAGTGGTATGGGATACTCTATACGATGGGAGCCTTGCAGCAGATCCCTTGGCTTATGCGCTTTCGCACATAAGTTAAGGTTATCTTTCTTACTTTCTGTTTCTGTCATATTACTATAGAATTGCTAGATTAGTTCCGCTGCCATTTGTTTCTTGATTAATCTCTACCTTCATGACCTTCCCTTTCTTCCTCCCCGCTCGGTACTTAGGAGCCATGGGGGAAGGGGTAGGGGATGATAGGGCTTAGTCTTTATGACTAATGGTTTTCGAACCGCATCATTTAGGGGATCGTGGAGCCCAGCATGGAGGAGCAGCCCCAGAGATCGGTGCGCCTGGAGATGGGGCAGTCTAGCTCCGGAGTTCATACAGCCGGGACCGTGAGTCTCGACCCTGAGTAGTTTCTAGTGTTTGCTTCCGCATTGAGTGATATTGTAGTGAGGACATGATGTAACGGGCATAAGCCCGCATTTATAGTACTCTGATTATTGTTATTCTATGGACACTCCCTTCGTGGAGTTTTTATTTTATATATGTGATTTACCTTCAGTGGACTTACTCTTACTTCAATTACTGTGCTACTGATAGTTTTACTTTCAAGATAACCTAAACTCTAAAGAAGATCTTCATCAAAAGATCTAAGAAGAATAAGTCTGAAGTATCAGAAAAGGTGTTGGAAAGAGAGGGATCCAGTCATCTTGAAGAAGAAGAAGGAAGCCATCAGTGGTTTCTCAAGAAGCTGTTTGGAAATCAACTCAGCTAAGTTCATATTCAAGAAGCTTTGAAGAAAGCTCAGATTCAGTTGATTTCATCAGCTGATCAAGAAGTGTCTTGTCCTCTTCTCTCTCAACAAAGGCAAGACATTAAAATATCTTTTCTAAATTTCTGTAGGATCTGTTTACACAGATCTGAGTTGTAAGCCTGTGTTATAAAGGCTGAGTGTAGGAGAGGTGATCTCTGAGTGGTAGGGCTATTTGCCTGAGTGTAGGAGAAGGTTCTTCTCTGAGAGGTAGGCCTTGAGGCAAGGCTGAGGTAGGGCTGTTAAGCCTGAGTTGTAGGAACCTATCCAGGTTCTGAGCTATAGGATCTGAGGATCTGAGAATAGTGGAAGTTTGGCCGAATCTAGCACACTGCTAGATAGGTGAAGGGGGAAAGTGGATGTACCCAGACCTTGGGGAACCACTATAAAACATTGTACAATCTGTGATGCTTAGTTTTCTGTGAATGCTGTGCTAGATGTTTTAATTTATAATTGAATTCTGCCTAGAAGTATAAACAAGAAATTAGAACCTATTCACCCCCCCCTCTAGGTGTTTAGGTTATCTTGAAAGTAAAACTATCAAGTGGTATCAGAGGGAGGTTCCTCAGAAAGGACTTAACAGTCTGAGGTAGATCTGAAAGGCAGAATCAAGATTCAAAAAGATGGGTTCTGGTGAGAATCATAAGGAGCTAGGGTCTATGAAATTACCCATATGCAAGAATGAAATTTTTGGAATTTGGAAAGAAAGAGTCAGATTGTTTATGGAGGCATCTGACCCAAGGATTTACATCACAGTACAGGAAGGCCCCTTCATACAAATGAAGGTATCAGTTCTTGATGCAAATATCCAAACTCCAAAGAGTTATTCAGAAATGACCAAGGATGAAATCATCTTGGCAACCATGGATAAAAGAGCTCAGAACATTATTGTTAGTGCCATAGATGATTCAACATTTCAGAATCTGATTCACTGCAAGACCTCCAAAGAGATGTGAGACACATTGATTGTCTACATGGAGGGATCTGAAGAAGTAAGGCAGGACAGGAAATCTATGCTCAATCAAGAGTATGAAAGTTTTAGACAAGGAAAATCTGATAGCATCACTGAGTGCTACAAGAAATTCTATAGAATTGTGAATGAGCTTATGTCCTATAGAAGAGTCTTCAGTACTTATGAACTGAATGACAAATTCTTGAGATCCTTAACAAAGGATTGGGACACAAAGATCTGTGCCATAAGAGAAGTGGCTAAATTGGCAGAGATATCTCCTCCCACCTTGTTTGGAAAGTTGATATCCTATGAAATGCAACTTATGGTGAGGAAGGAGGAGGAAAAGAATTCAAGAGGAGAGCATAGAGAAAAGACTGTGGCATTCAATGCAGAAGCCAATAGAAAGAATAGGAGGAAATCACCATCTCCTCCTAAGGAAGTTGCAGAAGATAGTTCTGAAAATTTAGATAAGGGTTCAAAAAGCTGTGATTCAGATGCAGACTTTGCTGCATTCACAAGGCAATTCCAGAGGTTCTTGAAAAAGAAGCAATGGAAGTCTAGGCCTTCCACATCACAGCAAGTTGATGACTATTATCAGAAGAAAAGGTCATCAAGGAAAGAGAAGAGCAGATTAAAGCCCAACAAAGCCACTACTTCAAAGATTGTCTGCTATTGTTGTAATAGGCCTGGACATGTAGTGGCTGATTGTCCTGATAAGAGAAAGGAGTCTTCAGACAAGAAGAAGACTCATCACAAAGGCAAGAAGGAGAAATCCTTTATTGCAAAGAAAGATAGGAGTCTAACAGACCAGTCAACTTCAGAGTCAGAATCTGAAGCTGAAGCATATATTGGACTATATGCTGCATCTGAAGAAGAGGAGTTTCTGCAGTTGCTAGATTCCATCAATGAACAAAAGGATCATCAGTGTATGGGGCTAATGGCAGGATCAAAAGAGGACATATGCCAGAATCAGTCTGGTCCTAATAAGGTACAATGTCCTTCTATTACATCTGTTTGTTGTACAAGTGAAGAATCAGCTACATCTGCATCAAGTGATGTAGATGCATCTGAATCTGAAGGAGATGTCTATCAATTGATAGACAAGTATGGAGACTTGTTGCAGGCCCTTAAGAAAAGCAAGAACCTGGTTAAATCTCAGGCTCAGGAAATTGCTGAACTAAGGGTTGCTACAACTGAGTTAGAGAAAGTTATTGATCAAAAATTAAATGAAATTGCCAAGCTGAAGAATATAACTATTATTCAGATGGGCACAATTAATTATACTAATGATCAAGTGAAGAGTCTGGAGGCCAGACTTAGAATTGAAAGGGATTTAGTGGCTAGTTACTCTAAGCCAAAATATGTCTTACCCTTGATAGATGAATTTGTCACTCAAAAGGGTAAGGCTGGATTAGGATTTAAAGGTAACTCCAGGGCTGGCAGATTCAAGAGGAAAGGCAAAGCTCCTGTTCAGCCACTAAATCTTTCAGTCCCCATAAAGTTTAGCAAGGTGGAAGTGCCTTCTAACAAATATGATCATGAAGATATTCAAGGTCATATTAAGACTAATGTTCTGAAGAACAAGGGTGTAAATGCAAGCAGGCCTACCTTTGGTCATAAACCCAATGGTTTTAAGAAATCAGTAGGTGAAGTTGCTGCAGCACCAGCAATGAACAGAAATTCTTCTAACAAGGATGTATCTAGATCTAGATACAATAAGTTTGAATGTTGGTGCTGTGGCAAGAGAGGCCATTTTGCACTAAACTGCTGGTATAACCCAAGTGTTATAAAGAACAATGGTCTACCTGTTAGAAGAGGTTATGGTAGCTTTATTAATGCTAACCTGAACCAAGGACCCAAGACTTACTTGGGTTCTAAGGGTAAGTAATTCTGTGTTGCAGGTGAATCCAAGTAACCATGCCCCTATATGGTACTTGGATAGTGGTTGTTCCAGGCACATGACTGGAACAAAGGGGCTGCTGAAGGAGTATTCATCTGTCAAAGATGGACCTAAAGTGATCTTTGGTGGATCTGAAAAAGGAGTCATCAAAGGGTTTGGTAACATTTCTTCTAACCTAATTACTATCACTCAAGTGGCTTATGTAAAAGGTTTGAAGCATAATCTAATAAGCATAAGCCAGCTAAGTGATTTAGGATATGACATTTCATTTGTTAAAGATGGATGTCATATCAAAAGGTCAAGTGATCAAAAGATCATATTGACTGGGTATAGGAAGAGAAATGTATATTGTCTTAATTTTGAATGTGAGAATAAGGCTTCTCCCATCTGTCTTGTAGCTGATGACAATGCTTCTCATTGTGTTAAGTGGCACAAGAGATTGGCTCATCTAAACTACAAGACAATTGGCCAACTCTTTAGCAAAGAGTTAGTGAGGAATGGACCTCAAGTTAAGTGTATAAAGGAAGGGATATGCTCAGCTTGTCAAAAGGGCAAGCAGACAAAATCCTCCTTTCAAAGCCTTGAAAACAAGGATTCTGTGAGGTGCTTATACCTCTTGCATATGGATTTTTTTGGTCCTATGCCAGTTCACAGTCTAGGTAGGAAAGTCTACACTTTTGTGGTTGTAGATGACTATTCAAGATTTACATGGGTGTTCTTTCTGAAACAAAAATCTGAAACCCCAAGTGTATTACTTAATTTTGTAAAGCAAATTCAGAATGAACTAAATAGTACAGTGGTCAAAATAAGAAGTGACCATGGTACTGAGTTTCAATCTGAAAGCATAACAAAATTGTGTAAAGACTTTGGGATTTTCCAAGAGTTCTCCTCACCTAGAACACCTCAGCAAAATGGAATTGCTGAAAGAAAGAATAGAACATTAATTGAAGTAGGTAGAACTCTGTTGAGTGACACCTCTCTCCCAGAATATTTTTGGGCTGAGGCAGTTAACACTGCTTGTCATGTAATCAATAGGGCTACTATCACCAAAAGCCACAAAATGACTCCCTATGAGATTGTGAAAGGCAGAAAACCAAATCTATCTTACTTTAGGATCTTTGGTTGCAAGTGTTATATACTTAACGATGGCAAGTCATATTTGACTAAGTTTGCTGCCAAATCCCAGGATGGGATATTTGTTGGTTACAGCACAAATAGTAAGGCCTATAGAGTCTTCAACTTGATTACTCAAGTTGTTGAAGAATCTGTGCATGTTGTGTTTGATGAAACAAGATTAATCAACTGTGAGTTGTCTTGTAGATCAAATGACTCAACAGGTATAAGCAAAAGTATGGACAAGCTCTCCATTACTGAAGTATCAAAGGAAGATGGGGCATTGGAAAATGAAGACTTCTGTCTAGGGGGAGAACAAGACACTATAGAAGCTGATGAAAACCAAGAGATTCAGCTAAATGAAGGAGCTGGAAATGTTCAACCAGAAGGGAATCTTCCTCCAGCTACAAGACATTTAAGAGATCATCCAGCTGATCAGAAAATAGGTGATCCAAGACAAGGGGTGCAAACTAGAAGCAGAAATCAAAACACAGTTCTACATTCAAGTTTCCTGTCACAAATGGAGCCTAAGAAGTTTGAAGAAGCTATCCAAGACCAGCACTGGATTGATGCTATGCAAGAGGAGCTGAATCAATTCAGAAGGTGCAATGTCTGGGAGCTTGTTCCTAAACTAAGAGGCCACAACATAATTGGCACAAAATGGATCTATAGGAACAAGCTAGATGAAAGTGGAATAATAGTAAAGAATAAAGCAAGATAGGTTGCAAAAGGATACAGGCAGGAAGAAGGGATTGACTTTGATCAAACCTTTGCTCCAGTAGCAAGGCTGGAGGCAATCAGAATATTCCTTGCCTATGCAGCCTATCAAGACTTCAAAGTATACCAGATGGATGTGAAGTCAGCATTTCTGAATGGTGATCTTAAAGAAGAAGTATATGTAGAGCAGCCATCAGGTTTTGTAGATCCTCTTAAACCTGATTTTGTTTATAAGCTTAGGAAAGCTCTGTATGGATTAAAGCAAGCTCCAAGGGCTTGGTATGAAACCCTGTCTACTTTCCTTATTGAGAATAAATTCTCAAGAGGAAAAATTGACAAAACTCTATTCCTTAGGGAATCCAAAGGCAAGATCATCTTAGTTCAGATCTATGTTGATGACATAATCTTTAGGTCTACTGAAAACAACCTTTGTAAAAAGTTTGCCAAACTTATGCAAGGGAAGTTTGAGATGAGCAGTATGGGGGAACTGAAGTTCTTCTTGGGACTCCAAGTAAGACAGACTGATGATGGCTTGTCCATATCCCAGTCTAAGTTCACCAAAGAATTGATTAAGAAATATGGTATGGAGTCATCCTCCACCATGAGAACTCCTATGGGAACAAGTATGCCTATATGCAAAGATGATGTAGGTAAACCTGTTGATGAGACTTTGTATAGAGGAATAGTTGGCTCACTTCTATATCTCACTGCTAGTAGACCAGATATTATGTATGCTACATGTGTCTGTGCTAGGTACCAAGCCTGCCCTAAAGATTCTCATTATATTGCAGTCAAAAGGATTCTAAGATATCTTAAGGGCACACCTAATCTAGGTCTTTGGTACCCTAGGAATAGAGATTTTCAACTAACAGGCTATTCAGATGCAGATTTTGCAGGATGTAGAGAGGATAGGAAGAGTACTACAGGTACTTGTCAATTCCTGGGAGGAAGACTAATATCATGGAGTAGTAAGAAGCAGACCAGCGTGGCAATTTCCACAGCTGAGTCTGAGTATGTTGCTGTTGGAAGCTGCTGTGCACAGCTATTATGGATGCAGCATCAGCTTAAGGATTATGGTATTCAAGTAAGTAGAACACCTCTTTTGTGTGATTCTAAGAGTGCAATTTCTATTGCTAATAATCCTGTTTCTCATAGTAGAACTAAGCATATAGAAATAAAATACCATTTTCTTAGAGAACATGTAGAAAAAGAAGACATTTCATTGGAATTTGTGAAAACAGATTATCAAATAGTAGATGTGTTTACTAAGCCCCTAGATGAGACCAAATTCAATAAATTCAAAATTGAATTAGGTATGTTAACCATTGATTAGTATAATCACAATATCATCAACAATGAAGTTGAAGTGGTAACAAGACATTCAAGTGATATAAAGACACATTGAAGTAGTATCAAGTACTCTGTAGTACTTATAAGTTGTGATGAACAAATAGAAATTGGCTAAGTAAGATGGTGTCGACACATTCAGTAATATTGTGTCGACTCAGGGTAGTAATGTCGACAAGTCAGAGATATTGTGTCGACACAGAATTTTTGATGCTCTTCTATATATCTCTGGTGTCGACATAACTGCAAATTGGTGTCGACACATAATAGACGGACTTGATGTCGAGACAATAGAAGCTGGTGTCGACACATTCCATCTGTGTCGACACTTATAGTCTGTTTTTGGCGTCTTTTGATCTTCTTTAAACAGAAGGTATAAATAGGTCAAAAACTCATTCTGTCGACACGCTTACAAGGTTTTCGAAACCCTGTGTCGACATTCTCTCTCTCTCTCTTTCTCTCATCTCTCAAGCTTTCTCGACTGATCAATGGCGCCAAAGATTGAAGATAATGTGAATGAAGGATATGAGTTAGTGCGCCAGGCCTTTGCTGCTGCCCCTCCAGATGTTCTCGGGGTTATCTCTCTCCTCTCCAACTCAGGATTAGAATTTCTGGTCTCCGAACCATCTAAGATATGGAAGAAGGAGGTGCATGAGTTCTATACTTCTGCATCTGTAGTCTCTGAAAGTCATGAGATAAAATCAACAGTTCATGGGTCACCAGTGGAAATAACACCAAGTAAGTTAAGAACAATTCTACACTTACCTATAATTGAGAATGAAGAGGATGTCCCTGCTTCTAAATCAAGGGAAGCTCTTCAATGGTGTGGATTGGATTCCACCATGAAAATTGGAGCTGCTTTCAATAGGAAAGGAATGAATCAACAGGGCAAGTTTCTGTCTGAGGTGGTTGGAAAAGTTATTCTGTGCAAGCCAGGTGGACATGATAGGATTTCCGCCTATATGTTCAGCCTAATGACCAGGATTGTGTTTACAATTCCAACGGATTGGTCAACTGTAATCTTTGAAAAGATTAAGGAAGGAATCAAGAAGCCAAATCTGGCTAGAATAATGAGTATATACCTAAGTAAGGAGATTCCTGATGTTATGCAACAACAATCTGGAACAAAGATTAATCACATGAGAAGGATGAACTTGAGATTGTTCTCCAGATGGAATAGGGTGCTGACCAAAGAGATGCCTGGAGTGGAAAGGCAGGATTCACCTGAGAAATCCCCAGGTCATGCTACCAGTACTGAGCACCCACAAGAAGAACAAGTAAGACAAGAGGTTGAAGATCAGCCTGCTTCTACACAAGTTCAGGATGCCACAATATCTGCAATTCAAGAAGAAGAAGTAAGAATACCAGCTCAGCAAGTTTATTCACCTACACAGACTGTATCTACTCATGACCAGGTACAGGTGCAGGGGGAGCTGGTGTATTTTCCTACAAAAGACATTTCTAATATGTCTATTTCTGCACAGGTCCAGGGAAAGCAAGTGTCCTCACCTGTCCAAGACATCACCAATACTGAACAAGTTCAGGGGGAGAAGCAGTCTGAGCAAGTGCAAGACGATGCTCAAATTGATATATCTCAAAATTTGAATACTGCAAATGTTCCAGCCCAAAAGGAATATACTCTAGAAGAGTTATTTCCAGATAATGAAATAATTACTAATGAAATGGAAGTGGAGCAACAAATTGAGGGGGAGCCTGTGCATGTGGAGACTGTACAACATGGCACTAAAGCAGCTTTTCCTCCTCCTCCCAAAGAAAGAGTTCAAATTGATAGTACTTCTGATTCTGAGAATGAAGAAGCCAGGGTGGCTAAGAAGAGAAAACTTATGGTCTTCCAGAGAAGGAGCAAGAGCTATAAGCAGGCTCTACAGTCTACAACACATCACACTCCTTCTGACTTTGATTATAACAAGTTTTTGGTCGATTTACAAGTGAAATTGGATGAACACAGAGTGGCTATTGAACAATATGTTGATGAGAACAACAAGTCCCTACAATTTCACTTAGCCCAAGATATAAAATCTATTAGGTTTGAGGTCAATATGCATAAGAAGGAGATGACAGATTGCTTCCATAAGGGAGGTAATGCTGTGGTATATTTGGCAAAACAACAGCAGTCTATCATCCCTAAGGTGGATGATATTGCTTTAAAGCAAAGCTATGTCTTGGAAAATCAGCTAAGGATGAATGGGAATTTAACTGAATCTCATCATGAGATCATTGAGGAATTGAAAAAAATTGTTCTAGGCCTGCCTGCAGCTAGAGCAAAGGAAATGGAAGAATTTGATAAGAACTTTCAAGCTGCTATTGATTCTGTTAAAACTGCTATCACTACCTCTCAAAAGGAAATATCTGACAAGCTTCTAAAGTTAAAACCATTTTTTAAAGAGGGTGTGAATTATCTAGATGGTCAAATCAGATTTCAGAAGGAAGATCTAAGAGATCATGTTACTAGAGAAGCCATAAAGGGGGAGAGGATGTTAGTTTATGCAGGCTCAGAGCACACCAAATGGGTGACCAATAGTATTCGAGCCACATTGGGATATCCACCTTTGTGTGATGATGCTATGGTGGCTGAGTCCGGAATACAAACAAGTCTACTTGAAGGCAATCAACCTGAGGTTGCCCAAGTCATTTACCCTCCTCCAGATTATGATATGATTGATCAGCAAGTTCAAGGAATGTATAGTCCTCCAAAGGAGGTTACCAATGTTGTTATTGGGAAGGTTGATAAGCCTGAGGCTACTTTGAAAGACCAGCAAGATGCTCTACTATCTAAGAAAAGATTTAGAGAGTAGGCTGAACTTAAACCAGACTTTGAGCAGTGGAGTCCTACTTCCAGAAATATTATACTCACTACATGGAAGGCTGTCAAAGACCAAGTGCAGGAAAGAGGCAAGTGGTACAATGAGATGGAATGGCAGAAGTATGAAGCCAGGCAAGAGGCCATAGTACAGTTTAGAAGAAAAGCCAAGCTGGGTAGGCTGCCTCCAAATGCTCAGGAGCCGAGCAAGTACTTTCCAAAGCCCTTTCATTATTTTGAAAGGCAAAGGCTCAAGGAAGAAGCAAAGAAGAAGGCTGATCTAAAAGGCAAGAAGCCAGCTGAAGATTCCGAAGCTCCTGTGAAGGCTCAAATTCTATCTGGCAAAGGGATTGTCATAAAAGAGCCTGATCAGTCTTAATTCTTAGTTCTTTCAAAGTATTTTGTAATGTTTTGATTAAATCATTAGATGTAAATCTCTGTATTCAAACATTATCAAGTTATAAACAAAATGTTGTTTGGTATCATATAATGTTCATTCTGTGATGGATGGTTTTTATTTTGTTTATATTAAGTATTCCTGTTATGTCATATATCATCAGTTTATACTTTTTATAAATGGTGTATATCATTGGCTATAGGGTTATGACTTCTCCAAATAGGGGGAGATTGTTGGGTACATTGGAAAATGTGTACCTGATTTGAAGAAGCCCAACTTAGCTCAATGATATACATCAAGGTGTATTTGATGTTGTTTTGAGTTGACATGTGCAGGTGAAGAAGTATTAAAGAATGCAGAAAAATATTCTAAGTCCACATGTCGACACCTGAAGAAATTGTGTCGACACTTCAGAATATTTGTGTTGACACTTCAGAATATCAGTGTCGACACAGAGAAAGATGGTCGACCACATTTATGTCGACACTGGGAAGCAGTGTCGACACATAAAGAAAATCGTCGACCTCAGCGCTGGGAAGCAGTGTCGACACAGAAGAAGATAGTCGACCAGAGAAAAATAGTCGACTAGTGGAAGATAGTCGACTAGTGAAAGATAGTCGACCAGAGAAAGATTGTCGACACAGAAGAAGATAGTCGACCAGAGAAAAATAGTCGACTAGTGGAAGATAGTCGACTAGTGAAAGATAGTCGACCAGAGAAAGATAGTTGACTCACAGAAGAAGATAGTCGACCTCTACTGTGTCGATACTGGGTGGATGTGTCGACACCTTGAGATTAAGTCGACACATATTGGCAGAAGTCGACTATGCTTGTGTCGACACCAGAAGACTGAGTCGACACATTTTGGCAGAATTAAAGATTGATGTGTCGACACCTGAAGGCTGAGTCGACACATACTGAGTTCTGAATCTACAACAACTGTGTCGACACACAGGACTTGTGTCGACACACTGCAGAGTCTAGACCAAGTTATTTTCTAAAGAAGCTGTGTCGACTTAAAGGTAACTTAGTCGACATCATCAAAGACTGTGTCAACACCAAAGTCACTTGTGTCGACACAGATAGACAGATTGGTCTCGACACTTTCTAACAGACTGTCTCGACATTTTGCTGTCCAAGGCTAAGGTACAGGAACTTTTTGAAGACTTGACAGCTGTGGGTTGCCACCGTTTAACTGAAGCTGTCAGACCTGTCAGAAATCAGTTAGAAACTGGATCAGCCGGTTACCATGAAAAAAGTCTATAAATAGACATATTCAGAAGGAAATAAGAGCTAAGAAAAATAACAGAAGAATATCTAAAAGAAGAAACAAAAGGGTTACGATTCTATTGAAGTTTCAATTCAAGAAAGTGCTAAGCTCTAAAGAAGATCTTCATCAGAAGATCTAAGGAGAAGAAGTCTGAAGTATCAGAAAAGGTGTTGGATAGAGAGGGATCCAGTCATCTTGAAGAAGAAGAAGGAAGCCATCAGTGGTTTCTCAAGAAGCTGTTTGGAAATCAACTCAGCTAAGTTCAGATTCAAGAAGCTTTGAAGAAAGCTCAGATTCAGTTGATTTCATCAGCTGATCAAGAAGTGTCTTGTCCTCTTCTCTCTCAACAAAGGCAAGACATTAAAATATCTTTTCTAAATTTCTGTAGGATCTGTTTACACAGATCTGAGTTGTAAGCCTGTGTTATAAAGGCTGAGTGTAGGAGAGGTGATCTCTGAGTGGTAGGGCTATTTGCCTGAGTGTGGGAGAAGGTTCTTCTCTGAGAGGTAGGCCTTGAGGCAAGGCTGAGGTAGGGCTGTTGAGCCTGAGTTGTAGGAACCTATCCAGGTTCTGAGCTGTAGGATCTGAGGATCTGAGAATAGTGGAAGTTTGGCCGAATCTAGCATACTGCTAGATAGGTGAAGGGGGAAAGTGGATGTACCCAGACCTTGGGGAACCACTATAAAACATTGTGCAATCTATAATGCTTAGTTTTCTGTGAATGCTGTGCTAGATGTTTTAATTTGTAATTGAATTCTGCCTAGAAGTATAAACAAGAAATTAGAACCTATTCACCCCCCCTCTAGGTGTTTAGGTTATCTTGAAAGTAAAACTATCAGCTACATTTCTGTGATCGAATTGGCCGGCAGAATCGGCGCCTTGTGGTGATGACCCTTCAGGACATGAAGGTGTCACCGCAAAGCGGTGATTCTGGGCCTAAGACCCCGGTAGTTTAAAAAGAGAAAAAAAGGGGGTCTTACATCTTCAAGCTAACATCTCCTCCATTTAGTCAAAATATGAACCCTGACTGAGAGTTTGAGTCATCCCTATCAGTTTGGAATCTAGCATCCATGTAACCCTTTACAATGAGCTCTTCCTCTCCCCCAAATACCAAGAACGTATCCTTAGTCTTTCTCAAGTACTTTAGGATATTCTTGATGGCTATCCTATAATAATTGCCGGGATCAGACTAATACCTGCTAGTCATGCTCAATGCATAAGAGACATCGGGTCGAGTACATATCATTGAATACATGATTGACCCAAATGTCGAAGAATATGGAATCAACTTCATGCAGTCCTTATCTTCACAAACTTTGGACACTAGTCCTTAGAGAGACTCACACAATGAGACATGGGTAAGAATTCTTTCTTGGACTGCAGCATATTGAACCATTTCAACACTTTATCAATGTATATAATTTGGGTCAAACCCAGCAACTTATTCGATCTATCTCAATAGATCTTAATAGCAAGTCTATAAGTAACCTCGCCCAAGTATTTCATAGAAAAGCAGTTCCCTAGGTTGTTCTTAACAACTTGTTGGGTCGGTTTGTCATTCCCGATCAGTAGTATGTCATCTACATAAAATATCAGGAAGACAACAATGTTCCCACTAATCCTCTTGTAAACACACAGTTCATCCTCGTTCTTGATAAAAAAAACTCTTTGATCTTTTCATCAAAACTAAGATTCCAACTTCGAGAAGCCTATTTTAACCCATAAATGGATCTCTGTAGCTTACATATTTTAGTGGCTTCACCTGGAGATACAAAACCCTCGAGTTGTGTCATATACACTTCCTCAAGGAAGTTTCCATTAGGAAAGACATTTTGACATCCATCTGCCAGATCTCGTAGTCATAATATGCAGTAATAGCAAGCAAAATTCTGATGAACTTAACCATAGCAACAGGGGAAAAAAATCTCGTCATAGTCAATACCATGAATTTGCCTTAAACCCTTAGCCACAAGTCGCCCTTTGAATGTCTGTACATTCCCATCCATGTCGGTCTTCTTCTTGAAGACCCACTTGCACCCTTTGGGTCGTACCCCTTCAGGTGGTTCTACTAAGGTCCAAACTTGGTTTTCATACATGGAGTCCATTTCAGATTTCATGGCCTTAAGCCACTTCTCGGAGTCCGGTCCACTCATAGCCTCTTGGTAAGTTGCAGGCTCATCATTATGATCTATAAGCAACACATTACCTATTTGAGACTCGAGAAATCCATATCTCTCAGGCTCAAAACTTGGTATACCAGATCTACGTGAAACATTTGTTTCTTGAGCAGGCTCTGCATCTACAACAACTTATAGTCCTGGCTCAGGTTCCAATTCCGGTTCATTCACAGTTTGTGGTTCTTGAACTTGAACTTCTTCAAGTTCTACCCTGATAGTCTTTCTACTTAAGAACTCTTTCTTAAGAAAGACACTAGTCCTCGCGACAAACACTTTTCCCTCGGACAGTAGGTAGAAATAGTATCCTTTAGTTTCCTTAGGATACCCCACAAGATAACACTTATCTGACTTGGGTTCCAGCTTTTCAGACATTTGACGTATCACGTATGCCTCACTGCCCCAAATCTTAATGAAGCACATACTAGGACGCTTCCCAGTCCATATCTCATATGGTGTCTTTAGAACTACTTTCATTGGAGCACGATTTAGTGTAAACGCAGTAGTTTCTTGAGCAAAACCATAAAAGGAAAAAGGCAGATCTGCATGACTCATCATTGATCGCACCATGTCTAATAGAGTATGATTTCTCTGCTCAGACACACCATTATGTTGTGGTGTTCTGGGTGGAGTGAGCTGTGATACAATAACACACTCTTTAAGATGATCACAAAATTCATGACTTAGGTATTTGCCACCTCGATCAAATTGGAGTGTTTTAACCCACTTATTCAGTTGGTTCACTACTTCATTTTTAAACTCTTTGAAGTTTTCAAAGGTTTCAGATTTGCACTTCATAAGATACATGTATCCGTATCTACTAAAATCATCAGTAAATGTAACAAAGTAGAAATACCCACCTCTAGCCATAGAACTCGTGGGTCCACATACATCACTAAGTACTATACTCAAGAGATCATCCGCCCTCTCATTAAAACTAGTGAAAGGGACTTTAGTCATCTTGCCTAACAAAGAAGATTCACATATCACAAATGATTCATAATCAAATGAGTCCAGTAGTCCATCTTTATTGAGCTTGAATATATATTTCTCATTTATATGGCCCAAACGATAATGCCAAAGGTACGTAGGATTTGAGTCATTTATTTTTAGTCTTTTAGTATTTTCTATATTATAGATCTGATGGTCTAGGTTCAAAACATATAAACCATTAAATATTTGGGCTATACCATAACAAATATCATTCTTAAATATAAAACAACAATTGTTCTTAATAATAAAAGAAAATCCAATCATGTCCAAAAATGAAATAGATATAATGTTTTTAGTTATGGAAGGAATATAATAACAATTATCTAGTTCAATTACAAGTCCACTAGGCAAAGAAAGATGGTATACACCCACGGAGACAGCAATAACTCTTGCTCTTTTGCCAACGCGCAGGTCCACCTCCCCTTTACTCAATAATCCACTTCTTCCCAATTCCTACACATTTATACAAATGTGAGAACCACATCCGGTATCTAATACCCAAGATGAAGGAGTAGAAAGCTTTATCTTTATAACATAAATACTTTAAGCGAAAGTCATACCTCCCTTTATCTTATGCAGTCCCTCAATATAAGGACAGTTCCTCCTCCAATGACCAGCCTTGCCACAATGGTGGCATTTACTTTCTTTCATTAAGCCTTTCTTCTTCAATGCTTAAGACTTGGGCTCAAGAGATGACTTAGGTCCTTCATTCGTCTTCTTGAAGCCCGTGGCCTTGCCCTTGACTTTATGCACCATTAGTATAGGGCTAGCAAGCTTGGACTTCTTTATTTCTATCTCAATAGTTCTCAACATACCTAGGAGCTCGGGCAGTGTCTTATCTATTTCATTCATGTTATAGTTCAAGACAAATTGCTCATAACTGTCCGCCAACGATTGTAGGATCAGGTATGTAGCCAACTCTTGGCCCAGAGGAAAGGCTAGTCTCTCAAGGTTTTCTATATACCCAATCATCTTGCGTATGTGAGTCTCTACTAGGTCTCGAGCTCCCATCTTACACTGAAATAATGCCTTAGTATCGTCAAACCTCTCTTGACGAGCTTTGTAACACCCCAAATTGTTGTAGGAGCGACGGGGATCGTTTTTGGGTCAAGTCGGGTTTTTGGTGCAGGTGACACGGGCCCCGACACGGGCGTGTCGGAGGCCGTATCGGGCGTGTCGAGCTCGAGCCGTGTCGTCGACCAGTTCAGGTCGACGATGGTCGTGTGGTGGAACACGGCCTAGGACACGGGCGTGTCCCAGGCCGTGTCACACCTGTGCTGTGCGGTTGGGTGCACGGGTGGTGATACGGGCACGAACACGGGCGTGTCCGGTTTGACACGGGCGTGTCCGATGCCGTGTCACCAAGCCGTGTACCCCTCTGACTCCAAACTGTTGATTTATTGCACATGGGGGGCGTGACACGGGTCCCGACACGGGCGTGTCGCAGGCGACACGGGCGTGTCGGAGGCCGTGTCACATGCCGTGTGCTGGTTTTCAATTTGGGTCGAGACGGCGAATGAGCTACACGGCCAGGCACACGGCCGTGTGCCAACCCGTGTTCGGCCCAGATTTTATGATTTTTGGATTTAATCCGGGCCGTTCGTTTCCTTGGCTTTGGATCCGACGGTGGGGGGGGGCTGCTCCTGGGTGGTTTTAGCCGGGAATAGGGTTTTGAAACCCTTATTTCTCTTGGTTAATCTCTCTTTAAGTTTTAGAGAGAGGGGAGAGCAAGGTTGGTCGAGGAGTTCAAGATCCGGCCGCCGGAGGAGCTTCGGAGCTCCGAATCGCGATCCGAGTCCAGATCCGCGGAGGCGACGCCGTTGCGGTGCTTTCCAACCGTATAGTTTTCGATGGCGCCGTGGAAGAATGCAAGGGTAATGATTTCTCATCCTTGGGCATGTGAAGCCCTCTTTTCCTTTGCATAGGAGGCCCGCTCTCGCGAGTGAGCGAAGAGTTGGAGCGTTCCTTGGGGTAGATATGTGAAGTCCCCCTTGTGTAGAGTCCGTATGCGAAAACGGACATAGGCATTGTGTGTGAAGCCTATCCGGACAAGTAGAGCCGGATCGGTGATGTTGCATTGCATATGAACCGGGGAAGACTCCGGGTGTTTGGGCGTTTTTCGGGTTTTCTACGTGGTAGATTGCATCAGGGAGCCTTGGGGATTAACCCCAAGGTGCACCCGGAAAACTGGGCAAAAGCGAGTTTTGCCAACACGATGGCCGGGGAGCCAACGTGAACATAACCGGATTATGTGATTGTTGTGGCGGAAACGGGACTCGGTGAGTCTTGACCTGCGCATATGGCTTAAATTGCCGTTGCGATATGAGCACGGGTCAGGCGGAACCGTACCCGGTCTATGTCGTTCGGTAGGACCGTTGGCATGGATGAGGGTCTTCGGCGGTCTATGGCTTAAATTGCCGTGACCAAGGCCATGAAGGCATAATGCTCATATGGATGATCGTCCAAGAGGCGGTGGTGGATTGGGAACGTCTATGGCTTGAATTGACGTGACGTTGGCCGGTTCGCCGAGAATGTGCCCTGAGTGCACGGGGTGTGTGGCCGTGCGAGCCTACGCCTGTGTTGATGTGTATTCACATTAATATATTGCCTATACTAATAATGTGCAGGGAAAGAGCATCGCCGCCCCGATTTTGGGGGCGGGATCATTATAATTTGGTCAGCATTGCTGACCGTTGCTTTTGTTTGCCACCGGGCGGTGGTTTGTGCTTGCAGGTGCTGCGGAGCCGAGCGGAAAGTAGCGGGCTAAAGCCCATGTTGCGGTGTTGGCCCTCGAAGGCCTAACCCCTTTTTATGCTTTCCGTTTATTTCATGTATGGCCGGCCTGCGAGCCGAAGTATGTAAGGCATGTTTTGTTAAGCAAACCTTGTAAGGCCTTAAGGCCGGTACTTTTGTAGTTTCATTCCTATTGTTACTTCTGTAGTGGACATTCCTGCTTGGCAGGGTTCTTAAAATTGCGCAACTTATTAATTTGCTTCCGCTAGAATGACTCTGTGTAGGACGTTACTGATTGGTTGTATGGTTTCAACGCGTAACCAACCGGTCTGTCCGTAGTATATGGCGTCGGGCCCCGGCCAGACCTACTGCTATATGCTATGCGACGGATAGGGGTGTTACAAATTGGTATCAGACTTCTGGTTTCGGTCAAGCTTAAATGAATTCGTGGACGAATTCACTTTAAGGGGTGGTGAGCACATGTGTGTGTCATCGTTATAACATGAAAAGAACCCATGAATGTCCACTTAGGAATGAAAATATACATGTTTGAGGAACCTGCGTGTTCCTATAATTGCTGTTTGCAGTAATTTTTGGGTCGCTTATCGGTGTTTTGCACGATTATAGGTGACCAGAAGTGGCGCTGGGCCGTCTGAACGGCCAGGTTCTGAGGCGAGCAGTGCGCCAAGCGATGCGCCTGCAACACCTCCGTCTGCCGAGACCATTAGGTTGGTGGTAGAAGCGGTCATGGCAATGATCAATGCGCAGCCTGCAAGGCAGGTGTAGCAGCCCGCTCCTGCTATGGAGCAAGTACCGCTTCAGACGGCAGAGCTAAGGAGGGTTGAGCAAGTAGTTTTGGAGCCAGAGTTGCCTCGGAGAGCAACGGAAAGACAACTGAAGCACGTGATGGGCTTTCACCCACCGGTGTTCACGGGAGCAGAAACCCCGACCCAAGCAGAGGATTGGCTCTCAAGGGTCAACAGGGTGATGACTGCGACGGAAACGGAAGAGTGGCAGAAGACCACAATAGCGACGTTCCTGTTGGATGGGGACGCAAGGTTATGGTGGGAAGGCCTTGAGCTACATCAGTTGCGGGGAAGGCCGTTGGCCGAAGTTCCGATGGAGGAGTTTGCGAGACTATTCATGGCTCGATACCTCCCCTCGGCGCAGAGAATTGCGCTAGAAAGCGAGTTTCAGAAGTTGGTGCAAGGGGATTGCACCGTTGATGAGTACCTCCACGAGTTTACTCGGTTGGGGAGATATGCCGGTGCTACCTTCGCAGACGAGGAGCGCAAGACAAGCCGCTTCTACGAAGGGCTAAGAGATGATCTAAGATTGCTACTGTCGGGGCCCAAGGCGCAGGGTTTCATGACCCTGGTCAGTTCGGCCCGGTCCTTGGAGAAGGACATGAAGAATGTCCAAGCGAAGAAGGAATCCGGTAGTAAGAAAGCGGAGTTCAAGGCACCGACTACGTCGAAGTCGGGCTACCGCAGATTCTATAAGAAAGCTAAGATGTCGGGTCCAGCTGCTTCAGGTGCCTCGGGGGCAACTACCAATCGAACCCCGGGCGCTTGTTTCACGTGTGGAAAGCAGGGGCACTTTGCCCGTGATTGCTGGAGTGGACACTCAAAGTCTGAAAGGAAACAAGGAGCTACCTATGAGGAGAAGGGCAAAGCGGTGGAGTCGACCGCGTCCCACTATGCTCCGACTCAGCCTAGAGTCTATAACTTGGGCCAGCAGGAGGCCATCAAGCAAGCATATGTGGTGACAGGTATGAGTTAATTTATAGCAAGTTAGCTTTAATACCGTTATCTATTGCTTGTTAGCCTAATATTGTTTGTATAGGCTTTGTTGTGATTAGCGATAGTCCGGCACAGGCACTGTTCGATACGGGAGCTTCACACTCCTTCTTGTCCGAAAGCTTTATATCGCGCATCGGAGTCCCTTCTTCGATGGCGAAGGACAAGTTGGATGTGCTGCTACCGAATGGGTGTTCGATGCGTGCGGACAGGGTATGCGCCGTAAAGGTTCACATTGGGAGCCAAGAGTTCGACTTGCTAGCGTCATTGCTGCCGCTAGTAGAGTTCGACGTGATCTTTGGAATGGATTGGCTGTCAGAGCAGAAAGCTTGGATTGACTGTGACCGGAAGGAGGTCAAGCTGGGTGTAGGGCGGGAGACTACATTCGAGGGGCTAAAGGGGTCGAGCAAGACACTGATGTCTGCTCTTCAGGTGGTGAAGGCGGTTCGTGCTGGTGCAGAGCTGTTCTTCGCAATAGTGGGGACTGTGGAGCCAAAGTCTCCGTTGGATAGCATCCCCGTGGTTTGCGAATACCCCGATGTGTTCCCGGATAGTCTTCCCGGAGCCCCACCGCAGCGGGAGATTGATTTCACCATCGAGCTCGTACTGAGGGCCAAACCGGTGTCACGTGCTCCGTATAGGTTGGCGCCTAAGGAGATGGCAGAGTTGAAAGTTCAGCTAGAGGAGCTGATGGAGCAAGGGTATGTGCGTCCAAGCTCGTCGCCTTGGAGCGCACCGGTCCTCTTCGTTAAGAAGAAGGATGGTAGTATGCGGTTGTGTATCGACTATAGAGAATTGAACAAGATGACGGAGAAGAATAAGTACCCGATCCCGAGGATTGATGGTCTCTTTGATCAGTTAGTCGGATCGTCGGTATACTCCAAGTTGGACTTGAAGTCGGGGTACTATCAGCTGAGGATCAGGGAGTGTGATATCCCAAAGACGGCGTTCAGTACGAGGTATGGGCATTTCGAGTTCACGGTCATGCCGTTTGGACTGACGAATGCGCCATCAGTATTTATGGATCTGATGAACCGGACGTTCAGAGATTTCCTGGATCGCTTTGTGATCGTCTTTATTGACGATATTTTGGTGTACTCGCAGTGCGAAGAAGACCACTTCAAGCATTTGCATTTGGCGTTGGAGACCTTGAGGAGGAATGAGCTTTACGCAAAGATCTCCAAGTGCGAGTTTTGGCTACCCTCGGTATGGTTCCTTGGTCATATAGTGAGTGGGGAAGGTATAACGGTGGATCCGGCGAAGATTATTGCGATACGGGAGTGGCCTGCGTTATCTTCTGTCGCAGAAGTCCGTAGTTTTCTCGGGCTTGCCGGATATTACAGGCGCTTCGTAGAGAACTTCTCGCGGGTAGCGTTACCTCTCACGAAGTTGACAAGGAAGGATCAGAAATTCTTGTGGACGCAAGAGTGCGTGCAAGCTTTTGAGGAGCTGAAGAGGTGGTTGACCACGGCGCCAGTGCTTAGTTCGCCGAGTGGGACCGAGGGCTTCGAGGTGTATAGCGATGCTTCGGGTAGTGGCTTGGGCTGCGTGTTGTTGCAGCATGGAAGTGTGATTGCGTATGGATCGCGTCAGCTGAAAGTGCATGAGAGAAATTATCCGGTGCACGACTTGGAGTTGGCGGCCGTGATTTTTGCACTCAAGTTGTGGAGGCACTACCTATACAGCGTAAGGGTCGATATATACACCGATCACAAGAGCCTAAAATACTTGTTGGATCAAAAGGACCTTAATATGAGGCAGAGGAGGTGGATGGAGTTCCTAGGGGACTACACCTTCAAAATACATTATGTACCCGGGAAGGGCAACGCAGTTGCGGATGCGCTGAGCCGCAGGGCTCTCGCCCGAGCCAACTGGTTGTCGGTGCATGATGAGCGGCTAGTGCGGGAGTTGGAGGAGCTTGAGATCTGTTGCGTTGACAAGAAGACGAGCGCCAAAGCAATGTTAAACTGGACAGAGGTGCAGTATGACCTGGCTGACCGGGTTCAGCAGGCATTGGAGTTAGATGACTCCATGAAGGAGCTTATGGAGGCCGCTCTGGATGGGTCAAATTCCCAGTTCTCGGTGGATGATGGTTTGTTAAGGAAGGATCATCGGTTGTGCGTCCCGAGTGGGGGTAACCTCCGGGCGGAGTTGATGTACGAGGCTCATCATACCAAGTACTCAATCCACCCAGGGAGCACAAAGATGTATCGTGATCTCAAGAAGCTGTTTTGGTGGCCGGGGCTTAAGAAAGATGTGGCGTTGTACGTGGCTAAATGCCAAACGTGCGCCTTGGTGAAGGCGGAGTGCCAAAAGCCGGGAGGATTTCTGAAATCCTTGCCTATACCGGAGTGGAAATTCGACGATATATCTATGGACTTTGTGCACGGGTTGCCAAGGTCGCAGAAGGGGAACGACGCCATCTGGGTGATCGTAGATCGGCTAACCAAGGTGTCACATTTCATTCCGCATAGGAAGGATGATCCAGTGGAAAAATTGGCAAAGTTATATGTTGACAATATTGTTAGGCTGCATGGTGTGCCCCGTAGCATTGTGAGTGATCGCGATGGGCGGTTCACGTCAAATGATTGGAGGTTGGTGCAGCAGATGCTGGGGACAAAGTTAAAGTTCAGCACAGCTTTCCATCCGCAGACGGATGGGCAGACCGAGAGGGTCAATAGAACGATGGAGGACATGCTCCGCATGTATGTTCTAGACTTTGGGAAGCATTGGGAAGACCACCTTTATTTGGTGGAGTTTGCGTACAACAACAGCTACCAAGCGAGTATACAAATGGCGCCCTTCGAGGCCCTGTATGGTAGGAAGTGTCGCACGCCGTTATCGTGACTTGAAACGGGTGAGGCAAGGTTGTACAAGAAGCAAGAGGTGGAGAGTGCTACCTCGTTAGTGCGGATCATTCGGGAGCGCTTGTTGATCGCTCAGGACCGGCAGGCGAAGTACTACAATGCCAAGCACCGGAACATGGAGTTCGTGGTAGGCGATTGGGTATATCTGAAAGTGAAGCCGTTCAAGGGGGTTTCGCGGGTGAGACGCTTGAAGAAGCTGAGCCCAAGATACCTTGGACCTTTTGAGGTTCTGGAGCGAGTCGGCGAAGCGGCATACCGTTTGAGGCTATCGGAGCAATTGAGTGGATTACATGATGTGTTCCACATTTCTGTGTTGCGAAAGGCGGTGCAAGAGCCTTCGCAGGTGATCGCGGTTGACCAAGTGCCGGTGGACGAAGGGTTGACGACTAGGGTCAAGCCCATTCGTATCGAAGATGTTGTGGTCAAGAGGCTTCGTAACAAGGAGATTCGGATGGTTAAGGTCCGGTGGGATAACTGCGGGCGTGAGGAGCTCTCTTGGGAACGGGAGCAGACTATGCTCGAGGAGTACCCGGAATTATTCCGCTCAGGTACTGTTTTACGTAAGTCCTGTTTTTCCTTTATTAATTTCGTGGACGAAATTCTTTAAGGGGGGTAGAATTGTAACACCCCAAATTGTTGTAGGAGCGACGGGGATCGTTTTTGGGCCAAGTCGGGTTTTTGGTGCAGGTGACACGGGCCCCGACACTGTCACAACCCGCATTTTCTCCGAATTAAGAATTATCAGAGTAAGAGAAAACACGCGTCATGATGCCACGTCAAGCAGGGGATAACTGCTGACGCTCAGGCAAAACCAACTACAATCTTTATGCAAGAAAATCATGTGCTTAATGAATAGAAAATCAGTTATGTTTAGAGTCCGTATCCCTCGGCTTCAGTGGATCATCTAGTCCACAAAAGAAAACTATATTTAAACGTTGCGGAAAAATACTTTATTTAGATTTGACACCCTAAAGAGCGCATCAGGGTCCCCAGAGAACCACTCATGCTATGCAAGACTCTACCTTAAATTTATGTAATATATAAGGAAATGATTTTCGTACGTGATTGGAAAATAGTGATTAAGTTTATAAAAACATGCTGATCATGAGCTTCATTTATAATAGTATTTATGGTTTGAAAATACCTAGCAACCTAGCATAAACCTTCTCAAAGCAAGTAGACTATCTCCAGAAAAATGGTAGCAGTAATAGTATATATCTAGTACAAGGTAAAAACTACCAGTGGGCGCCAACAACCTGACATGAACCCACTGGCACAAACATATGTCTGTAAGAAAGTACTGAAAACAACCTCACTAACAAGGAAAACAGAACTCCAAAGTCCGGAAGTCCACCAACAACACCACCTCCAACTAGCCACCAGACTGGCTACAGCTCAGAACCTGGGGTATTCCAAAAGAAAACAGAATACCTCAGCAAGCTAAACAGAGAAAAACTGCATGAAAAAGTCAACCAAAGGACAAAGTAACTGAAAAACATGCAGAAGAAGGAGTCACAAATGTCCAAAGACAGGACAGCAGAAAATGCACCACGTGCAAGAAAACAGCAACAACCCAAACCCAGGAACAACATCCTGCAGGGCCTGCAAGGCTACCAAGAGCCAAAAGTGCAGCAAACCACAAGGGAATAAACTTCTAACACCCGAAACTGTGGGAAGTGGTAGTAGCAAAAACAAACAATGAGGAACCGAATCGGAGGCAAACGCAGTCCCCCAATCCACGATGTCCAAGTCAAAAAGCTCGAGGGTCAACACGTGAAAGCACAAGGGACCTTCCACCCACACATGCCCAGCCCGTACCTGGAGCAAGAAAAAACAAGAGTGGCCTTGGCTACATCACACAACTCCACCCCCATAAGAGCTACAACCACCACTACTAACCACGACCCACAATTCGGCCTCCAAGAAGGTAAAGGAAACGGCCGACAAGGAAATCCAGCAATACAACAGGAATAAAATCCACTCGGGAACAAAATCAGGGTAAGGAAAGTGTTGAAAAGAATCAACACGACAAGGCGTTGAGTTAAACACATTCAGTGCCTTCCTAAACCTTGGCGTTGAGTGAGCTAGCCTCACTCGCCGCCAAAAATAAAGTCTCTACCCATAAACCCACTAAGGTAAATGGAGCTCGACGATCGTCGGTCAGAGGTCGACGATCGTCGATCGGCAAGGGCCAGAAAGAAGCCCGACGATTATTTTCCTGGAGGTCGACGATCGTCGAAGGCTAACAGGCGCGCGAAGCTCGACGATCTTCCCTCAGGAAGTAGTAGAGCACTGATCGGCTAACAGACCAGAGCTGAGCTCGACGCTTTCCTTCCAGAAAACGTCGAGCGTCGAACGGCTCAACATTAACTCTGAGCTCGACGTCCTTCTCCCAGAAAACGTCGAGCGTCGAACGGCGCTAAGATAGAACAGAGCTGAGCTCGATGCTCGTCGAGCGTCGAACGGAGCTCGAAGCTAAACCAGCAGGCTGAGCTCGACGACCGAGCATCGAACGGAGCTCGACGCCAACCAGACAACTGAGCTCGACGACCGAGCGTCGAACGGAGCTCGACGCTAACCAGACAACTGAGCTCGACGACCGAGCGTCGAACGGAGCTCGACGTTTTTCCCTGGAAAAGCGTCGAACGGAGCTAAGCAAGTCTGAGCTCGACTATCTCTGCTCGGAGATCGACGATAGTCGAACGACATGAGGCAGAAGCAGCGATCGACGATCTCCGTCCAGAGATCGACGATAGTCGAACGACTCTAGACATGAAGCAGGGAAAATTTTCAGTACTCGAGTAGCTAACCTACTACTCGAGTATTCCAATCTCCCACTCGAGTAGGTGCTGACTACTCGGGTAACTAAACCACTCACTCGAGTAATTACCTACTACTCGAGTAAACCAAGACTCATACTCGAGTCAGCAACTCCTACTCGAGTACTCCCAACCACTACCCGAGTAAACTACTACCTACTCGAGTAACCTACTCCCATACTCGGGTATAACACTTAACAAATTCGGGGAAATCACCCCCCCCTCCTAACACTCCCTCTTGGCTACACCCAAACCAGAGCAAAAATCTGAACAAAGGTAAACGGCATCGCGCCGGCAAAGTTGGGTTCCAACAACACAAGTAGGGGGAGGTTCAATAGGAAGAACTAATTCCTATGGTTAGCAAGAAAAAAAAAGAACAAAAAGGCCTCTAACCTGGGCTAACAGGGATTTCAATCTCAGCAAGATTAAACAAAGAAAAACTTGGCAAGGGCAAGAATACCACTTGCCTCAACTTTCAGCGAAGCTTGGACGGCTTTCCTCCTCTTCACACAGAACAAACAGCCGCAGCACCTAGAATAATCTCACGGCCATTAATGGCGGAAAACTCCAAAACCGAAAACCCAAATCTCAACAAAACTCCACAAAAATCGAATATCTTACCGTCGAAACGAAGATCTCGGAGAGAGCAAGACAACGCCGCTCTCGGAATCGAATTCCGTCCATGAACAAGCCCGGGATCGCCGACCGAAGGGGTACAGGAACGACGGTTTTTCTACTCTGTTTTTCGCAAACAAGCAGGGGACGGTTTTCTCTCAGGAAAAGAAGAAGTGGGCCGCCACTTCTTAAGAAAAGCTTTTATATAAAAGCTAAACGCCGGTTCAGCCTAAACCGAACCCTAAACGCCTAATCACTAATTACCATAAAGACAAATTCCAAAAAGGAATAAGCCAATATATGGCTGCCACCAAGGCAAGGCAATAACTGCCTAAATAAATTCTCCCACAGAATTTAATAATCGGTCAAAACGAAAGGCTACAGGACAAGCCTAAAATCAATTTAAATAATTGATCATATATACTATAAACACACCAAACGACACGAAAACCGAATCACCTCGGAATTCGACGAAATTCGCACCGTAGCTAAATATCCACGCTACGAACACAACGTCGAAGTCGAAATTAACTTTCGACGAACAGAACTCGAGTTATACCCAAATAAAGCCAAACACAAACATCCCCCCGAGAGGCCACACCGGGTCACCCAAAACGACTCGGCTTGCTAGGGAGATCTTGCCAACAGGCTATCAAACAGGGCACTGAGTTCACAAGAGCTAAACCATACTCCACACATGGCACAAGCCACGGAAACGCGTCATCGTAATGCCAACGAGAATAAAAAAAAATCGCAAGAAAATCGGGGCGTTACAGTCACTCCCCCTAAAAGAAAGTTTCGTCCCGAAACTTTACGCACAACCCTCCTACTAAAGAAGGAAAAGTAACAAACAAAAGTTATAAAGGGAAACATACCGATCAAATCAGTGAAACAGGTGAGGCTACGCCCTCCTCATGGCCGACTCTAGCTCCCAAGTCGCGCTCTCCAAATCCTGATTTTTCCATAGAACTTTCACCATCGGTATGGACTTCTTTCACAGCACACGCTCCTGAGTATCCAAAATACGAACTGGCACCTCAACAAAAAAGAGGTTGGGCTCCAACTGGGGCACAACATCCAAGAGTTGCCCACTGCTGCGCACACACTTCCGCAATTGGCTAACATAAAAAACATTATGAACACCAGGGAAGTTCGCTAGCAAATCCAATCTATATGCAGACACACCAATCCGCTCCAAAACCTCGAACGGGCCCACATACCTTGGGTCCAATTTCCGATTTTTACCAAATCTCTTCACACCAACCATTGGAGAAACCTTGAGGTATACATGATCCCCTACTAAAAACTCCAAAGCAGACCTACGCCTATTGGCGTTCTTTTCATACCTCTCCTGAGCTAAACGAAGCTTTTCACGAATAAGCTTCACGGCGACTTCCATCTCTTCCAGAGCATCTGGACCCAACAACAGCCTCTCACCAGCCTCGGCCCAAAACAACGGAGTCCTACAGCGCCTCCCATACAAAGCTTCGAACGGAGCCATCTGCAAGCTTTCCTGATAACTGTTATTATAAGCAAATTCCATGAGTCGCAGACGCTCATCCCACGCTCCACCGTGGTCTAAAATATAGCACCGGATCATATCCTCAACAATCTGATTGACCCGCTCCGTCTGCCCATTGGTCTGAGGGTGGTACGCAGTAGAATACCTCAGATCCGTACCCAAACCCTCCTGCAGACTCTGCCAAAAACGAGAAGTAAACCGGGAGTCTCGATCAGAAATGATGCTAACCGGCACACCGTGGAGTCGGATGACTTCATTCAAGTACAACTCCGCTATCTTCTTCATCGGGTAATCAATCTTATATGGCACGAAGTGAGCACACTTCGTCAATCTATCCACTATAACCCAAATAGAATCATATCCTCTCGGGGATTTTGGCAAACCCGTAATGAAGTCCATAGATATACTCTCCCACTTCCAAGTCGGGATCTCTAGTGGAGTCAACTTACCACCAGGCCTTCCATGATCGGCCTTCACACGCTTGCAAGTGTGACACTCAGCAACAAATCGGGCTATATCTCCTTTCATACCATACCACCAGGCAATTTGCCTTAAGTCACGGTACATCTTCGTAGATCCTGGATGGTAGGCAACGCTGGAACCATGAGCCTCACTGCAAATCATACCTCTAATGTCCCCAACAGCGGGAACACAAAACCTGCCGCTGTACTTCAAAGTACCCGCATCATCAATAGCAAAATCTGGCAACTCTCCCTTCTCTGTCCTGGTAAAAAGGTGCAACAGATCCGGATCATCCTTCTGATGCAGTCTAGTCAAAGAAATCCAAGACGGCTCTGCCACAGACAAACTATTCTGCAAACCACAGCATCCCACTGAAATATCCATAAGGAGGAACTCCTCCACTAACCGATCGGCGGAGAGGTTAAAGATCTTTCCCGTCTTTCGGCTCAGGGCGTCGGCCACCACATTGGCCTTGCCCGGATGATACTGGATTTCTACGTCATAATCCGCCACATACTCAAGCCACCGCCGCTGACGCAGATTCAACTCTTTCTGCGTGAACACGTACTTCAGGCTCTTATGGTCAGTAAAAATCTTGCACTGAGCCCCATAAAGTAAGTGCCTCCACAACTTCAACGCATAGATAACCGCTGCAAACTCAAGGTCATGCGTAGGATAATTCTTCTCATGAATCTTCAGCTGTCTTGACCCATAAGCGATTACTTTTCCATCCTGCATTAATACGCATCCCAAACCTACAAGCGAAGCATCCACATACACATCATAATCCACGCCCTCAGTAGGAAGGGTCAGAATGGGAGCAGTACACAATCTCCTCTTTAACTCCTGAAAAGCTTCTTCGCACTTCTCGCTCCAAACAAAAGCCACATTCTTATGAGTCAGCTTGGTCAAAGGTGCGGCTAGAGAAGAGAAACCCTCCACGAATCTCCTGTAATAGCCAGCCAACCCTAAGAAACTTCTGATCTCCTTATGAGTATTCGGCCTACTCCAATCCATCACTGTTGCAATCTTTTCTGGGTCAACCGAGATCCCATCCTTGTTCACCACGTGGCCTAGAAAAGAAACCTGAGGCAACCAAAATTTGCACTTGCTCAACTTGGCGAATAAATTGTGGTTCCTCAATTCTGATAGTACCAAGCGCAGATGCTGCTCATGCTCCTCAGCACTGCGAGAATAAACCAACACGTCATCAATGAAGACCACCACGAACTTGTCTAGGAAATCCTTGAATACCCGATTCATCATGTCCATGAAAGCTGATGGTGCGTTGGTCAAACCAAACGACATCACCAAAAACTCAAAGTGTCCATGCCTCGACCTAAACGCAGTCCGCGGAATATCTGCCTCACGGATCCTGAGCTGATGATAGCCCGAACGAAGATCGATCTTGGAGAACACCGTGCTGCCACGCAACTGGTCAAATAAATCATCGATCCTCGGCAGAGGGTACCTGTTCTTGATAGTGACCTTGTTCAACTCTCTATAGTCGATGCAAAGCCGCATCGACCCATCTTTCCTCTTTACGAACAAAACAGGAGCACCCCAAGGCGATGAACTCTGCCTGATAAAACCTTTAGCCAACAACTCATCTAACTGAATTCGCAACTCCTCTAACTCACGAGGGGCCATCTGGTACGGCGCCTTAGCAATAGGACGCGTACCCGGCTCCAAATCAATAAAAAACTCCACATCCCGCTCAGGAGGGATACCAGGAAGATCATCAGGAAAAACATCGGCGAAACCACGAACAATAGGAATCTCCTCCAAGCGTGGCACGCTAACAACGGTTCCAACCGCCGAGACTAAACAAACACAACAATCAGAAAGAAACAATCTCTGAACACATACTGCCGAGAGAACAGGAGAATCCTGACACGGATCAGCATACACGCTGTCGGGCTGACCATCGTCCCTGATGAAGTCCAAGCGCTTTCCTTTGCACTGAATTACCGCATCATACCGAGAGAGCCAGTCCATGCCCAAAATGACATCGAAGTCCTCTAGATCAATCATTTTCAGGTCCGCCTTCGCAAGAAAGTCCCCCAACAAAACCGGGCAATCCAAAATGCCCAAATCTGACAACACAGATTCACCAGAGGGAAACTTGACACGGAAGGAATCCCGAACACGATATAGAGTCAACCGATGACGCTCTACAAAGGCTCTAGCCACGAACGAGTGGGTAGCGCCGGAGTCAAACAGAACACGCGCCCAACGGTTCTTCACCTTAAATTTCCCTATAGGAACACACAAACTAAGGAACTACCACAACAATACCGCAAACAATCTAGCAAATAAAACTACCAGGTTAGAAAAATAGCAAACAACTAACCTGAAATAACCTGGGTCGAAGTCTGAGCCTCCTCGAAAGAAATCACATTCAACTTCCCTTTTCCCTTGTCCACACGCGGAGGTGGAGGTAAAGCCTGTAACGGAACTGCAGGAAGAACTGTCTGAACCTGAGGACACCTCGACTTGATATGACCCTTCTGCCTACACTGAAAGCAGACTCTATCCCTGGTCCAACACTGGGCCGCATCATGCCCGGACCGCTTGCAAACTGAACAGGAGACATCTCTCCCAGGAGCACTCTGGATCGCATGAATCTGCTCCTTCTTCTGAGCTGCCACCTTCTTGAAACACCTCTCGACAGGATGGCCTGACCGGCCACAAAAACTGCACACCACTCTGCTCCTCTTTCCCGGAACAGCATCGGGTACCAGGGGTTTCTTCTCCTCTACCAACTTCCTCTTATCCTTCTTCAACTGCTGGCCTCTGCTCTTCGCCGTCTCAATGGCCTCAACCTTAAGAGCAGCCTCTACAACTCCAGCATAAGACACTGACCCATAAGTACTAGCCAACTGCTGCACCTCACTCCTCAAACCACCGAGGAATCGCTTAACTCGATCAGCCTCAACGCTGACCAATCCAGGGGCAAAACGGCTCAACTTGCTGAACTCTATCTCATACTCACCCACCGTGAGTTGCCTTTGCTTCAGATGGAGGAAATCATTCATGAGGCAGTCACGCTCAACCGAAGGCAAGAACTTTCTCAACAGCAACTCCTTGAACATCTCCCACGAGCACCCAACCACTAAGCTCTCCTTTTCTCTCAGCCACCAACTCTTAGCCAACCCTTTGAGCTGATAGGTGGCTAACATCACCCTCTGGTCACCTGCAATTCCTGAGTACAAAAACATCTCCTCCATGGAGATCAGCCAGTCGTCTATCACCATGAAATCTGCCTTCCCATCATAAGTGGGAGGGCTCAGCCTCTGAAACTGCGAGATGAAGGCCATCTCTGCTGGCACCACCACTGGAGGTCTCAAGGGTGTAGGAGGAGGAGGAACAGCTAACCCCCCAGCAGGAACTTGCGCACCCTGAGCCTGCCCTGCCACAACTGCCACCAAAGACTGAATCTGGGCTTGCACCCCCTCCAACTGCATGCCCATAGCTTCGCTACTCAGACGCAGACTCTCGATCACCGCATCGTTCTGAGCTCCAGAAGATTCACCCTCAGACAGGGGAGTCGATCGAGTCGCAGGACGCCTAGCCATCCTAAAAATCATTACAACGCAAATCAGATCCAAATCCCACGACTAGAACCGATTACCAGTACAGACAATACATATGTAGATATAGACTTAAAGCTGCTAAACTTGCTCTGAGAGTTTATCTTCTTCACAAAAATTAGATGATATGCCCTAACCTAGGATGGTTAACCACCACCTTACTAACTCTTGTGCCTAGATCAGATGCATGAATTTATGTTAATTTGAAAACTCATGTGTGTACATATGTCATCCTGCAAATCTTCAGCTCGGTGCGTTGTGCTTATGCAATGATATGATATGCATGATTGTGCTATGCATTCTAAAAAAAGGCCCTAATGCATGTTATGAGCGGCGTACGCATGAAAATGTTATGCATCCCATACTACATAACATTTCCATGCAACGAAAAAGAAACGTGCTAGTCGTAGTCATGTGGTGAGGTTATGCATCCCATACTACATAACCCTCACATGTAGCCCCTATGGTGGATCCATATACGAACACATATTATGCATCCCATACTACATAATATGCCCCGTATACTTCATGTTATGCTATGAGTGTAGTGTTCGTGCTTTTGCCAAGACGTGCTGATGACATATCGGTGTGTGAATGACATGATGCTGAACTACTAATAAGCGAACAAAAGAAGGTTGCTCAACTAACTTGTTAAGCAAACCTGACAAGCAAACCTGTCAAGCAAACCTGTCAAGCAAACCTGTCAAGCAAACCTGCCCTCTGATACCAACTGTTACAACCCGCATTTTCTCCGAATTAAGAATTATTAGAGTAAGAGAAAACACGCGTCATGATGCCACGTCAAGCAGGGGATAACTGCTGACGCTCAGGCAAAACCAACTACAATCTTTATGCAAGAAAATCATGTGCTTAATGAATAGAAAATCAGTTATGTTTAGAGTCTGTATCCCTCGGCTCAGTGGATCATCTAGTCCACAAAAGAAAACTATATTTAAACGCTGCGGAAAAATACTTTATTTAGATTTGACACCCTAAAGAGCGCATCAGGGTCCCCAGAGAACCACTCATGCTATGCAAGACTCTACCTTAAATTTATGTAATATATAAGGAAATGGTTTTCGTACGTGATTGGAAAATAGTGATTAAGTTTATAAAAACATGCTGATCATGAGCTTCATTTATAATAGTATTTATGGTTTGAAAATACCTAGCAACCTAGCATAAACCTTCTCAAAGCAAGTAGACTATCTCCAGAAAAATGGTAGCAGCAATAGTATATATCTAGTACAAGGTAAAAACTACCAGTGGGCGCCAACAACCTGACACGAACCCACTGGCACAAACATATGTCTGTAAGAAAGTACTGAAAACAACCTCACTAACAAGGAAAATAGAACTCCAAAGTCCGGAAGTCCACCAACAACACCACCTCCAACTAGCCACCAGACTGGCTACAGCTCAGAACCTGGGGTATTCCAAAAGAAAACAGAATACCTCAGCAAGCTAAACAGAGAAAAACTGCATGAAAAAGTCAACCAAAGGACAAAGTAACTGAAAAACATGCAGAAGAAGGAGTCACAAATGTCCAAAGACAGGACAGCAGAAAATGCACCACGTGCAAGAAAACAGCAACAACCCAAACCCAGGAACAACATCCTGCAGGGCCTGCAAGGCTACCAAGAGCCAAAAGTGCAGCAAACCACAAGGGAAGAAACTTCTAACACCCGAAACTGTGGGAAGTGGTAGTAGCAAAAACAAACAATGAGGAACCGAATCGGAGGCAAACGCAGTCCCCCAATCCACCATGTCCAAGTCAAAAAGCTCGAGGGTCAACACGTGAAAGCACAAGGGACCTTCCACCCACACATGCCCAGCCCGTACCTGGAGCAAGAAAAAACAAGAGTGGCCTTGGCTACATCACACAACTCCATCCCCATAAGAGCTACAACCACCACTACTAACCACGACCCACAATTCGGCCTCCAAGAAGGTAAAGGAAACGGCCGACAAGGAAATCCAGCAATACAACAGGAATAAAATCCACTCGGGAACAAAATCAGGGTAAGGAAAGTGTTGAAAAGAATCAACACGACAAGACGTTGAGTTAAACTCATTCAGTGCCTTCCTAAACCTTGGCGTTGAGTGAGCTAGCCTCACTCGCCGCCAAAAATAAAGTCTCTACCCATAAACCCACTAAGGTAAACGGAGCTCGACGATCGTCGGTCGGAGGTCGACGATCGTCGATCGGCAAGGGCCAGAAAGAAGCCCGACGATTATTTTCCTGGAGGTCGACGATCGTCGAAGGCTAACAGGCGCGCGAAGCTCGACGATCTTCCCTCAGGAAGTAGTCGAGCACTGATCGGCTAACAGACTAGAGCTGAGCTCGACGCTTTCCTTCCAGAAAACGTCGAGCGTCGAACGGCTCAACATTAACTCTGAGCTCGACGTCCTTCTCCCAGAAAACGTCGAGCGTCGAACGGCGCTAAGATAGAACAGAGCTGAGCTCGACGCTCGTCGAGCATCGAACGGAGCTCGAAGCTAAACCAGCAGGCTGAGCTCGACGACCGAGCGTCGAACGGAGCTCGACGCCAACCAGACAACTGAGCTCGACGACCGAGCGTCGAACGGAGCTCGACGCTAACCAGACAACTGAGCTCGACGACCGAGCGTCGAACGGAGCTCGACGTTTTTCCCTGGAAAAGCGTCGAACGGAGCTAAGCAAGTCTGAGCTCGACTATCTCTGCTCGGAGATCGACGATAGTCGAATGATATGAGGCAGAAGCAGCGATCGACGATCTCCGTCCAGAGATCGACGATAGTCGAACGACTCTAGACATGAAGCAGGGAAAATTTTCAGTACTCGAGTAGCTAACTTACTACTCGAGTATTCCAATCTCCCACTCGAGTAGGTGCTGACTACTCGGGTAACTAAACCACTCACTCGAGTAATTACCTACTACTCGAGTAAACCAAGACTCATACTCGAGTCAGCAACTCCTACTCGAGTACTCCCAACCACTACCCGAGTAAACTACTACCTACTCGAGTAACCTACTCCCATACTCGGGTATAACACTTAACAAATTCGGGGAAATCACCCCCCCCCCCCTCCTAACACTCCCTCTTGGCTACACCCAAACCAGAGCAAAAATCTGAACAAAGGTAAACGGCATCGCGCCGGCAAAGTTGGGTTCCAACAACACAAGTAGGGGGAGGTTCAATAGGAAGAACTAATTCCTATGGTTAGCAAGAAAAAAAAAGAACAAAAAGGCCTCTAACCTGGGCTAACAGGGATTTCAATCTCAGCAAGATTAAATAAAGAAAAACTTGGCAAGGGCAAGAATACCACTTGCCTCAACTTTCAGCGAAGCTTGGACGGCTTTCCTCCTCTTCACACAGAACAAACAGCCGCAGCACCTAGAATAATCTCACGGCCATTAATGGCGGAAAACTCCAAAACCGAAAACCCAAATCTCAACAAAACTCCACAAAAATCGAATATCTTACCGTCGAAACGAAGATCTCGGAGAGAGCAAGACAACGCCGCTCTCGGAATCGAATTCCATCCACGAACAAGCCCGGGATCGCCGACCGAAGGGGTACAGGAACGACGGTTTTTCTCCTCTGTTTTTTGCAAACAAGCAGGGGACGGTTTTCTCTCAGGAAAAGAAGAAGTGGGCCGCCACTTCTTAAGAAAAGCTTTTATATAAAAGCTAAACGCCGGTTCAGCCTAAACCGAACCCTAAACGCCTAATCACTAATTACCATAAAGACAAATTCCAAAAAGGAATAAGCCAATATATGGCTGCCACCAAGGCAAGGCAATAACTGCCTAAATAAATTCTCCCACAGAATTTAATAATCGGTCAAAACGAAAGGCTACAGGACAAGCCTAAAATCAATTTAAATAATTGATCATATATACTATAAACACACCAAACGACACGAAAACCGAATCACCTCGGAATTCGACGAAATTCGCACCGTAGCTAAATATCCACGCTACGAACACAACGGCGAAGTCGAAATTAACTTTCGACGAACAGAACTCGAGTTATACCCAAATAAAGCCAAACACAAACATGCCCCCGAGAGGCCACACCGGGTCACCCAAAACGACTCGGCTTGCTAGGGAGATCTTGCCAACAGGCTATCAAACAGGGCACTGAGTTCACAAGAGCTAAACCATACTCCACACATGGCACAAGCCACGGAAACGCGTCATCGTAACGCCAACGAGAATAAAAAAAAATCGCAGGAAAATCGGGGCGTTACAGTCACTCCCCCTAAAAGAAAGTTTCGTCCCGAAACTTTACGCACAACCCTCCCACTAAAGAAGGAAAAGTAACAAACAGAAGTTATAAAGGGAAACATACCGATCAAATCAGTGAAACAGGTGAGGGTACGCCCTCCTCATGGCCGACTCTAGCTCCCAAGTCGCGCTCTCCAAATCCTGATTTTTCCATAGAACTTTCACCATCGGTATGGACTTCTTTCGCAGCACACGCTCCTGAGTATCCAAAATACGAACTGGCACCTCAACAAAAGAGAGGTTGGGCTCCAACTGGGGCACAACATCCAAGAGTTGCCCACTGCTGCGCACACACTTCCGCAATTGGCTAACATGAAAAACATTATGAACACCAGGAAGTTCGCTGGCAAATCCAATCTATATGCAGACACACTAATCCGCTCCAAAACCTCGAACGGGCCCACATACCTTGGGTCCAATTTCCGATTTTTACCAAATCTCTTCACACCAACCATTGGAGAAACCTTGAGGTATACATGATCCCCTACTAAAAACTCCAAAGCAGACCTACGCCTATTGGCGTCCTTTTCATACCTCTCCTGAGCTAAACGAAGCTTTTCACGAATAAGCTTCACGGCGACTTCCATCTCTTCCAGAGCATCTGGACACAACAACAGCCTCTCACCAGCCTCGGCCCAAAACAACGGAGTCCTACAGCGCCTCCCATACAAAGCTTCGAACGGAGCCATCTGCAAGCTTTCCTGATAACTGTTATTATAAGCAAATTCCATGAGTCGCAGACGCTCATCCCACGCTCCACCGTGGTCTAAAATATAGCACCGGATCATATCCTCAACAATCTGATTGACCCGCTCCGTCTGCCCATTGGTCTGAGGGTGGTACGAAGTAGAATACCTCAGATCCGTACACAAACCCTCCTGCAGACTCTGCCAAAAACGAGAAGTAAACCGGGAGTCTCGATCAGAAATGATGCTAACCGGCACACCGTGGAGTCGGATGACTTCATTCAAGTACAACTCCGCTATCTTCTTCATCGGGTAATCAATCTTATATGGCACGAAGTGAGCACACTTCGTCAATCTATCCACTATAACCCAAACAGAATCATATCCTCTCGGGGATTTTGGCAAACCCGTAATGAAGTCCATAGATATACTCTCCCACTTCCAAGTCGGGATCTCTAGTGGAGTCACCTTACCACCAGGCCTTCCATGATCGGCCTTCACACGCTTGCAAGTGTGACACTCAGCAACAAATCGGGCTATATCTCCTTTCATACCATACCACCAGGCAATTTGCCTTAAGTCACGGTACATCTTCGTAGATCCTGGATGGTAGGCAACGCTGGAACCATGAGCCTCACTGCAAATCATACCTCTAATGTCCCCAACAGCGGGAACGCAAAACCTGCTGCGGTACTTCAAAGTACCCGCATCATCAATAGCAAAATCTGGCAACTCTCCCTTCTCTGTCCTGGTAAAAAGGTGCAACAGATCCGGATCATCCTTCTGATGCAGTCTAGTCAAAGAAATCCAAGACGGCTCTGCCACAGACAAACTATTCTACAAACCACAGCATCCCACTGAAATATCCATAAGGAGGAACTCCTCCACTAACCGATCGGCGGAGAGGTTAAAGATCTTTCCCGTCTTTCGGCTCAGGGCGTCGGCCACCACATTGGCCTTGCCCGGATGATACTGGATTTCTACGTCATAATCCGCCACATACTCAAGCCACCGCCGCTGACGCAGATTCAACTCTTTCTGCGTGAACACGTACTTCAGGCTCTTATGGTCAGTAAAAATCTTGCACTGAGCCCCATAAAGTAAGTGCCTCCACAACTTCAACGCATAGATAACCGCTGCAAACTCAAGGTCATGCGTAGGATAATTCTTCTCATGAATCTTCAGCTGCCTTGACCCATAAGCGATTACTTTTCCATCCTGCATTAATACGCATCCCAAACCTACAAGCGAAGCATCCACATACACATCATAATCCACGCCCTCAGTAGGAAGGGTCAGAACGGGAGCAGTACACAATCTCCTCTTTAACTCCTGAAAAGCTTCTTCGCACTTCTCGCTCCAAACAAAAGCCACATTCTTCTGAGTCAGCTTGGTCAAAGGTGCGGCTAGAGAAGAGAAACCCTCCACGAATCTCCTGTAATAGCCAGCCAACCCTAAGAAACTTCTGATCTCCTTAGGAGTATTCGGCCTACTCCAATCCATCACTGTTGCAATCTTTTCTGGGTCAACCGAGATCCCATCCTTGTTCACCACGTGGCCTAGAAAAGAAACCTGAGGCAACCAAAATTCGCACTTGCTCAACTTGGCGAATAAATTGTGGTTCCTCAATTCTGATAGTACCAAGCGCAGATGCTGCTCATGCTCCTCAGCACTGCGAGAATAAACCAACACGTCATCAATGAAGACCACCACGAACTTGTCTAGGAAATCCTTGAATACCCGATTCATCATGTCCATGAAAGCTGATGGTGCGTTGGTCAAACCAAACGACATCACCAAAAACTCAAAGTGTCCATGCCTCGACCTAAACGCAGTCCGCGGAATATCTGCCTCACGGATCCTGAGCTGATGATAGCCCGAACGAAGATCGATCTTGGAGAACACCGTGCTGCCACGCAACTGGTCAAATAAATCATCGATCCTCGGCAGAGGGTACCTGTTCTTGATAGTGACCTTGTTCAACTCTCTATAGTCGATGCAAAGCCGCATCGACCCATCTTTCTTCTTTACGAACAAAACAGGAGCACCCCAAGGCGATGAACTCTGCCTGATAAAACCTTTAGCCAACAACTCATCTAACTGAATTCGCAACTCCTCTAACTCACGAGGGGCCATCTGGTACGGTGCCTTAGCAATAGGACGCGTACCCGGCTCCAAATCAATAAAAAACTCCACATCCCGCTCAGGAGGGATACCAGGAAGATCATCAGGTAAAACATCGGCGAAACCACGAACAATAGGAATCTCCTCCAAGCGTGGCACGCTAACAACGGTTCCAACCGCCGAGACTAAACAAACACAACAATCAGAAAGAAACAATCTCTGAACACATACTGCCGAGAGAACAGGAGAATCCTGACACGGATCAGCATACACGCTGCCGGGCTGACCGTCGTCCCTGATGAAGTCCAAGCGCTTTCCTTTGCACTGAATTACCGCATCATACCGAGAGAGCCAGTCCATGCCCAAAATGACATCGAAGTCCTCTAGATCAATCATTTTCAGGTCCGCCTTCGCAAGAAAGTCCCCCAACAAAACCGGGCAATCCAAAATGCCCAAATCTGACAACACAGATTCACCAGAGGGAAACTTGACACGGAAGGAATCCCGAACACGATATAGAGTCAACCGATGACGCTCTACAAAGGCTCTAGCCACGAACGAGTGGGTAGCGCCGGAGTCAAACAGAACACGCGCCCAACGGTTCTTCACCTTAAATTTCCCTATAGGAACACACAAACTAAGGAACTACCACAACAATACCGCAAACAATCTAGCAAATAAAACTACCAGGTTAGAAAAACAGCAAACGACTAACCTGAAATAACCTGGGTCGAAGTCTGAGCCTCCTCGGAAGAAATCACATTCAACTTCCCTTTTCCCTTGTCCACACGCGGAGGTGGAGGTAAAGCCTGTAACGGAACTGCAGGAAGAACTGTCTGAACCTGAGGACACCTCGACTTGATATGACCCTTCTGCCCACACTGAAAGCAGACTCTATCCCTGGTCCAACACTGGGCCGCATCATGCCCGGACCGCTTGCAAACTGAACAGGAGACATCTCTCCCAGGAGCACTTTGGATCGCATGAATCTGCTCCTTCTTCTGAGCTGCCACCTTCTTGAAACACCTCTCGACAGGATGGCCTGACCGGCCACAAAAACTGCACACCACTCTGCTCCTCTTTCCCGGAACAGCATCGGGTACCAGGGGTTTCTTCTCCTCTACCAACTTCCTCTTATCCTTCTTCAACTGCTGGCCTCTGCTCTTCGCCGTCTCAATGGCCTCAACCTTAAGAGCAGCCTCTACAACTCCAGCATAAGACACTGACCCATAAGCACTAGCCAACTGCTGCACCTCACTCCTCAAACCACCGAGGAATCGCTTAACTCGATCAGCCTCAACGCTGACCAATCCAGGGGCAAAACGGCTCAACTTGCTGAACTCTATCTCATACTCACCTACCGTGAGTTGCCTTTGCTTCAGATGGAGGAAATCATTCATGAGGCGGTCACGCTCAACCGAAGGCAAGAACTTTCTCAACAGCAACTCCTTGAACATCTCCCATGAGCACCCAACCACTAAGCTCTCCTTTTCTCTCAGCCACCAACTCTTAGCCAACCCTTTGAGCTGATAGGTGGCTAACATCACCCTCTGGTCACCTGCAATTCCTGAGTACAAAAACATCTCCTCCATGGAGATCAGCCAGTCGTCTATCACCATGAAATCTGCCTTCCCATCATAAGTGGGAGGGCTCAGCCTCTGAAACTGCGAGATGAAGGCCATCTCTGCTGGCACCACCACTAGAGGTCTCAAGGGTGCAGGAGGAGGAGGAACAGCTAACCCCCCAGCAGGAACTTGCGCACCCTGAGCCTACCCTGCCACAACTGCCACCAAAGACTGAATCTGGGCTTGCACCTCCTCCAACTGCCTGCCCATAGCTTCGCTACTCAGACGCAGACTCTCGATCACCGCATCGTTCTGAGCTCCAGAAGATTCACCCTCAGACAGGGGAGTCGATCGAGTCGCAGGACGCCTAGCCATCCTAAAAATCATTACAACGCAAATCAGATCCAAATCCCACGACTAGAACCGATTACCAGTACAGACAATACATATGTAGATATAGACTTAAAGCTGCTAAACTTGCTCTGAGAGTTTATCTTCTTCACAAAAATTAGATGATATGCCCTAACCTAGGATGGTTAACCACCACCTTACTAACTCTTGTGCCTAGATCGGATGCATGAATTTATGTTAATTTGAAAACTCATGTGTGTATATATGTCATCCTGCAAATCTTCAGCTCGGTGCGTTGTGCTTATGCAATGATATGATATGCATAATTGTGCTATGCATTCTAAAAAAAGGCCCTAATGCATGTTATGAGCGGCGTACGCATGAAAATGTTATGCATCCCATACTACATAACATTTCCATGCAACGAAAAAGAAACGTGCTAGTCGTAGTCATGTGGTGAGGTTATGCATCCAATACTACATAACCCTCACATGTAGCCCCTATGGTGGATCCATATACGAACACATATTATGCATCCCATACTACATAATATGCCCCATATACTTCATGTTATGCTATGAGTGTAGTGTTCGTGCTTTTGCCAAGACGTGCTGATGACATATCGGTGTATGAATGACATGATGCTGAACTACTAATAAGCGAACAAAAGAAGGTTGCTCAACTAACTTGTTAAGCAAACCTGTCAAGCAAACCTGTCAAGCAAACCTGTCAAGCAAACCTGTCAAGCAAACCTGCCCTCTGATACCAACTGTCACAACCCGCATTTTCTCCGAATTAAGAATTATCAGAGTAAGAGAAAACAGGCGTCATGATGCCACGTCAAGCAGGGGATAACTGCTGACGCTCAGGCAAAACCAACTACAATCTTTATGCAAGAAAATCATGTGCTTAATGAATAGAAAATCAGTTATGTTTAGAGTCCGTATCCCTCGGCTCAGTGGATCATCTAGTCCACAAAAGAAAACTATATTTAAACGCTGCGGAAAAATACTTTATTTAGATTTGACACCCTAAAGAGCGCATCAGGGTCCCCAGAGAACCACTCATGCTATGCAAGACTCTACCTTAAATTTATGTATTATATAAGGAAATGGTTTTCTTACGTGATTGGAAAATAGTGATTAAGTTTATAAAAACATGCTGATCATGAGCTTCATTTATAATAGTATTTATGGTTTGAAAATACCTAGCAACCTAGCATAAACCTTCTCAAAGCAAGTAGACTATCTCCAGAAAAATGGTAGCAGCAATAGTATATATCTAGTACAAGGTAAAAACTACCAGTAGGCGCCAACAACCTGACACGAACCCACTGGCACAAACATATGTCTGTAAGAAAGTACTGAAAACAACCTCACTAATAAGGAAAACAGAACTCCAAAGTCCGGAAGTCCACCAACAACACCACCTCCAACTAGCCACCAGACTGGCTACAGCTCAGAACCTGGGGTATTCCAAAAGAAAACAGAATACCTCAGCAAGCTAAACAGAGAAAAACTGCATGAAAAAGTCAACCAAAGGACAAAGTAACTGAAAAACATGCAGAAGAAGGAGTCACAAATGTCCAAAGACAGGACAACAGAAAATGCACCACGTGCAAGAAAACAGCAACAACCCAAACCCAGGAACAACATCCTGCAGGGCCTGCAAGGCTACCAAGAGCCAAAAGTGCAGCAAACCACAAGGGAAGAAACTTCTAACACCCTAAACTGTGGGAAGTGGTAGTAGCAAAAACAAACAATGAGGAACCGAATCGGAGGCAAACGCAGTCCCCCAATCCACCATGTCCAAGTCAAAAAGCTCGAGGGTCAACATGTGAAAGCACAAGGGACCTTCCACCCACACATGCCCAGCCCGTACCTGGAGCAAGAAAAAACAAGAGTGGCCTTGGCTACATCACACAACTCCACCCCCATAAGAGCTACAACCACCACTACTAACCATGACCCACAATTCGGCCTCCAAGAAGGTAAAGGAAACGGCCGACAAGGAAATCCAGCAATACAACAGGAATAAAATCCACTCGGGAACAAAATCAGGGTAAGGAAAGTGTTGTAAAGAATCAACACGACAAGGCGTTGAGTTAAACTCATTCAGTGCCTTCCTAAACCTTGGCGTTGAGTGAGCTAGCCTCACTCGCCGCCAAAAATAAAGTCTCTACCCATAAACCCACTAAGGTAAACGGAGCTCGACGATCGTCGGTCGGAGGTCGACGATCGTCGATCGGCAAGGGCCAGAAAGAAGCCCGACGATTATCTTCCTGGAGGTCGACGATCGTCGAAGGCTAACAGGCGCGCGAAGCTCGACGATCTTCCCTCAGGAAGTAGTCGAGCGCTGATCGGCTAACAGACCAGAGCTGAGCTCGACGCTTTCCTTCCAGAAAACGTCGAGCGTCGAACGGCTCAACATTAACTCTGAGCTCGACGTCATTCTCCCAGAAAACGTCGAGCGTCGAACGGTGCTAAGATAGAACAGAGCTGAGCTCGATGCTCGTCGAGCATCGAACGGAGCTCGAAGCTAAACCAGCAGGCTGAGCTCGACGACCGAGCGTCGAACGGAGCTCGACGCCAACCAGACAACTGAGCTCGACGACCGAGCGTCGAATGGAGCTCGACGCTAACCAGACAACTGAGCTCGACGACCGAGCGTCGAACGGAGCTCGACGTTTTTCCCTGGAAAAGCATCGAACAGAGCTAAGCAAGTCTGAGCTCGACTATCTCTGCTCGGAGATCGACAATAGTCGAACGACATGAGGCAGAAGCAGCGATCGACGATCTCCGTCCAGAGATCGACGATAGTCGAACGACTCCAGACATGAAGCAGGGAAAATTTTCAGTACTCGAGTAGCTAACCTACTACTCGAGTATTCCAATCTCCCACTCGAGTAGGTGCCGACTACTCGGGTAACTAAACCACTCACTCGAGTAATTACCTACTACTCGAGTAAACCAAGACTCATACTCGAGTCAGCAACTCCTACTCGAGTACTCCCAACCACTACCCGAGTAAACTACTACCTACTCGAGTAACCTACTCCCATACTCGGGTATAACACTTAACAAATTCGGGGAAATCACCCCCCCCCTCCTAACACTCCCTCTTGGCTACACCCAAACCAGAGCAAAAATCTGAACAAAGGTAAACGACATCGCGCCGGCAAAGTTGGGTTCCAACAGCACAAGTAGGGGAGGTTCAATAGGAAGAACTAATTCCTATGGTTAGCAAGAAAAAAAAAGAACAAAAAGGCCTCTAACCTGGGCTAACAGGAATTTCAATCTCAGCAAGATTAAACAAAGAAAAACTTGGCAAGGGCAAGAATACCACTTGCCTCAACTTTCAGCGAAGCTTGGACGACTTTCCTCCTCTTCACACAGAACAAACAGCCGCAGCACCTAGAATAATCTCACGGCCATTAATGGCGGAAAACTCCAAAACCGAAAACCCAAATCTCAACAAAACTCCACAAAAATCGAATATCTTACCGTCGAAACGAAGATCTCGGAGAGAGCAAGACAACGCCGCTCTCGGAATCGAATTCCGTCCACGAACAAGCCCGGGATCGCCGACCGAAGGGGTACAGGAACGGCGGTTTTTCTCCTCTGTTTTCCGCAAACAAGCAGGGGACGGTTTTCTCTCAGGAAAAGAAGAAGTTGGCCGCCACTTCTTAAGAAAAGCTTTTATATAAAAGCTAAACGTCGGTTCAGCCTAAACCGAACCCTAAACGCCTAATCACTAATTACCATAAAGACAAATTCCAAAAAGGAATAAGCCAATATATGGCTGCCACCAAGGCAAGGCAATAACTGCCTAAATAAATTCTCCCACAGAATTTAATAATCGGTCAAAACGAAAGGCTACAGGACAAGCCTAAAATCAATTTAAATAATTGATCATATATACTATAAACACACCAAACGACACGAAAACCGAATCACCTCGGAATTCGACGAATTTCGCACCGTAGCTAAATATCCACGCTACGAACACAACGACGAAGTCGAAATTAACTTTCGACGAACAGAACTCGAGTTATACCCAAATAAAGCCAAACACAAACATCCCCCCGAGAGGCCACACCGGGTCACCCAAAACGACTCGGCTTGCTAGGGAGATCTTGCCAACAGGCTATCAAACAGGGCACTGAGTTCACAAGAGCTAAACCATACTCCACACATGGCACAAGCCACCGAAACGCGTCATCGTAACGCCAACGAGAATAAAAAAAAATCACAGGAAAATCGGGGCGTTACAGACACGGGCGTGTCGGAGGCCGTGTCGGGCGTGTCGAGCTCGAGCCGTGTCGTCGACCAGTTCAGGTCGACGATGGTCGTGTGGTGGAACACGGCCTAGGACACGGGCGTGTCCCAGGCCGTGTCACACCTGTGCTATGCGGTTGGGTGCACGGGTGGTGACATGGGCACGAACACGGGCGTGTCCGGTTTGACACGGGCGTGTCCGATGCCGTGTCACCAAGCCGTGTACCCATCTAACTCCAAACTGTTGATTTATTGCACACGGGGGGCGTGACACGGGTCCCGACACGGGCTTGTCGTAGGCGACACGGGCGTGTCAGAGGCCGTGTCATATGCCGTGTGCTGGTTTTCAATTTGGGTCGAGACGGCGAATGAGCTACACGGCCAGGCACACGGCCGTGTGCCAACCCGTGTTCGGCCCAGATTTTATGATTTTTGGATTTAATCCGGGCTGTTCGTTTCCTTGGCTTTGGATCCGACGGTGGGGGGCATCTTCTGGGTGGTTTTAGCCGGGAATAGAGTTTTGAAACCCTTATTTCTCTTGGTTAATCGCTCTTTAAGTTTTAGAGAGAGGGGAGAGCAAGGTTGGTGGAGGATTTCAAGATCCGGCCGCCGGAGGAGCTTCGGAGCTCTGAATCGCGATCCGAGTCCAGATCCGCGGAGGCGACGCCGTTGCGGTTCTTTCCAACCGTATAGTTTTCGATGGCGCCGTGGAAGAATGCAAGGGTAACGATTTCTCGTCCTTGGGCATGTGAAACCCTCTTTTCCTTTGCATAGGAGGCCCGCTCTCGCGAGTGAGCGAAGAGTTGGAGCGTTTCTTGGGGTAGATATGTGAAGTCCTCCCCCTTGTGTAGAGTCCGTATGCGAAAACGGACATAGGCATTGTGTGTGAAGCCTATCCGGACAAGTAGAGCCGGATCGGTGATGTTGCATTGCATATGAACCGGGGAAGACTCCGGGTGTTTGGGCATTTTTCGGGTTTTCTACGTGGTAGATTGCATCAGGGAGCCTTGGGGATTAACCCCAAGGTGCACCCGGAAAACTGGGCAAAAGCGAGTTTTGCCAACACGATGGCCGGGGAGCCAACGTGAACATAACCAGATTATGTGATTGTTGTGGCGGAAACAGAACTCGGTGAGTCTTGACCTGCGCATTTGGCTTCAATTGCCGTTGTGATATGAGCACGGGTCAGGCGGAACCGTTCCCGGTCTATGTCGTTCGGTAGGACCGTTGGCATGGATGAGGGTCTTCGGCGGTCTATGGCTTAAATTGCCGTGACCAAGGCCATGAAGGCATAATGCTCATATGGATGACCGTCCAAGAGGAGGTGGTGGATTGGGAACGTCTATGGCTTGAATTGACGTGACGTTGGCCGGTTCGCCGAGAATGTGCCCTGAGTGCACGGGGTGTGTGGCCGTGCGAGCCTACGCCTGTGTTGATGTGTATTCACATTAATATATTGCCTATACTAATAAAGTGCAGGGAAAGAGCATCGCCGCCCCGATTTTGGGGGCGGGATCGTTATAATTTGGTCAGCATTGCTGACCGTTGCTTTTGTTTGCCACAGGGCGGTGGTTTGTGCTTGCAGGTGCTGCGGAGCCGAGCGGAAAGTAGCGGGCTAAAGCCCATGTTGCGGTGCTGGCCCTCGAAGGCCTAACCCCTTTTTATGCTTTCCGTTTATTTCATGTATGGCCGGCCTGCGAGTCGAAGTATGTAAGGCATGTTTTGTTAAGCAAACCTTGTAAGGCCTTAAGGCCGGTACTTTTGTAGTTTCATTCCTATTGTTACTTCTGTAGTGGACATTCCTGCTTGGCAGGGTTCTTAAAATTATGCAACTTATTAATTTGCTTCCGCTAAAATGACTCTGTGTAGGACGTTACTGATTGGTTGTATGGTTTCAACGCGTAACCAACCGGTCTGTCCGTAGTATATGGCGTCGGGCCCCGGCCGGACCTACTGCTATATGCTATGCGACGGATAGGGGTGTTACAAGCTTGACCTTGAAACAATTTCTTGAGATGCTCGTCGATACCCTTGCAACCCATGTTCTCGTGTTACTTTTGAAGCTCAGAGTTCATGGTTGCCATCATGAGGCATTCGACATCTAAGGAGTCGTCTTGATACTTCTTATAAGCATCTTTATCAGAACGAGGCACATTCCCGACAGGCTCTTCAGGGGATTCCTCTTCCAAAACATAGAGCTTACACTCTTGCCTGAGAACAATTCTCAGGTTCCTGTACCAGTACAAATAGTTCGTCCCACTCAGTTTCTCCTTCTCAAGGATGGCTCTAAGGGACAGGGTGGAGTGAGATCCACTTGCCAAGGAAATTTTACAAGGATTAAGCAAAGAAAAATCAGTACTACATTTCAAAATACATTTTTCTTTCAATTAGGACTTTAATAAAAATTACACCTACTATTTTTATCAAACTGATAACCCTCGATATCAATTTGGAGAGTTTATGCAAGTAACTCTCTTAGTGTACAAGATCCGTATTTGATCAACACTATGAGTAAGCTTTGGTTTTTCTCTCACAATGCAGTTATTTAGGTAGGAAACGCTTGTCGATTGCATCACTATGCAACTCCTGTATGGTTGGTGAATAACTCTTTATTCGCATCCATCATATGGTGCATGCCAACCCCATGCCTCTAGGCACTCAACCTTTGAGGTCACCCAGTTAAGTTTGACCTGATGTCGACAGTGGGATATCACAATTATCCGCTCACACCCTTACTAAGATAGATTAATGCACCTTGTTTTGGCAAGCCCATACTTCATCGATCGAGGCAGGAAGAGTATCATCCATCGAAAGGCATCAAAATACTTAATATTGCTTAAGGGATTTTTAGACAATTGATTAACACTTTAATCATGGCTAACAATTAACCAATGTGCACATCCACAAATGAAATAATAACACTCACAATCCAAATACATCCCAGATGTGCACAAAGAAAGATCATCAATACTTGATGAATTGGGCTAAATCTGAACATCTAGAACCCTTCTAAATCTTCAGATTTACATGCACTGGACATGAGCAACACAAACTCCACTTACACAATAGACAAGCTCGTCTCTCTTTGTGAGATTCAAAATCTAACACACTTGGTTTCACAAACCAACAAGAGGGACGGTTACTGTTATGGAGTAATAAGGATATCAACAAAGATATCACAACGAAATCACATGCATTCTTGGTGGGGTTCCAAGAATAGATTTGGGTATTTTGAACACTTCTAAATTTTTAGATCTACACACATTGGATTTAGCCACTTCTGAAACAATGATCATCGCAAAACCTCGCTTTGATACCACTATTGGGTTATGGGCTCACCACGCTTCCGCTGCGCAACGGAAATAAGGAACAAGAAAACCCAAAATAGTTCGGATCTAGCGATGAACATTGATCAAGAAGTAAAGTTGCTGTAAATTAAAATTTTCTTTTGCGGGATTGAGTCAATACTCAACCAAGATGCTCCAAGAAATCTGCAAATCACTTAGCGGCTCGAGTTCTGAGCGCAGAATAGTGTCCGCGCCTCTACAAGTGATCCACATGAATGGGAGAACCCTTAGACTCTTATCACACAATATCTAGGTTGGAAGAAGGAACTCTGCATCTTTACAGACTGCTAGGTCTGTTCCAGAAGAGGCGGAAATGACACTCGCCGAAATTGGGCTCGGCGACGGCGATGGGATTAGGGCTAGCAGAAACACTTTTCGTCGACCTCTAGGTCTCGGGTTTTGCATAGTGAAGCTCATGTGCAATCTTAGAATAGAATTTATTGAAACACTAAAACATCTTCTATTTATTCCCAAAGGAATAAAAAAAAGAACCCCATCACTATTCGCAGACCAAAAAGACTTGGAATACAAAATTTCGACGAGACAACAATTGTATCGACGAAGCGTCGAGTACACTCGACACACTCAGCGCCAGATTTGTCGAATCAACAATTCACTTGACGAAAGCGTTGAGTGGACTCAACAAACTCAACTCCTAAGTTCCAGACTCATCGAATCAACACTTCACTCGACGAATCGTTAAGTGAACTCAATGCACTCAACTCCTAAGTGCCAGACTCGTCGAATCAACAATTGACTTAACGAATCATTGAGTAAACTCAACACACTCAACGCCAAAGTGCCAAACTCGTCAAATCAACAGTTGACTCGACAAATCATTGAGTAAACTCAAAACACTCAATGCCATCATTCGTCGAGTCAACACTTGACTCGACGAAAGCATTGAGTGGTCTCAACACACTCCACGCCTGGCTGAGTTAAGTCCTTTCACTCATCACATGAGTAAAACTAATATAATCCAATCTTCCGAATTCTCCAAGTGTTCTTATGTGCGACCCTAATAGGCTCATACTGTGTTGGTAGTGAGACTACATGCTTGATCACATCCAGATCACAATGGTTATTCTAACATTAGGTGTACTGAGACAACTTCAGGCATTGAGTGCGTCGAGTCCACTCAATTAATACTCACAGGGACTTCTATTTGCGGCAATCTTGTGGGATTATTCACATCCGTTGATCTCCTTGTGATTATCACGGCAGGTACGCGCTTTTCCACATTCAAAAATAAGAGGTAAGTATAAATAGAAGTGTCTGTGCTTAGAATAAAATACACTATTCCTAGCCCTTCCCGACCTTCTGTATCTCTGCGATGAAAGCTCGCAAAAACTTCAGAAATTCAAAGGATTTATGGCGCTGAAAGGATGGATTTCCTGTCAAAAGGATCAGAATTAGTGAGAACGGATTCAAGGATGCTCGAGAGGAAGTTCAACTAGTTTTACACTTACTGCAGGTCGCTGACCGAAGTTTCGTCCTGTCAGAGCCAATCTCGATATGAAAGAGAGAAGTGCTTGAAATCTATTCAAATGCCACTATCGACTGCTCCTCCAATAAGATCAAATCATCCATCAGTGGGCATAAGATCAAAATCACTCTTATAAGATTTAGCAAAGCACTGCATCTACCCAAAGTCAAGCCGTCTGATGAAGAAGAAGAATTATATCATAATGATGTGAAATTTTCCCTAAAGTTGTGTGGGCTTTCAAAGTATACCACTAGATTAGTGTTAAGTAAATGAACTTAAAAGGAAATTTTTTGGAAGATGTCATTAGGAAATCACTAATCTGCAAGCAGGTTCCCATGATAAGATCTCGAGAAAGATGTTTGAGCTCATGACAAAGATAATTCTATCCAAGAAAACTGATTGGGGGAGGGTGCTATTTGACAAAATAGTGGAATGTGTCCCAAAACCTAACCTGGGAAGGATTTTGTCTCTATACTTACACAGTTATTTTCCAGGGATCCTCAACATGAGGTTAGGAACAAAGATCCATCACTGAGGAGAATGGACTCAAAGATGTTTGATATATGGGACAGAGTACTACTGACACATCAACAAACAAGTGACAATAAGAAAAAGAAGGTTGTACTCATCACTGAGGAAAGCACAGGAAGCAGCTCTTTTGAGAGTAGTGAGGAAGAGCTACATGATCCTCAGCTGTTTGACTCTACTGAGGAAACAAGAAGAGATATGAGTGCTCAAGTTTCAATATCTTCTGAACCTGCACCAAGCATTATCTAAGTCAGTGGCTTATGATCTGTAGACACCCAAGCAGAGGTAGCTGAACAGGTGGCTAAAGGTATCGTGGATCGAGGTTGTGTAGATAATGAGGGGGAGAATGTCAAGATATATACTCCTGTTGAGGGGGAGACTACCAAGTAAAATTCTCTAAATGAGGGGATCAATTTCAATCCATGCAGGACAAGCTTGACTCCTTCCTAGAGAATCTCCAGAATAAAATTGATCAGATTCCTGATTAGCCTCTATGGTAGGTCTCCAATACTCCTGTTGAGGATGAGCAAGCTCCTGTAATAATGGAAGAAACTATTCAACACACAATTGTAGAAGACCCGAATGTCCCTATGGACAGTACAGAGGCTGAGGGGGAGATTCACTCTGAACTCCCTACTCCAGAGACAGTGTATAATATAGACTCCTCTGAATTTGACAAGTGTATTGTTGATGCTGATGCTGATGCCCGTTCGTCTAAACACTTGAGATCTGACTCAGAGATAAGAGTTGATTCAAGTCTCAAGGATGAGGATGGTCGTGATGAAGGAACATCTCATCAAGCTGATCAGATGCCATCAACATTTTTGGCAAAATTGAAAGGTCGGTTAGATGATCAAAGAAGACAACTTCAACACTACATTGATGATTCCATCAAGGAAGTGAGATATGATATGTCTACTGAGATAAAGTCCATCAGATTTGAATAAACCTGCTGAAGGCCAATATAGTAGCATTCTTCACAAGGGCTGCTCCTACTGTGACCTTTACTGAGAGCAAACTTTAAGAATTAGACTAACACAAAATGATATTCTCCAAAACCAGACATTACTTCTAGTAATATGGAAATGGTGTATAATGCTTAAAGGAAACTGTTGGAAGTCCATAAGACCATTCTAGAAAGAAGAATGGATGCATGTACATAAGTTTTGGATGATCATATGCTTCAGGTATAGGACCATGTTATAAAGGTAGTGAACTATCTGGATGAAAAGATAACTTAGACTAAAACCTCCCCGACTACAGCTATATCTGAAGAAGTCATAAATGTGGAGAAAGTAATGATAAAGGCAAACATTGAAAATGCTGTCTGGATCACAAATGTCATAAGGAGTTCATTAGGATTAGACTAGTATACATATGACGATATTTCAGCCCCTCCTCCAGATGAACTGACCGGTGCTAATCAGTATGGATAACTGGGTGATGAGCAGTATGGGTATCAGTATAAAAATTAGGATAAATATCAGTATGATGTTCATATGACTGAACCTTCTAGTATTACTGCTAACACAATGCCTCAAGTTGCGTTGAGTGATGAAGGCTCACTCAATTCCTCAAGTTGAAGATTTTATGCTAAGTATTTCTGCATCGAGTGACAAGGCCTCACTCAACGCCTATGTAGATTGCCTGGAAATTGCTAAGTCCATAAGCGCCGGAAGATGCTGACATCATCAATAATTTAAATGTTGCAGGAATTGCATGCTAGTTGACAAAAGGCGCAGTATGCCTTTAGTACTATAATAAATTTAAAATATATTTGGCAGTTACCAATTCCAGTTGGTCCATACCGCACAAAGAGCCGTTGGATGACGAGTCAGAATAGGAACTTTCCCGAGAAATAAAAAGGAGACTTTCTGGTCACCTTAAGAAAGGGGTCGACTAAGGAGAACATTTGTGGAACTAGTTTTTTGAACAGTAAGTCTGTGAATCATAGACAGAAGTTGGCTGGTTGAAGAAATAAAGAACTATAGAATCATTCTGTCTTCAATATCAAGATCAGAAATTTCATTTTCTGAGAAAGAAGGAGAAGCAGAGCAAACTTAAGCTGTTGTCCATCTTCAAGACCACTGCACTCAACTCAACTACATCAAAGGCTTGAATAAACAGTGCTCTGTAGTTATCTTCTCAGCACAATCAAAACTCCCTGAAGATCCACTTTCTAAGTGTTGTGAAGAAGTTAGGGCAGAATCTACTCAGTTTAGAAAGAATACTCAGATAAACACTTCTCTGGAGTCAGTAATCATCAAACACTTACTTATTCTGTAGGAACTTTACTTGTCTGAGTTGTAAGCCTAACATATAAAGTTTGAGCGATAGGATTCTGTTGAGAATCTGAGGTAATGCTAGTGTGCCTGAGTTTGGATCTGAGTCAGATCTGTTGTAGGAGATTTAGAATCTTTAAGTGTAGGGCTATCCTTATAGCCTGAGTTATAGGGCTTCTTGTTAAGCCTGAGGTAGGTGATCTAGAGGATCACTGAGCTGTAGGAGTATAGTTTACTCTGAGTAAGGTAGGGCTGTGGCCTGAGGTGGGACTTGAAGGTAGTTTGAGAGATCTTGAGGGATCTGTGTTGTAAGCTCCTTGAGATGAGCTTGGAGAAGATTGACTTGTCTAACACATTGTTAGAAAGATGGGAGGGAAAGTGGATATACCCAAACCTTGGGGAACCACTATAAATACCGGTATGTTGATCCTTGCTCTTGAAAGCTAACATAATCACCTAACACTCAACACACCAAAACTAAAAAGTAGTCATAAAGACTTGGAAACCTATTCCCCGATCTAGGTGTTAAGCTACTCTTGAAACGAAGACTTTCAGCTGCCATCTGGAGAAGGACGAACTCTCATCTCCGTTGAAGGAAAACATTATTTCCTCCTCCCACTCGTGATCGAATAACTCCGGTGAACGAAATCTTTAATGAATATTCACGGCGGATCGAATGCAATAATAAAGATAATTAAGAGCATCGATCGCGCACCGTTCCTCGGAGGAGTTCTACGTTTGAGGGAGAAACAATTTCTTAACTCTTTGTATTTTATTTTAAATTCTCTTTATTGTCTAAGTTGTTGGTGTGTGAGAACATTGATCGGATGATCATCAAAATTTGGGAAGGGTTTTGTAATAAATTGTCCAAGTGAGGGATGTCTCGATCGGGGGATCTAGTATGAGGAAAATCGACCGGATGGTCGTCAGAATCCGGTAAGGGTTCCGTGAGAAGTCGTCTCGGTAAGGGACGTCTAGATCGAGGGATCTAGTGGGGCTCTAAGACACTTCTGCAAGGAAGATGAAGATACGGTTTGAAGAACTTTCCGGGGGAATGGGAGAGAGCCAATTAGTCAGGGTATAGGGCCGGTATAGAAAAAAAGAGAACTATGCATTTCATCTCCTCCGATCTCTGGCATCATAGAGATCTAGTCGTTCTTAATTGTAAAACACTTTTATTATTCTTGAATAAAATTATTGCTCTATTATTCACCTTGAAATTTTATGCTTGTTTGCTTGTAGATTCCTAAAGGTTGTGACTTATGTGTGCCTCTATAAGGAAAAGTTTTACAAAGAAAATGACTTCTATGAACTACCATTGCACAATAGCAAGATAACGCCCCGTAGTAGCATCTATAACCAGTTTTCCTTGGTAAAAATCATTTTGATTTTGAAATAATTTCAAATACCTTATTTACCCCCCACCCCCTCTAAGGTTGGCCACCCGATCCAATAGGGAGAAGGGCGTACCTTTAATCTAGGGCAGTGAGAGGTTATAGGTTTGAAGCACACTGCCATGTGGTAGGTGTTATGAACGCTTTTCGTGAAGGCAGGCATCGTGAGCTCATTATACAAAGACATGTGTTGTTAATGTGCGCATGACACGAGTCCTGGTGCTATGAGCGCGTTGTACGATGATAGGTGTTGTTAATAAGCGTGTTGTATAAGGGTAAGTGTTATGAGCACGTTTTCTTAAGGCAGGTACTGTTAATGAGCGCTCTGCATGAGGGCAGGTGTTGTGAGCATACTGCCTGAAGGCTGGTTCTATTAATGAGCGCGCTGCATGAGGGCATGTGTTATGAGCACGGTGCCTAAATGCATGTGCTATTAATGAGCGTGGTACATGAGGGCAAGTGTTATGAGAGCATTGCCTGAAGGCAAGTGCTGTTAATGAGAACATTACATAAGGGCAGGTGTTGTGAGCGCGCTGCCCTAAGGCAAGTGCTATTAATAAGTGTGCTATATGAGGGCAGGTATTGTGAGCACGCTGTTTGGAGGCAAGTACTGTTAATGAGCGCGTTTCATGAGATCAGGTGTTGTTAATGTAAGTTGGTGTCCTTTCTTATGGGCGAGATTTGTTGTAGTCTTGAAGACGCGGATAATGATTGCCTTCTATTAACCTGAAATGCACGAAATTTATAAATCATTAGTGTCACAGTTACAAGTTTGTTCACGCGATAATTTACATGAAGATTCATAGAAAAATAAAGTTGATAAAGCATTGTGGTGGTATGGGTAGAGCCTTGCTAATGGATTGAGATCTTTCTCCTGAGTAGATTGACATAGGGGTTGCTCTCCTGTCCTTCGTGACGTGCATATGGATGACCTCTTGTTGGTTGATTCAGTGTTTGCCCCTATAAGAATCTTTCTAACAAGCCTTGTTTGATGAGGTGCTCAATCTCATCCTTCAGCTTGGAGCAGTTTTTTGTGTTGTGTCCTCGTCTATAGTGGAACTCACAATACATTTATTGGTCGCCTACATTTTTTTCTGTGGCCTGGGCTTGCAGAGTGCTTTCTTATCTTGGATTGCATATTGTATGTTTGTTCTGGAGGTATTGAAGGGTGCGTAGTTCTTATGCTATCTTGGTCATGGATTGTCACGACGCTCACTACTCTTACTAATGTTTAATGAGACTTTTTTCTCCCTCCTTTTTGCATCTCTATCAAATTGTCGTCGATGTGTCTCAATTGCTTCGTAAGCAGTGTTCTATACTTCAAATTGTCGAACCAGCTCAGGATAACTTGGCACTATTTTTCTCATTAATGTTGAGTAGAAGCTTATGTGGCGGAGACCTCCTAAGAAGAAGCCTCGCAAGAGTTCTGGCTCGACTCCTGGGATTTGTCTATTTTGTTCTCCAATATAGGGTAATGTTTACCTTCAGTTTTTTTCTTCTTCTAACACAAATTTCATTGGAATGCATACTAGATGTTTGATGAAATCCTTCAATGACGGATGATATTTAATTTTTTTTTTAAAATTTTCATCTCTTACTATTTATATGCATATTCATTTGTGCAATCCATGACCAAGGTCTTGATAATAAGCACCTCGCTTCTGAACCCCTAGTTGTTATTCCAATCATGAATCATGTGTCCTGAATTTGATAGTTTAACCATATACATCCCAGTCATCTTAACCTGACCATGGTTGTTTTGCCAAGTTTTTCTCCTATAAGTTTTTACAATTTCAAATTCTCAGATAATCCTCATTTTAATTATACAAGCTCTATATTGAAGAGATTACAAAACAATGTGATCTCCTATAGCCACAATTACTACACCATAATCTGATTGTAGGTAATATTTGTTGATCCCCCGCCCACATTTTCTTTTATCAACAACACAATTATTATTCTTGCATAATTGGATTCAATTAATGTCACTTATGGTTATGAGTTTGACATGCAACTTTGAACAAAATTTAACTTTATAAAATGTTTTATCTTTTACATGCATTTGTTAAATTGTATGTTTAATTTTGATGAAAGTGAAGGGATAGATCACACTAACTCTAGAAGAGGGGGTGAATAGAGCATTAAAATTTTTTTGATAAATTTTTATAGCGGATTAAAATAAGTGATATCTATATGTAAATAGGCAGAAATAACACACAAAAAATCACAGCACAGAAGATAACAAATAGAGCAACCTGATGACACAAAGATTTTATAGTGGTTCCCCTAAAACTTGGGTACATCCACTCTTCTACCACCCTGGTAGGAATCCACTACAAATTTTGATCAGGTGCCCTGCCCCCACAGGTTTTTACTCAGGTGCCCTGTCACCACAAGATCTATTTTCAAGGGAGATCTAACAACCCTTTGAGCTTTTGACCAGGTGCTCAAAAACCAAACTAAGTCTTTTGGTTAGGATACTTAATAACCAAAGGGATAACTTTTGAAGGGAGTAAAAAACCCTTTTATAGTAAAGTAAAAAGATATTTGATATTGTCTTCTCTTTCTCCATATTCTGAGAAGATTACTGGTTTGCTGTTATTGTCAAAGCTCCCCCTGAAATGTAGAATAGTTTAGGAGAATGGAAGCTTTGCTCAGGGTGTAGGCCTTCAGATTGCTTGTTGATCTTTAGGAAGCTTTTAGATAGATGTTGATGGATTGTCTCTTGAAAACCCTGAAGCAAAAACTGATGAAGAACTTGAGTTGTATGAGAGCTATTCTTCTTTCATTTTTCTGTAAATTATTCTTTTTATCACAACTAACTAACTTGTTGCTATCTTGAAAAATAATCCTTATATATTCCTTGCAGATTTCAGCCTTTGAATTTTGAATTCCTTTCCTTGACTGACTGCAGAAACTCTGGGAGTTGAACGACTAGAATTTGTCTTTAATGAGTTTCCTCAACTATCCCAATAAAATAAGCCAAGTAATAACTCTATGAAGATCATAATTAATGTTGCCATGGAATGGCTATATTCATAAGAATATTGTGTATTTATTATCAAAGCATTACAGACATATTATAATATAATTTGAAATTCATCTGCCTTAGTCGGACTGAAATCAACAGAGAATTAGTCGAACTGAACCTGGGAGAAATTGGTCAAACTCAGCAAATTTTCGTCGAGCTGAGATCCAAATTCATCGAACTGAAACCTCTCCTTCGTCGAGCTGAGCTCCAATATCGTTGACCAGAAAATTAACTTGCCAATTTGAGCTCCAAGTTCGTCAAACAGAGATAGTCTTTCATCGAGCTGAACTACTGAGGTGAGATCAGAGTTCATCGATATAAGCTAGGCTTTCATCGAACTCAACTCAAAGAAGAATTATGTGTTCATCGATCTGAGATCGACAAAAGTCGAGCTCTATTCAGCTAATCTTCAAATGACTTTTCTGTCTATTAGAAAACTGCTTTTCTTTTGAGATCTTCTGTCTCTAAGTCTTCTGAAGGTGAGAACCAATCAATCTAGGTTATTGACTGACCTTGACCATGATAAAAACCTATGACCCTAGACTATACATGTTGGATCCTCTGATAATCCTAATAATGAACCTATCCCAAATCAACCCTAAACATAGGTGGGATTCCAACAATCTCCCCTTATTTGGGTGAGGTCACTATGAACAACATAACAGAAAAATCACAAAGCATAAAATAATATCTGGCAGAATTATAATGTTTCAACAGATATATAAGCAAGGTGCCTTGTGAAATATTTACAGTAAAAAAATAATTAAGTTCAAAAAGCAGAAGTGGAAAAACTGTCAAACTTTCTTTGTAGCATCCTGTGAAGTTTCATAAGATGGTTTAGTGAAGATTATCTCTCTCTTTGGATCAGCTTCTTTTCTTATAGTCATCTTCATGTCTTATGCTCCAAGAACTTTCACAGAAGCAACTCTTGGCACATCTGCTTCAGGATGTAAAGTCATATAAGTATCAACATTACAAAAATTCTTATTTTCATACCTTTGAAATTCCTTTTGCCTGTAGGATGACATTGTAGTAAATTGAGAAACATCCTGTCCTTCCTCTTTAGCCTTTCTGATTTGAGATAGTCCTAAAAGATCTTGAAATCTGGCCATCCTTGAATTATGATCCATTTCTGGGTCACAAAAAGGAATTGGAGAGGGTGTCCTATCTTGATGTTCAACTTATTGTTGAATGCCTCTTCTACCTTGGCTACTTCTAGAATCAGACCTTGATGGTCTTCCTTGTCTCTGATAAGTATAAGATCTGAAAGATTGTGAAGAAGTAATCCTTCGAGCAGTAGAGATGTTCCTAGACGATCCTGCAGTTGGAGGAGGTGGAGGAGGATCTCTCCTATACTTAGAGGGTGGAGAGTCATCTTTCCTCTTCTACTTCATTTCTTTCATTTTGTTCTTTGAGAATTTCATCTAATATGGGGTCTTAGGAGTTAGAGGAACTCCTTTCAGAACATAATATGGAATATCATTTGTTGTTGAAGGAGTAGGAGCTGCCTTGGAAGATCCTTTGCCCTTGAGTTTCCTTTTCTTAGAAGCAGAGTCCTCAGAGTCCTCAGATTCATCTTCCTCATCAGATTCAGTGATGGGATCATTATATAGTGCATCAATTTGCTTTAAATATTCATCAGAAATTATTGAATGAGTCTGTGGCTGTATGGCTTCAGGCTGAGGCTGTGCTTGAACTTCTGTAACAGCTGATTGTATAGGTATTTATCTTATTCTGTATCTTGAAGAATGATGTCATCATGATTTGGCAAAGGAGTTTCATACATCACATAAGTGGGAGGTGAAAAACTGGCTTTAAAATATCCATTGAATTATCAACTATTATATCCACAGAAACTGAAGAGATACTAGTAGAAGAATTACTGAAACTGGATCTAATCTGATCTATAACTGAAGAATTTATAGGTGCAGAGTAGCATACTATAGCTTTAGAATAATCAAAAACTATATCAACAAAAACTGGTAAACTTGAGTTATAAACTGTATCAAAAGACTGTAATAAAGAATGAATATCAACTGTGGGATTAATAATGAAATCACCAACAATGTTTATTACTACATCAACTGATTCTTTTTCAAAGCAAGTCATATCAGTATCATGAATTTCAATTATCTCTATTGCTAGAATTGCTGCTATTGGAGGAACTTCTTCATTGGACATCTCCTTCTACCTGGTTTCAGAGATACCTGAACCAAAGCCCCTAGAAGAAGGGACAGAAGAGGAAGAGGCAATTTTGGAAGTGAGATCAGCAATGACAGAAATAAGAGGGGCAACTGCTTCCTCTATTATCTTTGATAGAGAAGGAGTAATGAATTTGAGAAGGTCAGTTGCAATGTCAGAGAAATTTAGATAAAGGGGATCAGGAGTAAACGGGGTATAAGTGGATTGGTGTCCACAGTTGGAACAGACTGAGAATGCTTGAGGGAAGTCTGTATGTTGGAATGATGGGAATGTTGGTGGAATGATGGATGGAGGGAATATGGGTGGAATGACTGGTGGTATTTCAGTAGGGATTTCTTCCTGGATGGGTGAAGAATGTATAGAGTGGTTTGGAGATGGAGATGGAGATGATGATGATGATGACATCAGACTGAAGGTTGGAGATGTTTGTGTTGGAATTGTAGAGGTGGATAGGATAGTCTTTAGGTGGTGTGGTAGAGGAGATAGAGGAGGTGGAGATGGTATGTGTGAAGCTGGAGGGATGATAGTGGATGGGGTTTCTTCAGTAACAATGGTAGATTCTTGTTATTGTGGAGGAGGTGAAGGTAGTCTAGAAGATGGTGGTGGAGGAGAAGCAAAAACTTCTACAGGGTTTGGAGGAGTGAAATCACCTGTCCTTGTGTCCTCTGAAACTCTAGAGGAAAAGGCTCAGGAGGGCTTTGAGATTACTCTCTCCCACTTGACAAAGAGGGCTGATGTCAGCCTCTTGGAAGCATTTTTGAAGATGGTCTGAGAGACCAACAACTGTGGGCATCTAGCTTACAGAAATAAGCCCAGAATCCTCCCATAACAAACATCCTTCTTGGTGTTCTTCTTCTTGATGGAATCAAACAAGATACAACCCTAGTTCACTAACTTTTTGTTCACCAAAGCAATTATCAGTAGAAACGAATGCCTTGTAATGTAATCATGGGCAGTATGTTTACCCAGGATTACTTTCCCAACTATGTCAACCAAAAACTTGTACTCCACCGACAAGTTTTTCTTCAACAGCTTGCTAGAGTTTCCTTCGGAGTGACCCATCTTAAACAATATATCATTATACTCAGAACTATCCATCTCTATATCATCATTTCCATTAACAAGATCAAAAAGTTCAGATAAGGTTACAAGCGTCAGGGGAACCTGTTCTCAAGATATTGTGCCGATGAGGGTTGTTGCATCTGGTGAGGAGGATGTATAGACCAATTCTTTAATCTCTAGGATTGGAAGCTTGATGCGAGTTGTCATAAAATTCCTTAGCTGCTGCTCCTCAAATAATCTCAGAATATCAGTGAAGATTTGATTGGAGTGAGCGAATGAATCAATGTTTATATCAAAACCGGCATCGAACTTCATGTTGGAGAGTACCACCACAGAGATCGCCATTGTTTTCTTGCAAAAACGAGAGACAGCTCAAGTGTAAGGGAATAAGAAAGCGTGGGATTGAGTTTGATAAAAACCTAGATATAAGTTTTCAGAAGATGAAAAGTCAAAATCCGTCCAATGAGAAACACAAACTCTGAGCTCAGTTCGATGAAATTCTCAAAATAGAAAATAAGATCGTCGATCAAAGCCAGAAGAAGAGAAAACATATCGTCGTTCTCTATTCACCGAAATATTTTCTGAAACAATTTAGTCGATCTCCGTTCGATGAAAAGTTTCTCAAAGAAGAGATCATCAATCTTAGTTCGACGAAATCTTCATGAAGAGTTCACAGATCGTCGATCTCCGTTCGACGAACTGTGTCCTAATCGTTGAACTCAGAACAAAAATTAAATTATGCCTTCCCCATTAATCATGCCTAGTTGATTTAGGAAGAACATATGTTTCTTCTCATTTAATGGCTTAGCGAAGATGTCTGCTCTTTGTAAATCAATAGAGATAAAGACAAGGTTTATTTTATTTTTGTCCACACAATCTCTAATAAAATGATGTCTAATTTCTATATGGTTGGTACTACTATTATGCACTGGATTTTATGCAAGGGAAATTGCACTGGTACTATCACAAAATATAGTTGAATTATTTAGATTAAAACCATAATCCAGGAGTTGGTTTTGAATCCACAAAATTTGTGAAAAACAACTACCAGCTGCTATATATTCAGCTTTAACAGTTGAAGTTAACACAGATGTCTGTTTCTTACAAAACCAAGACATAGGCCTATCACCAAGGAACTGACAAGTTCCTAATGTGCTTTTCCTATCAACTCTACATCCAGTAAAGTAAGCATCTGAGAATCCAATTAATTCAAATTCTTACTCAGTTGGATACCAAAGTCCTAGATTTGGACAACCCTTTATATATCTCAAAATTCTTTTAAGTAAAATAAGATGAGATTCTTTAGGGTTCACTTGAAACCTAACATAAAGACATATAACAAACATTAGATGTTGGTACCCTAGTTTGATTTGAGTTTAGTCCTCTCCTTTGTGCTCCTTGACCCAAGAAATATCTATGGTCAATGGTTAGGAGTCTAGCTGTAGAGTCCTCGCTTTTCCAAATTGAGAATTTGGTTAAGTAGTTTTTTCGTTCGACCATAGTCGAACGCCGTTCGACTATCGTCTATCGACTGATCGACGATCGTCTATCAGTTGGTCGACGCCTTGGTCTGCGCTGATAGTTCGACTATCTGTTGATAGGTCGACTATCTGTTCTGCGCTGATAGTTCGACTATCTGTTGATAGGTCGACTATCTGTTCTGCGCTGATAGTTCGACTATCTGTTGATAGGTCGACTATCTGTTCTGCGCTGATAGTTCGACTATCTGTTGATAGGTCGACTATCTGTTCTGCGCTGGTAGTTCGACTATCGGTTGATAGGTCGACTATCTGTTCTGCGCTGGTAGTTCGACTATCGGTTGATAGGTCGACTATCTGTTCTGCGTTGATAGGTCGATTATCTGTTGATAGGTCGACTATCTGTTTTCTGAGGTAGGTCGACTATCTGCTTGATAGGTCGACTATCTCTGTGCGCTTGATAGTTCGACTATCTGTCCTGATAGATCGACTATCTGGTAGTTCGACTATCTGCTCTGATAGATCGACTATCTCCCGGGGTAGTTCGACTATCTTCTTTGATAGGTCGACTATCTGGATCGTTCGACTATCTTCCCGATAGATCGACGATCTCCGTGCGTCGGTCGACGATCTCCGAAGGTCGTTCGACGCTTTCTGCCTGCTTGTGTATTTTGTATTTATTTATTATATTTAATTATTTAATACATTTTCTGGCACATTATTTCAAGCTGTATGATAAAGTTTCCAGGCATTATTTACTTCATTCTATTTGCCTGAGTTCAAATCTTTTAAGATAAAGTTGTTTGTCTTATTAGCTGTCTATTTAAATTACTTTATCTGCTGTCAACCCCTTTATAGCCGTTGGACTGAAAAGTCTTCTTCTTTGCTATAAAGAGTTTATTTCTGATGTGACTTTATTTAGTCCTCTGTTTATTTGATTTAAACCTGCAGCTTCTTAGAAAGAGATTTATTCCTTTTTATGGAATGCATTGCTGCAGAAATATTTCTGTCTTCTTGATATTTACAGCCCAGGTCTCAAGGCTCACAAGAAGACAAAGAATTCAAATGGAAGAGAGCCGTTGCTTGCTGCTAATATTTAAAGAACCCTTTGCAGAAGGATTCAAGCTAGTTTTTTTAGTTAACAGGAGTGCTACACACATATTCAAAAGCACTCAAGCCTTCATCAAGCTCAAGCTTTCTGCTCTCAGCAAACTCCAGCTATCTGAGAAGTGTTAAGATCTTCATCTCTTCTTCACCTGAGTTCTCCTGCTTTCAGGAAGTTCAACTCAGAGTTTCTTTGAAGAAGAAGAAGAAGAAGATTGCTGCTTGAAGACTGTTTCTTTTTGTTATTTACTTTCTTCTTGTAGCTCTTTCCTTCAGTATTTTCTGAAGAGTTTCTGCACTGAAGCAAGACTTCACCTGGACATCTTTGAGCCAGGGGGAGCCTTGATTCTTTAGAGCATTCTAGCTCAGTGCAAGCTTTTTGTGCTTCTCTAATCTATTGAAAAATAGAGAAGACATCTTAACCTTCTTCCCCCTCCTGTACAGGGTTATTACTCCCTTCAAAAGTATCCCTTGGTGGCAGGGCACCTGATCAAAAACCTGTGCTTGGTTTTTAGACACCTGATCAAAAGTCTAAAGGGTTTCTGAATCTACCTGAATCAGATTCTGTTGGTGGCAGGGCACCTGATCAAAAACCTGAGTGGATTCCTACCGTGTGGGTAGAAGAGTGGACGTACCCAAGTTGTTTGGGGAACCACTATAAATCTCCTTGTGTCGTCTGGATTCAATTGTTTTAATTCATGTACTGTGGCTGTGAATAGATATAACTAGGCTGCTAGTTGCTGTTTAGGTTTTTCCAAGCTTAACTGTAATTACAGTTAGCTTGTGTTTGTACACAACACTTGTATTAGGCTTTAAGGTTTAATCAAATCTATAATCTCTTCATTCCGCACTTCACTCCAAGGGAGTTGGGTAGACAGTTAAGTTTTGTATTGTGCAAAATTTGATTACTCTATTCACCCCCCTCTAGAGTAGTATCTATCCCTTCACTTTCAATTGGTATCAGAGGGAGGTTGACTGACTGTATAGGCTAACACCTAAGTCACAAGATCCTGATAGATACCAAGAGTTTATAGATATTCACTATCATGGCCCAGTCTAAGGATTATTCAAGCACCAGACCTCCAGCATGCAACTTAGCAAAGTTTGGCATCTGGAAGGCAAGGATTAAATTATATATGAACTCTATTGATGAGAGTATTTTTGCTTCTATTTTGTCAGGTCCCCCAAGAGCACCTGCTGCTGCCACTGCCTCATCATCTGATATGAGTGCAGTGCCTCCTCCAGACTATAATGATGAGTACAAGAAGGCAAAAATTGCTGATGCCAAAGCAATGAACATACTAGCTCAGACTATGTCTGATGAAGTGTTCCAGAAGGTGGCTGACTGCTCCTCAGCTAAAGCCATGTGGGACACACTGAACCAGATTGTAGCTGGTTCAGCTGATGAAAGGAAGGACAGAAGGTCCAACCTGATCTCTCAGTATGAGAATTTCAAGAAGACTGATGCTGAATCAGTTGAAGCAATGTACACCAGGCTCAGCTCAATCATCAATGAGCTGAGGACCCTTGACAAGGATATCTCATTGACAGAGGTCAATGACAAGATCCTTATGTGCTTCCCTAGCACATGGGATTTGAGGATCTGGCCAATCAAGGAAGCCAGAAGCACCAATGAGATATCAACTGAAGCCCTTCTCGGCAAGCTCAAATCTTTTGAGCAAGTGCTGAAGACAAGGGAAGCTGAAGCAGAAGCCAAGACCCCCACTCCAACAAGAAAAGAGCAATCTCTAGCTCTTAAAGCTGCTGAAGCCTCAGAAGGCAGCCAATCAAATGAGGAGCTCATGGCATTGTTTGCCAAGAGATTTCTCAAAATGGGGAGAAAAGAGTTCAGAAGAAAATCTTCAAAGTATGAAGAAAAGCCAAGGTATGATCGTACTCCAACTAAAGAAATTATTTGTTATGGGTGCAGGAAGCCTGGACACATCTTGCCAGAGTGTCCAGAGGAGAAAAACAAAGAAAAGAGAAAAGAAAAGGAGCAGCACAGGAAGCACTCCAAGCCATCCTCCTACAAGAACAAGAAAAAGGAGAGAGGTTTCATTGCTGAAACCTGGAGTGATTCTGATGAAGAATCCTCATCCTCAAGCTCTAGTGAGGATGAAGAAGAAAAGAAGGCAAAAGAAGTTTGCCTCATGGCAATAGATGCCTGCAGCAACCACTCTGCTGCAGAGAGTTCTGACTCAGATGAAGAAATGCCTACTGAAGATGAGGTACTTTCATCTTATGATTTTACTTCAGAAGAGTTTAAGTTAGATTTTAAATCTTTATGTTTAGATTTAATTAGTTCAGAAAAGGAGATAAAAGAACTTAGAAATAGGCTAGCTGACTCTGAATTAATAGCCTCTGAAAACATTAGGTTAAAGGAAGATCTCACTACTTGTAGTGAAGAAATTAAATTTCTTACAGTAGAATTAGCTAAGTCTAAGAGACTAGAAGAATCCCTTAATGGTAGAAGCCTTAAGCTGTTAGAAATTACCAGCATGGCTAACACTAGGACAGGAAATGATAAATTAGGCTTAGGAGCTTCTCCCAGTGAACCCCCAGTCTTGCTTAAAAATAACCTTTCAACTCCAGTGAACTTCATTTCAGCTAGTGGAAAGAAGAACACTGAGCAAGTAAACCTTGTAAATAAAACATTAAATAAGGCTAAAAGAGAAAAGAGAAAGAAATTTTTTAAAGAAATGCAAAGAGCGTCGAACGCCGATCGACGATCGGAAGCTCCATGGTCGAACGAAGGTCGACGATCGGAGCGCCCATCGTCGAACGTCGATCGACGATTTCAACATGATTTTCGAAATCATAATCAGTATCATAGAAACCTAAATGAAAATAGAAACCCTAGGTTTGTTGACCCATCATCTGCATGGAGAATCCCTCCTAGGAGATCTCACCCACTAGGCTATCACCCTCAGCCTGCATTCTCTTATATTTCCAGTTTTTCTTATGTGAAAAACAAGGGACCCAAGGTTACCTGGGTCCACTCTGTCTAAATAATTGATATGCAGGTGAAGGCCTATCCAATCACTCAAAACAAGTGGTATTTGGATAGTGGATGCTCTAAGCATATGACAGGAAACAAAGAGCTTCTATCAAAGTACAAAGCTAAGCTCGGCCCAAAGGTTATCTTTGGAGACTCCAGCTGTGGTCAGACAGAAGGATATGGCAAGATCACGATTGGAGCTGTTACATTCAAGAGAGTTGCTTATGTCAATGGACTGAAGCATAATCTGATCTCAGTTAGCCAGCTATGTGATGCTGGCTACCAGGTTTCTTTTTCTAACTCCTCTTGCAGTATTACTTTAAAAAATGATGTTGTTTTAATAGGTAATAGAATAGGCAATATTTATTTAGTAAATTTTAATTCACCTCATTCTGAAATCTGCTTGTTTAATGAATTAACCCTTAATAATAATTCATTATGGCATAAAAGGCTTAGTCATGTAAACCTGAAAAATATATCTAGGTTATCTAAGCACAACCTTGTTAGAGGCTTACCTTCTTGCCCCTACAAGAAGGAGAGTCTATGCAAGGCTTGTCAGCTAGGCAAGCAAACCAAAAATTCATTTAAATCTGTAAATAAAAGTGATTCTCCTAGAATCCTGTATTTATTACATTTGGACCTTTTTGGCCCAATAAATGTACAGAGTTTAGGAGGGAAGTATTACACCTTAGTAATTGTAGATGACTTCTCTAGGTTCAGTTGGGTTTTCTTTTTGAGAACTAAGTCTGATAACTTCAAAGCCCTTACAGACTTTCTACTTTGTGTGCAGACTGAGTACTCTACTCATGTGGCCTTGATCAGAAGTGATCATGGTACTGAGTTTGACTCTCTTCTCATGCAAGAATTCTGTGAGAGAGAAGGTATCAAACATAGCTTCTCAGCTCCTAGAACTCCCCAACAAAATGGGGTAGTTGAGAGGAAGAATAGAACACTAATTGAAGCTGCTAGCACATTGTTGGCAGATGCTAACATGCCTCTATCCTATTGGGCAGAAGCTGTTAGTACAGCCAACTATGTCTTGAATAGAAGTTTGATACACAAACTTAAGTGTAAAACTCCTTATGAGTTGCTTAAAGGAAAGAAACCAAAAATTAATTACTTTAGAATTTTTGGCTGTACTGTTTATATTCATAATAATAATAAAGAATATATTAGAAAGTTTGAAGCAAAAGCTTCAATGGGAATCATGCTTGGATATTCCCAAGTAAGCAAAGCTTATAGGGTTTATAACAAATCAACCTGTAAGATAGAAGAATCTGTGCATGTGACTTTTGATGAGTCTCAGATGTTTTACAAGGAGAAAGAAAATTCTCCTTCCTCCAGTTCTTTGCAGGTACATGATGCCCCTCAAGAAATCCTTCAACTTTCAACTCTTCAGATCACTGAATCAGACAGTGATGAAGACATTGCTGAAGCTGTTGAAGCTGTTGTTGTTCCACCAACAGTAGATCAAATTCCTCCTGAGGAATTAATCCCAACTGTTGCTGAAGATCACATCCCACCTGCTGATATTGTCACACTTAGAGATCACCCCACATCTCAAGTGATTGGAGACTTATCAGCTGGTGTGCAAACAAGACATCAATTAAGACAGGATGTGATGCATGCTTGTTTCCTCTCACAGGTTGAACCCCTCACCTTTAAAGATGCAGAGCTAGATCCCCACTGGATCATTGCAATGCAAGAGGAACTCAATCAGTTTGAGAGATGTAAAGTTTGGACTTTGGTTCCAAGACCTAAAGGCCAACTGATCATAGGCACCAAGTGGGTGTATAGAAACAAGTTAGATGCAAATGGAATAATAGTAAGGAATAAAGCTAGGCTTGTAGCTCAGGGCTACAGACAGGAGGAAGGTATAGACTATGACCAAACCTTTGCTCCTGTTGCAAGGCTAGAAGCAATAAGGATCTTCTTGGCCTATGCAGCCTACATGAAGTTTAAGGTGTTCCAAATGGATGTCAAAAGTGCATTCCTGAATGGTGAGCTTAAGGAAGAAGTGTTTGTTGAACAACCACCAGGGTTTGTTTCATCAACACAGCCCTCTCATGTTTTTAAGTTGCAAAAAGCTCTTTATGGACTAAAGCAAGCTCCTAGGGCCTGGTATGAGACCTTAGCTAGTTTCCTGTTAGAGCACAACTTCACTAGGGGAGTAGTTGATAGAACCCTTTTCGTTAAGCATCACAAGGACACAATCCTGTTAGTTCAGGTGTATGTAGATGATATTATCTTTGGCTCCACTGATCCCAAACTTTGCAAAAAGTTTTCCAACTTGATGCACTCTAAGTTTGAGATGAGTAGCATGGGTGTGCTGTCTTACTTTCTTGGTCTCCAAGTTAAGCAAGATGCTGATGGTATCTTCATCTCCCAATCCAAATATGCCAAGGAATTGGTAAAGAAATTTGGGATGGCTGATGCTTCAGCAATGCCTACACCCATGGCTACTAATGTAGTTATTGATTCTGATGATCACGGCAAGCCAGTTGATCAAAAGAATTATAGGGCCATTGTTGGTTCCCTATTATATCTAACTGCAAGTAGGCCAGATATAATGTTTGCTACATGCCTTTGTGCTAGATTCCAGGTCAACCCCAAGGAATCTCATCTGATTCTTCTAAAGAGAATCCTGAGATACCTGAAAGGATGTCCAAATCTAGGACTTTGGTACCCAGCTGAGTCAGAGTTTGAATTAATTGGATATTCTGATTCTGATTATGCTGGTTGCAGAGTTGACAGGAAGAGCACCTCAGGAACTTGCCAGTTCCTGGGAGAGAGATTGGTCTCTTGGTTCTGTAAGAAGCAGGCTTCTGTCTCAACTTCAACTGCAGAGGCTGAATATATAGCAGCTGCTAGTTGTTGTTCACAGATCCTGTGGATTCAAAACCAGCTTGTGGATTATGGTTACTCACACAAGAACACCAAGATCATGTGTGATAGTACCAGTGCTATCTCAATTGCACAAAATCCAGTGCACCACTCTAGAACGAAGCACATTGAGATTAGGCACCATTTCCTGAGTGATTGTGTGGAAAAGAACAAGATCTGTCTTGAGTTCATATCCACTGAGTTTCAGAGAGGTGATATATTCACCAAGCCTTTAGATGAACAGAAGCATCTGTTCTTTTTAGTCCAACTAGGCATGATCAATGGACGAGACTAAGTGTGACGATATCTGCCTATGTTGAGGTCTGTTTGAAGATAGTCGAACGACGTTCGAAGATAGTCGAACGGTTTAAGCCTATCGTCGACCTCTGGTTAATGATAGCTATCTGTTTGAAGATCGTCGATCGACGTTCGACCATCGTCGAACGGCTTGGGCTCATCGTCGATCTCTGGACGACGACAGCCTGTTGTTTGAGAAGCCAGAAATAGTCGAACGATTGTCCGACTACTCTGCTTCTGAGCCGATCGTCGAACGACCGTTCGACCATCGGGTCAAGATCTTTTTAATAGACCGACTATATCCGGTTCAATATAAAGCCGATAGTCGACCTAGGTTAAAAGATCTGTTGCTTTATCGTCGACGGAGCGTGCCCTTTCGCATTCTGCTTTCCCGCTTGCGATTTTCTGCTGCTCCGTCCTCTTCGTCTTCCTCCTCCTTCTCGCGTTTCTCCAGCAGATCAATGGCGATTTCTCCAGCTGTTTTAGCCGTAGTAAAGTTCGATGCCGGATTCAGTGTAGATTTCGAAGCGTTCAGCTGTTGCGATGCCGGCATAGTAGAGGTTCTGCAGCTTTGCAAAGATCAAGGTTTAGAGAAGCTGATGTCTGAGAGGATCAAGATCAACATTCCTGAAATAAAAGAATGGGCTTTCACGTCGTCTTCCACAGACGAAGCGATGATCGGCACCATCGGCGGAGTAGAAGTTGCCCTGACTCCGGCCGTTCTTTCTGATGTTTTCGGTTTAGTTATTGGTGATGAAGACTATGAGCAAGATGCTCAGGAGTTCGGAAGGATGCTCGTTGAGCTGGGACATGCTGAAGGCATTCCCACCAAGTTGCTCAAGGTAAATTTCCCATTCAAGATTAAGTTTCTCGCTGAAGTAGTCGGAAAAGTGCTCCTTGGAAAGCACTCTGCCCATGACAACATAACTAGGCAACAATTTGCACTTATGTGTGCAATTGTCAATCGAAAGAGGATCGATTGGGCAGCCGTTCTGTTTGATTTGATCAGGAAGAAGACAGGAAAGAAGGAAGTTACCCTGGGAAGGGTTATTGGTATTTTTCTGAAGGAGAAATTCCCCCAGCTGCTGAGTTCTGCCGCAACTACTATCAACGCTAGCAAGAAGATGGATCCCCACTTATTCTCTAAGTGGAAGAGGACTTTTGTGAAATCTGCTCCAGCCACATCAGAGGACACAAGGACTGTTTCAGTCGCTCCTCAACCTAGTGAAGCTGGCTCAGCTATTCCTTCCTCATCCTCTGTTTTGCCGTCTGCCTCAGTTGAAGTACCATCAACTTCAGCTGAGGTACGACCCTCTTCTTCTGCTGCACCTGAAACAGCTATGGTTGTTTCTCCTTCCTCTCCAGTCTCTCCCATTCCTTCTAATCAAACTGGGTTATCTATTCCTAGTTTTGATTTGTTAGGTTCTGAGAGATTTCCCTCTCCTCCTCCGTCCCCCAGTCATGTTAATTCCCCAATTAACTCTCCTCCTCAGAGATCTCCTGCGAGATCCCCTGCTCTCACCATTCCTCATCCCAGCACATCTACCATATTTGCTGCAGCTCCATCCACCTCAAATTCATCATCTTTTGAAATTACCCCTGAATTCCTCTCCCGCATTGTGGAGTTGATTACCCCATCAATCAAAATCATGATTGACGAGGCAATCGCTCCCCTTGCTGCCTCCATTGACCGTCTAACTGCCTCCATCCAATCCATTTCCAAATCAGCTGAGCCATCTTCCTCTTTGGGCCTGGTTTCAGTACCCACTGAAATCAGGCAGGGGGAGATGTCCAATGAAGATGTCTCAGGCCTCCCTGCCTCTCCTCAAGTTGTAAAAGATTCAGTTTTGTCTGCTCTTCCAGAATCTGCTCAAGTTGAGCCAGAAGAAGTTTCAGATGTGGTTATGTCTGCTGAGGAAGAGAATGCCCCTGCTGAGCAAGAGGTTGCTCCAGTTTTGACTGAGAAGGATATAGCAGATGCAATCTTGCAATCAGAATTTGCTGTAAAGGTATGCCTAGAAGATATTTCAACTCCTGAGATTGCAAAATTTATAGACGAAATTATAACAAAGTTTCTATCTGAGATTGAAGTCCAAATATGCCTAGATGATCTCACCACCCCAGTGATTGCAAGATATCTAGAAGGAATCGTAACCTCATATCTGGACAAGTCATGGGAAATGGTTAAATATGAAGGTAACGCTTTCATTCGCTTTGTTGATGAATCTATTAATTTGATAGTCTGTGAATACCTTGAAGGTATGATTCAAGTTTATTTAGCAGATCTGTATTCGTAATTTTACAGATATTATTAAAGAAAATGTAACTGCCCAGAAAATAGCAGTTGTTTCTGTGGTTGCTCCAAGTGATTCTGATACTCAATTAGATCCAGAATTGGATGTGTTTTTAGATGATAAAGAGGATGAAAATCAAGAGGAAATCAAAGTTGATTCTCCTGTTTTAAGTTTGGAAGAAATTCAAGCAAGGGCTGCTTGGGACTTAAGAGTAAAATCTTTACAAGAAAAAGAGAAAGATTTGCAGTTTGAGAAGTCATCCATCTGGGATGATTCTCCTGGTTTAGATTTAGACTCTCTTATGGCTATGGATGTCATTGAAGAAGAAAAAGAGAAGTCGGCATTAAAGCTTAAAGAAAAGGCTGTCTCAGAAGCCTATGATCCCTATGAGAATCCTCCATCATCCAATTCTGATGATGATGTTGATTCAGATGTGTCTGAAAATTCAAAGAAAAAGAAATCTGCTGTTAAGAAGAGAAAAGCTCCTCCTCCACCTCCAAACAAGGACAATGACACTCCCTACTACATCCTGAAGGGCATTGACCCCAAATCTAAAGATTTTAAGCATTGGATGCTGTTTTCGAAAAACCAGCAAAAAGAAAGGAAGAGAACTAAAAGGTATGATAGTCCAGTCTCCAGATGGACTCCCAAAGGTCCTCCTCCACCTCCAGGTGCAGGAGCCTCTGGGAATCTACCTGCTAATCAATCTGCCGCCCATGGAAAATCTGAATCTGCTCAGCACCAACCAAGACAAGGTCATCAAAGTTCTCAAAGTAAATCATCTTATGGATCTCAAAGACAGATGAAGGAGGTTGTGGCCCAAAGACCAACTTTTTCCCCACCTCCTTCTCCAGTTCAATCTGAGAAAAGTATTTCAAAAGGTAAATAATTTACAGTGTTTTAAAACCTTCTAGCAAGTCCCTTTTGCTAAGTTTTCTAATGTTTTATCTAGATATAATAGCTGCTGCTTCTCCAGAGCCAGTATATGAAAATCCCGAGCTCGATCCTAATTTTAGGATGGCTCGCTTTCAAGAGCTTGTAGGGGCAGCCCAAATAAGAAAAGCAAGAGCTGAAGGTAAAGATACATCTGGTTTTACTACAATGTCAGCATATAGAAAGAAAGAATTTGAGAAATTCCAAGTCAATCCTGAGATATTTGATCCAGCAAAATACATGGAAAAACATCCTGAAGCTGTTGTTCCCAGAGCTACAGAGCTAAAGATTCTTGGAGCTCAGGATCTGAAGATGTCAAAGAAGGAATCAGATGACCCTCTTCGAAAAATTTCTTTTGTCTCTAGTTCTTCTGATCCATTACCTGACCCTAAAGATTCTTGATAATTTGATTTAAACTGCTGTGTTATATTTATTTATCTGATTGATAATCTGCCAGATTTATTGTTATCTATCTGTTGAAATTATTTTTAGTATTCTATTGCTAGCTGTTTTAGTTTCTGAGAGACCTAACTCAAATAGGGGGAGATTGTTGGTACCCTAGTTTGATTTGAGTTTAGTCCTCTCCTTTGTGCTCCTTGACCCAAGAAATATCTATGGTCAATGGTTAGGAGTCTAGCTGTAGAGTCCTCGCTTTTCCAAATTGAGAATTTGGTTAAGTAGTTTTTTCGTTCGACCATAGTCGAACGCCGTTCGACTATCGTCTATCGACTGATCGACGATCGTCTATCAGTTGGTCGACGCCTTGGTCTGCGCTGATAGTTCGACTATCTGTTGATAGGTCGACTATCTGTTCTGCGCTGATAGTTCGACTATCTGTTGATAGGTCGACTATCTGTTCTGCGCTGATAGTTCGACTATCTGTTGATAGGTCGACTATCTGTTCTGCGCTGATAGTTCGACTATCTGTTGATAGGTCGACTATCTGTTCTGCGCTGGTAGTTCGACTATCGGTTGATAGGTCGACTATCTGTTCTGCGCTGGTAGTTCGACTATCGGTTGATAGGTCGACTATCTATTCTGCGTTGATAGGTCGACTATCTGTTGATAGGTCGACTATCTGTTTTCTGAGGTAGGTCGACTATCTGCTTGATAGGTCGACTATCTCTGTGCGCTTGATAGTTCGACTATCTGTCCTGATAGATCGACTATCTGGTAGTTCGACTATCTGCTCTGATAGATCGACTATCTCCCGGGGTAGTTCGACTATCTTCTTTGATAGGTCGACTATCTGGATCGTTCGACTATCTGCCCGATAGATCGACGATCTCCGTGCGTCGGTCGACGATCTCCGAAGGTCGTTCGACGCTTTCTGCCTGCTTGTGTATTTTGTATTTATTTATTATATTTAATTATTTAATACATTTTCTGGCACATTATTTCAAGCTGTATGATAAAGTTTCCAGGCATTATTTACTTCATTCTATTTGCCTGAGTTCAAATCTTTTAAGATAAAGTTGTTTGTCTTATTAGCTGTCTATTTAAATTACTTTATCTGCTGTCAACCCCTTTATAGCCGTTGGACTGAAAAGTCTTCTTCTTTGCTATAAAGAGTTTATTTCTGATGTGACTTTATTTAGTCCTCTGTTTATTTGATTTAAACCTGCAGCTTCTTAGAAAGAGATTTATTCCTTTTTATGGAATGCATTGCTGCAGAAATATTTCTGTCTTCTTGATATTTACAGCCCAGGTCTCAAGGCTCACAAGAAGACAAAGAATTCAAATGGAAGAGAGCCGTTGCTTGCTGCTAATATTTAAAGAACCCTTTGCAGAAGGATTCAAGCTAGTTTTTTTAGTTAACAGGAGTGCTACACACATATTCAAAAGCACTCAAGCCTTCATCAAGCTCAAGCTTTCTGCTCTCAGCAAACTCCAGCTATCTGAGAAGTGTTAAGATCTTCATCTCTTCTTCACCTGAGTTCTCCTGCTTTCAGGAAGTTCAACTCAGAGTTTCTTTGAAGAAGAAGAAGAAGAAGATTGCTGCTTGAAGACTGTTTCTTTTTGTTATTTACTTTCTTCTTGTAGCTCTTTCCTTCAGTATTTTCTGAAGAGTTTCTGCACTGAAGCAAGACTTCACCTGGACATCTTTGAGCCAGGGGGAGCCTTGATTCTTTAGAGCATTCTAGCTCAGTGCAAGCTTTTTGTGCTTCTCTAATCTATTGAAAAATAGAGAAGACATCTTAACCTTCTTCCCCCTCCTGTACAGGGTTATTACTCCCTTCAAAAGTATCCCTTGGTGGCAGGGCACCTGATCAAAAACCTGTGCTTGGTTTTTAGACACCTGATCAAAAGTCTAAAGGGTTTCTGAATCTACCTGAATCAGATTCTGTTGGTGGCAGGGCACCTGATCAAAAACCTGAGTGGATTCCTACCGTGTGGGTAGAAGAGTGGACGTACCCAAGTTGTTTGGGGAACCACTATAAATCTCCTTGTGTCGTCTGGATTCAATTGTTTTAATTCATGTACTGTGGCTGTGAATAGATATAACTAGGCTGCTAGTTGCTGTTTAGGTTTTTCCAAGCTTAACTGTAATTACAGTTAGCTTGTGTTTGTACACAACACTTGTATTAGGCTTTAAGGTTTAATCAAATCTATAATCTCTTCATTCCGCACTTCACTCCAAGGGAGTTGGGTAGACAGTTAAGTTTTGTATTGTGCAAAATTTGATTACTCTATTCACCCCCCCTCTAGAGTAGTATCTATCCCTTCACTTTCATGGTCTACTAACTGTGAGATACAATAAGGACCCAACAATAGCCCTATATGTTTTCTGATCAACTGGCTTGCCCTGTTCATCAAAATCAATCACAGCATTGGAAGCCATGGGTTTTTTCATAGCAGAGGCATCAGACATCCCAAATCTCTTAATTAGCTCCTTAACATATTTAGATTAGGAGATGAAAATGCCATCAGGGGATTGCTTCACTTGAAGACCAAGGAAATATGAAATCCTTAAGCCAAATATGATGTCATCTACATATATTTTTACTAGTAAAATTTTATTTTTATGATGCTTAATAAACAATGTCTTATCTACAATGCCCCTAGTGAACTTATGCTCTAAAAGAAAGCTAGCTAGGGTATCATAGAAAGCTCTTGGAGCTTGCTTTAAACTATATAGAGCTTTATGCAACTTAAAAACAAAAGAGGGATGAGTTTAAGAGATAAAACTTTTGATTGCTCCACATAGACTTCCTCTTTGAGTTCATCATTAAGGGATGCACTTTTGACATCCATTTGGTAGACTTTGAAGTTCTTGTATGCTGCATATATAAGAAATATTTTGATAGCCTCCAACCTTGTAACAGGGGCAAAGGTCTGGTCATAATCAATTTCTTCCTCCTATGAATAGCCTTGAGCTGCCAATCTTGCTTTGTTCCTAACAATTGATCCTTGAGCATCCAACTTGTTCGTGAAAACCCATTTAGTTCCAATGACTGGGTAGTTTTTGGGTCTTGGAACTAAATCCCAAACTCTATATCTCTCAAATTGATTAAGCTTCTCTTGCATTACAAAAATCCAGTAGGGATCTTGCTTTGCATCTTTTATGGATTGAGGTTTAATCTGAGATATGAAGCAAGCATGCATCAAATCTTGGTTGAGTTGATGCCTTGTTTGCACACCAACTGATATGTCTCCAATCAATTGAGATATGTGACGATCTCTAAGTATGATAAGATCAGTAGGAGGGGTTGATTCATCAACAGCTTGGGGAATTAATTCCTCTTGTGGAATTATGTTAGTTGTTTTTGGTTCAACTGTTCCAACAATTTCTTCTTCACTCTCTTCAGAGAAGGATGTAATGTAACCACTTGGGTGAGGTTTCAGTCATTTAATTTCTCACACAAAAGGGGTACCTGTAATGTATCTCTGGTAGAAGAATCCTTCTCCTTGTAACACATATTAGCTTCATCATAAGTTATATGTACGCACTATTCCATTTTTAAGGTTGATTTGTTAAATATCCTATAAGCCTTGCTGACTTGGGAATATCCAAGAAAAATTCTCTCTACAGCTTTGACTTCAAACTTTCTAAGATGTTTCTTGTTATTATTGTGAATATAACATCTACAATCAAATACTCAAAAATAATCTATTTTAGGTTTCTTCCCTTTAAGCAATTCATAGGGAGTCTTACCCTTAAGTTTATGTATTAAACTTCTATTTAGAACATAATTTGCTGTGCTTACAGCCTCTGCCCAAAAGGATAGGGGCAAGTAAGCATCTGCAAGCAATGCCCTTGCAGCTTCAATAAGGGTTCTATTTTTCCTTTCTGCTACCCCATTTTGTTGAGGAGTTTTAGGAGCAGAGAAGCAATGCATGATACCTTCCTTCTCACAGAATTCTTGCATAAGAAGAGATTCAAAATCAGTACCATGATCACTTCTGATCAATGCAATTGGAGTAGAGTACTCAATCTTTATGCTCCTAAGAAAGTCTGTAAGAACTTTAAAGTTATCTGACTTGTTTCTCAGAAAGAATACCCAAGTGAATCTAGAGAAGTCATCTACAATAACTAGAGTGTAAGATTTTCCTCCCAAACTTTGTACAACAATGGGTCCAAAAAGATCCATGTGTAGCAAATACAAGATTCTGGGTGAATCACTCTTATTAATTGATTTACAACTATTTTTAGTTTGCTTGCATAATTGACACATCCTATAGAGACTTTCCTTCTTATAGGGGACAGTAGGCAATCCTCTAATAAGGTTATCCCTAGATAGTTTAACAATATTTCTTAAATTTACATGTCCTTGTCTTTTATGTCATAAGTCATTAGTATTACCAATCTGATTAAATAAACAAATTTCTGAAATAGTAGACTTAAAATTTACTACATATATGTTGCCTTCTCTAAGTCCAGTTAAAACAATTTTGTTGTTATCAGAAATAATAATATAATAAGATTGATTAAATGATACCTGATAACCTTCGTCAGATAATTGGCTTATGGATATCAGGTTATTCTTGAGACCACTCACATAAGCTACCTTCCTAAAGGTGACAGCTCCAACTTTGACATTCCTATATCCTTTTGTTTGACCACAGTTGGAGTCTCCAAAGATCACCTTTTGTCAAGGCTTTGACTTATAATCAGTTAGATTTCCCTTGCTGCCTATCATATGTTTTTAACACCTACTATCCAAGTACCACTGTTGCTCTATGGTAGGATAGTCCATCACCTGCATGAAAATAGAATAGGTGTTATTGACCCAGGTAACCTTGAGTCCTTGATTCTTCTCAAATTTATAACTGGAAATGTAAGAGAATTTCTGGTTGGTCTTTATATCCTAAGGGGTGGAATCTTCTAGGTGGAATTATCCACTGGATAAAGGGATTAATAAAAGATCTAGGTTGATTAAAATTTCTAAAAGAATTTGGGTTTCTGTTATAATTTTCTGGGTTCGATGAATTACAGTAAGTTCGTCAATCTGCGTTCGACGAATAGGGATGAGTTCGTCGAACTCTGCTCAGAGAATGAAAATATTCATTTTCTGCGCCCCAATTTCATTGATCGCGGTTCGACGAACCATATTGTTTTCGTCGATCGCAGTTAGAAGAATAGTTATATAAAAAAATCTGGGTTCATAGTTTGTTGATCTGAGTTCGACGAACCATATACATTTCGTCGATCTTGGTTCGACGAAAAATGATGAACATTATTTTTATAAAAAATTTTGTTTTTATTTTTCTTTTTGTTTAGGTTTTTGAAACACTTCAATTTATTGGTTGTTATCTTCTATTTTTTCTTTGCCCTTTTCAGATATGAATTTAACAGGGGTAGAAAGAATGTTTTTCTTAAGAAGAGGAGGCTGACTTGATGAAGCTCCCAAGCCCAGTTTACCATTAAGCCTTACATTGACTGTGCTTGTGATATTCATCAATTTGATGCTTCTCCCATTAAGGGATTCTTCAAATTCTTTAGCCTCATTTAATTTAGTTTTTTATGAAATAATTTGTTTAGAAGCTAAGTCTAATTCATCTTTCAGTTTGATGTTTTCAGAAAAAAGATTGTAATATTCAATTTGTTTTTCTCTGAGAAGTTTGATTTCCTTCTCAGATTTAATTAAATCATTGCATAGCAGTTTGAATTCAGTTTTAAATTGATCAGAAGTGAAATCAAAAGAAGCTATTACCTGGTCCTCTTCAGATTCAGATTCTGCTGCTGATTTTTCAGCTTTCGAGTGGCTGCATGATGCATCAATTGCAATCAAACAGATCTCTCTGGATTTTGCCTCTTCTTCATCCTCGCTAGAACTGGATGAAGTTTCTTCTTCTAAGTCACTCTAGGTCTCATCCACAAATCTCTTCTCCTTCTTCATCTTTTGAGCCTCTGGACATTCTTGGAGAATGTGTCCTGGCTTCCTACATCCATAGCAAACAATTTCCTTAGTAGGAGTCTTGTCATACCTTGGCTTATCCTCATTTCTAGTTGACCTTCTTCTGAAGTACTTCTTAGCCATTTTGTAGAATTTTTTAGCTAGTAGACTCATTAGCTCTTCATTGGTAGGTAGTGCTTCTAATTCCTCAGATGCCTTGAAGGCAATACTTTGCTCCTTCCTTCCTGAGGTAGAAGACTTTTTTGTTCAGCTGCTTCCCTGGTTTCGATAAGCTGCTCATAAGACTTGAGCTTGCCTAATAATGACTCAGTAGAAATCTCATTTAGACTTCTGGCCTCCTTGATTGGACAGATCCTAGAATCCTATATGGTGGGGAAGCACATAAGAATCTTATCATTTATTTCTATTAATGAGATGTTCTTATCCAAGTTCTTCAACTCATTAATAATCAGGCTGAGTCTGTTGTACATATCTGTAACTGACTCTGACTCTTCCTTCTTGAAATTCTCATATTGTGAAATGAGAAGGGATCTCCTATCTTTCCTTTCATCAGCAGATCCTGCTACCTTTTGGTTGAGGGAATCCTAAATGACTTTTATTGATGTGCATTGAGCCACTTTCTGGAATATGTCATCAGACATAGTTTGAGCTAGAATGTTCATGGCCTTTGAATCAACAACCTTAGCTTTCTTCTGAGCATCAGTCCACTTTGGTGGTGGAATTACAGTTGTATCTGATGTAGTTGTCATTGGCAGTGGGGGACCTGTCAAGATAGAATTATAAATGTCTTCATCAATTGAATTCATAGAGAGCCTAATCGTTGCCTTCCAAAGTGCAAACTTGTTAAAATTACACACTGGAGGTATGGTGCTTGAGTACTCCTTATTTTGTGCCATGATATAAAAGACAGACTAGAGTAAATTTGATCTATCAAAGATCTTTTAGTTCAGGTGTTAACCTGTGAAACCAAACAACCTTACCCTCTAATACCAATTGAAAGTGAAGGGATAGATCATACTAACTCTAGAGGGGGGGGGGGGGGGTGAATAAAGTATTAAAAATCTTTTGATTAATTTATATAGCGGATTAAAATAAGTGATATTGATATATAAATAGGCAGAAATAAAACACAGAAAATCACAACACAGAAGATAACAAATAGAGCAACCAGACGACACAATGATTTTATAGTTGTACCCCTAAAACTTGGGTATATCCACTCTTCTACCACCCTTACAGGAATCCACTACAAGTTTTTGAACAGGTGCCCTATCACCACAGGTTTTTGCTCAGGTGCCCTGTCACCACAAGATTTATTTTCAAGGGAGATCTAACAACCCTTTGAGCTTTTGACCAGGTGCTCAAAAACCAAACAAAGTCTTTTGATCAGGAGACCTATCAACCAAAGAGATAACTTTTGAAGGGAGTTAAAAACCCTTTTACAGTAAAGTAAAAAGAAATTTGATATTGTCTTCACTTTCTCAATGTTCTGAGAAGACTAGTGGATTGCTGTTATTGTTAAAGCTCCCCCTGAGATGTAGAATAGTTCAGGAGAATGGAAGCTTTTCTCATGGTGTAGGCCTTCAGATTGCTTGTTGATCTTCAGGAAGCTTTTAGAAAGATGTTGATGGATTGTCTCTTGAAAGCCCTGAAGCAAAAAGTGATGAAGAACTTGAGTTGTATGAGAGCTAGTCTTCTTTTAGTTTTCTGTAAATTATTCTTTTTGTCACAGCTAACTAACTTGCTTTTATTTTGAAAAATAATCTTTATATATTCCTTGCAAATTTCAGCCTTTGAATTTTGAATTCCTTTCCTTGACCGACTGCATAAATTCTGGGAGTTGAACAACTAGAATTTGTCTTAAATAAGTTTCCCCAACTATCCCAATAAAATAAGCAAAGTAATAACTCTGTGAAGACAATAATTAATGCTGTCATGGAATAACTATATTCATAAGAATATTGTGCATTAATTATCAGAGCATTACAGACATATTATAATATAATTTGAAATTCATCTGCCTTAGTCGGACTGAAATCAATAGAGAATTAGTCAAACTGAACCTATGAGAAATTAGTCGAACTCAGTAAATTTTTGTCAAACTGAGATCCAAATTCGTCGAACTGAAACCACTCCTTCATCGAGCTGAGCTCCAAGATCATTGACCAGAAAATTAACTTGTCTATCTGAGCTCCAAGTTTGTCGAACAGAGATAGTATTTCGTCAAGCTGAACTACTGAGGTGAGAACGGAGTTCATCAATCTCAGCTAGGCTTTCATCGAACTCAACTCAGAGAAGAATTCTGAGTTCGTCGATCTGAGATCTACGAAAGTCGACCTCTATTCAGCTAATCTTCGAACGACTTTTCTGTCTCTTAGAAAATTGCTTTTCCCTGGAGATCTTTTGTCTCTAAGTCTTCTGAAGGTGAGAACCAATCAATCTAGGTTGTTGACTGACCTTGACCCTGATAAAAACCTATGACTTTAGGCTATACATGTTGGGTTATCTGATAATCCTAATAGTGAACCTAGCCCAAATCAACCCTAAACATAGGTTGGGTTCCAACATTTGATTATAAATTGAATAACCCGATGCACTTTATTTTGCATTTGTTAAATTGTAGGTTTTGTTGCTCTTTCATCACTCCATTTTAATTTCTTTATCTATAGACAATATAGGTATTATATATATATATATATATATATATATATATATATATATATATATATTATCTACTAATAATCTATTATATATTAATTTTATTGGGTACTAATAATTTATAAAATTAAATAAATAATTAAATATAGTATCATTTATTTTGTTAAATGTAATTAATTAATGTTTATTTGTAAATATATTTATTATTTAAATAATAATTCTATTTTATGAGATAGAGATAAAGACATAAAAATTATTTTGTAAAGAAAGTTAGGTGAAAGGTAGGTTTTGGAATAAAATAAGTTTTTCTCTTCATAAAATTTTTTAAACAAATAATCCGTTGATATTTTTCAACAAAAAATTGCTAACAAAAAAATTCGTTGTTATTTTGCAACAAAAAATTCATTGTTATTTTAGCAACAAATATTTTGCAACAAAAAATGTGTTGCTATATTTCCAACAAAAAAAATTCCTTTCTAATTTTCTAGGTAAAGTTAAAATTCATTTACCTAGCTAAATTTAATACTAATTAGCAATGAATTATTTATCATTCCTAATTTTCCTTGCTAAATGAGGTTTTCTTGTAGTGATGCATGTAGATTAATATTGAACATCATGCTACTAAATATCAATGAAATATTTAGATATTTTGATACTTTTCATATGGTCAACGAAAATTTGCTTGTATGATTCAAGTTCATGGGACTTTTATGTTGACATGAAATGGTTAGGACAAGGTGAGCCAATAACATGGTGCACAAATATTATTACACCTTGTTAATATAATTTGAATGTGAATAGCAAAATTTTTGTGTGCTTGTAATATTACTATTATTTTTAAACGCATTAAATTATTTGTCACGACTAAATCATGATATATATATATATATATATATATATATATATATATATATATATATATAAACACAACTTAGACAAGTAATTACCATAGTCTTATACCATGGCAATGCCTTTTTAATTAAATTAGTTAACTGTTTGCCCGCATTTCAAATCGTGACCATAATTTTAAAAAACTTTGGTCAAGTATTAGCCACTGGTTAGTCCTGTGGCAAATGGACTTTTAGGTACTGTAGGGAAACTGTGGCAAATAGTAATTGAAAGCGTGTTATTTAGCCACACTTTATAACTATTGCTAAATGTCATGTCAAAAGTTTATTTGCCACAGAATATGAGTGGCAAATTCATTTTTTACCACACTTGTATTGCTTACGCAAATTTGCCATGGGCATGTCGTGTATAAAATGTTTTTGCGTGGTTTTAAACTTCTAGCCATGACAATTTGCCATGGATACAAGTCCAGTTTCTTGTAGTTGTCCACCCCTACAATTTGCCCATTCTGATACCAACTCACCTGAGATTCGTATTTTATTATTTTACATACAACAGTGTCGATTGCATCGGGATCTACCACTGATGAATTGAGCGCTGAGAGCATTACGGAGATCTTATCCCACCAGCACATTCCTATTACAGATGACCCTCTATGTAGTTACTTAGTGCACTAAAAGGGCCGCCCAGACGTTGATGACACTTGGATACTACCTGTAGAGCTTGATTAACTAACCCCTAGACTTCGACATCAGTACAACCATCGCAATTCAACGAAGATGAAGGGTTTTCAGTTGAGGGGTGTTGATGGGGATTAATGAGAGAAAGCACCTAGGGGGTTTGGCCATAAGGTGGGACCCAGGTTCCCGTTCTCGTATAAGAGAACTTGATCGGATAACAGATCCAACCATGAGGATGCGTCTGGATCCACGTTATGACATGATTTTATGTATTATATTGATATTTTTTTCTTTTATTTTAATGTAATTAGGCTACCCCATCTCCGGCCGAACATAGTTGTTGATGGTGGAATGCCCTAGTGTCACTTTTTTATAAATATATATGAAGGCTGGCTTTTTGAAGTCATTGTAGATTTTGTAGAAGTGTATTCCAGAAATCCCTTGATCACTCCACCTTGCTTACTTCGTGGATCCCTAGGTGTCGACTCCTAAGATCTCTATCGCTTCCCAAAGGTAAACTTAACTCCTAGCCACCTTCATCCACCTCCAAAATTCTATACCACAGGCCCCTATTATTGTTTTCCACAATCGCCACACCCACTCAGTCACTTCTTGCTACCACTAAGCCTACCAGTGGCTATTTTCTAATACTGTTAGCCCAAATCCCATGCTCTCCTATTATTATCATCCTCTAAACCACCTTGCCCTGCTACCGCTACTACCACGAGGATCACAGCTTTTATGGACTTGCCACATTCTAGAGGAGGTTTGTCTAATGGTTCAGCACGATCATGGCCCCATTCATGAGTTACCTCCAGAAAGGAGAGTTTTGGTGGATCGTCGTGGCCACTAGAGCATTTGAGGAGATCAATAAGAGATCGACGACGACCCCTGCTTTAAAGAATTCCTAATTTATTTGTGCATTTGACATTGCGTGATGCGTATGGTGGTGAAGTTGGGGCGTATTGAGCCAAGAGGGACATCTAGTGTTGGGAATTGTCTCCATAATATCTCAGATTTGTAAGAAGTCACCCTTGAACTGAGATGAATTAAGTTGTATTTGATGTTGTTTTCTAGCTATGTGTTTGCAGGAATTAATTGCTAAGTGTAAACCAATGTCAGTCTCAGTGGGTCACCAAACACAGGATCATGCAATGTAATCTCTCATTGTGTGATTCATGGTGTTGGCTCATGTGCAGAATCTCTATTGGGATATACTTTATGATCAAGCACCATAAAAGAAGGCCAAAGGATCTTTGAAGATTTTCCAAGAAGAAAATTTCTCTAGGTATTGATTCTCGTGTAGCTGTCTCGAGAGGTCGTCTCGAGTAGATCTCTTCTACTCGAGAGGCAGAGAATTTCATCTCTCGAGAAGTCCAGAAGTACTCGAGAAGGATTCCTTTGTATCTCGAGAAGACATTTTTCTTTAACTTAGAAAAATATTCTAAGTATTTTTCTCTCGAGAAGAATTCTAGTACTCGAGAGGATTTCTCCCTATCTCTCGAGAAGATTTCAGTTCAGCTCCCGACAATCATTGAGTATCTCGAGAAGACAGTTTACAGGATCTCGAGAAGAATTCTAGTACTCGAGACGTCCCCCTGGTTATCTCGAGTAATCAACTATTTTACATCAGAAACTTTTCTAAGTACCAGGACTCGAGAAATTTCCTTGGTACTCGAGTTGATCTTCAGTTTATCTCGAGTGGAATCTTCTTAATCTTGAGAAATTGATGTAGATCCCGAGTAGATTTATTCTACTCGAGTGAAGACAAGTTCCAGACTCGAGATGTGAAGACAAGTTCCAGACAAGTTCCAGACAATTTCTAGACTTGAGTAGTTAAGTCTCTGTCTCGAGAGACTTACTCGAGAGGTTAGAAGCCAGTCACCCGAGACAGTCATCCAGCTCTCGAGAGAGCAGTCTAGTCTTCCAGGTGAATCTTTTCTCTCTCGAGAGAATCTTCTTCAGAGCAGTTGTCGACTCCATTTTCCTTCTAAGTAAGACTCTCTAGTGGTTAAGCTAGTTTTGATTAGTTGTTCGTTGTATTATTAGGAATACCGCCTAAGCGTGTTTTGATGAGGTTGACTCCCCAGTCTGACAGTGAGTCGTTCGGTGCGCAGAGTTAGGCGGTGATTGAAGGAATGTGGTAGAGCAATGAAGCTCTGTCAAGGCAGATGGTTGAGATGCAATCGCAGATCTAGGCACTGATGACTATCATTTTAGGGTATCAGCTAATAGTACAGGACCCTGTAGTGGGTCAAGCCATTCCTATTCCTCCTCCTCCTTTGGTGCCTCCAGTTGCCACCAGAGATGAATTTCATTTAGCACTTTCAGTGACTAGGACCTCCTACCTATGAGGGTAGAGCTAACTTCATGGCATTGGACGATTGGATCTTCATAATCGAGGAGGTGTTCTCGTATATAAGAACTTTTGCAGACCAAAGAGTGATGGTCGCCACTTACTAACTTAAGGGTCTTCCGATAATATGGTAGTTAAGAGAGAAAGAGAACCTCACCAATGGATGTTCGTGGGGATAATTTAAGGAATTACTACTTAGGAAATTTCTACCATCGGTCGAGCAAGATCGTTTGATGAACAACTTTCTATATCTGAAATAGAGACAACTCACGGTCAGTGAGTATGAGATAATGTTCAGCAAGTTGAGCAAGTTTTCCCCAGATTTGGTAGCCTCTGAAGCTGGCAAAGTAAAGCATTTTCTGGGTGGTCTTAAGAGCGACATCCAGCAGTTGTCTAGCGCATATGGATCTGAGAATTATGCTGAGGTAGTGGACACTGCTCTTAAAGTCGAAGCTATCAATAACGCTAAGAATCGAGGCATGAAAATGAGGAAGGAAAAGAGAAAGTTTGGTGACAGTAAGAGCTCTCAGGATTTTGGTCCTACTTAGAAGAAAAGAAGCAAGGAGGTGTGCAGTGTCTGTGGTCGGTCAGGCCATCCCTTTTAGAAGTGTTTCAAGAGGTTAGGAGCCCAGAAGCAGCAACAGGTGCTTTCAATTGAGGTCGTACCCAAAGGAGATCTGGTATATGCCTCGTGAAAGCAAAAGGGGTATGATGTTGCCCATTGGTTGGGTAAGGATAAGGTGTGCTCCTAATGTAGATTGAAAGGGCATTTTAAGTCAAGGTGCCCGCAGTCTCAGCCCCCGCTGTAGCCAGTTCCACTTTAAGCCTTGCTGCTGCCGTAATATTTTGATAAAAAGGGAAGGGCAAGTTGAATGTGGTGACTTTGGAAGAAGCGCAGACTTCTACCCAAGTGATCTCAGGTTAGATTCTAATCTAGTTCTTAGCTTTTAGCTAAAGTTTCAATGTTTGTTCATCTAGTTACGTATGCGATTTATATGAAAGTTTAAGATAAAGAACCGTTTGGCTCACGTTCTTTTGGATTCTAGTACTACCCACTCGTTCGTGGCTAGGAATTTCGTAGAGTGTAATCGTTTGAATCTTGATATAGTTGGCGATTTGTTTCGAGTTAAGTTTTCGTATGGAGACTCGGTAGTGTCGGACCAGGGTATCCAGAGTTGTCTGATCCTTGTTAGGTGATTTCCTAGTTTTTGTTGATCTGAAGGTGTTAAACCTGGAGGACTTCGATGTGGTCTTAGGCATGGACAGGTTGTCCAGATATGATGCGGTTATCCAATGCAAGGTTAAGTTTTTGGAATTCAAGATGGACAACAGGCACCCCAGGAGTGTGTATGGTTTTCTGCCCCGGGATTCCCCAGTTATTTCTATGACATGTGCTCAGAAACTTTTAGATTCTAGTTATTTTTCTTACTTGAGTTCTATTTTGGAAACCATTGGCAGTGTGCTGCGTGTCGAGGATATTCCGTGGTGCGAGAGTTCCCTGATGTTTTCCCAATTATTCTTCCCGGTCTTCCACCTGAGAGAGATGTCGAGTTTGTTATCGATCTAGAGCCGGGTACTCGCCCTATTTCTAAGTCACTGTACTGTGTGGCCCCATGTGAACTAGAAGAGTTATGTACCCATCTTGATGAGTTGTTGCAGTGGGATTCATTAGGCCAAGTTCTTCACCTGAGGGTTTACCCGTGTTGTTTGTGAAAAAGAAGGATGGATCTATGAGACTGTGTATTTATTAAAGAGAATTGAATAAAAAAACTATCAAGAACAAGTATCCCTTGTCGCGAATAAATGATTTGTTTGATCAGTTGCGTGGTAGTACGTTGTTTTTGAAGATTGACCTTTGTTCAGGCTACCATCAGTTGAGAATCTGTGAGACGGATGTTCCACAAACCGCTATTCATTCTCAATATGGACATTTTGAGTTCTTGGTGATGTCCTTTGGATTGACGAATGCACTCTCTACTTTCATGGAGAAGATGAATAGAGTGTTTAAAGATTTTCTGGATCGTTTTGTGGTCATTTTTATTGATGATGTTCTAGTCTATTCCCAGAATGCTGAGGTGCATGCCCAACAGTTGCGTTTAGTTTTGTCTGCTTTAAGAGAACATAAGTTGTATCCAAAGTTGTGTAAGTGCGAGTTTTGTCTACCTCAAGTGTCCTTTTTGGGTCATGTTGTGAATAAGGACAGAATTTCAGTTGACCCAGAGATGATGGCCGCTATTATGGATTGGAAAAGACCTACCACACCTAAAGAGATAAGAAGTTTCTTAGGGTTGGCAGGCTATTGTAGAAGATTTGTGGAAGAATTCTCTACGTTGTATGCGCTACTGACGAAGCTTACGCAGAAGAATGTGACTTTTGTGTGGAGCGATAAGTATGATGAAGCCTTTCAGGAATTGAAAAAGTGATTATGCACTGCTCCAGTATTGTCTTTGCTTACAAAAGGAGTGGAGTATGTTATTTATGTGGATGCATCGCACGTCATGCTTGGATGTGTGTTGACGCAATAAGGAAAAGTAATTGCGTATGGGTCGAGGCAATTAAAGATACATGAAAGGAACTACCCTACTCATGACTTGGAGTTTGCGGCAGTGATTTATGCCTTGAAGTTGTGGAGATATCTGTTATATGGCGCGTATTGCAAGATTTACACAGACCATAAGAGCTTGAAGTATGTCTTCACTCAGGAGTTGAATTTGTGATAGCGCAGATGGTTAGAGTATGTTATAGATTATGATGTCGAGATCCTATATAGTCCAAGAAAAGCTAATGTGGTAGCCGATGCCTTGAGTAGGAAGACCACGTAGATCTTTAATCTTTCGGTGGAATCCTTGGTGGAAGAGTTTTTATTAATGAACATTTCTATTGGGAGTAGCGACTCGCCAAGTAGCTTGGAGGTATCAAGGCCTTCATGGATTACGCTTGTAAGGATACATCAAAAGGATGACCCTGATTTGCAGTATATGCGCTGTAGACCTGAGAAAGGGGAATTACCGGACTTTTCAATCGATGATGCGGGTACTTTGAAGTATTGCAGTAGATTTTTTATTCCCGTAGTTGAGGATATTTGAGCAAAGTTGTGCAGTGAGGTGCATGGTTTTAGTGTTGTATACCACCCTAGTTCTACAAAGATGTATAGAGATCTGAGGCAGATCGTCTGGTGGTATGGTATAAAGAGAAATATATCCAAGTTTGTGTCTGAGTGTTTCACCTACAAGCATGTTAAGGCAGATCATAGAAGGCCTGGTGGCAAGCTGATGCCTTTGGATATTCTAAGTTGGAAGTGGGAGAGTATTTCTATGGACTTTATTATCGGTTTGACGAGATCTCCTCGAGAACATGATTCTGTGTGGGTCATAGTTGATAGATTGACGAAGTGTGTTCACTTTGTGCCGTTCAAGATTGATTACTCCATGAAGAAGATAACAGAGTTATATTTGGAAGAGGTCATTAGATTTCATGGAGTACCTATAAGTATTCCGTTAGATCGAGATTCCAGGTTTACGTCTTTCTTTTGGAAAAGTTTACAAGAAGGGTTGGGTACCGACCTCAGATATTCAACTGCTTATCATCCATACAGACCAATGGTTAGACGAAGAGAGTTAATAGATTTTGGAGGATATGATTAGATGTTATATCTGGGACCATAGAGGAGTGTGGAACGAGCGGCTTAGATTGATGGAATTTGCTTATAATAACAGTTATCAGGAGAGTTTGAAGATGACCCCCTTTGAGGCTTTGTATGGGATACGTTGCAGAACTCCCTTGTTTTGGGCTGAAGTTGGTGAAGGACCATTGTTGGGTCCGAAAGCCTTGGAAGAGATGAATACTTCTGTGACGCATATTCGAGAGAAGCTTCGTATAGCTCATGTGCATTATGAGAAAAATGCTAATCGACGAAGGATTGATCTGGAATTCGCAGTTGGAGACATGGTTTTTCTCAAGGTTTCTCCAATGTCTGGTGTTAAGAGGTTTGGAAGGAACCATAATTTGGATCCCAGGTATGTGGGACCTTTCAAGGTTGTTGAACGCGTTAGAGTGTAAGCTTATAGGCTGGATTTGCCAGCAAATTTCCCTGGTGTGCACGATTTGTTTCATGTGAGCTAGTTGCATAAATGTGTGTGATGTTTTTAGTTGTCTACCTAAATCACCTAGAGGGGGGGGGGGGTGAATTGGAGAGGTATGCGTCTTTTTGCGGAATAAAAACTTGAAACGATGGAGCACAAAAAATAAACAAACAAGCCACAGAAAACACAAGATTTATAGTGGTTCCCCAACCTTGAGTATGTCCACTCTCCACCTCACCGATCTAGCACCACGCTAGAATCGACTACTTCTCTATTATCTCGGATTGAAAACCAATCCTACAACTCAGAGCAACGCCCCTACAACTTGGAGTCAAAACACTCCTACAAAAATCTCGGAGAATAAAGCTCCTACAACTCGGAGAAGAATCTCCTACAAGATTAAAGATGTTGTACAGAAAAAAATATACAAACAAAATTATCTCATATCTGAATCTTCAGCCTTTCTTCTTTCTTGAACTTTGAAGCTTTGTCAGAAATGGATTGAAGAAGACAAGCTGAAATCTCTAGATCTGAAAATCTTAAGATCAGCACGATTAAGAAATAGATCTGTAGAGGTTGAACGCCTTGATCTATTGATCTCTTCTTGTTCTGAATCACGTAGATCAGAGAAGAGCAGCGGCGAGAATGTCGATGAAGAGCGGCGACTTTCCCGATTTAGAAAGAATAGAACGATTCAGAATTCTGATTTCGTGTATTAGGGTTTGTCGATTTGATAAGACCTTATATAGGACTTGTCTAATGGTCATAATCATAAATGACTGCACACGTGGACCAATAAGAATCGAGGTTAAATTTGAAAATATTTCCGTCTGGACTTAACGAAAATTTCATAAAATTTACTGCATTTCTCGAGTGAATAATATACTACTCGAGAACAATATCTATTTCTCGAGAAGAGGAAGTATGGTTCTCGAGAATAAGTCCACGAGAAATGATTTCTGGCTTCTCGAGAAATAACTTCTATTACTTGAGAACTAACTTTACTTCTCGAGAATAGATAGACTTATCGAGAACAATATATACTTCTCAAGACTTAACTTCTTCTTACTCGAGTACTGGTCTTCTGCTTTCTCAAGACAAGGCTTGGGCTTCTCGAGTAATGGCTTAATTTACTCGAGTACAAGACTTAGAAAAATTTCTGAAATGATTTTTGAGATAACTCGATAGGAAGGTAAGTAGTACTCAAGTACTCTATGGCTTTCTCGAGTACTAAACAAGGCCTTCTCGAGAATAGCTTATGCTACTCGAAAACTACACTGAGCAGACTCGAGAAATCATTCCAACACTACTCGAGTACAAGATGTCCTTCTCGAGTAATGGACTTAGAAATTTTTTGACTTTCTAAAATAAATTTTTTCTTCAAGATATTTAGCAACTACTCTTTCTCCAATAACTTTAGTACTTGAAAAAGAAGTGTGTCCCAATAGAGAGGCTACACATGAGTCAACACCATGGATCACACAATGAGAGATTACATTGTATGGTCCTGTTTTTGGTGACTCATTGTAGACTGATATTGGTCTACATTTTGCAATTATAACTTGCAAGCACTTAACTTGAAAAGAGTATCAAATACAAACTTAATTCATCTTAGTTCAAGGGTGACTTCATACAAATCTGAGTTATTATGGATACAATGCCCAACAATCACCCTCTATTTATAGAAGTCAGAACCCTCTACACTAAGGTGAATTACATCAAGATAAACAAATAAAATGACTATACAATGAAAAATAAAGAGAAATGCTATGCAATGAAAAATCAGATCATCAGAATTAAAAGATTTATATTTATAGATATTGTCCTAGGAAAAATCCAGTTTCACAAAATCTTATAAAGAAACTTCTAATCTTCTTCTATCACTGCTTTCTTTGCTTTTTTTGATGCTTCTCCTTCTTCTCTTGTTGCCTTTTCTGATAAATGAAGGGTTTCAGATAATATTTGGCATGCTTAGGAGGAGCTTTGGGATTGTTCTTTCCATACTCTCTGTCATATATTCTTCTCTTAGTTAAAAACTTCTCATATAAGTCCCATTCATATGAGATGAAGTGATCATTCCTATTCTCATTATAATCAACAATAAGTTTAAGAGTCTCAAGGATTAAAGATTTGGAGGTTGGGCTCCATATTTAAGCAAACTCTTGAGCTCTTCTCTTTTCTACTTCAGGATTAGGAGTGGTCCTGCTAGCAGAGGCACCATCACCATACTTTCTTTTCTTGTGAACTGGGATGTCTCAAGGAGGGACCTGAGGCATTTCTATTTTTGACCAAACTTGAGAGTAATAAGTAGGAGGAGTATGCGCTCTACACTCCTTGGTTTAAGAATAACAAATCCTGAATGTATTTTATCATAGTGTGTTTTTGGTGTGCAGATATCACAGGCAAAAACTGTAGTAAATTTTGTTTGATAAAGAGATGCAAAATTTTTGAAGAAGTAGATATCGTTGGCAATAACTTACTATCACCGGGAGATAGTATGATGACGTCAGCCGTGACCCACATGATTTGAACATAATGCACATTATTTTGAGATATCACCAGGTAATATCGATATCACGGCGCGATATCCCCACATGCGTATATGATACCCATCTTCCCAGAGCGGTTATCGTAGAGTGGGACACGTTGCAGCTAGAGTAGATATCACAGGCGATCGCTACCTATTGATGAGAGATAGGGCAAAAATTATAAATAGGTTGGATTTCAAGAAATTTCTGTTGCACACCTCTGGGAGCTTTTATTCTCGTGTATTCCAAGCCAAATAAATCCAGAAACAAGAAAAACTCCTAAGTGCCTATGGAAATTCAAGAGTGAAGAAGAGATTGTTTGTGTATTTCAACTACGGTGATCTTCACAAGGACTCATCACCTTCTTCTGCGCTCAAGACAAGAAGGATTTTTTATTTTCATTCTACATTTTGTATTCTTTTCATTACTCTTTATAAATGGTAGAGAATTCACCTCCTTTTGAGTGGCGACTAAGCCCTTGTACGTTTTAGGGGGAAATCGCCGCCTTGTGTGCATCAACTTGGTCGTAGACTGATCTAGGGGGCGGCTATAGGTTGTATCTAGGAAGAGATTGGCTATAGCCGGCCGGTCCTTGGGAGAAAGGCTGGTGAAATCACAAAATAAGAATTTTTTCTATAGCCTCGATTTAAAGCTCTATTGAAATCATTGTTCATGTTTATTATCATATGTGAAATAAAAAGTTCAATTCAATTTTAGATAAATTTCTAAGTACTCGTTTCATATTTCTCATTGTGAAAATTTCTACTTAAGTTTCATTATTATTTTGCTGAGTTAAAAGTTTTATTATAAATATTATTTGTCCTTATTTACCCCCCCCCCACTCTCTAAGGGTGGCTCAAGATCAAATACTTGGTATCTGAACTAGGTTACTCAAAAATGGTATTATCACCATGTGTATTGGTGCATAATGATCATGCATTTTCTGAGGGGAAAATAATTAGTAGACCGCCCTTATTCACAGCGCTAACTACAACTATTGGAAAATTCGAATGAGATGTTTTCTAATTATGTTAGATATTGATATTTGGGGAATGGTAGAACAATAAAAAACTTCACCTACAATGGTAGTTGGAATTGTTACTATAGAAAAACCAAAAGATAAATGAGACGATTCTGACAAGCTAAGGTGTAAAAATTACGCTAAGGCAATGAATGCTATATTTTGTGCATTAGATAAAATTGAGTTTAATATGGTTTGTGCTTGCAAAACTGCTTACGATATTTGGAATTTGCTTGAAGTTACTCATGAAGGTACTTTATAGGTGAAAGATTCAAAGTTATTTCAACTGGAGTCACAATTTGAAAAGTTCAGGATAGAAGTTGATGAAGACGTTGATTCTATGTACACGTGATTTACAAAGATCGTCAATGATTCCAAATTTCTTGGGAAGAATTTCTACAACAGTGATTTAGTTATAAATATTCTTAGATCGCTTCCCCCGAAGTTCAATCTGAAGGTGAATGCCATCTCGGAGTCATACAATCTAAATAATCTTAAAATTTAGAGCCTCATCGGGAATCTAAAAACTCATGAGGTAGAATTAAAAATTAAACAACAAGAGTATAACTTGGAGTCGATGAAGGTGTTGGCATTGAAGTGAAGAAAAGAAGAAGAGAATGAAACTAATGAAGATGATGAAGAGGATGAGGAGAGCCTATTTGTGAAGAAGTTTAAAAGGTTTATGAGAAATCTGGAGAGGAGAAATTTGGTTTAAAAATATTTTAATAAGGAGTTGGGTTTTAAGAAAGGAAAAGGAAAGGTTAATGATGATGATTAGGAGGAACATCCTTTAACAGAATGCTATCACTGTAGAAAGATTGGACATATTCAAAGTAAGTGCTTAAAATATCTGAAAAAGAAAAAAGAAAAGAGACACAAGAAGAAGGACAAGAAGAAGGTAATAAATGGAGAGACTTGGGATGATTCCTCATCTGAGGAATCAAATGGATCAAGTTCACACAATGATGAGGAGGACAACAAGTGCTTGATGAGAAAGAGTACTACACCATCCGATGAAGAATACAGTGTCTAAAGCGGTACCGAGGTAACTCCTCCAACTTATGATGAATTATATTCTTATTTTTTACAAAACTGTAATTTTTTTGATAAAGTTTAAGGGATATTACTTTATTAAAATTTGAAAATAAAGTTTTAATGAAAGAAATCAAAAAATTATAAACTGAATTAAAAGTGTTAGGGAAGGAGAAGTTTAATTGTCAAGAGTGCGATCATTCTTTGATAAGGATTCAAGATTTAGAAGAAGTTTTTGCTAAGTCATAATCTAATATTTAGATTCTTACGAAGGAAAAAAGGGACTTAGAAAGATCTCTCAAATTTTATCGTTCTCAAGTAGAAGAAGGCAAGAAGACTTTTGCAAACTGATGTGCTATGCTTGTTACTAAAAACACTACATTGAAAACTCAGATCCACGACCTAAATATTACAAATAAAAAATTTGAATTGGCCAAAAATCACTGGATAAAATTTTAGCCAATCAGTGTTGTGATTCTGCTAAGTACAGGTGGTTGGGTTATATTGTTGAAGCTATCGCCCGATGATAGGTGCTATTGATGGTCATAACAAGAAATTCATAAACGTGAATGTCAAAAATAAAAATGTTTAATCTAATGTTAACACATCTTCTAGTAAGAGTCCACAACTAATTTTGAAAATGACTTCATCTCCTTTTATCACTTGTACCAAATGAAATAGGTTTTGACACACTAATGACTCTTGTAGGAAGAAAGGTCATAGTTTATTTAAATAAGTCTGGGTGCATATAGTTTCCACCTGTATTATGGGAGGAACTACTTGAGTAACCAGATCTTTACTCTCATCTCCTTTCTAGGCGTGTTGATAGGATAAGAACAAAGAAGACGTGTGGTACTTGAATTCAGGTTATACAAAGCACATGACGGGAAATAAATTAAAGTTCCTTAGCCTAAAAATGAAGAAAGGAGGAGTGGTGACCTCTTGCGATAATAAAAAAGGAAGGATCATGGGCATCAGTGTAGTTGGTAACGATTCTTTTACTATTTTGAATGCTTTATATGTAGATGGTTTGAAATATAGATTAATTTGTATAAGTAAATTATGTGATAGAAGTTCAAACATTTTATTTGAATTGTCTACAAATTTGTGCAAAATTATAGATTCAAAATCACATGAAATTCTACTAACTGCACCTAGGTATCACAATGTTTATATGATAGAATTTCACGATCTTTCACATTCCATGTTAAAATGTTTTATTTATAAAAATGAAGAATTAGAATTATGGCATTGGCGTCTTGGTTATTTTAGTGCTAAACTAGCTGTAAAACTTTCAAAAAATAAGTTGATAAAAGGTTTACCTTTGTTAGATAGAAAGTTATCTTTTTTATGTACGCCTTTTTAAAAAGGAAAATCTTCAAAATCTTCATTCAAAAGTAAGAATGTTATTTCTACTACTAGACCTCTTAAATTAGTTCATATGGATTTATTTGGTCCAGTCACTACACAAAGTCTAGGATGTAGAAAATATACTTTTATTTTTATAGATGATTAATCAAGATTTTGTTGGACTATATTCTTATCTTCCAAATCCGATGTGTTCTTTGAATTTACAAAATTATACATTCATATTCAAAATGAACTTGATTTAAAAATTAAATGCATACGCTCGAATCATGGAGGTGAATTTGAGAATGATAGGTTTATTTCTTTTTGTACTTTATTAGGAATAAAATATGAATTTTTTGTTCCTCGCACATCGCAGCAAAATGGTGCAGTGGAGAGGAAAAATAGAACTCTTTAAGAACTAGCTTATACCATGTTATCTAAATATAAATTACCAAGATCTTTTTGGTCTAAAGCTGTTAGTACTGCATGTTATGTTATTAATCGTGTTATGCTTCGTCCATTTTTAAAATTAACCACTTATGAACTTTATTTTCAAAAGAAGCCCAAATGTATCATATTTTAGAGTTTTTTGATGTAATTTTTTATTTTAAATACAAAAGATGCGTTAGGAAAATTTGATGAAGGAATTTTTATTTGTTATTTTTCAACTAGTAAAGAGTATATAGTTTATAAAAAGGACAAAAATAGTTGAAGAATAAATTCATATTAAGTGTTATGAGTTTGTTCCTTGTGAAGATACTAATCCTATAGGAAATGAAGAAGAATTATTTCCTTCTTTGGAGCGTGATGCTGAAGAATTTCTTAGAGATCAAGAAGAAAAAAAAGAAGGAAGAGAAAAAGTTGAAGAATATGTGCCTCCAAATGAACATAGATTTTCAAAAGATCATCCAAAGGAATTGGTCATTAGATAACCATCAACAGGGGTTAGTACTTATTCATCTTTACATGATTTATATTCAAACCTTTATTTTGTTTCCGATATAGAACCAAAAGATATTTCAACTTCTTTAAATGATGTATCATGGTTTTTAGCAATGAATGATGAACAAAACCAATTCAAACATAATTAGGTTTGGAAACTTATAGAGAGACCTTCTGATCATCCTGCAATTGGAGTAAAATGGATTTTCAAAAATAAATTAGATAGTGAATCTAGGATCACCAGAAACAAAGCTAGATTAGTAGTAAAAGGATATGCACAAATTAAGGGGGTAGAACTTGATGAAACTTTTATACCCATAGCATGTCTTGAAGCTGTTAGGATTTTTCTTGCATTTGCTAGTTTTAAAAGATTAAAATTATTTCAAATGGATGTTAAAACTGCATTTTAAATGGATACATTAAGGAAGAAGTATATGTAGAACAACCACCTGGCTTTGTTAATGAAATTTTTTTTATCATATTTATAAATTAGAAAAAAATGTTTTTTGATTTAAAACAAATGCCCTGTGCGTGGTATGAAAGACTAACTTTATATTTGTTAAAGAATGGTTATAAAATGGGAAGCATATTTATAGTGATTTAGTAGTTGTAAAAAATTACGTTGATGATATTATTTTTTGAGCCACTAATGAAGAGTTATGTAATGAAGTTGTTATGGTTATGAAAAATGAATTTGTAATGAGCATAGAAGGAGAACTTATATATTTTCTAGGATTTCGAATTACTCAAAAACATGATATTTTCATTTGCTAATCAAAGTGTATTCATGATATTCCTAAAAGATTTGGATTTGATAACCTTAAGCAAGTTATTACTCCTATGAGTGCTTTATTGAAATTAAGAAGAGATGAAAGCAGGATTTTTATTGATCAACCTTTATATAGAGGGATGATAGTATCTTTATTATATTTAATTACATCTAGACCTGATTTTATATTTGTCATTTATTTATATGCTAGATTTCAAGCTAATCTCAAAGAATCACATTTAAAAGTAGTTCAATGAATATTTAGATATCTTATCAGTACATCTAAATTAGGTTTATGGTATCCTCATAATGATTTTTTTATTTTACATGGTTATTCTGATTTGTACTATGTTGATTGTTATTTAGATCGTAAGAGAATAAGTGACACTTATAACTTTTTAGGATCTTCACTTATTTCATGGTTGATTAGGAAACAAAATTCTATTTCCCTCTCCACTACTGAGGTCGAATATATTGCACTAGGTAGTTATTGTGCACAAGCCATATAAATGAAACAAACATTAGAAGACTTTGCGGTACATCAACATAGTATAGAGTTAATGTGTGATAGTAAGAGTGTAATTGATCTAATAAACAATCTAGTACTGCATTCTAGATCTAAAAGCACAGACATCCAATATCATTTCATTAGAGACTATATTAAAAAGGATATTGCAAAAATAAGCTTTATAGGAACCGGTTCTAAAATTGCAGATATTTTCACTAAACCAATTCCTGATTCTCTTTTTTCTATGCTAAGATTAGAGGTATGAATTTTAAATTTTTCAAACTGAATTAATTAATTTTTAATATTAAAAAAATTACCTATAAGTCTATTTTTTACATTATAAAAATATTCATTAAATACATAAATTATAAACAATCTAAATTTTCAGATAAAATGATAAACCTCCATATAAAATGTAAAAGTCTGAACTTAATTAAACATCAAACATTGTCTTAACACACATACATCACAGTAATTTAAAAATTTCACTATCGCCGATGATAGTGACTTTCGTCGGTCGATATCTCCAGGAGTACAACAACCTCCAAATCAATAACTCAAAAGTTCATGATATCCTCAACATTGTCTTCAACTAGTTCCTCACTGGAGCTCTGTCCCCTCTCCCACGGTCTTCTCATACGATGTATCGAGTGTTGTGGAGAATCTACCATGGTATTCTCCTACTCTTATTCCTCTATTGGGGTCGATTTCACCTTTAATCCTTTAGCTTTGAATTTCATAAACTTTTGCATTCTATTCAAGCTTCTCTTTGTATCTTCTTTGTGCTCTTCCAACATGTCTCGTAGTTCATCGACCGATTCACAAAGAGACCTCCTTATGATAGTGGTGGCCTTGTAGAAGTTGATGCTTCACCCCTAGGTGGTCTTGCTGCAGTAGCTGTAGGGAATAGAGTTGAGTCTGTACTATATATCTGAGGAATAGAGTCATCAACATAATAATGTTATTGCACCCAATTGTATTTCTTATATACAATGCATTGAATGATACCTCCAAGTGGTAGTGTGTTGATCTTCTTTCTCATGGGGTTTTTCATCTTGAATGTGTATCAGATTATAGATAAGACTAAATCGGCTGTATCAAACCGCACTCCTTCTATAATCATATAAGTAACCGAAGTCAACTGTCTAGTAATTTTCTTAGTGCCTCCCACCTTTAATATAATTGTATTTTGTAGAATATCTTGAATTAAAAAGGCTTCGAGAGTGAGAGAGGCGGTGGTTTGAATTAGATTTTTGGTATCCGAAATTCCATGAAGAATTTCATTTAGACACGTCCAATTTTTGTCTTTCCTATAATTTTCAACCACGTCTAGGATATTTGTGCTAGAGATAAGTACAAACTCATTTCTCAAATCATCATGAGTTATCTATACTATTCCTCCTTGTATTCTTGATTTTAGTCCTCCATTCAACTAAATAAATATAGGGTCTTCCAAATGATTGTAAAATTCTCTCAAAAATACTTAACTAAACATGTCTGGAATAATTAGAGATATTATACCTGCTTAAGCAAGCAAATCGTAAAGATGTGTGTTAGGTGTCACATTGAATTCTATGACTTTGGGAATACCTATCGCTGCCTTTTCTATTCCCGGATATACCTGAAATGAAGAGTGGGGTTGTTGGAGGTACTCTTTCATGCTCTTGAGCTAGAAACCATTATACCTAAAACAAAAACATAAAAATATTTAGTTTTACTATAACCGGCGATATTGACTGTCGCCGGGTGATATCCGCAATTCCTCTAACACCCAAAAAATTCACAAAACTATTATTTTTGTTATTTACAAACATAATATGACATATGATACCACTGTAAGATGATTTTCTTAAAAAATTACAATCTTAATTTTGGATTATGTTACTATTCATTATTTTCTTCCTATTAACATGAAAACCATGAAATCTCAACTAAAATCTTTTAAGTTTTCTTCATGATTTCACTAAATTGTTTTTTGACAAAACTCGACAACATTCTATAGATCTAAAGATTTATAACATAAAAACCTCAAAACTCAGGTTTTTAGAAGTGTTCTCAAGAAATTTTTAAAATCCTAAATTTTTCTCCTGAAATCTACCTTAAATCACAAAGGATCTTCCAAAACAATTAAAATCCAAGATCCCTAAAAAATTTTCAAGTAAATAATAGGAAAATACCTTGGATTTAGAGTTCTCCCGATGAAAGCTTCCGTTTCTCGTGATAGGGTTTCAGGAAATTAGGGTAAGAAATGAGATTTGGAATTTGATTCGATTTTATATACTTAAACAATATCGCGAAGCGATATCATTATTTCTCGTAATAGCGTAAATTTCCATCAAATTCCAAATTTCTTTATTTTATCTTGGCTAGCATTTGCTATAATTGCTCTAGTTAAGTTTTTATTTATTTGTCATTTATAAATAATTTTCAATGTGTGTTTTTCATGTCAAATTTCTTATAACATTGTGTAAATGTTTTCAAGCCTTGTATATCTTCCATATACAATGAACTTGTGGGTAGAAAATATTTAAAATTGTTTTCGCATGCCTCTAATTATGTGTAATATTTTATATTAGAAAATGACATTACATTTACACTACTTAGTAAACTACAAGTTCTTTAAATTCTCTGTTTAAATGAATGTGCTTTGTTAAACAATAACCACTTGAAGTACATAATCCACTTGCTTCATCATTTATTCATGCACATATTTTTTGCCAATCTCATGGCCTATAAAAATTATTATTTATGTTTGCAATGCAAGTGGATTCAGAGTCCTTCATTTTAAAAAATAAAAATAAAAATAAAAATGTTGTTTTAAACAAATTGCAAAAAAATAATAATCCTGAAGGATACTCCACCAAGCACTACTCACCCTCCTAATAAATCTTAATGAGCATTGTGAGGTTGAGCACCTTAGAAAGAATCGTAAAGTACCCTGTGCAGATATGTTTGGCCCTAGTTTCCTCAATATTAGTGTGTCACGAATTCTTTTATGAATGATAAGTTATTTATGTATATTCAATGTTGTGTTTTCTCAATTCATCTGTTTATGTGATGGTTAATATATTCACTTGTTTGCTTTACTAAAGCTCACTATGCTCATATCATTATCTCTTATAAACTTTATTCTCATAAGAATTGGACCGAAAATGATTTCATCATTTCTATCTCTTCTAAAGTTATTGTATTTGATAACTCCGTATAATGTTTTACAAGGTTTTAGTTTACCTGAATTTTATTTTTATACTTTGTTAAAATTATCTTTACTTGATGAACCCACATTATCTTATACTTTCCTTCTCCATCATCTTTGCTCTCCGATTCTTACTTTTCAATTTTTTTAACCATTATATCTTATTTTCTTTTAGTATACTTGTATATGTTTCTGTATTTCACTTTAAGATTTCATTCTCTCTACATTACACTTTTTCATATTTTAACCCCACTTTCTTTTGCTAATACCAAAAGGGGGAGAATTAAGAAATACCTATATTATTTAGGTTTATAAACTGGCTGAATTTCAGGAAATTTCTGTTACACACCTCCTAGATCTTTCATTCTTGTTCATTCCCAACCAGATAAATCCAGAAAAAAAAAGAACTTCTAAGTGCCTGAGGAAATTCAAGAGCAAAGAAGAGACCGTACATGTATTTTAACTACGCCAATCTTCACAAGGATTCATCGTCTTCTTCAGTGCTCAAGACTAGTGGGAGTTTTTATTTTTATTTTACATTTTGTATTCTTTTAATTACTCTGTATAAATGGTAGAGAATTTTCTGTTTATGAGTGGCGACTAGGCACTTGTACAGTTTAGGAGGAAATAGCCACCTTGAGTGTAGCGACTCGGTCGTGGAATGATCTAGGGGGAGGCTAGAGCCTATATGTAGGGAGAGATAGGCCATAACCGGCCGATACTTGGGAGAAGGACTGGTGAAATCACAAAAAAGATTTTCATTTGTAGCCTGGATTTCAAGGTCTATTGAAATCATTGTTCATGTTCTTTATCATTTGAAAAATAAAAAGTTCAATTCAGTTTTCCATAAATTTCTAAGTACTTGTTTCATATTTCTCATTGTGAAAATTTCTACTTAAGTTTAATTATTATTTTGCCAAGTTAAAAGTTTGGTTATAAGTTTTATTTGTCTTATTCACCCCCTCTAAAGGTGTGTCAATATCCAACACCTTGAACTCCCAAGTTGATCAAGAAAGTCAGCAATCAATGATATGAGATACAAGTTCTTTATGGTTACCTTGTTCAGCGCCCAATAGTTGGTATATAATATTAATGTCCAATCCTTATTCTTTCAAAATAGCACCAGTGCACCAAATGGTTCCTTTGAGGGTCTGATCATTCCATCTTCAAGTAGTTCATGCAACTGCTTTCTCAACTCCTTAAGCTTGGGAGGATCCATCTTATAGGGTGCCTTTGGTGGTGGCTTTGCTCCATTCTCCAACTCGATCGTATGGTCCACCTCCCTACAAGGTGGTAACCTTTTTGGTAGATCCATAAGAATCAAATCTTCATTCTCCTCAAGACTTAAGCAATAAGTGGTGTCACCTCTATTGGGTATTACATTCACAATAGCCGTAATTTGAAGAAGTGTCCTTTGAACTAAGTTCAATTGAGGGTGTATTTGCTATTAGTTTCAGTTGTGTATGGTGCAAGATATTATTACCAAGTACAAACCATTGTCAGGTTATAATGGGTCTTCAAACACAGTTCTATATAATGTAATCCTTTATTGTATAGAACATCATGTTAACCCATGTGTAATCTCTCTAATGAAGTGTACTTCTTCTTAACATCACAAAGGATATGGACATTCAAAAGTTAGAGATTTTGTCTAAGGAAAATTTGTCGAGTGAACACCTGAGGTCTCGTTAAATTAATCTAGTTCTCATGCAACCTCTCGTAGAATTCATCGAGTGATCATATGAGTACTTGAGAGATCTCTGAGAATTGCTGACTAGAACGACTAAGTACAATTCGTCGAGTACTATCAAGAGCTTTCAACTAATTCGTTCAAAGATCTCGTGAAGTCTCAACTTCTCACGCAAGTTCTTTCCAAGTTATTTTGACAAGTTCGTCGAGTAGTCTAGAGAGTACAAGTGATATCTCGACAAATTGAACTTAAAGTAATTTTCCTTTCAACATCATTCTCATTATTCATGACTTTCCTAAATTAGGGTTTCCGCTATGTACAGTACACATATATGGTAGACCTTAGTTTGAAATCAAGCCGTTGGTGAAGAATCATCTATAAATAGTCTTGGATTATTTTAGAAAACCAAAGATCGTAAATCAATCTCTTATTGCAAAAAACAATCAGGATTTCAAATCAAGTTTCACGAAGAACGTTGTCACCGACTCTCTCTTGATTTGCTATTAATCTTAGAAAGAAAGGACTCGATTGATCTCAAGATTTAAGATTTGCATTCATTCAAAGATCAATGATTTCTCAGATCTGATTCGTGCAGAAAATTTAGATTCTGCTTCTTCTTATTTCAGTCAGAACTTTCAAGCAACAAAGAAAAACCATTTTTCAGATATTAGAAAAATGAGTTCTCTTTTCAAACAAGATTTTTCTTATTGCTTTGTAGGAAGATTGTTCTTTCGAGTTTGTTTTGAAGGATCGACTGTAGGGGAAGTTGATCTCCGAGTTTGTAGGAGTGGAAGACTCCGAGTTGTAAGATTATTATTAATCTGAGTTTTGGTAAAGTAGCCGAGTCTAGCCTGAAGTTTTACATAAGTAAGACGGGATAGTGGACGTACCCAGTTTGGGGAACCACTATAAATCCTTGTGACTATGTTGAGCTTATTTTATCATTCTGTGCGCTTTATTTTTACTCGATCTTTATTCTGCTACAAGCGCCAGGATTCACCTATTCACCCCCCTCTAGGTTATTTAGGTTGACAACTAGATACTCTCAGCCTCCTCCATTACAACATCTATTTCTTCATTTAAAGTTACAAAGAATGTTGGCTCTCCTTTCTTGACACCCTTGGCTATTTGTATAGATCGAAGTTGATCAGATCCAAAGCATGATGGTCCTTCTACCCTGGGAACCAAACAAGTTACAACTTTCTCCAAAATGCATACAATCAACAATTTGGCATGATAATAACACTCACTATATCAAAGAAGTCCATGCCCAACACGACCTTATGATCATCCATCATTACGACTGAGAAGTTCCTTGTCCTCCCCATGTCCATAAGTGGATCTACATGCCACAAGCTACCTCAAATAGTTGCCTCGCCTTCCCATTCATGGTCTTGAGTCATCCATCACACTTTGTCACTTAAAGGCCAAGTTTTTGTGACTCTTCCTCCGTTATAAAATTGTATGTTGCTCATATATCCACCAGGGCTTTGGTGGCAATGTTGTTGATCCTAGCCTCAAGGTATATGAGCCTCTTTTTAGTCTCTTTATATGCAGGTTTTAGATTCAAGACATTTAAAAGTTGCAAAGAACACATTTGTGTTGTACCTTATTCATTTTTGGGTTCTTTTATATTCTCCTTATGAATTGCTGCAGGCAAACCGAGTTTTGGGCACTTTCTTATCATGTGCAGTCCCTTACATAGGTAGCATCCAACTTTTAGCGTAAAGACCTTGCCTTTGTCATCCTTGTCCATCCCATAAGTTGGAGCTCAGTTTCTGCTAGGCGGTCTCCATGACCTTTGACATTCTCCCCCACCTTTGGTGTGGTCATTCTTAAAGACTTTCTTTGAAGCATCAACCGATGGTCTTTGGAACTCTGTCATGACTTCAACAATTGCAATTGCTTTATCTAATGTCTTTGCATCCTGCCGATGCACTTCCTTCATTACCCAATTTTGAAGACCATCTATGAAGTTGAAGAGTTTGTCATCTTCAAACATTCCTGGTACCATCAACATAAAGATTAGGAACTCTTTTACAAAATCCATGATGGAACCTTTTTGCATCAGCTTTCAATTACTTCCTTGCCTCATTTGCCACATTTTTCAGGTGAAAGTGCTTCTTATGTTCAATATTGAACTACTCTCATGTGTCTAGTTTTCATGCTCCTTTCTTGATATCTGTAATCTTATTTTGACACCAGAGTGATGCGATGCTATGAAGATAGTAGCTTGCAGTCTTTACCTTCAATGCCTCCTCAGAGAGGTTGCATCCTACAAAGTATACCTCCATTTGATAAAGGAATTATTCAACCTCCTTTGAATCTTTATTTCCATTAAAGGGTTTTGTCTTAGGCACATCGATCCTTGGGTTTTCCATAGCCCCACCATTGCCACTATTAGTATTGGCCTTCCTATATATGACTAATCCTTCTTCCAACTTAGCAATCCGCTCCTCATAGTCATCCTTAATCTGATCGCACCTTTGTGTAAGCTCTGAGATTGCATCAAGACAAGCTTGCGTTTGAGATTTTAATAGATCCAGCTCCCCATAAGCCGGTATCACTTGTTTGAAGGCCTCTAGTTTTCCATGAAAATGTAGTTTTGAAACTGATAACCTGATTCTAAGAGTTCTGACTAAAGGAAGTAGCCCTCACCTATTTCTCCTAAGTAAGAGCACTTGACTTGTGGCTTGGAACTAATAGACAGAACCCTGAGCTGTAGCATGGAGGTCCCTCCACATTCCTGGAAGATCAAAGAGAGCTTCCCCTCCTTAGCCAATGCTGAGTTGAGCAAGGCACCTTGGAGGGCACTTGTGGCCAACAAGGACCAAACATAGGAGGAAGAAGCCCCTAAAAAAGGAATCCCCTCCAAATGTTCCCTTAGCGTCTATTTATAGTTTTTCAAGACTGGTCTGCGGATAGCGGAATCCCACCTTTTGGGTTTGCTAAACACAACCCAAAATTGTCTGCCAACATCAAAAATCCATTTTTTAGAGGGGATATTTACATGCCCAAAGGAGTTTCTTGATAGAACAACTGAGTGAGCTGACTTTCCAGTCTCACTCACCTTAAGGTGGCGATTGCCTGGTGGGTTTGGCACTCGCCGCTCACATTGAACCTAGGGGGAGTACTAGGCTGGATGGCCCGCTCATCCTCACTAGCTACCAGGCTCTCCATTGGCAAGTCGGGAGGACCCGTTCTCCACATGCCTTCCTAGCTCTCCTTGACCTCGCTTGTCTTTCTGCCATGGTCTCTTTTGTTGGTCCCCCACTCAGAAAATACAGGGTTGTACACAATTCGCTCTCTTTACGAGATTTTTTCAAGCTTGAAAATAAAAGTCTAACCCAAAGTATTTAAGGAGTGGTAGCCTATTTTGAGGGAATCATTTAGGGGGGCCCAATGTACTATATGCTAAATGAGGGGGATAGGGGGACTTTGTAAACCTATACCTTCCTTCTTCTTCCGCTTTCGTCACAGGATGACTCTTTCAAAAGAATTTCTGAATCACCTTGCTGTTGTGGGGTAGCAGAACAAATCCACTACTACTAGGATCTTTTCCTAGATCTCGAGAAAATCTTCGGAATCGGCCTCAAAGCTAAATAAGAAAATCAAGAAAGTCAAGCATGACCTGACGTCATGCGAGCCCACTACTCTCAACCTGGCAAATCCAACACTCGATCTTGGGATCATACCTCCCGACATGATGCATGTCCTTATAATTCTATTTATTAGAGACTCGTTGAAAAGATAGGTCATGACCATTCCAAATACTTGTAGACAAATCATTCCAAAGAAAAAGACGTCGGAGATGTCCCGATGGATATCAACACACATTATTGCAACTACGCAAGTCATTAGATGGTCCAGGACACACATTCTCATGATGGTGTCATTCTTCATGACGCTCCCAACAGTGTTCTTCTAGTGCTTATAAGTCGCCTACTATCACCATGCTATTCCTCTTCTCTTATCCCTTGAATTGATCGTGAGCTTCCCACCACATCACCTTCCTTCGACATTATCAGCATGGGCGCTCTGTCACCAAAATCGCCGATTCACAAAGTTATGTGTGATCTTGTCTTCTCCTCAATCCCCCTGATATAAGGTGTTAATGACATTTCCACTCATTCCAACATCCAAACTCTTGACTTGGTTCCCTTTCCTTCGCGCCTTGGGAAATCACTCATGCTTCCTCTCAGCAACCCTTTCCAAGGGAAACTAAGTCCATCTCATCGAAGTCTAGACAAACTGATTGATGTCTCGCATGGTTAGAGGGAGCACTCGCCCCTTTCTATAAATATATTGGTTCTAATGTTTGCGACTCAAATTTTCACAGACAATCAAGAAGTCTTGGTGACCGAAGAATCTTGTAACACGGGAGCCTACTCTCTACCTTCTTCCCCTAACATGATTGAGGAATTTTTAGGCAACCCAAAAAACCCTGCATTGATGAAGGGGTGGAGGACTAACATCCTCCAGATATATGGGCTCATGCTGCATGAGTTGTAGGAGGAAAGGATCATCAGCGAGCAACAGATGAGCAATCTCAAAAAATACTATGTACTGCTTGCTAAAGAGGTGAGGCGAGGAGATGGTGGTTAGGTGACATCCCCAGGGATACAGATTGAGCGGATTAAAGAACACATATGCCTCGTGCAACTGGAGCTTAATATTGTCTGCGAGTACAATAACCCTCACCATCCCCTGGTGGCGTGGTTGCGGGGCCGAGGAAGATGGAAATGGCTCAAATTCAGAGCCTACTGACACTTGCTACTCCCTTGCATTTCTTTTTTTCTCTCGCTTTCCCTCCTTTCATATGAAGTATCAAATTGTTTGTATTGCCTTGTTATGAACTCGCATGGAGCGTTTATGAAATTATTGTGTGTGTTTGCCTTGCTTGAGTGCGATGTTATAATGTCATCGCTCATTTTCTTTTCTTGCTACAATGATGTGTTTATTTGACTCACTAACAAGTAGGGAGGGTCTCATGAGGTCGAGCTATGGGCATAGGCGATAGATTACAAGTTGGACATCCGCACACCCCTTGCCCTTCCATCCGTCATTTAACTTTTTCTATAAATAGCCCCTCCCCCTTTCCTTCCTACCTACAACATTTATTATCTTTCACTGATCCAATCTCGCTCAAATTTGAGGACTCATCTTCTTAGCTGTCGCACTACCAACTTTAGAGTGATGGGTGGTGATGTCCTAATTTTCGATAGTCGGTTGAAATGCACGAGACAACTTGCCAAGCACCGATTCTTTGACGACAACTTGACCGAGCTCGAGTACCTCTATTTCATGGTAGACTATGTCCCACCAGGATTCATTGTGCGTCCCTCTAAAAAGGGAGACGTGTTTAATAACTATTATGAGGATGAACTCGTGTTCCTCATCTCATACTTCGAGGTGGGGCTACGTCTCCCTATGTGGCCAGAGGTGTGTTTGGTCCTCAATTACTTTAGTGTCATCTGGACACAGCTGAATACCGATGTGATTGCCATGTTGGTTGCATTTGCTTGCTTCATGCCTAATGAGAGGATTGAGTTAAACCTTACTATGTTCTACAAGATGTTAATCTATATGGCGATAAATTTTGGTGTCACCTTCTCCTCTAACTTGCACTTCAAGGTATGCGAGACCGCAAACAAAAACCACATCTGGATAATAATGTTCATCTTTGTCAAGGGGAATCTCGGGAACATCCTATACTCACATGTCAAATAAGATGAGGCAATATATCATGCTCCGCAAGTGGGAGGCTATGATGCAAACCTTCATAAATTTCTTCTTCAACAAGAATTTTGAAGTTGCCTACTTGAGGAAGAACCTCTACTACTTCCTCCTGGTGCTTCCAGGGGAACGTATTATCTCGCTTAGCCTTTTCCCGATCTCGTCACCTTTGGTTTTTCTCATTTTACAACATGTTGGAGTTGTTACAATGCAGGGGAGCGGCTTATCCCAATGAACCAGCCCTATACGAGTGCTAAGACACCTGCTAGTCAACTCGCTCGAGTGAAGGAGGCCTATGCAGTGTTCGGAGGAATGCCGGGGACTTTCGCCTCCCTCAGTGGTAAGAAGAGAGTCTTATGTTGACATCGACTCGCCCCCAGCCTCGGACTTGCCAAAAGAGCAGAAGGTTGTGTAAATTAAGGAGAGGCGAGTCGGGAAGGCCCCCCAAAGAGATCATACGGCAGGGGCATGCCTGAGCTCCCTACTGAGTCGAGGGAGGAAATCTATGAGGAGGGGGAGCCAAACTTGCACCCCAACTTTGGTCTGGGAAATAAATTCATGGACAACTCTTGCGAGCCGATGGTCTATCTGAACAAAAGGGCCAATAGGGACTTCATCTCAATGCTCTTTCATTCATGGTCTGAATGGAAATCCTCCAGTGGGCATGCCTATGCCCTTCTTTTAGGCTCTAAGGGTTGAAAGATGCGACAACGTATAATGTCACGACTGCATTGATGCTAACCCATAGAGCATGTGAGCACAGATACGGGATCTCAAACTCGCACACATGAACTCGTGTCATAGCCTTCCTTATTTAGTAAGTGGGATCGGGCCAAGACCGCATGAAAACTTGCGGCTTATGAGGCGAAGGAGCTGAGACTGAAGTTGTAGGTCGCCGAAAAACTCCTTGAGAAGAGCTCTGGCAGGGTGGAAAGTCATGGTTACATGGGGAACTTTACACTATCATGGGGTCTATAGACAGTACTGCTCGACGGTAGTGTGATACCGCATGGCAGTATCCAATAAATTAATTCAACCTTTGTCTCTGGACAGTACCGTACAGTAGAGGTATCACGTGAGGTAGGTTGTCATATGTCATGACGTGCTGAGGCAGTTATTGAGCGGCAAAGCGGTGCTATATGAAACCACTGACACCGTCTAAACTACCGCGCAATGGTAGAGAGTTACCGCGCAGCGGTAGCTATTTTTAACATGAGAGCTCAATTGAATCTTTGCCATCCACTCCTTAAGAGGTGGAGATTATGTGGCTGAGAATACATCCCAGATTGGTAAAGGGCTGAGGGGTTTTAATTTTAACTCATTATATTCCTCTCTCTCTCTCTCTCTTGTGTTGTGATAAAAGGAGAAAGAAGAGAGAAGGACAAGAGGAGGGAGAAGTTTGAACTAGCCCTAGAGAAGAGCTTGGGAGGCATTCTTGTGATCGAGGTAGCAAGCCGAAGATAGATCCATGGAGAGGAAAGTGTTGCGATCATTTTAATTTGGATCAAGTGCAAGATAATGGCTCATAAATGATCGACAAGAGTAACGATATTTCTTCCTTTACATGTGAAGTCCTTAATTTTTCATAGTTGCATGAAGTCCCCCACTAATTAGTGGAGAGCGAAGGAATTTCTGACGTGTCGATACAAAGTATCCCCAGTATAAATTGCATATAGAATACAGAATCAAAGTGCGGAATATGTATGCTGTGAGAAGCCCATCTAGACAGGTTGGTTTAGATTGGTGATGGTTATCTTTTATTTGTGTGCTGGAAAAGACTCCGTGATTAAACATGTAGTTTACGGAGTCATGGGGTGTGCAGGTTGCTATAGTGAGAGTACTGGAGTTGGTCTCCAGGAAAATACCCAAAGTTGGGGAAGAAATAATGTTATGTCCCCTATCGAGCCGTGAAAGTACTACCGAAGGTGGTAGCTTCTAGTGAGTTGTATTATGATGATTAGAAGCTCATGTTCTGGGGACAAGGTGGGTGGCAAGTTAAGTTGTTGCATCTAGAGTGCCCAGCTATAGTGGCCATGAGTGTCATCCTTAAAACATAACGTGGTTATGTTTGTTTGTTACGGCAAAGTGGAGTCTAAACCACGTAGTGTCTTCCGCCTTGATTGCCTTGGCTTTTGGTGTTAGTACGGTGGTTTGAGTAATGGTAATATCTAATTTTTACCTGCACTATGTCGTTCTTGTACTTGAATGCCTAAAGACTTGTCTTTCATCGTTAGCATAGTTAGAGTCATAGGCTACGGGTTGGAAAGACTGGGATGCTCAATTTTGACCATCGGTCTAGGACTAAGGATAATGGTGGGTCTGGGAAAGTCTAGATCACCAAATTGGACCATCGGCCTGGGACTGAGGATGGTTGTGGGCCTGGGAAAATACAGAACACCAAATTTGACCATTGGTCTGGGATTGAGGATGGTGGTGGGCCTGGGAAAGTCGAGAACACTGAAAATGTGACCTGAGTGCACGGGGCATGTGGTTGTGCGTGTCAACGTCCATTGTCACTCTATTGTTTGTAGGGAAGGAATTCTGTCGCCCCGAGAAGGGGATGGGGTGGCTATAATTTGTTAGCTAATGCTGATCGTTGCCTTATTTTGCCACATCTTGGTGGTTGTGCTTGTGTAGGTGCTGGAGATATAAGTGGAAAGTAGCAGGCTGAAGTCTCATATACTGTGTTGGCTTGCCCTCGATGGCCCAAAGGCGAATCTTTTACAATTTTCATCTATAACTGGCCTTTGTGTCGATGTTTATAAAACACTTTTGATGAGAAAACAGTTGTAAGGCCTTAAGGCCAAAATACTTTGTGTATTTATAGTAACATTCCCATAGATTATGGGTGCGCATTCCTGTATTTGGGTTCTAGGTTAATGTTAAAGCATCTGCTAGAATGTAACTATGAGTTAGGATGCATGAATAATTTTGGAATCAATGTGTATCTCTGCTGACTATATATAGAATATGGAATGGGGCCCCGACCGACTATATTATTTGTGACGGATGGAGGTGTTACAGTCATGATGAGGAAAAAGATTTACATGAAATTACATCATCATTGAATGGACCAGATCCACTTAAAATTGCAGGAAATAAGAATGTATTAGCATTGTTTTAACAAGAGTCTGCATCAAGCCAGAGGAGGTTAAAGAATCTACTCATGAATAGAAGACTGCATAGATTCAGATAAAGATATCTGCTCTACTAGGGAAGATTAATGAACTAAAAGAAGATACTCCAATATTTAAAAGAGTATTAAAAGTCAGATACAATTCAAGAGGAAATCAATTATAGCTTTCAAAGAAAAGAATGTGATCTATTAAGCGAACACAATCTTCAAAGAAGAAATCCGATATGGTTACTAAAGATGTCATTAAAACTTGTATAGGAAGCTGCAATACATCTCCTTTTTTCTTCCAACCGCAAGCCATTTCCATTCTATAAAAGTGTTTGATATACTTTATATGGGCAGGGGAACATGTAATATTCCTCTCATTCCACTACCAAAATATCCTGCTGACATAAGATCAATGCAGCAAAAGCTTGATGCTATAGCAAAACATATCAAAGGCAAAAGTATGATATGTTTGATAGGAGAAATGGAAGAAATCAAGTGAAGTATTGGTGAGTTGTTGAAGAGAAATATAAATATGAATGATGTATATGACTTTGCTCAGAAAGACTGGGAAAGACTAATCTCTGTTTAGGAATTTATTAAAGTCAAACATGATTATAGAAGATACAAAAGTCTAAAGAAATATTTAGAATTGTTAAAGGACAAGCTGTTAAATAAATTATACAATTTTCTACTTGTGATTTTTATTTTAGAATCTGCTAATAAAACATGTTGATAGTTAGACAAATATATTCTGAAGGTATATATTTTTGTGGACTATGTTGGTCTTTAAGAAATTTTATAGAAATATCATATATTCAGTTGCCTTATATCTATGCCCCATATCATTCTTATCTGTTAGGAGTACACACTCTGTCAAAATTTTGTATAATTTATTACTGTACATTTGTAAAATCACTTTTGAAGTTTTGTAAAATTTGTTAAGTTAAATAGAGGGAGATTGTTGGAAAAAACCTTTATGATTTAGCTTAACAAATTTTGTTGAGTGATTTAACATTATTGGCCTATTACTCATATTGTATAGTGAAGGTAATATGGTCTTAGAAGTCCTAGTGTGTCAGTGATATAAAGGATACATACAAGGCATACTTAATTGAAGAGAAAAATCATGAATTAGCAACATGCGTCGACTATATCTTGATGCAACGTCGAATGGAATTCAGCGTTACTTTTAATTGATGTAAGAGCAAATTTATTTGGATAAGTCGACAATACTTAAGGATTAAATCAATGTAAGCTACAACATAATATCGACGGAATGTCGAATATAGAGATTTTCATACAGACTGCCAAGAATCAATATTGCTTCGACAAGAACTCGACGTTACGTAGACTGGATTTCTTAATAGAGTTTGTCTTGTGGCTTCAATCTGAATTAAATTAAGAAGGGGTTTATATAGAAGATTCTTGGAGATGTTAGAGGGTGTCGATCTATATATAGATGATGATATATAAACAAAGTGCACAATCATAAATTATCAATCATCAATAACACGCGATCAATAAAATCATATCAGATTATGAAAAGATTTAATTCAATAGAGAAAGCTTTGAAGAATGTCACATGTAATTAAATCTCTTCCAGTGTTAGTCGATTGGTTTGATAGTTGTTGAATCAGATAAGAGAATTTGTACTTCTTATTCTCAAGAGAAATTTTCAACATATTCTGAGAAAAAATTTGAAAGATCATCTGGAGATTTGACTCATAATCTTTGTTATTAATTGGAATGTTAAATATAAAGAAGAAAGTTCTGGAGATTATCATTAATTATCCTAAAAAATCTGAAGAGTGGACACTAAGAGAAGAATCATCTTAACTCAAATCTTTTCTTAATTTTCTTTTTACATTTGAGAAAAAGAGTTTTAAGACTCCCTCTGCAAAGGATTCGGTGAGAGGTTATAAGAGTCTCCTTGAGAAAAGACTTAGATTATAATTGGTTCAAGATCTCCTTATTAAAAAATCTGGCATGGTTCTAAGAGTCTCTTGATCAAAAGACTCGGACACTGTGGTAGTGAATTCTTACCAAGGGGGTAGATGAGTGGATGTACTTGGATTGAGGGGGAACTACTATAATCCATTTGTCTTCTGTGATTTTGCTTTTGTTTTTTATTCTTTGTTGTAGTGCTGTGATGCAATTTTCTAGTTTATAGTTTATATAAATGCAATTTTTAGAATTAATCAAAGTATTTGAAAAAGAATTTAAATCTCTATTCAGTATTTATCAAATCTGAAGAGTGGACACTAAGAGATTCAGAGAAAAAGTTTGAAAGAACATCTGGAGATTGGGCGCATAATCTTTGTTATTTTGATATTAAGAAATTCGTTAGAAGTTTTAGAGATAATCATTAATTGTCCTTAGAAATCTGAAGAGTGGACACTAAGAGAACAATTATCTTAACTCAAATCTTCTCTTAATTTTCTTTTTACATTTGAGAAAAAGAGTTTTAAGAATCGCTTTGCAAAGGATTCAGTGAGAGGTTATAAGAGTCTCCTTGAGAAAAGACTTAGATTGTAATTGGTTCAAGATCTTCTTATCAAAAGATCTAGTGTGGTTCTAAGAGTCTTCTGATCAAAAGACTCGGACACTGTGATAGTGAATTCTTACCAAGGGGGTAGAAGAGTCGATGTACCCGGATTGAGGGGGAACTACTATATTCCTTTTTCTTCTATGATTTTGCTTTTGTTTTTTATTCTTTGTTGTTGTGTTGTGATTTTAATTAATTGCATCTAATTTTGTTTTATAGTTTATATAAATGCATATTTTGTGAATTAATTAAAGTATTTGAAAATAATTTAAAACTTTATTCACCCCCCCCCCTCTATAGAAAACTCTGATGAATATAACATGTAGATTCCTATTTCAAGAACCTTACTTTCAAAATATTAACAAAAAGAATTCCGCAGTAACGGTGCCAAAAACTTAATGATTATTTTTTGCTTGCTTGCGCAATTCTAACAATAAATCGATAAAGCGAGTATACATATCTCTTTAGAGTATAGGATCAAGTGTAGTATTTAAACACGGGGTTGTCGCGTACTTATACTCGCTAGGAAAAGCTATTATTTTATCGACGGTTATTTAGGTTGATTTGTAAGCCTAAGAAAAATCGATTTTAACTTAGGAGAGAAATCACTGATTTATAAAATAGCACTCGATCTAGAATCCCTTTGGATTAAAATAAAATTTAGAAAAGATTAAATCGCAAGCTTCTAAATTAATTAACTTCGACCGTGAAGGTTCCCAAATTATCAAAGTGTCTCTATTGAGAAGCAAGCTTTCTCCCTAGTTGTGTCAGCGCGAAAGCTCGGGACATATTTTCAAGCTCACTCCATCAAATTCATGACCGATCATCCCCTCTGAAGTATCTTAGATGGGGTGGAGAATTTGGGAATACTAGCAAGGTAGGTTGTAAAACTTATTAAGTTTGGAATCTCCTTCTTGCTCAGGGTGGTGATTAAGACGCAGGGATTGGCAGACTTCCTGGCTGACTTCTAAGTAGAGGCGGATGGAGTTGAAGGATCATCATGCCTGGTCTCCTAGAAAATGTTCGTGGATGAACTTTAGGCAAGAACTCGATGGGAGTGGGCATCATTATAGTTAGCATGTAGGGACTGGGATCGAGCAAACAATCAAGATCCACTTCTCTATTACATATAATCAGAAAAATATGAGTCAATAGTGATAGCCTTTTGTCTTAATGGGGAGTTAGGATCCAAGATGTCAGAAAATTTATAGATTCAATGGTAGTCATATAAAAAATTAGAGGAGAGTTTGAAGTGTGCGACCCCATCCTACAAAGATTCTTGGTGAAAGTGAAAGGCTTGATTGGGGGCTTCCAGTCTTTCTTCATTGAGCATATGACACAAGAAGAGAACATGACGGCGGACCGTTTAGCCAAGTATGGCCCGCGGGCTGGTGGAACAATCATAGAGTGTTCCAACCATTCATCAAATAAGGGTAGATAATAAAGATCGAGCAACAAGCTTCCTAGATGGATCCATTTGTCACCTTCTTAGCTACCGTCCAGCTTCTAGCTGATGGAGAAGATAAAAGAAAGTTCTGCTACAAAGAAACTTACTACCTACTGCATGAAGGAGATCAATACTAGATGAACATCTCAGTCCTGCTATTCAGATATATGTCATAGATCAATTTTCCTCGAGTGTTCGAGGATATCCATTAGGGAGAGTGTGGAAGTCATTTCGGGACTCGCACTCTGGAACAGAGAATCATAAGGTAATGTTACTTCTGTCCAACCCTTAGGAAGGATGGAAAGTCTTTCATGAAGAAGTGCTAAAAGTGCCAGATCTTCACTGCCCTCCAGTTGTAGCTAGCCCAATAGCTTCATTTGATCACAGCTCCGTGGTCATTTGCCAACTGGGGAATGTACTTAAAAGTCCCTTTTCTTCAAGCTAGTGGTAAGAGGAAATTTGTTTTCGTCATGATCGATTACTTTTTGAAGTAGATCGAGGCCAAAGTCCTAGTCAAGATCACTTCTTGGGTCATGAAGAACTTCATCTGCGGAGAGATTGCATGCAGGTTCAGGACCACTCTCTCTATCATCACTTAAAACGGTCCACAGTTTACAAGCTAGGAGCTAGAAGATTTATGCAGGAAGCTAAGGACAGATCTTTGATTCACCTTTGTTCACCATCCTAGGAGCAACAGGAAAGTCAAAGCGGCCAACAAGCAAGTTATCAACCTCTTGAAGAAAAGGTCACGAATTTGAAAGGAAGCTAGGTAGAGCTGCTCCCCTTGATTCTCTGGGCTCTGAGAACAACTCAAAACTTAGCCACTGGAGAAACACCTTTTAAGTTATCATATGAGTCTGAGGCTCTCATCCTAGTAGAAATTAATGTCAAAAGTCCAAAAGTGGTTACACAGGATGTCCCAAGTGTCATATCTCTACCTAGGTTCCTTCGTATTCTCAATAAGGAGAAGGATGGAGGCCTCTAGTTTGTGGGTCCCATGAGTCTTTTCAAATATCATATCTGAGAGAACTAAGTTGTCAACCTAAATCACCTAGAGGGGGGGGGGGGTGAATAGGTGAGATGTGTGTCAAATGCGGAATAAAAAGTTTAACAGAAATCAGATAAGTAATCAAGCAATCACACAGACGATAAGAGATTTATAGTGGTTCCCCAATCTTGGGTACGTCCACTTTCCTCACTGATCTAGCAAATAACTAGACTCGGCTACTCCACTATCTCAGATTGCAAACCAATCCTACACCTCGGAACCACGTTCCTACAAAACTCGATCCAAATGGATCTACACTCGGAAGATAAAACTTCCTACCACTCGGAGATAAATCTCCTATAATAAAATTGTTTGAATAGAAAACATAAACATCAAATAGCACAGATCTGGATCTTTGACTTTATCTTCTTCTTTGAGAACTTTCGGCTTGGACAGAAATAGTTGAGGAAGACAAGAAAGAGATCCACGAATCTGAAATCTGGAATAGCCACGATCGATAAAATGAATCAGAGATCGATGAAGCACGGAGAGATCAGATGATTCTTATTGAGTCTGGATCGCTAGAATATTTGAGATCGACAGTAGTGGTTGATAAAAGACGATCCAGAGCTTCTTCCGAAAACGGTAATGGCGGCGGACGGGAAAATAGGGTTTTCGAAATCTTTCTCTTTCTTAAAATAATCTCTGTAATAGGTTTTTGTTGTAATTAGTCAAATCTGAAATGACCTATTTATAAGCGATCTCCAACGGTCATAAACATAATTAAGGATGACATGTGGACCAATCAGAAAAGATTAATTCAAAATACACGAAGAATCTGGACTTAGAGAAATTCAGGAATTTCGAACAGATATACTCGAGAGAGAGGGGACATACTCGAGTATAGGAGGTTACATACTCGAGTAGATAAGAGGGATACACTCGAGTATAAAGACATAGAAAAAAATTCTCAAATAAAACTTGAAGAGCTACTCGAGTATGAGAGTTGGAAATATTCGAGTACGGGAAGATAGACTACTCGAGTATCTTAGGTAAACTACTTGAGTAACTACAAACCTACTCGAGTATGAAAATCATTCTACTCGAGTACAAAGTCACTTACTCGAGTATATCAGGGAACTACTCGAGTATATGGACTTAGAAACTTTCTGAGATGAGAAGTCCAGATCTACTCGAGTACAAACAGAACACTTACTCGAGTAACTTGAGAACTACTCGAGTATGTAATCCAATCTACTCGAGTACTAAGTCACTTACTCGAGTATATAGAAGATACTACTCGAGTATGTGGACTTAGAAAATTTCTTCTTAGATAGTCTTCAATACTCCAGAGTCCATCAGTCCAAATGCATGTATATGAAGTGTATCCCAATAGAGAGGCTATACATGAGCCAACACCTTGGATCACACAATGAGGAATTACATTATATGGTCCTATGTTTGGTGACCCATTATAGACTAACATTGGTCTACACCTTGCAATAAGATCCTGCATGCATACAACTCAAACAAAATATCAAATACACCTTAATTCATCTTAGTTCAAGGTCTGACTTCCTACAAATCTGAGGTATTGTGGAGACAAATCCCAACAATATCCCTATCTAGGTTCCTTCGTTTTCTCAGTAATGGGTAGGATGTGTCACAACCCACATTTTCTTAATATATAAATATATTATCTGAGTGAGCGAAAATACACGTCATGTTGTAACGTCATGTAGGAGATAATTACAAATGCTCAGGCAATACCGACTCTTCATTTATTTTCATAAAATACATATATATATTATGATGAAAAAAATTTTTGGTTTAAATTTAAAGACCGTGTCCCTCGGTTCAGTGGATCAACTAGTCCATAAGTAGAAAAGTATAAACGCTGCGAAAAAAATTATAGAGTTTAATTCATTTCATCCTACATGAGCATGAAGACATAACAATATGCTAATGATGTGCACATTTCTAAATGTAGTATTAGTAGAAAAAGAACTTTTACGATTTTAAAAATAGGCTGACATTTAGTTGAAACAAATATTATGAGTATGAGTAAAGGTGCAGATTTGTATACATATAAAAATATCTAGTATGCATCCTAACATAAAACCTTCTCAAAGAGCAATGCATCAACGACAAAAAGTAGTAGTAGCAGAAATAGCAAATAAATAGTCTACACTTGAAGAAACCATGCTATGTGTGCGAACAAACTGACACGAACCCATAGTACTAACAGAAGGGTCTGAAATACACCACAAAGTCACAAAAAACAGACCACCTCACATTGAAGAGAGAAAAGGGAATCAATTATAGAAGCCTGGAAGAATCGAACTCGGACAGCTCTAACTGCTACTGGTCCGAGCCTGAGGCATTCAAAAAGAAAAGAATGCCTCAGCACAAAGGCACAAAATGCATCTCAAACAAAGTTTAATAAGGTTAATAAGTTTAAGAGGTTACCAACTGTAACACCTCTACCCGTCACGTAGGATATAATCGAGGGTCCGGCCGGGGCCCCACACCATATTCCACAAACAAGCGGAGACGCTACTAAATAATATCAAAACCCAACGAATCCTAACACAGAGCATTCTAATGGAAGCTTCATGGTTGAAAACTTGAACTCAAGCATTACAAGAACTGTCCACTAAAACAAAATAGGAATGTATACAACAACAACCAAAGTATGTGGCCTTATGGCCTTACAAGTTCCTCTTAACAAAGGTGTGGTTTACAGACATCGGCACGGAGGCCGGCCACACATGAACAAGAAGAAACAAAATAAAGCCTTCGAGGGCAGCAACGCAGCTTGGGCTTCAGCCCGCTAAGTCCTGCTTGGACCAACACCTCCTGCACCTGCAAGAACCAATCCACCAAACGGTGGCAAACAGGGCATCGGTCAGCATTCAGCTGACCAATTATAACGACCCTGCCCCTGGCACGGGGCAGCAGAATTCCATCCCTGCATAGCATTGCATTCAAATACTATATGTATAATAAACCACCAAGACGTGCAAGACCGCACAGTCAATACATATCACAAATGCCGGCGCAACGACCCGACGCTCCGTGCACTCTGGGCACATTTTGGTGTGCTGGAAACACCGGACCCCACCACCGTTCAGAGGTCCCAGACATGACGGTCCAATTTGAAAATTTCTAGTCTGATAAGCACACAAGCCATCGACTCTCGCTATGTGATCCTAACAGGGTCTTAAGCACCCGAGGTTAGACAACCATAACGCGGGTACAGATCCACCTTGCCCGTTCCTCAAAATCATCAGATTCATGCCTCAACTGACGCAGGTACAGCTTCACCTTTCCTATTCCACCACCAAGGCATTTCCCAGTTGCAGCCTAATGGCTCAACTTTATATAAAGTGGCAACTCACGGCCACAAGAGTTGAAGCCAACTCTCACAATTTCCTGGACTTCCTCCAGTACTTCCTGCTGCACCAAGCGACATGTATCCACCATAGATTGCGCATAAACAATAAAATACTCGAAGGCTTCTCCGAATGCAAACAAGCATCACCAATCCAGAACAACATGTCCAGATGGTCTTCACACAGCATGCCTAAATCCGTACTCCGATTCTGGACTCTAACAAGGGGGACTTCATATATCTACCCAAAGGGACACCGCAACCCACCGCACACTCGCGGGGAACGGTTTTCCCTATGCAAATGCAGGAAAGAAGGACTTCATATGTCCAAGAAGGAACTCGTTATCCTTGGAATTCGCTTCGAAGCCATGGAGAGAAATTAGACAGATGAAAGTCTTCGCAGCAGCCTTGCCTTCGCAAATCTGAACTCGGCTCGCAATTTGGACCACCGCAACACCACCGGCGGCCAGATTCCTCTTCTTATTCCTTGCCTTGCTCTCCTCTCTCTCTCTTAACTTTAGAAAGAGAATAATAAACTCAAAGTGAGCTTTCCTATCTTCAATCCCGACCTTATAAACCCAGGGAAGAGCCTAGACCATTGGATCTTGGTCAAAGAAAACGAATGGCATTGATTAGCCCTGAAATTACTTTTCCTGGGCCGAACACGGGTAGTGACATGCCCGTGTCACAGGTCGTGTTCCTTAAGCGGTTAACAACCGACTCGGGCAAAACCAGAACACGGGTGTCGACACGCCCGGGACACGCCCGTATCGGCACCTAACACGCCCGTTTCGGGGGGCGTGTCGCCCCATCGAGATGGAGAAATGCAATTTCCTGAGACACACACGGCACTAGACACGCCCGTGTGACAATTTGACATGCCCGTGTTATAGTCGACACGGCTTGGCCTCGACTAGGCCTCAAGGCCGTGTCCTTCTCGGGTCATTCTGCTGTTATTTGGCATGACATGCCCTGGGACACGCCCGTGTCCTAGGCCGTCTCACCCCTCAATGATCGTCGACTGCAGCGATAGAGAGAAGAACATGCCCTTGTACATGCCCGTGTCCCAAGCCGTATACATTGGACACACCCTGGGACACGCCCGTTTCTTAGGCTGTGTCAGGCAGCCTGAACCTCAAAATTGATTTCAGAGAGTTTTGGGGTGTTACAATCCACCCCCCCTTACAATATATTTCATCCCGAAATTTGGATATAATAAGGAAAAGTAAGCATGACACAATATACGATCACTTTACATATATGTTGCTACAAAATACAGACGAGCCAACAGTTTACATAAATAACTCGAGAAACTCGGCTCGCATGGTTTGCTCTCGCTCCCATGTTAGCTCTTCTCGACCACAATTGTCCCACCGAACTTTGACTATCCCGATCGCTTTGTTCCGCAACTGTTTCTTAGCTCGATCCTCGATCTGGATGGGCCTAACCTTTGTCGTTAGCCCATACTCAACCGGCACTCGGTCATTCTCAATCACTTGAGCTGGATCCTTAACTGCTTTCTGCAGTACCGAGATGTGGAACACATCATGCAGTCCACTCAATTCCGATGAAAGAGCTAGCCGATAGGCAGCTTCCACAACTCGCTCCACCACTTCAAACGGACCAAGATATCACAGACTTAGCACAGACGACTGATTTCTTGATCTTTGAGACTTTTTGTGAGTCCACCTTCTCTAATCTTCTTTGTTGAGCATGCCAAGTTCTGTTTTGAAGAACGAGAACTTGGTATCGTCCAGTGGCTTTGTGAAAATGTCTGCAATCTGCTTGTCTGTAGAGACATATTATAGATCTATATCCCCATGCTCCACAGGCTCTCGGATGAAGTGGTATCGCAATTCTATGTGCTTTGTCCGGCTATGAGAGACTGGGTTGTTGGCTATTGCAATTGCGCTGGAGGAGTCGCAAAATAATGGAATTTTTGAAACTTCATATTATAGTCTTCAAATTGATTCTTTATCCATAGTAGTTGTGCACAGCAACTGCCTGCAGAGATATACTCTGACTCAGCTGTTGAGATTGCAACACAGTTCTGCTTCTTACTACTCCAGAAAATGAGCCTTCTTCCAAGGAGTTGGAAAGTCTCGGAAGTGCTTTTCCCATCGTCTTTGCTACCTACAAAATTTGCATCTGAAAAACCAATTAGTTCGCTATCATTACTTCTTGGGTACCATAAGCCAAGATTCGGTGTACCTTTAAGGTATCTCAAAATTCACTTTGCAGCAGCATAGTGAGATTCCTTACAATTCACTTAGAATCTAGTATAGACACATGTTGAAAACATTATGTCAGGTCTACTGAAAGTAAGGTAGAGTAAGGATCCAATTATGCTTCTATAATTGGTTTCATTAAAAGGTTTCCCTTTCTCATCCTTATCCAGGGACAGCTGAACCCATTGGATTCCTTATAGAGGTTGCGTTCTCCATTCCGAATTTCTTAATTAGCTCTTTGGTGAACTTATTTTGCGAGATGAAAATTCCATCTTCAGATTGTTTCACCTGAAGCCCTAAGAAATACTTCAGCTCTCCCATACTGCTCATTTCAAACTTCCCTTGCATAAGTTTTGAAAACTTCTTTTAGAGGTTATCGTCAGTAGAGTCAAAAATAATGTCGTTGACATATATTTGCACTAGCAAAATCTTGCTTTTTATTTCCCTAAGAAATAATGTCTTATCTATCTTTCCTCTTGTGAACTTGTTCTCAAGAAGAAAGCTAGACAAAATCTCATACCAAGCTCGAGGAGCTTTTTTCAGACCATATAAAGCTTTTTGTAAAAGGTAAACATAATTAGGAAAGTTAGAATCAACGAAACCTGGAGGTTGTTCCACATATACCTCTTCCTTTATGTCACCATTAAGGAAGGTGTACTTCACGTCCATCTGATAGACGGTGAAGCCCTTGAGAGTAGCATATGCTAGGAATAACCTGATTGCCTCCAGTCTTGCCACTAGAGCATAAGTTTGGTCGAAGTCAATTCCTTCTTCTTGACGATATCCTTTGGCAACGAGTCTGGCCTTATTCTTTATGATCGTTCCATCCTCGTCCATCTTGTTTCTGTAGACCAACTTCGTCCCGATGACGTTCTTATCTTTGGGTCTTGGAACAAGTTTTAAGACTTTGCAATGCTTGAACTGGTTCAACTCTTCTTCCATGGCTAAGATCCACAATGCGTCCGAGTTTGCTTCCTAAAACTTCTTTGGCTCAACCTGTGAGAGAAAACTTAAATATAAATTCTCGTTAGTTGTACCTCTATGAGTTCTGACACCATCCACGAGATCTTATATGATTTGGTCCATGGGGTGATCCTTCAGATATCTGAGCGCTTGATTCCTTGCATCTATAAAGTCTTCAATCACTGGAGTGACTTCATCAACTTGGAAGACTTCTTCATCTTGATCATCTACCTCTCTAATAGGGGTTGGAGTGGCGATCTTGATGAACTTTTCACCTTTATCTTCAGTCGGTTCATCCAAGCTAATTTCTTTCAACTTTTTACCTGCATCTTCAATGAACACACTAGAAGAGTTGCTTTACAGCAAGCTCGTCTCATCAAATACAACATATATTGATTCTTCTACAACTAGAGTTTTTCTATTTAATACCCTATATGCCTTATTATGGCTACTATATTCTACGAAAAATACCTTCAAAACTCTTTTCGCTAAACTTGGTAGTATGATACTTGCCATTAGTAAGCACAAAGCATTTACAACCAAAAATTCTAAAATATGAGATAGTCGGTTTCCTGCCTTTTAGAAGTTCGTAAGGTGTTTTATCATGGTTCTTATTTATGAGTGCTCGATTTTTCACGTGGCATGCAGTATTGATGGCTTCAGCCCAGAAATATTGCTGCAGTGAGACATCACTCAACATGGTACTGCAAGCCTCTATGAGTGTTCTATTCCTTCTCTCAGCCACTCCGTTCTGTTGAGGAGTACGAGGAGAGGAAAACTCATGAAAGATACCCAAGCTTTCACAGAATTCTGTCATGGCCCCAGACTTGAACTCTGTTCCATTGTCACTTCTGATTCTAACTATGGAACAGTTGTATTCATTCTGAATCTACCTGATAAAATTAGTAAGGATATCAAAGGTATCTGATTTGTGTTTTAGAAAGAACACCCACGCAAAGAGAGAGTAGTCATCAACAATAACCAACATATAATCCTTACCTCCCAAGCTTCTAACTTGTAGTGGACCGAATAAGTCTATATGAAGTAGATGTAGACATCTATTAGAATCTTTGCCAATAACGCTTTTAAAGGTAGCCCTTGTTTGCATGCCTTTTACGCAAGCATGACAAGGTCTGTCTTTGACGTACTTGACATTTGGGGCATCACGTACTAAGTTTAGAGAAAATAATTTATTAATAATTTTAAAATTAATATGTGCTAATCTCTTGTGCTATTTATCACCAAGAGACGCACTATTTTTGGCTAAAAACACACTGGTGTAGAAGAGTCTATACAAATGAAATTTTTTAAAAAATATATTTCTATTACGAGTACTTGATAAAATTGTTTCCAAATTGTCAACGGACTTTATCAAGCACTTATCAGCATGAAATTCAACTATGTATCCTTTATCTCAGAGCTGGCTTATGCTTATGAGATTGTGTTCCAATCCTTCAAAATGAGTCACATCTGAGAAGGATACACTACCGTTAGTAATCATACCATAGCCTTTGGTAATTCCTCGGTCAGAACCTCCAAAGATGACCTTTGGTCCGTTCAAGACTGGAGAATAGTTCTGAAGTAAGCTTCTTGTCCCGGTCATATGCCGATAGCATCCACTGTCCAAATACCAGATAGGCGTTTTGGTGGCCTTTGGACATTCCTTCAATCACAAATCAGTTTGCCTTAGGAACCCAAACTTGCTTGGGTCATTGGTCTCTAGTTAGATTGCTCCCCCTACATGTATTAGCATTATGAGCGGTCTTTCTCATATTATTAATCTGAGGGGTAACATAATTTCTGGGATTAAACCAGTAATCGATGGCAAAGTGACAAATTCTGCCACAGCACCAAACGTCAAACCTGTTGTATCTTTGCCTCATGTTCTCCTGCTTGACTTTTTGAGATAGTGGTCTAGCATGGGCAATATTCTTGGAGGAAGCTTCATGGTGATGGCAATCACATGATTTCTTCTCCTTCTGTGGCTTTTCCATAATGGGTTGTTCTTTTGGTGCTTTCTTGAAGTTATGACCATGATTATAAGGACCATAGCTCTGAAGAATAACTTCTTCATAAGGGGCCTTAAAGACACTCTTACCAAAGTTTCTAGGGCAAGTCCATCCTTGGTAACAGGACTTTGGCTCTACATAAGTAGGCCTAGTCAAGTGACCATAGGACGAGTCAAGATAAAACTCATTAGTTAGGAATATGACTTTCTTGAAAGAAGTCAGATCTTGGGGGGCTTTCCCTTTCTCTTTGGCCAGAGCCTTCTTGGTCGCCTTATTCTTTCGTTGAGCCTTATTTCTCCTAGAGTATTTACTAGGAGCTTTAACATGGCCTAGGTCAGCACCCTTTGTCTGAGCAGCGAACTCAACAACAAGAGGAAGAACTATCTTGTGCTTAGAGAAACCTTCAATAAGTTTCTTTTCAGCTTTAAGTTGCTCTTCCAAGCCTTTGATGATTTCTTCTTTTAGATCGAGGTGCTTGAGAGCCTTATTGTACTCATCGGCTGTAGTATCTAAGTCTTCTCTAAGTGAGTCCATCTTAACGACTTCCTCTCTCAGAGAGATTTCTATGGCCTTTAGAGACTTTATCTCTTTAGCTTGAATTTTCATGACTTGTCGACATTTGTCGTAAGCCTTGATTAAATCCTTATATTGGTCCATGCGTTCAGACTCATTGTCAGAAGAGCTGTCCTCATTATCATGCTCAGAAGCTTCAGATTCTGAAAGAGGAGTGTGAGATTTTACCTTCCCAGTGAACTGGGGCTCTTGTTCATCATCTGTCTGAGCCATAAGCCCAAAGTAGGCTTCTTCTTCTTCACTTGACTCAGATGAGTCGGAGTCACTAAGAGTTTTGCCCTTCTTTGCTACTAGGCTCTTCTCTGTCCTCTTCTTGTTGAATGAGGACTTATTTTCTTCTCTCTTTCCACCCTCCTTCTTGTGGGGGCAATCAGCAATTACATGACCTGGCTTATTACAATAGTAACAAACTATGTCAATAGAAATATGTTTGTTCGGTTTTGACTTATACCTGTCGTAGCTACTTGAGCCCTTCTGTCGTTGATAACCATCATGTCGTGATCTTTTATATGAGGAATCCTTGCCTCTCCATTGCTTTTTCTTGTTCAAGAATTTCTTGAACTGTCTTGAGAGCAGTGAGAACTCTCCTTCAGATAGCTCCGAGCTTGAAGTACTTGGCTCAGATGATTCTTATTCACTTTCTTCTTGAGCAGGGGCAGGTGAAGCAGCTTTGCCCTTCCTTGAGCTGTCTGCCTTTAGAGTGATAGACTTCTCCTTTGGAGTGAACCGACTCTTCTCTTCTTCAGCTTTTCTGGAATTAATTTGCAGATCATAGGACATCAGCTTACCGAAGATGTTCTGAGGATCAGTCTCAGCTAGCTTGCCAAATTCTCTGATGGCACAGACTTCGTTGTCCCATTCCTTGGTTAGGGACCATAGAAACTTGTCTTTGAGCTCTCCATTGGTGAAGACCCGACCAAATACTCTTAGGCCATAAACTATCTTGTAGAAGTTCTCAAAGGTGTCAGTAATAGTGTCCTTGTGTCCTTGTCAGAAGGCTTCGTATTTCTGATTAAGAAGGGATCTTCTATCATCCCTTACTTATTTCGTGCCTTCCATCAAAGTGACGAGAGACTTCCACATATCTTTAGCAGACTGGTAGTGGATCAAGTTCTGCAGCATGGAGTCATCGACTGCACTTGCTATTATATTCTTGGCCTTCTTGTCTAAAGACACAAGTGCAATCTCGTCTTTGTCTAGATCCATCAGTTTCTTTGGAACTTTATTTGTTTGATCTATTGTGGAGATGGTCATGGGAATGTAAGGACCTTCTTCAATGATCATGAAGATCCTAGGATCCACAGCTTCCATGTAAAATCTAATTCTTTCTTTCCACATGGGAAAGTTATTCTTGGTGCACAATGGAAGCTCGGCAAAATATTTAGCCTTGTCCATGCTTGGAAGATCTCAAGAGACAACTAGAGATGGATCTGATCAAGGTGTTAACCTTTTTAGTAATCAACCTCCTCTGATACCAATTAAAAAAATTCAGTTGTCTACCTAAATCACCTAGAGGGGGGTGAATAGGTGAATTGTGCGTCTTTTTGCGGAATAAAAATTTAGAGATCTATGCACACAATCATCAACCAAGCAATCATAGACGACAAAAGATTTATAGTGGTTCCCCAACCTTGGGTACATCCACTTTACCTCACTGATCTAGCAAACCACTGGACTCGGCTACTCCACTATCTAGGATTGAAAAGCAATCTTATGCCTCGGAACAAAGTTCCTATAATCTCGATCCACAATACAGATCTACACTCGGAATATAAAACTTCCTACAACTCGGAGACAAAAGAAAATGCTCCTACACTCGGAGAGAAATCTACTACAAGATATAAGAAAAGATTTGTAGAAATACAAACAATGCTTTCTCAGATCTGGAAAATCTCGGCCAAAATCTTCTTTCTTTGAACTTGTGGCTTTATCAGAAATAGTTGAAGAAGAAACTCGACAAGGTCTGGATCTAAAATTTCTTTTATTCACACGATCTGAGATATGACTAGGAGTTGAAAAACTTTCTCGATCTATAAATCTACCTTGATCTGAATCTTCTTGAACACAAGCCCTAGGCGATTTGCACGATGAAGATTGGCGGCGGCTTCCATTTTTGGAAAGAGAAAATCGATTTAGAGACTTAGAATATTATTTGATAGTTTTTTATGGTTAGTCGGTTTGATAAGACCTTATATAAGATCTCCCTAATAGTCATAATTAGTATTAATGACGTACACGTGGACCAATTCGTTAAGGCATTTGAAAATCCCGTCGGATCTGGACTTAGCGAAATTATGACAAATCTGACGGAAGTACTCGAGTAAAATATAAATTACTCGAGTATTAATATGATTACTCGAGATAATAGAAATAGACTACTCGAGTACATAAAGACTTACTCGAGTGATAACATAGTTACACGGGACGTGGAGTTGAATAACTCGAGTACAAGAAGTATTACTCGAGAGAATAAAAATTAACTACTCGAGAGGAAAAAGGATTACTCGAGTCAAAGACTTATAATAATTTCTGAGTGAGGTAAATAGATTACTCGAGAACTAGAACTTTACTACTCGAGAGAAGATAAACTACTCGAGTATATGGATATCACTACTCGAGTAATGGACTTAGAAAGAATTCTGAGGGATGAAAACTTATCACTCGAGTATGAAACCTGGACTACTCAGGTTGTAGATAGACTACTCGAGTACATGATCTTGACTAGTTAAGTGAAGTAGAACAAAACGAATTCTATCTTCTGTAACTCAAGACAAAGGACTGATCTACTCGAGTGGTTAACATGACTACTCGAGTAAATGACTTAGAATAATTTCTGAGAAGAAAAACTGTTAACTCGAGAATAAGAGAAAGACTCCTCGAGTAATGGACTTGGCCACTCGAGAGCCATTTTCAGACTACTCAGTGCTATTTCCCTTACTCAAGTATAGACAGATTTACTCGAGTAATTACTAGGTATTCAACTCGAGTATATAAGCTTCTACTCGAGTAAAATAGTTACAAAATTTTTCTTCATGAGAATTTTCCTTTCTTCAATAGAGTCAGCAACACTTCTTTCTCCAATCAATCCTAGTGCTTGAAACATGAAATGTATCCCAATAGAGAGGCTACACATGGGTCAACACCATAGATCACACAATGAGGGATTACATTATATGGTCCTGTGTTTGATGACCCATTGTAGACTGACATTGGTCTACACTTGGCAATATAGTCCTGCAAGCACATAACTCAAGCAAGGCATCAAATACAACCTAATTCATCTTAGTTCAAGGGTGACTTCACCAAATCTAAGTTCTTGTGGATACAATACCCAACAAGCACTATGTGAGAGGTTAGAAAATGAAATCTTACAAGAGATTCATTCTCAGTGACCTTTCGCCGTGTGGTAGTGGTCTACCGCCCTGTGGTAATGGTCTACCGCCCCCGCGGTAGCTCCCAGAAAGTTTTGTCTTAGAAAATTTCTTTTTAATTTTACACGTTCTTTGTAAACCTTTTTCACCCCCTCTAAGGTTGCCACAAGATCCAAAAAGTGGTATCAAAGGTAGGTTAATCCAAAACAGTTTCACCATCAGGAATAATGGCCAACCTAAGCCTCGAATCGATTAGTGGGTATGGAACTTTGTACACTTAAAAATCTTTAGCACCACACCTATTTACAAGTGTGAATTATAACGAGTGGAAAATATTGATGGAGAAATTTCTTAAATCATTAGACATAGAAACTTGGAATATTACAATTAAAAATCCCCCAAGCATTCTAAGTAAAAATGAAATGTTTTTATATGCTAAATCAATGAATAGTTTATTTTGTGCGCTTGATAAAGAAAATTTCAAACTTATTTATAGTTTACCTACTGCTTATGAAATTTGGAATTTTTTGAAGATACTTATGATTTCCTTCTATAGGTAAGAAGTGCATGTCAAGTGGAAGAAAGAAGAGAACACTTCAAGCGAAAGTGAAGATGAAAATATATCTTTGGAAGAGGAAAGCCAAGAGGAAGATGACAAATGAACCATGTTTTCAAATTATGCCTTGTCCGATAGAGCTATAAGAAAATCAAATTCCCTTCTTGTTTGTAATTATATTTCTACATTACATGTGCTAGATGCGCCTAAACGTAGAATTAAGAAATTGAAAATATTAATTCATAATTGTGTTTAGAAAATAGAAATATAAAAGCACAACTAAATGTATAACCAAAGCGTGTTGTATCCTGTTCTCCCTCTAGCTTTGTAGTTGAAAATATTAAACCTTATTATGATTGCAAGGAATTTAAAGAAAAATTCAAGATTGTTGAAAAAGGGCTAAATATTTTGAAAGATTGTAGTAAAATGTTTATTGATGAAAATAGATCCTTGACTCGTAAACTAGACTCACTAAAATTATTAATACAAAAATCTTCAAGCAATAAAAAATTCTTTTATGTCTAGTTTATCGTCAAAAATACATAAGGTGTCTACTAGTGTTTCAAATTTCATAAAACATACATCTAGTAGAATATTTAATCCACAATTTGCCTCTCCCAAGATTAAAGTAAATATCAACAAATTTCCTACTAATAATTCCTTCAAAAATTACTATCGTTATAAGCATCAACTTAATGATTATGAAAATTTTTCATATAAAAAGAATATTCAACTAAAGTTTGAATAGAGACCCATTATTAAAAATGATGCACCTATTCCACTCAAAATGTCCCATTCATCATTATCTTCCCATGGTTTATCATGCTATGTTTGAATACCAAAAGAAACTGTCATATTTGGTTCCCTTTGGATACCTAAATCTCCTATCTAGTTTGTATCCTTAATATGTATGGAGTAGATCCAAGTCAAATTGCGATATTCAATGATCTACTTCATGATGTGCTTATTTTCCCTTTTCTTTCTTTTTTATTTTTGTACTTTCCCTTGAGTTATTATGCTATGATCACTTTGTATATATTGAGATATGACTTTCTCATAATAAGTGTAATGATAAATCAATCCAACTGAATGAATTTGTATAATAGTCATGTCATTGCTAAGTGGGCAAAATTTACTTTTTATCTAAATTCTATCACACTATCTTAGTATGCCTGCAATCATTCACACATTATGTGTGTCTCAAAATTGCGGGGGCTTAAGTGCGTGTGCTTTAGAAATGCTAACCTGTAAACCACGTCTTGTCCTTAACCAGGGAGGGTTCCAGTAGGTCCTTGCGTGATGCTGGGGGGGGAGAGTGTTAGGTTGAGCGGGTTCTTCTGTATGCACATGGGATCAACACCCCACCCTACGACATTTGTGCAGCTCCTCATGCCCATCCGTCACTTAGTACAATGTTAGGGTGTCGACATATTGCTTGGGTAGTTTTTGTCTTTGACATACTCATGATTCTCATATACATTGTATGAACATTGTTTCACTCATCATGTTCATTATACTCATGCATAATATTCTATCATGCTATCTTGTGTTTGCATCATATATCTCTTTGAGCTTTCTTGTTTTAAAAAAACAAACACAAGTATCTTTTGAAAATAATATATTTTAAAATCAATTATAAAATTATAAAATGATTTAAAATAACAAAACTATATTTTTCCTATATCTCTTTGTGTGTTTATTATTTGACTTTTTTAATAAAAAAATCAAAATTTATTAAAACTGCTTATTACTCATTGCCCTTGTTAAGATTGATTAATTATATCAATTTAAAATGAATTACAATGTGTAATTTAATTTTCAAGAATCTTAAAACATTGGTTTGTTTATGTCATGTCTTGAAAAGTATCTTGTCATGTGCAATGAATTGAATGTAGAAAATATGTGTAGGATTGCTTAACATGCCTCTAAATATGAGTAATGTTTTGTTTAATAATGATTCACTCACTCACTTTTTTTGATAACCTACATATGGTCTTAATCATATAGTTGCATGATTGTGTAGTGTAATAAAATAATGGTGTAAAATGCATAAATAGATTACCTACACTACATTGAATTGATTATTTTCAATTCTTTGTTTTCATGCACTTATTCATTGGAGAAAGGTGTCTTTAAAAAATTGCTATTATTTGCGCAACAAGTGAATTCGGAGTCCTTTGTCACTAAAATAAAAAATCAAATTAAAATTGAAAGGAAAACTCCATCAAGCACTACTCACCCTCCTGACAAGTCTTAATGAGCATTGTGGGGTTGAGTACCTTGGAAAAAGAATTATAAAGTGTCTTGTAGCAAAAAAAATTCATCATTTCTCTCAGTACACCGAATCACAAAAATAAAAATAATACTTATAAAGACAAAAATGTGATCCCTAAGCACTACTCTACTCCTTGATAAGTCTTAATAAGCATTGTGTGTGTAGAGCACCTTGGTAGTTGTACTTCCTACTCATGTGCTTTGAAAAATGGTGGAAGTAATATTACCTTTGTATTTTAGAATTACGTTTGTTCATATTTTCCCAAAAGATGTTTATTTTAAGAATGCTTATCATATTCCTATATGCTTACTACTTGTGCCTAATTCTGAATATTCACTCTCTCAACAAGTGGTAAACTATGTTTACTAAGTGGTATTATATGCTTAACAAGTCATACATTTTTATGTTTATCATTATACTACTTTGTTATATTTTGCTTACATTTTGCTCAATAAGTGGTAAAGAGATATCTATGATCTTGCACATTGCATCACATTTTTTCCTTCTCCAATATAGATCATTTTAATTCTCATTGCATACACTCACCTCTATCCTCTTTTTATTCTACCAAAAAGGGAGAACTTCGTGCATAAATTTCTTAATTTTGTGGGAGTACATTAAAATCTTTTATAGAAAGCATCTATGTAGGGGGAGTATTCATAGGACGTTGGTACTCTATGCTCGATCAGGGTAATTACCTTAACAAGTGGTAACATATTTAAATCAACCAGTGGTTACATATTTAAATCAACTAGTGGTATCATGATAATATGCTTACTACTATATAACAAAACTCTACGTGCTAATACACTCTGTCCCACCTCTTTTGATAATTCCATAAGGGGTAGAATGAATTTGAAGGAATAAATATCTCTCTTAGGAAGAGTACAAACTAGGAAGAGTCTATATAGAAGTAGTATCCATCTAGGGGGAGTACGCATTGAACGCTTATCAGTTACTACAAACACAAACACTCTTATACAGTATTTCTTCATAATAGATCTGTTATTATCAAAAGAGGGAGTTTGTTGGAACATGCATTCCACATCTCTTAGTTTGAGAATAACAACTCTCAGTGTGTATTTGCTAACGTTTTTTGTATGTTTATAGTGTTCAGGTTTATAGGTGTGAAGAATGAAAGCCTCAAGTTCAGGTACCTACCGTCGAGTGCTAGCGCTACCGCCCACGCTAACTTGGAATTAAATATGCACGACTTCTCAGTGACCTATTGGATGGCGTTAGCTTTTATCGCGCCGCCGTATCAAAAAGCGGCTCGAATTTATTTTTGATATTTTTCCAAAATTGCTGGACAGCTGTCAACACCGTACGAAGGGACCTACCTCCGGGTGCTAGCTCTACCTCCGACAGTAAATTAATTTAAAACAACTATAAAAGCCCGTAAATCTTCAACTGATTGAGGAGCAAAAAAAGAAAGAGCTCTTGCGGTATCAGGAAACTTCAAATACATCATGTTATGATTGAGAAGTCAGAAGTTACATCAAATATAAATTGGAAGGCAAGGATATATTTTATTTTCATGAGGTATAACTTATTTCTAAGGAGGAAGGAAAAATCAACAAAATTGAAAATAAGAAATGCAAGGATTTTTGAAGACTGTGAACTACCGCAAAAGCTGCTGCCAAAGCTACTGCTGCACGGTAGCTTCCTACACAGCTTTCTTTACTTAAAATAGCCCGAAATTGAGTTTTAGGTGATCGTTTTTCACGAAATTTGAAAGTGGAGTTCACCCTAGCAATCTAAAGGGAATGAGGGGGTCATCCCAACTCATTGAGGAGGATAGTTCTTCAAAGGATATCAAGAGGAATTCACGTACAAGGATTGTAGGCTACCAACATGATCAAGAAGCCTTCGTCCTAATATTTACGCGAAGGATCCTCGCTACAAAAAACTCTCATCAAGTGCACACCTTCACAGATCTGAAGAACATCGAAGAGGAAGACTCTCAAGCCACAAAGATCGAACCTTTGTAAGTGAATCGTCATCAATATCAAGGGTTCCATTTAGACGAGAGTTTTCTCTTATTCGTAGATTTTATTTAACCTTTTTTGTATTTTGTGTGTAAGGAAAATCGACCGGAGGGTCATCAAAATCCGTGAAGGGTTTCGTGAGAAATTGTCCTGGTGAGGGAAGTCTAGATTGGGGGATCTAGTATGAGGAAAATTGACCGGTGAAGGTTGTCAGAATCCGAGGAAGGTTTTGTGAGAAATTGTCATGGTAAGGGACGTCTAGATCGGGGGATCTAGTGGGGATCTAAGACCCTTCTAGGTGTGAAGGTGAAGAGCCGACTCAATGACCTTTCCTGGAGGGAAAGGAAGAGAGCGAACAAGTCTATGAAGAGGGTCGATATAGAAAACAAAAGAGTGTTTGATTCATCACCTCCAGTATCCGGTGTTATGGAGATCTAGTTGTATTTGTTGTAAACCTTTGTGTTTTATTTTGAATATGATCAAAGTTCTTTTATTTCATCTTGTATTCATAGGTGCATGGTGCTAGGGTTTTAAAGGTTGTTTGAAAAATAAGAAAAAGAACTTTCACAAGGAAACAATGTTCTGTGATTTACCGCCGCGTGGTAGCTTCCAAAACAGGGTCTCTGGTGTACAATTTTTAAATTATTCATGATTGTATGATGATGAATATTTAAATTATTGTGTGGAAAATTAGAAACTGTATGAGAGGTTAGAAAATTAAATCTTAGAAGATATTCACTCTCTGTGACCTACAGCCGCGTGGTAGAGGTATACCCTCCCGCGGTACCTCCCAGAAAGTGTTGTCTTGGAAAAAAATTATTTTTAATTTTACATGTTCTTTGTAAACCTTATTCACCCCCACCCCCATCTAAGGTTGGCAACAAGATCAAACAGAGAGCACTCAGTGGGTTCAAAATGTATGAGTCTAGCGAGCATCAAGATCCAGGCGACCAAAAAATTTCCTTATCCAATGAATGAAGTTGGCGACATTACATTCCACAAATATATAATTACACCTTAAATAAAGGTCTGTCCAAAAGAGTTCTTATAAGCCTAGCTGGTCCTTCTAACTAGGCATCATCACCTCCGCTACCTCAAACGCGATCAACATCATCATCGGTCTCTTCGTCTTCATCATCCTCATTGTCAATGCTAACTTCCTCTTCATCCTCCTCCTTATTCTTGTCATTCTTGTCCTCGACATCATCAGAGGCTGAAAAAAGGATGTGATTGAGCAAGTTGGACTCTTGATAAGCAAGCTTGGGATGAGATCATCACTATCAGGATAGTCGCCTCCGACATATAGTAACCTTTGACTTTCAGCTTGTTTAGGATGGCATTGCCCGTTGCTCGTGAAATGGCGCACCAGATTGCAAGCATCTCATCACCATGCATATAGATCTTCTTCCCCATTCCCAAGGTACTTGCCGCCCGAGGATGTTGCTCAGTCGGGTGAGTTTCCATCTTGGCATTTCCCATTTGAGCGACCACCAAAGCTACTCGAGTGGCCACCATCTCCTTATCCAGTTGGGACACATTTTTGCAATACAAACCTCGGCCTCCTGTGAGTAATAATTGTAGTTGTCAACATAATAAGTCTTCGAGTAAGCAAAGGGCAACTGCGTAAAAAATCTTCATACAAATCGAGGTTACCTCGTAGACCTTGCACTTGGTGACCTTGGTCCCAAGAGTGAGGATATTCTTGCTCAACTCCTTGATTTGATGTTAATCCCCAAGCAAGCACCTCGTCGTATAGTGGCTGAGATGAGTTTCCCGTAGAATCAAGCATGCAGTTTGGTGGGCGAGATCTTATGTAGCGACGTTCGGTTGTGACTCTGCATCTATATGACCATATAGTGTGAAAATAACATCATATACTTCACCTCTATCCTCCCAGACATCGAAATAGGCATTCATGTTGTTGTAGGGAGTAACCTTGTGCTCACCCTCAACCCAAGTCAATAGAGGGCGACCATAGACATCGGCGTTGTTCACCCTATGCCATTATTAGGGTAGAGGAAGGGCTCACCAACCTCAGAAGGGCTCACCTTCTTGCCAAAGACCATACCAACGACCTTGGATTTCTTCCTTACAGCCAGCTAGGGATTGGCCTTGCCCTTACCCTTATCGGTACTATACTGAGAGGGAGCACCCTTTTGGACAGAACTAGGCACTTCCTTGACATCGTGAGGTAGATCTCGCGCAACCATTTGATAAGAAGCGACCTCCTTATCTTGAGGGAGAGGCTCGCGTGGGAGGATGCGAGAGACTGTAGAAAAAAAAAACAAAGTTAGTAGCCATATTTAAAGTGAGGCACAACAAAAGATGGTGAATATCGAGGAAACTAGCATGATTGTTCAGCTATGCCCGGAAAGATGTGACCTAGTTAGTTGATGTGTTGTCGCCAATAACGACGTCGAACTTAGGATCTCGAAAAGCATCTATAAGTTTCTCCCTTGGCCCTTTAAGCAAAGGCAGGTGGATGGTCACCTTCGACGACTGATGTGGTTTGTGAGTAAGTCCTTTAAAGTCACAGGCGACAATGGCCAGTCAATCACCCTAGTGATGAACCTTATTCGCCGTATCGACAAATACGTAGGCATGGATACTCAAATAGAGAAACCCTTCATTGTTGTCGTAAAGGTAAAGATCTTCCAGAAAATAGGGAGATTGAAGGAATTCTTCTCAAATCGCAAGAAGCATAGGAGGCTCATGATCATTGCTAACCCATTTGGATTAATTTTTGAGGGGACTATGCCGAAGTACCAGAGTATTTGGCAGTACTCCAACCATAGAGGAAGTTGCAGGTCGACTTCAAAGTGGAAAATTGGGCGGACGAGTTCATCCTACAACACCATGCATAGTCATTGCCCTTAGCGAGGAAGTCTCGCAGAGTATCCCTACGACAGAAATTTCTTGATGAAATTGTTCAGATCCTTCTGTTTGGTGACTGGCTTCTTGTAGATAGCGTTAATAAAGTTCCTCACATGCCCTATGCGCTGAGCCTCAGTGTCGTCACCCATTACCCAAAAAGCGCGTGTAGAAGAAGCGCCAGTATATATGGCAAGAAAGAAGAAAGTCGAAGGTACTCATGAGCAGTAGAACAATATCGCTGATAGAGTAATAAATACATAATCACCCCCTCTATGTATTGGCAAAGGCTAGGGGGTATTGGGTATATCGCTGCGAGTATCGCATAATGTCGCTTCCAACTCATTGCGCTTAGGAAGTCACCAACTCTATCTCGCGAAACCCTGCAAAAAATCGTTTGAATAGTCGCCAAACTTATTCTCCTAAAATATGTAATCGCAAAATTCAAAGAAAGCAATCAGATGCATCATCGCAAAATATAAGCAATGAATCAAATGCGAGATCATTGCCCGCCAAAAATAAATTCCAAAGATAAAGGTTTGAAGTTATTATTACGTAATCGTCAAAGGCGAATACTCAAAGAATAAAAAATAATAAAAAATCCTAAGGCCTAAGAGGACGCCTGTCCGGAAGCGAAGGATGTCGCCTGGCCCATCCTATGCTACATGCGCACCTAAAGTGCTCAATCGCAGTCACCATCATCTCGTCCCCCTTCCGGAGGTTGTCCTCCATCCTATAAAATCCCTCCTCCCAGGAATTAAGCACGACCGAGGGGAGATTTTATGCCCAGGATCGTTGCCTTACAATGACACCAACTATGAGTTAGTTGTCATCATAAGACAGGAACCCTGCCAGCAAGCACGATCATTCACACAGCCAATGAAAGAAGAAGTAAACATGTCCACACATCACAACATAGATATATAAATATCGAAAAAAAGGTCCACATGAAATAATAAAGAGTATGAGTAATAGGGCTTATGCTTAGTACATAAGAATAATAAATGTCACACTCTCTCAACTAGCAATGCGGAATCTAAACCATATGATCATCAACCTGATGATGGGTAGTAGTAGTATTACGTGGCTCCGGCTCCTCAGATCATGGTGTCTCAATCTCTGGATGCACCTGGTCAAATTGTGGCGGTGTCTCCGCGTGTACTTAAAATGATGTGGCCCAACAACCTTCAGTCAAATTAGACTCAGCTGCTTCGTCACAGTCTCAACCCTGTAACTCCTAGGCATCGTGCAGGAGGAAGAAAGTAAAGAACCAAAAATAGCAGAATGTGCATGTAAGATCCAATTTTCTTATAGACCCCTTACCTTAGATTAGGGTATGATATGTGGTGAGATAGAAAGATTAGGCTAGGTATTGACCTTAGGGTCCATGGAGTAGGGTGGACTCACATGGGGCCTGCTATAGGGTTCAAGTCAACTTAGGTCAAATTAGCCCAATTTGAAACCATAAGTACAACTTTACATCACCACTATGCCCCTAACCCTAAAAGAAATCTAAGTGACCCAAAATGCCCATCATAGGGTCACCCATTGACCCAATTTGACCAAAGTAAACTCTAACCCTAATTTGGTCAAAACTATATACATATACCCAATTAGCCCAAGTAGGGCATCACCATGGCCCAACCCATATTGGGTGGTGTATTAGGGCTCATGAACATTGGGTAGGGTCAGCCCACTAACCAAATTGACAAAGTTAACCCTAAAGTCAAACTTGGTCACCCTTAGGCCTAAATATGAAATTTAAGAACCAAGCCCATTAATAATGGGCTAAGGCCTTGAGCCTTGGACCAACCCATATTGGATGATGCCATAGGGAACATGACCCATCAAGTAGTGCTAGTCCACTCATTAAATTGACCAAGTCAACCCCAAAGTAAAACTTGGTCAACATAAGGCCTAAAGGAGGAATTAAGAAGCCATGCCCATTTCCAATGGGCTAAGGCCATGGGCTCTGGCCCATTAGCAGCCCAAGAGCTCAATTACAACCCCTACCCTCTGGTTTTGGAGGGTAGTAACATGCATGGGGTGGGGGGTAATTTGGCGATATTACCAAGTGTAGGAGAGTTAAAAGGAAGAAATAAGGAATGAAGGCCATGTGGCCCTCCTCCTCTCTTCCCAAGCACACGTCTGAGCTCACAAGTTAATTCCCTGTAAAATTCCTGCAATGGAGGTGCCACTTGGAGCCAAGGAGGAGCATCCAAGGCTTGGCCAAAAATCTTGTTGGGTTTTGCAAATTGTCACAACAGTTGTGCGCAGCGGAATAAGGAAAAAAGGAAAACCCAACAAGAGTTGTTGATCTTGCGATAACCATTAATCGAGAAGTAATGTTGCAATAAATAAATATATACCTTTGGGGGATTAAGTCAATACTCAACTAAGGTTCTCTGATTGATTCCAACGAATGACAATGGACGGAGTTTTGAGCGTAGAATAGTGTCCACGCCTCCATGGGTATCCACATAAGCACGGAGAACCCTAGACTCTTGTCGCACAAGATCTAGGTCGGAAGAATTCTTGCCCTCAACGTCTCAACAGATTACTAGATACATTCAAGGAGAGGTGGCAACGATGATTACAATGTCTGGGAAACACTTTCCGGCGGCGGCAGTGTATATCGTACAGTTGGTGGTGACAAGAGGCGGTCGGCGGGTCTAGTGTCGGTCGCAAAATCGGAAAAGTTCCGTCGCGAAGAAGAACGTCGTCGCAGGATTAGGTCTGGATGAATAGTTGTCTTTTCAGTTCAACAGTAAAACCTATTTATACAGCGAACCAAGAAGGCTGATACCTGCAGACCTGCTGAAAACCACACTTAGAAGAAATAAACCGGTCGAAGCAGAAATCGGTGAGTATCAGCCTGATATTCGAAAAATCGGCGAGTGACCTTGATGATACATGAGAAATCGTGAAGGGGCCATGTCGATACTCGATGATTCGGTGATTGACCAGGACGATACTCGACGAATTGGCTAGGGACCTCGACGATACTCGACAAATCGATACCTTTTGTCGAAACCCCTTACCTATACTCGATGAATTTCCCTTTAGCTCGTGCCGACTTCATACCGGTCGACCTATATTCACTATATAGATCCCGGAATGAAATTCCACCACGTCCAGATTGTTATAGGCTTGGTCCTTCACTCATATCACATATGAACATGGCCAACACAAAACTTTCCAACTTCTTCAAAGCTCTTATGTGCGACTTCATAGGCTCATATTTCATTGGCAGTGAGGCCACATGCTTGATCATTTTCAGATCACCATGGTAGAACCAACAGTCTCTCACTTGATCTAGAAAGTATCAAACAAAAGCTTCAAAAATAATGAGCGGCATCTAGCAATGCATCATTGCTCCCTAAGCAATAAGATTTTAAAACTCAAAATCCATTGTGACCAATGTATCAGTGTTATCATGTCCCTTCGTCCCTTACATCCAGATAGAACTAGAGGTACAGATTGTGTCACCCTCATAATTGTTCAATCCTAGTTTTTCTTGATCTAGAATATACTTCCAGAAATCGGTGAGTCCATTAATATATATTGACTAACCCAAGAATGACTATACATTTCTCAGTCCCATTCCATCAAGGGGCCCATGGATGCAACTCCTGTCATATAGGAGGACAAATTCCATCTCTTCTCACACACAAATACCCAAATGATTTGTAACGTACCCAATAACCATCTTTATCATCCAACTTTCTCAAGACTGGACTTTTAATAGCATCAAAGCACGCTCTTCCTCACTCAGTGAATGTTGTGACTTCAGGTCAAAGAACCACAAACACCATTGCCACTTGAGTCATACTTGTGACCTGTTTATATAACCATCCACAAAGTATTTTCACGATGGGTCTGTCCAGTATAACTTGTTCATAACAAGTAACCATGTGATGACTTGATATCACAATATCATGACCTATGAGGATGGGTCATCAGTCAACGCACATGCTATTCTTAAAGGTATCATCATCACCCTTAACTTCTAAGATTATACAACGACTTGGGACCTTTAAGAATGAAGCTTCATGGATCATAGGTTCTCACTTCAAGTCACTATTTGACCTATGGAAGAAAACACTTTAAGGGTATTTATACAATTAACTGCTCTATCACAATAAAAATAATTACACAATAAAAGAACTTGCCAAAATATATTAATGAAATGTATATAGTACTTTTATTCATCAAATGAAATATTACAGCCAACAAACATATAATCCACAAGACTCAAACTAAAGTTGATCATTAAGGTATCACATACCCATTGATTTAACTTGACCATCATGATTTTTCTTTGCGAGAGGCTTTGTCAGTGGGTTCGCAATGTTCTCCTCAGTAGGCACTCTGCATATGCTCACATCTCCTCGATCGACTATCTCTCGAATTAGATGAAACCTCCGTAGTACGTGCTTGAGCACTGCTGAGATATAGGTTCTGAAGCAAGTGCAATTTCACCGTTGTTGTCATAGTAGTGATCTATGGTACGAACAATTCTAGGAACTACATCTAACTCGCTGATGAATTTCCTAATCCATACCGCCTCCTTCGCTGCATTTGTAGCGGCGATATACTCAGCCTCAGTTATAGAACCGGCAACTGTCTCCTGCTTGGAACTCTTCTAGCTAATAGCTCCTCCATTTAGGTAAAATATGAAACCTGATTGAGACTTTGAGTAATCCCAATCAGTTTGGATGCTAGCATCCGTGTAACCCTTTACAACGAGCTCTTCTTCTCCGCTGAATACCAAGACCATATACTTAGTCCTTCTCAAGTACTTCAGGATGTTCTTGACGGCTATCTAGTGACTTTCACTGGGATCAAACTGATACCTGCTAGTCATGCTTAAGGTATAAGAGACATCAAGTCTATTACATATCATTGCATAAATGATTGACCCAATTGCTAAAGCATATAAAATCAACTTCATGAGATCCTTATCTTCACAAGATTTGGGACATTGGTCCATAAAGTGGCTCACACCATGAGACATGGGTAAGAATCCTTTCTTAGACTTAAGCATGTTGAATCGTTTTAACACCTTATATATATGTACTTTGGCTAAAACCCAGCAACTTCTTCGATCTATATCTATAGATTTTAATACCAAGTATGTAAGTTGCTTCACCCAAGTCTTTCTTTGAAAAGCAGTTCCCTAGGTTGTTCTTAATAACTTGTAGGGTCAGTTTGTCATTCATGATCAGCAGTATGTCATCAACATACAATATCAGGAAGACAACAATGCTCCCAGTAATCCTTTTATAAACACACAGTTCATCCTCGTTCTTGATAAAACCACACTCTTTGATATTTTCATCAAAACGAGGATTCCAACTTCGAGAAGCCTGTTTTAATCCATAAATGGATCTCTACAGCTTGCATATTTTAGTAGCTTCACCTGGAGATATAAAACCCTTGGGTTGTGTCATATACACTTATGTGCGAACAGACAAGAATAAACCAAAAATTGGAATAACCGAAATTTTTATTATCCAAAAAGATGATTATTACAAAGGTATGACCTCCCTTTTATAGAATGGAAAAGATGGGAGAGATTACAAGTAAGCAATGTGGGACTAAATAATTACATTTTTAACAAAAACAAGCTGAACAGACTGAGCAGTTAGATAAATAGGCTAACCGTCTGGCAACCACCAGATTGAGAGAACAAGCTGCCATAGGAGACCGCCAGACCGCCCGGTCTCCAAGTCGCTTGAGACAAACTGTCAGATCGCCCGGACACCAACTAGAAACTGTCTGGCTACCAAGCTGCTGGAGACAAACTGCCAAACCATGCGGTCTCTAATCCGCCAGTGCCAGACTGCCAGACCGCCCGGTCTCAATACAACAATACTTCCCCTTAAGCTGGAGAATATATATCGATCATGCCAAGCTTGTCACAAATATGAAGAAAGGAGGCGGACAGTGGCTTGGTGAAAATATCAGGAAACTCTTTATCGGAGGTGACGAACGGAGTACAGATTTGTTCCTTAAAATCTCTTCCCGAATAAAGTGGCAATCGACTTCAATGTGCTTTGTTCTCTCCTGGAAGACTGGATTTTTAGAGATGTACATAGCGGCCTTGTTATCACAAAACATAGGTAGAGGATGGTTATATACCTCTCCAAGGTTAAGCATGAGAGCCCGTAACCACTTCAACTCATATCTGGTCGACACCATAGTTCGATATTTTGCTTCTGCACTAGACCTGGAGACTACAGATTGTTTCTTGTTCTTCCAGCTCACAAGGTTTCCCCCCACAAAGGTGCAAAATCCCAATGTTGACTTGCAGTCTCCTTTGTCATCAGCATAGCTCGAATCTGAGTACGCTTCAACCATAAAATGACCATTCTTATGAAAAAGTAGTCCTTTCCCAGGCGCTGATTTAACATAATCTAATATCCTCAGGGCAGACTGTAGATGACACGCCCTTGGAGCTTACATGAATTGGCTAACTTTGCCTACAACATAGGAGATACTGTGTCTCATCACTATAAGATATATAAGTTTACCAACCAGACGTCTGTACCTCCTAAAATCTAAAAGAGGAGGAGAGTAATCCATCTAGGTTTTATCTTATCCAGTCGTCATTGGGCATCATGCAGGTTTAGCCCCAGTCAACCCTGCCTCTTTTAGCAAATCAAGAGCATACTTGCGTTTGGAGAGGACTAAGGAATTGGGCTTCCGTGAGATCTCTATCCCCAAAAAGTATTATGGAGAGCCCAAATCCTTTGTGACCAGGTGTTGGCAAAGATGCTTCTTTGTCAAGGTTATCCCAGCCTGGTCATCTCCAGTGAGAAGAATATCATCCATATAAACCGCAAGAACTACCAGACCCAGGGAGGTTTTGCAAATGCACAAAGAGTGATCCGCAGAACTTCTTATAAAGCTTACGGCTTCAACAATCCCGCTAAACTTATCAAACCAAGCCCGAGAGCTTTGCTTTAGGCCATAGATAGTCTTCTTTAGAATGGATACCTATGTCTCCTCATAAGCAACATAACCTGAATATTGCTCCATGTAGACATCCTCCTGAAGATCCCCATATAGAAAGGCATTCTTGACATCCAGTTAAGAAATGGGCCAATCCCTGTTGATAGCCACAGAGAGGAGGACCCTGATAATGCTTAGACGAGAAACTAGAGAGAAGGTGTCAAAATAGTCAACACCATAAGTTTGGGTAAAGACTTTGGCAATAAGGCGGGCCTTGTAACGATCCAAACTACCGTCTGGACTGAACTTCACCACAAATACCAGCGACAACCAATAACATCTGTGCTGAAGGGAGGAGGCCCATTTAGTGAGAGTAGCAATTTCCTCATCCATTGCAGCCTTCCAATGAGGAACAGTAAGGGCCTCCTGGTAGGAACGGGGGGTGGCAGTGGCAAAGATAGTTAGTGAAAAGGCCCTACGAGAAGGGGTAAGACGATCATAGGAAACAACGATAGAAAGCGAGTGCTTGGTACATGCCCGAACCCCTTTGCAAAGAGCAATGGGAAGATCTATGTCAGCAGGTTTCTCAATATCCACAACATCCGTAGCGGAGAGAGCTAACCCAGGAGTAGTGAGCGACGGCGGTGGAGAAGAGGGACATAGTGGAGGAGAGGATGGAGGAGGAGACGATGGAGATGGTGGAGGTTGAAAAACCTCGATAGGGGTCGATTGTTTGGAGGGAACAATAGGAGAATCAGAAGCCTTAGGAAGAGGAGAGGAGTCGGCAGAGAAATAGGGAGCATTCTCGAAGAAGGTAACGTCGATGGAGATGAACTGCTTGTGGAGAATGGGGTCAAAACAATAATAGCCCTTCTAGATGGTAGAGTGTCCTAGAAAGACACATTTGGTGGATCAAGGGGAGAGTTTATCACGGGTGGCGGAGGGAGCGTGCACAAAAGTTATGCACCCAAAGATAAGTAGAGGGAGAGGGAAACGTTCCTTGTCTGGATAGATAATGGAGAATGGGGTTTGACCGTGGAGAACCGTGGAGGGAATGTGATTGATGGGATAGTAGGAAATGAGAACCGCATAGCCCCAATAGGAGCGAGGGACATGCATCTGCGTCATCAGAGTGCGAGCGACATCAAGAAGGTGATGGTTTTTGCAATCCACCACTCCATTTTGTCGTGAGGTATAAACACAACTAGTTTGATGGACAATCCCAAGTTACATACAGAAATATGAAAAGGCTTGACTAATATACTCTTTAACGTTATCAGGGCGAAAGACTTTAATTGAAACACCAAACTAATTTTGAATTAACTGATAAAAAGATGTCCATACATTGAATAATTCAGAGCGATTTCGTAAGAGATAAACCCAAGTACATCTAGAAAAGTCATCAATAAAGGTTACAAAATAAGAACTACTCCGACCAACGGTGAGGGTAGGAGCAGAGCCCTAGATATCAGAGTGAATGAGATCAAACAGATGGGTAGAGCCACGACCTTGCTTCAACGGGAAGGAGGAACGATGATGCTTGCCACGCTGACAGGCATCACAGTTGAGAGGAGAACTGTGCGGAGAGAGGTGGGGCAGAAGCTGACGAAGAAGTTGTGGAGGAGGATGACCAAGGCAGAAGTGCCACCTTCGAAGATTTGTAGAGGAGGAGGAGAAGGCAGACAGAGTAGAAATATTATCGAGGAAGTAGAGGCCACTGCTCTCAGTCCTAGTAGCAATCGTCTGTTGGGAGCTCGGATCCTGAAAAGAATAAGAAGTTGGAGTGAATGTGACAGAGAATTGGAGTTGCTTGCATAAAGAGATAACTGATAATAAATTGCACGGAAACTTTGGCACATATAGAGTGTCCAGTAAACAAAGAGATGGAGCAACTTGAACCACTCCCGTTCCATAGATTGGTGAGGCAGAGCCATCAGCAACGAGAACTGGGGGCAACCGATCATGTGTTTCTAGGAGAGAAAAGCACCAAGGATTGACCATCATGTGATTAGTCACACCAGAGTCTATCAGCCATTTACCTTGAGTAACCATGTGGGCACTACCTAATGATGTGACCACTAAGGTAGACAGCTTCGTGGAGGAGGTGGAAGAGTCACTAGAGGGGCGAAGATGCGGATATTTCATCCAGCAGGATTCAACACTATGCCCGGTGCAGCCACAGTGAGAGTAGAGGAAGCGGGAAGGGCCACACCTGCCAAACTGGTGATTGCGGCTACTAGAGCCACTCCATTGAGTCTGGTGAGCATAGTTGTCCGGTGGTGAAGGAGAGGATAGATGGGGATGCTGAAGTAGAGAGGTAACCGCGGCAATGCGTGCATCAGTGGCATCCAAGGTAGGAGAGTCCACCTCGCCCATAATTTGCTAGCGGATCATGTCATAGGAATCTTGAAGTCGCAGAAGATAGCATACAACCAGAAGTTCCTGGAAGTGCTTGTGCTGCTTAGCCAAATCTGCAGAAAAGGGGCAATTCTTAAGAATCTCAGCCCTGAGACCCTGAACCTGTTGATAAGCGGCAGCAGGAGACATGAAGGATGGGCAAAATGGTCTTCATATAATATATATATGCGGGACTTCTGAGCCCCCTTCGAGTACAGAGCAGTAAGATGAAGCCAAGCTGTTTTGACCGTCTTCATGACGGATGACGGGAAGACATTCATCTGAAAGGATGTTAGCTAGCCATGTACGCACAAGCGCATCACTAGCATCCTAGTTGTCAAACTCAGCGGAAGTGAGCGGAGGAAGGTCATTAGTGAGATGGTGGTGTTTGCATTGTGAGCGGAGAAGGAAGGTGAAGGAGACACTCCAATACGGATAGTTGGGACCGATGAGTTTGGAGACGGTGCCAAGATTCTGAGAAGGAGTAGGAGGAGGAGGGTGATTGGCCATATGAGTAGCGGTGTTGGTTGAGGTAGTGGAAGGAGCTATGTAGGGAAGCAACAAGAACCCGCACGAGAAGAAGCAACAAGCCATGCGAATAGTGAGTAGGAAGTGCGGCTAGGAAGTCCACAGTGTACAAAGAACAGGCAAGAAGCCGCGCAAGTAGAAACAACAAGCCGCGCAAACAGCAAGCAGGATGTGCAGCTAGGAAGGCCGCAGCAGACAAAGAAAAGATTCTTCAATGGTCACGGTGACAACACAACAGTGGCAAGGAAGGCCAAGACCAAGAAGTAGAGGGAAAGAAGTCGCACAGCTAGAGAGAAGACCGCGCTAATAGGAGATAGAGAGGATCGCGCGAACTGGAAGGAGTTCGCGAGAAATGCAAGTAGGTCATGTGAATAGAGAAGAGACTTCATGATCAGGAAAAGGCCGCGCGAATCAAAGGAGATCGCGGGGATAAAATAAGCAGAGCAATCGGCGAAAACAGGTCGCAGATAGAAAAAAAGAGAGGTCGCGCACACAAAGGGCAGCGATAAATAGAAGAAGAGAAGAGAATCCGCACGGACAGATTGCACGAAGAAGGGCAAACCGCGCGGTCAGAAGAAGGCACTGAATTAGGAGGAAAAGAATGAGTCGTCTGATACCATGTGTGAACAGACAATAAGAAATCGAAAATTAGAATAACAAAAGTTTTTATTATCCAAAAAGATGATTATTACAAAGGTATGACCTCTCTTTTATAAGAAGTAAGAGATGAGAGAGATTACATGTAAGCAATGTGGGACTAAATAATTACATTTTAACAGAAACAAGCCGAACATGCCGAGCGGTTAGACGAATAGGCTAACCGCCCGACAACCACAAGAAGGAGAGAACAAGCCGCCATAGGAGACCGTCAGACTGCCCGGTCTCCAAGTTGCTTGAGACAAAACGTCAGATCGCCTGGACACTAACTAGAAATAGTCCAGCTACCAAGCCGCTAGAGACAAATTGCCAGACCGCATGATCTCTAATCCGCCAGTGTCAGACCGCCAGACCTCCCGGTATCCATACAACAACAACTTCCTCAAGGAGGATTCCGTTTAAGAAAGCTGTTTTGACATCCATTTGCCAAATCTTGTAGTCATAATATGCAGCAATAGCAAGCAGAATTCTGATGGACTTAACTATAGCAACAGGGGAAAACGTTTCATTATAGTCAAAACCATGAATTTGCTTGAAACCCTTAGCCACAAGTCGCCCTTTGAATTTCTGTACATTCCCATCCATGTCGGTCTTCTTCTTGAAGGACCAATTGCACCCTATGAGTCTTACCCCTTCAGGTGGTTCCACCAAGGTCCAAACTTGGTTTTCATACATGGAGTCAATCTCAGATTTCATGGCCTCTAGCCATATCTCGGAGTCTGGTCCACTCATAGCCTCTTGGTAGGTTGCTGACTCATCATCATGATCCACAAGCAACACATTAGCTTTTTGAGACACGAGAAATCCATATCACTCAAGATCAAACCTTAGTCTACTAGATCTATTGGGTACATTGGAAAATGTGTACCTGATTTGAAGAAGCCCAACTTAGCTCAATGATATACATCAAGGTGTATTTGATGTTGTTTTAAGTTGACATGTGCAGGTGGAGAATTGATAAAGTATGCAGAAAAATTCTAAGTCCAAGTGTCGACACAAAGGAAGCAGTGTCGACACACAGAAGAAAATAGTCGACACAACACTGGGAAGCAGTGTCGACACATAGCAGTTAGTCTACAACTACACTGGGAAAAAGTGTCGACACAGAAGAAGTAAGTCGACACAACACCGGGAATTTGTGTCGACACAGAAAAAGAGTCGACACAACACTGGGAAATTGTGTCGACACAGAAGAAAAGCGTCGACCTCAACATTGGGAGAATGTGTCGAACACAGAAGAGTATAGTCGATCTCAAGATTGTCGACATCATCTGAATGTGTCGACACAGAAGAAAATAGTCGACCTCAAGTTTGTCGACACCAGCAGAATGTGTCGACACATTGTGATTTAGTCGACACATTATAGCAGAGTTAAAAAAATGAATGTGTCGACACCTGAAGGCTAAGTCGACACTTACTAAAGTTATGATTCTACAACAACTGTGTCGACACACAGGACTTGTGTCGACACACTGGAGAGTCAAGATCAAATTATTTGCAGAAGAAGCTGTGTCGACTCAAAGGCAACTTAGTCGACATCACTGAAGACTGTGTCGACACCAAAGTCAATTATGTCGACACAGATAGACAGATGGACTCGACACTTTCTAACAGACTGTTTCAACAACTTGTGATTCAAGACTAAGGCACAGGACTTGATTGAAGACTTGACAGCTGTGGGTTACCACCGGTTAACTGAAGCTATCAGACTTGTCAGAAAACGGTTAGAAACCGGATCAGCCGGTTACCATGAAGAATGTCTATAAATAGACAGATTCAGAAGGAGAAAATCAATCAACAACTTATAGAACTGACCTTTTGAAATACATTGGATCAGAAAGTGGAGAAGGATTACAATTCTACTCATTTCAAGAAAGTGCTAGGCACTTAAGAAGATCTTCTCCGGGAGATCTAAGAAGACTATCTAAGGATAGATCTAAGAAGAGTTCTAATCAGAATTCAGAAGAATCATTCAAAGTTCTGGATAGAGAGAGATCAAGTCAGAATTTGAAGAAGAAGAAAGAATCCACCAGTGGATTCTCAAGAAGCTGTTTGGAATCAACTCAGCTAAGTACATTTTCAAGAAGCTTTGAAGAAGGCTAAGAAACAGTTGATTGCATCAGCTGATCAAGAATTGTCATTGCCTTTTCTCTCTCAACTTTGGCAAGACAATTAAAACAATCTTTTCTATATTTCTGTAGGATCTGTTTATACAGATCTGAGTTGTAAGCCTATGTTATAAAGGCTGAGTGTAAGAGTGTTGAACTCTGAGTGGTAGGGCTGTTTGCCTGAGTGTAGGAGAAGGATATTCTCTGAGTTGTAGGCCTTGGGGCAAGGCTGAGGTAGGGCAGTTGTGCCTGAGTTGTAGGAACCAGTTGGGTTCTGAGTTGTAAGATCTATTGATCTGAGATAAGTGGAAGTTTGGCCGAATCTAGCATACTGCTAGATAGGTGAAGGGGGAAAGTGGATGTACCCAGACCTTGGGGAACCACTATAAAACATAGTGCAATCTGTGATATTTTGTTTTCTGTGATTGCTGTGTTTATTATATTAGTTATTAAATTGAATTCTGCCTAGAAGTTTTAGAAAGAGAAGCAGAACCTATTCACCCCCCCCCCTCTAGGTGTTTAGGCTGCCTTGAAAGTTAAACTATCAAGTGGTATCAGAGGGAGGTTCCTCAAAAAGGACTTAACAGTCTGAGGTAGATCTGATAGGCAGATTCAAGAATCAAGAAGATGGGTTCTGGAGAGAATCATAAGGAGCTAGGGTCAATGAAATTACCCATATGCAAGAAGGAAATCTTTGGGATCTGGAAAGAAAGAGTCAGATTGTTTATGGAAGCATCTGACCCAAGGATTTACATCACAGTACAGGAAGGCCCCTTCATACCAATGAAGATATCTGTTCTTGATGCAAATATCCAAACACCAAAGACTTATTCTGAAATGACCAAGGATGAAATCATCTTGGCAACCATGGACAAAAGGGCACAGAACATCATTGTCAGTGCCATAGATGATTCAACATTTCAGAATCTGATTCACTGCAAGACCTCCAAGGAGATGTGGGACACATTGATTGTCTACATGGAGGGATCTAAAGAAGTAAGGCTGGACAGAAAATCTATGCTAAATCAGGAGTATGAAAGTTTTAGACAAGGAAAATCTGATAGCATAACTGAGTGCTATAAGAAATTCTATAGAATTGTGAATGAGCTAATATCCTATGGAAGAGTCTTCAGTACCTATGAACTGAATGACAAATTCTTAAGATCCTTATCAAAGGATTGGGATACAAAGATCTGTGCCATAAGAGAAGTGGCAAAATTGGCAGAGATATCTCCTCCAACTCTGTTTGGAAAGTTGCTATCCTATGAAATGCAACTTATGGTAAGGAAGGAGGAGGAAAGAAACTCAAGAGGAGAGCATAGAGAAAAGACTGTGGCATTTAATGCTGAAGCCACTAGAAAGAATAGGAGGAAATCACCATCTCCTCCTAAGGAAGTTGAAGAAGGTAGTTCCTAAAATTCAGATAAGGGTTCAGTCAGCTGTGATTCAGATGCAGACTTTGCTGCATTCACTAGGCAATTTCAAAGGTTCTTGAAAAAGAAGCAATGGAAGTCTAGGCCTTCCTCATCACAGCAAGTAGATGACTATTATCAGAAGAGAAGGTCATCAAGGAAAGAGAAAAGCAGGTCAAAGCCCAGCAAAGCCACTACTTCAAAGATTGTCTGCTATTGTTGCAATAGGCCTGGACATGTAGTGGCTGATTGTCCTGACAAAAGGAAGGAATCTTCAGAAAAGAAGAAGACTTATCAGAAAGGCAAGAAGGAGAAATCCTTTGTAGCAAAGAAAGATAAAAGTCTGTCAGACCAGTCAACTTCAGAATCAGGATCTGAAGCTGAAGCATATATTGGATTATATGCTGCATCTGAGGAAGAGGAGTTTATGCAGTTGCTAGACTCCATCAATGAACATCAATGCATGGGTTTGATGACAAGATCAGAAGAGGACCTATGCCAGAATCAGTCTGGTTCTAATGAGGTAAACTGTCCTTCTTGTACATCTGTTTGTAATACAAGTGAAGAATCAGCTACATCTGCATCAAGTGATGAAGATGCATCTGGATCTGAAGGAGATGTCTATCAATTGATAGACAAGTATGGGGACCTGTTGCAGGCCCTTAAGAAAAGCAAGAACCTGGTTAAATCACAGGCTCAGGAAATTGCTGATCTAAGGGTTGCAACAACTGAGTTAGAAAAAGTCCTTGATCAAAAGTAAGCTGAAATTGCCAAGCTGAAGAATATAACTATTATTCTGATGGGCACAATTAATTATACTAATGATCAAGTAAAGAGTCTGGAGGACAGACTTAGAATTGAAAGGGATTTAGTGGCTAGTTACTCTAAGCCAAAATCTGTCTTACCCTTGATAGATGAATTTGTCACTCAGAAGGGTAAGGCTGGATTAGGATTTAAGGGTAACTCCAGGGCTGGCAGATTCAAGAGGAAAGGCAAAGCCCCTATTCAGCCACTAAACCTTTCAGTCCCCATAAGGTTTGGTAAGGAGAAAGTGCCTTCTAACATATATGATCATGAAGACATTCAGGATCATATTAAGACAAATGTTCTGAAGAACAAGGGTGTTAAGGCAAGCAGGCCTACCTATGGTCATAAACCCTATGGTTTTAAGAAATCAGTAGGTGAAGTTGCAACAGCACCAGCAATGAACAGAAATGCTTCTGACAAGGATGTATCTAGATCTAGATACAATAAGTTTGAATGTTGGTGCTGTGGCAAGAGGGGTCATTTTGCATTGGACTGCTGGTATAACACAAGTGTTATAAAGAATAAGAGTCTACCTATTAGAAGAGGTTATGATAACTTTATTAAGGCTAACCTGAACCAAGGACCCAAGACTTACTTGGGTTCTAAGGGTAAGTAATTCTGTATTGCAGGTGAATCCAAGTTACCATGCCCCTATATGGTACTTGGATAGTGGTTGTTCCAGGCACATGACTGGAACAAAGGGGCTGCTGAAGGAGTATTCATCTGTCAAAGATGGACATAAAGTGATCTTTGGTGGATCTGAAAAAGGAGTCATCAAAGGATTTGGTAACATCTCTTCAAACCTAATTACTATCACCCAAGTGGCCTATGTAAAAGGTTTGAAACATAATCTAATAAGCATAAGCCAGCTGAGTGATCTAGGATATGACATTTCATTTGGTAAGGATGGATGTCATATCAAAAGGTCAAGTGATCAAGAGATCATATTGACTGGGTATAGGAAGAGAAATGTGTATTGCCTTAATTTTGAATGTGAGAATAAGGCATCCCCCATTTGTCTTGTAGCTGATGACAATGCTTCTCATTGTGTTAAGTGGCACAAGAGATTGGCTCATCTAAATTACAAGACAATTGGCCAACTCTTTAGTAAAGAACTAGTGAGGAATGGGCCTCAAGTTAAGTGTATAAAGGAAGGGGTATGCTCAGCTTGTCAAAAGGGCAAGCAGACAAAAACCTCATTTCAAAGCCTTGAAAACAAGGATTCTGTGAGGTGCTTATACCTCTTGCATATGGATCTTTTTGGTCCTATGCCAGTTCACAGTCTAGGTAGGAAGGTCTACACTCTAGTGGTTGTAGATGACTATTCTAGATTTACATGGGTGTTCTTTCTGAGACAAAAATCTGAAACCCCAAGTGTATTATTTAATTTTGTAAAGCAAATTCAGAATGAACTGAATAGTACAGTGGTCAAAATTAGAAGTGACCATGGTACTGAGTTTCAATCTGAAAGCATAACAAACTTGTGTATAGACTTTGGGATTTTCCAAGAGTTCTCCTCACCTAGAACACCTCAGCAAAATGGTATTGCTGAAAGAAAGAATAGAACATTAATTGAAGCTGGTAGAACTCTATTGAGTGACACCTCTCTCCCAGAATATTTTTGGGCTGAGGCAGTTAACACTGCTTGTCATGTCATCAATAGGGCTTCTATCACCAAAGGCCACAGAAAGACTCCCTATGAGATTGTGAAAGGCAGAAAACCAAACCTATCCTATTTTAGGATCTTTGGTTGCAAATGTTATATACTTAACAATGGCAAGTCATATTTGACTAAGTTTGCTGCCAAATCCCAGGATGGGATATTTGTTGGGTACAGCACAAATAGTAAGGCCTATAGAGTCTTCAACTTAACTACTCAAGTTGTTGAAGAATCTGTGCATGTTGTATTTGATGAAACAAGATTAATCAATTGTGAGTTGTCTTGTAGATCAAATGACTCAACAGGTATAAGCAAGAAGATGGACAAGCTCTCCATTGCTGAAGCTTCAAAGGAAGAGGGAGCATTGGAAAATGAAGGCTGCTGTCCAGGGGGAGTACAAGAGATAATGGAAGCTGATGAAAACCAAGAGGAACAGCAGAATGAAGAAGCTGGAGATGCACAACCTGAAGGGAATCTACCTCCAGCTATAAGATATCTAAGAGATCATCCTACTGATCAGATAATTGGTGATCCAAGACAAGGAGTGCAAACTAGAAGCAGAAATCAAAGCACAGTTTTGCATTCTAGTTTCTTGTCCCAAATGGAACCTAAGAAGTTTGAAGAAGCTATCCAAGACCAGCACTGGATTGATGCTATGCAAGAGGAGCTGAATCAATTTAGAAGGTGCAAAGTCTGGGAGCTTGTTCCTAAACCAAGAGGCCACAACATAATTGGAACTAAGTGGATCTATAGGAACAAGCTAGATGAAAGTGGAATAATAGTAAAGAATAAAGCAAGATTGGTTGCAAAAGGATACAGGTAGGAAGAAGGGATTGACTTTGATCAAACCTTTGCTCCAGTAGCAAGGCTGGAGGCAATCAGAATGTTCCTTGCCTATGCAGCCTACCAAGACTTCAAAGTATACCAGATGGATGTGAAGTCAGCATTTCTGAATGGTGATCTTAAAGAAGAAGTATATGTAGAGCAGCCATCAGGTTTTGTAGATCCTCTTAAACCTGATTCTGTGTATAAGCTTAGGAAAGCTTTGTATGGGTTAAAACAAGCTCCAAGGGCTTGGTATGAAACCCTGTCTACCTTCCTCATTGAGAATAAATTCTCAAGAGGAAAGATAGACAAAACTCTATTCCTTAGGGAATCCAAAGGAAAGATCATCTTAGTCCAGATCTATGTTGATGACATAATCTTTGGATCTACTGAAAACAACCTTTGTAAAAAGTTTGCCAAACTTATGCAAGGGAAGTTTGAGATGAGCAGTATGGGAGAACTTAAGTTCTTCTTAGGACTCCAAGTAAGACAGACTGATGATGGATTGTCCATATCCCAGTCTAAGTTCACCAAGGAATTAATTAAGAAATATGGTATGGAGTCATCCTCCTCCATGAGAACTCCTATGGGAACAAGTATGCCAATATGCAAAGATGAGGCAGGTAAACCTGTTGATGAATCATTGTATAGAGGAATAGTTGGGTCTCTACTATATCTCACTGCTAGTAGACCTGACATTATGTATGCAACATGTGTCTGTGCTAGGTACCAAGCCTGCCCTAAAGAATCTCATTATACTGCAGTCAAAAGGATTCTGAGATATCTAAAGGGCACTCCTACTCTAGGTCTTTGGTACCCTAGGAATAGAGATTTTCAACTAACAGGCTATTCAGATGCAGATTTTGCAGGATGTAGAGAGGATAGAAAGAGTACTAGAGGTACTTGTCAATTCCTGGGAGGAAGACTAATATCTTGGAGTAGTAAAAAGCAGACTAGTGTGGCAATTTCCACAGCTGAGTCAGAGTATATTGCTGCTGGAAGCTGCTGTGCACAGCTATTATGGATGCAGCATCAGCTTAAGGATTATGGTATTCAGGTAAGTAGAACACCTCTTTTATGTGATTCTAAGAGTGCTATTTCTATTGCTAATAATCCAGTTTCTCATAGTAGAACTAAGCATATAGAAATCAAATATCATTTTCTTAGAGAACATGTAGAAAAAGGAGACATCTCATTGGAATTTGTAAAAGCAGATTATCAAATAGCAGATGTATTTACAAGCCTTTAGATGAAAGCAAATTCAATAAATTCAAAATTGAATTAGGTATGTTAAACATTGATTAATGTATTAACAAAATCATTAACAATGCTATTGAAGTGATATATAAGTAAGTTAAAGTAATAACAACCTAATCAAGTGTTAAAAAAAAGGACACATTGAAGTTACAGAAATTGGCTAAGTAAGAATGTGTCGACACATTCAGTAATAATGTGTCGCCTCAGAGAAATTCTGTCGACAAGTCAGAAATATTGTGTCGACACAGAGAATATGTGTCGACACTTAAGAGTTTTATTGTCGATTTAACCAGAAATGTAATGTCGACTCAACCAGAATAATGGTGTCGACACTTACAGAATATGTGTCGACACTTACAGAATATGTGTCGACACAGAATTTCTGTCTTTCTACTATGTATCCACGGTATCGACATAACCACAAGTTGGTATCGACACATAGTAGGCTGAAGAAATGTCGAGTTAATAGAAGTTTGTGTCGACACATTCCGTCTGTGTCGACACATTTAGACTGTTTTTGGCGCCTTTTGAACTTCTTTCAACAGAAGCTATAAATAGGTCAAAAGCTCTTTTTGTCGACACGCTTTCAAGGTTTTCGAGACTCAAACCTTGTGTCGACAGTCTTTCTTTCTCTCTTCTCTCAAGCTTTCACGACACAACGATGGCACCAAGGATTGAAGATAACATCAATGAAGGATATGAGTTAGTGCGCCAGGCCTTTGCAGAGGCGCCGCCTGATGTTCAAGGAGTTATCACCCTTCTCTCTGCATCAGGGTTAGAATTTCTCATTTCAGAACCAACTAAGATCTGGAAGAAGGAGGTGCACGAGTTCTTTATCTCTGCATCAGTCCATTCTACTGGCCTCAAGATTAAGTCCACTGTTCAAGGGACGAAGGTAAAGATTAATCAAAGAAGTTTAAGAAAGATCTTCCAACTGCAAGTAGTTGAGAATGAAGAGGAAGTTCCTATATCTAAGACAAGGGAAGCCCTTCAATGGTGTGGCCTGGATTCATGATTGAAGATTGGAGCTGCATTCAACAGGAAGGGAATGAATCAGCAAGGGAAGTTCTTGTCTGAAGTAGTTGGAAAGGTAATCCTCTGCAAGACAGGTGGACATGATAGGATTTCTGCCTATATGTTCAGCCTGATGACTAGGATAGTTTTTACTATTCCTACTGATTGGTCAGGAGTGCTCTTTGACAAGATCAAAGAGGGAATCAAGAAGCCTAACATGGATAGGATCATGAGCCTGTACTTCACTGGAGTGATTCCTGAAGTGATGCAGCAGCTGCAAGGGAGTAAGATTAACCATATGAGAAGAATGGATATGAGACTATTCTCCAGGTGGGATAGGGTGCTGTCCAAGGATGTGCCTGAAGAGAGCAGGCCAACACCCCTGTGCAATCCCCTACACCAAATCAAGAATCTGAACAAGTACAAGAAGGGACACAGCTTGACTCAACTGTGGTCCAGGAAGTATCAACACCTGCACAGATGCAGGGGGAGCCAGTTTCCACTCCTGCTCCAAAGGTATCTACTTCTGCTCAGGTATAGGGGGAGCTAATGTATTTTACTATAAAAGACATTGCTCATATTCTTATTATTGCACAGGTTCAGGGGGAGCTAGTGTCCACTCCTACTCCTGACACTCCAAATACTGAAGTGCAACTTCAAGAAGAAGCACAGTTAAACATATCTCAAGATTTAACTGCTGCAGAGGTGACAACTCAAGTGGAATTTACTATGGAGGAGTTATTCCCAGATATTGATACTGCTGCTGATAAAGTAGGAGGTGGACAAGATATTGAGAAGTCCATAGGAATGGACATTGATCAGGAAGCTGCGGTTGAACCACAGGTTGAGGATGAGCCTGTGGATGTTGAAGCTGAGCAACAACCCCTTGGAACAGATACAATTCATCATCCACAAGAAAGAATTCATGTAGATACTTCCTCTGAAACAGAAACTGAAGATGCCAGGATGGCAAAGAAAAGAAAACTTGTTGTCTTTAAGAGAAGAAGCAAGAACTATAAGCAGGCTTTACAGACCACAACTCCACAAGTTTCTCCAGCCTTTGATTACAACAAATTCATGATAGATCTTCAAGTAAAATTGGATGAACAAAGGATGGCTATGGAAAAGTATGTAGATGAGAATAGCAAGTCACTTCAGTTTGACTTAGCTCAAGATATCAAGTCCATCCAATTTCAAGTCAACATGCATAAAACTGAAATGACAGATTGCTTCCACAAGGGTGGCAATACTGTGGTTTATCTGGCTAAACAACAGGAGGCTATTTCTACAAAGGTGGATGATATTGCTTTGAAGCAAAGTTATGTTTTGAAAAATCAAATTAGAATGAATGAGAATTTAACTGAATCTCATAATGAGATTATTGAGGAGGTCAAGAAGATTGTTCCAGGTCTGCCTGCAGATAGAGCCAAAGAAATGGAAGAATTTGATAAGAATTTTCAGGCTGCTATTGCATCTGTTAAGACTGCCATCACAACCTCTCAAAAGGACATATCTGAAAAGCTTCAAAAGTTAAGACCATTTTTCAAAGAGGGAGTGAATTATTTGGATGGCCAAATTCGATTTCAAAAGGAAGATTTAAGAGATCATGTATCTAGAGAAGCCATAAAGGGGGAGAGGATGTTAATTCATGCAGGCTCTGAGCACACCAAGTGGGTGACCAATAGCATACGAGCCACTTTGGGATATCCCCCATTGTGTGATGATGCTATGGTAGCTGAGTCAGGAATACAATCTAATCTACTTGAAGACAATCAACCTGAGGTTGCCCAAGTCATATACCCCCTCCAGATTTTGATTTGATTGATCAGAAAGTTCAAGAAATGTATAGTCCTCCAAAGGAGGTTACTAACATTGTCTTTGGAAAGGTTGATAAGCCTGAGGCTACTCTGAAAGAACAGCAGGATGCTCTATTGGCAAAGAAGAAATTCAGAGAGCAGGCTGTACTGAAGCCAGATTATGAGCAGTGGAGTCCTACTTCAAGGAACATAATACTCACTGCATGGAAAGCTGTACAGGATAAAGTTCATGAGAGAGGGAAGTGGTACAATGAAATTGAATGGCAGAAGTATGAGGCAAGGCAAGAGGCAATTGTACAATTCAGAAGGAAAGCCAAGCTGGGAAGACTGCCATCAGATGCTAAGGAGCCAAGCAAATACTTCCCAAAGCCTTTTCATTATTTTGAAAGGCAAAGGATCAAGGAAGAAGCTCAGAAGAAGGCTGATCTTAAAGGAAAGAAGATAGCTGAAGAATCAGAAGCTCCTGTGACAGCTACAATTCAGTCTGGCAAAGGGATTATGATTAGAGAGCCTGATCAATCCTGATTTTGTTTTAAATATTTTGTAATGTTGTGATGTAATCATCAAATGTAAAACTTTGTAATCAAACATTACCCTGTTATAAACAAAATGTTGTTTGGCATATTATAATGTGCATTCTGTGATGATTGATTCTGAATTATTCTATGTTATGTTTTGTTTATATTTAAAGTATTCCTGCTATGTCATTAATCATCATTTAGTACTGTTTATAAATGGTGTATATCATTGGCTATAGGGGTTATGACTTCTCCAAATAGGGGGAGATTGTTGGGTACATTGGAAAATGTGTACCTGATTTGAAGAAGCCCAACTTAGCTCAATGATATACATCAAGGTGTATTTGATGTTGTTTTAAGTTGACATGTGCAGGTGGAGAATTGATAAAGTATGCAGAAAAATTCTAAGTCCAAGTGTCGACACAAAGGAAGCAGTGTCGACACACAGAAGAAAATAGTCGACACAACACTTGGAAGCAGTGTCGACACATAGCAGTTAGTCTACAACTACACTGGGAAAAAGTGTCGACACAGAAGAAGTAAGTCGACACAACACCGGGAATTTGTGTCGACACAGAAAAAGAGTCGACACAACACTGGGAAATTGTGTCGACACAGAAGAAAAGCGTCGACCTCAACATTGGGAGAATGTGTCGAACACAGAAGAGTATAGTCGATCTCAAGATTGTCGACATCATATGAATGTGTCGACACAGAAGAAAATAGTCGACCTCAAGTTTGTCGACACCAGCAGAATGTGTCGACACATTGTGATTTAGTCGACACATTATAGCAGAGTTAAAAAAATGAATGTGTCGACACCTGAAGGCTAAGTAGACACTTACTAAAGTTATGATTCTACAACAACTGTGTCGACACACAGGACTTGTGTCGACACACTGGAGAGTCAAGATCAAATTATTTGCAGAAGAAGCTGTGTCGACTCAAAGGCAACTTAGTCGACATCACTGAAGACTGTGTCGACACCAAAGTCAATTATGTCGACACAGATAGACAGATGGACTCGACACTTTCTGACAGACTGTTTCAACAACTTGTGATTCAAGACTAAGGCACAGGACTTGATTGAAGACTTGACAGCTGTGGGTTACCACCGGTTAACTGAAGCTGTCAGACTTGTCAGAAAACGGTTAGAAACCGGATCAGCCGGTTACCATGAAGAATGTCTATAAATAGACAGATTCAGAAGGAGAAAATCAATCAACAACATATAGAACTGACCTTTTGAAATACATTGGATCAGAAAGTGGAGAAGGATTACAATTCTACTCATTTCAAGAAAGTGCTAGGCACTTAAGAAGATCTTCTCCGGGAGATCTAAGAAGACTATCTAAGGATAGATCTAAGAAGAGTTCTAATCAGAATTCAGAAGAATCATTCAAAGTTCTGGATAGAGAGAGATCAAGTCAGAATTTGAAGAAGAAGAAAGAATCCACCAGTGGATTCTCAAGAAGCTGTTTGGAATCAACTCAGCTAAGTACATTTTCAAGAAGCTTTGAAGAAGGCTAAGAAACAGTTGATTGCATCAGCTGATCAAGAATTGTCATTGCCTTTTCTCTCTCAACTTTGGCAAGACAATTAAAACAATCTTTTCTATATTTCTGTAGGATCTGTTTATACAGATCTGAGTTGTAAGCCTATGTTATAAAGGCTGAGTGTAAGAGTGTTGAACTCTGAGTGGTAGGGCTGTTTGCCTGAGTGTAGGAGAAGGATATTCTCTGAGTTGTAGGCCTTGGGGCAAGGCTGAGGTAGGGCAGTTGTGCCTGAGTTGTAGGAACCAGTTGGGTTCTGAGTTGTAAGATCTATTGATCTGAGATAAGTGGAAGTTTGGCCGAATCTAGCATACTGCTAGATAGGTGAAGGGGGAAAGTGGATGTACCCAGACCTTGGGGAACCACTATAAAACATAGTGCAATCTGTGATGTTTTGTTTTCTGTGATTGCTGTGTTTATTATATTAGTTATTAAATTGAATTCTGCCTAGAAGTTTTAGAAAGAGAAGCAGAACCTATTCACCCCCCCCTCTAGGTGTTTAGGCTGCCTTGAAAGTTAAACTATCAAGATCTACGTAGAACTTGTGTTTCTTAAGCAGGCTCTCTAGCTAGCTACAACAACTTGTAGTTCTTGCTCAGGTTCCAATTTTAGTTCATTCACTATTTATGGTTCTTGAACTTTATCAAGTTCTACCTTAGTAGTCCTTCTACTTAAGAACTCTTTCTCAAGAAAGACACTTGTCCTTGCGACAAACACTTTGCCCTCATACGATAGGTAGAAGTAGTACCCTTTAGTTTCCTTAGGATACCTCACAAGATAACACTTATCTGATTTGGATTCTATCTTGTCAGGCATTTGATGTCGCGTGTATGCCTCATAACCCCAAACCTTATTGAATGACATACCAGGACGCTTCCCAGTCCATATCTCATATGGTGTCTTTAGAACCGCTTCGTTGGAGCACGATTTAGTGTAAAAGTAGCAGTTTTTAGAGCAAAACCTAAAAGGAAATATGCAGATCTACATGACTCATCATCGATCGCACCATGTCCAACAAAGTATGATTCCTCTGCTCAGACACACCATTGTGCTGTGGTTTTCTAAGTGGAGTGAGTTGTGATAAAAATACCACACTCTTTCAGATGATCATGAAACTCATGACTTGGGTATTTTCTACCTCGATCAGATCGGAGTGCTTTAACCTCTTACCCTGCTGGTTCTCTATATTTTTAAACTCTTTGAACCTTTCAAAAGTTTCGGATTTGCACTTCATAAGATACACATATCCGTATCTACTGAAATCATCAATAAATGTAACAAAGTATAAGTACCCACCTCTAGCCATAGAACTCATGGGTCTACATACATCACTATGTATTATTACCAAGAGATCATCAGCCCTCTCATTGAAGCTAGTGAAAGGGACCTTAGTCATCTTGCCTAACAAACAAGATTCGTATCTCTCAAAAGATTCATAATCAAATGAGTCCAGTAGCCCATTTTTATGGAGCTTGGACATATGTTTCTCATTTATATGGCCCTAACGACAATGCCAAAGGTACGTAGGGTTCGAGCCATTCGTTGTTAGTCTTTTAGTATTTTCTATATTATAGATTGGATAGTCTAAGTTCAAAATATACAAACCATTAAAAATTTGAGCTATAGCATAACAAACATCATTCTTAAATATAGAACAATAGTTGTTCTTAATAAGAAAAGAAAATCCAATCATGTCTAAACATGAAATAGAAATAATGTTTCTAGTTATTGTAGGAACATATTAACAATTATAAAGTTCCAAAACAAGCCCACTAGGATAAGAAAGATGGTAAACCCCCATGGAGACAGCAGTAACTCTTGCTCCATTGACAACATGTAGGTCCACCTCCCCTTTACTCAGCATTCTTCTCCTTCCCAGTTCCTGCACATTTATACAAATATGAGAATTACATCCGATATCTAATACCCAGGATGAAGGAAAAGAAAGGTTTATCTCTATAACTTAAATACCTGAAGTGGAATTCATACCTCCCCTTATCTTTTGCAGACCCTCAATATACGAAGGACAATTCTTCCTCCAATGTCCAGCCTTGCCACAGTGGTGGCACTTTCCCTCTTTCCCCGAGCCTTTCCTTTTCAGTGCAGAATATTTGGTCTCCAGAGCTGACTTAGGTCCTACCTTCGCCATGTTGAATCCCTTGGATTTGCCCTTGACTTTATAAACCATCAGCATGGGGGTAGCAGGCTTGGCCTTCTTTATATTTATCTCGGCAGTTCGCAACATGCGTAGGAGCTCGCGGCAGTTCGCAACATGCGTAGGAGCTCGGGCAGTGTCTTGTCTATTTTATTCTTGTTATAATTCAAGACAAACTTCTCATAACTGTCCGGTAACGATTGCAGGATCAGGTCTGTGGCCAACTTTTGCCTAGAGGGAACCCTAGTCTTTCAAGGTTCTCAATATATCCAATCATCTTGAGTACGTGAGTCCCAACTAGGTCTCGAGCTCCCATCTTGCACTGAAACAATCCATTAGTGATGTCAAATCTCTCTTGACGAGCTTGCCCTTGAAAAATTTTCTTGAGATGATCGTCAATTTCCTTGCAACCCATCTCTCGTGTTGCTTCTTAAGCTCAAAATTTATGGTCGAAAGCATGAGGCATTTGACGTCTAATGAGTTGTTAAGATACTTCTTATAGGCATCTTTGTCAGTACGTGATGCATTCCCGGTAGGCTCATCAAGGGATACCTCTTCCAAAACATAGAGCTTGCGCTCTTGCCTGAGAACAATTCCAAGGTTCCTGTACCAGTCCAAATAATTTGTTCCACTCAGCTTTTCCTTCTTAAGGATCACTCTGAGGGACAGGGTGGAGTGTGAACCACTTGCCATGGATATTCTACAAGGATAAAAGCAAAGAAAATTAGTACTACATTTCAAAATATAATTTTCTCTTTCGATTAGAACTTTAATCAAAATAACTCCCACTATTTTTATCAAATTGATAACCCTCGATATCAATTCGAAAAGTTTATGCGAGTAACTCTCTTAGTGGACAAGATTCATATTTTACTAACACTATGACTCATCTTTGGCTTTTCTCTCACAATGCGGTTATTTAGGTAGGCCACGCTTGCCAATTGCATCACTATGCAACTCTTGCATGGCTGGTGAATAACTCTTTATTTGCATCCATCTTATGTTGAATGCCAACCTTATGCCTCTGGACACTCAACCTTTGAGGTCACCTAGTTAAGCTTGACCTGGATTTGACAGTGGGATATCACAATTATCCCCTCGCACCCTTACCAAGATAGATTAATACAACTTGCTTTAGCAAACCCAAACATCATCGATCAAGGCAGGAAGAGTGTCATCCATCGGAAGGCATCCGAATACTTAATATTGCTTAAGGGATTTTTGATACTTGATTAACTCTTAATCACGGTTAACACTTAACCAGTGTGCACATCAAGAAAAATAAAATTCAGTAACCTAATCTGAATGCATCCCAAATGGGCACAAGAACATCATAAACACATGATGAGTCGGGCTAAATCTGAACATCTAGAACACTTCTAAATCTTCAGATTTACATGCACTGGACATGAACAACACCAACTCCACTTACACAGTAGACAAGCTTGTCTCTCTATGTGAGATTAAAAATCTACAACATATGGTTTCACAAACCAACTAGAGGGACGGTTAATGATCGTGCTTGCCACCAAAACCACACAAAATCCATCAACACTTGATGTAAACAGGAATAGACCTAGGCATTTAGAATGCTTTTAAAATTTCCAGATCTACACACAATGGTTTTAGCAACTTCTGAAATAATGATCATCGCACAACCTCATTTTGATACCACTGTTGGGTTTTGTAAATCATCACAACAGTTTTGCGCAATGGAATAAGGAAATAAGGAAAACCCAAAAGAGAGTTGGAGATCTTGCGATAACCATAAATCAAGAAGTAATGTTACAGTAAATAAAAAATACCTTTGGGGGATTGAGTCAATACTCAACCTAGGTGCTCCGATTGATTCCAACGAATGAAATTGGTCAGAGTTCCGATCATAGAATAGTGTCTACGCCTATACGGGTATCCACACAAGCACGGAGAACCCTAGACTCTTGTCACACAAGATCTAGATCGGAAGAAGGCTTGCCCTCAACGTCTCCATGGATTACTAAATACGTTTAAGGAGAGGCGGCAATGGCAAGCACTATGCCTTGGAAATACTTTCCGGTGGCGGCAGTGGATAGCGGACAGTCGGTGGAGAAAAGAGTCAATCGGCGGGTCCAGCGTCGGTCGCAAAATCGAAAAAGTTCTGTTGCGAAGAGGAATGCCATCGCGGGATTAGGTCGGGATGAACAGTTGTCTTTTTGGTTCAACAGTATGACCTATTTATACAGTAAACCAAGAAGACCAATACCCGCAGACCCGCTGAAAAAAACACTTAGAAGAAATAAACTGGTCGAAGTAGAAATCGGCGAGTATCAGCCTGATATTTGATGAATCGGCGAGTGACCATAATGATACACGACGAATCGTGAGGCGGCCATGTCGATACTCGACGAATCGGCGATTGACCAGGACGATACTCAACGAATCAGTGAGGGACCTCGATGGTACTCGACAAATCGAGATTTTTCTTCAAAACCCCTTACCTATACTCGACGAATTTCTATTTAGCTCGTGTCGACTTCATATCGGTCAACCTATATTCATAATACAGGTCCCGGAATATAATTCCACCATGTCCAGATTGTCATAGGCTTGGTCCTTCACTCATAACACATATGAGCAAGGCCAACACAAAACTTTCCGACTTCTTCGAAGCTCTTATGTGCGACCTCATAGGCTCATATTGCATTGGCAGCGAGGCCACATGGTTGATCACTTCCAGATAACCATGGTAAGACCAACAAATCCTTTATTAAAAACTCCACAACTAGAAAACACCACCCCCATTTGACTTCACCATTAGCTTCAGAGCACAAAGAGGATTGGAAATTGAGTTATGGAGTAGAGCTTTAGCTGGAGAAACGGGATTTGGAGCTAGCTCGCCGGAGAGATCGTCGACCATGGCGCGCTACCACCACACCCGCCACCAAGCATAATTACAGGTACATTTCTCCTCTCCTCCCCTTGTGCTAGAAATCTAGATCAAATAGGAGAGATATCAGGCTCAATTGAGCCTGATGTCATGGGAGGAAGTTGAGAAAATCTCGATTTTTTATTTTTGCTCAGGTTTGCTGGAGGAGCCACATTCGGCGGCCACATTGCCGGGAAACGCTAACCACCACCTCAACAGAGGTGGTGGTGATAATCGTCGGTGGTGGTGGTGGCCCAAGTGGCTAGCATTTGGGGATCAATTTGGCCCAAGTAGGATGGATCTGAGCCGTTGGCTCATTGGGGACGATAACCCGATCCCGTCCATTTAAATGGATATTAAACTATAGGAATTGGTTAATTTGTATTTTCTGTCACACTTTATACAGTGTTTTTAATGCTGAATTTAGGCACCTTAGAGGTAGTTTTAGAAATATTTGTCAACATATAAAATGTATCCCTATGTCTTAACTTTTATTTGACATAATAATCAAGCCATTTGGAGCAATGTAGCTCCTTGTAGGACCATTCTCCTAAGACTGCTCCTAACCTAGGGTAGAAATTAAAATGAGTGCCTAGGATAAAATGCAACTCCACATGTAATTAAATTTGAATCATGCATGTGTATATACTAGACATAGACTTTGCCCAAAAATCTGAATTTTTGGAGGAAATTTTTATATAATTTGAGTCAAAATTAAATTTATCAAATAAAGGTAAATTAGGGAGATTTCAACTTCAAATGCCGCCAAATTTGGGTGGAATTAAGCCCATTTGACTCAATTCATGCACAGGGAATTTTGGCTAGGGGTTTATGGAGGTGGAATACTCCTTTCATTGAAAAATTGGGATTTTTGGAATAAAAAATCTCAGAGTTTAGATTTATTTCCAAATTAGCACACTTATGTCTCATAAAAGAAAATTAGGGTATATGAACTTGGAAAATTTTAAATCATTGACACAAGCCCTAAAATATTATTTCATTTCTCTAGAAAATTTAGTGAGAATTTTTGGGAATTATTTCATTTGAATATAGTGTAATACTAATTATACCCTTATTAAATTTTGATTAAAAGAATGATTAGTAGCACTTGGAAAATTATGAGAAATTGTTTAGACCCTTATTTAGTATTGTGAACCACTGTAATTTGTATTGGAATTTTTGGAGGATTGATTGTGATTGATAATATGTTTTGTAGCCTAAACTATTATCGTATTTTCTATTTTATAGTGTACAAATCATGTCTATTATTAGTTTATTTTTATCCTTTTTATGTAAATTTTATTGCCACTAACATTTTCTTGTCCTTTTGCAGGTTTTCAGGAAATTTGTCAAAAATGACCTGATACGCCCCCATGTCACGCCCTCCCTGGGCGTGACCTAGGGCGTGCCACCCGATCCCGAAGACTTCTGCTGGAAGGGACAGGAAAACGGTCAAAACCGCTGTCACGCCCCCTTGACACGCCCTCCCTGGGCGTGTCACCAGGCGTGACTATGGGCATGTCGCCCTCTGCTGCAAAGCCTGCCGCCGCATTAAATGCCGTTTCTCCATAGCACGAAAACAGTACTGTCACGCCCCCACGTCACGCCCGTGACCTGGGGCGTGACATCAACTTTTCGACGACTGACGGATTTCCGACCAATGATTTGGACATGACGTGCCTGTCATGCCCCCCCTACACGGGCGTGACCTAGGAAGTGAGCACCGACGTACCGAAGCAATCATCCCTCCCGCCAGAATCCAGAGCCCGAGGTCAACATAGTACTGTCACGCCCCCTAACACGCCCCCCTAGGGCGTGTCGGAGGGCGTGACCAACCCGAGAAAATTTCTATAAATTGAGACCCCCCCTCTCCATTTCAGCAAGCTTTGGTGGAGAGGGGGAGGTGCTGCCCCTTTGGTTCTTGAGTTTTTTATGCTCTCTCTCTCTCTTCCTTTGTAATTTTTGCTTAATCATGGTTTAATATTTAGTTGCTTTAGCTTTCTTTGTATTCTTTTCTCTTGCTTAGTGCTAATTGTAGGGCTAGAATAGGATTTAATTTTCATGCACTTGTAATTTCATTTTCATAAGTGTAACTTGCCCTTTTATCATTAATAAAAGTGTTCTTCCATTACTTGTGTTCCTTTATATGCTTTTCTACTCATCTCCCCTCCTCCACTCCATTATGATTAACTAATCCTCCTTGTACTCGATCTTGATGATCCGAGGTTAGAGCGATTATATTATGATGTTTTAATTAATCTTTTCTTTTTAGGTTAGGGCCTTGAATTACTCTTGATTAATCACGAGTTGGAGGTATATTTTCGATATATACTCTCCGCCTTTGCTTTCATTCTGGGCTAGCCGAGAGGCCGAAAGAATGAAGTGAGCATTCAAGAGTAAAGGGAGTTGTACGCACCCCTCGAGAGAGGCAGACGTCCAAATCTCCCGGATTGGAGTAAAATCCAATAGTGGGGTTCACCGCGTAAAGCGAGTTTTAGGCCTCCGATTTAGACGAGAGTCGGTCGGACCTTCCTTAACTCAGTTGGGCACGACTTCGAGAGAAGCGTGTTCAAGCTTTAGGAACCTCCACGGTCAAGGACCTTTATCCTATTAAGTTCAGATTTTTATCGCATTTTCTTAATCGTCTTTAGCTGAGGTGAATCTTGATTGAGTGCATTTCCATTTCAAATTTTCTACCTTTCGTAGTAATCACCTATCTTGTGCTCTTTAATTAACTGCAGTAGTTTCCTTTCTAGCATAGTTGTTTGCTTAATAGCTTTACTTAATTGCAGTAGTTCTCTTTCTAGTATAGCGTACTTCCTTCCTTGCAATTAGTTTTTCTCTAAACCCTAGTTTTTCCGTCGATAAGATAATAGCATTCGTGTGAGTAAGCATAGCCAACAGTTCCCGGATTTCAATACGACACTTGTGTCCCCTTGCTACAATTCGATAGGTATACTTGCCTCATCGGGTTGCTAGTTCGGTTGCGTTTATTTTCTTTGAACCCTAGCGCGCAACAAGTTTTTGGCGCCGTTGCCGGGGAACCAACTTCCGTTGATATTTTGAAAACACGATCCTATTAATTTTATCACTTCTCTTTCTCATCCTCTTTCTTTAAAATTTTAAAAATCAAAAAAAAAATTTTATCACCGCTCTTAATAGTAACCAACCTCACAATTTTTCTACGCCACCTAATTCTCTCGAAAAGGGCAAAGGGCTTTAAGCGCCACTGTCTTGTCTAGTACCTTGCGAACCCTTCACGGGGTAGTCCTTGGGAAGTTCGGGAGTTAATCTATAAAAAAAAATCTATTTCAAAAAGAAAAAAAAAATTTCTAATCTTTTTTCTAGTTTATCCTTTTTCTCTTTTTCTTCTTCTTTTCTATTCTTTTAGTGCATGACCCGTGGGAGTCCGTCAGTTATTTTGGACTTGGACCACGAAATTGAGCGTACTCTTCGGAGAAGATCGCGATTTCAAGGTCCTACTATCCAAGTGCCGGTTGAGGACTCCGAGTCATTTGCTACTTTAAGAATGGAAGAACCCAACGTAGATGAGGCCGTGCAAAGGACTATGTCCTATTATGCACGACCGAACCTCGAGGGAACAGAATCAAGTATAGTCCGCCCTGCTATAGCAAATAATAACTTCGAACTAAAGCCTAGCATAATTCAAATGGTGCAGCAATATGTGCAATTTGACAGACTTCAAGATGAAGATCCGAACGCGCATATAGCTAGCTTTCTTGAAATTTGCGACACCTTCAAGATAAATGGTGTCACAAATGATGCGATCAAGCTGAGACTCTTCCCCTTCTCTCTAAGAACTAAAGCTAAGCAGTGGCTTAACACACTTCCCAAAAATAGCATAACCACTTGGAATGAATTAACTGAAAAATTTTTGGCGAAGTATTTTCCGCCAGCTAAAACTGCAAAACTTAGGAACGACATCTCTGCCTTCGGACAAATAGACTCTGAAACCCTATATGAAACCTGGGAGAGATTTAAAGAATTATTAAGACGATGCCCACATCACGCGCTGCCTGTATGATTATAAGTACAGACGTTTTATAACGGGCTAAATCAAAGCACGAAGCAAATGATAGACGCAGCTTCGGGCGGTACTTTAAATCATAAGACCCCGGAAGCCGCTCTTGAGCTTTTTGAGGACATGGCCATGAACACTTATCAGTGGAATGTGCCTAGGTCCCGCCCGAACAAGCCTGCAGGTATCTATGAAGTGGACAACGTCTCCCAGCTCGCTCTGTAAGTAGAAATCCTAAGCAAAAAGATAACGGAGATGACTGCTGCCTCCGCCCCTCAGGTATGGGAATCTGCAACCCCTACTCCAGAACATTTAGATTATGTTAATAATATGCCTAGAACTGCTTTTAATAATTTTTCTGCTACGAATTTTCATCCGCCTGGTTTTAATTTTCCGAATAGTTATAACCCCGCTTTAAGAAATCACCCGAACTTTTCATGGAGTAATCCATCGAATGCGATGCGCCCACCCCCGCAAAATGATTTTTCTGCACCACCACCACCACCACCTCTTCAAAATTACCCAAAACCTCCAAGCTTGGAGGAATTACTTTCTAAATATATCACCACAAATGACGCCACTATAAGAACTTTAACCGGAAGCGTAAAAAGTCTAGAAAATCAGGTAGGACAGCTCGCGAAAATAATTTCTGAGCGACCCGCAGGGTCTCTTCCTTCCAATACCGAACCCAACCCGAGAGAGCAAGCGAAAGCTATAACTCTTCGGAGTGGGAAGCAAGTCTCCGGTATGGTAAGTGAAGAGCCCGAGGCAAGCTCCGCTCCCGCTTTTAAAAATCAAAGCTCCGCTCCCGCTTTTAAAAATCAAAGCTCCGCTCCCGCTTTTAAAAATCAAAGCTCCGCTCCGCTTCCACCCTCTGCTGAAGAAGTAATCACCCCCGCTTTAGAAAATAATCTCACTCCACCACCCATCTTCAAAAATAATTCAACTCCTCCATACCCCTTTGAACTTAATAGACAACGTCAAGATGATCAGTACTCCCGCTTCTTAGAAATCTTCAAACAAATCCACATTAATCTTCCCTTCCATGAGGCTATTTCGTAGATGCCGAAATATGCCAAATATCTTAAAGACCTCCTCACAAACAAGAAGAAGTTAGAGAATCTTTCGCACGTCACGCTGAACGCCGAGTGCTCCGCCATTTTAACAAACGGTTTGCCGAAGAAAATCAGTGACCCGGGTAGTTTCTCTATCCCGTGTGTCTTCGGTGATCTTTTTGTTAAACACGCGTTAGCCGACTTAGGCACGAGTATAAACCTGATGCCCTTTTCGTTGTTCAAAAAGTTAGGGATTGGTAGCCTTAACCCCACGCGTATGAGTATCCAGCTAGCCGATAGATCCGTCAAGTACCTGTTAGGAATAGTGGAGGACGTTCTAGTGAAAGTCGACAAGTTCATCTTCCCGGTGGACTTTGTCATTTTGGACATCGAAGAAGACGTCGAGGTTCCCCTAATCCTTGGCCGACCCTTCCTTGCCACCTCCCGAGCCATCATTGATGTAAGCAATGGTAAGCTCTTTCTTCGAGTAGACGACGACGAAGTCACATTTTCTATCACCCCTTTGATGAAGAACACCTTGGCAAACGATGACTCATGCTTTTTCGTAGACGCCGTGAGTGATGATTCTTCCTACTGCCTCTCCGAGTTTGAAAGAGAATTTTCTACTTTTTGCTCCTCTTCTCTTACAACTGAATCACTGCAAGGAAGTGATGAATCTTCTTATTGTCTTTCTAAGTTTGAAAAAGAATTTTCTGATTTTTGTTCTTCCTCTTTTCTTCCCACTGAATCGCTATAAGAAGCCGTCTTGGCTGCTAGCCCCACCCCTTGTTACGTTCCTTATAAAAAAGTTTATGAAGATATTATTTTTGAAAAAGAAAGAATCTCAAAATCCTCTTATGAAGAACCCCCTACCCTAGAACTTAAAGAACTTCCCGAACACCTTAAGTATGCTTTCTTAGAAAAAGATTCCAAGTTACCAGTTATCGTTTCGGCCTACCTCACGGATACGCAAAATGATAAACTTCTTCTAATTCTACGTAAGCATCGCCGGGCTATTGCTTGGCAAATTTCTGATATCAGGGCATAAGCCCATCTTTCTGTACCATAAAATTTTAATGGAAGATAATTCGCGTAACTCTATCCAACCTCAGCGCCGTATAAACCCGAACATGAAAGAAGTAGTTAAGGGCGAGGTTATGAAACTATTAGACGCAGGAATTATCTACCCTATATCGGACAGTAAGTGGGTTAGCCCCGTTCAGGTAGTTCCAAAGAAGGGAGGGATAACCGTAGTTAGTAATGAGAATAATGAATTAATCCCGACACGGACGGTGACGGGTTGACGTATGTGCATAGATTACCGTAAGTTAAATGACGCCACCCGCTAGGACCACTTTCCTTTACCGTTTATCGACCAGATTTTAGAACGTCTCTCCGGCCATAGCTTTTATTGTTTTCTCGATGGCCTCTCGGGGTACTTTCAAATACCCATCTCTCCCGAGGACCAAGAGAAAACTACGTTTACTTGTCCCTTCGGCACCTTCGCGTACCGAAGAATGCCGTTTGGATTATGCAATGCGCCAGCTACATTCCAACGATGTATGCTCGCAATATTTGACATGTATGTAGAAAGCATTATGGAGGTATTCATGGATGATTTCTCCGTGTTCGGCGATTCCTTCGATAGATGTTTAGAAAACCTCGAAAAAGTCTTAGAACGATGCGAAGAAACTAACCTTGCCCTAAATTGGGAAAAATGCCATTTTATGGTGAGGAAAGGGTTAGTTTTGGGTCATAAAATTTCTGCTAAAGGTATTGAGGTAGACGTTGCTAAGATAGAAGTTATTGAGAAGTTGCTGCCGCCTACAAACATAAAAGCTATAAGAAGTTTCCTAGGCCACGCTGGTTTTTATCGTCGTTGTATAAAGGACTTCTCCAAGATCACAAAGCCCCTCACCCATCTCTTAGAAAAAGACGCTCCATTCATTTTTGATGACTCTTGTATTTCTGCCTTTGAATCAATTAAAGAAAAGTTAATTAACGCACCGATTATGATAGCTCCGGTGTGGGACCTTCCTTTCGAGATTATGTGCGATGCGAGTAGTTTTGCGGTGGGAGCCGTGTTAGGTCAACGCATATCTAAAAACTTCCACCCCATCTATTACGCTAGTAAAACCCTCACATCTGCACAAGAAAATTACACCACAACCGAGAAGGAGCTCTTAGCTGTAGTATTCGCCTTTGATAAATTCCGCCCTTACATTACACTTTCAAAAATCATTGTTTTTACGGACCACTCGCCCTCAAGTACCTTCTTGCCAAAACGGATGCCAAGCCTCGCTTGATTCGCTGGGTCTTACTCCTCCAGGAGTTTGACTTAGAGATCTGTGATAAGCGAAGAGCCGAGAACTTGGCCGCCGACCATCTATCCAGATTAGATAACCCCTTTATAGAAAAATTAAATGAAAAATCTTTTAATGACTATTTTCCTGATGAGAAGCTGCTTTTAGTTAATATAACTACTTCTCCTTGGTTCGCGCACATCGCCAACTATCTAGTGGCCCGGGTGCTCCCAAAAGAGTTCTCCTCTCAGCAAAAGAAGAAATTCTTTTCTGAGCTGAAGAACTACTTTTGGGAAGACCCGCATCTTTTCAAAATTTGTGCGGATCAAGTGATAAGGAGATGTGTTTCTTTTAATGAAGGAATTGATATTCTAAAACATTTGCATGAAGGTCCGACAGGTGGGCACTATCAAGCTGCTCGCACCGCTCACAAGGTGCTTTGCGTGGGTTTTTACTGGCCTAGCCTGTTTAAAGATGCGCAAGCCTTTGTGAGCAGGTGTGATAGTTGCCAACGGTCGGGCAATATTTCTAATAAAAATGAAATGCCGCAAAATTATTTCTTAGAGTGCGAAATTTTCGACCTTTGGGGAATTGATTTTGTTGGCCCCCTTCCTTCTAGCTTCGGAAACAAATATATTTTAGTTGTTGTTGATTATGTTTCACGATGGGCTGAGGCCCAAGCTCTTCCTACGAACGACTCCCGAGTTGTAGTCATGTTTCTAAAAAAATTATTTTCTAGATTCGGTACGCCTCGCGCAATCGTTAGCGATAGGGGTTCCCATTTCTGTAACGCGCAATTTTCAAAAATTCTTACCAAATACGGCGTTACGCATAAGCTTTCCACTGCCTACCACCCCCAAACTTACGGACAAGTCGAAGTAGTTAATAGAGAATTAAAAAGAATTTTAGAAAAGACTGTTTCAACTTCTAGAAAAGACTGGTCAGCCAAACTTGACGATGCCTTATGCGCCTACCGAACAGCGTACAAAACCGCCCTCGGATGTACGCCGTATCGGCTGGTCTATGGAAAATCGTGTCATCTGCCCATAGAGTTAGAACACCGCGCCTTTTGGGCCTTAAAATTTTTAAACTTCGATCCCCACTCATTCAGTGACCTTCGAAAATTTCAACTAAATGAACTCGACGAGTGGCGCTCTTATGCTTATGAAAATATTAAACTTTATAAAGAGCGGACGAAGCGTTTACACGATAAACACTTAAGGCACCCTAAAAACTTTAAGCCGGGCGACCAAGTCCTTTTATATAATTCTCGTTTACGTTTATTTCCGGGCAAATTAAAATCTCGTTGGTCTGGCCCGTTTTCTATTTTAGAAGTATTTCCTTATGGAACTGTTTTAATTTCTCACCCTGATAAGGGAAATTTCAAAGTGAATGGTCAGCGTCTTAAACTCTACTTTTCTGGTGATGATGATGTCAGTCCAAACATTATTAAGTTTCTGCTTCACGAACTTTAATCTTGAACTTTTAATAGTACCCCTAGTTTTTGTTTTTGTTTTACTCAAAATCTCATATAAACAACTTAGTTAATTATAATATTTCTAATCGTTCTTTTTAATTATGTTTCACAAGTAAAATGTTGGTCATGCTGTGTTTCTAATTCACGGTAGCATGTTAAGGTGAAATATTTTTCTAAAACTCGCATTTCTATTATGGTTTTTTGTTTTTTATTTCCTTTACTTTCTCAAAAATTCATCATCCACTATTTTCTTTTTCGTTTTTGAATAATTTTTGTAAAGTCAACTTTTGAATAACGTAGTAGATGTGAACGATCCAAGTCACCTATTATTTCTATTTTCAAGTTAATTTCATCAATCTTCTTTTATTATCTAGGACTCGCTTTTTGAAAATTTTCAAACCCTTGTTTTAAATAAATTCAAAAGCGTGAAAATGATTTAGGCCGTTTTTGTTTTCGTTTGAGCTTTCCTGCCAACCTAAAAACATTTACCACTAGTTAGCCATTTTTGAGCCTTTTTTCGATTTCATTTGATAGCTCCTCCCTTCATTTCAGTTTCACCAAAGCCAAAATTTCCAACCTATCGAATCACACTAGCCTTTTTGAGTTTCATAAATTATTTTGACGATTTTGATAGGGTATTTTGTGATTTTTGTGGGAGAAAGGTTTTCGAAAAAAAAAGAGAAGTATGTTCAAAAGTGATGTTTATTTTTGTTTGGCCAACTCAAAAAGGAAAATAAAAATATTTATGGCCATTGTTTTGAAAAAATGAAAAAAAAATGAAAAAAAAAGAAGAAAAAGAAAAAATGTGTATATGTTTTTATGAAAGTTTTTGAAACTCTTTGCTTTGATTTAGTGTGATTTTAAACCTTCACGTTTATCTTTGAATTTCACTCCTAATCATTTTCCTAAACCAAACGTTTCTGTCCTATTTAAGTCCTTTTGATTCACGCTTTTTGATTTTTATTTAACAACTAAGAAAAGAAAAACAGTAAATCAGTTTTAGTTTTGGATTTAAACCTAGATTTTTTTTAATTAAATTGATATAATTATAATTCGTTGCTTGGATCCAGTAACAACTCAATGCGTGTTTTTCATTTTCGTTGCTTTGCTTAAGTCTATTTAAAAAAATCTCGTTAAAATTTTGGATGATTTGTTTTTATTAAGTAAAGTTTATAAAAGTTTTACCATACCTAAATAATTGTTTTAGACTTACATTTCACCTTTTCCCTACTAAGAATTTCGCATAGTACTTGTGTAGGCATAATTAGAACTTTTTGATTAGTCATTTTTGTAAATATCTAGTTTTTATATTTTTTTGCTTGGGGACAAGCAAAACTTAAGCTTGGGGGAATTTGATAATACGTTTTGTAGCCTAAACTATTATCGTATTTTCTATTTTATAGTGTACAAATCATGTCTATTATTAGTTTATTTTTATCCTTTTTATATAAATTTTATTGCAACTAACATTTTCTTGTTCTTTTGCAGGTTTTCAGGAAATTTGTCAAAAATGACCTGACACGCCCCCCTGTCACGCCCTCCCTGGGCGTGACCTAGGGCGTATCACCCGATCCCGAAGACTTCTGCTGGAAGGGACAGGAAAACGGTCAAAACCGCTGTCATGCCCCCGTGACACGCCCTCCCTGGGCGTGTCACCAGGCTTGACTATGGGCGTGTCGCCCTCTGCCGCAAAGCACGTCGCCGCATTAAATGTCGTTTCTCCATATCACGAAAACAGTACTGTCACGCCCCCACGTCACGCCCGTGACCTGGGGCGTGACATCAACTTTTCAACGACTGACGGATTTCCGACCAATGATTTGGACATGACGTGCCTGTCACGCCCCCCCTACACGGGAGTGACCTAGGGCGTGACCACCGACGTACCGAAGCAATCATCCCTCCCTCCAGAATCCAGAGCCCGAGGTCAACATAGTACTATCACGCCCCCTGACACGCCCCCCTAGGGCGTGTCGGAGGGCGTGACCAACCCGAGAAAATTTCTATAAATTGAGACCCCCCCTCTCCATTTCAGCAAGCTTTGGTGGAGAGGGGGAGGTGCTACCCCTTTGGTTCTTGAGTTTTTTATGCTCTCTCTCTCTCTCTTCCTTTGTAATTTTTGCTTAATCATGGTTTAATATTTAGTTGCTTTAGCTTTCTTTGTAATCTTTGCTCTTGCTTAGTGCTAATTGTAGGGCTAGAATAGGATTTAATTTTCATGCACTTGTAATTTCAATTTCAATAGTGTAACTTGCCCTTTTTTTCATTAATAAAAGTGTTCTTCCTTTACTTGTGTTCCTTTATATGCTTTTCTACTCATCTCCCCTCCTCCACTCCATTATGATTAACTAATCCTCCTTGTACTCGATCTTGATGATCCGAGGTTAGAGCGATTATGTTATGATGTTTTAATTAATCTTTTCTTTTTAGGTTAGGGCCTTGAATTACTCTTGATTAATCACGGGTTGGAGGTATATTTTCGATATATACTCTCCGCCTTTACTTTCATTCTGGGCTAGCGAGAGGCCGAAAGAATGAAGTGAGCATTCAAGAGTAAAGGGAGTTGTACGCACCCCTCGAGAGAGGCAGACGTCCAAATCTCCCGGATTGGAGTAAAATCCAATAGTGGGGTTCACCGCGTAAAGCGAGTTTTCGGCCTCCGATTTAGACGAGAGTCGGTCGGACCTTCCTAAACTCAGTTGGGCACGACTTCGAGAGAAGCGTGTTCAAGCTTTAGGAACCTCCACGGTCAAGGACCTTTATCCTATTAAGTTCAGATTTTTATCGCATTTTCTTAATCGTCTTTAGCCGAGGTGAATCTTGATTGAGTGCATTTCCATTTCAAATTTTCTACCTTTCGTAGTAATCACCTATCTTGTGCTCTTTAATTAACTGCAGTAGTTTCCTTTCTAGCATAGTTGTTTGCTTAATAGCTTTACTTAATTGTAGTAGTTCTCTTTCTAGTATAGCGTACTTCCTTCCTTGCAATTAGTTTTTCTCAAAACCCAAGTTTTTCCGTCGATAAGATAATAGCGTTCGTGTGAGTAAGCATAGACAACAGTTCTCGGATTTCAATACGACACTTGTGTCCCCTTGCTATAATTCGATAGGTATACTTGCCTCATCGGGTTGCTAGTTCGGTTGCGTTTATTTTCTTTGAACCCTAGCGCGCAACAGTGATACTACTATTAAAAATAGAATTTTCATAGATATTTTTAATTGTGGTATTTTTAGGCCAAATCCCTAGATATAATTGTCAAAATTTGTCTTGAGTTCTATCTTGACAATATTAATGACTATGAATTTTCCTTGAAGTTTTAGTTGATTATTTTTAGTACTTCATTTTTAAATGGGCAATATTGAGATTGAAAGTGAAGGGATAGATACTACTCTAGAGGGGGGTGAATAGAGTTATCAAATTTTGCACTAGACAAAACTTAATAGTCTACCCAACTCCCTTGGAGTGGAATGCGGAATGAAAAGATTATAGATAAGGAGATAACCCTAAAGCCTAACACAAGTGTTGTGCACAAACTCAAGCTAACTGTAATTACAGTTAAGGCTTGGAAATCCTAATCAGCAACTAGCAAACCTAGTTATATCTAATCACAGCCACAATACAAGTAATTAAATTAAGCAAGCCAGACGACATAAGGAATTTATAGTGGTTCCCCAAACAACTTGGGTACGTCCACTCTTCTACCAACAAGGTAGGAATCCACTACAGGTTTTTGATCAGGTGCCCTGCCACCACAAGATCTGCTTCAGGTAGATCTAGAAACCCTTTAGACTTTTGATCAGGTGTCTAAAAACCAACAACAGGTTTTTGATCAGGTGCCCTGCCACCAAGGATACTTTTGAAGGGAGTAATAACCCTGTACAGGAGGGGGAAAGAAGGTTAAAAAGTCTTCTCTATTTTACAATAGATTAGAGAAGCACAAGGACTTGCACTGAGCTAGAAAGCTCAAAAGAATCAAGGCTCCCCCTGGCTCAAAGAGTGTCCAGGTGAAGTCTTGCTTCAGTGCAGAAAACACTTCAGAAAGTTCTGAAGGAAAAACTACAAGAAGATATAAGATAATAAAAGAAAATCTTCTAGCAGCTATCTTCTTCTTCTTCTTCTTCTTCAAAAGATCTCTGAGTTAGAACTTCCTGGAACAGGAGAACTCAGGTTGAAGAAGAGCAAAAGAGTTAGCACTTCTCAGTTGAATGAAGATTGCTGAGAGCAGTAAACTTGTTCTTGCTGTAAGCTTGCTGAATGAATTTCTTATGTCTGTGAACTAGTTGATTTCTTCTTCAAAGAAGTCTTTATATATCAGCAGCAGCAACGGCTCTAATTGAATTTGAATCTTGTCGTTTTCTGAACTCTGCAAGCTGGGCTGCAAAAAGCATAAAGCAAAAACAAACTACAGCAGGCAGATATCCTATAAAAGGATAAAGCTTTCTAAGAAGCTGCAAATACTTCTGATGAAATAATATAAGATAAAGTCACATCAAAAAGATCTCTTTACGGCCAAGGAAGACTTTTTGAGTCTAACGGCTATAAAGGACAGCCTGACAGATATCATATCTCAGCTACAAGACAAACAACTTTGTCAGAAAAGATTAGCTCATGCATATAGAATAGAACTGATATTGCATGGAAATAATGTTACAAAATATTCAGATAATCTATTATAAAATATGCCAAAATAGATATGAAATTAGTCACATCACAGAAGACGACAAACTAAATAAGAGCATACAGCAAAACGTCGAACGACCTTCGGAGATCGTCGACCGACGCACGGAGATCGTCGACCTATCGGGCAGATAGTCGAACGATCCAGATAGTCGAACTATCAAAGAAGATAGTCGATCGACCTCGGCAGATAGTCGACCTATCAGAACAGATAGTCGAGCTATCAGATAGTCGATCTATCCGGACAGATAGTCGAACTACCAAACAAACACAGATAGTCGACCTATCAAGCAGATAGTCGACCTATCCCAGAAAATAGATAGTCGACCTATCAACAGATAGTCGAACTATCAAAACAAAACAGATAGTCGATCTATCAACAGATAGTCGAGCTATCAGATAGTTGAACTATCAGGACAGATAGTCGAACTATCAAAGACAACAGATAGTCGACCTATCAACAGATAGTCGACCTATCAAAGCGGAACAGATAGTCGACCTATCAACAGATAGTCGGGCTATCAGATAGTTGAACTATCAGGACAGATAGTCGAACTATCAAACCAAGCAGATAGTCGACCTATCAACAGATAGTCGAGCTACCAACGCAGACAGAACGTTGACCAACTGATAGACAATCATCGATCAGCCGATAGACGATAGTCGAGCGACGTTCGACTATAGTCGAACGAAAAACTACTTAACCAAATATTCATCTGGAAAAGCAATTCTACACAACTAGGGAATCTAACCTATCAACTAACCTTTGACCATAGATAAATCTTTGGTCAAGAGACTAAAAAAGAAAAGACTAAACTCAAATCAAACTAGGGTACCAACAATCTCCCCCTATTTGAGTTAAGTCTCTCAAAAACTAAAACACAGAGCTAGCTATAGAATAATAAAATCAATACAGGAAATAGTTAAACAACTAACTAGCAATTAACAATCAGTCAGATATATATAACAGTCAATCAAAATTAAGGATCTACAGAATCAGGTTTGGGATCAGAAGAGCTAGGAACAAAAGATACTTTCCTCAAGGGATCTATGGCTTCTTTCTTTGACATATTCAGATCTTGTACACCAATAATCTTTAGTTCTGATTCCCTTGGGACGACTGCTTCTTGATGCTTTTCCATGTATTTAGAAGGGTCAAAAACTTCAGGGCTAACCTAGATTTTATCAAGTTCCTTCATTCTGAATTTTGACATGGTTGTAAATCTTGCAGAATCTTTTCCTTCAGCCTTAGCTTTCTTAATCTGGGCTGAGCCAACAAGCTCTAGAAAACGAGCCATCCTGAAATCAGGTTCTAACTCTTGACTTTCATACTTATTTTCGAATGTAGTATCTATTGGCTTCACAGCTTTAAACTTGGTAGACAGATCTAATAAACTTTCAGCTGGATCTTTAACTTCTTGAATAACAAGAGATGTCGGAGGAGCAAACTCAGCAAACTTCTTACTGGATTTTTCTGAGAAAATAGTTCTTTTACTCTTTGAAGTGTCTTTAGCAGCAGGTGAAACTTTTCTCTTGGGTGAAGGAGGGGGTGAAAATGTTGGCTTTTGATAAACCACCTCCTTTACTTGCTCTTTTGCCTCAGCATCATGTCTTTGATATCCAGAATATGATCTGCCTTGATGGCTTTGAGAACTTCTCCTTGAAGGAGGCTGAGAAGGTGCAGATTTGTCAGAAGGGGCAGATGGATTTGCTGAAATATTACCAGAGGCTCCTGCACCGGGAGGTGGAGGAGGACCTCTGGGAGTCCATCTGGGAGCAGGACTATCATACCTCTTTGATTTCTTCCTCTCCTTTTGCTGGTTCTTAGAGAACCACATCCAGTGCTGGAACTCTTTGGATTTAGGATCAATCCCTTTCAGAATATAGTAAGGAGTGTCATGATCGGGATTGGGAGGAGGAGGAGCTACAACTTTTCTTTTCCTCTTTGCAGCTTTCTTTTTCTTAGAATCCTCAGACAGATCTGAATCATCTTCATCCTCAGAATGAGATGAGGGAGGATGATCATATGGATCATAGGCTTCTGATACATCCTTTTCCTTTTCTTTCAGGACAGCTTTCTCTTTCTCTTCTTCCATGGCATCCTGTGCCAGGAGAGTATCTAAGTCTAAGCCAGGGGAATCATCCTATAAAGTAGACTTTTCATCTTGCCAAGCTTTTTCTTTCTCTTCCAAATCAGCCTTTACTCTTTGTTGCCAAACAGCTTTTGCTTTCTCTTCTTCCAAACTCAGTTTTGGGGTGTCATCTTTATTTTCAACTTGGCTTTCAGGATCCATTTCTTGACGCTCAGGAACTGTCGTAGGGACCAGTTCAATTTGCACTGCTTGCTGAGCAGGTTCAGCAGCCTCAGAAACTAGAACAGGCTCTACAGCCTCAGATAGCACTGCTTGCTCTACAACCACTTGGACATCAGGAGCTGATACAGATTCAGGCTCTTTGACAACAACTACTTCTTCCATTATATCTATAGGATTAGGAGTAAAATCTTGCTAAATGACATTAGTCATTCCTTCCAGATATTCCCATACTAACATATCAATTAAGTAATCTACAAATTGGGAAAGAGACATACCTTCAGGATTTTCTTCAGGGTGACCTAACTCCCATAAATAATCTAGAAAGGAGGTGATTATTCCTTCTAGGTACTGGGCAACCAGGGGAGTTGAGGATTCTTCCAGGAAAACTTTTACAACAAATTCAGTCAACATTATTGCATCAGATATTTCTTTTTCAGATGGTAGAGGAGCTACTTCTTCTTGAACTGGAACTATCTCTTCTGGAACTGTTATCACTGGAGTTATAACTGCTAATATTGATTCTGTTATAGCTGGAGGAACTGCTGGACGGTAGGCTGGGACCTGCTCAGAGACATCTTCATTGAACATCTCCCCCTGCCTGATTTCAGTGGGAACTGAAACCAGGCCCCTGGATGAAGAGGGCTCAGCAGAGTTAGAGAGAATTTTGATGGCATCAGTCAAAGAAGCAATGGAGGAAGCAAGTGGAGCAATTGCCTCTTCAATCATGATTTTGATTGAGTGGGTAATTAACTCCACAATGCTGGAAATGAAAGCTGGAGTTATTTCAAAATATGGTGGAGGAATTGCAGTTGATGGAAGATCAGCAGGAGGAATGTATTCCTGATGAACTGGAGAACGAACTGGAGATGGAGATTGAATTGGAGAGTTAACTGGAGAGTTAACTGGAGATGGATGGGTGGAAGCAGGAAGATCAATATGATCTGAAGATTGAAGAGGAGAACGAATTGGAGTAGAAGGTACAGAAGCTAATAAATCGACACTAGGATGAGATATCCTAGCAAGATGATGAGGGATAGGAGATGCTGGAGGAGAAGATGGAATTTCAACTGTTGTTAAATCATGAACAGGAGAGGCAGAATGTCGTACTTCAACTGAAGTTGATGGAACTTCAACTGAAGTAGACAGCAGAGCAGAAGAAGATGAAGGAATAGATGAAGGAGCTGAGCCAACTTCTTGAGGGTGGGGAGCGACAGAGTCAGTCCTTGTGCTCTTAGATGCAGCTGGAGCAGCCCCTACAGGAGCGGGCTTCACGAATTTCCTTTTCCACTTTGAGAATAGGGAGGGATCCATCTTCTTACTCACGTTGATGGAGGTGGCGGCAGATACAAGCAACTGGGGGTATTTTTCCTTCAGAAAAATACCAACAACCCTTCCTAGGGTAACCTCTTTCTTTCCATTCTTCTTTCTTATCAAATCAAACATAACACCAGCCCAGTTTATTTGCTTCTTATTAACAATTGCACACATTAGTGCAAATTGTTGTCTGGTGATATTATCATGGGCTGAGTGCTTTCCTAGAAGCACTTTTCCAACTATTTCTGCAAGGAACTTGATCTTGAAGGGAAAATTCACCTTGAGGAGCTTGGAGGGGATGCCTTCGGCATGTCCCAGCTCTAACAACATTCTTCCGAATTCTGGAGCATCTTGCTCATATTCTTCTTCGCCATTAGTCAATCCAAATAAATCAGTCAAGACGGCGGGAGTCAAAATTACCTCTACGCCGCCAATAGATCCTGTCATTGAATCTTCAGTAGAAGATGAAGTAAGTGCCCATTCCTTTATCTCTGGGATATTTAACTTGATCCTTGTAGACATTAGCCTTTCCAATCCTTGATCTTTGCATAGCTGGAGAATTTCCACGATACCTGGTTCACAACAGCTGAATGCATCAAAATCCACGCTGAAACCTGCGTCAAACTTGACTACTGCGAGGAGCGCTGGAGAAATCGCCATCGATTTGCTGGAGAAGGCGCGAGAGGAACGGAGAAGACGAATCGGCAGAGAAAAGATACAGAGCAAGCACGACGACGGAATACGAAAAGACGCTCTCCGTCGACGATAAAAGCAAAGATCTTTTAACCTAGGTCGACTATCGGCTTTATATTAGACCGGAGATAGTCGATCTATTTAAAAGATACTGGACACGATGGTCGAATGGTCGTTCGACGATCGGTCCAGAAGCAGAGTAGTCGAGCAATCGTTCGACTATTTCTGGCTTCTCAAACAACAAGCTGTCGTCATCCAGAGATCGACGATGAGCTTGACTTGTTCGACGATGGTCGAATGCCGGTCGACGATCTTCAAACAGACAAGCTTTCATCAACTATAGGTCGACGATGGGCTTGACCCGATCGACTATCTTCGAACGTCGTTCGACTATCTTCAAACAAGTTTCAACAAGGCAGAAGTCACACTTAGTCTCTTCCATTGATCATGCCTAGTTGAACCAAAAAGAACAGATGCTTCTGTTCATCTAAGGGCTTGGTGAATATATCACCTCTCTGAAACTCAGTGGATATGAACACAAGACAAATCTTGTTCTTTTCCACACAATCTCTCAGGAAATGGTGCCGAATTTCAATGTGCTTCGTTCTAGAGTGGTGCACAGGATTTTGTGCAATTGAGATAGCACTGGTACTATCACACATGATTTTGGTGTTCTTGTGTGAGTAACCATAATCCACAAGCTGGTTTTGTATCCACAGGATCTGTGAACAACAACTGGCAGCTGCTATATATTTAGCTTCTGCAGTTGAAGTTGATACAGAGGCCTGCTTCTTACAGAACCAAGAGACCAATCTCTCTCCCAGGAACTGACAAGTTCCTGAGGTGCTCTTCCTATCAACTCTGCAACCAGCATAATCAGAATCAGTATATCCAATTAATTCAAATTCTGACTCAGCTGGGTACCAAAGTCCTAGATTTGGACATCCCTTCAGGTATCTCAGGATTCTCTTGAGAAGAATCAGATGAGATTCCTTGGGGTTGACCTGGAATCTAGCACAAAGGCATGTAGCAAACATTATATCAGGCCTACTTGTAGTTAAATATAATAGGGAACCAATAATGGCCCTATAATTCTTTTGATCAACAGGCTTGCCGTGATCATCAGAATCAATAACTACATTAGTAGCCATAGGTGTAGGCATTGCTGAAGCATCAGCCATCCCAAATTTCTTTACCAATTCCTTGGCATATTTGGATTGGGAGATGAAGATACCGTCAGCATCTTGCTTAACTTGGAGACCAAGAAAGTAAGACAGCACACCCATACTACTCATCTCAAACTTAGAGTGCATCAGGTCAGAAAACCTTTTGCAAAATTTGGGATCAGTGGAACCAAATATAATATCATCCACATACACTTGAACTAACAGGATTGTGTCCTTGTGGTGCTTGACGAAAAGGGTTCTATCAACTAATCCCCTAGTAAAGTTGTGCTCTAACAGGAAACTAGCTAGAGTCTCATACCAGGCTCTTGGTGCTTGTTTTAGTCCATAAAGAGCTTTTTGTAACTTGAATACATGTGAGGGCTGAGTTGAAGAAACAAAACCGGGTGGCTGTTTAACAAACACCTCTTCCTTTAGCTCACCATTAAGAAAAGCACTTTTGACATCCATTTGAAAAACCTTAAACTTCATGTAGGCTGCATAGGCCAAGAAGATCCTTATTGCTTCTAGCCTTGCAACAGGAGCAAAGGTTTGGTCATAATCTATACCTTCCTCCTGTCTGTAGCCCTGAGCTACAAGCCTAGCTTTATTCCTTACAATGATGCCATTTGCATCCAACTTGTTTCTATACACCCACTTGGTGCCTATGATCAGTTGGCCTTTAGGTCTTGGAACCAAAGTCCAAACTTTACATCTCTCAAACTGATTGAGTTCCTCTTACATAGCAATGATCCAGTGGGGATCTAGCTCTGCATCTTTAAAGGTGAGGGGCTCAACCTGTGAGAGGAAACAAGTGTGCATCACATCCTGTCTTAACTGATGTCTTTTTTGAACACCAGCTGATATGTCTCCTATCACTTGAGATGTGGGGTGATCTCTAAGTGTGACAATATCAACAGGTGGGATGTAATCTTCAGCAACAGTTGGGATTAATTCCTCAAGAGGAATTTGATCTACTGTTGGTGGAACAACAACAGCTTCAGCAATGTCTTCATCACTGTCTGATTCAGTGATCTGAAGAGTTGATAGTTGAAGAATCTCTTGAGTAGCATCAGGTACCTGCAATGAACTGGAGGAAGGAGAATTTTCCTTCTCCTTGTAAAACATCTGAGACTCATCAAAAGATACATGCACAGATTCTTCAATTTTACATGTTGATTTGTTATAAACCCTATAAGCTTTGCTTACTTGGGAATATCCAAGCATAATTTCCATTGAAGTTTTTGCTTCAAACTTTCTAAGGTATTCTTTATTGTTATTATAAATGTACACTACACAACCAAATACTCTAAAATAATTAATTTTAGGTTTCTTTCCTTTAAGCAACTCATAAGGAGTTTTACACTTAAGCTTGTGTATCAGACTTCTATTCAAGACATAATTGGCTGTACTAACAGTTTCTGCCCAATAGGAAAGAGGCATATTAGCATCTGCCAACAATGTGCTAGCAGCTTCAATGAGTGTTCGATTTTTCCTTTCAACTACCCCATTTTGTTGGGGAGTTCTAGGAGCTGAGAAGCTATGTTTGATACCTTCTCTCTCACAGAATTCTTGCATGAGAAGAGAGTCAAACTCAGTACCATGATCACTTCTGATCAAGGCCACATGAGTAGAGTACTCAGTCTGCACACATAATAGAAAGTCTGTAAGGGCTTTGAAGTTATCAGCCTTAGTTCTCAAAAAGAAAACCCAACTGAACCTAGAGAAGTCATCTACAATGACTAAGGTGTAATACTTCCCTCCTAAACTCTGTACATTTATTGGGCTAAAAAGGTCCAGATGTAATAAATACAGGATTCTAGGAGAATCACTTTTATTTACAGATTTAAAAGAGTTTTTGGTTTGCTTGCCTAGTTGACAAGCCTTGCATAGGCTCTCCTTCTTGTAGGGGCAAGAAGGTAAACCTCTAACAAGATTGTGTTTAGATATCCTAGATATATTCTTAAGGTTAACATGACTAAGCCTCTTATGTCACAAAGAATTATTATTAATTGTTACTTCATTAAATAAACAGATTTCAGAATGAGTTGAATTGAAATCTACTAAATAAATATTACCTAATCTAATGCCTACTAAAACAACATTATTATTTAAAGTAATATTACAAGAAGAGTTAGAAAATGAAACCTGGCAGCCAACATCACATAGTTGGCTGACTGAGATCAAATTGTGCTTCAGTCCAGTCACATATGCAACTCTCTTGAAAGTAACAGCTCCAATTGTGATCCTGCCATAGCCTTCTGTCGGACCACAGCCTTAATCTCCAAAGATAACCTTTGGGCCGAGCTTAGCTTTGAACTTTGACAGATGATTTTTATTTCCTGTCATATGCTTGGAGCATCCACTATCCAAATACCACTTATTTTGAGTGATAGGATAGGCCTTCACCTGCAAGAAATTCATTTAGACATTGTGGACCCAGGTAACCTTGGGTCCCTTGTTTTTCACATAAGAAAAGCTAGAAATAAATGAAAATGCAGGCTGAGGGTGATAACCTAATGGGTGAGATCTCCTAGATGGGATTCTCCATGCAGATGATGGGTTAACAAACCTAGGGTTTCTATTTTCATTTAGGTTTCTACGGGTTTGATGATGATTTTGAAAATCATATTGAAAACGTCGATCGACGTTCGACGACGGGCGCTCAGATCGTCGAGATTCGTTCGACCTTTGAGCTTCCGATCGTCGAGCAGCGTTCGACGCTCTTTGTATTTCCTTAAAAAAATGTTTTCTTTTCTCTCTCTTAGCTTTATTTAAAGTTTTATTAACTTGGTTTACTTGCTCAGTGTTCTTTATCCCATCAGCTGAGATAAAGTTCACTGGAGTTGAAAGATTATTTTTAAGAATAACTGGGGGTTCACTGGGAGAAGCTCCTAAGCCTAGTTTATTATTGTCTGACCTAGTGTTAGACATGCTGGTTATTTCTAATAACTTAAGGCTTCTACCATTTATAGATTCTTCTAATCTCTTAGATTTAGCTAACTCAATTTTAAGAAACTTAATTTCTTCACTATACTTAGTGAGATCTTCCTTTAACTTAATATTTTCAATAGATATGATTTCTGATTCAGCTAGCCTATGTCTAAGTTCTTTAATCTTTTTTTCAGAACTAATTAAATCTAAGCATAAAGATTTAAAATTTAATTTGAATTCTGCAGAAGTGAAATCATAAGAAGATAATACCTCATCTTCTGTTGGCATTTCTTCCTCTGAATCTGAACTCTCTGCAGCTGAGTGATTGCTGCAGGCATCTATTGCCATCAGGCAAATTTCCTTTACCTTCTTCTCTTCCTCATCCTCACTGGAGCTTGAGGAGGAAGATTCCTCATCTGAATCACTCCAGGTTTCAGCAATGAAGCCTCTCTCCTTCTTCTTGTTCTTGTATGAGGATGGCTTGGAGTGCTTCCTGTGCTGTTCCTTTTCTTTCCTCTTATCTTTGTTCTTCTCCTCTGGACAATCTGGTAAGATATGTCCAGGCTTCCTGCAACCATAGCAGATAATTTCTTTAGCAGGAGAACGATCATACCTTGGTTTGTCTTCATAGCGTGAAGACTTCTTTCTGAATTCCTTTCTCCCCATCTTGAGAAACCTCTTGGCAAATAATGTCATTAGTTCCTCATTGGATTGGCTGCCTTCAGAAGCATCAACAGCCTTAAGAGCTAGAGATTGCTCTTTTCTTGTTGAAGTAGGGGTCTTTGCTTCAGCTTCTGCTTCCCTTGTCTTCAGCACTTGCTCAAAGGATTTGAGCTTACCGAGAAGAGCTTCTGTTGAGATCTCTATTGTACTTTTGGCTTCCTTGATGGGCCAGATCCTCAGATCCCATGTGCTAGGGAAGCACATAAGAATCTTATCATTGACCTCTGTCAATGAGATATCCTTGTCAAGGGTCCTCAGCTCATTGATGATTGAGCTGAGCCTTGTATACATGGCTTTAACAGATTCAGCATCAGTTTTCTTGAAGTTTTCATATTGTGAGATAAGGTTGGACCTTCTGTCCTTCCTTTCAACAGCTGAACCAGCTACAATCTGGTTCAGTGTATCCCACATTGCTTTTGCTGAAGGGCAGTCAGCAACCTTCTGGAATACTTCATCAGACATTGTCTGAGGCAGTATATTCATCGCCTTGGCATCTGCTATCTTTGCCTTTTTGTACTCATCATTGTTGTGTGGAGGAGGCACTGCACTCATATCAGATGATGAGGCAGAAGCAGCAGCAGGTGCTCTTGGGGGTCCTGACAAAATAGAAGCAAAAATACTTTCATCAATAGAATTCATATATAATTTGATCCTTGCCTTCCAGATGCCAAACTTAGCTAAGTTGCATGCTGGAGGTCTGGTGCTAGAATAATCCTTGGATTGGGCCATGATAGTGACAGTGAATATCTATAAACTTTGGTATCTATCAGGATCTTGTGACTTAGGTGTTAGCCTATTCAGTCAGTCAACCTGGCTCTGATACCAATTGAAAGTGAAGGGATAAATACTACTCTAGAGCGGGGGTGAATAGAGTTATCAAATTTTGCACTAGACAAAACTTAATAGTCTACCCAACTCCCTTGGAGTGGAATGCGGAATGAAAAGATTATAGATAAGGAGATAACCCTAAAGCCTAACACAAGTGTTGTGCACAAACTCAATCTAACTGTAATTACAGTTAAGGCTTGGAAATCCTAATCACCAACTAGCAAACCTAGTTATATCTAATCACAGCCACAATGCAAGTAATTAAATTAAGCAAGCCAGACGACACAAGGAATTTATAGTGGTTCCCCAAACAACTTGGGTACGTCCACTCTTCTACCAACAAGGTAGGAATCCACTACAGGTTTTTGATCAGGTGCCCTGCCACCACAAGATCTGCTTCAGGTAGATCTAGAAACCCTTTAGACTTTTGATCAGGTGTCTAAAAACCAACAACAGGTTTTTGATCAGGTTCCCTGCCACCAAGGGATACTTTTGAAGGGAGTAATAACCCTGTACAGGAGGGGGAAAGAAGGTTAAAAAGTCTTTCTATTTTACAATAGATTAGAGAAGCACAAGGACTTGCACTGAGCTAGAAAGCTCAAAAGAATCAAGGCTCCCCTGGCTCAAAGAGTGTCCAGGTGAAGTCTTGCTTCAGTGCAGAAAACACTTCAGAAAGTTCTGAAGGAAAAACTACAAGAAGATATAAAATAATAAAAGAAAATCTTCTAGCAGCTATCTTCTTCTTCTTCTTCTTCAAAAGATCTCTGAGTTAGAACTTCCTGAAACAGGAGAACTCAGGTTGAAGAAGAGCAAAAGAGTTAGCACTTCTCAGTTGAATGAAGATTGCTGAGAGCAGTAAACTTGTTCTTGCTGTAAGCTTGCTGAATGAATTTCTTATGTCTGTGAACTAGTTGATTTCTTCTTCAAAGAAGTCTTTATATATCAGCAGCAGCAACGGCTCTAATTGAATTTGAATCTTGTCATTTTCTGAACTCTGCAAGCTGGGCTGCAAAAAGCATAAAGCAAAAACAAACTACAGCAGGCAGATATCCTATAAAAGGATAAAGCTTTCTAAGAAGCTGCAAATACTTCTGATGAAATAATATAAGATAAAGTCACATCAAAAAGATCTCTTTACGGCCAAGGAAGACTTTTTGAGTCTAACGGCTATAAAGGACAGCCTGGCAGATATTATATCTCAGCTACAAGACAAACAACTTTGTCAGAAAAGATTAGCTCATGCATATTGAATAGAACTGATATTGCATGGAAATAATGTTACAAAATATTCAGATAATCTATTATAAAATATGCCAAAATAGATATGAAATTAGTCACATCACAGAAGACGACAAACTAAATAAGAGCATACAGCAAAACGTCGAATGACCTTCGGAGATCGTCGACCGACGCACGGAGATCGTCGACCTATCAGGCAGATAGTCGAACGATCCAGATAGTCGAACTATCAAAGAAGATAGTCGATCTACCTCGGCAGATAGTCGACCTATCAGAACAGATAGTTGAGCTATCAGATAGTCGATCTATCCGGACAGATAGTCGAACTACCAAACAAACACAGATAGTCGACCTATCAAGCAGATAGTCGACCTATCCCAGAAAACAGATAGTCGACCTATCAACAGATAGTCGAACTATCAAAACAAAACAGATAGTCGATCTATCAACAGATAGTCGAGCTATCAGATAGTTGAACTATCAGGACAGATAGTCGAACTATCAAAGACAACAGATAGTCGACCTATCAACAGATAGTCGACCTATCAAAGCGGAACAGATAGTTGACCTATCAACAGATAGTCGAGCTATCAGATAGTTGAACTATCAGGACAGATAGTCGAACTATCAAACCAAGCAGATAGTTGACCTATCAACAGATAGTCGAGCTATCAACGCAGACAGAACGTCGACCAACTGATAGATGATCGTTGATCAGCCGATAGACGATAGTCGAGCGACGTTCGACTATAGTCGAACGAAAAACTACTTAACCAAATATTCATCTGGAAAAGCAATTCTACACAACTAGGAAATCTAACCTATCAACTAACCTTTGACCATAGATAAATCTTGGGTCAAGAGACTAAAAAAGAAAAGACTAAACTCAAATCAAACTAGGGTACCAACAGAGATTTTAGTCATAAATAGAAAACATGGGTCAAATCATTCTAGAAAATTAGGATATTTGGTATACTGGTCTTTTTAACCAATATGAACATCAAATAAATTAATTAGGCCTTGAGGACCTTTGGCTGTGGTAGTTCATGTTCAATGTGACTTAGGTCACATAATTAAAACAAAATTAATTATGGCCCAAATTAATTAGATAATTTTTGGAATTCAGTTTTAAAACTAACAATCATATGAGTAACCCATGATAAAAATTTGGAGGCCTTTATCCCAAGGAATCGGATGTCACCTCACATGGGTTAAGGTTAAGTCTTTGGTTGCATTTAGTAAAAGTTACATATAGTATTAGGGCTTTCAGGGTAATGAGATATAACTGAATTTAGAGATGTGTTGGGAAGTTTGAAACCCTGGTAAGAATCATAACTATGTCACTACTTAGTATCGAGTGTTAGAGTGCAAGTCACCAAAGAGAATAACTAGGACGGGGTCCAACGAAAGATCGTCATTCTCCATATAAGTACCTTAAATCAATAGGTTTACTTAAAAGCAACAATGAAAGTGGGGTGTAAATAAAGGGCAGACACTAATAAAAGTAAGTGTCTTGGAAAGGGGGATTTGGGCTTCAGCTCATCGTATTCCCTAGTACCACTGCGAGTTCTTCACCGGGTTTATCTCGGGAATTCCAAGATTAACCCTAAGTCATTATGAATAACTAAAATTAGACAAGAGTAGTCTAATAGGTTAAGGGAACAGCGTGGAAATCTCAATTGTGTAGGGTTGGAGGGATACAAGACAGGTTAGTCCTGCGAGCTAGAGGCTCGAGGTTTATATATCAGGACGGGTTAGTCCTGCAAGATGGAGGCTCGGGATTTGTATATCAGGACAGGATTGGGATTTGTATATTAGGACGGGTTACTCCTATGAGCGGGAGGCTCGAGTTTTTGATATCTGGACGGGTTAATCCTCCGAGCTAGAGGCTCGAGAGATTTATTTCAGGATGGTTTTGGTCCTACGAGCGGGTGGCTTAGGTTGAAATTACTTGCATATGCATAGAAACAATTTAGTGGTGAGCCATACGGTATTGGGCCAGTTATCACACCGATAGTAGTACGGTGAATTTGGTGAGGTGTGAGAGTTTGAGGGGCCAGTAGGTTGTTTAAACTGCGGACTGCTGGACGATCCCCAAAAACGCGCACTCGACCAAAAAGACTGGTGGGAATAGCCAGCAAATTAGTACGCAGACACTCTAGAGTGCACCTTGGACGTGTACAAAGGCATACAAAGGGTCTAAGCCTAATAGGGGGTTATACCTGCCTAGGAAATGGAGATGCCCGCTCCACTACTACCGTAGCCACAACGATGATACCAAAGAGTTCAGCTAACTCCAAATAGTGGGAACTAAAGGTCTGTGATCATAGGGTCGTGTGAGTAAGTTCCACTTGTATGAATCATAACAAACATAACACATCATAACATACATACATACTTAGGACATTCATATTGTAGATCTTTATCATATAAATTTGTATGGGCTCTTTTATGTGATAAGTTATAATTATTGAAACCTTGACTTATAAGTTTATATGGACATTCATATAAGTTAAGGTACTCCTATGATGGTAGCATAGCTGTAGATAGTTACTTTTTTTACAGTACTTACTTTTACTATACTGCTCTTCTTTTCAGTACTACTGTTTTCAACTTACCGTCCTTTATACTATATAGAACTGATAGAATAATATTATATCTGCTAGATAATTTATTTCATGATAGAGTAGTTCAATTGTCACATGCTATTTGATACTGCTTTGTTGTCCTCCGCTTTCATCCTCCCGCTCGATACGTAGGAGTCGTGGGGGCGAGGCGATGGCAAATGACTTAGTCTTATGACTAACGGTCAGTTATGACCGTAGGTGCTTGAGGCGTTGTAGCACAAGCACGACTAACAGGATGAGGTGGTAGTCCTGAGGAGCAGATGTAGCGCATTACTACCACAGCTCAACGTCAATTGATGACGGGTGTTTCAGTTTTTTCTTCCACTTAGAGTGATGTATGAGAGAGTGATTTATTCATTTTGGTACATACCGGGCATAAGCCCTTAATCTCTATATACTCATTGTTGGACTATGCATTTTCATTACATATATATGTGATGATGTTTCTAAGATGTGGACTTACTATTCATTTTAGTTTATTTCTATCTCAAATTGCCCTATAAGTTAAATGATCGTACTAGCCAGCAAGATCTGCGTCATGCGGTGCCGACTAACCCTTGTGTTAATGTCACCACAATGCAGCGGTTTTGGGCATAAGACTGGGTAACTCCTTGGTTATGGGAGTGGTCTTACAAACTGGTATCACATAACAAACGATCATATGAGAAAGAAGTCCACAACACTGGGTAACCCCATCGAGCATTAGTTTGCGGACAAGCTATGTAGCGGAAGAAGTGGTGTGCCCATGTGTAAAAAGTCACAGAAAATAATTCATTTAAGAAATGAGTTAGGTCAATCCTAATATAAACCTTGCCTTTTGTGTAGCTGGTGGCTGCTAATCATGAAGAGAAATAGAGTCGAACTAGCAATCCAGATAAGGCCGGTATACATATCAAACTATAGCAAGGGGACACAAGTATCATATTTAAATATGGGAACCGTTGAGTAATCTTACTCACACGAAGACTATTATCTTATCGAAGAAACTTTTAGGGTTGTTAACTAAATTAAAAGAAGAGACTACTTGCATAAAGAAAAACACTTGCACTTAAACATAAAGAGCACAACTAGCGATTAAAATAAGGGGTTAAATAATGATAAAGAAAAGCACTCAATCGAGAATCACCTCGGCTTAAGTTGATCAAAAATGCGATAATAAACTCCAACTTAATAAGGCAAAGGACCTTGACCGTGGAGGTTCCTAAAGCATGAACATGCTTCTCTCAAAGACATGCCCACCTGAGTTTAGGAAGGTCCAATCGAACTATCGTCCAAATCGGAGGCCTAAAACTCGCTTTACGATGTGAACCACACTATTGGATTTCACTCCAATCTGGGAGATTTAACGTCTGCCTCTCTCGAGGGGTGCGTGCAACTCTCTTTACACTTAACTATTCACTCCAAACTACGAGACACTCGGCTAGCTAAGAGTGGAAACAAAGATGGAAAATATATATCGATAATATATCTCAAGTTATAATTAATCAAGAGTAAATCAAGGTCTAAACCTTACAAAGAAAATGCAAACTAGAGCATCATAACTTAATCAACTCGAACCTCGGATCATCAAGATCAAGTACAAGGAGGATTAGTTACTCATGGTGAAGTGGAAGAAGAGAGATGAGTAGGAGTGTATGGAAACAAAATAGAGACATGTAAAAGCAAATAGACTTTATATTAAATCAAACAGAGAGCTTACAACTTGAAATAAAAGATATTACATTTGCAGGAAATGAAAAACTAAGCTAGCACTAAAAGTAAACTACAAAATAAATTCATGAACAATTATAGAAGAGTAAAACTTAAAATAGAAAAATTGAAATGAGAAAAGGAGAGAGGAAGAACAATAAGGAAGAACTGAAAATGGCAGCACTTCCCCTCTCCAAAGTTATTTCTTTTACACAAGGGGTGGGGCTCTATTTATTGATTCTTCAAAGAGCAAGAAATGCCCATGCATCCAGCCATACGCGGGAGTAGACCTTGGTACAAAATCAGGCGGGAAATGATGATTGCCTCGGTACGGGAGACATGCATTTATGAAGGTAGCAGGTTTTTGTGGAAAACAGGACTTATCTCTGGCAGCGGGGAAAGCTCGACGAAAGAAGGAGAGGGGGCTCGATGAAATCATAGGAGAAGGAGGGAGAACTCGACGAATGGAGAAAAGAGAAGGTGGACGGGAGGTCGACGAATGGAGGAGAACATCGAACGCAGAAAGTATAAGGGATGTCGACGAACTTTTAATTGAAGGCGAGGTCGACGAACGGAGGAGAATGTCGAACGCAGAAAGTGGACGGGAGGTCGACAAACGGAGGAAAACGTCGAATGCAGAAAGTTGAAGGGAGGTCGATGAACTTTGAACTAAAGGTGAGGTCGATGAACGGAGGAAAACGTTGAACGCAAAAAGTTGACGGGAGGTCGACGAACGCAGAATGAAGGCCGAGCTCGACGAAATTGGAGGAGTTCGTTGAATGCAGAATGAAGGCGGAGCTCGACGAAATTGGAGGAGTTCGTCGAACAATGAATGAAGGAGGAGCTCGATGAAATGTCTGAGTTCGACGAAATTGGTTGAGCTCGACGAAAAAGCTGAGTTCGACGAAATTGGTTGAGCTCGATGAAAAGGCTGAGTTCGACGAAATTGGCTGAGTTCGACGAAATTGGCTGAGCACGATGAAAAGGCTGAGTTCGACGAAATTGGCTGAGTTTGACGAAATTGGCTGAGCACGACGAAAAGGCTGAGTTCGACGAAATTGGCTGAACTTGATGAAATTGCTAAAAACTTGCAAACCCAGAAAGAAAAGAGAAAACATTAGTTGTATTAATATATATACAAAAGAAGGTCAAAATAAAGCTTTAAAACATGATTTACATAATAAAAACCCATAATTACCCTAGTAGTTTAAACTATAAAATGTATTATCAAACTCTCTCAAGCTTAAGCTTTGCTTGTCCCCAAGAAAAGATATAAAAACTAGCTAATCATAAAAATTGACTAATCAAAAAGTTCTAATTATGCTAACACAAGTACTATGCGAAATTCTAAGTAGGGAGAAGTTGAAACGTAAACCTAAAACAATTACTTAAATATGGTTTAACAATTTATAAACTTTACTAACAAAAATAAATCATCCAAAATTTTAACAAAATTCTTTAAATAAATTTTAGCAAAGCAACAAAATGAAAAATATGCATTGAGTTTTTACAAGATCCAAAAGACACATTATAACTATATCAATCAAATAACAAAAATCTAAATTTAAATAAAAAATTGTACAATTTTACTTTTCTTCTTTACTTGGGTAAAAAATAAAACTCAAAAACATGAATCAAAAGGGCTTATTAGGACCAAAATGTTTGGTTTAGGATTATGATTAGGAGTGAAATTCAAAGATAAATAAAGAGGCTGAAAAATCATACTAAACTAAAATAAAGAGTTTCAAAAATTTCATCATAAATAAAATATTTTTCTTTCTTTTTCTTTTCCATTTTCATTTCTTTTCCATTTTTTCTTATCAAAACAAAGGCCATAAATAATTTTTCTTTTCATTTTGAAATTGGCCAAACAAAAGTAAACACTTCTTTTGAGCATACTTTTTCAAAAAGTACTCTAAATATATCACAAAATATCCCTATTATAATCATGATTTTTTTTAATGAAACTCAAAAGGTTAGTTTGATTAGATAGGTTGGAAAATTTTAGCTTTGGTGAAAATGAAATGATAAGTGGAGCTATCAATTGATATAAAAAAAGGCTCAAAAGCAGCTAACAAGGGGAATAATTTTTGGGTTGGCGAGAATGCTCAAACAAAAACAAAGATGGCCTACATCATTTTCATGTTTCTAAATTTATTTAAAGCATAAGCTTTGTAAAATTTCAAAAAAGAAAATCCTAGATAATAAATGAAGACTAATGAAATTATCTTTAAAATAGAAATAAAAAGCGACTTGGATCGTTCACATCTACTACACTAATCAAAAGTTGACATTACAAAAATTATCCAAAAACGAAAAAGAAAATAGTGTATGAAAGATTTTCAAGAAAGTAAAGAAAGTAAAGGACGAAAACCATAATAAAAATGCGAGTTTTAGAAAACATTTCACATTAACATGCTATCGTGAATTAGATACACAACATGACCAATATTTTAGTTGTGAAACATAATTAAAAAGAATGATTAGAAAGATCATAATTAGCTAAGTTGTTATAGGAAATATTGAGAAAAAAAAAGCAAGGGGTACTATTGAAATACCAAGATTAGTTTAAACTAAACATATATTTTTGATTTTGAAATATTCTCTTTTTTTGGGATTTTCTTGATATTCTATATTTTTTAGAGATTTTTCTTTAAGAAGAAAAAGGAGAAAGCACTAATTTTTTTTTATTTTGATTGATTTTTTTAGGGAAACAAAATAAAGAAGAGAGAAGGAGGAAATCCTACCCCAAACTTGAAATGGAAAACAGGTACTTCCCCAGATTTGCGAGTCGCGGAAGGTTGCGTGATGCCGCTCCCCCATGCTTGTGCAATGGATCTTAATAAAATGTCTTTTGTGGACTTCGTGATGGATTCAGCAGTGTTGGAGCAGGCGATCGCAGAGGTTTCAGCTTGTCAGAGCCATCTGGGGCAAAAAGTGTAAAATAAAGAAAATAAAAAAATAATTTAGACTGCCTCCCAAGAGCGCTCTTTGGTTAAAACGTCGTTTGAGCTCGACGCAACAAAATAGTATTGTCCAAAAGATTAGTGTCCAAAATAATAATTAAAGTTTTTAACAAAAATAAAAAGTCTCAAGTTAGTTTAATGTTCGTACAGAAGAAACTTAACATTGTTCAGACTGACATCTTCATCACCAAAAAAATAGAGTTTAAGACGCTGCTCATTCACTTTGAAATAGCCCTTATCAGGGTGTGAAATTAAAATCGTTCTATATGGAAAAACTTCTTTAACACTAAACGACCCAGACCATCGTGACTTTAACTTGCCCGAAAATAAATGTAGTCATGAATTATATAAAAGAACTTGGTCGCCTGGCTTGAAGGTTTTTGGGTGCCTTAGGTGCTTGTCATGCAAATGCTTCATGCTCTCTTTATAAAATTTGTTATTTTCGTATGCGTAAGAGTGCCACTCGTCGAGTTCGTTAAGTTTAAATTTTCTAAGGTCACTAACAGAGTGGGGATCAAAATTTAAAAACCTTAAGTACCAAAAAGCATGGTGTTCTAATTCTACGGGTAAATGACATGATTTTCCATAAACCAACCGATACGGCGTACATCCGTTGGCAATTTTGTATGCTATTCGGTAGGCCCATAGAGCATCGTCTAATTTGGTTAACCAGTCTTTTCTAGAGGTAGAAACAGTCTTTTCTAAAATTCTTTTTATCTCTCTGTTCACTACTTCAACTTGTCCGTTAGTTTGGGGGTGGTAGGTAGTTGAAAGCTTATGCATAACGCCGTATTTAATAAGAATTTTTGAAAATTGTGCACTACAAAAATGTTAACCCCTATCACTAACGATGGCTCGTGGAGTACCGAATCGAGAAAATAAATTTTTTAAGAAATTAATTATGACTCGAGCGTCGTTAGTAGGAAGAGCTTGGGCTTCATCCCATCGTGAAACATAATCTATCACAACTAAAATAAACTTATTCCTGAAGCTAGAAGGAAGAGGGCCAACAAAATCAATTTCCCAGAGGTCGAAAACTTCGCACTCAAGGAAATAATTTTGTGGCATTTCATTTTTATTTGAAATATTTCCCTACCGTTGGCAACTATCACACCTACTCACAAAGGCTTGCATGTCTTTAAATAGGCTAGACCAGTAAAAACCCGCGCAAAGCACTTTGTGGGCGGTGCGAGCAGCTTCATAGTGACCACCAGTCGGTCCTTCATGCAAATGTTTTAAAATATCTAATCCTTCTTCAAAAGATACACATCTCCTTATCACTTGGTATGCACAGACTCGGAAAAGATGCGGGTCCTCCCAAAAATAGTTCTTCAACTTAGAAAATAATTTCTTCTTTTGTTGAGAGGAGAACTCTTTCGGGAGGACACGAGCCACTAAATAGTTGGCTATGTGTGCAAACCAAGGAGAGAGGGATGTGTTAATTAAAAGCAGCTTCTCATCAGGGAAGAAATCATTAAAAGATTTTTCATCTAATTTTTCTATATACGAATTATCTAATCGTGAAAGATTGTTGACGACTTCTTATAGAGATTCAATTGGAAGAGTAGAAGAAGAACAAAAATCAGAAAATTAATTTTCACTTTTAGAAAGGCAGTAGGAAGAATCTTCACCTAAGGCATCTAAGAAAAACATGAGTCGTCATTCTCTAGGGTATTCTTCATTGAGGGGTTATAGAGAAGGTCACTTCATTGTTGTATACTCGTAGGAAGAACTTACCATTGCTTACGTCAATGATAGCTCGGGAGGTGGCAACGAAGTGTTGGCCAAGGATCAGGGGAACCTCGACATCTTCTTCGATGTCCAATATGATGAAATCCACTGGGAAGATTAATTTGTCGACTTTGACTAGAACATCCTCCACTATTCCTAACCGGTATTCAACCGATCTATCAGCGAGTTGGATACTCATACGTATGGGGTTGAGACTACCAATTACTAACTTCTTGAATAATGAGAGGGGCATCAGGTTGATACTAACACCTAAGTCGGCTAATGCGTGCTTGACAAAAAGATCACCAAAGACACACGAAATAGAAAAAACTACCCGGATCACTGATATTTTTTTGCAAACCATTTGTCAAGACCGCAGAGCACTCGACATTTAGTGTGACACGCGATAAGTTTTCTAACTTCTTTTTATTAGTCAGGAGGTCCTTTAGGTACTTAGTGTACTTCGGCATCTGGGATATTGCTTCATGGAAGTGTAGATTTATGTGGATTTGCTTAAATATTTCTAGGAAGTGGGAGTATTGATCGTCCTGATGTTGGTTATGGTGGAGTTGGATCATTTTTAAAGATGAGTGGTGGAATGAGATCTTTTTCTATAATAGAGAGAGGGGTGATAACTTCTTCTTCAGTAGAGGGGTGAAATGATAAATATTTTCTCGGCTGAGGGTTGCTTTTTTTAAAATGGGGGCGGAGCTTGCCTCAGGCTCTTCGCTAACCATACCAGAAACTTGCTTCCCACTCCGAAGAGTTATAGCTTTCGCTTGATCTCTCAGGTTGGGCTCGGTGTTGGCAGGAAGAGACCCGGCGGGTCGCTCAGAAATAATTTTTGCGAGTTGTCCTACTTGATTCTCTAAACTTTTAACGGATCCGTCAATGATTCTTATAGTGACATCATTAACATTCATATATTTTGAAAACATTTCCTCCAAACTTGGAGGTTTTGGAAAATTTTGAGGGGGTGGTGGTGCAGAAAAATCATCATTTTGTGGTGGCGGGCGCATTGCGTTCAAGGGATTACTCCACAAAAAGTTCGGGGTGGTTCCGTTAAAGCGGGATTATAACTATTCGGGGAAAACGAAACCCGGAGCAGGAAAATTAGCAGCTGAAAAATTATGAAAAGTTCGTTTTATAGGTATATTATTAACATAATCCAATTTTTCGGGATAAGGAGTTGCAGATTCCCATACCTGAGGGGCGGGAGGCAGGCAATCATCTTCATTATCTTTTTACTTAATACTTCCACTTGTAGAGCTTAACTGGGAGACATTATCTACTTCAAAGATACCTGCAGGTTTGTTTGGGCAGGACCTAAGCACATTCCACTGATATGTGTTCATGGCCATGTCCTCGAAAAGTTCAAGAGCTGCTTTAGGGGTTTTGTTGTTTAAGGTACCACCGGAAGCTGCGTCTATCATTTTCTTTGTGCTTTGATTTAGCCCGTTATAAAAACGTCTGCACATGCAACCATCGAGGCAGTACGTGATGGGGCCATCGTCTTAAGAGTTCTTTAAACCCTTTCCCAGGTTTCATACAAGGTTTCAAAATCTATCTGTCCAAAGGCAGAAATATCGTTCCTAAGTTTTGCGGTTTTAGCTAGCGGAAAATACTTTGCCAGAAATTTTTCAGTTAGTTGATCCCAAATGGTGATGTTGTTTTTTGGTAGAGTGTGTTAAGCCATGGCTTAGCCTTGGTTCTTAGGGATAAAGGGAAGAGTCTTAGCGTAGTAGCATTATTTGTAATACCATTGATTTTAAATGTGTCACAAATCTCAATAAAGCTAGCTATACGCGCGTCCAGATCTTCATCTTGAAGTTCGTTATATTGCACATACTGCTGCACCATTTGAATTATGTTAGGCTTAAGTTCAAAATTATTATTAGCTATAGCAGGGCGAACTATTCTTGATTCTGTACCCTCTAGATGTGGACTTGCATAATAGGACATAGGCCTTTGCAGGGCTTCCTCTACGTGGTGTTCTTCCATTCTTAGGGTACAAAATGACTCGGAATCCTCAACCGGTATTTGGAGAGTAGGGCCTTGAAATCGCGATCTTCTCCAAAGAGTACGCTCAATTTTGTGGTCCAAGTCCAAAATAACCGATGGATTTTCGCGGGTCATGCACTAGAGAGAAGAGGATAAAGGAAGGGACAAAAAAACTTGAAAAAAGAGAGTTATTATTATTTTTTTGAAATAGATTTTTTAATGTTTTAACTCCCGAACTTCCCAAGGGCTACCCGATGAAGGGTTTGCAAGGTACTAGACAAGATAGTGGCATTTAAGCCACATTTCCCTATTCTAGAGAGTTAGGTGGTGTAGAAAAATTGTGATGTGGGTTTCTACTAAGAGTGTTAATATTTTTTTTTTTGAATTTTTAATTTTTGAGAAAGAGGGTGAGAAAGAGAAATGATAAAAGTAATAGGTTCATGATTTTGAATTATCAACAAAAGTTGGTCCCCGACAACAGCGCCAAAAACTTGGTGGCTGCTAATCGTGAAGAGAAAAAGAGCCAAACTAGCAATCTAGATAAGGCAAGTATACCTATCGAAATGTAGCTAGGGACACAAGTGTCGTATTTAAATTCGGGAACCATTGAGTAATCTTACTCACACGAAGACTATTATCTTATCAAAGAAACTTTTAGTGTTGTTAACTAAATTAAAATAAGAGGCTACTTGCATAAAGAAAAACACTTGCACTTAAACAGAGAGAGCAAAACTAGTGATTAAATAAGGGGTTAAACAATGATAAAGAAAAGCACTCGATCGAGAATCACCTCGGCTTAAGTTGATCAAAAATGCGATAATAAACTCTTACTTAATAAGGCAAAGGACCTTGACTGTGGAGGTTCCTAAATCATGAACACGCTTCTCTTGAAGACGTGCCCACCTGAGTTTAGCAAGGTCCAACCGAACTCTCATCCAAATTGGAGGCCTAAAGCTCGCTTTACGCTGTGAACCCTGTTATTGGATTTCACTCTAATCCGGGAGATTTAATGTTTGCCTCTCTTGAAGGGTGCGTGTTACTCACTTTACTCTTAAGTGTTCACTCCAAACTACGAGCCTCCCGGCTAGCTAAGAGTGGAAACAATGATGGAAAATATATATCGACTATATATCTCCAGTCATAATTAATCAAGAGTAAATCAAGGTCTAAACCTTACAAAGAAAAAGCAAACTAGAGCATCATAACTTAATCAACTCGAACCTCGGATCATCAAGATCGAGTACAAGGAGGATTAATTACTCATGGTGAAGTGGAGGAAGAGAGATGAGTAGGAGTGCATGGAAACAAAATAGAGACAAGTAAAAGCAAACAAACTTTATATTAAATCAAACAGAGAGCTTACAACTTGAAATAAAAGATACTACACTTGAAGGAAATGAAAAACAAAGCTAGCACTAAAAACAAACTACAAAAGAATTCAAGAACTATTACAGAAGAGTAAAACTTAAAATAGAAAAACAGAAATGAGAAAAGGAGAGAGGAAGAACAATAAGGAAGAACTGAAAATGACAGCACTTCCCCTCTCCAAAGTTCTCTCTTTAACACAAGGGGTGGGGCTCTATTTATAAATTCTTCAAAGAGCAGGAAATTCCCAAGCATCCAGCCATGCATGGGAGTTGACCTTGGTACAAAATCTGGCGGGAAATGATGATTTCCTCGGTACGGGTGACGTACATTTATAGCGTCAGCAGGCTTTTGTGGAAAAATGGGACTTATCTCTGGGAGCGTGGAAAGCTCGACGAAAGATGGAGAGGGGGCTCGACGAAATCAGAGGAGAAGGAGGGAGAGCTCGACGAACGGATAAAAGAGAAGGTGGACCGGATTTCGGCGAATGGAGAAAAATGCTGGACGCAGAAAGTAGAAGGGAGGTGGACAAAATTTGAAATGAAGGCGAGGTCGACGAATGGAGGAAAACGTCGAACTCATAAAGTGGACGGGAGGTCGACGAACAGAGGAAAATGTCGAACGCAGAAAGTAGAAGGGAGGTTGATGAACTTTGAACTGAAGATGAGGTCGACGAATGGAGGAAAACATCGAATGCAGAAAGTGGACGGGAGGTCGACGAACGTACAATGAAGGCGAAGCTCGACGAAATTGGAGGAGTTCGTCGAACGTAGAATGAAGGCGGAGCTCGATGAAATTAGAGGAGTTCGTCAAACGCTGAATGAAGGAGGAGCTCGACAAAATTGGAGGAGTTCGTCGAACGCAAAATAAAGGAGGGACTCGACGAAAAGGATGAGTTTGTCGAAATTGGTTCAGCTCAACGAAAAGGCTGAGTTCGACAAAATTGGCTGAGTTCGATGAAATTGACTGAGCTCGACGAAAAGGCTGAGTTTGATGAAATTGACTGAGCTCGATGAAATTGCTGAAAACATGCAAACCCGCAAAGAAAAGAGAAAAATTAGTTGCATTAATATATATACAAAAGGAGGTCAAAATAAAGCTTTAAAAATAAGATTTACATAATAAAAACCTGTAATTACCCAAGTAGTTTAAACTACAAAATGTATTATCAGTAGCACCCACAAGATATCATTCCTCCCCTGTGGTTGTCGCTCATTTTTAGTAGACAGAGTTAGGGCATACTCTAACGACTATTTTTGAGGCCTTCAGGACTCAACAGGTCCCAGCCCCACAGTCGAACCCGAGATCGAGTTGGCTGAGTGCTTTCTGGAGCCTGTCCCCGTCAGAGTACCACAGGACAGAAAATGTGGTGAAGACCGAAGAATGGCTCGAGGCCATACACGAGATGCTAGTAGGCATCAGCTGCCCAGTTAGCAAGGCAGTTTCCTTAGCAAAATCCGCACTAGAAGTTCATATGAAGAGGTGGTGGAAGTCTTTGTTGGATTCCAAATACGTAGATAGGGAGCTATCAGACATTACATAGGATGAGTTCAGTGAGGCCTTCTTGGAGCACTCCGTGTATACTATAGACAGAGATGAGTTGGACGAGTGGTTCTTGAACCTCGTATAGTGGAGCAGGTCCATGACAGAGTACTAGAGGGTGTTCTCCCATCTGGACAAGTTTGTAGGGATTCATGACTTGGATGATAGGAGGTACGCAAAGAGATTCTATCGGGGAATCAGAGATTCCATGAGGCATGCACTCCTATTCATCTCTTAGGGCACTTCGGCGCATATTATAGAAATGGCAAAGAAGCTGGAGGCAGACTAGTTGATGGTACAGAGCAGGGGGAAGAGACTGTTTAATGGGTCTCCCTTCGGGGAAAGCAGCAGGGGCTCACAACGAGGCATAGTGATAAGACACAGGAGAGGTGGAGGAAGTCATCGTCCTAATTTTATGCAGGAACAGAGGAATCCGGCATTTTAATCTCCTCCAACACTCCAGGTTCATGATCCGATGAGTCAGGAAGATTGAGGCCGCCGTCAAGTGATTTTTTATGGGTGCCACCAGCCAGGGCACATCAGAGCTGACTACCCTCTGCGTTTTTTCCACCTCCTCCTCCTCCACCTCCAGTAGTCCCTTTAGCACAGTAGGTTTGAGGCTGAGGATGAGGCCGAGGCTGAGGACCCCATGGTAGAGGTCAAAGGCAGGAGCAGATGTATGAGTTGGACCTCGCCGAGCCGAGGTGTAACGTCCCAATTCGCGCTAGGCCCCCTCACACGAGTTCTGAGTCAAGAGACTTAACTTGGGTTCGGGGCGCACTGGCAAAAGGTGTCAAGTGTGTTGAACGGAGTGATGGGTTGAGTGATTTCTGATAAAATGGTTAAGGGAAATTCGTTGGGAGTCATTGTTGATACCCGATGAATTCGTCGAGAATGCCCGACTATACTCACCGATCGTCGAGAATGATGATCGATCGTCGAGTATCGCTGACTGATACTCAACGCACTCAATGCCAGGATTTCTGATAAAATGGTTAAGGGAAATTCGTCGGGAGTCATTGTTGATACCCGACGAATTTATCGAGAATGCCCGGCTATACTCACCGATCGTCGAGTATCGCTGACTGATACTCAACGAACTCAACGCCAGGATTTCCAATAAAATGGTTAAAGGGAATTCGTCGGGAATCATTGCTGATACCCGACGAGTTCGTCGAGAATACCCAGCTATACTCGCCGATCGTCGAGAATGGAAGCTGATTCTCGCCGAATTTTACTTGTGTGTTTTTTTTTCGCCCAGGCAGATTCGCTGGCTTGTACAGGCGGAATGAACCGGACTTCGGGATTCATGCTGGATGATCCCTTGTACTGGTCCTTTCAAATAAGACCTACTTTGGGCGGTCCAATCAGAGGTTGACACATGGCGAAGTGACATAACCCTAATGAGCTAATATAAATAAGAAGAAAACTAAACCCTAGCCGTCACTTTCGATCATTGCCGAGCCGCTACCCGCGCAAAACCATCGGGAGAGAAGCCGATCGTCGGAGTCGGAGCTCTGGAGGAGGAGAGGATTGCTGGATACAACCAAACTTTGGAAGAGGAGAAACGCCGTCGCTGTCAAGGAAGAAATGATGCCGCGGAGGAGGATGACTAGATCCATGGCCGGGATCGATGGTACCGTTGGAAATGAGGTGAGCTTCCTCCCCTCTCCCTTGGTGCTAGATCTGTAGTTATATTCTAGGAGAGATATCGACTCCATAGAGTCTTGATGGTGAGGAGAAGATTTCTTAGGGAAAAAGCCATGCCTAGGTTGCTTTCTAGGCTTTAGTCTTCTTCAACCTCTTCATCCTTCAAAGTGGAGATGAGAAAGTGATCGTGGAGAAGTACGACTTTATGAGGGTGAATAAGGGTGGACGAATTTATGGAGGAGTTTTTGGGAGATCGATGCAAGGAGGAAGATGAACGGATGTCGTTCATCTCACCTTAAGATGCGTGCAGAAATCTAATTTCTGCACGCAGCGATCTTCGTGGCCAGTTTCGGAAGGGTTCTGTTCATATCTGGGTTTTTAACTCAACATGAAAGTCGTAGCACTCAAAATTATCTTTCCAATGAGTGATTGCACGTTTCCAGAAGATACCTGTAGCCTCGGGAAAGTCAGTTCGAATCTGCTGCGATTGGGGGAAATTCCACCCAGGAAATCTGTATCCTGTACGCAGCAGGCTTCAAATGAATTTCTGGTGTGATGCGATCAGATCTGATCTTTTGACTAAAACTAAAGTTGTAGCCCTTGAAATTATCTTTCCAATGAGTGGTTACACGCACTCGCCATATTTCTGTAGCCACGGGAATCCTTGGTCAAAGTTGCTGCCCGGATTAAGGCTGTACCTAAACTCTAGGCTGTGTAATGTGGAATTCGATTTGGTGGAATTTAATGTTGCGATCCAACTCGAGGTTTGGGTGAATCTGAATTCATATAATGAGTTGTGGACAAGCTTAATTTAAGGAAAGAGCCTGATATAAATTGGTAGATGTATATTGATGCCCATTATCTATATCATGTGGAATTGATTTGGAAGGACATATAAATGATTTAACTATGACCATGATGTATGTTGAATGGATAGAAGGGAATTAGTAATCCAATGCTTAGAGTGTCATCTCCCTACGGGTAGCATTGTGGAAGTAATAAGTGCGGTGTTGACTGTCACTAGTTGGAATGAGGTTGAGATGAGTAAAGTTTGACGATTGGGCTTGGTTCTCGGTGTTCACGTCCCGAGGCTCCTTCCATATTTGATGGATGGTTGGGCTTGGTCCTCGGTGTTCACGTCCCGAGGCTCCTTCCATTCCACAATATTGTTGAATTGCATGTGTGTGTGAGTCGACACGCGGTGTCGTAATCCCGGGTTAAGGATAGTGTGGCAGGTCTATGGGCTCGCCAATCGTCACACCGATGGGAGTTGCAGTTAGACCTTGGGCGGTTGGGCTTGGTCCCTCGGTGTTCACATCGCGAGGCTCCTTCCATTCCAAGTGAATGGTTGGGCTTGGTCCTCGTGCTCATTTCCGGGGCTCCTTCCGTGTCATACCTTAGGCCAGTTCGGGGCTAGGATCTTGGTGCACATTTACCCAAGAGAACCCGCTGAGCCGTAGTACGCATGTGAGCTCCGCTGTTGTGTTCTTAGCATTGAGGCATACGGAGGCCTAGGCTAGGTAGTGGGGAGACCAGCCTAGTAGTGGAGATGCCCACTCTACTGTCACCGTTTGGCCACGACAGATGACACCTGAGAGGTTAGCTACCTGCTCGAATAGTGGGAACTATAAGTCTGTGTCGACATAGCGATTACATGTGCTTGATCATTGGTGTGTCATTGCATTGAATACATACATTGTACTTCATTACATACACAAGACCCTCATCATATAAGTTTGTATGGGCACTCCTATATGATGAGTTACTTACTACAGAACGACCCTCAACTTATATGCTTTTATGGGCATCCAAATAAGTTGAGTTACTTACTGTTATAACATTATACTCTCTTGCTGCTGTAGATGGTAGAATTGTAGAATAAAAGGTTGCTCATTTATACACTAATTCTATTGTTACTTATGACATGTATACTTACTTCACCTTCTTGTACTACTGTTTTATATATATTGTACCTGTTCCTTTCTCCGCCCGGTGCCGAGGAGTCGCCGGGGGATCGGATGTGAAGCCACTTAGTATTTATGAATAACGGTTGTTATGTCTTCCTTTTTAGGAGGAAACCATGCAGGTGGAGCAGCAGGTCATGCAGCTGGACAGCCAGGCCAAGACGACAGTGCCTGAGGGGATAGTACTGTCGCTACCGTCGGTTACAGATGTGAGTGAGAGAGATTTTATTGTAGCCCTTCAGGGCAATTTTATTTACGTACTCTGACTATGTAGAAGCTCGTTTAGCTTCTCTTTTGCTGTACTTATGGACTTATGCTTAGTGTGGATTGACATCTTTATATTATTATGGTTGGGTTGGCATTTATATGTTGATATTGGTTGTAGCCGGCAGGATAGGCGTCTTGTGGTACAGGCTGGCCCGAGTGCTAGTGCTACTACAAGGCGGTTGTTCTGGGCATAAGACCCCTCTCGTGCCGTGTTTTGTGTTCTGGGAGGGGGTCTTACAAATGGTATAAGCTTGCTACGATCCTCCATGGAGAAAGTCACTTAACAATGGTGCCACCCCCGTTTGATTAGTAAGTTTGGGGACAACCTGACTTAGCGGAAGTAGTGTTGTACCCATATGTAATTCACACTAAGTTGTCCATCTTTGGCATTAGATTAGCCAACCTAACCTTAGGTTTGTACCCTATGTGTAGATCCCAGTACATGCTGAGCCAGTGAGGGGCACCCCCGCCCTGTCCGTACCTACACAATTCCAACAATCAGAGCTTGGGTAGACGCTCACAGCTATTTTGGACGCCTTTAGATCCCAATCTAAGCAGGCACCTGTACAACAACAGGGTCCGGGATCTAGTTGGTTAAGCATTTTCTAAGCTCTCTCCCATCCCGCTTATATTGGGACAGAGTCGGCGGTGCATACGGAAGAGTGGCTCGACACTGTACAAGAATTGTTGGCAGGAATAAGATGCCCAAACAACATGGCGGTGACCCTTGTGGTGACACTCTTTGAGCTGCACGCCAAAAGGTGGTGGAAGTCCTCATGGGCTCCACTTTTCATGGAAGAGTGTACACGGACATTAGTTGGAGCGAATTCTCTGAAGCCTTCTTAGAGCATTTCATCCCCTCGGTCACTCGAGATGGTCTTGAAGAGAGATTTTTGCAACTAAAGCAAGGGTACAAGTCGGTGACAGAGTACCAACGGGAGTTTCAGCACTTGGCTAGATTCGCTGACTCCTATGAGTTAGATGATAGAGGGTACGCCAAACAATTCTACAAAGGCTTGCGAGATCCCCTAAGGCAAGCCCTTTTGTTTATAGCGAACTCTAGTCTGGCGGAGATTATCGATATGGCGAAGAAATTGGAAGCGGACCACTTGGGAAGTGGTAAGAGGCCAGCGGAGGGCGTGATGGAAGCCGGCCCCAGCAATAGAAGGAGATTTGATAATAGAAGAGGAAGAGGATATCAGAGTAGTGGCGGGCGTTTCCCCCAGAATTTTAGAGAGGAGCGCCTAGTTCCGCAACCGCCAGCATTACCTCCACCTCAACAATTTCAGCAACACGATGGAATGTAGGAATGAGTGTGCTTTGAATAAAAACAACCGGTCCACATTCGATGCTACTGCCCGCAACTGTTTAGATATGCGCCTTTTGCTTTCCCTCCAGCAGCCCATCGGGAGCAAGGGTATGTGCGTGGTCGAGGCCGTGGACCACGAGGAAGAAACCCCGGACCCGCTCGGGATCAGATGTATGCCTTGGATATGACTCAAGAGCGGAATCCTCAAGAGATGATTGTAGGCACCGTGATGGTCGGCGGGAAACCGGCTTATACGTTATTTGACACCGGTACCTCATATTCTTTCGTGTCTGAAGACTTCATCATGGATATACACGGAGTGCAATATTTCACTGGTATTGCTCGAAGAGTACGCCTCCCAGACGGATCTTAGATGACGGCAACCGCGAAGTGTGAGTTGGAGATAACTATTGGGGGAAAGACCTTTGATACCCCCGCCATAATTTTGAGAATACCAGAATTCGACCTCATTCTGGGCATGGCGTGGCTTGATTGGCACCATGCAAAAATCGACTGTGCGGAGAAGCAAATCTATTTGAGACATGGAGACACTGATGTAATCTTCCAAGGTTTAAATTTCGCACCACGATTATTGTTATTTTCAATCCAGACCTTGAAAGCTCATATGAGAGGGGATGAAGTCTACATGATATGTTTCGAACAGAAGGAGGTGAGGGTAGATGTGAAGGATGTGCGGGTAGCACGGGATTTCCCTCAGGTATTTCCTGAGAAATTACCAGGGTTACCCACGCATAGAGAAGTGGATTTTCAGATTAAGCTTGTATCAGGAGCTAAGCCTATTTCCAGGACCCCTTATCGAATTGCCCCAAAAGAACTCGCAGAGTTTAGAGTTCAACTGCAGGAGTTGGTAGAATCAGGTTTTGTTCGCCCCAGTTCATCACCTTGGGGAGCCCCTATTTTATTCGTTAAGAAGAAAGATGGAACCCTGCGTTTATGTATAGACTATCGGGAGCTCAACCGACTGACGGTACGGAACACCTATCCGTTACCTCGGATCGATGAGTTGTTCGATCAACTGGTAGGAGCGCATTGGTTCTCCAAACTGGATTTGCGCTCGGGGTATTATGAATTGATAATACAAGAGGATGATATCCAAAAAACGGCTTTCAGCTCAAGGTACGGCTTATATGAGTTTACGGTGATGCCGTTTGGGCTCACAAATGCCCGATCAGCTTTCATGAGCTGATGAATAAAGTGTTTGAGGTCTATCTAGATGTCTTCGTCATTGTGTTTATTTACGACATCTTAGTCTACTCTAAGACGGAGGAAGAGCATGTCGGGCATCTGGCTTTAGTTCTGGAGAAGCTAAAAGAGCACGCCCTATTCGCCAAGTTTAGCAAGTGTGAATTCTGGCTTAGGGAAGTGGCTTTCTTGGGTCATGTAATCAGTGGGGCTGGACTAGCTGTGGATCCGGCCAAGGTGCGTGCCGTGAAGGAGTGTTCGCCCTTAAAGTCGGCGGCCGATGTGAGGAGTTTTCTTGGACTTGCCGGATACTACCGCAAGTTCGTAAAAGGATTCTCCAAGATTTCCCTCCCGCTTACTTCTTTATAAAAGAAAGGTGTGCCATTTGAGTGGACACCCCAATGTGAAGCGGCATTCCAGGAATTGAAGGATAGACTCACCTCCGCCCCCATCCTTGTCCTGCCGTCTGGGAAGGAAGGATTTCAAGTTTACACGGACGCGTCTTATCAGGGGTTTGGAGCGGCGTTGATGCAGCACGGGCATGTGATTGCTTATGCTTCAAGACAATTGAAGAAGCATGAAATCAATTACCCGGTGCATGATTTGGAGCTAGGAGAAGTGGTGTTCACCTTGAAGGTATGAAGGCATTATCTATACGGCGTCCACTGCGAAATATTCTCGGACCATAAAAACTTGAAGTATGTTTATACCCAGAAGGAGTTGAACCTAAGACAACGGCGGTGGTTAGAGTTTTTATGCGATTATGAGTTAACCTTGAACTACCACCCCAGAAAAGCAAACTCTGTAGCCGATGAGTTGAGCAGGAAAGTACCCGGCCCGAGCCCAGAGTCTCGGTTGATGAGCATGGAGTTGGCGCGGATGATTGAGGAGATGGATATTACATTGGTATTTAAGGCTCCTTCGGCAGAATATACGGAGTACTTGTCCAGCATGAGCATAGTTTGTGATATCCAGGACCGGATTCGAGTGGAGCAAGGATTGGATGCGGCTCTGGCCCCGGCACTCAAGTTGATCGAAGAAGGGGCTACCGACGAGTACACCCTAAAAAACCGCCTCATTTACTTTCGCAGCCTGCTCTACATTCCTAAAGGCGGTAAAATCCGGGAGGATATCTTGAGAGAGGCACATTGCTCTCAATATTCAGTGCACCCGGGAATTTCAAAGATGTACGCCGGCTTACAAAAGATGATGTGTTGGCCAGGAATGAAGAAGGATGTCCGATACTTTGTTATGCATTGTGAAGCCTGCCAAAGAGTGAAGGCGGAGTGCAGGAGCCCCGGTGGCCTGTTGCAGTCATTGCCAGTCCCTGAGTGGAAGTTTGAGGATATTTCCATAGACTTCGTACATGGGCTACCTCGCTCCCGCTCAGGAAATTGATTCAGTATGGGTGATCGTTGATCGCCTGACGAAAGTTGCCCGATTCATTCCTATGAAAAAGGAGGCTCATGTGGTTGTCTTAGTACGCCTTTTCGTGGAGCAGTTTGTACGATATCACGGCATACCTAAGACGATAGTTTCGGATCGTGATGGTCGCTTTACTCCAAGGAGTGGAAGGCGGTACAAGCGTATTTGGGCTCACGCCTTACCTTCAGCACCGCATTTCACCCTCAAACGGACGGGCAGTCTGAGCGGACCATCCGCACATTGGAGGATCTGTTGAGGTTGTGTGTGATAGATAGGGGAGAGGCGTGGGAAAGACTCTTGCCCTTAGTGGAATTCTCCTACAATAACATCCATCAAGCTAGCATTGGCATGGCGCCCCATGAAGCCCTATATGGAAGGAGGTGTAGAACCCCCTTGTCTTGGGTACAAGATGAAGACCCAAAGACTTTGGGTGTTGAATATATAGATGACATGGATGTGGTGGTTAGGTTGATACGGGATCGTATGTTAGAGGCTCAAAGTCGGCAGGCAAAGTATTATAACGCAACGCACCGTATGGTGAAGTTTCAAGTGGGTGATAAAGTGTTCCTGAAAATCTGGCCGATGCATGGAGTGTCACGGGTGTGGGGAGTGAAGAAGCTCAGCCCACGGTATGTTGGGCCCTATGTCATATTGGAAAGGATTGGCCCTTTGGCCTATCGGCTGGAGCTACCTCCCGAGCTAGAGAATCTCCACGATGTGTTCCATGTATCGTCGCTTCGGAAGGCGATGTTGCGGCCCCGAACAATACATCCCCACACTGATGGTACTGTGGCGTCTGACAGATCTGTGCGACTAGAGCCGGTGCGGATCGTTGATAATGAGATAAGAGCCTTGCGCCGCAAAAGTGTTCCCTTGGTAAAAGTGCTATGGTCTAATCATGGGAAGGAGGAATTCACATGGGAGCCGATGGATTTGATGCAAGGAAGCTACCCGGAGTTGTTTGCTTCAGGTAGTTTTATTTAAAATCATATGTTTTTTTGTATGCTTTACTCCCCATAGCCTCAGCCTGATTTCGGGGACGAAATCTTTTATATTTTTTTTTATAGGATTTGTAACGTCCCAATTCGCGCTAGGCCCCCTCACACGAGTTCTGAGTCAAGAGACTTGACTTGGGCTCGGGGCGCACTGGCAAAAGGTGTCAAGTGTGTTGAACGGAGTGATGGGTTGAGTGATTTCTGATAAAATGGTTAAGGGAAATTCGTCGGGAGTCATTGTTGATACCCGACGAATTCGTCGAGAATGCCCGGCTATACTCACCGATCGTCGAGAATGATGATCGATCGTCGAGTATCGCTGACTGATACTCAACGCACTCAATGCCAGGATTTCCGATAAAATGGTTAAGGTAAATTCGTCTAGAGTCATTGTTGACACCCGACGAATTCGTCGAGAATGCCCGGCTATACTCACCGATCGTCGAGAATGATGATCGATCGTCGAGTATCGCTGACTGATACTCAACGCACTCAACGCCAGGATTTCCAATAAAATGGTTAAAGGAAATTCGTCGGGAATCATTGCTGATACCCGACGAGTTCGTCGAGAATACCCGGCTATACTCGCCGATCGTCGAGAATGGAAGCTAATTCCCGTCGAATTTTACTTGTACGTTTTTTTTCGCCTAGGAAGATTCGCTGGCTTGTACAGGCGGACTGAACCGGACTTTGGATCGTGCTGGAAGATCCCTTGGACCGATCATTTCAAATAAGACCTAATTTTGGCGGTCCAATCAGAGGTTGACACATGGCGAAGTGACATAACCCTAATGAGCTAATATAAATAAGAAGAAAACTAAACCCTAGCCGTCACTTCGATCATTGCCGAGCCGCTACCTGCGCAAAACCATTGGGAGAGAAGCCGATCGTCAGAGTCGGAGCTCTGGAGGAGGAGAGGCTTGCTGGAGCCAACCAAACTTTGGAAGAGGAGAAACGCCGTCGCTGTCAAGGAAGAAATGATGGCGCGGAGGAGGATGACTAGATCCATGGCCGGGATCGATGGTACCGCTGGAAATGAGGTAAGCTTCCTCCCCTCTCCCTTGGTGCTAGATCTGTAGTTATATTCTTGGAGAAATATCGACTCCATAGAGTCTTGATGGTGAGGAGAAGATTTCTTAGGGAAAAAGCCATGCCTAGGTTGCTTTCTAGGCTTTAGTCTTCTTCAACCTCTTCATCCTTCAAAGTGGAGATGAGAGAGTGATTCGTGGAGAAGTACGGATTTGTGAGGGTGAATAAGCGTGGACGAATTTCTGGAGGAGTTTTTGGGAGATCGATGCAAGGAGGAAGATGAACGGATGTCGTTCATCTCACCTTAAGATGCGTGCAAAATCTGATTTCTACACGCAGCGATCTTCGTGGCCTGTTTCGGAGGGGTTTTGGTCATATTTGGGTTTTCAACTCAACATAAAAGTCGTAGCCCTCAAAATTATCTTTCCAACTAGTGGTTGCACGTTTCCAGGAAATACCTGTAGCCTCGGGAAAGTCAGTTCGAATCTGCTGCGATTGGGGGAAATTCCACCCAGGAAATCTGTATCTTGTACGCAGCAGGCTTCGAATGAATTTCTGGTGTGATGCGATCAGATCTGGGCTTTCAACTAAACACAAAATTTGTAGCCCTTGAAATTATCTTTCCAACTAGTGGTTACACGCACTCTCCGGATTTCTGTAGCCACGGGAATCCTTGGTCGAAGTTGCTGCCCGGATTAAGGCTGCACCTAAACTCTGGGCTGTGTAATGTGGAATTCGATTTGGTTAAATTTAATGTTGCGATCCAACTCGAGATTTGGGTGAATCTGATTTCGTATAACGAGTTGTGGACAAGCTTAATTTAAGGAAAGTGCCTGATATAAATTGGTAGATGTATATTGATGCCCATTATCTATATCATGTGGAATTTATTTGGAAGGGCATATAAATGATTTAACTATGGCCATAATGTATGTTGAATGGATAGAAGAGAATTAGTAATCCAATGCTTAGAGTGTCGTCTGCCTACGGGTAGCATTGTGGAAGTAACAAATGCGGTGTTGACCGTCACTAGTTGGAATGAGGTTGAGATGAGTAAAGTTGGACGGTTGGGCTTAGTCCTCGGTGTTCACGTCCCGAGGCTCCTTCCGTATTTGATGGATGGTTGGGCTTGGTCCTCGGTGTTCACGTCCCAAGGCTCCTTCCATGCCACGATATTGTGGAATTGCATGTGGTGTGAGTCAAAACGCGGTGTCGTAATCTCGGGTTAAGGAGAGTGTGGCAGGCCTACGGGCTCGCCAATCGTCACACCGATTGGAGTTGACAGTTAGACCTTGGGAGGTTTGGCTTGGTCCTCGGTTTCACGTCCCGAGGCTCCTTCCGTGCCAAGTGAAACGGTGTGGGCTTGGTCCTCGTGCTTCATTTCCGGGCTCCTTCCGTGTATACCTAGGCCAGTTCGGGGCTAGGATCTTGGTGCATATTTACCCAAGAGAACCCGCTGAGCCGTAGTACGCATGTGAGCTCCTGCTGTTGTGTTCTTAGCATTGAGGCGTACGGAGTCCTAGGCCAGGTAGTGGGAGACCAGCCTAGTAGTGAAGTTGCCCGCTCTACTGTCATCATTTGGCCACGACGGATGATGCTTGAGAGGTTAGCTACCTGCTCGAATAGTTGGAACTATAAGTCTGTGTCGACATAGTGATTGCATGTGCTTGATCATGGGTGTGTTCATTGCATTGCATACATAGCATTGCACTTCATTACATACGCAAGACCCTCATCGTATAAGTTTGTATGGGCACTCCTATACGATGAGTTACTTACTGTTGAACGACCATCAACTTATATTCTTGTATGGGCATCCATATAAGTTGAGTTACTTACTGTTATAGCATCCATATAAGTTGAGTTACTTACTGTTATAACATTATACTCTCTTGCTGCTGTAGATGGTAGAATTATAGAATAAGAGGGTGCTCATTTATACACTAATTCTATTGTTACTTATGACATGTATACTTACTTCACCTTCTTATACTACTATTTTATATATATTGTACCTGTTCCTTTCTCCGCCCCGGTGCCGAGTTGTAGTCGCCGGGGGAGCAGATGTGAAGCCACTTAGTCTTTATGACTAACGGTTGCTACGTCTTCCTTTTTAGGAGGAAACCCCGCAGGTGGAGCAGCAGGTCATGCAGCTGGACAGCCAGGCCAGGACGACAGGGCCTGAGGGGACGGTACTGTCGCTACCGTCGGTTATAGATGTGAGTGAGAGAGATTTTATTGTAGCCCTTCGTGGCAATTTTATTTACGTACTCTGATTATGTAGAAGCTTCGTTTAGCTTCTCTTTTGCTGTACTTATGGAATTATGCTTAGTGTGGATTGACTTCTTTATATTATTATGATTGGGTTGGCATTTATATGTTGATATTGGTTGTAGCCGGCAGGATAGGCGTCTTGTGGTACAGGCTGGCCCGAGTGCTAGTGCTACTGCAAGGCGGTGTTCTGGGCATAAGACCCCTCTCGTGCCGTATTTTGTGTTCTGGGAGGGGGTCTTACACGAGGAACCTCAAGGAGGTTATTATAAGTACTTAAGTTTATTACATTTTTTAAAACTTGATTATTTGTACCTTACGACCTAGTAGAACAACAGACATGACATAACTCAATCAAAAACCTCAGGTATAGTTTTTTTAGCGGCAAGCCCTCCCATACCTTGCTCGATACGGGTGCTTCACACTCGTTCGTATATGAAGACTTCTTGGAGGGATTGGAAGGCATATACTGATTCACCGACATGACCAGGAGGGTGCATCTCCCAGATGGATCAAGAGCTTTTATCATCTGCTAAGTGCAAAATGGAGGCAGAGATTGGAGTAAAGGTATTTGAGGTGCCGACAACAATCTTGAGGATACCAGACTTCGATTTTATAAAGGGCATGACTTGGTTGCACTGGAGCCATGCCTTTATTGATTGTCCATTGAGGAGGATCACCTTACGGCATGGGGATTCCGACATCTCCTTTACTCTATTATTATATATGTAGGCTGTCAATGCCTACGAGCAGGGAGACGACGTGTATATGATCTGCTTTGAGATGGCGGAAGTAGAAGCCTCCCTCACTAATATTCTGGTGGTTTGAGATTTCTCCAACGTATTCCGAGAAATTGCCTGGATTGCCTCCGACTAAAGATGTGGATTTCCAGATCCAGTTGATGTCAGGAGAAAGGCCCGTGTCTCGGGCACCTTATAGGATGGCACCCAAGGATCTAGCGGAGTTCAGGACTCAATTGTAGGAGCTTGTGGAGTCAGGTTTTGTCCGGCTAAGTTCATTCGCAATGGGGAGCACCAGTGTTATTTATTAATAAGAAGGGTGGATCATTACAGCTCTGCATCGACTACCGGGAGCTGAACTAGTTTACAGTGCGAAACACATATCCACTGCCGCGGATTGATGAGTTATTTGACCAGCTACATGGAGTCTTTTGGTTCTTCAAGCTCGATTTGAGGTCTGGGTACTACCAGTTTCAGATTCAAGAGGAGGACAATTCGAAGACAGCCTTCAGTTCACAATATGAACTCTACGAGTTCACGGTGATTCCCTTCAGACTCACGAATGCTCCTTCCGCATTCATGAGCTTGATGAACCGTATATTCGAGCCTTACTTGTATAGATTCTATTGGGTCTTGTTTCCACAATGACCTTAATTTGAAGAAGTCCTCCTAAGACTAAGGTGAATTGCAGTTGTATTTGATGCCTTGTTTAAGTTGTGTTTACAGGACTATATTGCCAAGTGTAGACCAATGTCAGTCTACAATGGGTCACCTAACACAGGACCATACAATGTAATCCCTCATTGTGTGATCCATGGTGTTGACTCATGTGTAGCCTCTCTATTGGGATGCACTTCATTTCACAAGCACATGGACAAATGGAACCTTGAAGTATTGCTGATCTTTAGTAGGAGAAATGAGTTCTCAAGGAAGAAATTTTTCTAAGTCTACATACTCGAGTAGATAGCTTCATATACTCGAGTAAGTAACTTAGTACTCGAGTAATCCAAAGGACATACTCGAGTCTTCAGATTCTTCCTTATACTCGAGTAGGTTAGTACATACTCGAGTAGGCACTATGATACACGAGTAGATTTCCTTTACACGAGTATGTTAGTTTGCAGACTCGAGTAGACCAAATTCAGTACTCGAGTAGCTCATGTATATACTCGAGTAGTTTAGTTTCTATACTCGAGTAGCTCATGTATATACTCGAGTAGTTTAGTTTCTATACTCGAGCAGCTCATGTATATACTCGAGTAGTCCAGCCAAGTACTCGAGTATATCCTTTCTTCTAGCTCAGAATTATTTTCTAACTACTGGACTCGAGTATGTCCTCATGTACTCGAGTAGTTACTTCTCTTACTCGAGTAGCTATTCTGTCACTCGTGTATATCTGTGTTTGTCCAGAATATTTCTAAGTCCAGATTATTCGGGTTATTTCATTTCTCTAATATGATTGGTCCACGTGTACGTGATTAAGAATGGATTTGACCGTTGCTAAGACCTTATAAATAGGTCTTGTCAAACGTCAAACCCTAAGAGAAATATTTGAATCTGATTTCTATCGTCCACATCGGGAAGCCGATAAGATCACGCCGATAAAAGCGCGTGTTCATCTTCTTCGTCGCCGGGTCTTCTCCGATCCAGAGATTCAGACAAGAAGTTTCAGAAGATCAAGCGATTCTCAATCGACAGATCCAGTACTTGATCTCGCTGATTCTAGTTTTCCAGATCGAAGAGATTTCGTCTCTGTCTTCCTCGACTTATTTCTGCCGATCCCTAAAAGCTGAAGAAGGAAGAAAGAGTTGAAGATCCAGATCTGAATAGTTCTTGTTTGTATTTCTGTATACAACCTTTTATTCTTGTAGGAGTCTTGCTCCGAGTTCTGTAGGAGTTTTTCTCCGAGTTTGTAGGAAGGTTTTCTTCTGAGTGTAGATCCGTTTTGGGATCAAGTTTGTAGGAAGGTTTTCTTCCGAGTGTAGATCCGTTTGGATCGAGATTTATAGGAACGTTGTTCCGAGTTGTAGGATCGTTTTGATCTGAGATAGTGGGGTAGCCAAGTCTAGTGATTTACTAGATTGGTGAGGTGAGAGTGGATGTACCCAAGGTTGGGGAACCACTATAAATCCTGTGTACTCTGTGGCTTGCTTGGTTACTTTTCTGCGCATCAATCTTACAATTTTTTATTCCGCAAAATTACGCAGACCTCACCTATTCACCCCCCTCTATGTGATTTAGGTTGATAACTTAGCACTCTTAGATTCATTCATAGTCTTCATCGATGATATCTTGATCTACTCCAAGACGAAGGAGGAATATTCCTAGAATCTGGCGTTGGTGTTGAGCAAATTTAGGGAGCATCAGATGTATGAAAAGTTTTCCAAGTGTCAGTTCTGGCTGCAAGAGGTAGCTTTTCTGGGGCACACGATCAGTGGAGCTGGGTTGGTTGTAGACCCGAACAAGGTGCAAGTTGTGAGAGATTGGTCGGGCTGAAGTCGGCCTCAGATGTTCGCAGTCTTTTGGGGTTAGCGGGCTATTACTGCAAGTTTGTGGAGCGGTTCTCAAGGATATCACTTCCCCACACGTCCTTGACGAAGAAGGATGCCCCTTTTATTTGGAGCTAGAAGTGTGATGTAGCATTTCTAGAGCTGAAGGACAGACTCACCTTTTCCCCCATCCTTACACTTCCATCTGGGAAGGAAGGATTCCACATCTACACCAATGCATCATACTAGGGGATGGGTGCAGTCCTAATGCAACATAGGCATGTCATCACATACGCTTCAAGGCAGCTGAAGAAGCACAGCAGCAAACCTATCTGGTACATGATTTGGAGCTCAGGGCAGTGCTATTTGTATTGAATATATGGAGACATTATTTGTATGGGATTCATTGTGAGATCTTCTATGATCACAAGAACCTCAAGTACATCGAAACACAGAAGGATCTAAACCTACGCCAGAGGAGATGGATAGAGTTCCTATGTGATTATGATTATACCATGAGCTATTCACCTAGGGAAGGTGAACACTGTGGTGGATGATTTGAGAAGGAGAGTTGGTACTATTGTACCAGAGCCCAGGGTGATGGCTATGGAGTTGGTGCAGATGCTGGAGGACATGCATATTTCCGTTTCTTCTAAGGCCAAGCTAGAGGTCTAAAGAGAGTACCTGGCATCTTTGAGAATTATTTGTGATATAAAAGACCGTATCCGGGCATAGTGGAGACAGGACGCATCCTTCGAGCCCATATTCATAGCCCTGGAAGGGTGCAAGTCGGATGAGTATATACTGCGTGATGACCTCGTTCACTTCCGTGGCCGTATTTATATACCTACAGGAGGTGGGATCTTGCAGGACATTCTCAGGGAGGCACACTGCACTCAGTACTCTGTGAACCCGGATCACTAAGATGACAGCAGACCTGTAGAGGGGCATGTAATATCCCGGATGAAGATGGATATCTTATCATTTGTGACACATTACGAGACCTGCCAGTCAGTGAAGATAGAGTGCAAATCCCAGGAGGACTTCTACAGCTGTTGTCGATGCAATAGTAGAAGTTTGAGGACATTGCCATGGATTTTGTATACGAATTGTCTCGCTCCCATCTAGGCACGATTCTATTTGAGTAATTGTCGATAGATTGACCAGGGTGGCCCGATTCATACCTATCAGGAAGGATAGTCTAGTTACAGTCTTGGTGAGTTTGTTTGTAGAGTAGTACATCAGATACCATGGAATACCTAGGACGATTGTCTCAAACCGTGATGGTCGATTCACCTCTATGGAATGGAGGGTAGTGCAGACATTCTTGGGTTCTCGTCTTTCTTTCAGCACTGCTTTCCATCCACAGATCGATAGTCAGATAGAGCGGACCAACTAGACCATGGAGGATATACTTCGCTTATGTATACTGGATACGGGGAAGCCATGGGAGAGGTTGTTGCCGCTAATAGAGTTCTCCTACAACAATAGTCATAAGGCGAGCATTAGGATGGCACGGTTACAAGTCAATATTTAGGAAGTGTCAGCTCCAACATTATTTTGGGTCTAGATGAACCCTAGGGCACTTGGATCGAATTATATTGAGGATACGGACGCCACATTGTTGATCAGGGATCGAATGCTAGAGGCACAGAGCAGACATGCCAAGTATTACGATATGAGGCATCGAAAGGTGGAGTTCTGGGTGGGAGAAAGAGTCTACTTGAAGATACATCTAGTGCACAGTGTTTTGCTGGTGCGGAGGCACAAGAAGCTCAACCCTCGGTTTATGGGGCCATACAAGATCCTAGAGCGGATCGGTCCTTTGGCTTACCAGCTGGAGCTGCCACTAAAGTAAGGGAACTTGCACGATGTCTTCCTTGTCTCCACTCTTTGCAGAGCATTACTTCGGCTCGATCAATACCTCACAGCTGCAACAGGCCCAGTAGAACCTAATAGATCAGTTCGTTTAGAGAAGATCAAGATCGATGAGACGACAGTTCGAGTTTTGAGGAAGAAGAAGGTTCCCTTGGTCAAGGTGTTTATGTCCAACCACGGACGGGGGAGCACACCTGGGAGCCGATGGACCTGATGCAGGAGCAATACCCGAGACTCTTCGCCTCAAGTATATTCTAAACGCATTTAAAGTTTCTTCGTTTCCTATGCATAGAACCCCGTAGACCGAACTTGAATTTCGGGGACAAAATTATTATTTTTGTTTATTCAGATTTGTAACATCCCATTTTGTTCAAACTCGTTAACTTAGATTACGATAGGAAATGTGGTGAGAGAGAAAGATTAGGCTTGGTATTGACTTAGGGCCCATGGAGTAGGGTGGACTCACATGGGGCTTGTTATAGGGTTCAAGTCCACTTAGGTCATACTAGCCCAATTTGAAACCATAAGTATAACTTGACCACACCACTATGCCTCTAACCCTAAAAGAAATCTAAGAGACCTAAAAGCCCCATTATAGGGTCACTCATTGACCCAATTTCACTCAAGTCAACTCTAACCCTGTTTTGGTCAAAACCACATACATAGGCCCAATTAGCCAAGTAGGGCATCACCATGGCCTAATCCCATGTTGGGTGGTGGCTTAAGGCTCATGACCATCAAGTGGGGCCAGCCCACTCACCAATTGACCAAGTCAACCCTAAAGTCAAATGGTCAATTAGGCCTAAATAGTGAATTTAAGAACCAAACCCATTCCTAATGGGGGTAAGGCCTG